>OX155893.1:5984384-7392892 GCA_944588485.1 Phosphuga atrata | reverse complement strand
GGGAGGACGTTTTTATCAATTCAAGCAGCAACAGCAAGGCAGTTGCCTTCATCAAGGTACTTCAATATCACTTTTTTTCAAGTTTTCCGGTGATAAAAGTCAAGGAAGATAGAAACGGATGGGTTACAGAAGAAGTAAAATTCTCGGCTGCTAATCTTAAAGATATGTTCCTGCTACAGAAAAGTCACCCAGCTTTAAGAAACCTATATCTAAAACAAAAAAAGGTACATAACAAATTAATTACAGTAGCAAAACAAAAATATTTTAACCATAAGATAATGAAAGCAAAGAATAAATCAAGAGCCATTTGGAATGTTATTAATGAGCAATCAAATAAGCTAAAAGTATCCGGACCTTCACAAATAATCCAAAATGATATCCGATATACAGATCCTAAAGAAATCGCAGAGATATTAAATAACTACTTCGAAGAAGCCCCAAAATTAATCGCTAACAACATTAACCCGACAACCATCTCAAACAAACATATAAAGCCTAATTCGAAATCCATATTCCTAAATGATTTTACTGAAAGTGAAGTCCTATCAATAATCTCCACATTAAAAAACAAATCAACAATTGGTCCTGATGAAATCCCGTGCACCATCATAAAAGATTTCAGGCATGAGCTCATAGCACCTATAACTGAGATAATAAATACATCTATCGCTGAGGAGAAATTTCCGGAGATCCTGAAAATGTCAAAAATTATCCCAGTCTACAAAAAAGGAGCAATCACAGATGCCCAAAACTATAGACCGATTAACCTTATCTCTGTTTTAGCTAAAATTCTTGAATATTGTATGCAGTCCAGACTGATCCCATTTATAGAAAAGCATGATTTGATTCCTTCCCAGCAGCACGGTTTTTGTAAAGGGAAATCTACTTCAACAGCTTTGGTAGATTTTCATAACAAAATATTGGAGGAAGTAGATAAAGGGTATCATCCTATTGGAATATTTTGTGATCTAACAAAAGCCTTCGATTGTGTATCACATATGATTCTCCTGAACAAATTAGAAGGCTATGGGATCAGAGGAAAAGCGGGCCGCTGGATACAATCATACTTAGAAAACAGAAAGCAATTTGTATCGGTAAGGATTGGAAACAGAATTGGACAATCCAGGACAGTATGTACACACATAGGGATACCCCAAGGAAGTATACTGGCTCCAACCCTATTTCTGCTATATACCGCCGATTTAGTTAAATACATAATAGGGTGTCATTGCACTCTATATGCAGATGACACTAGCTTTATTGTATCTGGAAAAGACTTTCAGAATAATGTTGAGGAAGCTAAGCGAGTATTAGAAATGGTTAATGAATGGTTTACAGCAAATAAGCTACATTTCAATCAAATCAAAACAGAATATGTTATTTTTCAATCGGCAAGAAGTGTCTATGTTGACAATATTAATCTTACAATACAAACTCATCAGCTGAAAAGAGCAAAATATACAAAATTCCTAGGGGTATATCTGGAGGAACATTTAAAATGGACCAACCAGATACAACATATCAATGCTATACTTCACAAGAAGGCATTTTTAATCAAGTACCTATCCAAAATCCTGACTAAGGAAGATCTTCAGACCTGGTATTTTGCTGAGGTTCAGAGTATTCTGTCATATGGAATAATCTTATGGGGAGCTTCTTCTCAGATAGAAATAATACTTATTGCTCAAAAAAGAATTCTGAGAAACATACTAGGGTTAAAAATTACTGACTCCTGCAGAAATCACTTTCAGAACATAGGAATATTGACAGTAGTCAGCCTGTATATTCTAGAAACAACAGCATATATTCATAAGGCGAAAGGAACTCGCCAGAAACATGCGGACAATCACAATTATAACACGAGAGGAAAAGATCTCCTATACGCCCCAAAATCAAATTTAACCCTATGCGGCAAAGGACTGGAAAACCAAGGAATAAAACTATTTAATAAACTACCAAAGGTTCTCCGAGATGAAACTTCTAACAAGAAATTCAGAAGTAAGGTCAAACAGTTGCTATTGCTACAAACACCTTTTTATAACATCAATGAATTCTTTAATTGTAATTTTAAAAAGCATTAATGTGTGATAATCATTTATGTATTTATTGTCGTTTTTTTTATTTTTTTTTAAATTGTGAATTTTTAAATTGTAATTATAATGTGTACGTATTTATTGTTTTTAAATTGTTAAATTTATAATTGTAATTTTGAAATTATTAATTTGTATATCTTTATTGGCATTGTCAAATTTTTTAAATTGTAAATTTTTATTGTATTTTAAGTATGTTTGTGACTGAACCTATAGATTGTTTATATCTCAAAAGGTAAATAAAGAAATTTGAATTTGAATTTGAATTTGACTAGACAGACAATACTAGACAGACGAGACTAGACAGACAAGACTAGACAGACAAGACTAGACAGACAAGACTAGACAGACAAGACTAGACAGACAAGACTAGACAGACAAGACTAGACAGACAAGACTAGACAGACAAGACTAGACAGACAAGACTAGACAGACAAGACTAGACAGACAAGACTAGACAGACAAGACTAGACAGACAAGACTAGACAGACAAGACTAGACAGACAAGACTAGACAGACAAGACTAGACAGACAAGACTAGACAGACAAGACTAGACAGACAAGACTAGACAGACAAGACTAGACAGACAAGACTAGACAGACAAGACTAGACAGACAAGACTAGACAGACAAGACTAGACAGACAAGACTAGACAGACAAGACTAGACAGACAAGACTAGACAGACAAGACTAGACAGACAAGACTAGACAGACAAGACTAGACAGACAAGACTAGACAGACAAGACTAGACAGACAAGACTAGACAGACAAGACTAGACAGACAAGACTAGACAGACAAGACTAGACAGACAAGACTAGACAGACAAGACTAGACAGACAAGACTAGACAGACAAGACTAGACAGACAAGACTAGACAGACAAGACTAGACAGACAAGACTAGACAGACAAGACTAGACAGACAAGACTAGACAGACAAGACTAGACAGACAAGACTAGACAGACAAGACTAGACAGACAAGACTAGACAGACAAGACTAGACAGACAAGACTAGACAGACAAGACTAGACAGACAAGACTAGACAGACAAGACTAGACAGACAAGACTAGACAGACAAGACTAGACAGACAAGACTAGACAGACAAGACTAGACAGACAAGACTAGACAGACAAGACTAGACAGACAAGACTAGACAGACAAGACTAGACAGACAAGACTAGACAGACAAGACTAGACAGACAAGACTAGACAGACAAGACTAGACAGACAAGACTAGACAGACAAGACTAGACAGACAAGACTAGACAGACAAGACTAGACAGACAAGACTAGACAGACAAGACTAGACAGACAAGACTAGACAGACAAGACTAGACAGACAAGACTAGACAGACAAGACTAGACAGACAAGACTAGACAGACAAGACTAGACAGACAAGACTAGACAGACAAGACTAGACAGACAAGACTAGACAGACAAGACTAGACAGACAAGACTAGACAGACAAGACTAGACAGACAAGACTAGACAGACAAGACTAGACAGACAAGACTAGACAGACAAGACTAGACAGACAAGACTAGACAGACAAGACTAGACAGACAAGACTAGACAGACAAGACTAGACAGACAAGACTAGACAGACAAGACTAGACAGACAAGACTAGACAGACAAGACTAGACAGACAAGACTAGACAGACAAGACTAGACAGACAAGACTAGACAGACAAGACTAGACAGACAAGACTAGACAGACAAGACTAGACAGACAAGACTAGACAGACAAGACTAGACAGACAAGACTAGACAGACAAGACTAGACAGACAAGACTAGACAGACAAGACTAGACAGACAAGACTAGACAGACAAGACTAGACAGACAAGACTAGACAGACAAGACTAGACAGACAAGACTAGACAGACAAGACTAGACAGACAAGACTAGACAGACAAGACTAGACAGACAAGACTAGACAGACAAGACTAGACAGACAAGACTAGACAGACAAGACTAGACAGACAAGACTAGACAGACAAGACTAGACAGACAAGACTAGACAGACAAGACTAGACAGACAAGACTAGACAGACAAGACTAGACAGACAAGACTAGACAGACAAGACTAGACAGACAAGACTAGACAGACAAGACTAGACAGACAAGACTAGACAGACAAGACTAGACAGACAAGACTAGACAGACAAGACTAGACAGACAAGACTAGACAGACAAGACTAGACAGACAAGACTAGACAGACAAGACTAGACAGACAAGACTAGACAGACAAGACTAGACAGACAAGACTAGACAGACAAGACTAGACAGACAAGACTAGACAGACAAGACTAGACAGACAAGACTAGACAGACAAGACTAGACAGACAAGACTAGACAGACAAGACTAGACAGACAAGACTAGACAGACAAGACTAGACAGACAAGACTAGACAGACAAGACTAGACAGACAAGACTAGACAGACAAGACTAGACAGACAAGACTAGACAGACAAGACTAGACAGACAAGACTAGACAGACAAGACTAGACAGACAAGACTAGACAGACAAGACTAGACAGACAAGACTAGACAGACAAGACTAGACAGACAAGACTAGACAGACAAGACTAGACAGACAAGACTAGACAGACAAGACTAGACAGACAAGACTAGACAGACAAGACTAGACAGACAAGACTAGACAGACAAGACTAGACAGACAAGACTAGACAGACAAGACTAGACAGACAAGACTAGACAGACAAGACTAGACAGACAAGACTAGACAGACAAGACTAGACAGACAAGACTAGACAGACAAGACTAGACAGACAAGACTAGACAGACAAGACTAGACAGACAAGACTAGACAGACAAGACTAGACAGACAAGACTAGACAGACAAGACTAGACAGACAAGACTAGACAGACAAGACTAGACAGACAAGACTAGACAGACAAGACTAGACAGACAAGACTAGACAGACAAGACTAGACAGACAAGACTAGACAGACAAGACTAGACAGACAAGACTAGACAGACAAGACTAGACAGACAAGACTAGACAGACAAGACTAGACAGACAAGACTAGACAGACAAGACTAGACAGACAAGACTAGACAGACAAGACTAGACAGACAAGACTAGACAGACAAGACTAGACAGACAAGACTAGACAGACAAGACTAGACAGACAAGACTAGACAGACAAGACTAGACAGACAAGACTAGACAGACAAGACTAGACAGACAAGACTAGACAGACAAGACTAGACAGACAAGACTAGACAGACAAGACTAGACAGACAAGACTAGACAGACAAGACTAGACAGACAAGACTAGACAGACAAGACTAGACAGGAAAGACTAGACAGGCAAGACTAGACAGGCAAGACTAGACAGACAAGACTAGACAGACAAGACTAGACAGACAAGACTAGAAAGACAAGTCTAGACAGACAAGACTAGACAGACAAGACTAGACAGACAAGACTAGACAGACAAGACTAGACAGACAAGACTAGACAGACAAGACTAGACAGACAAGACTAGACAGACAAGACTAGACAGACAAGACTAGACAGACAAGACTAGACAGACAAGACTAGACAGACAAGACTAGACAGACAAGACTAGACAGACAAGACTAGACAGACAAGACTAGACAGACAAGACTAGACAGACAAGACTAGACAGACAAGACTAGACAGACAAGACTAGACAGACAAGACTAGACAGACAAGACTAGACAGACAAGACTAGACAGACAAGACTAGACAGACAAGACTAGACAGACAAGACTAGACAGACAAGACTAGACAGACAAGACTAGACAGACAAGACTAGACAGACAAGACTAGACAGACAAGACTAGACAGACAAGACTAGACAGACAAGACTAGACAGACAAGACTAGACAGACAAGACTAGACAGACAAGACTAGACAGACAAGACTAGACAGACAAGACTAGACAGACAAGACTTCCAAAGATAAAACCAATCTAACCAACATGCTGCTATCATATGGTCTAGATCACAGAGTAAAGGTTCCCACTAGGGTAACTAACACCTCACAGAGCACAATTGACAATCTTTTTGTCAGACTAAATCGCCCAGCTCCAATCACTGTTGGGGACAACACTCTCTCTGATCACAGATTCTTACTGGTTGCCAATGTAGTATTTCCTAATAAATCTAAACAAGATTTTTATTTTGCTCGAAACTTCTGTGCAGCCAATAAACTTCGCCTTCAAGAAGCTCTACAAAAAGAATCCTGGGCAGATATTTTCTCAACGAAGGACTGCGAGAGAAAGGTCAACTCGTTTATCCAACTGATGCAATTTTATATTTTTAAATATTGTCCATTAAAGAAAATAACAATTAATCCCACTTCTTGGATAACCAAAGAAATTAAAATCTCAAGCAGAAAGTTAAAGGACCTGTATATTTTACAAAAGCAGCACCCTGACTTGAAAGAAATTTACTTGGCACACAAGAAAACGCACCTGAATCTCCTTATCTCTACTAAAAGAAATTACTTTAGAAACAAAATTGGAAAATCATCTAATAAACAACGTACTCTTTGGAAGACAGTAGATGAACTGTCCAACAAAGTACGGAGTAAACAAGACATTTACCTATTAGAGAATGAAAGACTTGTAGAAACCCCTGAAGCGGTAGCTTCACTTTTTAATGACTTCTTTACCTCAGCACCTGAAAGGATTATAGAAAACATTCCGTCAACCTACTTAGACAATAGCCACATTCTCCGAAACGAAAAATCTATTTATCTCGAAGATTTCTCTCCTAGCGAAATGTCCTTAGTCTTCAAAAAAATTAAAAATAAACCAACCCAGGGCCCAGACTCCTTGCCTGCTAGTATCATTAAGGAATTCGAAAGTGAACTGATAGAGCCTATTACCGATATTATCAATTGCTCGTTCGCTTCTGAAAAGGTACCTGATGCTCTAAAAATCGCAGTAGTTTCACCTATATTCAAGAAAGGAGACAGAATTGATAGGAACAATTACAGACCGATCTCGCTCGCATCGGTTCTGGCAAAGATCCTTGAATATTCTATGGAAAGGCGATTAATGCCTTTCATTACGCGACATCATCTAATTCCTCGCCAGCAACATGGATTCTGCAAACAAAAATCCACCTCCACAGCAATCAGTGAATTCTACAACAAAATCATTAATGAGGTAGACGAAGGGAAATGTCCAGTGGGAATTTTTTGCGACCTGTCAAAAGCCTTTGACTGCGTCGCACATGAAATTCTCCTGGACAAACTATATTCCTATGGAATTAGAGGAAAGGCTGGTCGTTGGTTCGAGTCCTACTTAAATAATAGAAGACAATACGTCAGAATAAATTCAAGAGGGAGGACAGGATACTCTAATACTAAAGTTCTCAGAATAGGGTTGCCGCAAGGTAGTATCTTAGCGCCGATTCTGTTTTCTCTCTATACAGCTGACATGATTCATTTTATCGGCCCTTATCACTGCACCCTGTATGCGGATGATTCGAGTATCCTAATTTCGGAACGTTCACTTGAAGCAACGGCAACACAACTGAACATTATCCTGTTAAAACTATACACATGGTTCTGTGCCAATAACTTACACCTTAATATTGGAAAAACAAGCTATGTTATTTTTCAATGCAGTCGAAGAAATCCCACTGATGACATTCCTCTCAAAATTGGCAACTGCAAGCTAACTCGCCAGGAAAAAGTAAAATTTCTAGGTATATACCTAGAGGAACACCTGACATGGACTGCAACCACTGATGCAATAATTCATAAGCTGCACAGTAAATCGTATCTGTTAAGAAAAGTAAGACAAACGGTGGGTGAAGATGTTCTTCTCAGCGTATACCATGCCGAAATTCATTCGGTTCTGGCTTATGGCATTTTAGTCTGGGGAGCTGCTTCACTTAGTCAAGGAGTATTTCTTGCACAAAAAAGGGTAATACGAACAATAGCAGGCATCACAAGAACCACCTCTTGCAGATCATACTTTAAAAATCTTAACATCCTCACCGTTCCATGTATTTATATATGGGAGTTAGCATGTCATATTTTTAAAAATAGGAATGTAATTGGAGTAAGAGATGACCGCCATGGATATGATACCAGAAATTATTTGAACCTAAGACCGGTGAAAAGTAATCTCACCATTTGCAAAGGTGCTCCTAATCGAATAGGTATTCAAATCTATAACCAGTTACCGTTGGCTATTAAGGAGTTAGCCAGTTATAGAAGCTTCCGAATACGCCTTAAAACTTACCTCCTAGATAAATGCTATTATACTGTCAGTGATTTTTTTAATGATGTCTAATATTTATTTTTTTTAATTTTTAACTTTATGTGCTTATGTATTCTTGTACTCTATTTATTTCTATGTATTCTAACTTTGACCTGTCTAATATGTATAATTATTACATCTATAGATTAATAAACTGAATTTGAATTTGAATTTGAATTTGACTAGACAGACAAGACTAGACAGACAAGACTAGACAGACAAGACTAGACAGACAAGACTAGACAGACAAGACTAGACAGACAAGACTAGACAGACAAGACTAGACAGACAAGACTAGACAGACAAGACTAGACAGACAAGACTAGACAGACAAGACTAGACAGACAAGACTAGACAGACAAGACTAGACAGACAAGACTAGACTAGACAGACAAGACTAGACAGACAAGACTAGACAGACAAGACTAGACAGACAAGACTAGACAGACAAGACTAGACAGACAAGACTAGACAGACAAGACTAGACAGACAAGACTAGACAGACAAGACTAGACAGACAAGACTAGACAGACAAGACTAGACAGACAAGACTAGACAGACAAGACTAGACAGACAAGACTAGACAGACAAGACTAGACAGACAAGACTAGACAGACAAGACTAGACAGACAAGACTAGACAGACAAGACTAGACAGACAAGACTAGACAGACAAGACTAGACAGACAAGACTAGACAGACAAGACTAGACAGACAAGACTAGACAGACAAGACTAGACAGACAAGACTAGACAGACAAGACTAGACAGACAAGACTAGACAGACAAGACTAGACAGACAAGACTAGACAGACAAGACTAGACAGACAAGACTAGACAGACAAGACTAGACAGACAAGACTAGACAGACAAGACTAGACAGACAAGACTAGACAGACAAGACTAGACAGACAAGACTAGACAGACAAGACTAGACAGACAAGACTAGACAGACAAGACTAGACAGACAAGACTAGACAGACAAGACTAGACAGACAAGACTAGACAGACAAGACTAGACAGACAAGACTAGACAGACAAGACTAGACAGACAAGACTAGACAGACAAGACTAGACAGACAAGACTAGACAGACAAGACTAGACAGACAAGACTAGACAGACAAGACTAGACAGACAAGACTAGACAGACAAGACTAGACAGACAAGACTAGACAGACAAGACTAGACAGACAAGACTAGACAGACAAGACTAGACAGACAAGACTAGACAGACAAGACTAGACAGACAAGACTAGACAGACAAGACTAGACAGACAAGACTAGACAGACAAGACTAGACAGACAAGACTAGACAGACAAGACTAGACAGACAAGACTAGACAGACAAGACTAGACAGACAAGACTAGACAGACAAGACTAGACAGACAAGACTAGACAGACAAGACTAGACAGACAAGACTAGACAGACAAGACTAGACAGACAAGACTAGACAGACAAGACTAGACAGACAAGACTAGACAGACAAGACTAGACAGACAAGACTAGACAGACAAGACTAGACAGACAAGACTAGACAGACAAGACTAGACAGACAAGACTAGACAGACAAGACTAGACAGACAAGACTAGACAGACAAGACTAGACAGACAAGACTAGACAGACAAGACTAGACAGACAAGACTAGACAGACAAGACTAGACAGACAAGACTAGACAGACAAGACTAGACAGACAAGACTAGACAGACAAGACTAGACAGACAAGACTAGACAGACAAGACTAGACAGACAAGACTAGACAGACAAGACTAGACAGACAAGACTAGACAGACAAGACTAGACAGACAAGACTAGACAGACAAGACTAGACAGACAAGACTAGACAGACAAGACTAGACAGACAAGACTAGACAGACAAGACTAGACAGACAAGACTAGACAGACAAGACTAGACAGACAAGACTAGACAGACAAGACTAGACAGACAAGACTAGACAGACAAGACTAGACAGACAAGACTAGACAGACAAGACTAGACAGACAAGACTAGACAGACAAGACTAGACAGACAAGACTAGACAGACAAGACTAGACAGACAAGACTAGACAGACAAGACTAGACAGACAAGACTAGACAGACAAGACTAGACAGACAAGACTAGACAGACAAGACTAGACAGACAAGACTAGACAGACAAGACTAGACAGACAAGACTAGACAGACAAGACTAGACAGACAAGACTAGACAGACAAGACTAGACAGACAAGACTAGACAGACAAGACTAGACAGACAAGACTAGACAGACAAGACTAGACAGACAAGACTAGACAGACAAGACTAGACAGACAAGACTAGACAGACAAGACTAGACAGACAAGACTAGACAGACAAGACTAGACAGACAAGACTAGACAGACAAGACTAGACAGACAAGACTAGACAGACAAGACTAGACAGACAAGACTAGACAGACAAGACTAGACAGACAAGACTAGACAGGCAAGACTAGACAGGCAAGACTAGACAGACAAGACTAGACAGACAAGACTAGACAGACAAGACTAGAAAGACAAGACTAGGCAGACAAGACTAGGCAGACAAGACTAGGCAGACAAGACTAGACAGACAAGACTAGACAGACAAGACTAGAAAGACAAGACTAGACAGACAAGACTAGACAGACAAGACTAGACAGACAAGACTAGACAGACAAGACTAGACAGACAAGACTAGACAGACAAGACTAGACAGACAAGACTAGACAGACAAGACTAGACAGACAAGACTAGACAGACAAGACTAGACAGACAAGACTAGACAGACAAGACTAGACAGACAAGACTAGACAGACAAGACTAGACAGACAAGACTAGACAGACAAGACTAGACAGACAAGACTAGACAGACAAGACTAGACAGACAAGACTAGACAGACAAGACTAGACAGACAAGACTAGACAGACAAAACTAGACAGACAAGACTAGACAGACAAGACTAGACAGACAAGACTAGACAGACAAGACTAGACAGACAAGACTAGACAGACAAGACTAGACAGACAAGACTAGACAGACAAGACTAGACAGACAAGACTAGACAGGCAAGACTAGACAGGCAAGACTAGACAGACAAGACTAGACAGACAAGACTAGACAGACAAGACTAGAAAGACAAGACTAGGCAGACAAGACTAGGCAGACAAGACTAGACAGACAAGACTAGACAGACAAGACTAGAAAGACAAGACTAGACAGACAAGACTAGACAGACAAAACTAGACAGAGAAGACTAAACAGACAAAACTAGACAGACAAGAGCATACTAAGACAGACAAAGCAAATAAGTTTTATCACAAAGACTGGAATAGACAGACAAGACTAATCGGTAAAAAATCTGGACAAATATCGAATTTTAGACATGAATGTAGTAACACCATAAAGATAGTTAGACACTGTCTTTTGGTTGACGCAAGGACCAATAAGGACCCTAAAAGCAATGTATTTGCAAAGAATTACCCACTTCTGCGAACATTTTTTTTTCAGAAGAAAAAAATTCAAAAGTTCGTCGTAAAAAAATGTCTTTTTTCTTGAAATATTATTAGGTCAACTATGCGGGATTCTAATCCGGAATAGATGACGAATATCCGCACATAAATTTCGTGTTTCAAATCAGACTCTGAGGCCTTGAATCACCTCGCATAAATCTTAAAAAAAGAACAGAGCAAAGACAACCAACCCCAAAAGCGTTGTCGAATCCAAAACACGATATATTTATAGACATAGAGACAGATGGATCCCATTTCGTTTTATATTGAAACACTTTGTATAACAAATTTACTAAACTATTCAAGACATTTGATACTTTCATTCATACTTTACTATTCAAGAATATTTGTGAAGCTAGAAATTGTTTGGTTTTTAAGAAAATATTTGCAGATTATTTAAGCGTATTACGTGCAAGCACTTTAACTGATTGCTATTTTCATAGGAAAACGTGTAAGCAGTGGTTATGATTATGAATAAAACATTCGTTTGCAAAACGTTTTTTCTTTCGCGACGAAAATATTTTCAATTCATTGCTATTTGCATAGGAAGAATTACCGAAGGGATTTCCAGAAAAACAATTTGATATTATATTATTCATTCATAATCTTGGCCTCATGTACCGTTAAGTGTTGAGGTTTTATAGATTTCATTTAGTGCCAGTGCTTCCGCTTCTCTTGTGCTTAAGCCTTTTTCTAATTTTATATATTATATTAAATCTATTTAATATCTAGTTTTCTTTCCCAATTGTAAAACTATAAATAATCCCACTCCAGAAATCAAATACTTAGGTGTGATCTTCGCCAACAAAATGAAATTCACCAACGACGCGAAACAACGAGAGACAAAGACAATAACAAGAGGTAAATATTTCCGGGTCCTAACCCAAAACGGCCGCTGGAAGCTATAAAGCCATCGCAGCCTCCTCGACTACGGACACATATTACTTTCAAACGCTGACTACAGAACACTAAATATATTGGTGGCAGAGTGAACTTCATTACGACCGATCTCCAAGTTAAGACACCCAAACAACATGCTTCATAATCCTCTCAACGATCTTCTATATCAGAAGTGGGCAAATGTTTTGGCTATCGGGCCGCTGCACGTATGAAAATTGACCGCGGGCCGCAATAATTTTTTTTGTACTTTAATAGTTATCTGTATACCAACATTAGCATGAACGTTTATGGTTTAGAATTTAATTTTAAATCTAAACAACATGACGTTGTAGGACCAATTTTTCACACTAATGATACTAGGGTAAGACATGTAAATTTGTTATTTTTAGAAGAGGGGGTTAAAGGTCATTATGTATGGATAAAAGATATGCCGAGACTTGTAAGAATCCAAATCTCAACAGGTTGTAGAAAAAAATATCTATGTGATGGTTGTATGACCTTTTTTCAAGCGAGTCGACTTTTAATCAACAAAATTGAATGACTGCAACAAAATTTACACTATTATGCCCACAAAAAACATTGTAAAAGACAAGCGAGGTGATATGATCCCGGGGAATATATTAAAATTCTAAAATTACGGTAGAAAAATGCGAATACCCTTTGTTGTATACGCAGATTTTGAATCTATTTTTAAACCGAAAGATACATGTTCACCAAACCCCGACAATACCTATTGAGGTGACCGTTGCATATATACTCGACGCTAGACACAACAATATTTCATATTACGCTTTCTCATACTGGATAATAATATTAATATATGTATACCCTTTGTTGTATACGCAGATTTTGAATTTATTTTTAAACCGAAAGATACATGTTCACCAAACCCCGACAATACCTATTGAGGTGACCGTTGCATATATACTCGACGCTAGACACAACAATATTTCATATTACGCTTTCTCATACTGGATAATAATATTAATAAGATAATATAATTAATAAGAAAGAAATTAATAATAACATAATTAATAAGAATATTTACTGCTTGTAACACCCGTAAATGTACAGTGTCTATAAAATAGTGGCAGTTAGAGATTCGTAAAACCATCCCATGTTATAGATAATCATACAAACTTAAAACAAACGGAACACAGCCTGAATATATAAATATAATCTTTTTAGGACTACCAAAACAAATTTCACTGAAATTTGTTTTGGTAGTCCTAAAAAGACTCAATAATTGTTATAGAGCTCGGGAATGGCTGAATATATTTATATATTCGGGCTGTGTTCCGTTTGTTTTAAGTTTGTAGTGGCAGTTAGATAATAAGGTATATAACTTCAGGCCTGGAAAACCTAATAAGCATGTCATAGGCATTCTTTCGGGATTTTTGTGTGGCTTTGTTTATGTTGTAATACGAATTAATTTTATGTAATTAAATCATTGTAGGTATTATTGTGGGTATTATTTTGTTAGGTCACAATCACTAAACCAATTTTTGTTTAAAGGTAGTTTATAAAATGCTTCGTGGGCTGTATAAAAATTCGACGCGGGCCGTATATGGCCCACGGGCCGATATTTGCCCAGGCCTGTTCTATATAGACTCTCAAAGTTCAAAAACTCCTAGACAGGCATCGACAAATACGCACAAAATTCAAAGACAGCAACATCCACTACAACATTCTAGACCCGCTATGCATAAAACGAGAAATAAAAACCACCTCACGCAGACACTAAAGATATACGTCCGAGCAAAGCGACTCTGGCGTCAATAACGCAGCGATACAGACGCGGCGACATAGCGATAGTATTACGCACTATGAGAATACGAATACGAAAATGTATGAGTCGCTGCGCTCGTATGGCGTCTCATACATTTCCATAGTGCGTAATACTATCGCTATATCGCCGCCTCAGTATCGCTGCGTTAGTGACGCCAGAGCCGCTTTGCTCGGAAATCTACCGTAAAACGCTTTACGATACAATCTACGACAACTAAACTAATCATCTCATCCCATTGCATTCTTATCTCTCCATTGGTATCTATATATTGATATATACCAGGGCTGTCCAACCAGTCGATCGCGATCTACTGGTCGATCGCGGCGTGATTTTGAGTGGATTTTTAGTTTTCTCAAGCTTCTATGTACTCACTTAAAAATACATTTCGATAAATCTAAAGTAAAAATTAAAACACGCTTCTCGCACACTTAATACACACAATGTTATGTCTTATGAAACTGTCTTTAAAATAATCAATTCTTTAAGTGGAAGTGCACTTCAGAGACTTTTGCTTAGATTAGAAAATGAGGATAATGATAACGAATACTAATGTGCGTTTTTACTTGAAAAACAGCTTTTAAATAGCAATGTTATGCATTTTCTCGAAATTTTCTCCCCCCCCCCCTTACAGGGGGGGGGGCACTCCATTAGCCCAGACCCACCGCAGGCCCTCTACCCGTTTTGGTCGATATTGGCCACAATATATACCAAAAATTAGATCGCCACTCCAAAAAGGTTGGACAGCCCTGATATATACGTACGTTTTTTTTCTTTTAAATCAAATTGTGTTTCCGGGCAGAAGGACCTTGTGGCCTATAGACCTTTGTAAATAATATACAATAAATATATTTTCTCTCTCTGTAAATAATTATTAAGCCATTTATAGCAGTTTACGATATTTACATTCTGTTCGTTTTAGGTGGAACTGGTAAATTTTGCTGAACCTTTTAAAATTATTTGCACAATAAATTATTTGCATAAAACTGTTCTAAAATTATGCTACCACGCTTTCATAATAATTATTACAAAGTTATAATTAGACTTATTATTATGAAAACGTTACTGTACTAATTAATAATTAACGGTTTGAAAAGGTCGATACACGCAAATTTTAATATGTATTGGCAAAAAAAAATAGCAATGGGTTGAATTTATATTAACAATAAAATTTCAGAAAACTAGAAAATTTCAAACCGCTGATTAGTAATTTTTCTCACATTTATTATTATATTTACTTCATGCTAATTGAATTTTTCATTGAAACTAAAACAGCCATTTTTTACATTTTCTTAAAAGTGTGAAACAAAATAGAATTTTTTGCAACTAGGGCGGTAAGTTGTCAATTGGACACGAGAGCGAAATTGGAACATCGTTCGTGTGATGTTGCTTTAAAAAAAATTAAAAAAAATAAAATAAAAAAAATAATTATAAAATAAACACAATCAAGACTTTAATATTTAAAAAGTGACAGAAATGGTGATACCGGAGACTGATGAGAGTTCTTATGGCCAATCCACCACCGGATTTCTCACCACCGCACCGGAGACAATTGAAAAATCAAATTCTTCATTTTGAATTTTTTTTGTGTGTTTTTAAAAAAATGCATTTTTAATGATGTCTGTCTCAGTGCGTACATTCGCTCGTGAGGGCAATTGACAATACCGCCCGTGTTGCAAATAATATTATTTATTACTCATGCGAGGGGACCTATCTTACAAGTTTGGGATTCAGGGGCCATAAAAAAAATAAAATTAAAAATGAATTTGCTTTTTCAATTGTCTCTTGTGCGGTGGTGAGAAATCCGATGGTGGATTGGTCATAAGAACTCTCATCAGTCTCCGGTATCACCATAGAATTTACACTCATATTTTTATTTTGTAATGAAAAAAATATTTTTGTCACTTTCACGTCACTTTTTTAATACTAAGGTCTTGATTGTGTTTATTTTATTTAATTTTGTTTAATGTAACCTAGCGATATTTTTTATTTGCGTGCTTTACCCAAGTTATGTGATAATACGACCAAAAGTGGCATTTCTCGCACTAAAAAGTGTGCGCCAAGATAGTACTTTTAATGCATGAGTAATAAAAATAATATTTTTACATAAGTTCAGCACAAGTTCTATTATTACCAACTTGGCGGATAAAAATCAGTAAAATTTCTCAGCAAAATGTGTCAAATACCTTTATTTCTAAAAATATTCAAAATTTCGTTTCGTTTTCGAATTCTTACCAACTTCACAGATAAAATATCATTAAATTCTAGGATTCTAAATATTATTTGAATCTTTAAAATGCGATGTCATGGTTTTAACCAAATTAATAATATAATTGAAAGTAGGAGATTATCACTACGATATCTTCAAATCTGTTAGTAGCTGGAATTACACGGATATCTTCTGTTACTCTTTGGCACACCCCGCTCAAGATGAGTGGTGTGAACCGTTCGCTGCGTCAGAGCAAGTAACGGGAACGATCTAGACCGATTTTTGTCAAGGGCTGCTGGCCAACAGATATTATGAAAGAGTAAAGAAAATAAAGTTAGAATTTCTGTTACTACCTTAGAGTCCAAAATAAGAAAATCTAGTCGGCTGCTCATTCAACGGGAACTCTAATCTGAAGGCAAACTGACTGATTGCGTAAATCAACAAATCTTGAGCGGGGTGTGCCAATACGTAACAGAAGATATCCGTGTAATTCCAGATACTGACAGATTTGAAGATATCGTAGTGATAATCTCCTACTTTCAATTCTATTATTAATTTGGTTCAAACCATGACATCTCATTTTAAACTTTGTTATTTCTTCTGTAAATTAATTTGCCAAACCCCAATCCATGGTGGCAATCATGGTTGCGAAACGAATTCCAAACCGGAATCTATGGTTTGTTTATTGATTTACACTATCTGTCAGTTTGCCTTCAGATAAGAGTTCCCGTTGGATGAGGAGCCGACGCGATTTTCTTATCTTGGACTCTAAAGTAGTAATTACACAAATTCTAACTTTATTTTCTTTACTCTTCCATAATATCTGTTGGCCCTCAGCCCCTGACAAAAATTGGTCTTGACCGTTCCCGTTACTTGTTTTGACGCAGCGAACGGCTCACACCACGCATCTTGAGCGGGGTGTGCCAAAGAGTAACAGAACATATCCGTGTAATTCCAGCTACTGACAGATTTGAAGACATCGTAGTTATAATCTCCTACTTTCAATTCTATTATTTGAATCATTTGTCAAATTTTTGTTTATTTCTCGAGTTATTTTCGAATCTTTGAGAGGAAAAATGTGATGCAGAAACAAAATTTGACTTTATTTCAAATTTGATTCCTACCAACTTGACAGACAAAAAATCATCAAATATAAATTTCTTATAGAAAATTGAATTCCCTTCAAGTTTTATTAGAAAAAAAATTCAAAATTTTGCATATTTGTCCAATTTTTTTGCCACTAAAAAAATGTAAAAGAAAAGCAAAATTTGAAACCTTGTTTCAAGATTAATAGACCTTTTTACGGTTAGTTAAGCGCATGCGCATCCGCCAAGTTTGCAAGGCGGGAATATGAAAGTTTCGGGCAAATAATAAAGTTATACGTCAAAAAGTTCGGGCAAAACATGGCGGAAATTGACACATGTGCACAAAAAAATTTCAACTATGAAAAGGTCTTTTAACACCTACTTGTCAGACAAGATCAATAGATAACAATTTTTGGAACGAAATTCCTTAACGAAGCTTGCGATAGAGATTGTGGAGAAAATGCAACGTTACGTAAGATTTTTGCGTCCATTCTCTTTCTCACAATATATCTTTCTATGAGTAGCAGTGGCTGATTATCCATAACACAAACTAGGTACGTGAATAAGGGCGCCAGATTACAAAGGAGCGCGCGCGACCCACCAAAAGTATCATTTCTCGCACTAAAAAATGTGCCCCAAGATAGTACTTTTAATGCATGAGTAATAAAAGAAATATTTTTACATTACAAGTTCAACACAAGTTCTATTATTACCAACTTGGCGGATAAAAAATAACTAAGATTTCTCATAGAAAAATGTGTCTAATACCTTCATTTGTAAAAATTTTCAAAATTTCGTTTAGTTTTCGAATTATTACCATCTTCGCACATAAAATATCATTTAATTCTAAGATTTTAAGTTTTATTTAAATCATTTGTCAAATTTTTTTCAAAGTTCTCGAGTTATTTTCAAATCTTTGAGAAGAAAAATGTGATGCAGAAACAAAATTTGACTTTATTTAAAATTTGATTCCTACCAACTTGACAGACAAAAAAATCATCAAATAGAAATTTCTTATAGAAAATTGAATTCCCTTCAAGTTTTATTGGAATTCTTTTTTAAATTTTGCATACTTGCCGAATTTTTTTGAGACATAAAAATGTAAAATAAAAGCAAAATTTGACATTTTTACCGTTAGTTAAGCGTATGCGCATCCGCTAAGTTTGAAAGGCGGGAATATGAAAGTTTCGGGCAAATAATAAGGTTATACGACAACAAGTTCGGACAAAACATGCAGAAATGTTGCACAAAAAAATTTCAACTATGAAAAGGTGTATTAACACCAACTTGTCAGACAAATCACTAGATAACAAATTTTTGTAACAAAGTTCCTTAACGCGGCTTGCGATAGGAGAGATTGGAGAGAAAATGCAAAAAACAAACTTGGTACGTGCATACGAGCGCGAGATTACAGAGGAGCGCGAGGGCGCGCACGGAACTTTTAAAACGAAAATAACCTACCCACTGTGAAAAATTTGAAATGCAAGTCAAAACTGTAAAAAGCAATTTTGAATTTGGTTTTCCAATTTACAATCAGTGTCAAAAAAGTCTAAAACGAATATTTTTTGCATGTATTATCCATAAGGTAAACGGATTACCCATAAGATAAACTAGGCACGTGCCTAGTGGCGCGAGGTTACAAGGGGCCTGACGAGCGCTCGGAGGTTTTTAAATGTAATTAACCTACCTACATAACTTACATTAAATAAATAGTCGGAACACAGCCTGAATATATACTCAACCTTTCCGAAGCTCTATAATACTAATGAGTCTTTTTGGGACTACCAAAAACAAATCTCATGATAATTATTTTATATCCACGTTTAGTCCACCTTCGTGGCAATTAACAAAAACCAGAAAAATAGCATTGTTTTTTAAATAGATGTCTTTCCGATACCTTAAGTGCATAGCCATCTGTAGACGCGTTTCGAGATTTATCTCTCATTAGTACAGTTTTGCTTTTATTAAAAATTTGTAGACCACTTACTTGAAACCCATGATGAGAGATTAATCTCGAAACGTGTCTACAAATAGGTATCGGAAAGATATGATCTTAAAAAACAATGTTATTTTTCTGGTTTTTGTTGAGTGCTACGAAGGTGGACTGAAAGCTATAAAATAACTTACAAATTTCACGTGACACTTGTTTTTGGTAGTCCTAAAAAGACTCATTAGAATTATAGAGCTACAGAAAGGTTTAGTATATTTATATATTCAGGCTGTGTTTCGACTTTATTAAGTCCATATTTCTTTATATGAAACACCCTGTATTTTTCATTTTTCTCAAAATCATGTTATGTTAAGGAGGTTCGAGCGAATCCCATATTAAATATTTTTTTCAAGTTTAAGCTTTGAAACTTTTTATATATGAAAATCAATACTTTATTTATGTCCTCTCAAATTTTGAAAGTGATCCGTTTAGTTTATCCGGAAAAAAAATTAAAAATGATGTTTTAATAATGAAATAAAAATGAAATTTTAGAATCTTATACACAGGTTCCTAAGGCCGACAAGCTTCCGTGACGTCTTTATTTATTTTTTGCGACATTAATTTCCCAACTTTAAGGAATAAAAAACTATATACAATAAACTTAGATAATATTAAAACACGATAACATTAAATCATTGTGATGTTCCCGATGTAATTATTTAAATAATTAAAGTTTTTTTTTTTTAATCTAGTTATCGAAAGTAATTTACATGACAAATGGTTTGGCAACGTCGCGATAACAGCTGATTGTGAGAGAAAAGAAAAACATGGAAACATTTTGAACGTCTGTGGAACTATTTGATAGAATACACTCCAGCTTTTTACATAGATTATCTATAATTTTTTGTCTTTTGGTAATTCGAGGTTTTCGGCCAATATCTTGGTCTAATAAAATTCTGATCCCATTACAACCAGTCAACTCATAACACTGATGTTGCTAGATCTTTTTATTTCACCTTATAAGTCAAAAATAAAGTCATTTAATAACTTTATTTTATTAAATAAATAATAATCACCAATTTTAAAATTTGTTATATTATTATAAATAAAAATAATTAATTTTAACAACTATTAGGATAATTGAAAATATAGAAAAATTCAAGTACTATTTAGACTCATTAGTTACACTCGAACCTCCTTAATCAAATCATTTATATTAACTAAATCACGTCAATCACATCAATCGCCAATTGGCGTGAATAAATCTCCTCCAAACAACGTATTTTTGTATATTATTTGTAACGGCCATTAATATTTATACGTGTTTAGTTTTGGCATTATGCAAAAGTTTAACTGAAACCGTCAAACCTTCTCAATTCTCAAGGGGAAGATTAAATTCAATTCGTGAGTTGGAGATTTGTGTGTAAATAAGGGCGTTTAATTCAGTTTCTGGATTTAGGCGAACGGTACACCAAATCCTCCCCAATAATTCGACAATTTATTGTCTTCTTCGTCTATACTAATTCCAATTGGAATACTCCACCACAATTTTTTACCATACATTTTTGTGAAAAAATTATGTAACGTGTGTTACATAATTATATAAATCTACACTGTTAAGTTATATAAATCCACACACTTTACACGACCCGAGTTTCGACTATTGAAGGTCATTTTCAAGTGCAATAATTTAACAAAATATATTTTTTTAATAAAATTAACAGTTTTTCTTTGACAGGAAAATATAGTGCACTACAAATATATTTAAATTACGACACAATATGTATTCTAACGACAAAAAATATTATAAATTTTGTGAAAACTTGATATTCGTTTTAATAATGAAGAAGATATCAATCTCGAGATCGAGTATATATGTATTCTAACGACAAAAAAAAAACGATACATTTTGTGAAAACTTAATATTCGTTGTAAAAGTGAATAAGATATAAATCTCGAGATCGATTATATATGTATTCTAACGACAAAATAAAAACGATAAATTTTGTGAAAACTTAATATTCGTTGTAAAAGTGAATAAGATATAAATCTCGAGATCGATTATAAATGTATTCTAACGACAAAATAAAAACGATAAAATTTGTGAAAACTAACTAACTATTCGTTTAAACAACGAATAAGATATAAATCTCGAGATCGATTGTCGAGATTCAAATTCACTTAATCCTACATAACTTGCTAATACTAATTTTACAAGCTGATCTGTTATAACCAAATTGGGTGGAATATCCTTGTGCTATATTTGTCAATATTTAAATTTTGTCGCAACGTTCAATCGACTGGTTTTAAATTTAGTTGGTTTTATATACAACATAGTTAAAATAGCCGCAGAAAATATATTAAACAATCCGTTTCCCAATTTAATTTCGCGACATAAATTTCCTAAGAGATTTAGACGTCCCAACGTATTCCACCTATACATTCAAGTTACCCTTCTTTTCGCTTAAATCAAGAAAACTTTAACATGTCAACCATATTAGTTTATGATATTATAAAGGACACAAACCTACGTGAGGCAGCTGTTGTGGCGGGCGACCTGCCGTCTGCAACCTTTTGATCTTGTTTATTTATTTGCGATCGGCACATTTATCCTCTCGGGATTTGTACTTCCAATCCCTCAAAAAAAACTTCACAAAAGACGCAAGGATATTCAATATAATAAGCGCAAAAAGAATTTTGATGGAGCTTCCTAATTTATAATTTTCTGTTTTCATTTTGATTTTATATTGAAAGTTGAGTTTTATCTAGACTTGACGTTTGATTATCTAGTCTGAGTTTGTAGACTAGACTTGGCCTTTAAGGTTTCATTTATACTAGACTTTAAATAATATAATTTAAGTGTGTAGATTGATAGTCCATAGATAGTAGAATATGATGATGATGATAGTAGAATATAGTCTGAGTGTGTTGAATAGACTTGGACTTCAAGATTTCATCGAGATTAGATTTCAAATGTTCTAATCAAACTGACTGTGTAAACAAGACTTTGTCTTCAAGGATTTATCTAGATTAGACTTGGTCTTCAAGGATTTATCTAGATTAGACTTGGTCTTCAAGTATTTATTTAGATTAGACTTGGTCTTCAAGGATTTATCTAGATTAGACTTGGTCTTCAAGGATTTATCTAGATTAGACTTGGTCTTCAAGGATTTATCTAGATTAGACTTGGTCTTCAAGGATTTATCTAGATTAGACTTGGTCTTCAAGGATTTATCTAGATTAGACTTGGTCTTCAAGGATTTATCTAGATTAGACTTGGTCTTAAAGGACTTATCTAGATTAGACTTGGTCTTCAAGGATTTATCTAGATTAGACTTAGTCTTCAAGGATTTATCTAGATTAGACTTTGTCTTCAAGGCTTTATCTAGATTAGACTTGGTCTTCAAAGATTTATCTAGATTAGACTTGGTCTTTAAGGATTTATCTAGATTAGACTTGGTCTTCAAGGATTTATCTAGATTAGACTTGGTCTTCAAGGATTTATCTAGATTATACTTGGTCTTCAAGGAATTATCTAGATTAGACTTGGTCTTTAAGGATTTATCTAGATTAGACTTGGTCTTCAAGGATTTATCTAGATTAGACTTGGTCTTCAAGGATTTATCTAGATTAGACTTGGTCTTCAAGGATTTTTCTAGATTAGACTTGGTCTTCAAGGATTTATCTAGATTAGACTTGGTCTTCAAGGATTTCTCTAGATTAGACTTATTCTTCAAGGATTTATCTAGATTAGACTTAGTCTTCAAGGATTTATCTAGATTAGACTTGGTCTTCAAGGATTTATTTATATTAGACTTGGTCTTCAAGGATTTATCTAGATTAGACTTGGTCTTCAAGGATTTATCTAGATTATACTTGGTCTTCAAAAATCTATCTAGATTAGACTTGGTCTTCAAGGGTTTATATAGATTAGACTTATTCTTTAAGGATTTATCTTGATTAGACTTGGTCTTCAAGGATTTATTTAGATTAGACTTGGTCTTCAAGGATTTATCTAGATTAGACTTGGTCTTCAAGGATTTATCTAGATTAGACTTGGTCTTCAAGGATTTATCTAGATTAGACTTATTCTTCAAGGATTTATCTAGATTAGACTTGGTCTTCAAGGATTTATCTAGATTAGAATTGGTCTTCAAGGAGTTATCTAGATTAGACTTGGTCTTCAAGGATTTATCTAGATTAGACTTGGTCTTCAAGGATTTATCTAGATTAGACTTGGTCTTAAAGGACTTATCTAGATTAGACTTGGTTTTCAGGAATTTGTCTAGATTAGACTTGGTCTTCAAGGACTTATCTAGATTAGACTTGGTCTTCAAGGATTTATCTAGATTAGACTTGGTCTTCAAGGATTTATCTAGATTAGAATTGGTCTTCAAGGATTTATCTAGATTAGACTTGGTCTTCAAGGATTTATCTAGATTAGACTTGGTCTTCAAGGATTTATCTAGATTAGAATTGGTCTTCAAGGATTTATCTAGATTAGACTTGGTCTTCAAGGATTTATCTAGATTAGACTTGGTCTTCAAGGATTTATCTAGATTAGACTTGGTCTTCAAGGATTAAACTAGATTAGACTTAGTCTTCAAGGATTTATCTAGATTAGACTTGGTCTTCAAGGATTTATTTAGATTAGACTTGGTCTTCAAGGATTTATCTAGATTAGACTTGGTCTTTAAGGATTTATCTAGATTAGACTTGGTCTTCAAGGATTTATCTAGATTAGACTTGGTCTTCAAGGATTTATCTAGATTAGACTTGGTCTTCAAGGATTAAACTAGATTAGACTTAGTCTTCAAGGATTTATCTAGATTAGACTTGGTCTTTAAGGATTTATTTAGATTAGACTTGGTCTTCAAGGATTTATCTAGATTAGACTTGGTCTTTAAGGATTTATCTAGATTAGGCTTGGTCTTCAAGGATTTATCTAGATTAGAATTGGTGTTCAAGGATTTATCTAGATTAGACTTATTCTTCAAGGATTTATCTAGATTAGACTTAGTCTTCAAGGATTTATCTAGATTAGACTTGGTCTTCAAGGATTTATTTAGATTAGACTTGGTCTTTAAGGATTTATCTAGATTAGACTTGGTCTTCAAGGATTTATCTAGATTAAACTTGGTCTTCAAGGAATTATCTAGATTAGAGTTGGTCTTCAAGGATTTATCTAGATTAGACTTGGTCTTCAAGGATTTATCTAGATTAGACTTGGTCTTCAAGGATTTATCTAGATTAGACTTGGTCTTTAAGGATTTATCTAGATTAGACTTGGTCTTAAAGGACTTATCTAGATTAGACTTGGTCTTCAGGGATTTATCTAGATTAGACTTGGTCTTCAAGGATTTCTCTAGATTAGACTTGGTCTTCAAGGACTTATCTAGATTAGACTTGGTCTTCAAGGATTTATATAGTTTAGACTTGGTCTCCAAGGATTTATCTAGATTAGACTTATTCTTCAAGGATTTATCTAGATTAGACTTAGTCTTCAAAGATTTATCTAGATTAGACTTGGTCTTCAAGGATTTATTTAGATTAGACTTGGTCTTCAAGGATTTATCTAGATTAGACTTGGTCTTCAAGGATTTATCTAGATTAGACTTGGTCTTCAAGGATTTATCTAGATTAGACTTGGTCTTCAAGGATTTATCTAGATTAGACTTGGTCTTCAAGAATTTATCTAGATTAGACTTGGTCTTCAAGGATTTATCTAGATTAGACTTATTCTTCAAGGATTTATCTAGTTTAGACTTAGTCTTCAAGGATTTATCTAGATTAGACTTGGTCTTCAAGGATTTATTTAGATTAGACTTGGTCTTCAAGGATTTATCTAGATTAGACTTATTCTTCAAGGATTTATCTAGATTAAACTTAGTCTTCAAGGATTTATCTAGATTAGACTTGGTCTTCAAGGATTTATTTAGATTAGACTTGGTCTTTAAGGATTTATCTAGATTAGACTTATTCTTCAAGGATTTATCTAGATTAGACTTAGTCTTCAAGGATTTATCTAGATTAGACTTGCTCTTCAAGGATTTATCTAGATTAGACTTGGTCTTCAAGGATTTATATAGATTAGACTTGGTCTTCAAGGATTTATCTAGATTAGACTTGGTCTTCAAGGATTTATCTAGATTATACTTGGTCTTCAAGGATTTATCTAGATTAGACTTGGTCTTTAAGGATTTATCTAGATTAGACTTGGTCTTAAAGGACTTATCTAGATTAGACTTGGTCTTCAGGGATTTATCTAGATTAGACTTGGTCTTCAAGGATTTCTCTAGATTAGACTTGGTCTTCAAGGACTTATCTAGATTAGACTTGGTCTTCAAGGATTTATATAGTTTAGACTTGGTCTCCAAGGATTTATCTAGATTAGACTTATTCTTCAAGGATTTATCTAGATTAGACTTAGTCTTCAAAGATTTATCTAGATTAGACTTGGTCTTCAAGGATTTATTTAGATTAGACTTGGTCTTTAAGGATTTATCTAGATTAGACTTATTCTTCAAGGATTTATCTAGATTAGACTTAGTCTTCAAGGATTTATCTAGATTAGACTTGCTCTTCAAGGATTTATCTAGATTAGACTTGGTCTTTAAGGATTTATATAGATTAGACTTGGTCTTCAAGGATTTATCTAGATTTGACTTGGTCTTCAAGGATTTATCTAGATTAGACTTGGTCTTCAAGGATTTATCTAGATTAGACTTGGTCTTCAAGGATTTATCTAGATTAGACTTGGTATTCAAGGATTTATCTAGATTAGACTTGCTATTTAAGGATTTATCTAGATTAGACTTGGTCTTCAAGGATTTATCTAGATTAGACTTGCTCTTCAAGGATTTATCTAGATTAGACTTGGTCTTCAAGGATTTATCTAGATTAGACTTGCTCTTCAAGGATTTATCTAGATTAGACTTGCTATTCAAGGATTTATCTAGATTATACTTGGTCTTCAAGGATTTATCTAGATTAGACTTGGTCTTCAAGGATTTATCTAGATTAGACTTGCTCTTCAAGGATTTATCTAGATTAGACTTGGTCTTCAAGGATTTATATAGATTAGACTTGGTCTTCAAGGATTTATCTAGATTAGACTTGGTATTCAAGGATTTATCTAGATTAGACTTGGTCTTCAAGTATTTATCTAGATTAGACTTGGTCTTCAAGGATTTATCTACATTAGACTTGGTCTTCAAGGATTTATCTAGATTAGACTTGGTCTTCAAGGATTTATCTAGATTAGACTTGGTCTTCAAGGATTTATCTAGATTAGACTTGGTCTTCAAGGATTTATCTAGATTAGACTTGGTCTTCAAGGATTTATCTAAATTAGATAATTATAATCTAATCTGAGTGTGTAGACTAGGCCTGGTCTTCAAGGTTTCATCCAGACTAGACTTTTTTTAATATTCTAGTTTAACTGTGTCGACTAGACTTGGTCTTTAAAATTTCATATAGACTAGACTTTTAGTAATCTAGTGTGTTTGTGTAGACTAGACTGGTCTTAAAGGTTTGCTATAAAAGGATACGTTTCTCTTTACAATGTCTTTTATAAATGCGAATTATAAGTCCGACCCGCGATATGATGTGATATTTCTCTACCTGCCCACGATCTTGAAATTATTTATTCTTTATCTTTTATTTCTTCGTAGATAGGGCTTAGAAAAATAAATTCATTGAAACGCGACACAAGTTCTTGAATGTTTAAACCCACAAATCTTCCTCTAATTTTTTTCTAGAAAATTTATTTAATATATTCATGATACACCGAGAGAAGAAACATCTCAAGTAAGTTCATGTTTCATGGAAAATTCAAGAAAATCGCAAAAAAATCAAGAAAATGCGGTAATGCGTTTATTGAAATTTAAAGGCCTTTCAAAAAAGTTGGTCTGAAATATATATTTGGTTGAAGTTGCTAATTCATAGTGGAAACACTCACGAAAACTATAAATCAAACGAATCGACAATAATGTTTTGCGGTCCCGAAAGTTTTGATCTTAAAAAGTTACTAAAGATTTTACACTTAAGAAAACGAGATGCAATAGAAAAACAAACCTTAAAGTATGTCATATTTTACTCCTTTTATGCGCCACACGTTCCCGACCGCATTCACAGAAAGTAGAAACATTTATTCGCGTCGAGACTTTATTTATGCGTTTTATTCCGCGGCGGTTGTTTATTTTTGCTTGCAAGTGGCGCGAGATGTATCATAACTCCAATCCCTCCGGTTTGGCGGTTCTTGCGTATTTAGATGCAATTTCTGAACGCAAATTTGCGGGGCAAATGAATTCACATTCAATTACCTCAGAAATTAACTGCAGATTATGGTCTCCGTTTACATTGCCCGCCTTACACTTCATTTCCATATAATTTGCAATGAGCAAATTTCAAATCAAATATTAATGATCGATGATTAATCATTAACTAGAATATAACAACTGTAAGTTCTATAACAATTACTGTGTCTTTTTAGGACTACCAAGACAAATCTCATGTGAAATTGATGCTAAATTAATTGTAAGTTTTTTGAGATGTGCAAGCTTAAATAAACCGTGGTTTTCAATACCTCGTTCATCATTTTCTAACAATTAACCATAAACTAAAATATAATAACTGCAAGTTTGTTAAGATGTGCAATGCTTAAATAACTATAGGACAACGAGGAAATTTCAAATGAAATATCAATGATGATTAATTATTAACTAGAACACAGCTTCCCAAACTTTTTGATGTCGCGGCTCCCCTGCAAATCATATCGATAAACACGGCCGCTATTTTTTCGAGAATTGGGTTCCGTAAAAAAAAATTTGCTTTGTGTATACATACCTATATATATGTATACTACTTTTCAAAGAAGTTCATTGATTTTCTTAAATGATTTTTCTGTTTTGCGTCTGTAATGGACTCATAACAGCACTCATATGCATGTGGTTATGGATCGCCGAGTGCTGTTATGAGTTATTCTTATCAAGGTTGGCACTGAAATTCAGAGCTGTCAATGTCAAATTTTCGCTACGAGCGTAGCGAGGAATTTTCTAATGAACAAGTGCTGAAAAACGCCTTACAAACGAGTTTTGTATAGTATTTTTTCTATATTGCTCACTTCTATGCCACTTTATGCCATTTCTAAATTAAGAAATCGCCCTAGAAATCGCCCTATCTAGAAAATTTTATGGTGGTTGGTAACACTGATAATTGACATTTCGCGATTACGAACACACATCACATAAACTCAATACTATCTCGCCAAAAATTCGACATTGAC
Organism: Phosphuga atrata; assembly: GCA_944588485.1. Taxonomy (NCBI): domain Eukaryota; kingdom Metazoa; phylum Arthropoda; class Insecta; order Coleoptera; family Silphidae; genus Phosphuga; species Phosphuga atrata. Next base: position 7,363,817 of record OX155893.1, on the reverse strand, counting down.
AGCTCAGAATATCAGTGTCAACCTTGAAAAAATTAACTCATAACAGCACTCGGCGAGCCATATCCGCACGCATATGAGTGCTGTAATGAGTCCATTACAGACGCAAAATAGAAAATAGTGTATTAAAGGACGAGTTCAGTAAGCGCGATTTTTCAGCACGCGTCGATGTTTAGAAAATTCCTCGCTACGCTCGTCGTTTTCTAAACTTGGATGCGTGCTGAAAAATCTGTAACTGAACTCGTCCTTTAATATACTATTACGATATTTGTTTCAAGTTCTGATGACAACGACATTATTTTGTTATTTTTTTCAAGAAATTCATGCAAAGAAATAAACATGCTTGTGCTCCCTTGTCCAAATCTGTTGGTACGTACGGCCTTTTTTTAAAGCCTTGTAGCTTATTGTTAAGAATCAATAAATTAGTACTTTTTCTCTAAAGAGAGTTCTCTTTAAATCGGGCAGCTAAATCTGGTTTCTTTTCTAGAAGAAATATCCTAAGCTCGTCTTATTATTCTTATCATATAATTCGTCGTAATTTCAATATTTTAACGGAGTTTATAATTTTAATGTGCATATTTGACACTTAAACTTATTTAACGAAGATTTATTTATGTGTTATATTCGCGGCCCCCTTGCGGGTAATCTCCTTAGGGGGCCGCGGCCCACCACTTTGGGAAGCACTGAACTAGAATATAACAACTATAAGTTTATTGAGATGTGCTAAGCTTAAATAAACCGCGGTTTTCAATACCTCGTCCATCATTTTCCAACAAGAAAAAGAAACATGCAATAAAATTTTAGGAAATTTCGTTAATGCCAACAGAATTTTTTATATCATCCGGATAGTTCTGATGGCATCATTTACGTTTGAATGCATCTTTGCAATTTCATCCAAAATTAACAATAGATCCACGAGGTATAAAATATTTTGTATAAAATAGTTTGTATAAAATCAACGAATCAATCATAGCTTAAGGGCAAAAAAAGCAAAAGTCATTCAAACATTTCAAAGTCTTAATATAAATATTTCATGCATTATTTATGTATGCGGCTTTTATTATAATATTATAAGAAGTCGTAATTTTTTAATCTTCTTTGTTGACTTATTTTGTTGAAATAAATAATTTAAAAATAGTAGTTTTTGATACAAGCGTGTGAAGAAGGGTTTTTTGCATGCGTTGCTTTAAACTTTAACTTTAATTGCAATGAGTGCACAAAAGCCCTTCTTCACACACTTGTATCAAACATTATTTTTTATTACTCATGCATTAAAAGTACTATCTTGGCGCACGTTTTTTAGTACGAGAAATGCCATTTGGTCGTATTACCACATAACTTGAGTAACGCACACAAGCAAATATTCAATATCGCTAGGTTACATTAAAAAGACAATTAAATAAATTTAAAAAAACACAATCAAGACCTCAATATTAAAAAAGTAACGTGAAAGTGAATTTTTTTTTCATTACAAAATCGTCAGAAGAAAACGTTTTGAAATGAGTGTAAATTTTATTGTGATACCGGAGACTGGGGAGAGTTCTTATGGCGAATCCACACCACCGGAGACAATTGAAAAAGCAAATTCTTCAATTTTTATTCTATTTTTTTTGGATGGCACCTGGTTGCCAAGCTTGTAAGATACATTCCCTCGCATAAGTAATAATAAATTGCTTCGCGGGCCGCATATAAAGTCGACGCGGGCCGCTTGTGGCCCGCGGGCCGCTATTTGCCCAGGCCTGCTTTAGATCATATAGAACTGGACGGAAGGTATATTAAGATAATTGAAAATCTATATTTGAACCAAACATCAGTAGTTTTGATAGAAGTGGATGATGATACACTGGAAATAAAGATCAAACGCCGAGTAAAGCAGGGTTCAATTTTATTGCCCTTGCTCTTTAATGTTTAATCCGAAAGAATATTCAAAGAAGCACTAACTGATATACAAGCTGACTCTATTATAAATGGGGAAAGCATACACAATCTTCGCTACGCAGACGATGTGGTTTTGTTGGCCTCCGCTCGGGAAGATTTGCAACGTATGCTAGATGTAGTCGTCTGAAAATACGCAATGGGCGGACTCGGATTAAATGCAAAAAAGACAAAAGTATTAGTAATTAGCAAGCAATCTATCCACGAAAGACATTTTCAACAAGGTGGAAGGAGCAACAAGTGAAGTAGGGCTGAAGATTAATGAAGAGAAAACGAAATATATGTGTATAAATAGAACGACACGAAGAGACAGAATAGGACAAAATATGACGATCAACACCTTTAATTTCGAAATAGTACAACGTTTTAAGTATCTGGGGGCCGTAATTACAGCGGACAACGATGTTACCGAAGAAATAAAAGACAGAATCCAATTTGCAAACCGCTCTCTATTTGCACTGAATAAGCTCATAAAATCAAAAAATCTCACAAGAAGTTCAAAGATCAAAATCTATAAATCCATCGTCAGACCTGTAATAACATACGGATGCGAAACGTGGACCATGACCAAAGCAAACGAAGAAAAGCTCAGACGCTTTGAACGAAAAATACTTAGAAAAATTTTCGGACCTCACCATGACATCACCACAGACCAGTATAAGATCAGAACCAATATCGAATTAAAAGCACTCTACAACGACACCGATATTGTCCAAGAAATTAAATCACAGCGACTAAGATGGGCAGGCCACGTGCACAGACTGCATAACGAAAGACTTGTAAAACTGGTATGGGAGGAGATTCCCACAGGCAAGAGACCGCTCGGACGTCCCAGAATGCGATGGAGAGATAACAACCAAGCAGATCTCCGGAAAATGAACATTCCATTTGATCCTAGGTTGATGGAAGACCGAACAAATTGGAAAAAAGTTGTACAGTCAGCCAAGACCCACCCAGGGTTGTAGCGCTACGTGATGATGATGATGAATCTAATATTATAGCTAACATAATAGTTGGAGGATAACCAATTAAAATATCTAGGCAGCATATTAACTAATAGCGCAAATAGTCAAACTGAACTAAAATCCAGTATTGAGCCTGCTCGGACAGCATTTGGAAACAGGAGTAGAGTCTTGTGCTGTAGAGATCCGGATTTAATACGTTTTCACTTTGCTGTGCGGTATAGAAGCCTGAACAATAAATAAGTACGAAGAAAGACGACTTGAAGTCTTTGAGATGTGGGCTTACAGAAAAATATTAAAACTTCATGGACGGAATCAAGTATCCAACTTGGTAATAATCCAAAGTCTGAGTAAATCCACATAAAGGCGGAAAGACCTAGTGGTCGATAGCCTTTTGTAGACTTTTTGTTTTCAATAAATATTTCTTCTTCTTCTTCTTAAATTTAATTTAAAAATAAAAATAATTAAATCTCAAAATAATTAAATTTAATTTAAAAATAATTTAATTTATTAATTTAATTTATAATTTTTTTTTCCACATAAATTCTCACCATCATCAAAAAGGGTAATATAGAATATTTCGGACATGTTATGAGAGCGAAAAATATCAATTACTGTAGAACATCATGCAGGGAAAAATTTATGGTAAAAGGAAACCAGGCCGCAGAAAAACTTCATGGCTCAAGAATCTACGTGACTGATAGAAAACTCAAGCTTTCTGTTTAGACTTGCCGTCGATAGAATAAAGATAGCCTTCTAGGTGACCAACGTTCTGGAAGGAGCCAGGAAAGAGCTAAGTAGGACCCAAGTATCGAAAGTTTGATCTGCAAGGGCAGTATTATCAATTACACCATCGCCATCCAAATCAAAAGTTTCTGATTTATTATTGGTTTCGTTGATTACACTGGTCAACACAAGTTTTATTTCCTTTATTTATTTTTTTCAGTTATTGGGTATTTCTATGGCCCTGACTTTGAAAAAAATACTGGGAGATTGCTAACAGCTTTACCTTTTGAAATATACAGTTTCAAAATTTCGCACACACAATTTTCACAACAAAATTTCTATTGAACACTAGCAAATGATCTTTTATAAGATTTGCTTGAATGAACGACCTTAGATAAATCTCGTTGCAAACTCTTGCAGTAGTCTGCCATAATGTGTGAGCCCCACCACCCCTGATACCTCTCTTCTATTGCCCGAAGATCTTGAAGAAATCTTTCACCCTGCTCCTCACTAAAATCACCCTGATTTTATGGAAATCGGTCTAAATGCGAGTACAGGAAGTGGATTTTTATGCTAATGTTGATACCTACCTTTTCACAAAGTCCGATAAAGTTTTCGATATTTTGCAAATATATATATATATACATATATATATATATATATATATATATATATATATATATATATATATATATATATATATATATATATATATACAAGATATGAATATTACTAAAAAGTAAAATTCGGATAACGTGCGTAGCACAAACCGCATAACCATGCTAAGAAATTTAAAGAAAAACAGAATATAACATCCAACCAAAAGGACAGGAACAACCCTAAACCAGGAACCTAACCTGTGTACAGTGTTGGCCATTCGTCAGTTTGTCTGGGTTTGTATCTATAAATGCATCCGTGTCATCAGATATTTAATAACTAGAGTAATTATCGATAGATTCAGATGTTAAGTTATTGTTAGTGAATAATGCTCTTCAACTAGTTTTCAGTCGCTTTTATTAAGAACTGCCGGCCTTCAGCCCCTGACATTTTTAGGTCTTGACCGTTTCTTATCACTTGCTTTGACGCAGCGAAACGGCTCACACAACGCATCTTCGAGCGGGGTGTGCCAAAGAGTGACAGAAGATGTTGTATTATTCACTGTACACAGGTTAGGTTCCTGGTTTAGGGTTGTTCCTGTCCTTTTGGTTGGATGTTATATTCTGTTTTTCTTATATATATATATATATATATATATATATATATATATATATATATATATATATATATATATATATATATATATATTTATTTATATATGTTGTATTTGAGGTTTTCGCGGATAGATACCTGTGTTGTATTGTTTTCTCGGGGATTCCGCGTTGATGCTGAGGGTTGGCTCTGAAAAGAACCGGATTCTCGACGTTTCGGTGAACTAACATTCGCTATTCTCAAGAGATATATGCGTCCGTACGGGTCAACCGTTAGACGCATACTGAGAGCTCGATCGTGCGATGCGACTACTTATAGCTGTCTTGCTTCGGGTCATGCGCGTTGTGTGCGGTGCTTCGGTTCGGTTGTTTGTTTGTTTTGTTGGTCGTACATGAGTCTGGGGTGTCTGGGATTGCATTTTGAGGGTGGATATGATCGGTCGCCATGCTGGGGGCAGTCTCAAGGAATCGTCTCTCGTGTTCATGCAGTAGTCTCGTTTTTCTATCTCTATGGCTTCTCTGTATACTCGTGATATTTCTTGGCTAATCTGTGCAACAGTCCTTGAGTTTCTAAAGTCCATCCAGTGACCGGTGTTTGTGTGTTGGACAAGTGCCGATGAAACTTTGTCTCTGTGTCTGATTGAAACTACATGTTCTTGAATCCTAGCAGATATTTTTCTATTGGTACGTCCAATGTAGGTCCGTTCACATGTTCCGCAAGGTATTTCGTAAATTCCATGGGATTCTAACGGGATGGTGTCTTTAACGCTGCGTAGCATAGAGGATATTTTCTGGTTAGGTTTGAAAATGGTGTCGATGTTGTGTCTTTTAAGTATTCTGGCGATTTTGTCAGTTGATCCATGAACATATGGTAGGTATGCTGTGCTAACGGGTTTCTGGCGTTCTTCAGTTATTTGGCTACTGTTCTCTGTACGACGGAAAGCTCTGGATATTAAGCTGTTTGGATATCCATTTGAAGAAAGAGCTTCTCGTAAGTTCCTCAATTCTTTCGGTAAGTTAAGCTGGTCGGCTAGTCTTTTGGATCGGGTGGTAAGAGTGTTGACTACAGATGCTAGTTGTTTGGGATGATGGTGCGAAGAAGCGTTCAGATATCTGTCTGTGTGTGTTGGTTTCCGGTACACAGTGTGGCTCAAAGTGCCGTCAGGTTTCTTCTGTACCAAAACATCCAAGAAAGGAAGTTGTTGATGCTTTTCTATCTCCATTGTGAATTTAATTTGGTCGTGTTGGGAGTTAAGATGGTTAAGGAATTTGTCCAGCTCTGGTCTGCCGTGGGGCCAGATTACAAATGTGTAGTCAACATATCTTAACCAGAATGTAGGTTTAAGTGTGGTTGATGAGATTGCCTTTTCCTCAAAATCTGTAAGAAATATGTTGGCTATTACTGGGGATAGAGGTGAACCCATTGGTGCTCCTAGGACTTGTTTGTATATTTGACCATCGTACCTAAAGTATGTATTCTTTAAACAATGTTCTGCCAGATCTGATACATACTTTTCTGGTTTTAATTTTGATCTTATGATGTTTAAGGCCTCAGGGACCGGTACTTTTGTGAATAAAGATACAATGTCAAAGCTCACAAGGAGGTGGCCGGGCTGGAGTTGGTGATTTTTCAGTATGTCTATGAAGTGTTCAGCATTGCGGACATAGGAATCACAATCTTCTGCGCATGGTTGTAAACATTTTGCTAAATGTTTCGCAAGAAGTTAGACCGGTTAACCAATGGAGCTTACTATTGCTCGTAGTGGGGCTCCATCTTTGTGGATCTTTGGTAAACCATATATCTTGGGACACCGTGAAGATTTCTCCCTTGGTATAAGATAATTCATTGATTCCTTGTCAATGCTGGAGCTTAGGATCTTTTGTCTGGTAGTTTTCTCAAGATAGGTTGTGGGGTCCGTTGTACTGGGTAGATAAGCTGGATCATCTAAGATTGTGGTCATTTTTTGTTTATAGTCAGCACTGTTCATGACTACAGAGCAATTTCCCTTGTCAGCTGGTAGGACCACAATGCTGTTGTTTTCTCTTAGTGCATTGAGGGCTTTGAATTCCTCGTATGAGATGTTTCTTGTCGGTGGTTTGGCAGATCTTAAAATGTGGCATGTTTCCTGTCTTATTGTCTCGGCTAATGTGGCAGGGAGTTGTGAAATAGCAGTCTCGACACCAGTGATTATGTCTTCTTTGGGAAGGCGAGTTGGTGCTATTGCAAAGTTAAAACCCTTGGCCAGTACGGTTTTGGTAGGATCGTCTAGGGGCTGGTCTGAAAGATTGTAAACCACTTTGTCGATGTTGAGTGGTTTTGGTGCAGGTTTTTGTCTCCGTCTGAGAAGGTTGTATTTTTCTTTCTGTCTATTGGTAATAAATAATCTATTCTGTTCGGCTCTGTTGTTAGATATTAAGTCTATCTGTTGCCAGAGGAGAGGGTGTAGCGTAGTGGTTAGAGCTATGTGTGTTGTCAGGATATTATGGCTGATGCTGTCAAGTTTCTGTCGTTTGGTTTGGATTTCGTCCCGAAGCAAAGCTTGGCTTGCGTTGTGTAGTATTTTGTTTGACCTGGCTGTCGGATTTTGGTGTGACAGCCTCATACAGACGGGTGTTATATCTGTATCTCTACAGCGACGTGAAAATGCTAAATCGCATAATAATTGAGAGCGTTTTGTCCGTAGTTTCTCGAAACTACGGGTGAGGTGGTAAATTTCCTCCCCGTGGAGGTTTATAATGTTGTATTTGAGGTTTTCGCGGATAGATACCTGTGTTGTATTGTTTTCTCGGGGATTCCGCGTTGATGCTGAGGGTTGGCTCTGAAAAGAACCGGATTCTCGACGTTTCGGCGAACTAACATTCGCCATTCTCAAGAGATATATGCGTCCGTACGGGTCAACCGTTAGACGCATACTGAGAGCTCGTTCGTGCGATGCGACTACTTATAGCTGTCTGGCTTCGGGTCATGCGCGTTATATATATATATATATATATTCACCACAAATGTAGCAAAAACAATCGGGATTATGCACACAACATCTACTTGACGAAGCCATATCGAAAAATATAACAAAAAATATTTTCGTGTCCAATAAAAATCGAAAATCTAAGTAAAAATAGTACCTACAACTCAAAAACAAAAGCTATTAGAGAAAAACTGTTGCCATATAAAAAATGCGCGTCAATTTAAAATCACAGGAAACAAACAATTTTATTTTTTTTGTTAACCAGTGTTATTAGTTGTTACATTTTATCTACGACCACTATAGTAATTGCCCAATATTGTACAGTTTGTGGATTATGTAAATACACCATACAACACACGTATGTAACAGTCCACGATTAATGTTATTTAATGATTCAATAACACACTAGTGCGTTTGATTTACGATTCATTGATTGGTTGAGAGCTGTTACTATCGTTTAATATAGGCAACCCAAAGCATTCCGTTAATTGTCAAACAATTATTAAACTCAACTATTAAAAAACTCAACGTCAAACTATTAAAACATAAACACTAATTTTAATAAACACTATATTTTTTTTTCAATAAAAACAATTTAAATTAAAATAAGGTCCAGTGAAAGTGAAAAAGAAAATAGCACTTCGCCCGAAATTGTTGAAAAAGTGAAACAAGCTGTCCATAATTTGCTACCGATTAAATCTCTGGATCGATACGAGGATGCATATAGAAATTTTTTTGGAGTGGAGAATGAAGCATAAAGTTAAATTGTTTTCAGAAAATGTTGTATTATCATACTTTGATGAATTATCTCAAACAATGAAACCATCTTCACTTTGGCAATGTATTCAATGGTTCGGACCACAATTAATATAAAGCATGACATCGACATTTCAAAACATTCAAAGTTAATAGCTTTACTACAGAGAAAATCTGACTGATTTAAAAGCAAGAAATCAAAAATTTTCACCAATCAAGAAATTAACAGTTTCCTCAATAATTCGCCAGATAAAAAATATTAATTGATGAAGGTATTCATATTTTTTTGCTTATAATGCCATTAGAGAATGGGCATAACGACATATTTTTTTATATAATTTTAGGTTATTCTTATAATTGGCATTAGTGGTACTTGCAGGAAATAAGAACTATAAAATGCCAAACCCTGCCATATAGAAAAGACCGGAACATATCTGATCGTTAAAATTCCGGATTCTAAAACAAAAACTCAAAGATCTTTTGTGATACCTAAAGAATTTCACAAACACTGCAAAAAATATATTAACCTACGCCCACAAAAAATGGACAATTATGAGCCTTTTTTTCTAAATAATCAAAATGAGAAATGCACTAAGCAATAAATAAAATTGGCTCTATTCTTAAACAAATCGCTAATCTTTAATACAGGACATTGTTTCAGGCGTTCGTCAGCCACCATTCTTGTGGATTCCGGTGGTGATTTATTGTCACTAAAAAGGCATGGTGGCTGGCGTTCGTCTGCAGTAGCAGAAGGCTATATAGACTGCTCCATGAAAAATCAAAATGATATTGCTACAAAAATTTCTACTGCGATAAACAATAATTTCACTTCCAAAAATGCAAGTACAATATCATGGAATACGACTTCAAGTACTCATAATTCAACTAATATCTCAAATGATGTCGATAATAATCCAACATTAATATTTAACAATTGTTCCGTTACTATAAATTATAATAAAAAAAAATTAAATAAATAATTATTAATATATCCTAAGATCTTCTCAATTTTATTATATTGTAGTTTATTCTTGGGAAAAGGAATTTATTTTAATAAAACAACTGATTTTGCCAACTTTTTGGTCTTTTTTATTCTGACCTTCTTTAGGGCTTATATCTATTTAGTAGGTATTAATGAAATTAAACCTAAAACATATAGATTACTAAGATTAAATTCTGAACATGTTAACTTTTATATAGATAACAAATCCGTCCAACTTTATTTCATTTGATATTGGCATTGCGTACATTGTGTTGCCTATATCGATGAATCACTATAGCAGTTACATATTTTTCTTATTAAATAGAAACAAAATTGTGTGGTCATAGATAAAGTATAGTACATAATTCGAGTTGTAAGGAAATTACGTAATCGCGGAATTACGCGGGTCGCGCGTAACTGTTCCGCTCGCACGTTATATGATTCTTACAACTCTCATAACGTAATATACTATTAATGTTCGGAATTTCCGAACAAAAATATTCCGGCAAGCAACAAATACTTCTAACAAATAGAACGTTGAATAACAGGGTTTATGCTAGTCTGTTCCATAAAACATCAAATATTCGGCAAATGTCTTCAAAATAAGGTACACCATAATAAATTGGAAATTCTAAAACAAAACTTTTCCAAAACTGATTTTTTTTTCTACAAAACTTTCCCGAAAAAAAAAATGCTACATCTTCACTCAACACAGATTCCAAATAAAAACTTCCAATATATAACTTTTCCAAAACTGAAGCAATATTTATTTTCCGCAAAACTTCGCAAATTCAAACTCAATCCCCATCATTCGCACAAATACAAATTAAACGTTTGCTTGAGGAAACACCAAAGGGCATTGATGATTATCCAAAGGGCCCATTCCCCAATAGATTTATGTCAACCATTTATATACTTCGCGTTGTCCATACGCAATCCACAAATGAATTATCATTAGCTGCAAAATTAATTAATTCTGCATATTACAATTAACTTGGTTAACAACGCACATTGTATATTTCCCATAATTGTCATTGTCACGTCACATCGACAATACCTTAGATTTACATACATTAACACACAATACATTACAGAAAACAATTATTGGATTAATAATAATTAATATTTTGATTATAGATCTATAGATCAAATATAGATTTTATATAGATTTCAGATTGTAAACGTAAGTCTAATCTTTGCTTTAATACATCTAGACCAGGCCTGGGAAAATGGTGGCACGCTTCGACATTACGTGCGGCCCGCGAAGCATTTTATAAATCATTTTAATTAAAACAAATCTCTGTAATTACAAAAACGAAACAAAAATAAGTCGGTTTTGTGATCGAGTTCTGCCAAAACATTACTTCAACTAGAAAGCAATTACAAATTATATCTATAAGTAGTACATATTACATAGTACTATACATAAAGCAGATAAAAAATATATATATATATATATATATATATATATATATATATATATATATATATATATATATATATATATATATATATGTATATATATATAGCCTACCAAGAGAACAATTATCGCCGAGGTCGCTTGAGGCCCAGGCAGGTCTCAATATAGATAATATCAAAATATTTCCGGGACATGTATGTATAGCACTATGTACCTATAGTACCATAGTAGTATGTATTATGTACTACGTAAAGATATAATTTGCCTGTTTTATGTATAGTACTATGTAATATATCTATAGTACTAGGTATTATGTACTATGTATAGATATATATATATATATATATATATATATATATATATATATATACATATATATATATATATATATATATATATATATATATATATATATACATAGTACATAATACCTAGTACCTAGTATATATATATACTACATAATACCTAGTACTATAGATATATTACATAGTATTATACATACAACAGACACATTATATCTTTACGTAGTACATAATACATACTACTATGGTACCAGTGTTGGGCATAATTCAATTAATTTTTTAATTGTAGAATCAAACAATTACAATTTTAATTGCAATTAAATCAATTGCAATTAATTTAATTGAATTAACTGTTTAATTGTGAGATGCAATTGAAATCAATTGCAATTAAATCCATTAATTGTGGTTTACAATTAATTTAATTGCAATTAAAATTTTAATTGATAGTTACAATTAACTTAATCATCAATTGTATATTATTACAATTAACAATTAATACTATTTGATGAATGTAAAAACTTTTCCCTCTTGTCACCGTGTATCCCTCCCTTGTAACCGTGCTTTCCCGCATTGTGCCAAATAAAATAATTTCCAATAAAGTAAATAATCTAAATAGTTGGGAAAGATGGTTCGTTCTGGACCCTTAACCTCCACTTCCGGCCCCCCACCTCGCTCCCACTTCGGTGAACACCCCACTGCCGGTTCCCACCACCACTTCCGGTTCACACTCACACATCCGGTTCCCACTTACACTTCCGGTTCCCACCCCACTTCTGAAACTGTAAAAAAAAATTCAACCGGAAATGGTGGGTGGAAACCGGAAGTGGTGAAAATTTTGGAACCGGAAGTGGAGGTGGGAACCGGAAGTGGGTGGGAAACAGAAGTTGGGCTGGAAACCGGAAGTGGGGACGAGGGTTGGGGACCGGAAGTAGTCTATTTCCCTACGTCCGGTTCCCATCCCCGCTTCCGGTTCCAAAAATTTCCCTACTTCCGGTTCCCACTTTTGGTTCGTGAACTGGAAGTGGGGTGGGTACCGGAAGTGTAAGTGGGAACCGGATGTGTGAGTGTGAACCGGAAGTGGGGGTGGGAACCGGAAGTGGGGTAGGAACCAGAAGTGGGAGCGAGGTTGAGTGCCGGAAGTGGAGGTGGAGGGTCCCGAACTAACCATCTTTCCCAACTATTTAGATTATTTACAATATTGGAAATTATTTTATTTGGCACAATGCGGGAAAGTACGGCTACAATGCGGGAAAGTGACTTTACCGCATTGTAGCCGGACTTTGCAACATAGTGAGTAAAATTCTAGTTTCGCTTGATGTATACACGATGTCAAAGCTAGCTTTACAATTCAGGAGGCCAAAAAATAATTTCCAATGTTGTAAATAATCTAAATAGTTGGGAAAGATGGTTCGTTCTTTACCCTCCACTTCCGGCCCCCAACCTCGCTCCCACTTCCGATGCCCACACCACTTCCGGTTCTCACCCCCACTTCTAGTTCACACTCACACTTCCGGTTCCCACTCAAACTTCCGGTTCCCACTCAAACTTCCTGTTCCCACACCACTTTCGGTTCCGGAACCGGAAGTGAGGGGGCGGGAACCGGAAGCAGGGTGGGAACCGGAAGTTGAGGCGGAGGGTCTATTTGTTTCTTAAATAATAGTTGTCGGACAAAAAAAATATACAAATTTCGTGCGGAAACGATTTTACAGCGCTCCAGCTAATGCGGAACTCGCCCTTCGGGCTCGTTTCCCAAACGAGCTGTCGCGTTGTAAAATCAAACTTTACACACTCTAATGTAAATAACTATTTCAGTTACGCATTATGGCAAGTGATACATTGGAGTATAATAAACATCTTCTAACCGACATTTAATTGTTAATTGTAATTGTAAAAGTGCATCAATCAATTAACAATTAATCAATTGTAATTGCAAAATTTTACAATTAACAATTATTTAATTGTTAATTGTGATATATTGCAATTACAATTAATTATTTTAATTGTTAGTTGCAATTAAATTTCGCAATTTAATTGTTAATTGTTTTCACAATTAATTTTTGCCCAACTATGTATGGTACTATAGGTGCATAGTGCTATACATATACGTCCCGGAAATATTTTGATATTATCTATATTGAGACCTTGCCTAGGCCTCAAACGATTTAGGCGATAATTGTTCTCTTGGTAGCCTAAACAATTACTTCGCGATATTGATATACAAATAACGGTACTTACGTATTAACCCCACCGCAGCGAGAGGTTCCGCTACCACGAGATATAACTGCTTTAATATAACCTAATATATAACCCTTATCCAATATTTTTTCTTATTTTGGATCGAGACCTCGCGCTACCGCGCGATATGTGGTCTGGATTTATCTGCTCCGTTATAACCTAATCTAACCATCCATTTTGTTCAAATCTGTAGCTGCGGTGGCGTTAGTACGTAAGTACCCACATAACTATCAAAATAGTAATTGTTTAATGCGGTTCAGGGCCAAATTTTCATCCGCAATGTGACCCGACAGAAACGAAACCTAAAGAAAAACAAAACCTACAGATTTGCCCACTGCTATTCTAGACAGAGACACAACGCTAGATTGTACTACACATAATTTTCTCATTTCATTTTTCCATTTTCTAATTTCACACTCCTATATAATTTATGAGAACTGAATGAAAATATTTTAGAACGTTTCCTTAACAAATCTGAATCCATTTGGTACATTTGCATTATTTTGTAGCTAATTTTCATTCAAAATAGTCGCTGAGTAATATTGAGATGTTTTGAATTTAATATGTAATTGGCGTTAGAAACGTTTACAAAATGTGAACGTACGATAGACGGAGTTCTGTCGGTTTGTGCAAACTCGGGCCACAATGACGCGACAACAGTACACAAACTTTCAACAATTAATACACAACTGAAGAATGTTATCGCTCACAGAAACTTTCCCAAAACGAAACTCGTGCTACAAATGGTTTTTGTCGCCGCGTTTCGTCACTGAAACTCCAGACACGGGAAAAAATCGCCGCAATTATAAAACAATCAGCCAATAACCAATCCAAGTTTCAATATTTTTTCGTTTGCCAAATCGAATTCTGTTAATTATGAGTTTTTGATTGGAATTGGGTTCTGTATTTTAAGTAATAATACTAGTCCTATCAATCCACCCCTATTTTACATCAAGCTGGAAATACGTATCCATTTTTAACCCGCAATTAGATTGAACGGTCGACATTTACATGATATATTACCTAGGACAAGATAACCATCGAGTTTCATGATCAATTGCACCCACAACAAAACAAATTGGAAATATATAATCTATACCAGTCTGCACTAACATTTTGAATGAAACATTTATTAAGAGAATAAACAGACAAGACTACTTGTTGGACAAAACTAGACTAGACAGACATGACTAGACAGACAAGACTAGACTGACAAGACTAGAAAGACAAGACTAGACAGACAAGACTAGACAGACAAGACTAGACAGACAAGACTAGACAGACAAGACTAGACAGACAAGACTAGACAGACAAGACTAGACAGACAAGACTAGACAGACAAGACTAGACAGACAAGACTAGACAGACAAGACTAGACAGACAAGACTAGACAGACAAGACTAGACAGACAAGACTAGACAGACAAGACTAGACAGACAAGACTAGACAGACAAGACTAGACAGACAAGACTAGACAGGCAAGACTAGACAGACAAGACTAGACAGACAAGACTAGACAGACAAGACTAGACAGACAAGACTAGACAGACAAGACTAGACAGACAAGACTAGACAGACAAGACTAGACAGACAAGACTAGACAGACAAGACTAGACAGACAAGACTAGACAGACAAGACTAGACAGACAAGACTAGACAGACAAGACTAGACAGACAAGACTAGACAGACAAGACTAGACAGACAAGACTAGACAGACAAGACTAGACAGACAAGACTAGACAGACAAGACTAGACAGACAAGACTAGACAGACAAGACTAGACAGACAAGACTAGACAGACAAGACTAGACAGACAAGACTAGACAGACAAGACTAGACAGACAAGACTAGACAGACAAGACTAGACAGACAAGACTAGACAGACAAGACTAGACAGACAAGACTAGACAGACAAAACTAGACAGACAAGACTAGACAGACAAGACTAGACAGACAAGACTAGACAGACAAGACTAGACTGACAAGACTAGACAGACAAGACTAGACTGACAAGACTAGACAGAGAAGACTAGACAGACAAGACTAGACAGACAAGACTAGACAGACAAGACTAGACAGACAAGACTAGACAGACAAGACTAGACAGACAAGACTAGACAGACAAGACTAGACAGACAAGACTAGACAGACAAGACTAGACAGACAAGACTAGACAGACAAGACTAGACAGACAAGACTAGACAGACAAGACTAGACAGACAAGACTAGACAGACAAGACTAGACAGACAAGACTAGACAGACAAGACTAGACAGACAAGACTAGACAGACAAGACTAGACAGACAAGACTAGACAGACAAGACTAGACAGACAAGACTAGACAGACAAGACTAGACAGACAAGACTAGACAGACAAGACTAGACAGACAAGACTAGACAGACAAGACTAGACAGACAAGACTAGACAGACAAGACTAGACAGACAAGACTAGACAGACAAGACTAGACAGACAAGACTAGACAGACAAGACTAGACAGACAAGACTAGACAGACAAGACTAGACAGACAAGACTAGACAGACAAGACTAGACAGACAAGACTAGACAGACAAGACTAGACAGACAAGACTAGACAGACAAGACTAGACAGACAAGACTAGACAGACAAGACTAGACAGACAAGACTAGACAGACAAGACTAGACAGACAAGACTAGACAGACAAGACTAGACAGACAAGACTAGACAGACAAGACTAGACAGACAAGACTAGACAGACAAGACTAGACAGACAAGACTAGACAGACAAGACTAGACAGACAAGACTAGACAGACAAGACTAGACAGACAAGACTAGACAGACAAGACTAGACAGACAAGACAAGACAGACAAGACTAGACAGACAAGACTATACAGACAAGACTAGACAGACAAGACTAGACAGACAAGACTAGACAGACGAGACTAGACCGACAAGACTAGACAGACAAGACTAGATAGGTAAAACAGGTTTTGTTGCATGGAACAAATACGACGAGATTTTCGGTTGAATTTATTATTCCATAATAATAATGATAAAAAATAATTCATTGTGAACTGAATATGAAATGCGTCTAAGCAATCTAAAATAAATGGATTACGCACAAAATTCGTGCAATCTGTGGCAATTAAAAATAATTTGGTGAAATAACGCTTAAGGTTTGCTCGCCTTGTTCGCACTTTCACCTGCGCTGTTAAAAAATGATAATGAAAGAAGTTTGTGGATAATGAAAGAAGTAATTAGCAATGAGAAATGTTTACAATAGAATTGTCTAATGGGGCGGAGGGTTGTAAATGTGCACGGGACTAGAATTATTATCGTTATTATTAGTAATTCTTTAACTTGTGGGTTGTTGAAACTGTTTGTAATGAGAATTGAGTAAGAATAATAAATAGAATAAATTGGAAATAATTTGAATAATAACAATAAATAAAATTAATTAAGTAAAAAATAGACATAATTAAATATTTAATTTGTAAATTTTGATTTTCGCATTTCGCAAGACGAAACAAGGTTTTGTCTTCCTTGAAGGTTTATTATTAGCAAATTCAAAAAATCAAAATCACTAAATAAGAAGGTTTATTATACTAAATTTAAATCTCTACAAGTTTTGTTTGAAACACTTTTTTAAATTTTGTTTAGTTTTCGAGTTATTTTCAAATCTTTTATACTAGGAATATATAAAACTAAAAAAAACAACTTTTTGCAGCGAAAAACAGCTTGAATATATAAATATAATCAACCTTTCCGAAGCTCTATAAAATTCTTAAGTCTTTTTAAGACTTTAAAACAAAAATCATAGTCTTAAAAACACTTAATAATATTATAGAGCTTCGGAAATGTTGCATATATTTATATATTCAAGCTGTGTTCCGCCGTATACGTTGTTTTTTTTTTAGTTTTATATATTTCTAGTATAAAAGATTTGAAATTAACTCGAAAACTAAACAAAATTTAAAAAAGTGTTTTAAACAAAACTTGTAGTAATTTCTATTCAAAACTAAAACAAAATTTGACTTAGTTTCACCAACTTGACAGATAAAAATTCACTAACCAACGACGGATTCTTACAGAGAATTTAATTTTCTTCTAAGTTGTCTAAGCTGTTTTCCAAATTTGGCTTTGTTTTCAAGTTATTTTTGCCTTTTTGAAAGAAGAAAATTTTTATAGTCTTTGGTGCAACCAGAAGCATTTCCAACACATGTGTATATTTACAATTGTACTTATATTACGTAACGAGAGTTGTATGAAGCATATTACGGAAGAGCGTAATTCCGCGAGTACGTAATTGCCTTACAACTCGAGTTATGTACTATACTTTATCTACGACCACACTATTTTTTTCTGTTTAATAAGAAAAATATGTTTGATGTAACAAATGTATTTCTTATTAGGTACATTATTTAATATTTACATTATTTAAGTTGTATTTTCATTTATAACTGTTACTCGACATTATTTAACTTGATAGAAATGAAAAGAAATACGTTCTTAATGGTTACATACCTTATTATTTAGTACTTATTTGGGTTAAACTAGTATAAGGGTGCTCATAAGTATAGGCAACCCAATGTACGCCATGTCAATTTCCGTTAGTCTGAATTGTGGCACGGGGGCGCTGAACGTATGAGCACGTAGTAGCAGCTCTCAACCAATCAACGAATCGTAAACCAAACGCACGTGTGTGTTATCATGATTTATCATTTATCGCGGACTTTTACTTACGTGTATATTAAGATGTATTTACATAGTCCACGAACTGTACAATATTGGGCATTTACAATAGTGGTCGTATTTAAAAAAAATTTCAAGATTGAAAAGAATTATCACAGGTATTCGTGTTGGACAAATAATCAATTATTCATGAAATCATATAATCAATTATTGTTATTATTGCAATAAAAATTCTAAATTATTTCAACAAAAAAAAAACTATTCTATGGGAAATGTATATAATAATCATTGGTGAGAAATGTGTAATTGAGTGTAGATCATCAATCTTGCGATCGTTTAATGACGCACCTGTTGACGCCGATTCCGATGTTTTTCCTCTCGCAAGGTTTCTTTCACTCCTCGGTGTTGTTTGATATTTTTTACCGATTGCGTATTATCGACGGTCTAACGACGTTATTTGTTCATCTCAGATTTCGAAATAAAAATGAAATAAGCAACGTGAAATATAATTACGTGTATGTTCAAAAAAATTACTTATTAACCCTTTTCACTTTTATGTCGCCGCACTGGCGACATTATACGTACACTTGTATTATAAATACGAGTGCAAAGGGTTAATATATATGGAAATAAACTTGTGTGTATAGAAATCGGGCTCACTTTAAACTTATAACTTCAATAACTTTTTTTAGAAACTATTTATGAGATGAAATGTATATTAAGTTCAGTAAGGACGAGTTCAGTAAGCGTGATTTTACAGCACGCGTCCAATTTTGGAAAACAGCGAGCGTAGCAAGGAGTTTTCTAATGGACAAGTGCTGAAAAACGCCTTACGAATGAGTTTTTTATAGTATTCTTTCTATTTTGCGCCCTTATGCCATTTCTAAATAAAAAAATGGTCGATACATATTGAGAAAGTTGTATCGCACCCGGCGAGCCATAACCGCAGGCATGTGAGTGCTGTTATGAGTCCATTACAGACGCAAAATATAAAAAAATTACAGTTTTAGAGACAATTTAATATACTTTAATATGAGTTTTGGTTTATCAAAATTTATTGTTATTACTGCTTCCATATTATTGCGTCCATAGAAAATGCACCCCAGATAATGAAGGAACCACCTCCACAAGTAGACGATTCTTCAATGCAGCATTGTGCAAATCACTCTCGTGGTCTCCGGTACACTTTTCTTCTTCTATCGCTACCATGAAGACATATTCCGGCCTCATCTGAGAACAGAACAGATTTCCATTGTTCCAATGTCCAGTTTAAATAATCCATTGCAAAACGCAGGCGTGCTTGACGTTGAGCTGGAGTAAGTTTTTGACAAACTGTAGGTGTCTTTGAGGTCAAGATATTTTCCTGTCTTCGTCTTACTGTCCACTGACTAATATCCACTTTTCGTATTTCACGGAGATATTGTTGCAGTTGAACAGCATTAAGATGACAATTTCTTAATGCTGATGACACAATAAAGCGATCATCTGGAGCCGTAGTAATCCTCCTTTTGCCGATACCAGGTCGCCTATGAAAGCATTCAGTCTCCCCGTAGCGTTGGAACACTCCGCAAACCGCGACGCGTGTCATATCCAGTTGTCGAGCAACAGCTCGCTGGCTAAGTCCATTTCCGACTTGCATAAAAACTTGGGGGGCCTTTTAATGTGTAGTATGCAAGCCAATTGGAAAACAATAAAATTATGAAAAACGAATAATGTACAAATTTATCTTACAATCTCTTCTTCTGCTTTCTCATTCTTTTTACCCTCTGGAGGGTGTAGTGATACTATTTTCGGTATGTGTTTGAATTTGTTGTTTCCATGCGTTTCTATCTTGTGCTAGATGTATTGCCTTGTGTGCATTGACTGGCCCATTCATTGAGAGTCATTTCTTATAATCTGTCGGTCCATCTCATTGAAGACCGTCTCTTTTCCCGTCGACCACGAGGTTTTCCATCTCACCTGTTCTTCTAGCTATGTGGCCAAAGTAACTGAGATATGCTCTATTGATTTGGTTTAGTAGACGCTTTTTGATTTTTAGTTCTTGTAGAACAGAGGCGTTTGTTCTGTGTTCCACCCATGACACTCTTAGGATTCGTCTATACACCCATAACTCGAAGGCTTCAATTCTTTTTCGATCTGTTTTCTTTAGTGCCCATGTAACAATCTCCCATTCTTTCAAATATAACAATTTTTCACAAGTTTGTTATTCTCCTTATAACCACCACATCAATACGTTCGTTTTTGTTTACCTGTTGCTATTAACTCTATTAGATTTCTGGGCCATCGTCGACAAATCACTCAAATGGTCCTCGCATGTGGATCACTTAACCAAGAAGCTGTCTTCTGCTTGCTTTGCAATTAGGTCTATTTCCAGGGAGCAAAATCTCCAAACATCCAGATCTTCTTATTTTGCTCTTTTCGAATCTCATCTTCGATATGGCTTACCGTTCTGGGGATATTCCGACCTAGTCAAACTTGAATCTATCTTCAAGTTACAAAAGAGAGCTATTCGCTATATGTTTGGTTTGAGTAGTAGAACCCAATGTAAATCCTACTTTAAAAATTTCTAA
Organism: Phosphuga atrata; assembly: GCA_944588485.1. Taxonomy (NCBI): domain Eukaryota; kingdom Metazoa; phylum Arthropoda; class Insecta; order Coleoptera; family Silphidae; genus Phosphuga; species Phosphuga atrata. The sequence goes on along the minus strand of OX155893.1, from coordinate 7,343,082 downwards.
ATTTTAACTCTCCCTTCATTATTTATCCTGGAATCCGTTAGCTTAATGCATAAACACATTCGTGCTTTACCGGAGAAACCACACCACAATCGCAGTACAAGGAACTTGGATCAGGATATTTATCTACCGTTACCTAGATCAGAACTGATAAAAAAATCCATCTTCTACAACGCAAAAACAATGTTTAATCATTTACCTAAAATCTATCACCAATAACTCCAAATTTCGTTCCGCCATCAAATCGAATTTCCTAGAACACGACCCTTCTACACTACTGCAGAATTCTTCGGTGATCGCTAGTTTTTGAACCGCACACACACATATTAGTCTCAGCCTCACTCAACGAGTAAATATCGTTTACGATTTTTTTTAAGATTTTTTTTTCTTTTCTTTTCAAAATTTATTTAATTATTTATTTTTTTACGATATGTTTGTATTTATGTATGTATGTATTTCTTTTTGTTGTGTTTTGCTTCGGTTTTGAATGATTTATTTTGCCTGTGCTTTGTCCACAGAAATTATGTATTTCTAATTGACAATAAAGCAATATTATTATTATTACTCCTATAAACGATAAGCATTATTGATAAATTTAAACTCATATTAAAGCATATTAAATTGCCTTTCAAACGGTTTCAACGGTTCAAACAGCCATTCAAATTTCTTTATTTCATCTCATTAATAGTTTCTTAAAAAAAAATTGTTCAAGTCAAATGTTTACAGTGGGTCGATTTCTATGCACGCAGGTTTATATAGAATCAAATTTTTTATTTCCACCATTAATGTTAATTTCCATAAATTTAATTACAATTACATATAATATTGAGAAACGTGCATCAACAAATAATAAATTGCTTCTTATTTAGTGGATTCGTTTCTATTATAAATTTCTTCGTTTTTACATGGTTTTATAGGCAACCATGTAAAAACGAAGAAATTTGGATATAATTTAGATAGAATCAATCACAGACTAGAGTAACTAAAATATTTGCTTGGAAAGTAATGTAACGGTTAATTCGAAACTTTGCTTCTTTATCAATATGTTGATCAAACATCAATGTTAATACTAAAATCGGCGCAAAAATCATCATCTACTTTTCTTAGGTTATAAGTTTGAAAGATTAGAAATAAGAAACTAACCTAACCTAACCTGACAACAGGTTACACTCGCCCAAACGCCTGGCGGCCAATGTGAACACGAACTCGCCACGTCTACCGCGCCCGCACCCTCCGCCGCGCCCGCGCGTTCCTACGTGAACAAACACTAAAAAGTGTGAAATGTTAGCAATGTCGAGCATTACTACAAATTATCATCTTCGAACGAGGCGTTTCGTATAATCACGATCGAACGTCGCCCACCTTTGGCGGGCTCGTTTGATCGTTCAATTTTAAAACGAGTTTTGTATCCAGAGAAAGATTCAATTTTAGTAAATGTTTTGTTGGGATTAAGTTACTTTGAGAGAAAGTTTTTTGTTTAAATTTGTAGAAACATTCAATAAATTAATAATAATAAAATGAATAAATTCAGATTGCCATTTAAAATAATTTCGAGAATTTGCAGCGATTTTGTTTTATTACGAGTTTGATTTCTAGCAAAAGGTGCAATTTCAGTAAATGTGTTGGGATTAAATAACTTAAATTAATTTTTTTTTTAGATTTACAAAAATTATGAATACATTATTTTTAAAAATTCAGAACTTCGTTTAAAGAATTTGCAGCGGGATCGAATGTATTTTATTAGGAGTTTGATTTCCTGAGAAAGATCAAATTTTTATAAATGTTTCGTTGGGATTAAATTACTTTGAAAAAAAACTTTTTTAGATTTGCAATGTAAATTAGTTTTAAGAAAAATGTTGCTTTTAATGCAAACATATAAATTTTTTGGATGCAACAATAAGATTTGCAATTTATCTTATTACGAGTTTTATATTTTCCGTATTTTTGATATTCTTGATGTGTTTGAGGTGCTTGGTTGCATTTAAATTAGCTTTAAGAAAAATGTTGCTTTTAATGTAAACATTTAAATTTTTTGGATGCAACAATAAGCAATTTAGTTTATTACGAGTATGATTTCCAGAGAAAGATCCCATTTTATTAAATGTTTCGTTGGAATTAAAATACTTTGAAAAAAAGCTTTTTTAGATTAGCAAAAACAATGTAAATTAGCCTTAAGAAAAATGTTACTTAGATGCAACGATGACATTTGCAATGCAATTATAACACTTTCAGTTGAAAGCTGGTTGATTGGTATGAACTAAGCTAATACTCTCATATCATTTTCCATTTTATACCGCTCACAATAATCACAAATTGCTATATGTACTTAATGGAATGATTCGAATTCGATTTGTTTGAATGATTGAACGATTGAATTCGTCAAAATCATTTCTCAATTCCTCCAGTAAAATCTTACGTTCTTATTTTAAAAGAACGTTATAATCTTATTTTTAAAACAAGTCTTTCAATATATTTATATTGCTTCAATATAAACAAACCAACAATTTATTTTCTTTTGACGTTTCTTATTTTAATATAACATCTACTCTAAATCCAAAAGTATTCCAAAAATATTAATTTTAATTAGGATTTTCCCAAATTGAGCCAAAATAACATCTAATCTAAATCTAAAAGTATTCTCAAAGATGGGCTTCACACGAAACGAGACAGGGCGAGAGTTTAAAAAATCTCGTCTCGCTCTCGTTTGTTGTGTAAAAAATTACTCTCGTCGAGCTCTAGGAACCGTTAGTCTCGTCTCGTTCTCGCTCTCGTAACTGTTAGTCTCGTCTCGCTCTCGCTCTCGTAACCATTTGTCTCGTCTCGTCTAATCTCGCCAAATATCGTTCTTCCATCCATCCGTGGCCTTACAGCCCTCTGTGGGCCTTAGCCTCCTCCTTTCTTAGACTCGTTTAGCATTCTTTTCCTTCCTTTTCTGTCCGCTGCTGCTCTTTTCCAGTTCCTTATGCCTATTAGTTCTTTAAATATCGTTCTTACTAGAACTTATTGTTAAGATAGTCCAAAACGAGGTAATCATTCATTTTATTGTAATCACTGTCTCTTTACTCAATAAATTTTCTATTTGGTTACTATTAATATCTTCTGATTTCGCTTTGTTCCATCAACAAGAAAATGTAGCGATAACACACCATAAATGTCTGTTTATATAAACCTTCTATTCTGTTGACGATTTAAAATTAATAATAAAACCGAACATAATTTAATAGTCTACGACATCTATTTCATATTACGAAATCTATTCTTTTAATTGTTATATAATGAAATGTAACTTGCCCGAGCCCGCAGTTCAAATTTATCCAAGAAAATATTTCGGCTGCCCGTATTAGAATCACAGATTAAAGAAGAAGTATGACCGGGATCAGAAACGCGACTCTCGTGTCTCCCGAGAGCGAGACCACATACCTTCTCGCTCTCGCGAGAGTGAAACCACATGCGGTCTCGTCTCGTTCTCGTCTTAAGAGAAGCTTTTAAAAGACGAGACGAGACGAGACGAGAAAAATATCGTTCTCGTGGGCAGCCCTATATCAAAGCCAAAATAACATCTAATCTAAATCTAAAAATATCCGAGCCGATATCGTGAAACGGCTTCTTCGCCTTATCCTCTGTAACGAAACTATTATTGAAACCATCTATAAAACAAAAATTGAATTGAAATAAAATTCTATCCCTCTCAAAATAAATACGGAAAGAAGACTGTTTTAACAAATAATCCGTCGGAAAATTGTAATCGTGATCACATTTTCTCATCTGGTGAATGCAAAAATAATTTAATGGGACCGCAGGACAAGTCCGATGATTTACGCGCGAGACAAATTTATGGAGATACGACTTTGATTTAGTATTAGCGCATTGAACAAGGATGAATCTGTCCTGATTAAGTTTCGTCCGGAATTAGCGTAGACATTTACATCACAACACAAATCACATTCCCGTTAGAAATTAAATATGAAACAGAAAATAATATCAAGATTAAGCCGAGTTTTTCTTTAGCTCAAATCGAAAATAAATTTAACCTTTGGGAACGGATTTATTTAGAGAATGCAAAACAAGTGAAACATATGCATGACGAGCCTCAGCCGTCAAATGTACCCAAAGGGTTAACTAGGATATCTAAAGAGATTTAAGAGAACTAAAAAAAAAACAAGACCAAACAAAACCAGATAAGAATAGATAAGACCAGACAAACGAGACACGACCATACAAAACTAGACTAGAACAGACAAGACCACATAATACCAGACAAGAGCAGACAAGACCAGACAAGACCAGGCAAAACCAGACAAAAACAGACAAGACCAGACAAGACCATACAAGACCAGACAAGCCCAGACAAGACAAAAATTAAGAGAATGCTTTTGAATGTTGAAGAATTGAAATTGAATTTGAATTGAATTGAAGAATTGAATTGAATTGAAGAATGTTGAAGAATTTCTTTTTAGATACGGTTTTTTTTTAACCAACTGTCCCAAGCGCACTTTCCTCCCGAAATGCGAATCTTTATAAAAGCAAAAGGAGTCATCGATATTCCAATCTGCATACATTTCGCCATCACATCAATTACACCCTCAATAAAAATTCTCTTTCATTTCCAATGTTATCTATCAAACGCGAATGCGCCAAACTCCATATAGAATATTAATAGATTCCAGTAGCGGCTCGTAACTCGTAACTAAAATTTGTGGGGATGCTGCTTCAGAAAATTTGCGAGCTCTGCAGGGACTGGCGTTTAACGGTTAAACAGCACGCCGCTGGAAGTGTGAAGCGCATAGTTCCATACAACGCACACTGGGACGGATTACGAATTTACGGCGACAAAGATAGAATTTTACAATGTCTCACAATTAAGCAAAACCACTTAAAATGTATTGTTAAATTAATCATATCAATATTAAAGTCATATTATGGATGGGTTCATAATATTATAAACAAATTTATGCGAAAAGCCAATTCCATTGGTTGTGATAGCGTGTTAAACATCGCTCTTGTCCTTTAGGTACCAAAAAGGAATTAGTTGCGCTGGATTTTTAACAAAGAAACTACATCTATTTTGTGTTTGTGTTAAAAAATTGTCAACTTTTTAAATATGGAGAATATAGCTAATAATATCAAATTTGTAGAAAGTTTTAATCAATACGGTTAAAAAAAAGATTTGTTAACGACTATCGTATATTAAAAAAGAAATGTAATAAACTGCAATAAACTGATTTTTAAAAAAAGTTCCGCATAGTTCCGTTATAATAAATATTTTGTAAAATAACACAAACATTGACAATTCTAGAAAAGCAAAAATCCCGTCCACATAGTTCCACCTTAATGAAAATTACACCTTTTTACAGGTAGTTGTGATGACCACCATTTGCAAGAGAGAACGTTGAATGTAAATGAACTATTTTTTGTATTAAGAGATGAAAGTTTTTATAAGTTTTCTCCGTTAAAGTGTAATGAATGATTAGTACAATACGTGTTGAATAAGTTTTGTGTCAACGACGGTTGTGAATTTGTAAAAAAATGTTGCACTTTTGTCATATATAAAAAAAATTCCACTTAAATTTGCATTTTTAATTAATCGTGTACATCGAATATAGACTAATTTTATATTAGAGTGATCAGAATGTCATCATAAGGTAATATGTGAGACCAAAAATTGAAATGAACTAGATTTTACTTTTGTTGCCGTAAATTCGTAATCCGTCCCAGTGTGCAACGGTAAGACTAATAATCATAATATTTATTGTAACATAAAAAATAATACAAAGATTTTTGTTAATTTGAATAGTTTTTCTTATATGAAGGCGCTATTTTGTTTAAGGGTATTCGAGCGTAACTAATGAGTCAAAATAGAGTGAATTTTTCTATATTTTCAATTATCGTAATAGCTATTAAAATTAATTATTTTTATTTATAATGACATAACAATTTTAAAAATTGGTAATTATTATTTATTTAATAAAATAGAGTAATAAAATGACTTCATTATTTTTGACTTATACTGTGTAATAAAAAGATCAGTCAACAGCGCTTTATTGTGTCTTGAAAGTTTATAGTACAGAGAGAGAAAAGAATAGTAATTGAAAGGAGTCGAGTATATTTTCTTTCTTTATAACCATGTTTCCATCTTTTTCTTTTCTCTCGACTGTTCTCGCGATGTTGCCAAACCATCCGTTATGTGAATTTTTGTCGATAAACAAGATTCAAAATAAAAAGTTTAACTTTAATTATTTAAATAATTACATCGGTAACGTCACAGTGCTTTAATGTTATCGTGTTTTACAATTATCCAATTTTATAGTATATAGTTTTTTATTCCTTAAAGTTGGGTAATAAATATCGAAAAAAATAAATAAAGACGTGACGGAAGCTGTCAGCCATAAGAGCCTGTGTCTAAGAATTGAAAAACATCGTTTTTGAATTTTTTCGGATAAACTAAATGTGTATCACTTTCAAATTTTGAGAGGATATAAATAAAGTATTGATCTGAATGTCTTAAAAGTTTCAAAGCTTAAACTTATAAAAAATATTTAGCATACCTCCTTAATCCCTATTTTCTTTGTATCGTTGTCTATTTGTTGCGATTTGACTAAAATTCTGGTGACCATTGGGGGATACGCCGTGGAATAATGTATCACTCACGGTTTGCAGAGGAATTTATTTACATGAACGATATATATACAAATGTACAAGAGATACAAATACTTGTGAGGGAATCAGTGGAGCTGGACTCTCTGAACTGTTCTGGTCTGGTTGAACTGGCTGAGTCTGGTTGAACTGACCGGACTGGTGTATATGGTTGACTGGGTCCACTGGCTGGACCGGTATGTTGCTTGCGCCCTACTGTTGAACTGAACTGGAGTCGATTTACTGACTGTTTGCGCCAGACGGTCTGGGTCGAACTGTCTTTTTTATATGGGATCCTTTGTTTTATGGCGTTTGTGGGCGTGTGCCCGTGCTTCCGCCGTCGTTTGTTTTGTTTTCGGTTGTTGTTTTGTTGCTTAGTCTGTTGTTGTCGTCTGTTGTTGCTTGTCTTTCGGTTTTTTTCCCTCCTTGGTTTTCATCGGTGGGCTACATTTGGTTCTGCTTGGCTACGGGTGGGTCCTCTTTTCTTGGTAAAGTTGTCGGCTTCCTTGGTTGGTTCTTGGTCTTTTCCGGTTTGGCTTTTTTCTTGCTTTTTCTTGGTTTGATGGTTTCCTCTTCCTCTTGGTCGGGTTTGTGCATCATGGCGGCTTCGGTGGGGCTGTATGTGTTCGTCGGTGTGATTCTTCTCCTTGGCGGCTTCAGTTGCTCTCTTGGCGACTTCAGTTGCTCTCTCGGGGGCTTCATTTCTTCTCTTGGTGGCGGCTTCAGTTGTATTATTGGGGACGGCTTCGGTGGTTTTCCTTGGGGCGGCTTCGGTTGACTTCTCGGCGGCGGCTGCAGTTGTCTTTTCGAGGGCGGCTACAGTTGTCTTTCCGGGGGCGGCTACGGTTGTCTTTTCGGGGGCGGTTTCGGTGGGCTTTTCGGGGGCGGTTTCGGTGGGCTTTTCGGCGGCGGTTTCGGTGGGCTTTTCGGCGGCGGTTTCGGTGGGCTTTTCGGCGGCGGTTTCGGTGGTCTTTTCGGCGGTCTTTCTCCTTTTCGTTATGTAGGTTAACATTTTCTCGATGATGCTGTCCTCCAGGGTGTCCAGGTAGGCTGGGTCAAGATACATTTGTGCGGCGGCTTCGTTGGGGGTTGTCGGTATAAAAGTGGTCATCTTGCGGCTACGACGGTCGCTAAGACTATGATGATGATGATGTTTTCTTTATTCGGGAGTCCAGGTATTTATATTAACTCCAGGTATACTGATCCTTCATCTGGAGGTGATAATTCTTCTATTTTCGGCTATTTGTCACTTTGGTGATTACCGATTCTCGGGAAAAACATCTTGTCGTAATTTCCCCGGGGATTAGACCATTGTCCCTAATCAAATATTTTCGAAAATTCTTTTGAAAATTGTCCGAAAATATTTGGGTAATTATTGGAATGCCCTCGAAAAACTAAGAAAAAAATGTAACAGCTCGTTGCCACTACCACCATATTTTGATGTTGCAACCAAGCCAAAAATTGGCAAAAAATGACTAACTATATATTTTTGTAAGATAAACTAGCTGGGGACCAGTATACCTGGAGATAATATAAATACCTGGACCCCCGAATAAAGAAAACATCATCATCATCATAGTCTCAGCGATCGTCGTAGCCGCAAGATGAACACTTTTATACCGACAACCCCCAACGAAGCCGCCGCACAAATGTATCTTGACCCAGCCCACCTGGACTACCCAGTTTATACTCCTGATTCTATTCCCAGTATGCAATCTACACTACTATAAAGAGTGTCTCAGCAAGAACTTTAATTTCGAATTGCGCGCTAATTTTGTGTGTCATTTGTTGAGTCAGCCATTTGTAGGATTTCTTTAATTAAAACATTGGCATTTACACAAATGATGCGTTATAGCTTGGAAGAACGATTCTTAATAGTGAAAACCCTTTACAAACTTTTTAGAGAAAATTTTACTTTGACGATTCTTAAACGAAAATTTTACTTTGACGGACGAGGGCTGCTATCGAAAATTTGATCAAGAAATTTGAGCGGACGTTTTCATTTCAAGATAACAGTAATAACAATCTTCCGTAATCAGCCACAAACATCGGCAGAAAACATCGCAGCTGTGAGTGTCAGTGTGGTACAACGATCAAATACCTTCATCCGACATCGTTTCCAGGAATTAAACGTGCATCGCAGTATTCTTCATCGAATTTTGAGAAAAGATGTTGCCAGGAATTAAACGTACATCGCAGTACTCTTCATCGAATTTTGAGAAAAGATGTAGATCTTCATGCTTACAAGATCCAGGTGACTCAACATATGCAGTCTAGCGACCATAGACAGCGCCGAAACATTACTTTGATGGAACAGATGGAACACAAATAGAGGTTTTGAAAATATTGGAAGAAGACAGGCCCCTTGCACTTCTATTAAGCTTGCTCAACTGCATATACAAGACCGGAGTAATTCCTAGACTGGCTCAGATCAACATTCGTTGCTATACCAAACAAGGCTAACTGCAAGTGTTGTAAAGATTACTGAAAATCGTTCATTCCAGAATATACACCAAATGCGAAGAAAATATTGGCAGGTCTCAGTTTGGTTTTAGAAACGGTTTCGGTACAAGGGAGGCGCTGTTTAGTGTCCAGGTTCTAATCCAACAATGTCGAGACGTAAACGTCGATGTATATGCTTGCTTCGTAGATTACGAGAAGGCATTCGACACTGTTCAACACGATAAGTTAATAGCTATACTGAACGATATGGGCCTGGACGGACGAGACATAAGGATAATCGCCAACTTGTATTGGAATCAGACAGCTGACATTAGAATTAACGGCCAGACATCTGAAGAAGTGCCTATTATGAGAGCAGTCCGACAAGGCTGTGTGCTCTCGCCCCTGCTGTTTAATTTGTATGCAGAAAAAAGTTTCAGAGAAGCCGTCGAAGACAGAACAGAGGGTATAATTGCTAATGGAATGGTCATCAACAATCTAAGATATGCGGACGACACGGTCTTACTGGCAATAGATAAAGATGATTTACAGGCACTCTTAGCAGCGGTTAGGGAACATTGCCAACAAATGGGTCTATTATTAAATAGAAGGAAGACCAAATGGATAGTTGTCAGCAATGATGACTTACAGATATCAGCATAAATGGAAAAATAGTGGAGAGAGTACAAAAATATAAATATCTGGTCTGCTGGGTGAATGAAAAATGGGACTTAACTCAAGAAATCAAAAGCAGAATAGAACAGGCACGAACATTCTTCAGGAGCATGCAAAAACTACTTACCAACAGAGCTCTAAAAATTCCCTTAAGAATACGTATACGTATCTTGGTGAAGTTGTCGGCTTCCTTGGTTGGTTCTTGGTCTTTTCCAGTTTGGCTTTTAAATACGTATAAAACCTAACCTAACCTAACCTGACCTATTACGCTGCTATGTCTTTAGCATATTGTTCTATGGGATGGAAGCATGGACCCTCACTGACACAATATGCAAAAGGATTGAGGCCTTCGAAATGTGGACTTACCGAAGAATGCTGAAGATATCGTGGATTGACAGGGTGACGAATGAGGCGGTTCTACAGCGTATGAATAAACAAAGAGAGGTACTTAATATCATAAAAAGAAGAAAGCTGGAGTACTTTGCCCACGTAATGAGAAATCCGAAATATGAATTGCTCCACATTATTATTCAAGGAAAAATAGAGGGAAAGCGTGGCCCTGGGCGCCTAAGAACATCTTGGCTCAAGAATCTCCGCCAATGGTATGGAGTAAACACCACGACACTCTTTAGATCGGCTGTGGACAAAGTGAGGATCAAGCGAATGATCGTCAATGTTCTGGGAGGACACGGCACTTGAAGAAGAAGAAACATTACCAACTTATTCTTGGAACAACTGCAAACTGACGATGAATTCCACAACAAAATAATTTTTAGTCACGAGGCTCATTTCTAGCTCAACGGCTTTGTTAAAAAACAGAATTCTGGGATCTGGGGAGATGAAAACCCACATGTCTTTCAAGAACTGTCATTATATCCTGAATAAGTGGGCAGAAAGGAGCCTCCATGTGGGCAGGAGGGACAATCGGACTATACTTTTTTGAAAATAATGAAAGAGACACCGTCACTGTAGACGGCAATCGTTACTGGGTCATGTTAACAAACTTTTTCGTGCAAGAATTGGACGGAATCGACTTAAATGATGGTTTCAACGGTATGGCGCCACCTGACACACCTCACGCGAAACAATAACAAAATAGACCATTTTATGCTTAGATAAGCGCATGCGCGTCCGCCTTGTTTAAAAGGCGGGAATACGATTTTTTCGTGCATATTTTGTTATTATCACTGGTTATACGTCAAAAAAGTACCCAAAAACATGGCGGAAATTAATGCATGCGCATAAAAAACTTTCAACTATGAAAAGGTCTATTTCCCGGTCATATCATTTCTCGTTTTGGAGACCAAAACTGGCCGCCAAGAAGTTACGATTTAACTTGTTTTGGATTATTTTCTATGGGGTTTTTTGAAAAGTAGAATCTATGCGAACCATCCTGAGACAACAGAGAAACTCAAAGAAGAAATTACACGCAAAATTCGTGAAATCCGGGCAGCCCATACTGCAAAATGTTCTTCGAAATTTCGTCAAAAGAGCAGTAGTCCTGCTAACAGAGCAACGGAGCCCATTTAACCGATATTTTGTTTCATGTGAAAATGTCACTATATATATATACATATGTACATATATATATATATATACATATGTACATATATATATATATATATATATATATATATATATATATATATATATATATATATATATATATATATATATACATATATACATATGTACATATGAAGAACAAACTTTAAATCAAACATTAAATTTATACATTTTAATTTAAGTTTTTTAAATTCAAGTTCTTGCTGAGACATCCATAAATATATGAATTTAAACTTCTACGTTTTTACAACACTGTTCTTCGGGACAATTCGTGACAAATTCTATAAATTCGGGACCAAAAAACGAGTTATAAAAAATCGGAACCGAGACTAGAAATTCGGGTCCTCTCTGAAAGTACTGGAGATTCTAGAAAATGCCATTGCGGTCCTAGAATCAATGAAAGGAAAATCCTCACATTCATCTCCCAGCGGTAGAGAGGGGACAACGGTTGCATAGCAAGCGGATAACGAATGCAGGCACCGAGTATCCCTCGGGATAAGGGGACCACCTTTACCAAATGCCAGCGGCCTCCTTGGAGGGCGGATGAGCGGGTATAGTATAGGACACACTTTTGACATTGGAGTGCGAAATCGCCCTTAAAGGCGGAAGAACCAACAACAAGGTCAATGGGATAGAATGGAAAAGTCAAGAAGGAAACCACTTCATTAAAGATCTCACTAGACTTGTATGTATAGGCTGCTCTGTTTAGGCTTGTCTGTCTTAGGCTTGTTTGTCTAGTATTTCCTATCTAGTCTGTCTTGTCTTGCGCCTATCCAGTTTTGTATTTCTAGTCGTGTCTGTGTTACTGAAATGGCTTTATTACTGAACAATCCGGAGGAAAAATAGTCCAAAATTCGGATCTCCGGCTGGGGAGAGATTCAAAGCGTATAATAAAAGACAACGTTAAGTGTTAAAGAAAACATAAGATCCCTTAAAATCTGTGGGAAACTCTAGATTACAATACATGAAACAGATTCAAGGAGATATAGGAGTAAAATCATATGCAAAAATGAACAGACTTTCAGAAAACAGTGATGAGTGGAGGAGAGGAATTATTGCCGACCAATCTTCGGATTGAGTAAGAGAGAGAGATAGTCTAAAATTCACAGTTTATTATGCAGACCTTGTTACAATGAGTTTTAAGTGAGTAAAATTGTGAGTGAATAGATAATATCGGACGAAAATTAATTCGTTTGGTTTGCATTATGTGCTTTCGAGGAAACAAGGCAAATATTTGCTAAAATATTCTCAGTTTGTTAAACGTTTAAATAATTCAAAAGGAAACGAAAAACTTAAAAAAAAAAACTAAAACACCTGGAGCATAATAAGTCCAGCCAAAAATGCAAACATGCTCGGCTGCGATAAATCCAACGCAAACAAAGAAAAACCCGCTCCATAAAACGAAACAAACGCGAGCATAATTCGCAAGAGAAGACACTTTTAAATAACACAAAGAATTACATCATCGCAAAAATGTAAATTCAATGTGCGAGTTGTATGCTTTTTTTGAAGGGAAAGTCTAGTCCGGATTTATTCCAATTTATGTAAAACGGGATTGAGCGTCCTTCGGCCGGTCAGAAAGAAACAAACAAACATTTCCTTGGCGCACGTTCCTTTCTTCAGTCCAGTTACGCAACGGCGAAGTGCCACGATTTATTACATATTCAGATCGCGATAACGCAGAAAATAAAACACACCGAGACGCAACAGCAGGCACCTAGCAGGTGGTTGACAACAAACATTATGTAGAAGAATAGAATCATATTTACAAAAATATTATAAAAGCCTGGAGATATAATTTTAGATAGATAATACAGGACATACAAGACTAGACAGACAAGTCTAATATAACAAAACTAGACAGACACGACTAAACAGACAAATCTAGACAAGCAAAACTTGACATATAAGAGTAGACAGACTAAACTAGACATACAAGATTAGACAGACAAGACTAGACAGACAAGACTAGACAGACAAGACTAGACAGACAAGACTAGACAGACAAGACTAGACAGACAAGACTAGACAGACAAGACTAGACAGACAAGACTAGACAGACAAGACTAGACAGACAAGACTAGACAGACAAGACTAGACAGACAAGACTAGACAGACAAGACTAGACAGACAAGACTAGACAGACAAGACTAGACAGACAAGACTAGACAGACAAGACTAGACAGACAAGACTAGACAGACAAGACTAGACAGACAAGACTAGACAGACAAGACTAGACAGACAAGACTAGACAGACAAGACTAGACAGACAAGACTAGACAGACAAGACTAGACAGACAAGACTAGACAGACAAGACTAGACAGACAAGACTAGACAGACAAGACTAGACAGACAAGACTAGACAGACAAGACTAGACAGACAAGACTAGACAGACAAGACTAGACAGACAAGACTAGACAGACAAGACTAGACAGACAAGACTAGACAGACAAGACTAGACAGACAAGACTAGACAGACAAGACTAGACAGACAAGACTAGACAGACAAGACTAGACAGACAAGACTAGACAGACAAGACTAGACAGACAAGACTAGACAGACAAGACTAGACAGACAAGACTAGACAGACAAGACTAGACAGACAAGACTAGACAGACAAGACTAGACAGACAAGACTAGACAGACAAGACTAGACAGACAAGACTAGACAGACAAGACTAGACAGACAAGACTAGACAGACAAGACTAGACAGACAAGACTAGACAGACAAGACTAGACAGACAAGACTAGACAGACAAGACTAGACAGACAAGACTAGACAGACAAGACTAGACAGACAAGACTAGACAGACAAGACTAGACAGACAAGACTAGACAGACAAGACTAGACAGACAAGACTAGACAGACAAGACTAGACAGACAAGACTAGACAGACAAGACTAGACAGACAAGACTAGACAGACAAGACTAGACAGACAAGACTAGACAGACAAGACTAGACAGACAAGACTAGACAGACAAGACTAGACAGACAAGACTAGACAGACAAGACTAGACAGACAAGACTAGACAGACAAGACTAGACAGACAAGACTAGACAGACAAGACTAGACAGACAAGACTAGACAGACAAGACTAGACAGACAAGACTAGACAGACAAGACTAGACAGACAAGACTAGACAGACAAGACTAGACAGACAAGACTAGACAGACAAGACTAGACAGACAAGACTAGACAGACAAGACTAGACAGACAAGACTAGACAGACAAGACTAGACAGACAAGACTAGACAGACAAGACTAGACAGACAAGACTAGACAGACAAGACTAGACAGACAAGACTAGACAGACAAGACTAGACAGACAAGACTAGACAGACAAGACTAGACAGACAAGACTAGACAGACAAGACTAGACAGACAAGACTAGACAGACAAGACTAGACAGACAAGACTAGACAGACAAGACTAGACAGACAAGACTAGACAGACAAGACTAGACAGACAAGACTAGACAGACAAGACTAGACAGACAAGACTAGACAGACAAGACTAGACAGACAAGACTAGACAGACAAGACTAGACAGACAAGACTAGACAGACAAGACTAGACAGACAAGACTAGACAGACAAGACTAGACAGACAAGACTAGACAGACAAGACTAGACAGACAAGACTAGACAGACAAGACTAGACAGACAAGACTAGACAGACAAGACTAGACAGACAAGACTAGACAGACAAGACTAGACAGACAAGACTAGACAGACAAGACTAGACAGACAAGACTAGACAGACAAGACTAGACAGACAAGACTAGACAGACAAGACTAGACAGACAAGACTAGACAGACAAGACTAGACAGACAAGACTAGACAGACAAGACTAGACAGACAAGACTAGACAGACAAGACTAGACAGACAAGACTAGACAGACAAGACTAGACAGACAAGACTAGACAGACAAGACTAGACAGACAAGACTAGACAGACAAGACTAGACAGACAAGACTAGACAGACAAGACTAGACAGACAAGACTAGACAGACAAGACTAGACAGACAAGACTAGACAGACAAGACTAGACAGACAAGACTAGACAGACAAGACTAGACAGACAAGACTAGACAGACAAGACTAGACAGACAAGACTAGACAGACAAGACTAGACAGACAAGACTAGACAGACAAGACTAGACAGACAAGACTAGACAGACAAGACTAGACAGACAAGACTAGACAGACAAGACTAGACAGACAAGACTAGACAGACAAGACTAGACAGACAAGACTAGACAGACAAGACTAGACAGACAAGACTAGACAGACAAGACTAGACAGACAAGACTAGACAGACAAGACTAGACAGACAAGACTAGACAGACAAGACTAGACAGACAAGACTAGACAGACAAGACTAGACAGACAAGACTAGACAGACAAGACTAGACAGACAAGACTAGACAGACAAGACTAGACAGACAAGACTAGACAGACAAGACTAGACAGACAAGACTAGACAGACAAGACTAGACAGACAAGACTAGACAGACAAGACTAGACAGACAAGACTAGA
Source organism: Phosphuga atrata (assembly GCA_944588485.1). Lineage (NCBI taxonomy): Eukaryota > Metazoa > Arthropoda > Insecta > Coleoptera > Silphidae > Phosphuga > Phosphuga atrata. The sequence continues at coordinate 7,327,220 of OX155893.1, read as the reverse complement.
CAGACAAGACTAGACAGACAAGACTAGACAGACAAGACTAGACAGACAAGACTAGACAGACAAGACTAGACAGACAAGACTAGACAGACAAGACTAGACAGACAAGACTAGACAGACAAGACTAGACAGACAAGACTAGACAGACAAGACTAGACAGACAAGACTAGACAGACAAGACTAGACAGACAAGACTAGACAGACAAGACTAGACAGACAAGACTAGACAGACAAGACTAGACAGACAAGACTAGACAGACAAGACTAGACAGACAAGACTAGACAGACAAGACTAGACAGACAAGACTAGACAGACAAGACTAGACAGACAAGACTAGACAGACAAGACTAGACAGACAAGACTAGACAGACAAGACTAGACAGACAAGACTAGACAGACAAGACTAGACAGACAAGACTAGACAGACAAGACTAGACAGACAAGACTAGACAGACAAGACTAGACAGACAAGACTAGACAGACAAGACTAGACAGACAAGACTAGACAGACAAGACTAGACAGACAAGACTAGACAGACAAGACTAGACAGACAAGACTAGACAGACAAGACTAGACAGACAAGACTAGACAGACAAGACTAGACAGACAAGACTAGACAGACAAGACTAGACAGACAAGACTAGACAGACAAGACTAGACAGACAAGACTAGACAGACAAGACTAGACAGACAAGACTAGACAGACAAGACTAGACAGACAAGACTAGACAGACAAGACTAGACAGACAAGACTAGACAGACAAGACTAGACAGACAAGACTAGACAGACAAGACTAGACAGACAAGACTAGACAGACAAGACTAGACAGACAAGACTAGACAGACAAGACTAGACAGACAAGACTAGACAGACAAGACTAGACAGACAAGACTAGACAGACAAGACTAGACAGACAAGACTAGACAGACAAGACTAGACAGACAAGACTAGACAGACAAGACTAGACAGACAAGACTAGACAGACAAGACTAGACAGACAAGACTAGACAGACAAGACTAGACAGACAAGACTAGACAGACAAGACTAGTCAGACAAGACTAGACAGACAAGACTATTTATTATTATAACCTTTTATTGGCACATATACAAAATATATTAATATATATTACATACTATACATATATTACCTACACTTTATATACTAAAGGAATAGGTTCTTCCTTTTTGCCTATTTGCTCTTTCCACTTTTTCACCCTCCTTAACAATTCCAAACCAATTCCACTTTCATCCATACACTTCTTCCATTCTTGTCCTAGCCTTTTCTCCTGTTCCTTCCATTCATTCCTTGTACATTCTTCTATCCAATGTTCCCATCTATCCTCTCCAGCCCCACAAACTGTGCACTTCCGATATTCTTCACTCATCCAATATTTCCTACCACGTTCTCGACTTCCACACCTAAACCTTGCCAGTATGACCTGCGTGTCTGCCTCTTTCGTTGAGTATAAATAGGTAGGTAAACGACCAAGCACCTGAATCTTTGCATATTCTTTGAAAAATCTACTGTTTGCAATTTGGTCTTGGCGTTCCTGTAACTCTACCTCTACTAATCGCTCACCTAGCATTTCCACCCAGTTTGCCCCTTCCCTCTTAAGTTTTTCTAGTCCCTCGCCAGATATCCCTGCTCTTTCATATAATTTCCTTTTATTCATTCCCCACGCATTCCCATTCTTCCCTCTTTCACCCTCCTGATTTGCCATTCTAAATACCTCTTTTATTATTCTTTCATCCCCCATTTCATTCACCTTGTATTCATATCTTATCACCCTGTTTGCCGCTAAAACGGCCACCTTGTGGGCATTCACCTCTTGCAGAACTATGTAGCCTGGTGTCGATTTGTCTAACTTTAGGAATTTCTTGTAGAAGTTTTGTTGAACCCTCTCTATCTTCTCTTCCTCTCTAATCCCCCATACTTCCGAACCATAGGTCAAAACACTTCTCACACACACTTTCCATATTACCTCCGCCGCCCTAAAGTTCCCTTCAAAACTAGATCTCCATCCCTTCCACATGCGTTCTGCCGCCACCCACGCTTTTTTTGACTCATAATCCACATGCTCCGTATTAGTGCACCCAGTTCCAAACACATATCCTAAATACCTAAACTTTTGCACCTCCTCAATTTCCTTTCCTAGCTATTCGAAACGTTCTTTCCTATATTTACCTCCCCTTTTAAAACGCATCCATTTAGTTTTTCCCACGTTTACATTTAGCTCTCTCTTTTTAAAATAACCTCTCAGCCTTTCAATCAACTCCTTCATTTCTCCTGCGGTTTTAGCGAACACTACCATATCGTCCGCGTAGGCTCAGCTCCACACTTTCTTTCTCCCTATAACCACGCCTCCAGCTTGGCCATCTGTCAACACTTTCTCCATGTCAGCCACATAGAGATTAAAAAGTGTAGGACTCAACGGGCATCCCTGCCTCAGACCCTTTCTTACTTCGAAATACTCAGATTCACACCCATTCACTCTAATCTTACATACTGTTTCCTTATATAACTCTCTTACATTCCTTATCACACTCTCTGAGATTCCCTTTTTTCCCAAGCACTCTACCAACTTCCCTCGATCTACCGAATCATACGCCGCCTTTAGGTCAATGAAAAGAGCAAACAGGCTCCCTCTGCTTATTTCTTGATCAATTATGTAGCGCAGGGTTACTAAATGCTCTATCGTACTCCGTCCCTCTCTGAAACCAGCTTGCACCTCTGGCACTAGATGCTTCTCCTCTATCTCTCTCCTCAACCGCTCGTCCAAGATTTTGGTGAAAATTTTATATGCCGAATTCACTAGCGTAATCCCCCTGTAGTTTCCTACATTTTCCCTATCTCCACTCTTATATATTAGGTGAATTATTCCCTCCTTCCAGCTCGTTGGTGCACTCTTTGCTCCCCTCCATACCAGATTCAATTCTTGGGTGATTCTAGTCTTACACTCTTTCGGGATAGCTTTCCAGGCTTCGTTTCCTACGCCGTCAGGGCCTGCCGCTTTTTTTTGTTTTAGTGCTGCTATAACCTTTTCCACTTCATCAATCTTTATTTCTTCTTGGCCTAAATCTTCCAAAGCTTGTTCCTCCCTTGCTCTTCTATTCCCTACTCTTTCCTGTGGCTCGACTCCTTCCAACAAAACCATAAAGTGACTTTTCCACTTTTCCATCGGAATGCTGTTTGGAAATCGTTCTCTCCTCGCTCCTCTTTCTTTTAAATACTTCCAGAGCTGTGCTTCTGTTTTGATGTCAAGTATGCGCTGACGTTCTCTTCTCTCCCAATTCTGTTTTTTCTTCGTCTCCAAATCCTTTAATTCGCCTTTAGTCTTTAACCAATCTTCTTTACTACTGGTGCCCTCTCGCCACTTTCTCATAACCTCTCTATACGTTTGTTTCTCCGTCATATATTCTTTGTCTGCCCATGATCTTCCCGGTGATGCTGTTGTGATTTTCTTCTTTACCATTCCTGCCTCCATATTCTCTATAATCTTGTCTATATCTTTTAATTCCTTCCAGTTTATTGCTTCCATTCTAGCCCTATACTTCTCAGTCGCTTCGTTGTCCCATCTGGTAACCCATTTCTCCTCCCTAGATGCAATTATTGTTTTCGTCATCAAGCTTATTGCCACTGGCATGTGGTCTGAATCAATTCTCCCTCCTATCTCCATCTCTTTAATTTCCTGCCTTGCCGGGTCATTTGCCACTACCAGATCTATAGTCGATAATCCTCCTGGATAGACTAGACAGACAAGACTAGACAGACAAGACTAGACAGACAAGAGTAGACAGACAAGACTAGACAGACAAGACTAGACAGACAAGACTAGACAGACAAGACTAGACAGACAAGACTAGACAGACAAGAGTAGACAGACAAGACTAGACAGACAAGACTAGACAGACAAGACTAGACAGACAAGACTAGACAGACAAGACTAGACAGACAAGACTAGACAGACAAGACTAGACAGACCAGACTAGACAGACAAGACTAGACAGACAAGACTAGACAGACAAGACTAGACAGACAAGACTAGACAGAGAAGACTAGACAGACAAGACTAGACAGACCAGACTAGACAGACAAGACTAGACAGACAAGACTAGACAGACAAGACTAGACAGACCAGACTAGACAGACAAGACTAGACAGACAAGACTAGACAGACAAGACTAGACAGACAAGACTAGACAGAGAAGACTAGACAGACAAGACTAGACAGACCAGACTAGACAGACAAGACTAGACAGACAAGACTAGACAGACAAGACTAGACAGACAAGACTAGACAGAAAAGACTAGACAGACAAGACTAGACAGACAAGACTAGACAGACAAGACTAGACAGACAAGACTAGACAGACAAGACTAGACAGACAAGACTAGACAGACAAGACTAGACAGACAAGACTAGACAGACAAGACTAGACAGACAAGACTAGACAGACAAGACTAGACAGACAAGACTAGACAGACAAGACTAGACAGACAAGACTAGACAGACAAGACTAGACAGACAAGACTAGACAGACAAGACTAGACAGACAAGACTAGACAGACAAGACTAGACAGACAAGACTAGACAGACAAGACTAGACAGACAAGACTAGACAGACAAGACTAGACAGACAAGACTAGACAGACAAGACTAGACAGACAAGACTAGACAGACAAGACTAGACAGACAAGACTAGACAGACAAGACTAGACAGACAAGACTAGACAGACAAGACTAGACAGACAAGACTAGACAGACAAGACTAGACAGACAAGACTAGACAGACAAGACTAGACAGACAAGACTAGACAGACAAGACTAGACAGACAAGACTAGACAGACAAGACTAAACAGACAAGACTAGACAGACAAGACTAGACAGACAAGACTAGACAGACAAGACTAGACAGACAAGACTAGACAGACAAGACTAGACAGACAAGACTAGACAGACAAGACTAGACAGACAAGACTAGACAGACAAGACTAGACAGACAAGACTAGACAGACAAGACTAGACAGACAAGACTAGACAGACAAGACTAGACAGACAAGACTAGACAGACAAGACTAGACAGACAAGACTAGACAGACAAGACTAGACAGACAAGACTAGACAGACAAGACTAGACAGACAAGACTAGACACTAGGCGGTACAAAACTAGAAGAACAGAACATCATGGAAGTTATGTTAGAGAGTGAGCATAACTGGGATGCAGTACTAGCTTACATAACCGAAATCATGTTGGGAAAAGAACAAATGGAGAGAGAATGGAAGGCGATTATAATATCACACGAAACACAAAGAAGCTAACATGGACGACTAGATATGTGACGAAAAGACCGAAAAATGGTTTATCACACGACTGCATAACTAATACGACAGAAGACGAAAGACGATATCGAAACGAGTAAAGGACAATAAAAATAACAGTAAGGAAACAATTGGTACAAACACCACCACCCACCTGAAGTAATGCTCACGCAGTTCCGGGTGGAGTGTAGTGTAGAGACAGAGGAGGGGGTTTAGTGGGTATGCTGGTCACGAAGAACTCGATCAGAGAGCCCCACACTACACGGGTTTGAATATCCGGTGTGCAACAATGCATTCCCCCTCCTCTCTGAAAAAAAAAAAAAAAAAAAAAAAAGACAAGACTAGACAGACAAGACTAGACAGACAAGACTAGACAGACAAGACTAGACAGACAAGACTAGACAGACAAGACTAGACAGACAAGACTAGACAGACAAGACTAGACAGACACGACTAGACAGACAAGACTAGACAGACAAGACTAGACAGACAAGACTAGACAGACAAGACTAGACAGACAAGACTAGACAGACAAGACTAGACAGACAAGACTAGACAGACAAGACCAGACAGACAAGACTAGACAGACAGGACTAGACAGACAAGACTAGACAGACAAGACTAGACAGACAAGACTAGACAGACAAGACTAGACAGACAAGACTAGACAGACAAGACTAGACAGACAAGACTAGACAGACAAGACTAGACAGACAAGACTAGACAGACAAGACTAGACAGACAAGACTAGACAGACAAGACTAGACAGACAAGACTAGACAGACAAGACTAGACAGACAAGACTAGACAGACAAGACTAGACCGACAAGACTAGACAGACAAGACTAGACAGACAAGACTAGACAGACAAGACTAGACAGACAAGACTAGACAGACAAGACTAGACAGACAAGACTAGACAGACAAGACAAGACAGACAAGACTAGACAGACAAGACTAGACAGACAAGACTAGACAGACAAGACTAGACAGACAAGACTAGATAGACAAGACTAGACAGGCAAGACTAAGCAGACAAGACTAGACAGACAAGACTAGACAGACAAGACTAGACAGACAAGACTAGACAGACAAGACTAGACAGACAAGACTAGACAGACAAGACTAGACAGACAAGACTAGACAGACAAGACTAGACAGACAAGACTAGACAGACAAGACTAGACAGACAAGACTAGACAGACAAGACTAGACAGACAAGACTAGACAGACAAGACTAGACAGACAAGACTAGACAGACAAGACTAGACAGACAAGACTAGACAGACAAGACTAGACAGACAAGACTAGACAGACAAGACTAGACAGACAAGACTAGACAGACAAGACTAGACAGACAAGACTAGACAGACAAGACTAGACAGACAAGACTAGACAGACAAGACTAGACAGACAAGACTAGACAGACAAGACTAGACAGACAAGACTAGACAGACAAGACTAGACAGACAAGACTAGACAGACAAGACTAGACAGACAAGACTAGACAGACAAGACTAGACAGACAAGACTAGACAGACAAGACTAGACAGACAAGACTAGACAGACAAGACTAGACAGACAAGACTAGACAGACAAGACTAGACAGACAAGACTAGACAGACAAGACTAGACAGACAAGACTAGACAGACAAGACTAGACAGACAAGACTAGACAGACAAGACTAGACAGACAAGACTAGACAGACAAGACTAAACAGACAAGACTAGACAGACAAGACTAGACAGACAAGACTAGACAGACAAGACTAGACAGACAAGACTAGACAGACAAGACTAGACAGACAAGACTAGACAGACAAGACTAGACAGACAAGACTAGACAGACAAGACTAGACAGACAAGACTAGACAGACAAGACTAGACAGACAAGACTAGACAGACAAGACTAGACAGACAAGACTAGACAGACAAGACTAGACAGACAAGACTAGACAGACAAGACTAGACAGACAAGACTAGACAGACAAGACTAGACAGACAAGACTAGACAGACAAGACTAGACACTAGGCGGTACAAAACTAGAAGAACAGAACATCATGGAAGTTATGTTAGAGAGTGAGCATAACTGGGATGCAGTACTAGCTTACATAACCGAAATCATGTTGGGAAAAGAACAAATGGAGAGAGAATGGAAGGCGATTATAATATCACACGAAACACAAAGAAGCTAACATGGACGACTAGATATGTGACGAAAAGACCGAAAAATGGTTTATCACACGACTGCATAACTAATACGACAGAAGACGAAAGACGATATCTAAACGAGTAAAGGACAATAAAAATAACAGTAAGGAAACAATTGGTACAAACACCACCACCCACCTGAAGTAATGCTCACGCAGTTCCGGGTGGAGTGTAGTGTAGAGACAGAGGAGGGGGTTTAGTGGGTATGCTGGTCACGAAGAACTCGATCAGAGAGCCCCACACTACACGGGTTTGAATATCCGGTGTGCAACAATGCATTCCCCCTCCTCTCTGAAAAAAAAAAAAAAAAAAAAAAAAGACAAGACTAGACAGACAAGACTAGACAGACAAGACTAGACAGACAAGACTAGACAGACAAGACTAGACAGACAAGACTAGACAGACAAGACTAGACAGACAAGACTAGACAGACACGACTAGACAGACAAGACTAGACAGACAAGACTAGACAGACAAGACTAGACAGACAAGACTAGACAGACAAGACTAGACAGACAAGACTAGACAGACAAGACTAGACAGACAAGACCAGACAGACAAGACTAGACAGACAGGACTAGACAGACAAGACTAGACAGACAAGACTAGACAGACAAGACTAGACAGACAAGACTAGACAGACAAGACTAGACAGACAAGACTAGACAGACAAGACTAGACAGACAAGACTAGACAGACAAGACTAGACAGACAAGACTAGACAGACAAGACTAGACAGACAAGACTAGACAGACAAGACTAGACAGACAAGACTAGACAGACAAGACTAGACAGACAAGACTAGACAGACAAGACTAGACCGACAAGACTAGACAGACAAGACTAGACAGACAAGACTAGACAGACAAGACTAGACAGACAAGACTAGACAGACAAGACTAGACAGACAAGACTAGACAGACAAGACAAGACAGACAAGACTAGACAGACAAGACTAGACAGACAAGACTAGACAGACAAGACTAGACAGACAAGACTAGATAGACAAGACTAGACAGGCAAGACTAAGCAGACAAGACTAGACAGACAAGACTAGACAGACAAGACTAGACAGACAAGACTAGACAGACAAGACTAGACAGACAAGACTAGACAGACAAGACTAGACAGACAAGACTAGACAGACAAGACTAGACAGACAAGACTAGACAGACAAGACTAGACAGACAAGACTAGACAGACAAGACTAGACAGACAAGACTAGACAGACAAGACTAGACAGACAAGACTAGACAGACAAGACTAGACAGACAAGACTAGACAGACAAGACTAGACAGACAAGACTAGACAGACAAGACTAGACAGACAAGACTAGACAGACAAGACTAGACGGACAAGACTAGACAGACAAGACTAGACAGACAAGACTAGACAGACAAGACTAGACAGACAAGACTAGACAGACAAGACTAGACAGACAAGACTAGACAGACAAGACTAGACAGACAAGACTAGACAGACAAGACTAGACAGACAAGACCTGACAGACAAGACTAGACAGACAAGACTAGACAGACAAGACTAGACAGACAAGACTAGACAGACAAGACTAGACAGACAAGACTAGACAGACAAGACTAGACAGACAAGACTAGACAGACAAGACTAGACAGACAAGACTAGACAGACAAGACTAGACAGACTTGACTAGACAGACAAGACTAGACAGACAAGACTAGACAGACAAGACTAGACAGACAAGACTAGACAGACAAGACTAGACAGACAAGACTAGACAGACAAGACTAGACAGACAAGACTAGACAGACAAGACTAGACAGACAAGACTAGACAGACAAGACTAGACAGACAAGACTAGACAGACAAGACTAGACAGACAAGACTAGACAGACAAGACTAGACAGACAAGACTAGACAGACAAGACTAGACAGACAAGACTAGACAGACAAGACTAGACAGACAAGACTAGACAGACAAGACTAGACAGACAAGACTAGACAGACAAGACTAGACAGACAAGACTAGACAGACAAGACTAGACAGACAAGACTAGACAGACAAGACTAGACAGACAAGACTAGATAGACAAGACTAGACAGGCAAGACTAAGCAGACAATACTAAGCAGACAAGACAATACAGACAGGACTAGAGAGACAAGACTTGACAGACAAGACTAGACAGACTAAACTAGACAGTCAAGACTAGACAGACAAGACTATACAGATAAGACTAGACAGACTAGACTAGACAGGCAAAACTAGACAGATAAGACTAGACAGACACGATTACACAGACAAGCCTAGACTGACATGACTAGACAGACAAGACTAGACAGACAATACTATACGGACAAGACTAGACAGACAAGACTACACATACAAGACTAGACAGACAAGGCTAAACAAACAAAACTATCCAGACAAGATTAGACAGACAAGAGTAGACAGACAAGACTAGGTAAACAAGTCTAGATAAGACTCTGCTATTGTGTTTTTCTTTTATTTAAATTAATTTCGAGATATTGTAAATCTGTACATTTTCTTGCTGCTTTAGTATATTTTTGTCTGCTTTTTATACTTCCACTTGTTATTTTTGGCAGACACGACACGTCTTATCTGTACTTGAAATGGAAAGATTCAATAAATGTTTGATTTGATTTTACTAGACAGACAAGACCATGCAGACAAAACTAGACAGACAAGACTATACAAGAAATACTGGACGCACAAGATTATACTGGCAATACTAGGTCAGCAAAAGTAGACTGCCTCAAGTGTTTTAATTAGATTTCCAACATTCTGGTTTCTTTTTCAATAGCCACAGTTTGTTACGTTAAGTGAGAAATTTATTATTTCTGGCAGAATTTATGAACGCTGGGTGTAAAATTGAGCTTCGAGTTGCAAAAAGAAACCATCGAGTAAAAAGTGTACTGGCCGGAGGCTCTCTCCTCAAGAACACGTTCGCAAACATTTGTCACTTGTTAAAAATTGCGGAAGATTTCTAGGTTTTTACAGATTCTCCAGATAAACAATCGTTTCCGCCCGGCCACACCAAAAAACACCAAACGAGATGTTGGAATGATTACTGCAAAGGTTTGCTAAATGTTCAAATAAATTACTTTTATAAGTATAACATTAAACAAAACTAGACCACACAGAGACGATTAGAAATACAAAACTGGATAAACCTAACAGACTAGACCAAGCAGACAATATAAGACAAACACGCCTATTTATTTATGTACTTTGACACATTAAATACATATTGTGTATGTGATAGTTACAATAGACTAAATTACATATTACAATAGTTACAATAGACACTTTAATACATTAATACAATTAATACAATAAAACCAATAAATACTACAAAAATGCAACTACTACAAATTACATTAAACAATAAATTATCAACGTCATGGTAGCAAAATGATTGACAAATTCTTTTTCCAAAAATTCAGATATTGAATAATATGTTCCTTGAGCAAAGATACAGAGAGAGAAAATATATTTATTGTATACTTTATACTAAGGTTTATCCACCAGAAGGTCCTTCTGCCCGGCAAGAATACATTTTACATCTCTTTTAAATTGCTTAAAGTTCTTTGTTTTTATTTCATTGTCCAGCTTATTAAAAAATTAAATTCCTGTATAAAAGAAGGACTTCTCAAGTAAGGTCGTGTTATGTTTTGTGAACGATAGCAGAGAACCCTGTCTTATATTGTGACCGTGGTATTTCGTCAATGTGTTAAAGTTTATTATATGATATTTTGTATAACACAGCACTTTTAACATGTAAATTGAGGGTAATATAAGTATATTGAACTTCAAATCACAACTTTGCCCTCCTTTTAGACCAAACATAAGTCAACAATTCTTTTCTGCAAAATAAAACATCTATTGACGGTAGCGACTTGACCCCAAAGTAACACGTGCAGAGATAGATGAGAATATACCAGTGCATAATACACACTAATTACTGGTTCTTTCTTCTTCTTCTTTCGAATAGGCCTACTTTGGACCACGCTTGTTGAACTGTTGGGCTTTGACCTTTGCCCAGTATTGTCGCATTTTCTGCCGGTGTAACTCCTTTCTCTTTTCTGTCCAGGGGGTACATTTCCTTCGAGTTTTTTCCTGAAATCCACGGACTTCCTTCAGGGTGCCTCTCACAGACTGTCTGTTTTTGATATCTGTTATTCCCAGTTCTTCAATATCCCTCTCTAATATCTATTACTGATTCTTTATTAAACGACTTTTTAATTTGTAAAATTGCGAATTAAGCGCTTCCCAGTTTTTTGCAAACATGATCGATGTGATGTGACCAACTAAAAGTAGAGTCTATCCATACCCCCAAAAAGTTGATATACGTTTCGATTTTATGGTTTTTGCCGTCAATACTGAGTTGAAAATGCATTGGAATTTTTCGCTGTTTAGCAAAGTAAATACAAACAGTCTTATCCGCATTCAGTATAAGATGGTTTGCTCGGCACCACGCATTCACCTCATTCACAACTATCCCGACTCTGCTTTCAAGCTCTTATATACAGTTCCCAGAATCTACAAACAGTATTGTTTCCGCACTTACATAAAGTGGAAGATCGTTGATGAACAGCAGAAATAGAAGCGGCCCTAAAACAGACCCCTGAGGGCACCTATAGTTATATTATTGCTATTAGATTTGTATTTATTGGCATTTACAATCAACTTTCTTCCTGTAAGGAAAGATCTAATCAACCTTGCAAAAGTCCCTCGAAAACCATAGTTTTCTAATTTAGTTACCATAAATCAATGTTGACGGTGTCAAAGGCCTTGTACAGGTCAAAGAATAGACCCATTATATGTTTAAATGTGTCAAGTTCTTTAATAATATATTTAGCTAAGTTGATCGTGGCTGTTTCAACTGATCTGTGAACTCGAAACCCATGCCGATCAAATGATATTTTTCTAAATAATCAACCATTTTATTATAAATCAGACTCTTATAGATTAATAGGAATATAAATAAAAATAGGATATAAAAGGAAGACGCAATCCAAATAGGTCTATAGTTAGATATATCACATGCATTCGATTTCTTGTGCAATGGAATCACTAAAGCTACCTTCAAAACCAATGGATATAATTCATCCTCCATAGATTTATTATACAGTTGTAATGGTGGACTTTCAATGACGTCTAAGATTTATAGAGAATAGATAGTTTTGATCGAAGTGGAAATATTTGAAATAACCTTTTGGAGTTCAAGTGGTTCAATGGGAGGCATATAGAAAAAGTGAAGGATACTAAAAGGGGACTTAGCGCAACCAGAACACGACGTTAACAACTGTTCTCTGATTATACTTAAGGCCATGATGTAAAAGTACGTTGCAAACACATCGGCCACTTGTTTGTCTAGTTACCAGTGCATTGTCTATCCTGAATGTTATTGTGATACACTTTTTTGCTTCCCTAAAGATTGATTAATAATCGCCCAAGTATTTATTTTTTGACTTTTGGATTTTGTTCATGACGAACCTCCTCTTAACGGAGGCTATGTGTTTGTTGTGCTAGCGCTTCATAGTTTTGTAAGCTACAATAAGGTTTAAATCATTAAGGGTATAGCACAGTCAAAACAAATTCCTAAGTTGCTTAACCTCTTCAATTATTTCAGGTGTTATCCATATATTGTTTTTTGAGATAACTCTTCTGGTTTCGATGGGACATACCTGATCCAAAGAACAGGTTAATAACCTTCCTAAGTTCCTAAGAAATTCCTAAGTTGCTTACCCTCTTCAATTATTTCAGGTGTTATCCATTTATTGTTTTTTGAGATAACTCTTCTGGTTTCGATGGGACATACCTGATCCAAAGAACAGGTTAATAATTAATACATTTTTTAAAAGTCTCCTCCACATCTTCGCCTAAAATCTCTGTAAAATCCATTTTACTAATGAGATGACGTAGTTAATTTTATCGTCGAAGTGTCTGCTAAGACGATACGTTAGATTTTTCTTTTTCGTATAGAAATATCCAGATTCAATATGCAATAATAAACTGAAATGGCCAGCCAAGACAGGATCAACTGTTCTTCAACTATATGCATTTCTGTCCAAATTAGCAACCATACAGTCAATAGATGTATGCGAAGTATTACCAAATCAATCTGTGTAATTTCTCGTTGAACCCTGGTTAAGTACTCGAGTTAGAAAGAGTTAAAAATGTCCATTAGTTTCTGTTTTTCTATTGGGTTTTTTAAAAAGTCTATATTAAGGTCACCAACTAGCAGAATAGGCTTCTTACAGTTGCAAAAGGTAGTTGTTGTTAAAGATATCTAGGTTAACGGATGTAGATCTGTATATACAAATAATATTGGTGCTAGGGAAATCACGGCCTAATGTTACACCACAAACCTCAATATCCTTTTCGACCGAATATTTCAATAGCTTTAGATGAGAGATTGTTGTACCATTGCGAACATAAATTGCTACGCCACCACAGATGAATTTTCTTCTACAAAATTTAGAAAATGCTTGAAAGTTAATGAACTGGATCACATAAATTTCCTCTTGGGAGCACCAATGCTCACAAACACAAGCTACATCAATATTTTCAAATCACGATTCAAATATAGATGAAATAAGTCAAACTTATTGCTTAATGATTGTACATCAACAAGACTACACAGACTAGATAGAAAATACTAGATAATTAAGACTAGACAGACAAGCCTATACATACATTGATTTTGATTTGATTTGACGTCTAGATGAGAAAAGTCTCGACTGACTAGACTAGAGAGACAAATCTAGACAGACAAGAAGCGCTCTAGAGACCCGCCAAATAACATGTGGCGTTTCACTAGACTTATCGAAAGCATATGAACTGTAACTCATACCATCCTCCTAGATAAACTTGACAAATATGGGATTAGGGGAGTAGCCTTAGAATGGTACATGTCATATTTATACAAGAGAACAAAACAAATTAAACTGAATACATAGCATAGTTACGAAAAATTAAATACTATAGTTACTGCAGTGGGGATACCTCAAGGAAGTATCTTAGGTCCTTTGCTGTTCACAATATATTTAAATCACCTTCCCTCAACAATAAAGCCGACACATATAAAATGGTAAATTTTGCAGATCAATGTTTTTTCTTCTCTCTGTTTTTTCAATTCAACTATTTTCAGAATTAAAAAACAGGCAATAAGGATTATGTATAACCTAAAGTATAAACAATTATGTAAGGATGTTTTCAAAGAGGCAAACCTACTAACCCTAGTGGGTACATATATTTACCAATCATTTATTTTTATTATTTTAAGGCAAGACTAGTCAGGCAAGACTAGGCAGGCAAGACTACGCAGGCAGGACTAGACAGGCAGGACTAGGCAGGCAAGACTACGCAGACAAGACTACACGGACAAATCTAGACAGACAAAACTAGACAGATAAGACTAAGAGATGAACTCCCAAGGCATAGTATAACAATGACTGATCGATACCCACCATACAGTAATATGAAAATATTTAACCACCTGCCAATTGCTATAA
Organism: Phosphuga atrata; assembly: GCA_944588485.1. Classification (NCBI taxonomy): domain Eukaryota; kingdom Metazoa; phylum Arthropoda; class Insecta; order Coleoptera; family Silphidae; genus Phosphuga; species Phosphuga atrata. The sequence goes on along the minus strand of OX155893.1, from coordinate 7,312,164 downwards.
GAAAAATCGACAACTTGAAGATCATGAAAAGGGAACTGCATAGCCTTTTAAATGAAATTGAACCCTACAATTTAGAGGAATACTATATGCTAGTAAAAAATATTTAATATTTACGATTAAGTGCAGATATAGAGTGTTTTTAAGCGTGTATTTGACAGATATTCTGACATAATTCATTGAGTGTTCTGTTTATTATGAATTTCTTAAATAATGAAATAAATGATTTTGATTTTGATTTGATTGACTAGACAGACAAGACTAGCCAGACAAGACTAGACAGGGAATACTAGACAAGGAAGACTAGACAGACAAGACTATACCGGGAAGACTGGACAGACAGGACTAGACGGCAAGACTAGACAAAGAAGACTGGACAGGGAAGACTAGCCAGAAAAGACCAGATAGACAACTCCAAACAAAGAAGACTAGACGGACAAGACTAGACAGTCAAGACTAGATAGACAAGTGTAGACAGACAAGACTAGACAGAAAAAACTAGACAGATAAGACTATACAAAGAAGACTTGACAGACAAGACTAGACAGACAAGGCTAGACAGACGAGGCTGTACGGATGAGAGTAAACACAAGACTACTCAGAAAGGACAAAACAGGCAAGACTAGACCAACAATACTATACAGAAAAGACTAAAGCAAGAGAGGCTACTGAAGCAAGACTAAACAAATAAGACTAGATAGATTAGACAGACAAGACTAGACAGTCAGAGCTAGACAGACACTACTAGGCAGTCAAGACTAGATTCGGCTCAGTAGAGTGCGAGCAGTTAGGCGCGACGGATGTGCTTAGCTGAGCCACCAAAGTTTAAGTGAATATAAATTCTACCTGTGCTCAATAAATCATAAACATATCGTCCGCTAAAAGACATCATTATTAGTAGCATTAATAAACGGGACGTGCAATCTCTACATAAACAAATAGTTAATTTAAGTGAAAATATTGTCGCTAAAAAAAAAGAAATTTGGAGCTGAAGAATGTTGTGATTAAAGATGAAAACGTGTCTAGGGGACTGAGAAAAAACCAAAGGAATGGGAAAACACCTCGAACACATCAAAAACGTCAACAAATCCCAAGAATGCGAGTTTGAAAGTGAAAATGGGAATAGTTTCATAAATAAAGGTAAGTGGGAATTTCACAACAAACAGAATATGCGAACAAGGCGCCCTATTGTTATCATAGGGAGCAGACAAATAAGGCTGTTCGGACCGTGTCTCTCCAAATTTCACAATTTCCAAATAAAACACAGGCTGGTTATATGGACAAGACTGGTCTAGTCCATATAGCCTAGTCTAGTTCATCTTGTCATCTAGTCTAGTCTAGATGAAACATTGATGACTAAGTCTAGCCTACAGATTCAGATTAGGTTATTAAAAGTCTAGTCTGCATAAAACCTTCAAGACGATGTCTAGTCTACAGATTCAGATTAGATTATCAAATGTCTAGCCTGGATGTAAAAGTAAAAAGTCTTAGGGCAGAAGGACCGTGTAGTCGATAGCCCTTTGTATAAAGTATACAATAAATAAATTCTCTTTTTTTTGCAATCTGTGCAAACAGGATAAACATTTATATTTCATATCTGCAAAAAATTGAAACGATTTTCACTTATTTGCATTCATATACTCGTTACATGTATATCCTTTTAGTGTATAGGACATGTAGATGCGATATCACCGTGTTATCGTTTTCTGCTCTTGTAACATCGCATTACAATGCTTTCAATCTTAGGATGGATGGCTGGTAAAAACGTCGAGGATTTGTCAAGAATTTATTTAAACGTCTGATTTCCCTTCATGCAAGGATTATTTAGTGGTTTGAGTGAAAAAAATATAAATATGATAAAGATGATTGATATGAATATTTTATTGTGGAGATAACATTGTTGACAAATAAACGTAGAAACTAATATATGTACTTAGTTTCTATTTGTCAACAATGTTATCTCCACAATAAAATATTCATATCAATCATCTTTATATTTTTTTCACTTAAACCACTAAATAATCTTTGTTTGAAAGGAAATCAGGCGTTCATTCTTAATTCATTAAATTAAGAATTAGTTTATTGTTTTACACAGCTTATTATAATTAGTTTAGGTCCGATGATATAGGAAATAAAAAAATGAATTTATGAAAAATTACATATTTGAATGAAACTAATTAGGTAATTTGTTTCATGTGATCGTGTGATGAACTGAAAGTGTTAACTGCATACATCTACTGATCACAAGAAATAAATCACATAATTAGTTTTTTCCAAATAAATTAAAATGTCGTTTAGTATAGTTAAGCCTAAAACAAATAATTTTTTAATAAATTTATGGCTTTCAAAGTATGAAATATTCAATAATAAACTAATATTTATGAAACTTAAAACAAACGGAACACAGCCTGAATATATAAATATATTCAGCCTTTCCCGAGCTCTATAACTTATTGAGTCTTTTTAGGACTACCAAAACAAATCTCACATGAAATTTGTAAGTTATTTTATAGCTTTCAGTCCACTTTCATGGCACTCAACAAAAACCATAAAATAACATTGTTTTTAAGCTCATGTCTTTCCGATACTTTAAGTGGATAGCCATCTGTGGACGCGTTTAGAGATTTATCTCTCATCAGCACAGCTTTGCTTCCAAGAACAAAAATTTTGTAAAGCACTCACTTGAAACCCCATGTGGTGTTTAGGTTTAGATGTTTATAATTTTGAAATTTTGTGAGATAGACATGAACTTAGCAGGTTATTGACTGATCTGATAAGATAGGGTTTTCAAGTGAGTGGTTTACAAATTATTGTTCATGGAAGCAAAGCTATGCTGATGATAGATAAATCTCGAAACGCGTCCACAGATGGCTATCCACTTAAGGTATCGGAAAGACATGAGCCTAAAAACAATGTTATTTTTATGGTTTTTGATGAGTGCCACGAAAGTGGACTGAAAGCTATAAAATAACTTACAAATTTCATGTGAGATTTGTTTTGGTAGTCCTAAAAAGAATCAATAATTGTTATAGAGTTATGTGCTAGATATTTAGGCTTTGTTCCGTTTGTTTTAAGTTTGTATGATTTTCTATTACGTAGGATGGTTTCACCGATTCTAAATAATTATCATTTCGATAATAACAACTAAAACACAGTTTTATCGTTTCAAATTTATTTGTAGTGCATTACATATGTTTCACAACACTGTGAGCTCACAACAGTGCCACAGTCGCCCCAGAAGAAGAAGTAACTCAATTATGTTTTTTTTTTAATCAGCCTGTATTGATCCACTCCTGGACATAGGCCTCTTACATTTCCCTCCATGTTGACCTGTGTTGTGCTGGGAGCATCCAGTTCTTTCCCGCTCTTCTTTGTATGTCATCTTGCCATCTTAGCATGGGTCTGCCTCTGCTTCTTTTTGTTTTCCGTGGCCTCCACTGCATAATGATTTTTGTCCATTTCTCATCATTTCGCGCAACGTGTGCTGCCCAACGCCACTTGTTTTTTTGCAGATTGTTCTATGACGTCGCTTACTTTAGTTCTTGCCCTGATATCCTCGTTTCTTTATTTATTCCTTAAGCTAATTCCCAGCATCGCACGTTCCATCGCACGCTGACAAACCGGTAGTTGTTGTACACTTTTCTTTGTCGTTGTGACTGTTTGGAGTCCGTATAATATAAGTGGCAGTACGCAGGCATCGAATACTTTCCCTTTCAGATTAATTGGTATCTTCGGTTCTTTGAGGATATATGCGAGTTTTTCAAATGAATTTTTTCAACTTTAAATGAATTTTTGAGTTTTCCTACTCAATTATGTATGAATTATTATTCAAATAATTCAGTAACAACTAAACTAGTTCTCCTAAATAATTAGGTACTAAAACTTTAATTTCAATTATTATTATTAAATTTGAAAGAATTGCAGCAAAACTAGTCTATTTAATTTTATATAGTCTAGTGCAGAAGTGACCAAAGAATCGATCGCGTAACTGTTCCTAGTCACCCGCTTGTCTGATATATACACAGCTCAGCCTTATTATACTGGGTTTTAGGTAAACATGTGGCAAAAAAGGGTTTATTCCTAGGCACTATCCTAGATTGTAAGAGTAGCCAGTAGCCTAGAGTGTAAGTAGAGATTGTAAGAGCCTATTGTAAGAGTACTTTGTCTTATGATGAGTTCTGAAAATCCCTTGATTTTGAAGATACAGGCTGAATAAAAGTTTCAGTAAAAGCATTTTATTATCGAAAAGTACATCTAAAGTTGCCCAATCTACAATAAATGTTCGAAATGACTTCCTCCAGCCTGGATACAAGCATCCAATCTTCTCGTCATTGAGTGCAAAACTCTTTCAAACACACCAGGCTTATGACAGAGACTTCTAGTTGGCTACAATAGATTCAGCATCTCAAAACTAGTCGCAAAACGTATATTCCTAGTTTTCCTGGTTTTTAATTAAAAAATACTATCGAACCGGGTAGTCCAAGATTGCGTCATGGTAACGATGAAATGCAAGAAAATCAATTTTGCGTATATCATTATTTTTTAAGTTACGCAAAAATATAAAAACGCCTCTGAGAGCATTTTTGCTGCTGATTACAAATATGCAAATTATATTTCTACAATTGAGTAAAATTTTAAGACATTTCGGCGTTAGAGTAGAGATCTTGGAAACTAATTAATTTCCCGCGGATAATCGAAATGTATGAACAGGAAAATGACCTTCAGAAAACTATGTTGCAATCCGTTTTTGTTTATCTACAACCGTTTCTGAGATATCGACATATCAAATCGACAATCGAAAAATTTCAGTTTGAAATTTGTCAATGAAAAATTGAATCTTTCAGAATAATTTATACACCGATTTGTTCTTCTTGTCGAGAAGTTTCTGTGTGCCAAAAGTAATTTTGTCTGTCTAGTCTTTTCTTCCTAGTCTTGTCTGTCTAGTCTTGTCTATCTTGATTCTAGAATACAGTATTCTTCGCCGGCTAAATTCATTTATCGATAAATATAATCTAATACCCATAGAACAACATGGATTTCGTAAGGGCAAAGCTACAGCCACCGCTATTTCGGAGTTGTACATTCAACTTCTAAATGAAATTGATAAAGGAAATCATCCCATCGGCATTTTTGCCGATCTATCAAAGGCTTTCGATTGTGTGTCTCACCCACAACTTTTAGATAAACTATTTCAACTTGGTATACGTGCAAAGATGGGCAACTTAATACAATCCTACCTATTAAACAGGAAACAACTCGTAAAAGTTACTTCAAATGTTGAAACTGGTATATCGGAACCGCTGGATGTTAACATAGGTGTTCCTCAAGGAAGTGTCCTGGCTCCTACCTTGTTCTTATTATATACAGCTGACCTAGTCTCATTTATGCAGAACTGTCGATGTATTTTATATGCTGATGACTCAACATTCATAATATCCAGAACTTCAACGACTGAAAATGAAATTGAAGCTAACAATGTTTTATCCAAAATGCTAATGTGGTTCTCCGCGAACAACCTATTCTTTAACAAGGATAAAACTGAGTACCTCATTTTTCAAACACAGCGAAGTGAGTATGCGGAGAACTTGAACTTAAAGATCGATGGTTTTAACCTTCAGAGAACGAAAGCAACAAAATTCCTGGGACTCTATTTTGACGAGTTCCTTAACTGGAGCATGGCAGTGGATACGTTATCAAAGAAAATAAATAGTAAGGCTTTCTTGATTCGAGCGTTACGAAAAATTGTCAACCCACATGAACTGCTTAATTTCTACTGTGCCGAGGTTGAGTCAATTTTAACTTATGGAATTCTAGCGTGGGGAACCTCTAGTAAAATAGAATTTGTGCTCAAGGCACAAAAAAATGCCATACGCTCTCTGGTAGGTATTCCTCCTACAGCCACCTGCAGACCGCATTTCCAAAGGCTAAAAATACTAACAGTCACTAGCCTATACATTTTGGAGGTAGCTTGTTTCATCCACAAAATGAAGTTAGGTTTGAACAGAAACATGGATATCCACCATCACTTTACGCGAGGACGTACGAAACTATATACCCCTAAGTGTAACTTACAATGTTGCAGTAAAACTCCAACTATCATTGGAGTTTCCATCTACAACCAGCTACCAAATAGTATTAGAGATGAAGTTTCATGGAGAAACTTCAAGAAGAAGTTGAAATTTGTTTTGTTAAAAGATACTCTTTATTCTCTTCAAGAATTTTTCAATTTATCTTTTTAAATTTCTGTTTCTTTTTTTGTTGACTTTATCATATATGTATTTTAGTGTACATCGTTTATGAAATAAATTTAATTTTGATTTGATTGATTTGATTTGATCTAATCTTGTCTGTCTGTCCTCCTCGGTGGTGTAGTTGACAACATACCCGCCTTTCAATGCGGGAGACCCGGGTTCGAATCCTGGTCGGGGAGACAACAACTAGGGCGGTTTTCATTAACCGTCCGGGCTGCCCACCCTGAATGAATGCAGAATATGCGATACCGGGGTGGCGCATACTAAAAGCCAAGGTGGAATAGGGGGTTTAGTGAGAGCTTCCCCCGAACCACTATTTAAAAAAATACTTGTCTGTCTAGTGTTTTCTATCTAGTCTTGCCTGTCTAGTCCAATCTGTCTAGTCTTGTCTGTCTAGTCTAGTCTGTCTAGTCTTGTCTGTCTAGTCTTGTCTGTCTAGTCCTGCCTGTATAGTTATGTCGGTCTGGTTTTTAAGTTTAAATGGTCGAATAGAAAAAAATATATACATGTGAAACTTCTTGAAGTTCAATTTCAGCAAGAACTAATTATTCTATTTAGCTGGCAGGGTTTACAAGCCGAGCATGTCTGAAATGGACATAATATGGAAACACTGGAATATTATTGGAAATGTAATGGATATTTTAAATTCGGTATTTGCACTACATGAACCCGGTGGCTACCTAACAAATTAAGTTGTGTTATACAATATTACCTAGTTATTCCTAATGTAGTTGCTGATTCTTTGTAGAAACAACAATGACGCCACTGTGGCGATTTTGGACAGCATAGTTCAATGATATTTATTATAAAAGTTGGAATAACTGAATGAGTGTTGACACTTTTCGTTCGGTTTGTTGAAAACTAATTACTAATTTCTATTTGCTGTCTAGCAATAAAATTCAGAGATCTAGTCCGAGTTTTTAAGATAACATAAATTAATCTCGCAGTCTAAACTAGACTACAAAGTGTTTAGAGTAAAATATCAGGAATTTGGTATCAAACTTGAGCATTTATATTTTCTTATTACTCATGCGCGAAAAGTACTTCATGGCGTAGATTATTTAATACAAAAAATGTCACATCTCGTTTTTTCACATAACCTGGGTAACGCACGCAAATATTCAATATCGCTAGGTGACATTAAAATAAACAGACAAATAAAAATAAAATTAACACAATCAAGGCCGCGATATTAAAAAAGTGTCAGAATTTAACAAAACAATAATTTCATTAAAAATTAATAATAGCAATTAAAGAAAACGTTTTAAAATGAGTGTAAATTCTATGGTGATAGCGGAGGCTGAGAGTTCTTATGACGAATCCACACAATCGAAGACAATTTAAAATTCTTCATTTTAGATTAATTTCTCACAAGAAATCTAATATTCTATTCTATATTTATATCATTATATGCTATAAATTTAGACCTGTATAGGACCAATATTACTTCTCCAGAATCTTAGTTTGAATTAGTCAAATATAATAAAATGTATTCTATTAGCACAGGTGGGCATAGTTAATCTAAAAGTTAATCGGAAAGTCGTTAATAAAAAGTTAACTTCGTTAATCGTTAAAGCGTTAAAATTTCTAAAATTTAACGCAAGTTAAAGTTAACCGTTAAAAGTTAACCATCCTTCTGGTACCTTTTGGAATGGGATACATTTGTAAATAAAACTAAAAGAAGCAGATAGATTCATTGATTTGATTATTACAAGCGACAGTAGTGACGCGTCCTGGTTTCGTATGGATAGCAGAGCATATACGCACATACTATGGAAGACTAACAAATATATAGAATAACAAATATAAAGAATAAAAAGGCTATTTATTGTATTATTCATATTTTTTTAATTCAATTAGTTGTAGGTTCATGTTGCCTTTAATGAACATAAGCATATAAAATTGTCATCTATATATCTATCTTGTCTGTGATGAACGTTTAGCTCTCAAAATATCTTTTCCTTTAGAAAAAAAAGCCCTTCTACTGTGGCGCTTGATGGGATTGCAGTATTGTATTTAAAAAGAAGATTTATAAAAACTTGTTCACCTAGAAAGGCAGCATCCGTAAAAGATTCTTTTGACTTTGAGTCCAGCCAAGTTCTCACCATATTCTGCGCTGTATTTTTGAGAGATTTTTGGCGCCCTCTGGATATATCTTCTTCAGACTGAGTAACAAAGCTGAAAAAATCTTCTCTTTCTTCTTCATTATTGCTGCTTCTGCTAATACTGGCACTATCCTTTTAATTTCCATGTGCTATTTGCTTCCCTTTCTCTATTCAGGTCGTCTTCAACTTTTGCTTCGATAAGCTTCTTGACTTTTGATAACTTGCTGCTATCATCAAGGCCGTCTTTAACCAATGCGAGGCCCTTGACACATTGCGATAATCTGGCCCCTATGACCTTGACAGAGCACTCTTTTTTTAGAATAGGCAAAGAAAGTAGATAAGCAAAGTTCTACATTTGTTTTATTTCTTTATAGTCACATTAAATCAATAAATATAATATAATCCACAGAAGTAACTCTTTTAGAATTCACCGGTTAGTGCTTAAAAATCTATGTTAATTGAAGAGGTTAATTAAATAGAGGTCAATCACTTATTCAAAATTTATGTTTTTGAGCATATTATTCATTAGTTCCTTAAGGCTCCATAATTAGGACACGATTTTGAGACGCGAATTTTCAAAATAAAGTCTTGGTTCCTCAAGGCTCCATAATTAGGAGACGATTTTGAGACGTGAGTTTTCAAAATTATATCTTGGTTCCTCAAGGTTCCATAATTAGGACACGATTTTGTAACGCGAATTTTCCAAATTTTGTCTTCATCGCTCAAGGCACCACAACTAAGATACGATTGTAAAACGCGAAGTTTAAAAATTTTGTCTTGGTTCCTCAAGACACCACAACTAAGACAAGATTTTGAAACGCGAATTTTCAAACTTTTGTCTTGGTTCTTCAAGGTTCCGTAATTAGAACATGATTTTGCGACGCGAATTTTCTCTTGTTTCCACAAGACACCACAACTAAGACACGATTTTGAAACGCGAATTTTCAAAATAAAGTCTTGGTTCTTCAAGGCGCCATAATTAGGAGACGATTTTGAGACGCGAATTTTCAAAATTAATTCTTGGTTCCTCAAGGTTCCATATTTAGGACACGATTTTGTAACGCGAATTTTCAAAATTTTGTCTTCATCGCTAAAGGCACCACAACTAAGATACGTTTGTGAAACGCGAATTTTAAAAATTTTGTCTTGGTTCCTCAAGACACCACAACTAAGACATGATTTTGAAACGCGAATTTTCAAACTCTTGTCTTGGTTCCTCAAGGTCCGGTAATTAGAACATGATTTTGCGACGCGAATTTTCTCTTGTTTCCACAAGACACCACAACTAAGACACGATTTTGAAACGCGAATTTTCAAAATAAAGTCTTGGTTCCTCAAGGCTCCATAATTAGGAGACGATTTTGAGACGTGAGTTTTCAAAATTATATCTTGGTTCCTCAAGGTTCCATAATTAGGACACGATTTTGTAACGCGAATTTTCCAAATTTTGTCTTCATCGCTCAAGGCACCACAACTAAGATACGATTGTAAAACGCGAAGTTTAAAAATTTTGTCTTGGTTCCTCAAGACACCACAACTAAGACAAGATTTTGAAACGCGAATTTTCAAACTTTTGTCTTGGTTCTTCAAGGTTCCGTAATTAGAACATGATTTTGCGACGCGAATTTTCTCTTGTTTCCACAAGACACCACAACTAAGACACGATTTTGAAACGCGAATTTTCAAAATAAAGTCTTGGTTCTTCAAGGCGCCATAATTAGGAGACGATTTTGAGACGCGAATTTTCAAAATTAATTCTTGGTTCCTCAAGGTTCCATATTTAGGACACGATTTTGTAACGCGAATTTTCAAAATTTTGTCTTCATCGCTAAAGGCACCACAACTAAGATACGTTTGTGAAACGCGAATTTTAAAAATTTTGTCTTGGTTCCTCAAGACACCACAACTAAGACATGATTTTGAAACGCGAATTTTCAAACTCTTGTCTTGGTTCCTCAAGGTCCGGTAATTAGAACATGATTTTGCGACGCGAATTTTCTCTTGTTTCCACAAGACACCACAACTAAGACACGATTTTGAAACGCGAATTTTCAAAATAAAGTCTTGGTTCCTCAAGGCTCCATAATTAGGAGACGATTTTGAGACGCGAATTTTCAAAATTAATTCTTGGTTCCTCAAGGTTCCATATTTAGGACACGATTTTGTAACGCGAATTTTCAAAATTTTGTCTTCATCGCTCAAGGCACCACAACTAAGATACGATTGTAAAACGCGAATTTGAAAAATTTTCTCTTGTTTCCACAAGACACCACAACTAAGACATGATTTTGAAACGCGAATTTTCAAAATAAAGTCTTGGTTCCTCAAGGCTCCATAATTAGGAGACGATTTTGAGACGTGAATTTTCAAAATTATATCTTGGTTCCTCAGAGTTTCATAATTAGGACACGATTTTTTAACGCGAATTTTCAAAATTTTGTCTTCATCGCTCAAGGCACCACAACTAAGATACGATTGTAAAACGCGGATTTAAAATTTTTTGTCTTGGTTCTTCAAGACACCACAACTAAGACATGATTTTGAAACGCGAATTTTCAAACTTTTGTCTTGGTTCCTCAAGGTGCCGTAATTAGAACATGATTTTGAGACGCGAATTTTCTCTTGTTTCCACAAGACACCACAACTAAGACACGATTTTGAAACGCGAATTTTCAAAATAAAGTCTTGGTTCCTCAAGGCTCCATAATTAGGAGACGATTTTGAGACGTGAATTTTCAAAATTTTATCTTGGTTCCTCAAGGTTCCATAATTAGGACACGATTTTGTAACGCGAATTTTCCAAATTTTGTCTTCATCGCTCAAGGCACCACAACTAAGATACGATTGTAAAACGCGAATTTTAAAAATTTTGTCTTGCTTCCTCAAGACACCACAACTAAGACATGATTTTGAAACGCGAATTTTCAAACTTTTGTCTTGGTACCTCAAGGTCCCGTAATTAGAACATGATTTTGCGACGCGAATTTTCTCTTGTTTCCACAAGACACCACAACTAAGACACAATTTTGAAACGCGATTTTTTAAGATTTTGTCTTGGTTCTTTAGGGCACCATAATTAGGACACGAACATTTTTCACCGCAACTTATATTGGTTGTAGTACTTTAATTGGTTTGTCTGTCCAAATTTTGGTAAATTGTTTCTACTAACAATTTGAGCATAAGGTCTTTCCTTTAAAGTCTCTTCGCGGCCTCTATAACACCTTGTCCATTGACTGGACAATACATGTTGTTTTTCATTCTTCTCAATTTGGAGAAGGGACGTTCGCGCTGCAGTTATTTAGCATCATGCACGTATCTTCAGTTTTGTTTTCTTTCAAAAGATAATATATTTCCAATATACTATTAGTTCCTTCATTTTTAATATATCTCCAAGTATTCTGTTAAATGCAGACATTTCATTTCCAACTCTTTTTCGTTAATAGATTTCAGAAAAGTCTTTGCAACTTTGTCTCAACACGTTTAAACATTGAATTTCTCTTTTCCATTCAGTTTGGCTGACGGCGCAGAGCCGTCAAAAAATTCTGGCGTGAGTTTCTACGTCTTATTCTTTGAGATAGGTCCTTGTAGTCCTTGTATACCTTGATTCATTATCGCTTGATTTTTCCGAATTAAATATGTTGCTCCGTAATAAATATCGGTTATCGTTTGGTGATCTGGCAGGAACTAGAGGCCTTCACGGCCCTGTGCACGTGCTCCGAGTGTCCAGGGGGGAAAGAGGGCCCTGGCTGTCATACTTTCTTGGCTCTGCATTTTTGCTCTTTTGAGTAACAGCGCCTGCATGGCGCGTGGCACTGAAGTTCAATTTAACGGAAGTTAACAAGAGCGTTAACATTTTCTTGGATTTACTTAAAAGTTAATCAGTTAAGCATTTTGTTAACTTCGTTAATTAACGATTAACGGATTAACGAGTTAATGCGCACCTATGTCTATTAGGGGACGTTCAAGTAATACAAACATAAGCAAACTTTCTAGTATTATAGACCCCCAACTCCCTGTATAAGCAAATAGAAAATTGCGAACTCCTGAATGCTTAAGATTTTTGTTTTGCAAATTTTGTTGGTTTTTTTTTATCTTTCGTAAGATTTAGAATATCTCCTTTACAAAGGCGGCGGGGGCTTCAAAATGTTTGTTACTTTTGTTAACAAAGGACCCGCGAGGAGGGGTTAAAGATTTTCTTACTACTAATGATAAATGGGATGGATTTATCATCAGTAGTAACAAAATCTTTAACCCCTCCTCCCTGGGCCTTTGTTAACAAAAGTAACAAAAATTTTGAACCCACCGCCCCCTTTGTCAGCGAAAGTAAGAAAAACTTAAACCCTCCCCGACCCCTTTATCAGCAAATGTAACGAAAACTTCGACCATTCGAACCCCTTCGCCCCATAAACTTGCTTACATAATACTTATTATACGCCCCGCCATATTGTTGCATATTTTTGCTATTTTTCAATTCAATTAATTCTGATTGTTTCGGGTAAAAACAATAAATAATAAAATCAAATTTAAAGAAACTTTTAAAATAAATTCAACTTGGAATGTATTTTATGGACGAAGTAAACACAAAATAAACGATCGACAGGGAAGAAAAAACATCTAGGTCTGATTGAGAGTCCAATTCGCAATGAATTCGCTCGGATCGGAATTTATTAAGACGAGGATTGGATGGATGGCAACAACTTTGTGAATTTATAATAAAAGCGAGGCCAACGTGTGAATGTTTCATTACGGCGTTTCATTACTCTTCATTAATTTTTGAGTTTGTTTTCATTTAATGTTCGACGGGGCTGCGAATTGAGTGTGGCAAGTTTTAGCGCGAGATTGGAAAGGACACAAATTATGTCCGGCTTCGGGAAATCGGGTTCAAATTGTCAACAATCATAAATTTACGAGATCAAACTCCAAGTTTTCTTTATTCTAACGTTGTTTTAAATAAAAATGTTCATTGTATTCGCTCCGAGCGCAACAGCACTAGCGCTAAAGGTGACCCTTTTAAGAACTTCGTTACCTCAATATTTAGCATTTATATGTATATATTGACAAAAGTATTCTGCTAAAAAGATAGATATATTATGGTAGATGTGTCGGGCCTAAAAGTTAATTTTCAGGAATTAAAATTTTCTAATGTGTGGCAAGACTAGATGCACATGATTGGCCAAGACTGGACGAAACTGGACAAGATTAGACAAGAGTGATTTAGGCTCGACAATACTGGACAAGACAGGACACCAGTAGGCAAGGTTTTAAGAGGCTGCATAAGATTGGACAAAGCTGAACAAGACTGAACGAAACTGGACGAGATTGGACAGGACTTGACTAGACTTAACAAGGCGAAAATAGACTGGACTAGGCTTAACAGGACTAGATAAGACTAGACTAACTATACAAGGAGTGGACATAAAAAAATTGATTCAATATTGTGGTGGATGCGCCGGGTTAAAAAGAAATTTTCAGGATTTAAATCTTTGTAATGTGTTCCAAGACTGAATGGACTGGAAAAGGCTCGATGAAACAGAAGAATACTGGACAAGATTGATCACAACTGAAGGAAACTGCTCAAGATTAGATATGACATGACAAGACTAAAATACACTAGACAAGACTTAACACGACTATTTAAGAATAGACAAACTATAAGTACAAGGGACGTACTGAGACGGATTACGAATTTACGGCTACAAAAATAGAATTTTACAATGTCTCACAATTAAGCAAAACCATTTATTGTTAGATAACCCATCCATAATACTATAAACAAATGCGAAAATGCGAAAAACCAATTCCATTGGTTGTAGGAACGTGTTAAACATCGCTCTTGTCCCTTAGGTAAAAAACAGGAATTAGTTGCGCTGGATTTTTAACAAGCTAACTACGTCTCTTTTGTGTTTGTGTTAAAAAAATGTGAACTTTTTAAATATGGAGAACACAGTTTCAAGTATGTATTTACATGTAATGATATCAAATCTGTAGAAAGTTTTAATCAATACGGTTAAAAAACAGTTTTGTTAGCGACTATCGTAAATTTAAAAAAATTTGTAATAAACTGCAATACATTAATTTTTAAAAAAGTTCCGCATAGTTCCGTTAAATTAAATATTTTGTAAAACAAAACAAACATTGACAATTCTAGAAAAGCAAAAATCCCGTCCACATCGTTCCACCTTACTGAGAATTACAAATTTTTTTCCAGTCGTGATGACTACCATTTGTAAGAGAGAATGTTGAATAGAAATGAACTACTTTTTTGTATTAAGAGATGATAATTTTTATTAGTATTAAAGTTTTCTTCTTTAAAGTGTTATGAACAATTTTGATGATACGATAACGATGATTTTGATGAAGATCGGTTGAATTTGTAAAAAAAGTTTGCAATATTTTTTTTCCACTTAAATTTGCATTTTTAATTCATCGTGTACATCTAATATAGACTAATTTTATATTAGAATTAACAGAATGTCATCATAAGGTAATATGTAAGACAAAAAATTTAAATGAACTGGATTTTATTTTTGTCGCCTTAAATTTGTAATCCGTCCCAGTGTGCGCCGGGTCGAAAAGTAAATATTCAGGAATTTAAACTTTCTAATATGTGGCAAGACTCGATGGACTGGGCGAGACTCGACAAGGTTGGATGATATCGAAGAAGACTGGACAAGATTGGGAAAGACTGGACGAAACTGGACAAGATTAGACAAGAGTGGACTAGAGAGGATTAGGCTCAACAAGACTGGACAAGACAGAACACGAGTGGTCCAGATTTTACAAGGCCGCTTAAGGTTGGACCAAGCTGAACAAGACTGGAGTCTCGCAGTCTAAACTAGACTACAAAGTGTTTAGAGTAAAATATCATGAATTTGGTATCAATCTTGCGCATTTATAATTTTTTATTACTCATGCGCGAAAAGTACTTCTTGGCGTAGATTATTTAATACGAAAAATGTCACATCTCGTATTTTCACATAACCTAGGTAACGCACGCAAATATTCATTATCGTTAGGTGACATTAAAATAAACAGACAAATAAAAATAAAATTAACACAATCAAGGCCGCGATATTAAAAAAGTAACGTGAAGTGTCAGAATTTAACAAAACAATAATTACATTAAAAATTAATAATAAAAATTAAAGAAAACGTTAAAAATTAAAGAAAATGAGTGTAAATTCTATGGTGATAGCGGAGGCTGAGGAGAGTTCTTATGACGAATCCACACCACCGAAGAACATTTAAAATTCTTCATTTTAGATTAATTTCTCACAAGAAATCTAATATTCTATTCTATATTTATATCATTATATTCTATAAATTTAGACCTGTATAGGACCAATATTACTTCTCCAGAATCTTAGTTTGAATTAATAAAAGATAATAAAATGTATTCTATTAGCACAGGTGGGCATAGTTAATCTAAAAGTTAACTTCGTTAATCGGAAAATCGTTAATAAAAAGTTAACTTCGTCAATCGTTAAAGCGTTAAAATTTCGAAAATTTAACGCAAGTTAAAGTTAACCGTTAAAAGTTAACCATCCTTCTGGTACCTTTTGGAATGGGATACATTTGTAAATAAAACTAAAAGAAGCAGATAGATTCATTGATTTGATTATTACAAGCGACAGTAGTGACGCGTCCTGGTTTCGTACGGATAGCAGAGCATATACGCACATACTATGGAAGACTAACAAATATAAAGAATAACAAATATAAAGAATAAAAAGGCTATTTATTGTATTATTCATATTTTTTTAATTCAATTAGTTGTAGGTTCATGTTGCCTTTCATGAACATATGCATATAAAATTGTCATCTATATATCCATCTTGTCTGTGATGAGCGTTTAGCTCTCAAAATATCTTTTCCTTCAGAAAAAAAGCCCTTCCACTGTGACGCTTGATGGGATTGCAGTATTGTATTTAAAAATAAAATTTATAAAAACTTGTTCACCTAGAAAGGCAGCATCCGTTAAAGATTCTTTTGACTTTGAGTCCAGCGAAGTTCTCACCATATTCTGCGCTGTATTTTTGAGAGATTTTTGGTTTCTTCAGACTGAGTAACAGAGCTGAAAAAATCTTCTCTTTCTTCTTCATTATTGCTGCTTCCGCTAATACTGGCACTATCCTTTTAATTTCCATTTGCTATTTGCTTCCCTTTCTCTATTCAGGGCGTCTTCAACTTTTGCTTCGATAAGCTTCTTGACTTTTGATAACTTGCTGCTATCATCAAGGCCGTCTTTAACCAATGCGAGGCCCTTGACACATTGCGATAATCGGGCCACTATGACCTTGATAGAGCACTATTTTTTTAGAATAGGCAAAGAAAGTAGATAAGCAAAGTTCTACATTTGTTTTATTTCTTTATAGTCACATTAAATCAATAGATATAATATAATCCACAGAAGTAACTCTTTTAGAATTCACCGGTTCGTGCTTAAAAATCTATGTTAATTGAAGAGGTTAATCAAAGAGAGGTTAATCACTTATTCAAAATTTATGTTTTTGAGCATATTATTCCCTAGTTCCTTAAGGCTCCATAATTAGGACACGATTTTGAGACGCGAATTTTCAAAATTAAGTCTTGGTTCCTCAAGGCTCCATAATTAGGAGACGATTTTGAGACGTGAATTTTCAAAATTATATCTTGGTTCCTCAAGGTTCCATAATTAGGACACGATTTTGTAACGCGAATTTTCAAAATTTTGTCTTGATCGCTCAAGGCACCACAACTAAGATACGTTTGTGAAACGCGAATTTTAAAAATTTTGTCTTGGTTCCTCAAGACACCACAACTAAGACATGATTTTGAAACGCGAATTTTCAAACTTTTATCTTGGTTTCTCAAGGTCCCGTAATTAGAACATGATTTTGAGACGCGAATTTTCTCTTGTTTATACAAGACACCACAACTAAGACACAATTTTGAAACGCGAATTTTCAAGATTTTGTCTTGGTTCTTTAGGGCACGATAATTAGGACACGAAAATTTTTCACCGCAACTTAAATTGGTTGTAGTACTTAAATTGGTTTGTCTGTCCAAATTTTGGTAAATTGTTTCTACTAACAATTTGAGCATAAGGTCTTTGCTTTAAAGTCTCTTCGCGGCCTCTATAACACCTTTGTCCATTGACTGGACAATACATGTTATTTTTCATTCTTCTCAATTTGGAGAAGGGACGTTCCCACTGCAGTTAGTTAGCATCATGCAAGTATCTTCAGTTTTGTTTTCTTTCAAAAGATAATATATTTCCAATATACTATTAGTTCCTTCATTTTTAATATATTTCCAAGTATTCTGTTAAATGCAGACATTTCATTTCCAACTCTTTTTCGTTAATAGATTTCAAGTCTTTGCAACTTTGTCTCAACACATTTAAACATTGAATTTCTCTTTTCCATTCAGTTTGGCTGACGGCGCAGAGCCGTCAAAAAAATCTGGCGTGAGTTTCTACGTCTTGTTCTTTGAGATGGGTCCTTGTAGTCCTTGTATACCTTGATTCATTATCGCTTGATTTTTCCGAATTAAATATGTTGCTCCGTAATAAATATCGGTTATCGGTTGGTGATCTGGCAGGAACTAGAGGCCTTTACGGCCCTGTGCACGTGCTCCGAGTGTCCAGGGGGGAAAGAGGGCCCTGGCAGTCATACTTTCTTGGCTCTGCATTTTTGTTCTTTTGAGTAACAGCGCCTGCATGGCGCGTGGCACTGAAATTCAATTTAACGGAAGTTAACAAGAGCGTTAACATTTTCTTGGATTAATTTAAAAGTTAATCAGTTAAGCATTTTGTTAACTTCGTTAATTAACGATTAACGGATTAACGAGTTAATGCGCACCTATGTCTATTAGGGGACGTTCAAGTAATACAAACTTAAGCAAACTTTCAAGGATTATAGACCCCCAACTCCCTGTATAAGCAAATAGACAATCGCGCACCTCTCAATGCTTAAGATTTTTGTTTTGCGAATTTTGTTTGTTTTTTTTATCTTTCGTAAGATTTAGAATATCTCCTTTACAAAGGCGGCGGGGGCTTCAAAATGTTTGTTACTTTTGTTAACAAAGGACCCGCGAGGAGGGGTTAAAGATTTTCTTACTACTAATGATAAATGGGGTGGATTTATCATCAGTAGTAACAAAATCTTTAACCCCTCCTCCCTGGGCCTTTGTTAACAAAAGTAACAAAAATTTGGAACCCCCCGCCCCATTTGTCAGCGAAAGTAAGAAAAACTTAAACCCTCCCCGACCCCTTTGTCAGCAAATGTAACGAAAACTTCGACCCTTCGAACCCCTTCGCCCCCTAAACTTGCTTACATAATACTTATTATACGCCCCGCCATATTGTTGCATATTTTTGCTATTTTTCAATTCAATTAATTCTGATTGTTTCGGGTAAAAACAATAAATAATAAAATCAAATTTAAAGAAACTTTTAAAATAAATTCAACTTGGAATGTATTTTATGGACGAAGTAAATACAAAATAAACGACCGACAGGGAAGAAAAAACATCTAGTCTGATTGAGAGTCCAATTCGCAATGAATTCGCTCGGATCGGAATTTATTAAGACGAGGAGTGGATGGATGGCAACAACTTTGTGAATTTATAATAAAAGCGGGGCCAACGTGTGAATGTTTCATTACGGCGATACTCTTTATTAATCTTTGAGTTTGTTTTCTTTTAATGCTGCGAATTGAGTGTGGCAAGTTTTAGCGCGAGAATGGAAAGGACGCAAATTATGTCCGGCTTCGGGGAATCGGGTTAAAATTGTCAACAATCATAAATTTTCGGCTTGAAACTCCAAGTTTTCTTTTTTCTTTATTCTAACGTTTTTTCACTCGCGCCAAAGGTGACGCTTTTAAGAACTTGATGACCAGTTACGTCAATATTTAGCATTTATTTGTATATATTGACAAAAGTATTTTGCTAAAAAAGATTTACACTATTTTAAATATTTACACTTTAGATGTAACTATAAATGATTTTATCAACAAATATATACAATAAATTATTAAAAGATAATCCTACCTATAAATGAAAAGATTATAAGACCTTATTTAAAGACACACTTATTTAAAGACTTACAATTTATTCTTATATATTTTATCAACATTAAAATACACGTTGAATATTAAAATAGCATGTGTGTGTGTCTTTGTCGGAACATATGGTTAATGTTAGCATCTAGTGCCAACATAATGTTAGTTACATTAACAAATCCGTAGAAGTTATAAAAAGGGCGCTAAATTAGGAATAAGATATGATATGGAATATCTAATTTACACCTCCGCTGCTAGGGCGACTCTTTTTCTCACAAAGTGAAAAGGAGTAAGGTCTTAGCTTCCTACTATGCACCACACTTTCCTTGTTCTTCTTATTACTCTTTAGTTTATACATAGAGTTTGAAATTTTCTTGCTGATAATGAATGGTCCGTTCCTTATTTCTTCTAGCTTGCCCCTGTTTAATTTATTTCCATTCATAACATACACCAATTCTTCTTCTTTGAATTGATGTTCTCTTTTATTTGCATCAAATTTCTTTTAATTTTTGAGAAAATATTTTTCCGAGTTTCTGAATGCTTCTTCTCTATCTTTCTCTATATCTTCTTTTTTGTGTAACTCTTCGAGAATAATATGAGAACTCTGTTCGTACAATAGGTAAGAGGGCGAGTATTTTGTTACACTATGATTTGTAATATTATTCTCTTACACATTCTTCTGCTATTTTTGGACTTGCTTGTTTATCTATTTCATTTATCTTACACCTTAATCTATTTACCAGAGTCTGATTCAGTCTCTCATTTAAACCATTAGATTGTGGGGAGTCTATAGATGTCCATAACAATTGAATTTTTTTTTCTTTTATGTATTTTATAAATTTAATTGAATTTAAAGCACTGTATTGGTCAACTAAAATCATCTTTATTTCGTTTTTACTTATGATCGGGTTTATTAATTTAATGAAATCATCTGCAGACTGGGTAGTTGATGTTGAAATCCAAGCATATCTAGAGAAATGATCCACCAGTAAATGCATATATTTCTTTGTTGATCCATTACCATGTTACAATAATCTCTTATTAGTTCATCCATATTCTTAAAGTAATAGAATGGCCTTATTTTTTCTGCCATTTGATTATTACCAATATGGCCGTATTTTTTTCAAATTCTTTAGATACATATATTCTTTTATTATTTTTTAACATTTTGAAATTTATATCACCGTTTTAAACAATCTTTTTTGAACTTTCAATTTCATCTTTAATAGTTTCTTGATCATTCATTATTTCTTCTATCTTGATCATATTCACTATTTCTAAACAATCTTCTTTATTTTCGAAATCTTCCAAAACTGGATTTCTCGATAAGGTATCAGCTTCTTTATTTTCTTTTCCTTCTTTGTAGACCACTTTAAAATTATATTGTGTCAAGTATAGCATCATATCTCCTAGTACTTCATCAGTTCTCGCTTTTGATTTTAAATTTACAAGTGGTTTATGGTCTGATGTGACTATGAACTCTTTACCTATTAGATAATGTTGCCAGTATACAATCGCCTCCTTAATTGCTAAACATTCTAAAAACATTACTTCTTTCTTCATTTGGCCCGGTGTCAGTTTCTTTGAGAAGTATGCTACTGGATGTAGAGATCCATCTTCCTGTCGTTGCTATAGAACTGCACCAAGTCCCAATCGGCTTGCGTCCACTTCTATAACTGTATCCTTATTTCTGTCGTAGATTGCTAAAATTGGTGCATAAATATTTTTTTATTTCTATAAAACAATTTTCGCATTCTTCAGTCAATTTAAATATTTCATTCTTCTTTAATAAATTGTGTAGTGGTGCCAACTTTTGTGTACAGTGGTCGATGAATTTTCTGTAGAAATTTATTTTCCCCAATATTTGACGAACCATTTTTTTAATTTTGGACGATTAAATTCCTTAATCGCAATTAAATTATCTTTAATTGGGTAAACTTTTTCATCTTCAATTACGTGGCCTAAGTATTTTACAGAATGTCTAGCAAACATACATTTTTCTAATTTTAGTTTAAAACCTTCTTTCTTAATTCGCTTCGAAAAATAACCGAATGTATTCTAAATGTTCATTAAATGATTTTGAAAAGATCAGTATATCGTCTATATAATTTACACATAATTTGTTTAAATTATATCGTCTGATTATACTTGCCAGAACTCTTTGGAAGATAGCGGGCGAATTTTTGAATCCGAATGGGAGTAACTTCCATTGCCAGTGCCCTCTTCTTGTTATGAAGGCTGTTTTTTCTCTCTCTTTTTCTCTAATTGGCATAGACCAAAACGCAGAATTTATATCTAAAGCCGTATACCAGTCACAGTCGTTAACATCCACTACTAAATCTTCTATTCTAGGGAATGGCTGTGGTTCTGGTACCACCAATTTATTCAATTCTCTCAGATCAATACATAATCGAGTTCTTTTTCCCTCTACTTTTTTGAAAGCTAATGTCACCGGTGATGCAAAAGGTGAACTCGATTCTTCCATCAGGTCATTTTCCAAAAGTTTTGAAATTTGCGAATCTATTTCTTCCTGGTCCGGGAATGAGCATCGATATGGTTTCTTTGAGATATATCTGTTTTATTTTTACTTTATTTTGGCTTCCCCAGCTTTAACTGAACCGACATCATATTTATCTTTTGCGAAACATAATTGGTATTCCTGAATTAATTTATAGATTTTCATTCTCTTTTCTTCATCTAAGTTAATCAAATTTTCTTCAAAATTTTAATATTTCTGTATTCGTCAGTTGTAGATTGGTTTCCTTTTATTGCTATTTTCTTAATGTGTATGTTATTTGCAGCTTCTTCCGTTGTTTCTTCTTTTATTTCGTCCTCGTTGATATTATCTACGTCTATTATTTTATCATTTATTCTTTGTTTAATTTTTAAGTCTTCGTTTTATATTAAATTAAACTTTTTTATTGTATCCAATCCAATAAATAGATCATAGTTGAAATTATCATTTTTGACAACTATTAAATTTAATTTGTCTTCTATTTCTCCAATTTTCATATGCAGGTTAACCCGGTTTTTAGTAAATTTCACACCATTTATCGTTTTCAATATACTTTTATTCTTTATTAATTTTGTTTTTAGTTCTTTTATTACTTTTTCATTAATTAGTGAACATGTAGAACCATTATCATATACTGCTTGAATTGCTTTCTATTTATTTAAAATTACTTTAATCTTTATTAATGAAAGTGGTGTGGAATTCACCGGGCCAATTAGTTTTTTTTTCACATTGTTATCTTAAAGACATACCTCATTGTCATCGCCTTCATCTTCTTCAGTTATATTTATTTCATTTTTTGTGGTTCTTTTATTCGAACATGCCTGTATTGGATGAAAACGATTTTTAAGACCCAACGATTCACATTTTGTGCATCTTGTGTGCATCTTCTTAATTTTTGAATTTCTCCATAATTTATCTTTATCAGAATCAAATTTTTTTTCTTCACTTTTCTTCACTTCCCAATACTTCGTTGTATGATGGTAATCGTTAATTTTCTTTAGTTCGTTTATTAAATCATCAATAGTCTTAATTTTATCCCTTTCCAATTTATTTTGTATTTCAGCCGGAAAATTAAACACAATTTGATATATATTCTAAATAATTCTGGTATACTTTTATTCGCTTCAAGTAATAATCGTTCTTTCTTAATTACGTATTCGATTAATGATCCAGAAATATATTTATATCCAAATGCAGCGCAGATGGGATCCCAATTTCTTTTTTCATAAGTCAACACAATTTTTTTCCATCTATCCCAATCCGAAGCAGATAATTTCATTAAATTTGAACTATACCATTGTTTTACATTACCTTCAACAAGGATTTTTAGTACTTCTATTTTTGTATTGTTTTCAGTTATTTCACATTTAATGCACTCTTTCTCAAATGAATCCATCCAAACTGCTGCCTCTTGTCTTCCATTGAATTTTACAATTAAACATTTCTTTTCTATATCATTCAAATTTACTTGGTGATTTTAGTTGGGTTTTTAATTCATTGATCTGTTGTAATAGGAAATATTCATTTGAGGTTAACTCATCCTTTTGTTGTCTTATACAATCAGTTTCCCTATATTCCTCTAAAATATATATTTTTTAATTCCGGTTCGAATGTTACTACTATTTTTCTGTAACCTCCAATTTTTTTAATGGATTGTAAAGTATTACTAACCGTTTTCAAAGCTAGTAGTTCTGTATCGTTTTGAATGTTCCTAAATTCTTCTGGGATTTGATACCATACTTCTTTGTCCAATGATATTCCAATTAGTCCGTACTCCTTTCTATTAATCTTCATCAGGTGTAGGTGTAGTTTTGGTTGAGTCATATTGGAATTTTCTTAAAATATTTTTGTAATCTTTAAATAGATTAGGTTATAAATAATTCACTTTAGCTGTAACTATAAATGATTTTATTAACAAATATACTCACTGATACAAACTCTTGTAGTCTTGTCTGGTTATATCTGGTCATGTATTGTCTTGTTTGGTCTTACCTGGTCTTGTCTAGTCTTGTCTGATTTTGTCTGATCTTGTCGGGTCTTGTCTGGGCTTCTCTGATTTTGTCTGGTCTTGGCTGGTCTTGTATGGCTATGTATGCCTGGTCCAATCTGGTCTTGACTGTTCTTAATACGTTTTGTTTGGTCTTGTCTGGTGTTGTATGGGCTTGTCAGGTCTTGTTTCGTCTTGTCTAGTCTTATCTGTATGGTCTTGTTTGGTCTTGTCTGATCTTGTCTGGCCTTGTCTGGTCTTGCATGGTCTTGTCTAGTCTAGTCCGTTCTAGTCTGGGCTTGTCTGGTCTTGTTTGCTCTTGTCTGGTGCTTGCTGATCTGTATGGTCTTGTTTGGTTTTGTCTGGCTATGTGTGGTCTTTTCTGATATTGTCCGGTTTTCACTGGACTTGTCTTCTCGTACCTTGTCTAATCTGGTCTTGTCTGGTCTTATCGGGCCTTGTCTGATTTTGTATTGTATTGTGTGGTCTTACATGGTCTTGTCTGCTCTGCTCTGGTTTGTCTGGTCTTTCCTGGCTTGATGTTCAACCAATGCGTGCTCCTAGTAATGACATACGGGGCGGAAACTCTGACCCCAACGAAGAAATCAATATATAGACCCACATAGGGTTGTAGTGCTACTTGAAAAAAGCATTACTTCCGTGAGTGTCCATGCCTCCATGCCATACAAGGGAACTGGAAACACCTAGAAGCGTGCCATTTTCATTCCTAATTTTAAAGTTAGATCGTGACTGGTTAGCACTTTTTTCATTTTTATAAAGGCTGCTCTGACTTTTTCTATTCTGGTTTTGATCTCGATGCTGGGGCCCCATTGTTCGTTGATGTTGCTACCCAGATAAACCAATTTATGCACCCTTTCCAGATGTGCGCGCTCGACCATGATACCATTACCTCTAAAGTCCCGTGCTTTACGGATGACCATATATTTTGTTTTGTAGACAAGGCTACGTTGTGATAATAACATGTAGATATTAGTCTCGGCTTGATCTCAGAGCTCGATCTGGTTATCATAAACGAAGGTAATAATCCAAATTTTGAGAGGAGTTTTGAGTATATAATAAATTATTAAAAGATAATCCTACCTATTAATGAAAAGATTATAAGACCTTTAACACACTTATTTAAAGATTTACAATTTATTCTTATATATTTTATCAACATTATTGACATACATTATTGACTTTATTGGACGAGATTGCACAGGCCTTGACTAGACTAAACAATGCTTAAATAGACTCGACTAGGCTTAACAGGACTAGATAAGAGTAGACTAACAATACAAGGAGTGGACATAAAATTTTTTGATTTATTATTTTGGTGCGCCGGGCCAAAAATAAATTTTCAGGAATTAAAACTTTCTAATGTGTTCCAAGACTGAATGGACTGGACAAGTCTGGATGAAACCGAAGAATACTGGACAATATTGAGCAAAACTGAAGGAAACTGGTCAAGATTAGATATGACTTGACAAGACTTAACAAGACTAAAATGCACTAGACAAGACTTAACAGAATAGTCTATTTCAGAATAGACTAACTACACAAGGACAAGGTTGGCCAAGACAATTATTGGTTTAATATTATAGTGGATGCGCCGGGGAGAAAAGTAAATATTTAGAAGTTTAAACTTCCTAATATGTAGCAAGACTCGATGGGCTGGGCAAAATGGTCAGGGCCGGATGAAACCGAAGAAGACTGGACAAAATTGAGTAAGACTGGACAAAAGTAGTTTAGGTTCAACAAGACTACAAAAAGATTTTACAAGGCTGCATAAGATTAGACAAAGCTAAACAAGACTGGACGAAACTGGACGAGATTGGACATGACTTGACAACACTAAAATGGACTAGACAAGGTTTAACAGGACTAGATAAGACTAGACTAACTATACAAGGGTAGACAAGAGTGGACTAAAGAATTATTGATGTAATATTGTGGTGGATGCGCCGGAAAAGAAAGTAAATTTTCAAGAATAAAACCTTTCTATTATCTGCCATGACTGGATGGACTGGGTAAGACTGGACAAGGCTGGATGAAACCGAAGATTACTGGGCAATATTGAGCAAGACTAGTCGAAACTGGACAAGCTTGGAGAAGACTGGATAGAAGTGGATTAAGTTATCTGGAGAAGACAGGACACGACTGGACAAGATTTAACAAGGCTGCATAAGATTGGATAAAGCTGAACAAGACTGTACGATACTGGACGAGATTGGATATGATTTGACAAGACTTAACAAGACTAAAATAGACTAAACTATACTTAACAGGACTAGAGAAGCCTATACTAAGTATGCAAGAGTAGATAAGAGTGGACAAAACAATTATTGATTTAATATTTTGGTGCATGCGCCGGGCATGCCAGAGTAATTTTTCGGGAAATAAACCTTTCTAATGTCTAACTCCGCCATTGCCCGGTCCCAAGCACGGGACGAGAAAGGAGGAGGTTTCGATGACAGGCTCAGCAACAAGCCGGTCGGTAAAACAATTCGTGTTGTTTCTCAATGCACTGGCCAGAAGAAGAAGAAGTAGAGAGAAGAATGGAAGAAAAAGTGGAGAAAAGCAGACCCAGAAATAAATTGGGATTAATGCTAGGAAGATGATGAAACCTTTCTGATGTGTGCCAGGACTGGATGGACTTGGCAAGACCGGACAAG
This sequence comes from Phosphuga atrata, assembly GCA_944588485.1. NCBI lineage: Eukaryota > Metazoa > Arthropoda > Insecta > Coleoptera > Silphidae > Phosphuga > Phosphuga atrata. The sequence continues at coordinate 7,285,592 of OX155893.1, read as the reverse complement.
GCTGGATGAAACCGAAGAAAACTGGACAAAATTGAGCATGACTGGACGAAACTAGACAAGATTGGACATGATTTATCAAGACCAAAATGGACTGGACTAGGACTAGATAAGATTAGACTAATTATACAAGAATGGACAATACAATTAATGATTTTATATTATGGTGGCAGCGCCGGGTCGAAAAATGATTTTTCAGGAATTAATACTTTCTAATTCGTGTTGTTTGATAATGAACTTTATTTCATTAATAACTAAATTAATCTATTTTATATAATTAAAATGGAGTAATTGGAATGTAATTAGATATTAAATATGAATTTTAAAAGATCTTGCTTAAGCTTTTCATTAGTAAGGACAGTATGAACAGTATGAAACAATTTCCGCAACAATTTATTTGTTTTGTTGACGAGTTTTGCTAGGCCAAATATTATTCATCTACCATTTATGGTATCAGGAAAAATTGAGGAAAAACTGAAATCACGCGTTATGTTAGGTTTAGTTAGGTTAAACGTGAAATCATTTTCGAAATATTTAAACGTGATCTGTTGGTTCCCTTATCAAAAACCTACTCCTAGAGCCCAAAAACCGTTTTTCAGCTTAAAAATGCAGAATCTGCCAAAACTTATGAGGGACGATAAAAATCATCAGTTTTACCATCAGGAGCACATAAATATTGACACTAAGTGCTCTTCATTATTAGGCGTACTGAGAAACTAGGCCACATAATCGTGTCAGGCGATTCAAGCCTTCCCTATGCACCTCGAACAAAATTTTGAACATCTCTCTAAAGTATTCGAAATAAAAAAAAATCACATGAAATTTCATCACTTAATGATTACAAAAACATGAGTCATATAAAATATTGATTGTGATTCACTTTTCAACCCAAGCCAACAATCGATTGCGACTTATTCGGGTATCTCGGTAGATGAATTATCAACAACTTTATTAACAGCAGAATCTTTCAAATCTACACCTGAAGTAGAACATCGTTCGATTTACCAATGCAATCCGATTTACCAATGCAAGAGTTGTTGCAGCTTTGGATAAATGTAATGTCAGTGATCGCAAAGCCGTTCATTTACTAGCTGCAGTGGCCGAGGCACTTGGCCATAATATAGGAGACCTTGTTCTCAATAGATCATCCATCAAACGCATCCGAGAACAGTTACACCAAGAGAAATCTTAGTATATTAAAGACGCTTCCGACCATATATCACTGAAATCAGTTGTTTTACACTGGTACGAGAAGATGATGACTGATTTGATGAATAAAAGAACTGACAGAGTTGCAGTTATTATTACTAATGACGGTTTTGAAAAACTTTTGGGAGTACCTGAATTGGAAAGTTCTACTGGCGAAGAACAAGCAGAAGCAATTTTTGATGTTTTAATAGATTGTGGTTTGGGTGATACAATAAGAGCTTTTTGTTGTTATACTACGCCATCAAATTTGGAGCGTATTAATGGAGCAGCTCAATTATAACAAAATGTGGAATTGGATGTGGTTTATAGTTTTGTATATGATAAGAGAATCGCTATCCAAGCTAGAGATATCGTCAATTATAGATACATTGAAATAGATCACTTTATAAATTCGAAATCAAAGGAATTATTTGAAAGATTTTCAATTGATATAACATTTTTGAAATATAATCCTAAGCACTGGACGAAAAATTAAAAATTACATTGAAGCAAGAAATATCGTCAAAAATATCAAAGTTGTTAATGATACTGCTGAAAGGGGCATTAAGTTAGTGCAGGATTACAAAAATAGTTTTACCAAAGATACAGAACAACGACAATTCGCATTGCAAGTGAGAGAAAGATATAATAAATTTTATAAAGAATATCTTTAAAAAAATTATGAAGAAAATTTATTTATTATTATTCAAGTTAAATTTCAATAAGAAAAAACCTATTATAATATCATGTTTGTGTAATTTTAATGAATCTAAACATTGTATAGTTGTTTATTTAAAAAAAGATTACGCTCTTTGTCATAAAATATTCTATGAATTCATGATGTTCTTATTATAAAACCATTGCCAAAATATTTATTTCAATGATGATTTTAAAGGAATTCATTCTAAACGGATCGTCAATACTTGATGTCTATCTGACTCTAAGGTTAGTAAAATCTTCATGACTCATGTTTTTGTCATCAAGTGATGAAATTTCATGTGAAAAATGCCTTATTTCGAATACTTCAGAGAAATGTTTGTTCGAGGTGCATAGGGAAGGCTGGAATCGCCTGACACGATTATGTGGCTTAGTTTCTCAGTGCACCTTATAATGAAGAGCATTTAGTGTCAATATTTATGTACTGCTGATGGTAAAGCTGATGATTTTTACCGTCCCTCATTACGTTTTGACAGTTTCTTCATTTTTAAGCTGAAAACCGGGCTCTTTGGGCTCTAGAAGAGGGTTTTTGATAAGGGAACCATCGGGTCACGTTATCCGTCATATTTTTGTATCAATTAGAACACTTTCTGACCATGGGAAGGCATTTCTGAGACGAAAACATTGTTAAGAACCACCCTAATATATATATATATATATATATATATATATATATATATATATATATATATATATATATATATATATGTATATATATATATGTATATATATACATATATATACATATATATATATATATATATATATATATATATATATATATTAGGGTGGTTCCTAACAATTTTTTCGTCTTGAACTTGAAAAAAAATCATGTCAACTCAGTCATGCGGCGACGTTCTTCCCAAATCCTCTTCATTCGTGCACTATGTTCTTTCTTCCGTTCGTCCGTCCACTTTTTTCCTGGTATCCTTGGGAGCAGTTCTTTATCAAATTTATGGTGCATTATGGTGTTTCTAAATTTAACCCGATCACTCATGTCGTGTATCGTGATGTTTAGCTGCTTGAGGTCTTCTTCAGTTTCCTGTATCCATTTGGACCTATTTTTACTGTTGAAGGTAATTTTCAAAATTTGTTTAGTAATTCTGTTCTGGTCCATTCTGTATATGTGACCAAAAAATTTAGCTCGTCTCTTTCTGTAAGTGTCAGTGATAGGTTCTACGGTTTTATATACTTCTGACGATGTTCTCTTAATCCATATTCCCTCTTTATTCACCGGCCCAAAAATTTTTCGGAGAATTTTACGTTCTTGTTTCTCTATTTCTTTGATTTTTGAGTGACCATGAATTAATGTTGTTTCTGCGGCATAAAGTGCTTCAGGAAGAACGACTGTTTTGTAGTGTTGTAATTTTGCATTAAGAGATATTGATTTTTTGTTATAATGATTCCAAGTAAGTCGGTAGGCTCTCTGTAATTTTTTTACTCGTTCTTGATTTGCTATTATATTTAGGCCGGACGGTTGGATGATTTCTCCTAAGTATTTAAACTGGGAGACTTTGGATACAGAACCATATTGTGTCTTGATGGGTAGATTGTCGGACGGGGATCGTTCTATATACTGTGTTTTTTCATAAGATATCAGGACACCAGCCTTTTGTGAAATTTCGTGTAATTTTTCAAGTGAATGCTTTGCTTCTTCTCTGGTATTAGATAATATTGCAAGATCATCAGCATACGCCAAACATTTGATATTAGCTCTATAATCTCTTCTCTTACTAATGTGTATTCCCTCAATCTCTTTTTCCCAAGTTCTGATTATTTTTTCCAGGACAATATTAAAAAGGATGGGTGAAAGTCCATCTCCCTGTCGAACACCCGTAAGTATTTCAAAAGGTTGAGAAATTGATCCACCAAACTTAACCTTTGATGTAGTATTAATGAGAATTTGTTGAATTAATGCCCTGGTTTTTCTATCAACTTTGAATTCCTCCAGAATGCTGAAGAGAGTTGGTCTGTCGACGGAGTCGTAGGCTTTTTTGAAATCAACAAAGGTAACCACGGTGTTTCTACAAGATCGTGTTTGTAAGATTGTCTTCAGATTCCAAATTTGTTCCGTGCATGAGCGCCCTTTACGGAAACCTGCCTGATATTCTCCTATCTGTGGGTCTACTTGAGGTTCAAGTCTATTCAAAAGAGCTTTCGAAAGTATTTTGTACGTTACTGGTAGAAGTGAAATGCCTCTATAATTGTTCGGGTCCATTTTATCACCTTTTTTGTGAAGCGGGTGTATAAGTGCACATTTCCATTCTGGGGGGATTTGTTCGGTCACCCAAATATCACATATTATATTGTGTATTCTGTGAATGAGGTTGTCGTCAGCCAGTTTCCATAACTCGGCAATGATTATATCTTCCCCAGGGGCTTTGTCGTTTTTCAATGAATGAATGGTGTCACTTATCTCCTGGAAGGAAGGCGGCACGGAATCTGGATAGGATTCAGAGTGTTCAAAAACAAACTTGCTGGATGGGGGGTCACAGTTGAGAAGATTGTTGAAGTACTCAGCTAAAATTTGACAATTCGCATTGGTGTTTGTCTCCATTGAACCATCAGATCGACGAAAGCATAGGATGGTCGATATCCTGTCAGGTTCTCTTTAAAAAATCTGTAAAAACTCCTAGTATTGTTCTTTGTAAATTCTTGTTCTATTTCCTCCGAACTTGTTTTTTTCATAGCTACGTCTTTCTTTTCTAATTAGTTTTGATGATTGTTTCCGAATGTACAGGAACTCCTGCCATTTGTCTGGCGTTTTGTTGCTATGAAATTTTTTCCAAGCGTTAAGTCTGTTTTCTATTGCTTGGTCGCATACACTGTTCCACCATTTGTGCTTATGTTTACGTGGGGGCTGGCCTATCCTCATAGCGTTCCTGAGAACATCCGATAATTCTATCCAGTTTACCGAGTTTCTTTAGTTGATTCCTTTCAAAATACTGTCCCTGTTTATTTTTAAATATTCAGGGTCAGGCTTAAAAATTCGTGGTTGTCGTGGTCTTCTCCTGTTGGGTTGGAGTTTAATTTTAATTTGTAACAAGTAGTGATCAGAATGGAAGAAACCTTTCCTCGTTTTTACATTAAGAACCTCCTTTTGAGAGATGGCAACATGGTCGATTTGAAATTCACCCATATTGATGTTGGGTGCCCTCCAAGTACAAAGCTTTTGTCTGGGTTTTCTAAATTGTGTTGACATGATTTTAAATTGGAAATTTTCACAAAAAGTTATTAGTCTTTCACCATTTTTATTTGTTCTTTTATGTGCTGTGTGAATACCTGTTGTTTTCCTAAATTGTTTCTCTATACCCAACTGGGCGTTAAAATCGCCTAACAGAATCTTGACGTGGTGCGGTGGAATTTGGTTGGTGACCTCTTCTAACTGTTCCCAGCAGGTATCCGATGTTTTAGGATCTTTCTTATTATATTCGTTTGTTTATATATATATATATATATATATATATATATATATATATATATATATATATATATATATATATATATATATGCGCTTACGACCAGTAAGTCCTAAGGGAACGAAGTCCGCGTTGTGCAATATTGCCCTCCTAAACCACAGTGTGCAATAATGCCTAAAAAAAGACTATACAGACAGGACTATACAGACAAGACTATACAGAGTCGACAAACAAGACTAGAGAGGCAACACTAGACAGACAAGACTAGATAGACAAGACTAAATTGACAAGACTAGACAGTCAAGACTAGACAGACAAGAATAAACATGCAAGACTAGACAGACAAGATTAGATCGACCAGACAGACAAAACTAGACAGACAAGACTAGACAGGAAATACTAGACAGACAAGACTAGGCAGACAAGACTAGGCCAAAGTGGAATAGGGGATTCAGTGACAGCTTCCCTTAGACTAAGCTAGACTAGAATATATGGTAACCAGATATTGAACTAAATATATCAACTATTAGGTAGATATGTTTTCTTATTTCGATGACATTGTAGAATTTGTAGTATTTTAAAATATTGACAGGACATTACAGGATAAATCGCGTCGTTTCCCATGTAGATTTACAATGTAAAATTCCTCCGCAGCCAAACCTTAAATATTCGAAGGGCAATATATTGCCCCATATCAGTGCAATATATACAAATATTATAGGGCAAACATTTTAAATAGGTATAGAAGTTACATTGAATTGATAAATTACACTATGTTTTAACTTCACTTATTTTATTTTATTATTACATAGTGAATTTATCATATTAGTGTAAGTATGGATTACCACGTAGTAACGGTCGCAACCATCCTAGTCATTAAGGTATAGAAGTTATAACTACTCACATTGTTAAGCAATATTCAAAATTATCGAAGACAGTAGAATTGGATTTGAATAGAATTATAATTAATCGTGAATTGTCAAATTTCACGATATTGCACTAATTGGCGACTTATTTTCTTGAGAGAGACTGAGGAAATTGAAGAAAATAATAATTAAGCGAGATATTATTATTTAGAATTAAAACACCAATTATAAGTTTAGATGCAAGAAATTGCATTTTAATATTAAATTTTCATTAACTTGTTGCATACTTTACCCTCAACCGCTTGATACACTAAGTACTTGCATAAAGAAAGTTTAATATACAACCTGTATCTAATATTTAAACAAGATTAATATGTTAGGCAATAGAATAAACTCAGATTCAATATAGAGCATGGATTATACATGATTAAAAGACGATTGGGCAAGAGTGGACAATACAAGACAAGGCTTGTCCAGCCTTGTCTTGCATTGTCCAGTCTTGCCCAACCGTCTTTTAATCATGTATCTATCTATCATAGTCCATGATCTAGATTGAATCTGAGTTCATTCTTCTTCTTCTTCTTTAAGTGCCGTCTTGTCCAGCAAGGCTTGTCCAGCCTTGTCTTGCATTGTCCAGTCTTGCCCAATCGTCTTTTAATCATGTATCTATATATCATAGTCCATGATCTAGATTGAATCTGAGTTCATTCTCCTTCTTCTTCTTTAAGTGCCGTCTCCTCTTAGAAGGTTGGCAATCATCATGGCGATGCGCACTTTCGACATCGCAGCTCTAAATAGATCGATGGAACTACATTTGGACCATTTTTTTAGGTTATCCAACCAGGAAATGCGTCTTCTTCCTATGCTTCTCCGTCCTTGTATTTTGCCTTGTATAATCTCTTGCAGGAACCTATATCTTTCCCCCCGCATTACGTGACTCAAGTACTGCAGCTTCCTGACTTTTATTGTATTGATTACTTCCGTTTCCTTCTTCATTCTTCTCATTACTTCATCATTCGTCACTTTATCCACCCAGCTTATCTTTAGAATCCTTCTATAAGTCCATAGTTCAAATACCTCCATTTTATCTATCATGTTTTCTTTAGCGTCCAGGCCTCCATTCCGTAAAGCAGTATTGAATATACATAACATCTCGACAATCTGATCTTAAGATTTAAACTCATTTCTTTGGTGCAAAATACACCTCTCCTTTTGTTAAACACACTTGTTTCTTGTCCGATTCTTGCTCAAATTTCTTCAGTGTTGTCATTGTTTTCGTTGACAATTATTCCTAGGTGCTTGTATTTTGATACTTTTTCCACCACTTCTCCATGAATTCTTAGGTTCTCTTGTGGGTGCTGTTGTTTAGAGATTAACATGAATTTAGTTTTTCTGATGTTTAGTGTTAGTCCGTTTCCTCACTGCTTTCTACCATCTGGTCAATTAGTCTTTGTAAATCCGCCATGTTCTCTGCAATCACTACCGTGTCATCTGCGAACCGTAGATTGTTCTAACTCCAGTTGCTTCCTCCGACAGTGCTCGTTGGATTATTTCTTCTGAATATAGGTTGAAGAGCATTGTTGACAGCACGCATCTTTGTCTCACCCCTCGCTGAATTTCTATATCTTTGGAAAGGTCGTTTCTCTCTTGTACTCGTATAATACTACTATATTAATCTTGTTTAAATATTATATAATTTTGGATATTATTTAACAATGTGTGTAGCAGACTGGTCTAGGCTAAACAAAGGACAAAGCTGTACAGGACTTGATAAGTTTAGACTAGACTGGACACAGCTGGACAAAACTGTAGAAGACTGGACGAGACTGAGCAAGGCTGGACAAAACAGAACAAGATCGTATAAGGCTGGACAAGGCAAGGAGTAAAGACTTATAATACTATACAAGACTGGACAAAACTGGACAAGATTGGACAAGCCTGGACAACACTAAACAAGCCTGGTGAAGAATGCACAAGACTGGACAATACCGGACAGGACTGGGCAAAACTGGGCTTGATGAAACCAAAGAAGGCTGGACTAGATTGTGCAAGACTGGACAAAACTGGACAGGATTAGACAAGACTTAACAAGAGTGAATTAGACTCAACAAGACTGGACAAGACAGGACACGAGTGGACAAGATGTTACAAGGCTGCAAAGCTGAACAAGACTGACCGAAACTAGATCAGGTTGGACATGGCTTGACAAAACTTAACAAGACTAAAATAGACTAGACTAGGCTTAACAGGACTAGAGAACTATACTACAAGGGTAGACAAGAGTGGACAAAACAGTTACTGTTTTAATATTATGGTGGATGCGCAGGGTCAGATAGTAAATTTTCAAAAATTTAAATTTTCTAATATACGGCAAGACTGGACAAGAATGGATAAAACCGAAGAAGACTGGACAAAATTGAGCAAGACAGGACACAACTGGACAAGACTGAACTAGATTGCTTTAGGCTCAATAAGACTGGATAAGATAGGAGACGAGTGATCAAGATATTACAAGGCTGCTATGCAGTTTGGAGTGGTAGGTTGGATTGTTGGATTTTGATTGGACAAATCTGAAAAAGACTGGACGAAACTGGAAGAGATTGAATAAGACTTGACAAGACCTAACAAGACCAAAATAGACTAGGCTTAACAGGACTGGACAAGACTAGACTAACTATACAAGGGTAGACAAGAGTAGACCAAACAATTATTGCTTTCAGAAATTAAATATTTCTAATGTGTAACAAGACTGGATGGACTGGGCTAGACTGTACAAAGCTGTGTGAAACCGAGGAATACTGGACAAGGTTGAGAAAGACTGGACGAAACTGGACAAGATTAGACAAGAGTGGATTATGCTCAAAAAGACTCGACTAAACTGGACGAGATTGAACATTACTTGACAAGACTGAAATAGATTAGACTAGCCTTAACAGGACTAGATAAGACTAGACTCACAATACAATGATAGATAAGAGTAGACAAAACAACTGTTGGATTAATATTATGGTGCATGCGCCGGGCCTAAACCTAAATTTTCAGGAATTTAAACTTTGTAATGCGTGTTGTTTCATAATGAACTTTATTTCATTAATAACTAGAATTAATCTATTAGGAGAAAACTGGACGAGAATGAGCAAGGCTTGACAAACAGAAAAAGATCGTATAAGGCTGGACAGGGCAAGGAGTGAAGACTGGACAACACTATACGAGGCTGAACAGAACTGGACAAGATTGAACAAGACTGGACGACACTAAACAAGGCTGGTCAAGAATGCACAAGACTGGACAATACCGGACAGGACTGGGCAAAACTGGGCTGGATGAAACCAAAGAAGACTGGACTAGATTGTGCAAGACTGGACAAAACTGTACAGGATTAGACAAGATTTAACAAGAGTGAATTAGGCTCAACAAGACTGGACAAGACAAGACACGAGTGGACAAGATTTTACAAGTCTGCAAAGCTGAACAAGACTGACCGAAACTAAATCAGGATCATGGCTTGACAAAACTTAACAAGACTAAAATAGACTAGACTAGGCTTAACAGGACTAGAGAACTATACTACAAGGATAGACAAGAGTGGACAAAACAGTTACTGTTTTAATATTATGGTGGATGCGCCGGGTCAGATAGTAAATTTTCAAAAATTTAAATTTTCTAATATATTGGAAGACTAGACAAGAATGGATAAAACCGAAGAAGACTGGATAAAATTCAGCAAGACATGACACAACTGGACAAGACTGAACTAGATTGCTTTAGGCTCAATAAGACTGGATAAGATAGGACGAGTGATCAAGATTTAACAAGGCTGCTATGCAGTTTGGAGTGGTAAGTTGGATTGTTATATTTTGAATGGACAAATCTGAAAAAGACGGACGAAACTGGAAGAGATTGGATAAGATTTGACAAGACCTAACAAGACCAAAATAGACTAATAGGCTTAACAGGACTGGACAAGACTAGACTAACTATACAAGGGTAGACAAGAGTAGACCAAACAATTATTGATTAAATATTATGGTGGATGCGCCGGGATGTAAAGTAAGTTTTCAGGAATTAAATATTTCTAATGTGTACCAAGACTGGATGGACTGGGCTAGACTGGACAAAGCTGTGTGAAACCGAGGAATACTGGACAAGGTTGAGAAAGACTGGACGAAACTGGACAAGATTAGACAAGAGTGGATTATGCTCAAAAAGAGTCGACTAAACTGGACGAGATTGAACATTACTTGACAAGACTGAAATAGATTAGACTAGCCTTAACAGGACTAGATAACACTAGACTCACAATACAAGGATAGATAAGAGTAGACAAAACAACTGTTGGATTAATATTATGGTGCATGCGCCGGGCCTAAACCTAAATTTTCAGGAATTAAAACTTTGTAATGCGTGTTGTTTCATAATGAACTTTATTTCATTAATAACTAGAATTAATCTATTGTACATAATTATTATGGAGTAATTGGAAAGGAATTATATATTAAATATGAATTTGAAAAGTTTTAGCTTGAGCTTTTCATTAGTAAGGACCGCATGAACAGTATAAAACAATTTACGTAACAGTTTATTCGTTTTGTTGACGAGTTTTGCTAGGCCAAATATTTTTCACCTACCAATTATGGATTCAGAAAAATTTGGCAACATAAAACTGAAATGGCACAATATAAATGATGATTTTATATGATATGGATGATAATTTTCAACGATAATTTCTAAAAAAAAAAATCTTACCTTTATTATTTTTATGTTTCTTGGCGGAAATTGGATAGGTAATGTTAGTGTTATACTTAAAGCTCTAGTTAGGGGGGCACGGAAGGAGCTTCCACGCGTGCATTTTCTCCTGTATATGCAGAACATGCCGGTGCCCCCTGGTAATACTCTCCCACCAGTCAGTGGCTGGTCCTTCCACCGGAAACCACCGGACACAGAAAAGTAAAGTAAAGAAGGTTCTAGTTGTATGCGATGTTGTGTACTAATTTTGAGTTTATTTTGCCGTAAAGTATAAAATAACCAAGATATCACTGTTTCATGTTTTCTTTTTCATTTTTTTTTTTTCAAAAATTAACAAGATATATTTTCATTATCTTTTGCTGTAAGAGGCGCCAAGAATTCTTTAAAATTGATGAAAACCTAAAAAAGAGTTACAGTAAAAGGCTGAATTTACTGTAACTCTTTTTTAGGTTTTCATCAAGTTTAAAGAATTCTTGGCGCCTCTTTTCAGACTAAATATATGAAAATCGGTTGAAAATTTTTCAACTAAATCTTGAAAAATTAACACCTACAATCAATGGGTTTTTACCTGGAAAAAAAGGTGTAATTCTCAGGGGGTATATGGGGGTATTTTTAGCTTTCCAAATATCTTCCGAATAATTTTGCAAGCTACAAATTGCTCAAATTGCCTCAATTTCTACCACTATTTTTATTATATAACTTAGCTCAGGGGTTGGCAACCTATTTTAAGTGAAGTTCAATTTGAGCTCTATCGACCTTTTGGAATAAAACCTATCACCTTTAAAATTAGTTTTGAAAAAATATTTTTACTTTAATAATTTAAATTTGCATTTGTTTCATTAAAATATATAATTTGGACAGCTTGAAGAGCAAAAACAATTTGGATAAAAGAGCCGCATGCGGCTCGCAAACAGTTGCCGACCCCTACTTAGCTCATCATACATACCAGACTCGCCATACAAAGTTCCTACTTTTACTTTGATCTATTTTACATAAATGTTTTAATCCTACATCGGGGGCGGTCTATCAAATTGCCACAGCAATACCGTTTAGCGTTGCTCGTCTTCCCCGTAAGGGTACCGGATCCCCAAATCTACAATAGCTTACTAACTTTTTGTGTTACTTGAACGGTCATTTTTCCCTGCACTTTCTTGGAGGCAATAAAGAAGTCGTTAATCTGACAGACTAAACCGCGCACTCAGTTGTTTGTTTTTCGGAAATAGTATTTCCACATTTTTATCAATAAAATCGTTAAAACCCTTTAGAGAAAACGTCGATACAAATTAACAAACTACCACTACCACGAGTTTCGTAGCAGATTTTTTACAATCGCATAATAAAATAATCAATATCGTACGAACCATTTACTTTTTATTATTTCAATCGGATAATAAAATATTTTATCTACTCGCACACCAAAATTAACACACTAATAAGTCAATTATTGTATGTGAAGGATGTCATTATTATAATCGTGTGTAAAAGTACCCAAATCGTACGTAAAAGTTCAATGTGAATGAAACGGAGTTTCATTATTAAAACATTGCAGCTGTTTCTATGGCAACACTAAACAAAGTATCACTCGCATTACTCGCATCACTAAACAAAAAACATAGACGAAGTGAAAATAAATTTTCTGAGGATTATTAAGATTAAGAATTAATTTTTTCTTATTTTTAATCCTCTAAGTTTGGATTTATCTGGCTCTAATATTTCCTACTCTAACCAAATTCTAGAACCAACTAAAGATCTGAAAAATATGGGTCTAAATGAGTTATCGGGAAAAATCACTAGCAGCATACAAGTAGCAGCAAAGAAAATATGTTACATGGCAGAAAAAACTAATACGAAACTCAGCCAGAGCACAAACGCACTCCTAGCAGAATGCAGAAAAATCGACAGAGACTCAATGGGATACCGAGAACTAGACAAACGAGTAAAGAAAGCGATTAAAAAAGACCTAGGATCTCATAACACAAAGATCATACAAGAAGCCATCAAAGACAACATGTTAATGAAAGTCCACCGATCAAAAAGAACAAAAGGGAAGGTCGCTCATATACAAAATTAAGAACAAACAAGGAGAAGATGTGACAGAAAGGGAATAGATCACATCCACTATCCAACACTTCTATCAGGAACTCTACAGACAATCGGTACCTAAGCCAAACCGTATAGACCAGACAGTCCTGAATGTGGGCTCCGAGGACATCCTGGAGATTGATACTGCAGAGCTGAGAATGGCACGGAAGCAGATGAAAAACCGAAAGTCCCCAGGACAAGACCGCCTTACAACAGAAATGGTGAAGAATGGGGGAACAACTCTGGAAAAAGCAATGGTAATCCTTCTTAACAAATGTATGGAGGAGGAAAAAATTCCCGACGCCTGGAGAAATGCCGAAGTAATAATTCTCTTCAAAAAAGGAGACCGAACCAACATCGAAAAATATAGACCAATCAGTCTCTTGTCCGTTTTGTATAAACTCCTTACCAAAATCATAACCAGCCGACTCAACAAAAAGTTGGATTTCTACCAACCAGTGTAACAAGCCGGTTTCCGAAGCGGCTATAATACGAAGGAGCACATTCAAACGATACTCTTATTGAGAGGTGTACTGAATATAATATCCCATTACACCTCGCATTCGTCGACTACAAAAAAGCTTTCGATTCGCTACAAGGATGCTACAATACATGTCAAAGTAGACAGAGGGGTGTAAGACAGGGAGATTCAATCTCTCCAAAATTATTTACCCTGGCATTAGAAGACGTGTGTAAGAACCTGACATGGCAAAAAAAGAGAGTCAACATAGATGGGAGATTTTTGAGTCATCTCCGATTCGCCGACGACATTGTGATCATGAGCACCGACCAGGACGAACTTAACATCATGATATGCGAACTAAAGAAGGAGTCACAGAAAGTAGGACTAGAAATGAACCTCCAGAAAACGGAGATCATGAGCTCAAACAACACCAACATCAATGTCAATATCGATAACCACACACTTCAGCTAGTGGAAGAATATATTCATCAGGCTAGGCAAAGACAACCAGACAACCGAGGTAAGGAGGAGGATCAGTTTGGCATGGGCAGCATTTGGAAAACTCGCATATATCCTCAAAGAACCGAAGATACCAATTAATCTGAAAGGGAAAGTATACGATGCCTCCGTACTGCCAGTTATATTATACGGACTCGAAACAGTCACCATGACAAAGAAAAGTGCACAACAACTACGGGTTTGTCAGCTTGCGATCGAACGTACGATGCTGGGAATTAGCTTAAGGAATAAACAAAGAAACGAGGATAGCAGGTCAAGAACTAAAGTAAGCGACGTCTTAGAACAAACTGCAAAAAACATGTGGCGTTGGGCAGGACACGTTGCGCGAAATGTTGAGAAATGGACAAAAATCATTATGCAGTGGAGGCCACGGAAAACAAAAAGAAGCAGAGGCAGACCCATGCTAAGATGGCAAGATGACATACAAAGAAGAGCGGGAAAGAACTGGATGCTCCCAGCACAACACAAAAAAAAGAAATTCTAAAGTAGATAAAATGTAAGTTAACCTAGATTAGATCGACTACGACCAAATAGTATTCCTGTCTCACTGTGCATTTTTACTTTTTACCACCTAGGCGCTGAACGTTCTAACCTTATTTTGTCAGTGATTTGAAGTATTGTGTCTGTCAAAATTACAATTTTTCAATATTATCGTTAAGAAACATTTTTTTTTTTGGATTCAATAGTATTTTTTTATTATTCATGCGCGAAAGGTACTTCTTGACGCACGTTTTTTAATACGAGAAATGCCACCTCTCGTTTTATTTACATATAACCTGGGTAACGCACGCAAATATTCAATATCGTTAGGTTACATTAAAAAAAATTTTTAAAAAAAGACCTCGATATTAAAAAAGTGACGTGAAAGTGTCAGATTTTTTTTTCATTACAAAATAATATTAAAAATTACAGAAAGCGTTTTAAAATGAGTGTAAATTCTATTGTGATACCGGAGACTGAGGAGAGTACTGAGGAGAGTAGGACTCCTATGACGAATCCACACCACCGCACACTGGGCCGGATTTCAAATTTACGGCGACAAAAATAGAATTTTACAATGTCTCATAATTAATCAAAAACCACTTAAAATGTATTGGTTGATAACCTATTCACAATAATACAAACAAATTAATGCGAGAAACCAATGCCATTGGTTGTGGGAACGTGTCAAACATCTCTCTTGTCCCTTCGGTACCAAGAAGGAATTAATTATTTCACGAAGTAACTACGCCTAATTTGTGTTTGCGCTCAAAAATTGTGAACTTTTTAAATATGGAGAATATAGCGTCAAGTATGTATTTACATGTAATAATAACAAAATTGTAGAAAGTTTTAATCAACCGCGTTATAAAATAAGTTTTGTTAACGACAAATATAAATTTAAAAATACTTGTAATATACTGAATATATTGATTTTTAAAAAAAGTTCCGCATAGTTCCGTAAAATTAAATAGTTTGTAAGACAAAACAAACATTGCCAATTTTAGGAAAGCAATCATCCCTTCCACATCGTTCCACCTTACTTCAAATTGCAGCTATTTTTCAAAAGAAGTCGCGCGGAGGTGCTGGGACTTGCTATAAGTGAAACTCCTAAGATGTTGAGAAGAATGAAAACGGCTCACTATTCATCGTCTTCTAAGAGAGTAAGGCCATACAGTGCTCATAATTGAGTATTCAGCGAGGAGATAAAACTAGAGGGACTGATATAATCCCTCATATCATGTGGTGTCGGAAGCAAAAAAAAATTATTATCCATTACAAATCAGTGTATCTAAAAACGAAGCTGTGGGGCTGTTACAGGATCTTTTAGATCAAAGTTTTAATCAACCGCGTTGTAAAATAAGTTTTGTTAACGACTAATATAAATTTAAAAATACTTGTAATATACTGAATATATTTTGATTTTTAAAAAAAGTTCCCCATAGTTCCGTAAAATTAAATAGTTTGTAAGATAAAACTAACATTGCCAATTTTTTGAAAGCAATCATCCCTTCCACATCGTTCCACCTTACTTAAAATTGCACCTTTTTTTCAAAAGAAGTCCGGCGGAGGTGCTGGGACTTGCTATAAGTGGAACTTCTAAAATGTTTAGAAGAGTGAAAACGGCTCACCATTCATCGCCTTCTAAGAGAGTAAGGCCATACAGTGCTCATAATTGAGTATTCAGCGAGGAGATAAAACTAGAGGGTCTGATATAATCCCTCATATCATGTGGTGTCGGAAGCAAAAAAAAAGTATCTATTACAAATCAGTGTATCTGAAAACGAAGCTGTGGGGCTGTTACAGGATCTTTTAGATCAAAGTTTTAATCAACCGCGTTATAAAATAAGTTTTGTTAACGACTAATATAAATTTAAAAATACTTGTAATATACTGAATATATTGATTTTTAAAAAAAGTTCCACATAGTTCCGTAAAATTAAATAGTTTGTAAGACAAAACAAACATTGCCAATTTTTGGAAAGCAATCATTCCTTCAACATCGTTCCATTTTACTTAAAATTGCACCTTTTTTTCAAAAGAAGTCCGGCGGAGTTGCTGGGACTTGCTATAAGTGGAACTTCTAAAATGTTGAGAAGAATGAAAACGGCTCACTATTCATCGCCTTCTAAGAGAGTAAGGCCATACAGTGCTCATAATTGAGTATTCAGCGAGGAGATAAAACTAGAGGGACTGATATAATCCCTCATATCATGTGGTGTCGGAAGCAAAAAAAAAATATCCATTACAAATCAGTGTATCTGAAAACGAAGCTGTGGGGCTGTTACAGGATCTTTTAGATCAAAGTTTTAATCAACCGCGTTATAAAATAAGTTTTGTTAACGACTAATATAAATTTTAAAATATTTGTAATATACTGAATATATTGATTTTTAAAAAAAGTTCCACATAGTTCCGTAAAATTAAATAGTTTGTAAGACAAAACAAACATTGCCAATTTTAGGAAAGCAATCATCCCTTCCACATCGTTCCACCTTACTTCAAATTGCAGCTATTTTTCAAAAGAAGTCGCGCGGAGGTGCTGGGACTTGCTATAAGTGAAACTCCTAAGATGTTGAGAAGAATGAAAACGGCTCACTATTCATCGTCTTCTAAGAGAGTAAGGCCATACAGTACTCATAATTGAGTATTCAGCGAGGAGATAAAACTAGAGGGACTGATATAATCCCTCATATCATGTGGTGTCGGAAGCAAAAAAAAATTATCCATTACAAATCAGTGTATCTTAAAACAAAGCTGTTACAGGATCTTCTAGATCATTTAGTGCGAAGACTTGTACAGGTACAGTAGGATGTTATTATCCAAAACATTGGCTGACCTCCCTGGATATCGATTTATAACCCATAGCCTGTATCTCAAATGCGTTCGTGTAGTATATTTGTTTTTTATTTGTTAGTCAATCTGTAAAAGTGTTAGTTTTATACCTATATATGTACATACTCTACCTACATTTAAGAGTGATTTTGTAGATCGCCATACGATAAATACATAAATAAAAATCCAAAATATGAACCAAACTAGCAACTGTTAAATCAGTTACAAATGGGGACTGGGGATGACAATGCAAAAAGTGCACAGTGGCAAAGCAAAACTTTGCTAATATCAATTTTGATGCGGACTCAAATATAATTTAAGGATTTATGGAATTTGTGCAAGTGTCCATAAATTATTGATGCATGGGGCTGACATAATAAAATCACTTCCAGTGCCTGTAGGCTTCCTCTCAGATAATGTTATAGACGCTAGTCATAAGACTTACAAACAGATTAGACAATACCACTCCAGGAAAATGTCAAGAATTAATACGATTACGGACATTTTGAACTGGTTACTTATATCATCAGATCCTCAAATCACTAGTTATAGCACAAAACCCATCAGGAAAAAAATAAAAATGGAATGAGGTAGTATTAGGAAAGCCTCGAATGCCCAACTATCTCAATGAAAAATGTTCACCAGAAACTCTAAAGAGAATTTTCCGGATTCCAAACTTTTAAGATAGATCCTCTCGCATGATTAAAAAAAAATATTGTTTGTAACACGGGCAATGTCAATTGCCCTCTCGAGCGATGTGCAACTTCGATTGTGCGCCCAATTTCGCTCTCGCGTCAAATTGACAATTTACTGCCCTAGTTACAAAATATACTATAACATGTTTCGTAGATAAAATAATGTATGACAAACGTGTGTTAAAGGCTTTTGTGCACTCATTGCGATTAAACTCGCAACTCACGCCTTTCTTCGCAAACTTGTATCATAAACTACTAATACTGAATATGTAAGGTTAATTTCTTTATATATATCCGTACGCAGGTGAGGAATTTTTCAGTAAATTGATTAGAATGAATTTTATGGGCAATTTTCGAGAGTGAGCCGTTTTGGCACAACACGCCCGATCTCGGCAGTATCAGATAAACGGAATTTGGAAAAACTAGGAAATCTGTTACTTACCAATTTTTTGAATTAACAAAGAAAATACGGAAGACAAGATAAGTTTTTTTAAAGAAGACAATAATTGTAACAACAAATAAGAAAAATAATTTTATAACAAGAGATTTCTGACAGATTTGTCCAATATATTTTAGAAGAAAGTTTTGAATTTTCTGAAGAAAATTTAAGATTTGGTGTTGAGGCAATTTAAAAATCAAAGTACATTGCCTCAATAATGAATTTTGATCATTAAAATTATTCGGTTTCAATTAACATTAAAATAAAAAGCCCAAATAAATAATCAAAAGAAACATTTAAATAAATAAGTATTTTATATAAATATATGAATCAATAACGAAACAAAAATAAGAAATTTTCGATAATTATAAAAATAAATGGACAATTAAATAAATAAATTAAGAATGAGACAATTGTGTGCTAAAACAAATTTAAGAATGTATCAATCATAGATTAAATTGTTATCTAATTGATTCTATTTCTTTCTTTCTTTCTTTCTAGGCATTTATTGTTCTTTATAAATAAAATACAATATATATATATATATATATATATATATATATATATATATATATATAAGGTATACATTATGTTTAAAAAATAATGAAGGAACAAAAAGACTCGTTTAGGCATTATAAGACTATAATGTCCTAGTCATTTATGTTTTAGAAAACATTTTTTCATTTAAATTTAAAAGAATACAGTCATATATTACGTATTGAATATGAATACGTACATTTCTTATTAAAAGTAAACTGATTCTGGAAAAAATATTTCTTTTTTATAATCCCCACAGATTTTCCTAATAAATCTAAATATTGTGACAATATTAAGCTAATTCATAAAAATTATCATAAGATATTAATTATAAAAATTTGATTCTTTTGGTATTAAAGATACGCAATCTACTAATTAATTTATTAATAAATTTAGAATATTTTAATATTAAAGATTTAAAATCTCCTAATTAATTTTTTGTGATACTTTTCATAAATCATCTTAATATTGTGAGGTTTGTAAGAAAATCTGTGAGTATTATAAAAAAAAAAAATTCTTCTTCTTCAGGATTAGGAGTTAGAACTTGTTTTTATAATTTAAGTTTAAAAACTTACCGTTCGCACCGAACTAGCCTGTTTCTCAAAATCAACCGAAAACCGAAAAAAAAACTCTCAAAACCAAAAACCGCGAGATTCCAATTCCACCCCGCGACTATTTCCCTGTTCTCGTGCTGGCGGTGTCGTGTTGCGTGCGTGTCCTCGCTGACCGCGCTTATAAGCAAATTGTTAACTCGACAGGACTCAGCAGGATAACTGCTGGTAGCAGGTTAACGTAGGACTGTGGCGCTCCGACACTTGCCACCTTATACAAGTGCGGCCGTCCACCAATCGCGCACTCCGAAAAATCCACCCGCCAATCAGAAACTCACGAAAATCGGCTCTTTATCAATGAATTGTTGATTGTAGATTGTGGGTGTTTTCTGCATTACGCAGAAACTTACACACGTATTCAAAACCCTTGGAACATTTTCATTTTCATAAAATTAAAACACATAAATTGCTGAAGAAAAAAAAATACAATATATACCGAGCAAGACTATAAAAGTAGGTTATAGTTTGAGGGAGAATATACGAGACAAGATTTAAATGTTTAAACAGATCGAATTAAGCCACTCAAGACTAGGAGACTAGACACCAACAAATACTACTAGATAAAGATCGACTAAACTAAATTCTACAAAATAGATGAAAGTAAACGAATATTAGAACTATATATGTTTAGTGTGTTTAATCTCCAGTCATAACTAATAGGAGTATCATTTAATCTGGATTGCTGTTGTCTGAGTTAGAGACTAGACTAACTTTCAATTTCCAAGACTATTGGGACTTCCAAGGAAAAGAATTAATTTCAAAAATAATCGATTGATTTGAACAATATAATTTAATTTAATTCAATAATTTCAACCTCTACCTACAAAACTAATACAACTAATATAAACTTCTAATACAAGCTCTAATTAGAGTTCAAACTTTGTAAAAAATCCATAACATATTTGGTGTTACTAATTAAAAGATTGCAATAACTTCGAGCTATAAGACTATTCATTGGTTTTGTCGGCTCTTTTCTGATATTGTCTGGTCTTGTCTGGTCTTGTCTGGTCTTGTCTGGTCTTGTCTGGTCTTGTCTGGTCTTGTCTGGTCTTGTCTGGTCTTGTCTGGTCTTGTCTAGTCTTGTCTGCTCTTATCTGGTCTTGTCTAGTCTTGTCTGGTTTTGTCTGGTCTTGTCTGGTCTTATCCGGTTTTGTCTGGTCTTGTCTGATCTTGTCTAGTCTTATCTGGTCTTGTCTCGTATTCTCTGGTGTTGTCTGGTCTAGTCTGATCTTATCTGGTCTTTCCTAGTCTTGTCTGGTCCATCAGTTTTGTCTCATCAGCAATCGAAGCCCCAGATATTTAGGTTAGGTTGGGTTACTTTTTAACCGAAGCCCCAAATATTTAGGTGTTACGCTCGACCGCACACATACTTACAGAAAACACCTGGAGAATACAGCGGCAAAGTTACGAAGCAGAAACAATATCATCCATAAGCTCATAACATCATCAATTAGGGTCCGGATGGAGTTCTAAGTAACGCAGGCTTTCCGAAGAGTCGCGATTTCCTGGTTCCACCAGTAGACGGCTTTTCTTCGGTTCTGTCCAGGTCTGGATAGGACGGCGGCACATGTTTTGGATAAAGCCGCAGTGATTGTAAGCACATCGGGTAGCTCTATCTTGTTGAGCTCCAACTGGAGACTTTCCTTGACTGCGTGCTCTTTATGGGGTTTGTACCTCCACGTGTTTGCTGCGCTCAAGTTTGCCATCAGTGGTCGTTGTTGCCCGGGGTTTATGACGAGATCAAATGTGATAAGCTGGTGGTCGCTCAATGTTTCCTCCTGAAGTACCTGCCAGTTTCTCACACTAGCGGTCAAGTCCTCTGTGGAGAAAGTCACATCTATTGTGCTTTTTTTATTGTGCCAGTCCTCGGTTCTCGTTTTATGGATCGCAAAATTTTTTGATCCATTTTTCTCCATGGTGGTCCTTAACGCCGTAGTACAGTCAAAGAGGTCCTTTGGATCGGTGGCGGCGTCTGGATTTTTTGTAACAATCTGGTAGACAAACCTGGCTTTGGTGGTCATGTCTCCCTTATCGTCGGGAATGCCGATGGAGTGTCTCAAGTAAACGACTTTACCTGGTTCTGGCTGTTTCATCTGGCCCCGCGTATATTGTTGTCAGAGTTTTTGGCACCCCTGGTCCGGGTTTAGGTTCGTGTCGACAAACCAGGCAATATCACTCCGTGGAGGTTTTAAGGGCGTTTCCGTGCCCTTACTTGATCTTTCGGTATGCTAGCAGAGGCCAATCCATACTGGACACCACTTGGAAGTCCTCGTATGTCGTTCCTTGATCAATTTGTTGGAACAATTTTGTCAGTTGTTCTTCCTGCTTTGGTGGAAGTGTTTGCGTGCTTGTGCTGCGCATTATGGCTCTTGGGCTGCTTTCTTCACGAATATTTTCGTCTGTCTGCACGTCCTGGTAGTAGGTCGGGGTCTCGGCCTTTTCCCATTTGTGATTTTCCTGCCAATTCTGTACGGAACTTCTGTTCATGGTGTCTATGTTTTTTTTCATTCTTATAGCTAGTTCCTTTATTTCCTTTTTGGTATTTTGATTTTCAGAGACAATCTTTTCGAAGGTTTTATTTTGCTTCGAAATTGTTTCTTTGCCTCAATTAGGGTGAAGGCTATTGGGCTCTCTACTTTCCTTGTAGGTTCCGGCTCTTTAAATGATGTATTCAACAATTTCCGTTTTTTCGAGAAGTCCCCACCTAACGAGTTACACCTTTGGTGCCCACCGTTCATGTTAAGCCTACTGTGTGCAGGCGGTTTGGTGTCGTGTCCCTCGAAAACGATTTTCTCAGAACTTATATTTCTCCCTGTTCTTCCAGTAGCAGTTTCTTGCACTCCGGCCTGGTCACCTACCAGGAGTGCTGGGCGGTCGATGGATGACGGTAGAGGGGAGCCCGCTCGCACACTCCCTGCACCGACCGGCACTGAGGTATCCCTCCTCTGCACCGTAAACGAATTTTCCTTATTTGTATGCATTGTCATAATTTTAAAGGCTGTCCGACCTAGGCCCGCGCCTCTGAGTACCCTGTCCTTATTGTAGGGGCCACAGACAAACAAAGAAAGTTCCATGCTTTATGCTTAGCAGTTTCTACTACAGAGTAACAGGATGACTTTAAACTGATTTTCAAAAGCATGCAAGATTGTATCCAGTTACTATTCGAAAATATTTAGGTGTTACGTTCGACCGCACACTTACTTACAGAAAACACCTGGAGAATACAGCGGCAAAGTTACGAAGCAGAAACAATATCATCCATAAGTTCATAACATCATCCATAAGGGTCCGGATGGAGTTCTAAGTAACGCAGGCTTTCCGAAGAGTCGCGATTTCCTGGTTCCACCAGTAGACGGCTTTTCTTCGGTTCTGTCCAGGTCTCGATAGGACGGCGGCACATGTTTTGGATAACGCCGCAGTGATTGTAAGCACATCGGGTAGCTCTATCTTGTTGAGCTCCAACTGGAGACTTTCCTTGACTGCGTCCTCTTTATGGGGTTTGTACCTTCACGTGTTTGCTGCGCTCAAGTTTGCCATCAGTGGTCGTTGTTGCCCGGGGTTTATGACGAGATCAAATGTGATAAGCTGGTGGTCGCTCAATGTTTACTCCTGAAGTACCTGCCAGTTTCTCACACTAGCGGTCAAGTCCTCTGTGGAGAAAGTCACATCTATTGTGCTTTTTTTATTGTGCCAGTCCTCGGTTCTCGTCTTATGGATCGCAAGATTTTTTGATCCATTTTTCTCCATGGTGGTCCTTAACGCCGTAGTACAGTCAAAGAGGTCCTTTGGATCGGTGGCGGCGTCTGGATTTTTTGTAACCATCTGGTAGACAAACCTGGCTTTGGTGGTCATGTCCCCCTTATCGTCGGGAATGCCGATGGAGTGTCTCAAGTAAACGACTTTACCTGGTTCTGGCTTCTGCTTGGCTGTTTCATCTGGCCCCGCGTATATTGTTGTCAGAGTTTTTGGCACCCCCTGGTCCGGGTTTAGGTTCGTGTCGACAAACCAGGCAATATCACTCCGTGGAGGTTTTAAGGGCGTTTCCGTGCCCTTACTTGATCTTTCGGTATGCTAGCAGAGGCCAATCCATACTGGACACCACTTGGAAGTCCTCGTATGTCGTTCCTTGATCAATTTGTTGGAACAATTTTGTCAGTTGTTCTTCCTGCTTTGGTGAAAGTGTTTGCGTGCTTGTGCTGCGCATTATGGCTCTTGGGCTGCTTTCTTTACGAATATTTTCGTCTGTCTGCACGTCCTGGTAGTAGGTCGGGGTCTCGGCCTTTTCCCATTTGTGATTTTCCAGCCAATTCTGTACGGAATTTCTGTTCATGGTGTCTATGTTTTTTTTCATTCTTATAGCTAGTTCCTTTATTTCCTTTTTGGTATTTTGATTTTCAGAGACAATCTTTTCGAAGGTTTTATTTTGCTTCGAAATTGTTTCTATTGCCTCAATTAGGGTGAAGGCTATTGGGCTCTCTGCTTTCCTTGTAGGTTCCGGCTCTTTAAATGATGTATTCAACAATTTCCGTCCCCACCTAGCGAGTTACACCTTTGGTGCCCACCGTTCATGTTAAGCCTACTGTGTGCAGGCGGTTTGGTGTCGTGTCCCTCGAAAACGATTTTCTCAGAACTTATATTTCTCCCTGTTCTTCCAGTAGCAGTTTCTTGCACTCCGGCCTGGTCACCTACCAGGAGTGCTGGGCGGTCGATGGATGACGGTCGAGGGGAGCCCGCTCGCACACTCCCTGCACCGACCGGCACTGAGGTATCCCTCCTCTGCACCGTAAACGAATTTTCCTTATTTGTATGCATTGTCATAATTTTAAAGGCTGTCCGACCTAGGCCCGCGCCACTGAGTACCCTGTCCTTATTGTAGGGGCCACAGACAAACAAAGAAAGTTCCATGCTTTATGCTTAGCAGTTTCTACTACAGAGTAACAGGATGACTTTAAACTGATTTTCAAAAGCATGAAAGATTGTATCCAGTTACTATTCGAAAATATTTAGGTGTTACGTTCGACCGCACACTTACTTACAGAAAACACCTGGAGAATACAGCGGCAAAGTTACGAACCAGAAACAATATCATCCATAAGCTCATAACATCATCCATTAGGGTCCGGATGGAGTTCTAAGTAAGCCTTCTAAGTGAGGCGAATCGCCTCACTGGGACTTGTATACTCCTGTGCGGCATATTGTTCACCTGTCTGGAGTCGCAGTGCACTCACTCGTAAGGTCGATGTTCAGCTAAACTGTACTATGAGACACATTACTGGCACCCTAAAACCTATACCGACATTATGGCTCCCTGTTCTATCCAACATTGCACCGCCAGAGACGTGCTGCCACGCTAAAGGAATATAAAAAGGCCATGGAAAACGAATCCTTCCCAAACCATATTTTACAGGAGGATACCTGACAGGTTAAGGTTAAGAAATCGATTCTGGAAAAAGCAACAGATCTACTTGACGGTAATTTCTGCATCGATACGACGCCGACGTAGAAGCGCAATTGGGATAGTGCACACAACAACCAACTGATATCCGACCCGACTGCCACGCCGAGCGGCTTCATGTTGAAAGGACGCGTATGGAGAATCATTAACCGAATTCGAACCGGGATAGGCAGATGTGCCCAACTGATGCACCGCTGAGGTATAAGATCTCACCCAATATGTGAGTGTGGAGCGGCTGAACAAACAATAGCTCATATCATAGATGAATGTTCATTACGACAGTTCACTGCCGGCATTGGTCAATTATCGGAATTGACTTCAGAAGCAATATGTTGACTGATCAATTTGGACATAGATTTGTGACGGTGCTAAATGTAATGTAGGTATTAGCATGTATTCTGCAATCTGAAAAATGCAGAAAACTGGGGTCAAATAGCAAGAATCATGGAGAATATTCTGAAACAAAAAGAATACGAGCAGAGAGCAACCTAGAGGAGAGGACTGATGGAGGAAAACTCACTGAAGAAATGATGGTAGTACCGGTTACTCAAATGGTAGTACCGGTGCGGTTTTCCCATAAAAAAAAGGTATTAGCTAGTAAGTTTTAAGGAATGTTTATACCCATCTTGTTATATGCACGTGCCATACAATAATAATTAAAAAGGTTGTATTCAGTTTCATCTTGATTTGTCTAATTGTGTCTACTTTTGTGTCATCTTTGCAGTGTCCATTGTAATGTTTTGTGCATCTAATCTCGAACAATTCGTAGTGTTCTTATTTTGAAATTCATGGTAAGTTTGTAATATTTTGGTTAATTGAAAATTAACCTAACCTAACCTAAATATCTGGGGCTTCGATTGCTGATGAGACAAAACTGATGGACCAGACAAGACCAGATAAGATCAGACTATACCAGACAACACCAGATAAGACTAGACAAGATCAGACAAGAACAGACAAAACCGGATAAGACCAGCATTGATCAGACAAGAACAGACAAAACCGGATAAGACAGCGTTGAAAATTTTTATTGGCACGCGGGAGAAGGTAGAAGAACAGGTCTTTAAAATGTTAGTGTGCTTGATGAACAAAAACCGTCAGGATTGAAGAGAGTGTATATTGAACATCGCTCGTAATATCTGTTCGTGCATTTTAAATACTGCATCAGCATAAGCTGCTGACCCCAAAATATCAGACCGTATGACAAGCTAGACCAGGGGTCGGCAAAGTGTGGCTCGCGCTCTTTTGGTGTAAGCTTATAGCTCCTCGAGAATATATTGAAACATCACAAAAGCACAAAGAAGAAACAGAACTGTCCCTTTTCAGAAGTCTTACGGCCGCCGCCTACAAGTTATCAGTGCTAGCTGTTTCTCAGGCTCCCTCTCCAGAATCGAACCCTGATTCCCCGTTACCCATTATAACCATGGTAGGCGCAGAGCCTACCATCGACACTTGATAAGGCAACCATTTGAAAGACATGTCGCCGGTTCGAGGCCGTGCGATCAGCGTATTTTCAGCCTATTGGCTTTGGTCTAATGACAGCATTCCTCCCGTCTCCGGTCGGAACTCTATGCTCATGTATTAGCTTTAGAATTACCACAGTTATCCATGTAAGTTTTTATACGGTCCAAGGAACCAAAACTGATTTAATGAGCCCTTCGCGGTTTCAGCTTAATTCGGATTGTACCAAGACATGCATGCCTTAATCTTTGATACAAGCATATGACTACTGGCAGGATCAACCAGGATCAATCAATATAGACAAGGGGCTGTTAATATCTTTAGCTTGGCAAAGTACGATTTGCAAGAGATTCTCCTACTAATTCCCACGAGGCATCGGATATCCCTTTTTGAGCCTTTAATATTCTTTCCATGTGGGGGAAGCGCCCCATATGATTCCGTATGCAATCACGGAATGTATCTCCGCAAGATTGAAGTGAATTAGTACCGCACCATTGATAATATTCTTGAACATTCGAAGCATATAGATCTTACGATTCACTTTCTTTACAATTGACTCTGTCGTGATATTCCATGTGAGGAAATTTTAATAATTCCTAGTAATTTTAGTAATTCCTAGTAATTTAGTAATTCCTAGAAATTGTGAATTTTTTGCTCAGGGTAACTCGTCTTTGCCAATTGCCAAGGATAGGTTTTCTGCTGACCCCTTTCTAGGTGTTTGGAAAATCATATATTTAGACGAGTATCATACAGTGTTGGGCATAATTCAATTAATTTTTTAATTGCCGAATCAAACAATTACAATTTTAATTGCAACCAAATCAAATGCAATTAATTTAATTCAATTAAGTGTTTAATTGTGAGATGCAATTGAAATAAATTGCAATTAAATCCATTAATTGAGGTTTACAATTAATTTAATTTCAATTAAAATTTTAATTGTTAGTTACAATTAACTTAATCATCAATTGTTTATTGAAACAATTAACAATTAAACTATTTGATGAATGTAAAACCTTAAACAGTAGGGAAAAATGGTCGTTCAGAACCCTCCACCTCCACTTCCGGCCCACCACGCCCCCACTTCCGGTTTCCACCCCACTTCCGGTTACCACCCTCACTTCCGGTTCCCACCCTCATTTCCTGTTCCCACCCTCACTTCCGGCTTCGGAACCGGAAGTGGGAACCGGAAGTGGGTGAATTTTTGGAACCAGAAGTGGGAGTGGGAACCGGAAATGGGGTGAGAAGTCGGAGGTAGATGACCGGAAGTGGAGGAGGAGGTGGGTAACTACTTCCACCCCATTTCCATTTCCTACGCCAACTTCCGGTTCCCACCCTCACTTACGGTTCCCACCCTCACTTCCACTTCCCACCCTCACTTCCGGTTTCCACCCTCATTTCCGGTTGCCACCCTCACTTCCGATTCCCACCCTCACTTCCGTTTCCCACCCACATTTCCGGTTTCCACCCTCACTTCCGGTTCCGGAACCGGAAGTGGGAACCGGAAGTGGGAACCGGAAGTGGGTGAAGTTTTGGAACCAGAAGTGGGGGTGGGATCCGGAAGTGGGGTGGGAACTCGGTGGTGAATGACAGGAAGTGGAGGAGGAGGTGGATAACCAAACGAGCTGCCGCGTTGTAAAATCAAACTTTCTGCACTCAAATGTAAATAACTATTTCAGTTAAGCATTGTGGCAAGTGATACAATGGAGTATATTAAACATATCTTCTAACCGACATTTATTAATTGTTAATTGTAATTTTAAAAATGCATCAATCGATTAACAACTAATTAATTCTAATTGCAAAATTTTACAATTAACAATTAATTTATTGTGTTATTTTGCAATTACAATTAATTATTTTAATTGTTAGTTTTAACTTATTTAAATTGTTAGCAATTAAATCTGGCAATTTAATTGTTAGTTGTTAATTGTTTTCACAATTAATTTTTGCCCAACTATGACTATCAGGACAATCAATTATATTCTCGGAATTATATTCTCGTGTGTGAGATCACGAGCCCAAAGGGCTGAAGCGGCATCCAACGTCTGGAAGACAACAATTTTTAGGGAATCCCTCTACTAACTATCCCCATTTCTTCCCTTAAAAAAGGCGCCGGAAGGACGATGACACGTGGCGGAGACGTGAGCAGCCCTAACAGGTAAGTGATTAGACCAGCCCTGTATTTTGATTGAAAATTTTGATTTTCGTGAGACACGCACCGAGCGACCTCCCGAGCAACGGACCGACCTCCCAAACCTCGGTGATCCATTATTTTTGAAAATTGGGATGGACTTTGATACTTTCAAACATTATATTCCGGCCAATAAGCTATTATATTTTATTCAGGCTAATATCAGGCACGTCAGCATTTCATAATGTAGAAACTTAAGAAAAATGGCACGCGGCTCGCCACAGGGGTGCTCCACCCATGGTTTAGGCTATTCGATGATTCGATAATGTTTGTGAATTATGAGGGAATTATTAGAAGGAGCAACAGTTTGAATGAACATAAATTCGGTGCGATTAGGACGGCGCGTGATATACGCGTTGGTAGGTTTCCTTTTTATATCCGATGAATATATCAGGATACATTTTACTAGGCGATCGGTCTGGAAAAAAAACGACAATATTTTCTTCTTGCTTAAAATAACTTCCTACTTTTTTCTTGTCGTGATCGTAGGTCACACGTATCCTACATATCAGTTTTTTATTTTATCCCTATTATTTTATTTATTAATTTATTTTAATAATTAGCGGAAATAGAAAATTCTTAACGGCATGGTTTCAAACGTTTCTCTTACAGAATCGTCCCAAATGTTATTTATTAATAGTTTATTAACCCCTTAACATAAAATGACGTCTCTAAGACGTCATGTATATGTTATAAGATCACATGTATATGGACACGTCAACGCGCATTTCGTATGTCAAGGGGTTAACAGATTAAGATTTTATTTTTAATTTTTGTTGTAGAATAATGAAGGTTTAATTAATATCCATCTACGAAATGTGTGTCGGGCTTTGAGTGAAATAACTTTTTGAACTAGAAATCCTGTTTGGTAACAACAGTATGTATTACATATACACACATGCGCTACATATTCCGACAATGAGATTTAGTCGCGAAGATTGTAGATAGTTTTGGAGTTAGATATCTCGTTAGCAAAACGGAGGCTAAGTCTTAATTACAAAACTAAACTGTGTACTTGGTGGGTTACAATCAACCATCCAATTTGCTGTACAATTAATGGGCGAAACAAAAAATGCGCTAGTTTGCAAACATTGATTTGATTCTAACTTTCGAACAAAGTTGAGTAATTTACACGACGATTTAATTGGTTTGTTTGTGGTAAATATTGTGAGACTGTTGAGATTTAGAAAAATAATAATATAATAAAAGTTATTTAATATTTTTTTAAATGTTTAAGTGAAAATTGATGTTGAAAAAAAGCTGAAAATTAACTAAATGGTTAAATTTGTTATTAACAGTTATTTATTATATAAGCGGATAAAATTAATCTTCAACGAGTGAATCGTATAAATTCGCGAGTTAAACCTTAATTTTATACGCGAGTGTAATACAAACTTTTATTCAAATTTGCTTTTGATTTAACAATAAGTTAAATTCAACGAAAATTTCCATTTTGCGTGTTTTTTTGAAGAGAAACATGTCGTCCGGCCATAATTGTGTTGTTGTCATTGCAACGATAATATTGTTGATTCGTACGTCAAAATTTTTATTAGAGTAATGTGTTTAATTAATTTGTATTTTATTAATCGTAAATGGATACATCCAAAGAATTATTGTTAGATGGTGACGCAATTGCGGAAAGATTACTCCCGCAGAAATCAAAAGATTTATACAAAAAAATGTATAATAAGTTTTGTGATCGGCGATCATAAAAGAACATCAGCGAAGTCAATATCTAGGGTTATGTATACGGAGTCTGTAAGTGAGTTATTTTGATGCGTTTCCATGGATCGTTTTATTTCACTAGTGAAATAAAATTTTTATTACACTAGTGAATAAACAAAATTTAATAAATTTGTTGAAATCTGTGAAATTTATCGATCATAAGAAAATTAATTTATTTATTACCAGGATATACAATATATACATACTTACATAATACATAACATAATACATAAGCATGCACCTATAAGGGTGAGTTACACCTTTGCATAGGCCGGAGAAGTAATTTATTCATATAAATAAACTTTGCCGATATCATTCGAGTATTAAATATGAATAAAATACAAAAACATAAGCAATAAACAACAAAATTAGGTATATGAGGAGTCAAAGATTAGAGTATTAATAAGTAAACTGTAAGATAACAAAAATATTAAAATAAAAATGTTTAAAGAAAAAAAAATATATATATACATATATATATATATATATATATATATATATATATATATATAATATACATATATATATATATATATATATACATATATATATATATATATATATATATATATATTTATATATATTTTGAACCCTTTGCGATCACTATTCATCCTCTTTGATGCAAGGATTTTACCCAGTTCTTGGCGACGCCTCCAGAATCTTCATTTTTTTTGTGAAAGGAGCTTGTGATCAGAAGAGTCAAATGGTTTACTTGAATCGTTAAATAAAGCAAGAACCTGCTGATTACAATTTAGAGAAGTAATTATAAAATTAGAACTATCCATCAGAGCAGTATCAGTTGAGATATTTGTACCAAGCCGTGTTGATTGTTTGTCGGCATAATATTCTTCTTCTTGTTGTTCATCAGCTTTCCATCGTCCACTCCTGGACATAAGCCTCTTCTTAACGAAGGTACTCCATATCCTGAAGGCGCTCTAAATGGGTAAGTACACCAACGCTTAGAGGAATAGGGTGGGGTACAATAGATCTATAAAGGTCACAGTACAAGTCGTCATCACCATATCAACAATGTACAATTTACAACGAAGGTATTGGCAATTTAAACGCCGCTCTTGCCATGCGTGTTGGCTAGTTTTTATTCAGCCGATCCTCTAGATGCAGACGCTGTTGGCAGCCGCCCATCTGGGTCAGACGCCGCCGGAGATGACCATATCTGGCTACCCTCGTTTAGTTTACCCTGCAGTTCAATGCCGTTGCCCGGAGTGTGGCACGTGAAGCCATAAACCAGAGTTAGGTGCACTTCTCGGTAAAAGGTACTACCAAATACCAAGCACGATATTATTTTCCAACAAACTTGATAATCGAGACAGAAATGCTGTCTTATTTTTTTTTAAATTTGGCTTCGAATAAAGATTGGTCTCTACTTAAAGGGTTCCCGCTGTGACCCTTTATTTTTATAAATTTGGATGGACTTTGATACTTTCATCATATTCAGTCTAATACGATATTATATTATATTCAGGCTAATACAGTATTACATTATACGTGGTCTGTTAGAAAAATATCCGACCTTATTTTTTATTTTGAAAACCAGATGTATTTTAATCAAGCGCGCTTGCATGAGCCGACCTTGAACCTTCGTGCGCATGTAGCTGCCTGTAGATAGCGTTAGTTGCTGTCGAGCAGTGTTCGAGTGGCGTAGTGCTCTCGTCGGTTTTTCAATGCAAGTAAAAATCACCAAAGAGTACTATAGGGATGTCCTACGTCGCCTACGTGATGCTGCGCAGCGCAAGCGAATGGAGTTGTGGTCATCAGGAAATTGGTGACTCCATCACGACAATGCTGCAGCACATTCTTCGCACTTGGTTCACAATTTTTTGGCGAAAAACCAGACTCCTCTGGTTCAACAGACTCTTTACTCTCCTGATATGCCCCCCAGCAACTTCTGGCCATTCCCCAAAGTCAAGAGGCCATTGAAAGAAACCCGATTTCAGACAAGAGAGGACATTATGGCTGCAACGACAGCCGAGCTAAAATCGATTCCGAAAGAGGCTTTTTCGGAATGCTTCCAGCAATGGCAGCACCGCTGGGAGAAGTGTGTGGAGTCCCAAGGAGACTGCTTTGAGGGTGATTAAGTTTCCAACGCTCCAGGTATACCGGTTTTTTTATTTACCGGCTAAAGGTCGGATACTTTTCTAACAGACCACGTACGTCTGGGTTAAATATTAAAATGTTGATATCACCAGCGTACAAAATATAATTGCAACGTTATTTGTTTGCGCCAGATCATTAACAAATATTAAGAATAGAGTCCCATTAGAGAGCCTTGGGGTACTAAAAAGTGCTTTAATTTATTTTCCGATTTTGCGCAGTTAACGATCACCGTTCGTCCTCTCTTCAGTTCTCAGTTCTTGGCGACGCCTCCAAAATCTTCAATTTCTTTGTGGAAGGAGCTTGTGATCAAAAAAGTCAAATGCTTTACCTAGTTTGTAAAATAAAGCAAGAACCTCCTGATTACAATTTAGAGAAGTAATTATAAAATTAGTAGAAAAGTCCAAATACCTTGAGGTTGTATTTAACAAAGAGGACAATAGCAGGGATGAGGTAACAGAAAGGAATAATGAAGGTAGAAAAGACATAGGCGCCCTAAATGCAATCCTTTGTGAACAGAATAGAAGAACAACAAAAAAGCGACTATATGAAATTTTTATTCAAAGTGTGATAACGTATGGAGCAGAAGTACGGGATATAACAGAAATACTGAAGAGAGAACTACTTGGAACTGAAATGGATATTTTAAGAAGAAGCTGTGGAGTGTCACGGAGGGATAGAGGTAGAAACAAGAAGATCTGAAATAGAATGGGCAGGGAAAAGAATATTTCACACGAAGTTGAGAACGAACAACTAACTTGGTTCGGTCACACCAAAAGAATGCATTAGAATAGATTTCCTAGGAAAGTGTTGGAATGGATACCGCCGGAGAGGAGAAAGAGAGGAAGACCTAGAAGAAGCTGGATGGAATAGATGAAGCGATGGAAACAAGAAACTTAATCGAGGAACAATTCCTTGATAGGAGAATATGGAAACTGGGGACGGAGAGACAACCGTAGAAATAAAAAAAAATTATTAAATTACAAAATTATAAAATTAACGAAATCGAAGCGTGAAGCCAAGTTCGACCGACACGTGCACGCGTTATTCAGTTTAGCGTTTCAAGTCAAATTAAGCAGGGATATATATATATATATATATATATATATATATATATATATATATATATATATATATATATATATATATATATATATATATCCCGTGGTCTGTTAGAAAATTATCCGAAGACGTTGGATGCCGCTTCAGCCCTTTGGGCTCATGATCACACACACACACACACACACACACATATATATATATATATATATATATATATATATATATATATATATATATATATACATGTATATATATATATATATATGTTGTATTTGAGGTTTTCGCGGATAGATACCTGTGTTGTATTGTTTTCTCGGGGATTCCGCGTTGATGCTGAGGGTTGGCTCTGAAAAGAACCGGATTCTCGACATTTCGGCGAACTAACATTCGCCATTCTCAAGAGATATATGCGTCCGTATATTACTACGTATGCGTCTAACGGTTGACCCGCACGGAGTTTTATTCTTACGGTTTCGTTATTACTACTCGGTATTATTTTTAGTGAATCTGGTAGTGTATTGAAGAGTTTTATTGCCACAATCGAAGAGTTTTTAAATGTTATAGATTTACTGACTTTGGGAAACGGAATACTTCTATTTCTAGTCTTCACTTTATATTTCTCATACGCATATTTACAACTATTGTAGTGATAACACAAAGCCTCGAGTATAAATGTATCTCTTATTCCTAGAACACTAGGAATCTAGAATCTTTTACATATTTGCCCTCTGAAAATATGTAAAATAATATGTGAAAATAATGAGCTTAGATTGAATTCTAGCTAAGATATCAGTGTTGGTTTTGTAATTTTCTAACCGAAAACCGATTTCTGTAAAGTAATCTTGTACGATGCGTACGGTGTGCGGCTTCGCATTGTCATGCATAAGGATAAATTCTTCTCCAGTGTAGTCGACATATATGAACTGCTAAAATCTCTTCGATGTACCTAATACTCGTTAAACCTCCTCTCCAGTGACCACGGGACCTGATATGCATATCTCTCTTTTGGTCATACCTGACACAAGCGTTTGACAGGGTAAAGCTAACCGACGTCCTCAACACTCAACACACAAAAGAAAAGGACGTACAAAACAAACTGATAAGAGTAATAAAGTTACTAAAACAACAAAGATACAAATAGAAAACAAACGCAAAGTCAATCGAAACGAGCACGGGAATCCCGTAACGGGAATTGGCCCGATACTATTTAACACAATCATGGATCAGATCATCAGTAGGACCAAGGAAACTACAGCTAGATATCGAATACACAATAACACAATCAAATGTGTCTGCTACACAGACGATCCCACCCTATTCGCGGACAGTGAGAACGAGCTGCAAAAACTAGTTCACGAATTCAACAAAGTTGCGACGAAGTGCAATATGAAAATATCCACCAAGAAAACATAGAGCATGACAATAACCAAAGAACACACGAGATGCAAGATTGTAATAAACGATGAAATTATTGAAGAAGTGAAAACTATCCAGTTGGGGAAACCTGCAACAAGAGATCAAACACCAAGCAAACAAATCTACAAAGATAACAGGATGCTTGCGTGACGCTATATGGAAGAACAGCATGCTATCAATAAACAGCAAAACTGGGATCTACAAGGCTTGCATGCGTCCCATCGTAACAAATGCGGCAGAAACCCGAGCGGACACGTCAAATACCAAATACGCTCTCAGAACAACAGAGATGCGAACGCTAAGAGCCATCAGTGGACACACACTTCGGGATCGAAAACGAAACACCGAAATCAGAAAGGAATGTGCGGTGGAAGACGTTGTACGCTGGGCTCGGAGAAGAAGAAGAATGTGGAACGAACATGTCGCGAGAATGGATGAGCACATACTTGCGAAAATCGTCAGAGACGGCAAACCAACAGGCAGAAGAGCAACGGACCGACCTCCCAAAAGGTGGAAAGACAGTTGGACTTCTATGTCACAGCAGAAGCGTCAGGATAATACAGGCGATGCTGCCTAAAATAATAAAGAAGAGCTCTCTTGGTCTCCGGTACACTTTTCTTCTTCGCTACCATAGAGGCATATTCTGGTCTCATATGTAAACAAAACAGACCCCCATTGTTCCAAAGTCCAATTTAAATGATCCCTTGCAAAACGCAGGCGTGCTTGACGATGAGCTGGAGTAAGTTTATAACTCCTGGTGTCTTAAAGATCCAGTTACGTTCCTGCAGTCTTCGTTTTACTGTCCACTGACTAATAGCCACTCTTCGTACTTCACGGAGCTTATGTTGCGGTTGAACAACATTAAGGTGACTATTTCTTAATGCTGTTAACACAATAAGGCGGTCATCTCGAGCCATTGTAAATCTCCTTCTGCCTCTACCTCTACTTTTCTTAAACGCCCTTATGAAAGGATCCATGGCGGCGCGTGTCGTATCCAGTTGTCGAGCATCAGCTCGCTGGCTAAGTCCATTTTCGACAAAAATTTCGGCGGTGTAGAATACATTAAACTAACAATCTTGAAAACTAATAAAATTATGAAAAATCGAATAATGTGCAAATTTCAATAGCAAAGGCTGCAAATCGAACATGATGACGAGCTGTGTGAATGCGGGGGCTTCAGAGCGACAGCCATCTTCTCAGGTGTCCCAACATGGGAAAGGCATGCACGATAGAGGTTCTAATTGTGGCAAATGACAGAGGCGTGAATGGAAGGGCCTGAATGTAAAGACTGGTGTCTCGGACTCGGAAATGATTGAAAAGCAAAGGCAATAATTACAATCTTTCACCGCTTTGTTATTCTCGATATAATCACCACATAAATACGTTCGTTTTTTGTTTACCGGTTGCTACGGCTATAAACAATAAGTAATCTTGAAACTTAAACTCATATTAAAGAATAAAAATTTGTCTTTCAAACTTCTAATATTCGACGTTATCTATTTAATATAGTTAAATATTTATAAATGGAGCTTTTTTGTAATATATCTATGTTGTATCTTTCATCTGAGAAGGCGTTAGGATTATTGAGCTTAAGGATCAAAACGATTACAGGCAATAGTTAAGGATTCGGAATTTACTCGGCTGGAGCTTAAGACAATTTAATGCAGTTAATACACTCCAGATTAAAAATAGTTTGCTGATCATAAACTCAACAGAGTTTTTGTTTATGGGCTTGTAATTTAATATAATTTGAAGTAAATGGAGTTTTTTTCAAATATATCCATGTGAAATCTTTCTACGTGGAGGCGTCAGGATCGGTGAACATAAGGATCAAAAGGATTACAGGCAACAGTTAAGGATACGGAATTTACTCGGTTGGAACTTAAGAAAATTTAATGCAGTTAATACACTCTAGATTAAAAGTAGATCGATGATTATAAACAAAGCTGAGTTTGTATACGCCTTGTTGTACTACTTGGATGTTTACTCATAAATTATGTTAATATTAAAAAGTCTGTAGGAGGAGATGAATTGTTTTAAATTAAATTAGGTCGATAAAGCAAATATAAGCAAATAATTTAATAATTACTTATCAAATTATTTGTATATTTATTACTTGATTCTTGCTAATCTTAGCGAAAAATCAAAATGGCATCTTATTAATTGTCAATTTCACAAGCCGATATCACGAAAACGTGTGCGGATACTTGAAAATGGATTACAGTATCGTTTTCAAGAGGTCATTTTTCTGTTGATACACTTATTGTTAGATTTTCACCAAAAAAAAAACATTAATTTCTCAGTTCCCTCAGCGTTTCCTTCTGTGGTGAAAATTTTTTATCTGAAAGAAAACACTTTAAGAAATACTTTTAGGTTTTCCAATAATTTGACTTGGGCCTAGTAAATAGCAGACAAATATATCTTGTGTTTCAACATAAGATTTGTTTTGTAGCCTTAAAAGTACGTAATAATATTATAGAGCTACGTAAAGGTTGAATATATTCATATAAGCCAGTGGTCCCCAACGCTATGCCCGCGGGCACCGTGGCGCCCGCCGGCCGTTTTACGCGTGCCCGCCGCAAGTAAACGTAACCAAAATAGCAACATATATTGCAGAACTTTATCAAGTACGGACAGAAGAACTGGAGCTAGAAATATTGAACCATCAAAACGACATTTTACTAAAATCCAATGTATCAGATGAGGACTTCTTGAAAATGAGATGATGCCCGCCGCTCGACCGGCTTTCTAGAATCTGCCCTTGCGTGCTAAAAGTTTGGGGATCCCTGATATAAGCTATATCGCGCTTTAATAAGTTGATTTTAGTAAAATTATTTCTCTCGCATTTTACGCTAATTTTGCAATGCTATAACCTTAGAACCGTTTATCTCAGGGTTTATCTCAGACGATCTGCATTCCTGTAGCAAGAAAAATTAGCGATGTTCTCGGTAGCGTTCAGTGCGATCTTAAAACTTTGCTCTTCCTGCGGCTCCAAGCACATCTGAATCTTTTTGATGGCGCCGCTAAAGCATTCCATGATCTTCGGGCGCTTCTCGCATAACTTACCAAACGCCTCGTCCATGGCGCCGTGCTTCTTTGCGTCGTTCAATTCCTCGGTGATCTTGTCCTGGTCATTATACATTCCTGCATCTTATCTTTATAATCCTACGAAAGCAAGGCAAAATTATATTCGGAATTATATGCGAGCAGGCAATATTGGAGGAGACAGTCGTAGACTGGTACAGTTTTGTCCACGAGGTACAGTTTGAAGGAATATACTTCAAACCGGGATTAGTCATTGTCGATTGCGGTAATGAGCAGTCTAATGGCTAATGACGAGAGCACCTGTCCTAAGATCTTGGAAAGGAGGGGCTATGGAGGCGAAAATGGGTGATGATATCCCCAAGCCACAAGTCATCGACATGTTCCTCCCTAGGAGCGGGGACCAAACCCCGGAGGCCTCCATCCGTAGACCTCCTGTAGACTGGTACATCTTGAAAGTACAGTTTTGTTAACGAGGTACAGTTTGAAGGAATATACTTCAAACCGGGATTAGTCATTGTCGATTGCGGTAATGAGCAGTCTAATGGCTAATGGCGAGAGCACCTGTCTTAAGATCTTGGAAAGGAGGGGCTATGGAGGCGAAAATGGGTGATGATATCCCCAAGCCACACGTCATCACCATTTTCCTTCCTAGGAGCGGGGACCAAACCCCGGAGGCCTCCATCCGTAGACCTCCTGTAGACTGGTACATCTTGAAGGTACAGTTTTGTTAACGAGGTACAGTTTGAAGGAATATACTTCAAACCAGGATTATTCATTGTCGACTGCGGTAATGAGCAGTCAGTAAAGTGGCTAATGGCGAGAGCACCTATCCTAAGATCTTGGAAAGGAGGGGATATGTTGGCGAAAATGGGTGATGATATCCCCAAGCCGCACGTCATCACCATGTTCCTTCCTAGGAGCGGGGACCAAACCCCGGAGGCCTCCATCCGTAGTCCTCCCGTAGACTGGTACATCTTGAAGGTACAGTTTTGTTAACGAGGTACAGTTTGAAGGAATATACTTCAAACCGGGATTAGTCATTGTCGATTGCGGTAATGAGCAGTATAATGGCTAATGGCGAGAGCACCCGTCCTAAGATCTTGGAAAGGAGGGACTATGGTGGCGAAAGTGGGTGATGATATCCCCAAGCCACACGTCATCACCATTTTCCTTCCTAGGAGCGTTGAGCAAACCCCGGAGGCCTCCATCCGTTGACCTCCCGTAGACTGGTACAGCTTGAAGGTACAGTTTTGTTGACGAGGTACAGTTTGAAGGAATACACTTCAAAACGGGATTAGTCATTGTCGACTGCGGTAATGAGCTGTCAGAAAAATGGCTAATGGCGAGAGCACCTGTCCTAAGATTTTGGAAAGGAGGGGCTGTGGTGGCGAAAATGGGTGATGATATCCCCAAGCCACACGGCCACACTATGTTGCTTCCTAGGAGCGGGGACCAAACGGCGGAGGCCTCCATCAACTACTTCAGGGCCCAAAACAAAGGACAGACAAAGTCCTTGGGTGCCGTAGACCTCGTAGTCGAAGAAATCGTAGTCGTAGATGAAGGATGGAAAGTGGAGGTCAACTCCTACCGGTGTAACAATGGTTATCAAACTCCTATGGAATAGACGCGCTGAAGCAGAGGTAGAAAAATTCGAACGCGCTCTAATAGTGTTCAGAAAACGTGAGGTTGTAACTGCACAATCCTGCGATGGATGTACACCATGGTAGTGAGACCTGCGATCACTTACGGGGCATTTGCGTGGGGAAGTAGAACCAAGCAGGCCTCTATGAGGAAGCAGCTTGAGGAGATTCAAAGACTGGAGTGTGTCTGCATCACGCGATGGGGTCATGCTCGACAGCAACAATAGAACTGCTGCTGGATCTGACTCCGTTGCACCTTGTCGTGGAGAGGGCAGCCAGATCGGCGATTGTAAGGTTCAGCAATGAAGGAATAGTCAGAGGTAAAATAATCGGGAGCAGAGACCGGAACAGCCTCGCTGCCAAGATCCCCTGGCTGGAAGCACCAAAATGGTATGCGAATACCATTTCGAGAAAAACTACACATCAATGTGTAGTAGTAAATCCGATTGGAGCGACGAATCCTCAGCATACCACATAGAGTAAAATGCTATAAAATGGTATCCGGATGGTTCGAAGACGGTTCGTACCAAATATTTCGAATTTGGAATATTCCCAAGTATCATCCAAGCCGAGGTACATGCAATCCAAAGATGTGCACAATTTAACCTCGACAGGAATTATCGCAAAAAACGAATTGCTATCCTCAGACAGTCAAACAGCCATCAAAGACATTAGCTCCTACACCATCAGATCCAAACTGGTATGGGATTGTGGGGAAAAACTAAACAAGCTCGGCAGAGAAAATAAAGTAACGCTATACTGGGTACAAGGACACACTGGTATAGACGGAAACGAAGAAGCTGATCACCTAGCAAACAAGGGATCCAGTAATCACTTTATAGGTCCGGAACCCGTTTTCGTATGAACACCATCCACGAAAGTTTAGATGAAGAAGTAAGATAACAATGGATAAAAACCTGGAAAGAACTTCCAAGGCTAAGACAATCCAAAGTAATGCTGGTAATGATTTCTTTGCCGGAAAAGAACAAAAGCTTTCCTGAAACTGAACAGGAACAAGCTTAGAATTCTGGCAGGAGTCCTGACGGGGCACTGCAGACTTAGAAAACACCTCAAGACCCTAGGCCTAGAGGAAGATGACAGATGCAGATTCTGTGGCTCAGCAGAGGAAACCCCCATACATCTGCTCAAAGGCTGCGGAGCACTGCTCCGCAAGAGGCAAATGTGACTTGGGACCCACTGCTTGAACACAGAGGACTTGCAGTCCTTGAATCCCACTGCATGAACGCAGAGGACTTGCAGTCCTTGAATCCCACCCAGACCCTGAAATTCCTAGAGGAATGAGGAGTAGTAGGAATAGAAGAGGCGCTCTAAATGTGTAAGTGTACCGACGTTTAGAGGAAGAAGGTGGGATACAATAGATCTATGAAGGTCGCAGTACTACTCACCCCCAAATCTACAATCTTCAACACGAAATTATTTGTCAGTCTTGTTCGACCCCCTTCTCGGTAGGGGGTTCTTTAAATATTGTCTTGGTTTAAAAGCGTTTGGTCTTCTGTTTTTCTCACATTTTTCTTTGAGCAGTTTCTCGACTTCTTCTTTCTGGAGTAATGCACTTTAATTGAAGTTCTGAAAGGCCGGGATGGAATTCTTCAACTCGTCCAAATACAAGTTGTTCAGGTCACTTTGGAACAACGCACAGACTCACGCAAACAAAACAACAAAATTTGACTAGCTCTTGTCTGTCTAGTTTTGTTTGTCTTCTTTTTCTGGCGCTACAGCCCAATTTGAGCCCTGGCCTCCCCTAGCTTCCTCCTCTATTCCTCTCTTTCCCGGGCCACTTTCTTCCATCTTCCATGTTTAAGGATTTGTCTGGGCTCCTGATCTACTTCATCTTCCCATTTTTTTCTTGGTCTTCCTTCAGGCCTCTTCCCCTCCATTCGGAGGTTCAGGATTCATTTGGGCATTCTACCATCTGGCATTCTTACAATGTGGTCTGCTTACCGAAGGCGCTGCAGTTTCACGTATATCTACACTGGTTGGTCTTTAAGGGCCTGATATACTTCCTTCTGGTGCTTCCTGCTCCAACAGGGAACAAACCCGATGGGGTGGTTGAGGAGTTCTATTCCGCTTTTGAAGAAGCTATAAAAACAACAAAATAAGGGGAGATAACAATTGTTCTTGGTGAGTTTAACGCCAAAATCAGGAAGGGTGCTGATGGCGAGGACTGCGTTGACCATGGTCTAGGAACACGCAACACTAGAGGTGATCGTCTAGTGTAATTTTGTAGAGAGCACCGCCTCTCTGCTGCCAACACTTTTTTCAAACAACATCCTAGACATCTATACACGTGAAAATCCCCAGCCGATCGCGATAACCACATAGTGAGAAATCAAATAGATTTCGTTCTCATCAAGAGCCATTTAATGAAGTATGTCAAATCAGCAACAACATACCCTGGCTCCGACGTCAACAGCGACAACAACCTCGTAGTAATAAGTCTACAGCTTCGCTACTTCACTAGAGTCCAACGTCCAAATAAACCTAAGCGAGTCGATGTCAGAAGATTTCTTCATCCCGAAACACGAGCCAGAGCAACCCAGAATCTCGAGTCGCCTCTACAAACAACTAACTATTGCAGTGACGACGACGTAGAGCCTCGATGGACTGTCATGAAGAAGGCACTTTTGGATATACACAAGCCTCTAAAAAGCAACAGTGGATGACAGAAGAAATTCTCCAACTTATGAACGCGAGAAGGAAATACAAAGCCAGAGACAATAACCGGTACAGGGAGCTGAACAGGGCCATGAGATCAGAATGCCGAAAGCAAAGGAAGGATGGCTAGCCGAAAAATGCAGTGAAATGGAGACACTAGAGAAAAAGCACGACTCGTTTAATCTCCACAAAAAGATCAAGGAATTCACAAACACACAACGCAAGCAGATCCACGGTATTTTGAAAGACACCAACAACAAGATCTTAACGAGCGTTGAGGAAAAGCTTAACCAATTACACACGACCCCACCAACCAGCTAGAGACTATGATGATATCAACGAGCCCAGCCAGAGTTATCACGACAGAGGAAGTGAGACGTGGTATAAAACTTCAGAAAATGACAAGGCTGTAGAAGCAATATTCACGCGGAAACCTTAAAATTGATCGTCAATGCAGATGATAGAGGCCTAAAACTTCTCACATTGTTGTTCAACTCAATATATGAAACTGGAAAAATACCAACAGACTGGCTGAGGTCGACGTTCATCGCTCTGCCAAAAAAAACGAACGCTTCTCAATGCGACGACCACCGAATGATAGATAAATAGACAAATAGACATGAATGAAACTGCAGAGATTAGGATAGAGGGCATAATCCGAAGAAACAGAAATCAGAATAGGTGTTAGACAGGGATGTGTCCGGTTCCCTC
This sequence comes from Phosphuga atrata, assembly GCA_944588485.1. Lineage (NCBI taxonomy): Eukaryota > Metazoa > Arthropoda > Insecta > Coleoptera > Silphidae > Phosphuga > Phosphuga atrata. The sequence goes on along the minus strand of OX155893.1, from coordinate 7,242,501 downwards.
TCCTCTATAATATATACTTGGAGGCAGTGTTCCGGGAGGCACTGGAGAATGTGAAAGAGTGCGTTAAAATCAACAGCTCCCTTATTAATAACATACGATTCGCCGACGATACGGTCGTGGTCGCCGATAGCCTCCCACATCACCAGAAAATGATGGATCTTATCGTTGAACATAACACACAGTATGGTCTACACATAAACGTTGCCAAGACCAAGGTGGTTGTGTTCTCCAAGGGACCAAGACGGACGACCCTCCAAATTAACAACCAGGTTGTGGAAGAAGTGCCGTCCATTAAATATCTTGGAGCCCTCGTCAGCGAGAACAGTGACCCCAAAATGGAAATCAGATCAAGGATAGAACAGGTCAGAAGGACATTCATCTCCATGAAGTACCTCTTTACCAGTAGAGACCTAAACCTACAGCTCCGCATACGCATATTGCGCTGTTATATCTTCTCAGTGCTACTCTATGGCTCAGCTGTACATTCAGCTGGACAGCTGCACATTCTGCGAATCAATGGAGAGCCGCATTGACGCCTTCGAGATGTACTTGTATCGCCGTATACTGCGTATATTCTGGGTAGACAGGATAACCAACGAGGAAGTGTTAAGGAGAATATGTAAAGGTAAAGAACTGCTGACAACCATCAAAGAATGAAAGCTCCAATACATCGGAGAAGTTATGAGAGGGGAGCGGTACGAGTTCCTACGACTCCTCATCGAAGGAAAGATCGAGGGCAAACGATCTGTGGGCAGACGGCAGAACTCATGGCTAAAGGATCTGCGTCAATGGTTCGGACGGACATCTATAGAGATATTCAGATGTGCGGTTTCACGCACCGTTATAGCCAGTTGGATCGCCAGCCTTCGTTAGGGAGACGACGTCCTAAGAAGATACTTCTTTGTTGTATTGCCTCCTGTATTCTTTATTTCCCCGTACTGGTCCTTGGATCCCTCTAAATATTTTCCTCTCGAACGCATCGATTTTTGCTTTGTTGTCTTAGATTATTCTTATAGGATAGAGAAACGTGTTTAAAACTCCTCGGCAAATCTTAAAAACTGGAGAAGTTAGAGATGTGAAAATTGGTATATAATTTTTTTATTTTTTTTAATAAAGAAACGGGCGTGTTAGCATTTTCCAAAAATCTTCTAGTTTTTACCAATCGATTCAGCATCTCAAAATTAGTAGGATAACATTTAAAGATTCCCTAAAAATCTTATAATTTTAAAAATTGCATCGACCCAAGCATCGATGAATTGAAAGACTTCGGTATTTCTCGAGAAACGGTTGTTGAGGAATTGTTGTAACTTATTGTATCTTATGTAAAATATGTCTATATAACATAAACAAGTTATTATAATTTTATATCTTCTTGTGAATCTTCTTAACAATTCATAATAATAATAAATAATAGACCGCTTTACGGATAGTTAAACGCATGCGCGTCCGCCGTGTTTAAAAGGCGGGAATATGGAAGTTTCTGGCACATTTCGCGATTTTCACGGGTTATACGTCAAAAAAGTGCCCTAAAACATAGCGGAAATTGACGCATGCGCATAAAAAAATATCAACTATGGAACGGTCTTTTGGAAAATCTTAACAAGATTTAGTTAATTTAATGATGGAATCTGTGAAAATTTTTGTGTACGGCCCATGAATTCGACAATCAAATTAAAATAATTGCGTGGAATTTCGAAATAAAAATTACGTTTTCACACACATTTCATACATCAATTTGTTCATCTTGTTTTGATTTGTAGTTTAGGAGAACCGAATATGCAGAATTTGTAGATACACTCCTTGATATAATTTATGAACCAAAAACAAACAAAAATATTGTCTGAATCGCTCTTTGAAACGGTTGTGAACTCTTGGTCTAAACTGGAATGTTAGTTTATTTAAACTATAATTTTCACGTAAGTATTAAGCTATGTACACTCTATAAACTAGCGTATAGTTCTGCTATAGTTTGACTATAGCTGTGTGGCCGCTTCGTATAGGTCAACTATACGAAAAGGTTTGTCCTATATAAAGCGGTTATACAGCTATAGTGAAACTATAGCAGGACTATACGCTAGTTATGTAGCTTAATTTACTCGATCATGTAAAGAATAAAGAAGATCAAGTAAAACTTTTCTTAATCTACATACACGATATAAAAAACTAGCGAATAGTGCTGCTATAGTTTGACTATAGCTGTGTGACCGCTTCGTATAGTTCAACTATACGAATAGTTGTGAACTATACAAAGCGGTCACACAGCTATAGTGAATCTATAGCAGGACTATACGCTAGTTACGTAACTTAACTTACTCGATCAAGTTAAGAATAAAGAAGATCAAGTAAAACTTTTCTTAATCTACATACACGATATAGAAAACTAGCGTATAGTGCAGCTATAATTTGACTATAGCTGTGTGACCGCTTCGTATAGTTTGAATATAGCTGTGTGATCGCTTCGTATAGTTCAACTATACGAATAGTTTTGGACTCTACGAGGCGGCCACATAGCTATAGTCAACTAGAGCAGCACTATACGCTTGTTTTCTATACCGTGTGTACGTAGATTAAGAAACGTTTTTAATTTGATCGAGTTTAGGAAATAAACGTTGCACTGAAATTTGTGCGAAATATTTTGAGTCGCAAAATAATGCCTTTTGATTTGATAAAGAAAACTTGGTGATGGATTTGTCGGTGGACTAAAAATAAGCTGGGTAAAATCGATGGGACATGCAAAAAACGTGAGTGTGTTTGCCGAGGACTTTTTTCACGGTTCCCTAATTCCGCCTCGGTTTCAAATACACAGTTTACCCTAACGAAACTATCCCCCATCGACAACAAATAAAATAAAGTCAAATAAAAACTGCTCAATATTCTTTTAAAATAACAAGCAATAATCCTGTTAGCACAACCCACTTGTTTTCATCTTTTTGAAACCTCAACAACGAAATCTCAATTACCACTTTTCACGAAATTACCTTTTATATTAACAATAAACTGAAATATCCGTAAAATCCTAACACACCGATCACAATCGCACACAATAATCTTTTTCATGAAATATATTTGCAGCCCGATAATTACTTCGGGAAATAGATTGAATTCGGTCAAAACGCCACCCGTAAAAGCAAGTTTTACTATTCAACAATAAAATTGCTCCACTCACTATCAACGTTTACAATAATATAAAACGGTTTATACGGTGTAAACCGGCGATCCATCACCGAATAAAACCGCCAAACAATTTTATTCAACAAATATTGAAACTTTTATGGACGATCCAAGTTTTCCCAATTCATTTTCAACTATTATACTAATAGTACTAGATTAATAAGTTTCGACATTAACTATCCATACAAACTAACAAACTAGATTTAGACTAGTAGAATAACGGCACAAAAGACGCGACTATAAATAGAGAGATAAGAATAATTAAACAAGCCTAGAGAAATAAGTTTAAAATAAATATTTAGGAAACAGTAGAGTAAATCTGAAGTGTTAATCCAATTGAAATCTTCGTGGTATTAAATTATTTATTTAGAATTTGCGTTTGAATGTGGAGGTAATTGGCCACCGAGTGGATGTAATCCGATTATTGTTTTCTCCGCAAACGATTCCAATAAAATTGTTTGTTTGTGCGCTGTGAAAATCTCCAGGCAAACATCGAAGAAAACTTGAATTTGCTCAAACTATTAGGTTAACAGTCGCAAATTCCAATTTAAAATTCACCCACAGAATCAGAACTCTGTGTATTCATTTTATTTTGCCTTTACCAACTAGTCTTGTCTATCTAGTCTAGTTGCTCTGTCTAGTCTAATCTGTCTAGTCTGGTCCGTTTATTTATCTAGTCTTGTCTGTTTATTCATTTCTGTCTAATCTTGACTTCTTAGTCTTACCTGCCTAGTCTTGACTGCATAATTTTGTCTGTTTAGTCTAGTATATCTAGTCTTCTATATCTAGTTCTAATTCAAATATGTTCAAATATGGGTATGTTGTCAACTACACCACCGAGGAGGACAGACCGATAAGACTAGAGAGACAAGACCAGCAAACACGACTGGACAGACAAGACGGGACATACGAGACTAGACAGACACGTCTAGATAGACAATACTAAATATACAAGAGTCAGTATAGTACTCTTGTATATTTAGTATTGTCTATCTAGACGTGTCTGTCTAGTCTCGTATGTCCCGTCTTGTCTGTCCAGTCGTGTTTGCTGGTCTTGTCTCTCTAGTCTTATCGGTCTGTCCTCCTCGGTGGTGTAGTTGACAACATACCCATATTTGAACATATTTGAATTCAGCGACTCAAAAACTGTAGAAAACAGTTCCGGAAGTTTGTTTTCGACTTCCGGTTTCATTAGTAATTAAACTTAATTGAATCTATGTTTTTGTTTTGGTAGAGTTCGATTGATTCGTCGATATCTAGACTACTGTGAGAGATAGCGACTTCCGGTTTTCATATTTGGATTCTACAGGAAATTTGCTTTTGGGTAAACCGGAAAATCTTCAGTTTAAAAGATATCCGCTTCATAAACAATCTTGCAATTTGTGGGAAATCCAACTTTGGGTTAAGATATCTCGCGAACGGTTTGCGTTATCAACTTCCAGTTTTCACATTTGAATTCAGCGGTTCACAAACTGCAGGAAACAGTTCCGGAAGTTTGTTTTTGACTTCCGGTTTCATTAGTAATTGAACTTAATTGAATCTATGTTTTTGTTTTGGTAGAGTTCGATTGATTCGTCGATATCTAGATAACTGTGAGAGATAGCTACTTCCGGTTTTCATATTTGGATTCTACAGGAAATTTGCTTTTGGGTAAACCGGAAAATCTTCATTTTAAAAGATATCCGCTTCATAAACAATCTTGCAATTTGTGGGAAAACCTACTTTGGGTTAAGATATCTCGCGAACGGTTTGCGTTATCAACTTCCAGTTTTCACATTTGAATTCAGCGGTTCACAAACTGCAGGAAACAGTTCCGGAAGTTTGTTTTTGACTTCCGGTTTCATTAGTAATCGAACTCAATTGAATCTATGTTTTTGTTTTGGTAGAGTTCGATTGATTCGTCGATATCTAGATAACTGTGAAAGATAGCGATTTCCGGTTTTCATATTTGGATTCCACAGGAAATTTGCTTTTGGGTAAACCGGAAAATCTTCAGTTGAAAAGATATCCGCTTCATAAACAATCTTGCAATTTGTGTGAAAACCTACTTTGGGTTAAGATATCTCGCGAACGGTTTGCGTTATCAACTTCCGGTTTTCACATTTGAATGCAGCGGTTCACAAACTGCAGGAAACAGTTCCGGAAGTTTGTTTTTGACTACCGGTTTCATTAGTAATTGAACTTAATTGAATCTATGTTTTTGTTTTGGTAGAGTTCGATTGATTCGTCGATATCTAGATAACTGTGAGAGATAGCTACTTCCGGTTTTCATATTTGGATTCTACAGGAAATTTGATTTAGGGTAAACCGGAAAATCTACAGTTTAAAAGATATCCGCTTCATAAACAATCTTGCAATTTGTGGGAAAACCAACTTTGGGTAAGATATCTCGCGAACGGTTTGCGTTATCAACTTTCGGTTTTCACATTTGAATTCAGCGGTTCACAAACTGCAGGAAACAGTTCCGGAAGTTTGTTTTTGACTTCCGGTTTCATTAGTAATTGAACTTAATTGAATCTATGTTTTTGTTTTGGTAGAGTTCGATTGATTCGTCGATATCTAGATAACTGTGAGAGATAGCTACTTCCGGTTTTCATATTTGGATTCTACAGGAAATTTGCTTTTGGGTAAACCGGAAAATCTTCAGTTTAAAAGATATCCGCTTCATAAACAATCTTGCAATTTGTGTGAAAACCAACTTTGGGTTAAGATATCTCGCGAACGGTTTGCGCTATCAACTTCCAGTTTTCACATTTGAATTCAGCGGTTCACAAACTGCAGGAAACAGTTCCGGAAGTTTGTTTTTGACTACCGGTTTCATTAGTAATTGAACTTAATTGAATCTATGTTTTTGTTTTGCTAGAGTTCGATTGATTCGTCGATATCTAGATTACTGTGAGAGATAGCGACTTCCGGTTTTCATCTTTGGATTCTACAGGAAATTTGCTTTTGGGTAAACCGGAAAATCTTCAGTTTAAAAGATATCCGCTTCATAAACAATCTTGCAATTTGTGGGAAAACCAACTTTGGGTTAAGATATCTCGCGAACGGTTTGCATTATCAACTTCCAGTTTTCACATTTGAATTCAGCGGTTCACAAACTGCAGGAAACAGTTCAGGAAGTTTGTTTTTGACTTCAGGTTTCATTAGTAATTGAACTTAATTGAATCTATGTTTTTGTTTTGGTAGAGTTCGATTGATTCGTCGATATCTAGATTACTGTGAGAGATAGCGACTTCCGGTTTTCATATTTGGATTCTACAGGAAATTTGCTTTTCGGTAAACCGGAAAATCTTCAGTTTAAAAGATATCCGCTTCATAAACAATCTTGCAATTTGTGTGAAAACCAACTTTGGGTTAAGATATCTCGCGAAAGGTTTGCGTTATCAACTTCCAGTTTTCACATTTGAATTCAGCGGTTCACAAACTGCAAGAAACAGTTCCGGAAGTTTGTTTTTGACTACCGGTTTCATTAGTAATTGAACTTAATTGAATCTATGTTTTTGTTTTGGTAGAGTTCGATTGATTCGTCGATATCTAGATAACTGTGAGAGATAGCGACTTCCGGTTTTCATATTTGGATTCTACAGGAAATTTGCTTTGGGGTAAACCGGAAAATCTACATTTAAAAGATATCCGCTTCATAAACAATCTTGCAATTTGTGGGAAAACCAACTTTGGGTTAAGATATCTCGCGAACGGTTTGCGTTATCAACTTCCGGTTTTCACATTTGAATTCAGCGGTTCACAAACTGCAGGAAACAGTTCCGGAAGTTTGTTTTTGACTACCGGTTTCATTAGTAATTGAACTTAATTGAATCTATGTTTTTGTTTTGGTAGAGTTCGATTGATTCGTCGATATCTAGATAACTGTGAGAGATAGCGACTTCCGGTTTTCATATTTGGATTCTACAGGAAATTTGCTTTGGGGCAAACCGGAAAATCTACAGTTTAAAAGATATCCGCTTCATAAACAATCTTGCAATTTGTGGGAAAACCAACTTTGGGTTAAGATATCTCGCGAACGGTTTGCGTTATCAACTTCCGGTTTTCACATTTGAATTCAGCGGTTCACAAACTGCAGGAAACAGTTCCGGAAGTTTGTTTTTGACTTCCGGTTTCATTAGTAATTGAACTTAATTGAATCTATGTTTTTGTTTTGCTAGAGTTCGATTGATTCGTCGATATCTAGATAACTGTGAGAGATAGCGACCGCTTTTCATATTTAGATTCTACAGGAAATTTGCTTTTGGGTAAACCGGAAAATCTTCAGTTTAAAAGATATCCGCTTCATAAACAATCTTGCAATTTGTGGGAAAACCAACTTTGGGTTAAGATATCTCGCGAACGGTTTGCGTTATCAATTTCCGGGTTTCACATTTGAATTCAGCGGTTCACAAACTGCAGGAAACAGTTCCGGAAGTTTGTTTTTGACTACCGGTTTCATTAGTAATTGAACTTAATTGAATCTATGTTTTTGTTTTGGTAGAGTTCGATTGATTCGTCGATATCTAGATAACTGTGAGAGATAGCGACTTCCGGTTTTCATATTAGGATTCTACAGGAAATTTTCTTTGGGGTAAATTGGAAAATCTACAGTTTAAAAGATATCCGCTTCATAAACAATCTTGCAATTTGTGGGAAAACCAACTTTGGGTTAAGATATCTCGCGAACGGTTTGCGTTATCAACTTCCGGTTTTCACATTTGAATTCAGCGGTTCACAAACTGCAGGAAACAGTTCCGGAAGTTTGTTTTTGACTACCGGTTTCATTAGTAATTGAACTTAATTGAATCTATGTTTTTGTTTTGGTAGAGTTCGATTGATTCGTCGATATCTAGATAACTGTGAGAGATAGCGACTTCCGGTTTTCATATTTGGATTCTACAGGAAATTTGCTTTTGGATAAACCGGAAAATCTACAGTTTAAAAGATATCCGCTTCATAAACAATCTTGCAATTTGTGGGAAAACCAACTTTGGGTTAAGGTATCTCGCGAACGGTTTGCGTTATCAACTTCCGGTTTTCACATTTGAATTCAGCGGTTCACAAACTGCAGGAAACAGTTCCGGAAGTTTGTTTTTGACTTCCGGTTTCATTAGTAATTGAACTTAATTGAATCTATGTTTTTGTTTTGCTAGAGTTCGATTGATTCGTCGATATCTAGATAACTGTGAGAGACAGCGACTTCCGCTTTTCATATTTGGATTCTACAGGAAATTTGCTTTTGGGTAAACTGGAAAATCTTCAGTTTAAAAGATATCCACTTCATAAACAATCTTGCAATTTGTGTGAAAACCAACTTTGGGTTAAGATATCTCGCGAAGGGTTTGCGTTATCAACTTCCGGTTTTCACATTTGAATTCAGCGGTTCACAAACTGCAGGAAACAGTTCCGGAAGTTTGTTTTTGACTACCGGTTTCATTAGTAATTGAACTTAATTGAATCTATGTTTTTGTTTTGGTAGAGTTCGATTAATTCGTCGATATCTAGATAACTGTGAGAGATAGCGACTTCCGGTTTTCATATTTGGATTCCACAGGAAATTTGCTTTTGGATAAACCGGAAAATCTTCAGTTTAAAAGATATCCGCTTCATAAACAATCTTGCAATTTGTGGGAAAACCAACTTTGGGTTAAGATATCTCGCGAACGGTTTGCGTTATCAACTTCCGGTTTTCACATTTGAATTCAGCGGTTCACAAACTGCAGGAAACAGTTCCGGAAGTTTGTTTTTGACTTCCGGTTTCATTAGTAATTGAACTTAATTGAATCTATGTTTTTGTTTTGGTAGAGTTCGATTGATTCGTCGATAGCTAGATAACTGTGAGAGATAGCGACTTCCGGTTTTCATATTTGGATTCTACAGGAAATTTGCTTTTGGGTAAACCGGAAAATCTTCAGTTTAAAAGATATCCGCTTCATAAACAATCTTGCAATTTGTGTGAAAACCAACTTTGGGTTAAGATATCTCGCGAACGGTTTGCGTTATCAACTTCCGGTTTTCACATTTGAATTCAGCGGTTCACAAACTGCAAGAAACAGTTCCGGAAGTTTGTTTTTGACTTTCGGTTTCATAAGTAATTGAACTTAATTTAATCTATGTTTTTGTTTTGGTAGAGTTCGATTGATTCGTCGATATCTAGATTTCTGTGAGAGATAGCGACTTCCGGTTTTCATCTTTGGATTCTACAGGAAATTTGCTTTTCGGGAAACCGGAAAATCTTCAGTTTAAACGATATCCGCTTCATAAACATCTTGATTGGAGGCCCGCTTCATCTTGCAATTTGTAGGAAAACGCCTTTCAATGCGGGAGACCCGGGTTCGAATCCTGGTCGGGGAGAGAACAACTAGGGCGCTTTTCAACAACCGTCCGGGCTGCCCACCCTGAATGAATGCAAAATATGCGATACCGGGGTGGCGCATACTAAAAGCCAAGGTGGAATAGAGGGTTTAGTGAGAGCTTCCCCCGAACTACTTTTAGTCTTATCGGTCTAGTCTTGTGTGTATAGCCTTGTCTGCCTACTCTTGGCTGTCTATCATGCTGAAGAGCTACCTCAGTGAAAGATTATTAGACCCTATTATTAGACATAGATGGAATAACAGTGGAGAACTTAGTAGTGGTGCCCCGCAGGCTTCAGTTATGGGCCCAACTCTATGGAACATCCTATATGACGGTGTCCCAAGACTCCCAGAAGGTGCCACACTTATTGGTTTCGCTGACGATCTGGCGCTCATAGTCTCAGCTGGAAAGGAAACTATTATAATGCAAAGGGCAAACCGCGCAATACAACTGGTAATAGTGTAATGGATGTGAGGGATTTGAGAGGATGACAACCAATAATCTAACGCTTGCACCGCAAAAATCCGAAGCTGTGTTACTTACAGGGCTTAGGAGATTAAAACCAATAAAATTCCAAATACAAGAGACCCGCATAGTCCCAAAGGATGAAATTACATACCTTGGAATAGTAGTAGATTAAAGACTTTTATTCGTCCCACACCTCACAAAGGCAGCTGCGAAAGGGTATGAAGGTAGCATTAGTGCTGGACAAATTTATGCCCAATGTGGCCCGAGAAGTCAGAAACGCAGACTCCTTAGGATGGCAACACAATCCACTATGCTTTTCGCCGCCCCAATGTGGGCTAGAAACATGGATATGGAGAGGAATGTTAAGAAGCTAGCAGCAGTACAAAGAAAAGCTGCTATTAGGATCTGTAGCTTATATAAAACTATATCTAGAAAAGCCGCCCCAATAATCGCGGGCATACCTCCCTTAACCCTCACTCTGGAAGTCACCTTGTCGCGGTGTGAGGGCTTAGTTTCGCAACAAACCGTGGACGTTGCCGACTGGAGTCCAACTCCGGTCGGAGCGGTCGGCGGAGAGCGAACAACCAAGAACTTCCAAACCCTTAATCCAAGGTGTCATGCGACCCGTGCCGAAGGGACTGGTTGGTGGCCAAGGGCAACCGGCCATCGCTAACGGAGCCCCTCTATATAGATACCTGGCGACCTAAGAGGGTATCAAGCCTTACCATGTCAAGCTCTGAAGTGGCGGACCTTTAGTTCTCCTGCCACTCGTGGGATTTATATGGATTCCAAAAAATATAATCCGTGTGTGCGGGACTTAACCGCCACAGAACTCGCGGATCAGATGGATCGTGAGCTCCACGATCCGAGAGAGGGCACCAGTCGAGAGAGACCCACTCCCAGACTGTCGTCAAAAAGCAAAGGCAAGATGGTTAGTAACATCGTTACTACCACCAAGCCAGTAATCCAAAGGAGGCCCGCTCCAAGACCGGCTTCAAAAAGTCAGGGCAAGGTAGAGGTAGTAGCGGCAGTCACAGCGGTCGCTCCCTTGCAAGTTTTGACCGCAACAACGGCCACTTCCGGCGTGAACTCTACTAAAGCCATAATGGCCTAGGCCAAGAACGAGGAAGTCAGCCCGGATTACCGGGAGGACGACCTTGACCTCACTATGGAATAGACACGCTGAGGTAGCGGTAGTTAAAGGCAAACGCACTCTAATGGTGTGCAGAAATCTGGCAGGAAAAACGTGGGGTTGTAACCCCACAATCACTTACGGGGCGGTTGCGTAGAGAAGTAGAACCAAGCTGGGCTCTATGAGGAAACAGCTTGAGAAGATCCAAAGACTGGCGTGTGTCTGCATCGCGGGGGCGATGGGGTCGTGCCCGACAGCAGCAATTGAGCTGCTGCTGGATCTGACTCCGCTGCACCTTGTAGTGGAGAGGGCCGCCACATCGGCGATTGTAAGGTTCAGCAAGGAAGGAATAGGCAGAGGTAAAATAATCGGGAGCAGAGACCGAAACAGCCTCGCTGCCAAGATCCTCTGGCTGGAAGCACCAAAGGACGAAATGGTATGCAAGTACCATTTCGAGAAAAACTACACAGCAATGTGTCAAGCCGATTGGAGCGACAAATCCTCAGCATACCACATAGAGCAAGATACTATCAAGTGGTATACAGATAGTTCGAAGACAAAGGAAGGTACTGGTGCAGGAGTGTTTGGACCTCATACCAAATACTTCGAATCCATGGGAACATTCCCAAGTATCTTCCAAGCAGAGGTACACGCAATCGAAAGATGCACAGTTTAACCTCGACAGGAATTATCGCAAAAAGACGAATTGCTATCCTGTCAGACAGCCAAGCAGCTATCAAGGTCATTAGCTCATACACCATCAGATCATCAGATCATCCCACACCATCAGTGTGGGATAGCTAAACAAGTTTGGCAAATAAAGTAACACTATACTGGATACCAGGACACACTGTTATAGACGGAAACGAAGAAGCCGATCACCTAGCAAACAAGCGATCCAGTAATCATTTTATAGGTCCTCAACCCTTTTGCGGCATGAGTGTGAACACCATCCACAAAAGTTTAGATGAAGAAATAAGAGAACGCAAAGGATGAAAACATGGAAAGAACTTCCAGGGTTGAGACAATCCAAAGTGATGCTGGGATCTTTTAACCAGAGAAGAACAAGAGCTTGCCTGAAGCTTAACAGGAATAGGCTTCGAATTTTGACGGCGACTTGATTTTGAGGTGTCCTGACGGGACACTGCAGACTTAGAAAACACCTCAAGGCCCTAGGCGTAGAGGAGGATGACGGAGGCAGATTCTGTGGTGCAGCGGAGAAAACCCCCATACATTTGCTCAAAGACTGCGGTGCACTGCTCCGCAAGAGACAAATGTACCTCAGGGCTCACAGCTTGAGCGCAGAGGCGTTGCAGTCCTTGAATCCCTCCCAAATGCTGAAATTCCTAACGGAATCAGGACTAGAGGAGGCGCTCTAAATCGGTAAGTACACCAACGCTTAGAGGAGGAGGGTGGGGTACAATAGATCTATAAAGGTCACAGTACAAGTCGTCACCACCATATCTACAATCTACCTCCCATAAACCTCTTAGTAAAGGAGAGAGATGAATTGTACGTAAATGGTAGTAACAGGCGAGCAAGAAGAACAGCTAGAAGGAACCTAATGGATGAATGGCAAAGAATATGTCGGGCGTCGGACAAGGTCCAATGGAGACAGCTGGTCATACCAGACATTTCGACATAGCTGAACAGGAAGCACGGTGCGACAAACTATCACCGAACACAATTCCCCTCAGGTCGCGGCTGCTTTCGTGACTACCTGCATCGGATAACCATTGCGAATATTGTAGCAAAAGTTACGACACACCATATTTTACTGCTATAGATGGGACGCTGAAAGAGAAAAACAAACAGGTAGTGTGCAGATGCCGTTCGAACCAGGAGCGATGATGAGTTACATGATGGATAACAAAGCAAATTGGGAGAGGACCGACGGGCTTGTCAAAAACATTATGTCCTCCAAAGAAGATGACGAGAGGCTGAAACGCCAAAGAAACAATCAGATAGCGCAACCAAGCTAAATCACCAGCTAACGAGCAAAAACCTAACCTATATAACCTATTGGTAACCTAATAACATCACCATTGGTGTTTTTGATGTTAATCCGGCGGTTGATTAATCCGGCACATTCAATAATCCGGCCCTCTCGGGAAACACGTGTCTCGCGCATTCTCGCGTCGGATATAAAAATCGCGCTCAGCTGAAATTAAGTCTAAAAGGACACCCTTAATCTTTACATTTAAATCCATCATTCTGAAGAGATGTTAAATGCGGTTCTGGAATGATTCGCGGAGTTCTTTGTCTGTCTAATCTTGTTTATCCATTTTAATCTATTTAGTTTTGTCTTATCTACCTAGTCTTGTCTGTCTAGTCTGTTACTTTTATTTTTGCAAGTCTATTAGGATATAATGTTAAAAACCTTTACAGAGTTGTAAAAACAAATTGGTCATATTGAATAATTTTATTGCTCAACAATGTATTTAACTTAATCAACTTGATGCTGCACAAATATTTATTTTATTTATATTAATACAAACGGATTAGCTATAATGTAATGTGTTTTGTTGTTTTCTAATAAATGTTATTGCTAATTGTAAGGTACACGGCGTGTAAGCCCCAATTCGTGTTTGTTTCTATTAAGTAAATAAACGCAATATGTTTGGCAATGTCTAGCGTTTATTGACTGATAAAAATAAAAAACTTTCGGTTATTGCGATCGCGGGATATTTTCGCCGGCCGCATTAACAAGCGCATTGATAAAGGAACCGACTGGCGCCCCGTTCAATATTATTTGAAAAGGACATTCGTATGATAATTACTGCTGTGAGCTCGTTTGCTGTATAACATATATTCTATTTGTGTGCGGTTTTTAATGAAGAACAAAAGGAAAAATAATTTGTCGCGTTCACAATGTTTTTCAGTTCATTTATTTGCAAGCTTTTTAGATCATTTTGAAAATGCTTATATGTTACTAGTTATATTTGCAATATAGAACGGAATCATATCCTGCCAAATTCTTCTACGAGATTTATCAAAAATAATTTAAAATCAAACGAACTTACCTTAAGTGAAGTTCGATTGTAATTATATGAGAGTCCCGTTCGAGATGATTACATTGTAGTACCGCTACTTTCTACTAGATTCAACCACAAGTTCAGAGTTCGAATATTTTCGGGATCCGGCCCTGCACCTGCTTCCTACATTACCAGTCACACTTCATAACGTTCTTTGTGCTAGACCAGTGGTTCTTAAACTTTTTTTGCCTCGTTTTGTCTCGTTCGAGATGATTACATTGTAGTACCGCTACTTTCAACTAGATTCAACCACAAGTTCAAAGTTCCAAAAGTTTCGGGCTCCGGCCCTGCACCTGCTTCCTACATTACCAGTCACACTTCATAACGTTCTTTGTGCTAGACCAGTGGTTCTCAAACTTTTTGCGCCGCGGCACCCTTATCGAGCTAAAAAAATCTCGCGGCACCCTTGTCGGGCTACAAAAATTTCGCGGCACAGTTTTCTTTTTTGACAAATTTTGACTTTTTGGATAAATTTCGTTTAAAGATTTCTTCACGTTTATGTATTAAATCAGACTGATAGCATTCCAGATATCTTTTTAATTTGTATGGAACCAAACCGCTGTTAGCAACAGTTTTATGACAGATAACGCATTGCCCTTCCGGTGCTTGTTCGTTCTCAACAGAAACAAAGCCAAACGATATGAGGTAGCTAGGATTATATTTACTTATTATTCCTCGGATTATTTTTTGGTCGTGAGTTGCGCTTTCGCGAACTGAGGCAGACGAACTTGAATGATTTAGACCAATCCAGATTTTAGCCAATTGTCCATAACTTTGCATTAAAAGTAGGAACTCAAATTCGTTTACCTCCTGTAATTTTCTTTTTACATTTCTTGATTATTGCTGCGGCACCCCAGGCATACTATCGCGGCACCCAGTTTGAGAACCACTGTGCTAGACGAAACCACATGTTTTTGAGAGTTACTGGTTATATTTGCAATATAAAACGAGATTATATACACAGTCAATCCTAAAATTCTTGTCTTAAATCTATCAATCTTATTTAATATCGATTAGCAAATTCTTCTAATTGTAAGAGATTTATCAAAAATAATTGAAACTTAATTCGACGTCTCTTTGACGCAAAAAAATCTTTCTGTTTTAAAATGATTATTTTCTGATTTGATAAATGGAAGGATTAGTAGTTGTTGTCGATGGACCGATTTTATAAATGACACGAAAGAGTTTGTATAGCCCGCGGTAGAAACTGTTGGAGAAGTAGAAAAGGTTATCTCTGGTTCAGTTTCAAAGTCGCAATCTGAAGTGCCAGGAGCAAGAGCAGATTTCAAATCGATCGACGAAAGAAGTGCAAAGAATTTTAAACACTTTCACACTCGAAAGAAGATAACAAGAGTAATTTGTGCACATACATTGTTGGATTATTTAGATTCATATTACTTCTAGAAGATTGTGTTTGTTTATAAATTAATTGCATTTAATTTAATTCAATTAACTGTTTAATTGTGAGATGCAATTGAAATGAATAGCAATTAAATTCATTAATTGTGGTTTACAATTAATTTAATTACAATTAAAATTTTAATTGTTTGTTACAATTAACTTAATTATCAATTGTTTATTATTACAATTAATACTATTTGATGAATGTAAAAACTTTTCCCTCATTGTAACCGTACTTTTCCGCATTGTGCCAAATAAAATAATTTCCAATATTGTAAAAAATCTAAATAGTTGGGAAAGATGGTTCGTTCTGGACCCTTCACCTCCACTTCCGCCCCCCCACCTCGCTCCCACAGCTGGATAACACCCCACTTCCGGTTCCCTCCTCCACTTCCGGTTCACACTCGCACTTCCTGTTCCCACTTACACTTCCGGTTCCCACCCCACTTCCGGAACCGGAAGTGGAAAAAAAATGGAACCCGAAATGAGTGGGGAACCGGAAGTGGTGAAAACTTTGGAACCGGAAGTGGAGGTAGGAACCGGAAGTGGGGTGGGAAACAGAAGTTGGGGTGGAAATTGGAAGTGGGTGGGAACCGGAAGTGGGTGGGCGAAGGTGGGGGACCGGAAGTGGAGGCGGAGGGTCTATTTGTTTCTTAAATAATAATTGTCGGCCAAAAATATTTATACAAATTTCGTGCGGAAATGATCTTACAGCGCTCGTTACCCAAACGAGCGGTCGCGTTGTAAAATCAAACTTCCCACACTCTAATGTAAATAACTATTTCAGTTACGCATTATGGCAAGTGATACATTGTAGTATAATAAACATCTTCTAACCGACATTTAATTGTTAATTGTAATTGTAAAAGTGCATCAATCAATTAACAATTAATCAATTGTAATTGCAAAATTTTACAATTAACAATTAATTAATTGTTGATTGTGATATATTGCAATTACAATTAATTATTTTAATTGTTAGTTGCAATTAAATCTCGCAATTTAATTGTTAATTGTTAATTGTTTTCACAATTAATTTTTGCCCAACTATGGCTACAACCCGCGGATTCGCACGCTTGAATTTTTGCGAGTTAGATTTTTTGGTACTTACGTATTAATGCCACCACCGCTACATTTTCAAATGCCGCCAATCTACACCTAAAATTTTTATGATAAATCATAAAATAAAACATTTTATTCAAAATTAAAACATTTTTAAAACTCAAAATACTTTATTTTTTAACCCCGGTTCGATTAGGTTGCCCGCCGCGAAGCTGACAGATAAATCAAGACAGATAAAACATACGCGCGGCAGCGCGAACTCTCGATCCTATATATAGCGGAGGTGGCGTTAATACGTAAGTACCGATTTTTTATCTAAACCCTACGAATATGAGTAGGGAGGGGTTCTTTCAACATCCTGTGCAAGGTTGAATTAGGTTATGTCAGGTTAGTTATTTAAAGTAACGTTAGTTATTTTATCTACGACCACTATTGTAAATGTCCATTATTGTACAGTTCGTACAGTTCGACTATGTAAATACATCATAACACACACGTATGTAACAGTCCGCGATTAATGATAGGTTATGATTGATAATACACACGTGCGTTTGGTTTACGATTCGTTGATTGGCTAAAAGCTGCCACAATTTAAACTAACGGAGCATATCTTATAAGCATTATCTTATCTTATAAGCACTCTTATTCCAGTTTAACCCAAATAAGTACTAAATAATAAGGTATGTAACTATTAAGAATGTGTTTCTTCTCATTTCTTTCAAGTTAAATAATGTCGAGTAACAGTTATATAAGAAAATACAGCTGTTTGTTTATTATAATATTATATTATAATGTTATTATTATATTATAAAGTTTATTATAATGTTATAATTAAATAAACCTAACCTAAAAGAAATAAATTTGTTACATCAAACATATTTTTCTTACTAACAGAAACAAATTAGTGTGGTCGTAGATAAAGTATAGTACATAACTCGAGTTGTAAGGCAATAAAGTAATCACGGAATTACGCACTCCCCGCTACGCAGGTCGTGCGTAATTGTTCCGCTCGCACGTAATATGCTTCTTACAACTCTCGTTACTTAATATACTAATTATCTTCGACCACTATTATAATTACCCAATATTGTACAGTTCGTGGATTATGTAATAACATCTTACCACACACCTATGTAACAGTCCGCGAGTAATGTTATTTAATGATTGAATAACACACTAGTGCGTTTGGTTTACGCTTCGTTGATTGGTTGAGAGCTACTACTATCGTTTAATATAGGCAACCCAATACATTCCGTTATTTGTCAAAAAAATATCAAACGTCAAACCAATACATAAACACTATTTTTTTTCAATTAAAACAATTAAAGTAATGTCCGGTGATAGCGAAATAGAAAATGCTACTCCGCCCGAAATTGTTGAAAAAGCTAAACAAGCTGCCCATAATTTGCTACCGATTAAATCTCGGGATCGATACGAGGATGCTTATAGAAAATTTAAGTACTGGCGAATTAAGCATAAAGTTAAATCGTTTTCAGAAAATGTTGCATTATCATACTTTGATGAGTTATCACAAACTATGATACCATCTTTACTTTGGGCCATGTATTCAATGGTTCGGACAACAATTAATATAAAACAAGACATCGACATTTCAAAACATCGTTAAAATTCCTGATTCTAAAACAAAAACTCAAAGATCTTTTGTGGTACCAAAATAATTTTACCAAACCTGTAAAAAATATATGCACAAAAAATGGATAATGATCAACCTTTTTTTCTAAATTATCAAAATGAGAAATGCACTAAGCAATATGTTGGAATAAATAAAATTGGCTCTATTCCTAAACAAATTGCTAATTATCTTCGTTTGCTGGAATCAAATCTTTATACAGGACATTGTTCGTCAGCCACCATTCTTATGTATTCCGGTGGTGACTTATTGTCACTAAAAAGGCATGGTGTCTGGCGTTCGTCTGCAGTAGCCGAAGGCTCTATAGACTGCTCCATGAAAAATCAAAATGATACTGCTACAAAAATTTCTACTGCGATAAACAGTAATTTAACTTCCACAAATGCAAGTACATCATGCGACTTACATCATGCGAATATGACTACGAAGTACCCATAATTCAACCAATCTTATCACTAATGATGTCGATAACAATCCAACACTAATATTCAACGATTGTTCAGTTATTATAAACTATAATCAAAAAAATAAATAATCAATTATAAATATATCTTAAGTTCTTATCATTTTTATTATATTGTAGTTTATTCTTGGGAAAAGGAATTTAACTGATGTCGATATTTTGCCAACGTTTCGGTCTTTTTTATTCTGACCTTCTTTAGGGCTTATATCTATTAAGTAAGTGTTAATGAAATTAAATATAGAACATATAAATTATTAATTAAATATAAATTATTTAATTTGACATTGATACTACGTACATTGTGTTGCCTATATTGATGAATCACTATATCAGTTACATCAAACATATTTTTCTTATTAAATAGAAAAAAAATAGTGTGGTCGTAGATAAAGTTTAGTACATAATTCGAGTTGTAAGGCAATTACGTACTCGCGGAATTACGCGCTCCCCGCTTCGCGGATCGCACGTAATTGTTCCGCTCGTACGTAATATGCTTGTTACAACCCGTAATATACTATAATATATCTAAGTCAAGGTGCTATTTTTAAATCAGTTAACTATTAGATGTGCAAAAGAGTTCTAACGTGTACAATAAATGTGCAGTTATTGACAATGGGTTAGGTTGGGTTAGGTTATGTTATTTTATTTATTTAAACGGTTTGAGCTCTGCTCCGATTTCAAATTCTTTGTTGATTGCGTTTAGCGGATAACTAAGCAATTGAATATACAGAGCACAATTTGCATTTTAAAATGATCCTTTTGCAACCACGAGAGAAAAAACAAACAATGAAATTTTCAGTGTGAGCGATCTATAATAAGCACAGTTTTTACAAGGGAATACCTTCCCTGCATTCCGACACCTAAAAATTTGCAATATTTGTTATGATTAAAAAATTTTGAGATTTTGCGAATAATAAACGCAATATTTAATGCTCGTCTTGGGACTGCGTGATATATTAAACGTGATGAAAAAAAAGCTTTAAACATAATATTTAGAATAAAATCGTGACAAGAAAAACATTTCTCAGCAAAAAAAAAACATTTATTACTTAATATTAAAAAGCGACAACCAAATATAGATAACTGTGGATATAGATATTGTAATATAATAATAATAATAATAAAACTTTATTCACTTTGCTGCTTACAATTATATAGAAATTATAAAAAATAATAAATAATATACATATATAATTTGCAGATGTGATTGTCAACATTCGAAAAAAAGAAAATTGTAAAATAAATTGCGAAAAAAACAAATACACAAGCAATATATTAAAAAGACAATAAATTCAAAACAATTACATACATTTGAATACATTCAAAATTTTAAATCTCAACATATCTACTTGTAGGAATTTTTCACTCGTTGAATGATATCGTTTAATCAATTTGGTGTTCTAAGTATTCATCAATTCCATAAAATGTACCAGCTATTAATTTTTCTTTTATTGATTTTTTAAACTTATTGTATGATTGAGTGCTTATTTCTGACGATATATTATTGAATAATTTAACCCCAATACAGAAAAAAGAATTTGCATATAAGGTAGTGTGATATTTTTCAGTTTGTAATAATTTGCCATTCCTTGTGTTGTATGTGTGCATGTTAGAGGATATAGAGTAATTCTGAGTATTTTTTTTTGATATAACACAGACATTTATAAATGAAAATAGAAGGTACGGTTAACAATTTGTTATTCCTAAAACAATTTCTGCAGCTCTGTCGACGCTTTAAATTAATTATTAGTCTTAAAATTCTTTTCTGCATAACGAAACATTTGTGGCTATGTCTTGAATTACCCCATAATAAAATATTAAAAGATATATGTGAATAGACAATAGCATAGTACAGGCTTAACAAGGTTCTTGTATGCATAGACTTTTTCAATTGAGATATTGCAAAATGAGCTCTTGCTAATTTTTTGCAAACTAACTCTGTGTGGTTCGACCACGTAAGTTTCGAATCAACTAATACCCCAAGAAATCTTGCAGAGTTGGATATTTTATAGCGTTGGTTGTCTACAACAATCTGAAAATAGGTTGGTAAAGTTCTTCTTTTGCCCATATATAAACACAGAGTTTTTTCGCTATTCAAGATTAGTTTGTTTTTTGTACACCAATTATTAAATTGTACGATTGTTTCCACTACCTTTGCATGTAATTCTTCCAAACTATTTGCACAGACCACAATAGTGGTGTCATCCGCAAACAAGATGGTTTTAGCGTCTATGTACCCTGGAAGATCATTTATAAATAAAAGAAACAGAAGAGGGCCAAGAACAGATCCCTGTGGTATACCTATTGTTACGCTCTTTTTATTCGAAAGTGTGGAGTTAATTTTGACAATTAAATGTCGGTCGCTTAGAAAGGATCCTAAAAGATCCAAAAAAATTCCACGAAATCCATAGAATTCTAATTTTTCCATTAAATAGCCTATATTAACGGTATCGAATGCTTTAGACAAATCAAAAAACAGTGCCATGACGTGTTCTCCTTTATCCAGTTTCTCTGATGTATATTTCGCAAAGCTGGCGGAAGCAGTTTCCACCGATCTTTTTGATCTAAAACCTTGTAGACATTCAGATAATAAGTCATTTTTAAGGAGATATGCCATCATTCTACTGTATATTAATCGCTCAAATATCTTTGAGAAAATAGATACTAAAGATATAGGTCTATAGTTGTCCAAAATCTGAGGGTCAGATTTTTTATGTAGTGGCACTACCAATGCCACTTTTAACGCCGATGGATATACTACTTCTTCAATGGCTTTATTGAATAGCTGCGTTAGTGGAAGAGCCAAAGTTTTAATATTGTGTTTCAAAATTTTGATTGGAATGCCATCGGTTCCTGTGGAGTTTTTTGAGGCTATACTGGAGACAGCGTGTTGTAGATCAGTATTATTGATAGGTGACATGTAGAAAGAATATGCATGTCTAGTTTTTGGCAGAGTACATTGAAGCAAAGAGGGTGATGGGAAAAAAGCATTTAATGTTTTTAAAGCAATGGTCGAAAAATAGTTAGCAAATTCATTAGCAACCTGAATTTGAAATCAATATTCCATTTACTTTTAAAGAAATATGGTTAGGTTTTTTATAATTATTCATAGAGTTGTTAATTATTCTCCATGCTTCTCTACTTTTATTACTAGCATTATTAATGCGGTTAGTGTAATACATTCTTTTAGCTTTCGATATATTAATAGAATGTTGCTTTTTCATAGTTTTATATATGTTGTAGAGATGTGAGCTTCCTGCCTTGCATATTGTCCAATACATATTCCGTAATGACTTACTTTCATTTATGATGGCATTCGATATCCAAGTATTTATAGGTTTGGAAACTATTTTCCTGAGTTCTAAAGGAAGAAATCGGTCCAAACTATTTGTTAAGATATTAAGGAATTCTTTAAAGCCTAGCTCCACATCGCTCGCAGATATAAATGAAAAGTCTGTTTTTAAGAGATAGTGATGCAATTTTAGGATGTTGTCTTCAGAGTATGTCCTACTTAGTTTATACATCATCCTATTGTTTTTTGATTTGGAATATGATGAATCTAGATGGAATACTTGACTTAGATGGTCTGCTAGAATTGGTTCCACCAAACTGCTCTTAAATGCATTTCTGTCTAAGTTCGTGACCAAGTAATCGATGGCTGTTTTAGAATGTGTCCCATCTGGTCTTCTACCTATTCTTGTTGGTCCCATGTTAATAGTGGATAGATTGAATTGAAGAAAACTATTAAGCAACATACTTCTTTCTTTGGAGTCATTTAAATTGTCTATGTTAAGATCACCGCACAATAATACTGGGTTTTGAGATTTAAGAACTTCAACTAACATGTCATTTAGCCCATCAAAGAACGAATTAAAATTTCCTAAAGTAGATCTATAAATACATATCAATTCAATACAAAAATTTTCAAATAACAGGTTTGTACCACAAACTTCAAAATCAACTTCTTTAGAAAAGTTTTCAAGATTTAGTTTAGAAGTATGTATATCGTCACGTACAAATATGGCCACGCCACCATGCTTGTATGTACCTCTACAATAATTCGAAACTACAGTGAAGTTGTTAATAGAAACAATGTCTAGCTCAGGTTGGGTGCACCAATGTTCACCAATACACAATATTTTAATATTTTGTCTTTTAATGAACAGTTCCACTAGTTCCAGCTTATTTTTTACCGACTGAACATTCACATGTGCTATATTAAAACACTTCGTTTGTTTCGGATATTTTTCGGTTGATACTGTTGTTATGTTTTCACTGTTATTCTTTCGAGTCTTAACAAAAAACGGTTTACGCAGGCGTTTCTCGGCCAAATTTCTGGTTTCGATATATTTTCCAGATCCTCAAAGGGCACCGAAACTTTGAATGATGAGTACTCATCTGGATGTTTGGACTGAATTTTCGTAAATATAACCTGATTGAATTTTTTATTCTTTAGATATTGCTGTAAATCATCTGCTGAAAGTTTTGGATCAAGTTTAAATGCATGAACATGTGCGTAACGTGTGGCAGCTTTTATTTGATTAGATTCGTCGTTAGTACCAAGGATAATATTTGATTTCCTAGTTTTTCTTGATTTTCGCCTTTGGGTTTCCCATTTTTCGTTATTTACACTTTCAGTATGTTGGACGACTGTATTTTATGAATCGGTTTGAATATTTACGTTTGGAATCGGTTGGACCACTACTATGTTTTCTAATTCGATTGTTTTGGTTGTGTTTTTTGCACCAGCTCGCAAATCTGTGCGGGACTTACTTTTCTGTGCGGGATTAACTTTTTCATTCTTATCTTCCAAGTTTTTCGGTACACTATCGCTGACTTTGCTTGTCCCTGCGCGTTCTTCTTGAGAATTTTGTCAAGTTGTAGGTTTTACCAGCACATTAGAAATTACGGAATTTGACAACTTCACGTTCACTTCGGACAAATATGTTACTTTATTAGATAGGTCGGTGATCAAAACTAGTAACGGATCAACATGTTTTTTAATTATATTTGTCATAAGCATTTCAAAATCCGAACTTTGTAAAAACGTTTGTAATATATCAAATTGTTTTTCGGAAGGAACATTGGACCTTAATTCCATCGGTATTATAACATAAATAATGTTTCACAGTATATATAACATAAACTTTACTTTTCACAATTTTAATTTTTCTTGAATTTAACATTAAATACTCTCGCACGTCCACTCTCGTTGAACGCAAACTCACGAATCTTGTATTCACGAATCACGAATTATAATATTCAATACAAGACAAGGCAGACAAGTCTGTCGGTTGAATATGAAGTCTTGTACGAAGTATCCTCAAAGTGCAACGAAGAGACGTCGAAGTGCAAACGAAGTTTTTCCGAGACAACCGAAGTGTCTTGGTTTTCAAACAGCTTGATATATTAACGTGATATCCGAGCTTTAGATATTATATTTAAAGCTCGTACGTCACCTTAAACATATCATGCCGTCCCAAGACATTTCGTTGCATTTCGGCGACACTTTACACTATATTTTTGATAATCCGGCGGTTGGTTATTCCGGCATATTCCGTAATCCGGGCATCTCGGAAAACACGTGTCTTTTCTTTCCGCTTTCCCGCGCTCAGCTGAAATACAGTCAAAAAGGACACTCTTAAGGGGGGAAACCACATTAGGAGGCTGTTTGATACTGATTTTTTAGGATTTTTTTTTTTGGGGGTTGGATGAATTAACTAGAGTTTAATTAAATTTTGACATCATTTTATTCATATTTCGAACATTTTCTGTGAAGTTACGGTGTGATGTCCGCCGAAGGTTGTAAGTGTAGTTTTACAATTGCGTGCAGTGTAGCCATTCCGGTTTTCATGTGAAATCAAAAAGGTTTTGATTTTACATTAATAACTTATTTTCTAAGAATATGAACCTCAATGCAGGCGAAAAAAATTAAAATAAAAAATTTTGCAGGTGTTGGAACAATTTTTCTTCGATTTTCACGATTTTTTTCTATAATTATGTAAAGAAAAATGCCCTTAAAATCATGATATCATCTCACAAGTTGGTTCATATAATTCGGAATTTTATAAAGAATCATACTATCAATTTTCATAATGATCGGTTCCACACTTTTTGAGTTAAATTGCACGCAAATGTGAAAAAAGTCATTTCGAGATAAACGAGGTAATGCTCCGTTGTAGCCTGTACCTGATGTGCACTCGGTTCTATGCTCATAAAATCTAAACGAATGCAAATTTCGATTTGTAATTTTGACAGCGTATTCTTGGATAGTTAAGCTAACGATTTATGCAATAAAAAAAATCGGATTTTTTGAACATCCTAATGTGGTTTCCCCCTCAAACTCTTACTTACTTAACCATTACTCTTTTTTTTTTTTTTTTTTTTTTTTTTTAAAAAGTTTGGTTCGATGTGAATACCGGGTTTGCCGACCCTTCGAACACGTCGGCCTATTGGCCTATTGTATTCTATCACATTCACACTTAGGCCCAGAAACCTGTTGTTATTGTAAATTGCGCTAATAGCCATTTTACACATTTGTCTTCTGGAACAAATGCGGCCGGCGCTGGGGATAGAACTCGGACCTCTATACCTGTCAGTTAGCGCTCTAACATGAGGCCACGAGCGTCACCACTACACCACTCGCGCCGGCAACCATTACTCTTACTTAACCCTTAAACTTAAAATAGTAAAAAAATAGGAAAAATTTCAATGTGAATTTTCATATTATAAGAAAAGAATTAAGGAAACTATGTTCTTTAATTCACAGATTGACTAACAACATAAATAAAATATACTTATTAGTACGGTGTGGCTCCTGCATTTTACTGCTAAGAGATCATGGGGACCTCGTGACCTCTCTTAGCAGTAAAATGTAGGAGCCACAGCGTACTATACTTGCCGCAGCCACCCGATGGAGTAATAAACTTGCCTGATCTTCAAGTGATTTTCGGGGGATGATTCCCTACTGGTCAGTGCAAACGCTTTTGAAGCGTAGATCACGCAGCCGAAACTTTAAACCAAAGATTTTAAATTAAAAAAAATTGTCTAAGGGGCCCCAAAATTATTTTTTGCCCTGGGCCCCGCACTTGCTAGGGACGGCCCTGTTCATAGTGACGTTGTAAAAAGCCTAATTTACACAGATTTGCCAAATTTTACTTCCTATCAAGTTCCAAGTTCGATCTTCCGCTAATAAAGACGGTGAAAGTTAGCTCCGAATTAAAGCAGAGATATATAGTAATCTAGAGAAATATAATTTAAAGTGGTGGTATAGTGAATATAGGAAGAATAAACAAACCTGGACATTCACAAATTACAGGTAGAACTGAGTTTTATGCACTATAAATTGGAAATAACTTACGTTAAACACTGATAAGAGGCACGTTCTCGACGAGTCGACCGGCAGCGTCCTCTTTCCGCAGTATAAGCAGGGTATAAGCAAGAAAGTAGAGATCTCGCAACGACTAAGCTAAATAGTAAACAAAGAACAGGACCGTACTCCCGGAATTTCCGCTTTGACCGCAGTCGGAATCGGACGCTATTCGCGTCGCGGGTTGATCGCGTCAAAACAAACCGGTTTCTCCTCGAACAGTATTCGAAACTTGGAGAAAAATTCTCGTGGCAGCCCATTTTGCCCAGTGTTTTCGACAATTAGTGTCTTTTGATTGTCAAGTGGTTTGTTCGCACCATCATGGCTTTCGAGTGCTTGGAATGCAAACAGGAAATCGTGTTTAGGAACAAATCAGGGGAGGCGGATGTAGTTGACTGCGAGTGCTGCAAAGGTAAATTACACCCAACCTGCTCAGACCTGACGGCAACTGAGCTGAAGGTCTTCGCACTGAAGACGTCGAAACGCACAGTCATCTTCTACTGCTAGCACTGTTTGGCCGCCGAAAACCCGGAAAACATCATGCAAATCTTAGCGAAGATGAACGCACAGATACAGCTCCTCCAGAACTCCAACGCCAAACTGCAGTCCGAGATTCACGATCTCAAAAATCTCACGTTCGCAAAGGCGAACTCTGGTCAACGTGGATCCTCTTCCTCTTCCCAGCCGTCCACGGGCGACTTCGAAGAGTGGTATGGCGAAATTGTGGATCGGAACCGGCGTTCCAAGAACATCATCCTCCACAACATTCCAGAACCAGCTCCCACATCTGCTGGCAAACGCCAGAACACCGACAAGAGTGCAGCCCTGGACATCTTGACACAGATCGGCGGCCAGCAAATTGGTAACTACTCTGTGTCTAGATTGGGCAAGCCCCCGGTCGCTAACCCATCTGCCCAGGACAAACCAAGACCCCTGCTCGTCACTCTCTCGGATCCCGCCATCGCTCTTGATATCCTTAGGAACAAGAAGAAAGTCGGTGGAGCGACTAAAATCACGCCCGACCGCACCCCCAGACAGCGCGAACATCTTAAGTTTTTGTATTCTCAAATCAAAGCTGATGAAGAGAAAGGTATATTTGATAAAGTGATAAAGTACATCAACGGGGTTCAGAAGATCGTTGATCCCCTGGACCGTAGGGCCCGCCAGTCGCAGGGAAACTTGTAACTCGGCAATCCCCAAAATTATCGCTGTATTATCAAAATGTAAGAGGACTTCGAACTAAACTCCCAGAGTTTGTAAAAGCAACCCCATCGTTTGACCATCTCGACCTCATCATCTTAACTGAAACCTGGCTTCACCAAGGTATTTTCGACGCGGAGCTCTACATGAAATCGCACGATATTCACCGACTCGATAGAAGCTTAGCAACCAGTACCAGTTTGCGCGGCGGCGGTGTTTTGATCGCGGTGAAACGCAAACACCTCAATCAATTGCTACCTGTCGCGACTGGAAATCTCGAGGTCATATTTGTATTGATGCGTATTGGATCCGTTGATTACATTGTGAGCCTTGTATATTTCCCCCCAAAATCACCACTCACAGATTATATAAAATTTGCAGAAACTCTTGAACTCGTTTCAGATAGGTACCCTGTAGCTACATTTATTATTTGTGGTGATTTTAATCTCCCGGGAACCGTATGGCAAAACGATCCGGACCGCATTTTCACTCAACATGATAATGCTACCCCTATGACAATTCAAATTTGTACATGCTTAGTAGACACATTTAATTTCCTAAATTTACATCAGCTAAATTCAGCCAGAAATAGTCATTGGAATACACTCGACCTAATATTTGTGTCAAACTCACTTCAATGTTCTACCTCCATCTCGGATTTTCCTTTAATAGCACCTGATACATTTCACCCCCCAATTGATGCATTGATCTCAATACCGGAAAATTTAACTCCTTCATTTTGCGGCGAAACGAGATATAAATTCGAACGTGCTGATTATGAGGCGATAAACAACGACTTGCTTAATTTTAATTGGTTTACTACTTTTACGTATTATTCCCTTGATCACTGCGTCGAGGCACTCTATGATGCGCTTTACGATACGATAGATAAACATGTTCCGAAAATGCAAATCACTGCCTCAACGTATCCAATATGGTACTCCAGCAGACTTAAGGTACTTCTTAGAGAAAAATATAAAGCACACGCAAATTACAAACAATCTCTGAATGACGCGGACTACAAACTCTTCTCAGATCTACGAAGAAATTGTAAATTAGTTACGATTGAAGACTATTTTAGTTACCTGCGCACTGTTCAAGAGTATATTAACCACGATATCAAACCCTTTTGGAAATTCTCGAATGCCAAAAAGGGCACGTCTGGTCTACCTAGCTCTATGTTTTACGCGCAAAATACCGCACAAAATCCCCAAGACATTGTGGATTTATTTGCAAGCTTTTTCGAATCAGTATACTCATCCGAAGTAGTAAATTCTGCCCCGCTTGGTGACTTGACAGACTTGCCTGTTGATATTAACAACATTGTCCTGACACAACCTGATGTCTTCAAAGCCATTGGCAGTATGAGGGACTGTAATGCCCCCGGACCGGATGGCATACCATCATCCCTTATCAAGCAATGCAACGCAACATTGACACCCGTTCTACACTACCTGTTCTCTCGTTCACTCCGGGAGGGCCACTTCCCGCCAAAATTCAAAACTAGCTATATCGCCCCAATCTTCAAAAACGGCAATAGATCAAATATCGAAAACTATAGACCTATCTCGAAAATAAGCACTATACCGAAACTCATGGAAGCCATAATTACTGAAAAACTCACCACCATTTTGAACCCACATATAATTACTGAACTTTTCTAACTTTTTAGCAACATATCTTGGAGAATCTTGAAAATGGTACCCAAGTGGATACCATTTTCACAGATTTTTCCAAGGCTTTCGACTCGGTAAACCATACCCTTCTTATTGATGACCTCAGTCGCTTAGGATTAAAAGGGACCCTACTGGAGTGGATGAGAAGTTACCTGACAGGTAGAACACAGAGGGTGAAATATAAGTTCTGCGTGTCGAGGGAAGTGAACGTGTCATCGGGTGTCCCCCAGGGCTCCCATTTGGGCCCAGCTCTGTTCCTCGTATTTGTCAATGATTTGAAGATTCACTTGCCAAATTGTAACTTTCTTCTATTTGCCGATGACTTAAAGCTTTTTCACCCAATCAAGACACCCCAAGATTGTCGAGATCTCCAATCTTATCTAGATGCATTACTATCCTGGTGTACTCGAAAACGTCTCCGGCTAAACATCGCAAAATGTAAATCAATGAGTTTTTACCGGACTGGGTCAAGAATGGATAATAATTACATAATTTAGGGCGAACCACTAGCGCAAGTCACAGAATTCAAAGATCTGGGTGTAGTGCTCGATCATAAATTGAAATTCGAAAAACACATTGATTATATAGTTAGTAAAGCAAAACAGACGCTGGGTTTCATAAACCGAATGACCGTAGAATTTGAAAATATATATACTCTGAAAACATTGTATACGTCACTAGTGAGGCCTATACTTCTATACGCCTCACCGGTCTGGTCCCCGCATTACAACTGTCATATAGTTAAGATAGAAAGAACCCAACATCGTTTTTTAAACATTATAGCGTGGAAACTAAGCCTGCCGTCCCCTCGTGTATCTCACGATTATAGCCAAATTGCGGACCTAATGCACTTAACCTCACTGCGTTCGTACCGACGGTATTTCGACATTATATTTTTATTTAATTTAATCGGGAAGCGCATTGATTCGGCGTACCTTCAGGCTAAAATCAATGTGCACACCCCTGTTCGCGGTCTAAGGTCAAACACTCTTCGCATATACGAGGTGCCACGTGCACGAACAAACACATACTATTATGCACCATTGTGGAGAATGTGTAGGGTCGCAAATGAAAACCAATTTGATTTCCCGTTACCCAGCTTTAGTTTTATAAGTCGTGTCAGAATATCGATACTGTCCGGCTACTGTTAACCGCGAACCTATTTTCTTTTTTTTTAATATATAAGATTAAGTAGAATGTAATTGGGCGATTGCCTGTCTTATATATATATAAATAAATAAAATATACCACTTCCTATTTAATTGTAAACAAACACTGGCCTGGTCGAATAGTCCAGTGTTGTCAATGGTCCAGATTATGACATAAGACATTAGGGTCTTGAGGTGTTTTCTAAGTCTGCAGTGCCCCGTCAGGACTCCTGTCAGAATTCTAAGCACAACAATATTTACAAGGATTAAATCCCTCCTACAGATAACCTACGAATATACTAAAAATGCAGGACTTAGATGAAATCAATCAAAACTCAAATCAAACACAAAATTACACTTTGGCCCGAGTAACGGTAAAATTCCTTCTTTTGGGAAAAGAAATGTAGGTTTATGGTTTAGGCAAATAGAAGCCCAATTTGCTACTGCAAATATAGTAACAGAACACACTAAATATAACTATATTTTAGGAAGTATAGATCCAGAAATTTTGGAGCTAGTTTCTGATTTGATAGAGGAACCAACAACAGCCACTCAATACACAGATTTAAAAAATCGATTAATAAAGGAATTCGAAGAAAGCGATAGCAGAAAAGCGAAGAAACTCCTCACAGAATTACAACTAGGTGATAAAAAATCATCAGCTCTATTGAGAGAAATGAGAAGCTTGGCAGGAGCCCAAATCAAAGATGATTTCTTGCGTAGTCTTTTCCCACAACGTCTTCCGGAGCCGGCCAGTTCTATTTTAGCTGCAAGTAGTGACAAGCTTGATTCATTGGCAACTATGGCAGATAAAATATTAGAAGTTATACGACCACCACAATTTTTTTCAATTACTGCTACTCCTGTTTTAACAACAGAGCCATGGGAGACCCGAATGTTAGCACTAGAAGCTCAAGTAGCACAACTAACTAGAACATTCAGCAACGTCGAAGGCAAAATTTTGAAAAATGTTGGTACCATTATAAATTTGGAGCCAATGCAACCAAGTGTGTCGCTCCATACGATTTTGTAAAAAACGAACAGGAAAACGAGCAGTCCAGACGCTGACGGCGGCCAGTGAGTTAGGCCAACGTTCACGCCGCCTATTTGTTACTGATTCTTCAACCAAACGGCAATATTTAGTTGATTCAGGAGCTGATATTTCTGTCTTTCCTCCTAAATCATACAACTCAATTCGACCGTCAAGTAGAATGCTTTATGCAGCAAATGGTTCGGCTATACCCACTTACGGTGAGCAACTACTCAAGCTTGATATTGGCCTAAGAAGAAATTTTGTTTGGCCATTTGTTATAGCCCGAGTGCAAACCTCTATCATCGGTGCAGATTTCTTGAGTAATTTTGGATTGTTAGTAGATTTGCAGCATCAATGTTTATTAGACACATCTACAAAACTTACCAGTTATTCCAAGATATTCCAGTTTCATTTCTGCACTTAATCCAACCGGATCACCCATATGTAGATCTATTAATAAAATATCCTCGTTTACTGCATTCAAGTACATCCTTCAAAATACCGCATCATGAAATCACACACTCCATTATAACTACAGGACCACCGGTCACTGCTAAAGCTAGACGTCTATCTGCAGAAAAACTTCAGGCTGCTCAAACTGACTTTCAGGAGATGATCAATTTAGGAATTTGCCGACCATCAAGTAGTCCATGGCCTAGTCTGCTTCATTTAGTACTGAAGAAGGATGGATCATGGAGACCATGTGGTGACTATAGAGCCCTAAATGCTATAACTAAACCAGACAGGTATCCAATTCCACACATACAAGATTTCAACTCTCAGCTCGCCAACAAAAGAATTTTTACAAAGCTTGATTTGGTAAGAGCATATCATAATATACCAGTAGCCACTGAGGATATACCAAAGACAGCAGTAATAACTCCATTTGGTCTTTTTGAGTTCGTACGACTTAGTTTTGGCCTTAGAAATGGAGCTCAGTCATTTCTACGTTTTATGCACCAAATCCTTAAGGATTTTTCTTTTGCTTTTTCATAATAGCCTAAATTCTCAGCCTAATTTGTTCCACGGATGATGATGAAGCTAACGATGACGTGAATGTTTGAACTCTGCGAACTGTAGCAAACGGTGACGCGTTTTACCTACTCAATGTTTGTTCGAAATCGACAGAATAAAGACCGATTCTCATATACGCGACAGTCAGCTACGCGACGACGCGCGATCGAGTGTCGCGAATTGTCGCGTCGCTGCTAGGTATTCTCATATATGCGATACTCGGCTACGCGACTCTTTGCTGCAAGTGTTTGGAATTAGTATAACCCATCCCTCGATTTACACGGTGCCGTACACGGTTTCGTTTTATACGGTTGATTACTTAAAGCTCGATTAAAAGTTATCTTTAAAAAACCGCAAACGTCAAAAAACGTTCTAATGTTATCAAGGAGAGAAATTAGACGTAAGAAATCGTTCTGGATTTATCCAGGAGCGTATCTATCGTGTAAATCGAGAGATTAATATAACGAGAGATTAATATAATTAACTTATGATGGATGATTTGTCAAGAAATATGTGTCGCGTCTTTCTCATTATTTTAGTCTAATCGAAAGCGCGCGGACGGGCGAATTGAATTAGTCGAATCATGGGGTAATTGTTCCGCGGAGACGCCGAAGGAAATCTTATTTTCGAGTGTATTAGCTCGCGACGATGAAGCTTTGAGGGAAACAAAAGGTGGGATGAATTCATATCGGAACTGTTCGAGGAGTGGCTGTAAAGCGCTGCATTTTTCTTTTCTCTTCTCCTTCGAAATGAAAATCTCGTAAAACACGCGACCTTTTCCTCAATGTAATGGATGTTGTTTCGTGTAGAAACGCGAATCTTTAAAAAAAAAAAAAGTTCCATGTCCTTTGGATTTCTTACAAACCCGAGGGAAACGTAACATTTTTTCCATTCAATTATTTGTAACAGCAAGTAAAAACACTAAGTTATATATAAATTTGTAACCTAATTACAACTTGTAATTTAGAGATAGGTTATAAAAATCTATAACTAGAATACTCTGCTGGTAATACAGGACAAGACTGGACAAACAAGACAGGCAAGAATAGACAAACAAGACTAGACAGACAAGACTAGACAAACAAGACTAGACAGACAAGACTAGACAGACAAGACTAGACAGACAAGACTAGACAGACAAGACTAGACAGACAAGACTAGACAGAAAAGACTAGACAGACAAGACTAGACAGACAAGACTAGACAGACAAGACTAGACAGACAAGACTAGACAGAAAAGACTAGACAGACAAGACTAGACAGACAAGACTAGACAGACAAGACTAGACAGAAAAGACTAGACAGACAAGACGAGACAGACAAGACTAGACAGACAAGACTAGACAGACAAGACTAGACAGACAAGACTAGACAGACAAGACTAGACAGACAAGACTAGACAGACAAGACTAGACAGACAAGACTAGACAGACAAGACTAGACAGACAAGACTAGACAGACAAGACTAGACAGACAAGACTAGACAGACAAGACTAGACAGACAAGACTAAACAGACAAGACTAGACAGACAAGACTAGACAGACAAGACTAGACAGACAAGACTAGACAGACAAGACTAGACAGATAAGACTAGACAGGCAAGACTAGACAGGCAAGACTAGACAGACAAGACTAGACAGACAAGACTAGACAGACAAGACTAGACAGACAAGACTAGACAGACAAGACTAGACAGACAAGACTAGACAGACAAGACTAGACAGACAAGACTAGACAGACAAGACTAGACAGACAAGACTAGACAGACAAGACTAGACAGACAAGACTAGACAGACAAGACTAGACAGACAAGACTAGACAGACAAGACTAGACAGACAAGACTAGACAGACAAGACTAGACAGACAAGACTAGACAGACAAGACTAGACAGACAAAACTAGACAGACAAGACTAGACAGACAAGACTAGACAGACAAGACTAGACAGAGAAGACTAGACAGACAAGACTAGACAGACAAGACTAGACTGACAAGACTAGACAGACAAGAGTAGACAGACAAGACTAGACAGACAAGACTAGACAGACAAGACTAGACAGACAAAACTAGACAGACAAGACTAGACAGACAAGACTAGACAGACAAGACTAGACAGACAAGACTAGACAGACAAGACTGGACAGACAAGACTAGACAGACAAGACTAGACAGACAAGACTAGACAGACAAGACTAGACAGACAAGACTAGACAGACAAGACTAGACAGACAAGACTAGACAGACAAGACTAGACAGACATGACTAGACAGACAAGACTAGACAGACAAGACTAGACAGACAAGACTAGACAGACAAGACTAGACAGACAAGACTAGACAGACTAGACAGACAAGACTAGACAGACAAGACTAGACAGACAAGACTAGACAGACAAGACTAGACAGACAAGACTAGACAGGCAAGACTAGACAGGCAAGACTAGACAGACAAGACTAGACAGACAAGACTAGACAGACAAGACTAGACAGACAAGACTAGACAGACAAGACTAGACAGACAAGACTAGACAGACAAGACTAGACAGACAAGACTAGACAGACAAGACTAGACAGACAAGACTAGACAGACAAGACTAGACAGACAAGACTAGACAGACAAGACTAGACAGACAAGACTAGACAGACAAGACTAGACAGACAAGACTAGACAGACAAGACTAGACAGACAAGACTAGACAGACAAGACTAGACAGACAAGACTAGACAGACAAAACTAGACAGACAAGACTAGACAGACAAGACTAGACAGACAAGACTAGACAGACAAGACTAGACAGACAAGACTAGACAGACAAGACTAGACTGACAAGACTAGACAGACAAGAGTAGACAGACAAGACTAGACAGACAAGACTAGACAGACAAGACTAGACAGACAAAACTAGACAGACAAGACTAGACAGACAAGACTAGACAGACAAGACTAGACAGACAAGACTAGACAGACAAGACTAGACAGACAAGACTAGACAGACAAGAGTAGACAGACAAGACTAGACAGACAAGACTGGACAGACAAGACTAGACAGACAAGACTAGACAGACAAGACTAGACAGACAAGACTAGACAGACAAGACTAGACAGACAAGACTAGACAGACAAGACTAGACAGACAAGACTAGACAGACAAGACTAGACAGACAAGACTAGACAGACAAGACTAGACAGACAAGACTAGACAGACAAGACTAGACAGACAAGACTAGACAGACAAGACTAGACAGACAAGACTAGACAGACAAGACTAGACAGACAAGACTAGACAGACAAGACTAGACAGACAAGACTAGACAGACAAGACTAGACAGACAAGACTAGACAGACAAGACTAGACAGACAAGACTAGACAGACAAGACTAGACAGACAAGACTAGACAGACAAGACTAGACAGACAAGACTAGACAGACAAGACTAGACAGACAAGACTAGACAGACAAGACTAGACAGACAAGACTAGACAGACAAGACTAGACAGACAAGACTAGACAGACAAGACTAGACAGACAAGACTAGACAGACAAGACTAGACAGACAAGACTAGACAGACAAGACTAGACAGACAAGACTAGACAGACAAGACTAGACAGACAAGACTAGACAGACAAGACTAGACAGACAAGACTAGACAGACAAGACTAGACAGACAAGACTAGACAGACAAGACTAGACAGACAAGACTAGACAGACAAGACTAGACAGACAAGACTAGACAGACAAGACTAGACAGACAAGACTAGACAGACAAGACTAGACAGACAAGACTAGACAGACAAGACTAGACAGACAAGACTAGACAGACAAGACTAGACAGACAAGACTAGACAGACAAGACTAGACAGACAAGACTAGACAGACAAGACTAGACAGACAAGACTAGACAGACAAGACTAGACAGACAAGACTAGACAGACAAGACTAGACAGACAAGACTAGACAGACAAGACTAGACAGACAAGACTAGACGGACAAGACTAGACAGACAAGACTAGACAGACAAGACTAGACAGACAAGACTAGACAGACAAGACTAGACAGACAAGACTAGACAGACAAGACTAGACAGA
The DNA here is from genome assembly GCA_944588485.1 of Phosphuga atrata. NCBI lineage: Eukaryota > Metazoa > Arthropoda > Insecta > Coleoptera > Silphidae > Phosphuga > Phosphuga atrata. The sequence continues at coordinate 7,206,249 of OX155893.1, read as the reverse complement.
CAAGACTAGACCGACAAGACTAGACAGACAAGACTAGACAGACAAGACTAGACAGACAAGACTAGACAGACAAGACTAGACAGACAAGACTAGACAGACAAGACTAGACAGACAAGACTAGACAGACAAGACTAGACAGACAAGACTAGACAGACAAGACTAGACAGACTAGACTAGACAGACAAGACTAGACAGACAAGACTAGACAGACAAGACTAGACAGACAAGACTAGACAGACAAGACTAGACAGACAAGACTAGACAGACAAGACTAGACAGACAAGACTAGACAGACAAGACTAGACAGACAAGACTAGACAGACAAGACTAGACAGACAAGACTAGACAGACAAGACTGGACAGACAAGACTAGACAGACAAGACTAGACAGACAAGACTAGACAGACAAGACTAGACAGACAAGACTAGACAGACAAGACTAGACAGACAAGACTAGACGGACAAGACTAGACCGACAAGATTCTTTGATAATTTTGTTGCAAATTTCACGATAGGTCGCGAAATATTTCCTGTGTTATAAGCGGGAATTTGCAAAAACAACCGAAAAGCAGTCAATTGTTTCCAGAATTTTCAGATTTACTTTAAAAATTATATTCAACTATCCAAATGACTTTGATGGCTTTTAAATTGTCACAGACCACCGATTGTTGACCGCTGATCTAGTCTAGATCAACCTGTAGTAGTGTGTATAGTCACACAGTTAAGACCGCACAGACAGGATTAAGTTTCTTATTAGGGTAGATACGGTAGTCAAATGTCAATTAGACAATACCCACTGTTACCAATATATGATACAAAATTCCCCTAAGTAGTTCTTGTGTAGGGGAATCCCATAACTAACCAATCATATGTGAATTTGATTGAATACGCTATAAACAATTTTAGAGAGTGTTTTGAAAAAGGCGCGTTTATCCCACTAGAACGTAAATCTTTGTTTCTAAGGTGCAGAATCAAAACATTTGTGTAAACAAAGATTGGCAGAGGTTAAACAGGTCGTAGTTCAACAATTATATCATTCATGTTGAGCAAAATGGCCCATGTGAAATGTACCAACTCTCAATACCCTCTCAGTTTAATTTTTCGGTTCATCCTGCAAGATTTCGAGATACCATGGAGTTATCACCTTAGTGAATACGACCCCCCTATGTACAATTCACCAACATTAGAATTTAAACCGTGGGCTGATCCTCCAATAGGTAAATAAATAACTTAAATGTTTCTATGTAATTCTGTTTTGAAAATTTTTGAAGGTGATGTAAAATTTTCTCCGAAATGGAATCAACTAGATGGAAATATTAGCAGGATTAGTCATATGGGCGATTATGCTGTAGTTGACGGTTTTCCTAGAAATCCTGAGGGACGAACTGGTTTATATGGAAGAGGAAATTTGGGGAAATGGGGTCCTAACCATGCAGCCGATCCTATAGTAACTCGGTGGAAGAGATTGGATGGACATATTGTCGAGCATAAGAAAACTAATTTGTAAAAAACAGCTTTTTAAGGAAATTTTGTTGTAAATTTTGATGTTCTTTCAGGCCAATTTTACAATTTTGTGCCATCGAAAGACAAGATTTAAACGAATGGGCCATACCTGGAGGGATGGTAGACCCAGGTGAAAATGTAACGCAAACTTTAATCCGAGAATTTATGGAAGAAGCTCTGAATTCTTTAGATAGCAAACCAGGTTAAACACATATTCCCTTCATCTTTCTGTTATTTAACAACTCTCAATATTCAATCTGACTCAATAATCTGTTAACAACTTCCATTATAGATAAACTTGAGAAAAACAAGCAGATAATTGAAAACTTCTTCAAAACTGGACAGGAAATCTATAGGGGATACGTTGATGATCCTAGGAACACGGATAATGCATGGATGGAAACTGTAGCTTATAATTTCCATGACGAAACAGGAGATTCCATTGGAAAAATCAAGTTGAATGCGGGAGATGATGCTAAGAGTGTTAAATGGTTGGATATTAATGGAAAGTTGGCTTTGTATGCTAGTCATTTGGATTTAATCCACAAAGTCATTAAGCTAAGAAAAGGTCATTGGTAATTTTAAAATAAAATGTGTTGTGATTGTAAAACATGTTTTATCCCACATAATATTACTCAACATCACAGTATATAAAACATTAATATAGTAGATTTTGTAACTAGGGCGAAAGGTTGTCAATATTACTCGGTAGCGAAAATGTGTAAATGAGGGCGCGCATTCGCTCAAGAGTGAAATTGACAGTTTCGTCCATTTTACAAGTTATGTAAAACATAAGTAATATTGACAATTTATCGCATTAAAAAACGTGCATCAAGCTAGTGCTATTGTGTATTAGTGATAAAAAAATCATTTATAATATAATTCCTATTTATATGCAGTTTCAAGACTTAATAGCCAAGTCGGTTATACTGGGATATGAGGCATGAACCGTTCAGCGCCCTCTGTTCACTCTGTGAAACTAACGGAGAGTGACATAAAACCTCAAGTGGCGCGTAGAAAACGCCACCGTAACTACAGATTTGAACAAAATGGATGGTTAGATTCGTTTATATTACGAGAAGATCAATGAAGACCACATATCGCGCGGCAGCGCGATATCTCGATCAGAATTAAGAAAAAAATTTCAATAGTATAAACAATTTGTATATACCCCCTTCAAATCTATTTTCCGTACGCCTTTGTGTTTTGTCCCCAATAAACCTTTTCATATTTGAAATTTTTTGTGCAATGTGTCAATTTCTGCCATGTTTTGCCCGAACTTTTTAACGTTTAACCTTATTATTTACCCGAAACTTTCATATTCCCGCGTTTCAAACATGGCGTATGCACATGCGCTTAACTAACCGTAAAAAGGTCTATGCGCATATTGCGCTCATTTAGTTGCCTATATATTTCATACCTCTTATCAAAGATTTACCGCCAATTCTAGTAGAAATAGATTTTAGATAATTAAAATAGACAAGTTTCAACAGTATCTTTAATTAGATTACTTGCTTCTATCTAGTTAGAACAGTTATTAGTCTATTACTCAAATATTAAAATTACAGCTTTAACTACTAGTGCCACTGCAGACAAACGGATTTTCTTGCAACTTATCAAGGAATTCCAATAATCTAATCGAATACAATTAACTAAATATTTAGGTTTGTTTATCTTAGTAATATGACTTAAGTTTAGTTTAGATTTAATTGGTAGTCACAAAATAAGCTGCAGCTATAAAGTCCACCCCATCTACACTTTTTTCGCGTGCGCACCGAAATAATCTTGAAATAAAAAGCATAGACGTAGTGAAAATATTTTTTTGTAAAATTTTAGTTGTAATAATCACTAATTGTTAACAGATTAAAATTGGGCACACGACCCCCAAACAACCTGCGTCCTTTAATAGTGGAAGATAGCGCAGAGGATATAACCCAGATAATATATTTGTAAGCTACAGGATCAGTCACCAAGTGACAAAAACTAAGGAAACCCCTACCTAGAACCCAACACCGACCTATCACATGCTCTGTAACTGCGGCTATAAAACTATAGTCCATTTTTTTAAAGAATGCAGTATAGGGAAGATAGGGCTTATTTGACCTTGTACTCTGATTGGCTTAAATCGAGGAGAAGTTCACACCGATGATATTTACTTTTCCATTTCAGCCTCTTTTCTCTCTTTCTTTTCACATACATTTGCAGCTGTTAGTTGTCAATGGCTGCCGTGTCAATTCACAATTGTCATCTGATCTGTTTGTATCTGTTTTTTTCCTTATTATTGTTGCCATTTGATGACATTTTGGAAACCATAAATAAATTACCAATTTTATATTCAAGTAACTATATTTGGATTTAGCGCCAAATTTTGTAACTAGATTGAACATTTGTCACAGTGTAATCCAAACTTTGTCTACGTAATCGCGTGTTATACACAAATTCAACTCATTTTTATGAAACAAACAAAAATTTCGCAAGATGCTAAACTGGCCCAACACGTGGCTCGCGAGTTAGATATATCAAAGGACGATATACGAGTAGTTAAGACAAAAGTTCGAGGGCACACCTCGGACTGACTGACTGAGATATAGAGGAACTAAAAAAACACGGTAAAATGTTCAAAATACATTTTATTTCCTATAAAATATATATGGGTCCGGACAGACCACATGTGCCAAATCAAAGTATATTCAAATACATATCCTTGTAATTACCCTTGTATGACATTTATCCTTTTATTTTTTCATTTAAATGAAAGCTAATGAAATTTTAGGAAAAGTCAAGGAAATTTAAGTCGATAGCTCAATTGGAATTACACTAAAAAACAAATGAAATCGCGAAAGGCCTGGCTGGACCCACGCACCAAACGGAGGGTTGAACTGTGTTCCAATCTTTTGTGTTCACTCTCGTGCTAGCCGTCGTAGAGAACGGACGTATACGCGCCGAGAATATTAAATTCCCCTATTGTGAAATAGAAATGTACTATAAAAATCAGGTGCTGCTGTGCTATCGAGATTTGGAAACATGGCGGAAAAAAGTGGCGGCAAAAATCCGGAGCAGGACATGGACACGCTGCACATGTCAAAAAAGGACGACACCTCGACTTTTAACCATCACCTACAAACGAACCAATTGCCCTCTACGTCATTCGCAAGAAGCCAGGAAAGAGATGACATAGGGCTGATACTCAGACGAACGCCGAACACTAACGTCCCAGGAAAATTACCCTCTTGACAGGTATTTCACGCAAAAAACGCCCAAAAAGGGACTCTCGTAATAAGGAGTCAGGAAGCGACCCTGAGCAACAATATATTAGTACCCAAAATAGATTTTCTGTCCTCACCCAAAACCCAACGGTGACTGACAATGTAAACACATCGGACAATCAAATCAAAAATCAGCAAGAAACAGCAAACAACAGTAGCGAATCGAAGCCGCCCCCCATATTTATACCGGCAGTGGAATCAATAAACGCTCTAACCGCAACACTAAGCGAAATTGTTCCAAATGACGACTATACATTCAAATCCATAAACAACGATGGCCGCCAACTGAAAATCATGGCCAAGAGCACAGACGCCTTCAGATCAATTGTACGCAAGTTAGACGAAATAGGTGCCTCTTATCACATCAATTAACTTAAACAACAACGAGCCTTCAGAGTCGTAATAAGATCACTGCATCCCTCCACCTGTCACAACGATATTAAAGAAGAAATCGAAAAGCATGGCCGCCAAGTGAGGAATGTAATGAACATCAGACAAAGCAGAACCAAATTACCGCTCCCGCTATTCTTCCTAGATCTCGAACCGGCCAATAACAATAAAGATATCTATAAACTAGATCTCCTTCACCACGCAAAAGTACAAATCGAACCCCCCAAAAAAAGATTGGAAATAGTGCAATGCACCAGGTGTCAAAGATACGGGCATACGAAAACCTACTGCCGCATGCAATATAGATGCGTGAAATGCGGAGACGACCATAGTACTGCAAACTGTAGAAAACCGAAAGACACCCCTGCCAGATACGCACTTTGTGATAAAAATCACACAGCTAATTACAAAGGTTGCCCTGTATACCGAGAAATGATAGAAAGAAGAAATGCAAACTCCCAGAAATCGCACTGGCACCGATCAATAGCCAATAATATCCGAGATCCCGCAAGTCAGCTCCAAAGACCACCGCTCAACAGATCACCTGACAGAAATAATCACACAAGCTATGCGGAGACTGTATGGCCAAGGCCAAGCGCTGATACAAATAACAACAACACAACAAATACAGAAATATCATCGTTCCTTGTAAAATCTTTTGACGAATTTAAAGCCGCCTTCAAGCAGCAAAACGAACTTTTAAACACAATGCTACAACTACTAACAACAGTACTTTCGAAGTTCGCCAACACAAAATAAATAACTTTTACAGTATAGTCGTATGGAATGTAAATGGCTTGGTGCAACACCGCCAAGAAGTAACAGCATATTTACACACAAACAAAATAGATATTATGCTGATCTCCGAAACTCATTTGACTGATAGAAGCTATATTAAAGTTCGAGACTACAACATATATGAAACACAACATCCCGATGGCACGGCTCATGGTGGTACAGCAATTATTGTCAAAAAATCGATTAAACATTATGAATCAGTTAAAAGCGACAAAGATTATTTACAAGCAACTTCCATAGTCATCGAAGACTGGAAACACGGCCCCATAACTGTAGCAGCCGTGTACTGTCCCCCAAAGCACGTAATAAAAAAAGAAATGTTCCTGGATTTTTTCGGTAGTCTGGGACCGTGCTTCATCACAGGAGGCGACTTTAACGCGAAGCACCGGTTCTAGGGCTCGAGGCTAGATACTACAAGAGGGCGGGAACTTTATAAAAGCCTGTACGAGAAAAACTACGATCAATTGTCACCAAGGGAACCCACATACTGACCCACAGATGTGAACAAAATACCAGATGTCTTAGATTTTTTCGTAACGAAAGGAATAGTCAAGAGTCATACACTAATAAGAGCCGATTTAGATCTCTCAATAGATCATACTCCCGCCACTTTGACCATTAGTACTAGAGTTCTATATAACAAGAAAACGGACTGGAAAATGTTCCAAGATATAATACAAAGCGACATCAATCTGAAAATGTCCCTAAACAATGGCGACAATATTAATGCAGTGACTATCTAACAAAACTAATACAAGATACAGCTCGGCTATCCACACCCCAAATAGAAACAGAAGCTCGCGAGAACTTCTATCCGAAAGAAATAAGAGACAAAATAGTTGAAAAAAGAAAGTTCAGAAAAAAATGGCAGGTAATACAAAAAATCCCATAGATAAAACGAACTTTAATAGAGCTATCCAAGAGCTAAAAAAGTCAATAAGAGAATTTCAGAATGAATCTTTCCAATATAACCTACAGAATCTAACAAACACGGCGGACACAGACTTCTCACTATGGAAGGTGACAAAACGAATAAAGCAGCCGCAGCAACAAAGTCCACCTATAAAAAAACCAGATAACAGCTGTGCCAGAAGTGAAGCAGAAAAGGCAGATGCATTCGCTAATCACCTAGCCAACGTTTTCAAACCGTATCCTGCAACTCAAAATATACCCGAAATACCTGAATACCTCGAGACCCCTCTCCCAATGCACCTACCGATACAACACACCTCGCCAAACAAAATTCGATACTGTATAGTAAAAGAATTCAAAGCCAGAAAAGCGCCTGGTCATGACCTTGTCGATGGAAAAATTCTCAAAGAATTGCCCAGGAAAGCCATTGTCTTTATAGCCACATAATTCAATGCCATAATATCCGGCAATCTTATATACCGTCGCGATGGAAATCAGCACAAATTATACCCATTCTAAAACCAGGCAAACCACCGAACGAGTCACATCGTACAGATCAATTAGCCTGCTACCCACTCTGTCAAAATTGTTTGAGAAAATATTGCTCAAACGAATGAACACAATAATTGACAGCGACAAGATCATCCCCAAACATCAGTTTGGATTTAGAAACAGACACTCGACAATAGAGCAAGTGAAACTCGATTAAGGAAAAGATATACTGTTCGGCTGTTTTCCTTGACATAATGAAGCATTCGACAAAGTCTGGCACGATGGACTCCTATACAAAATAAAACCCTACCTCAATACTTTTTAATCATGAAATCATATCTCAACGCGAGAAAATTCCAAGTACGACAAGGACAAGAGTTCTCACAAGTCTATTCAATAGAATCAGTCGACCGCAAGGAAGCGTGCTTGGTCCCGTCCTATACACACTCTTCACGGACGATCTACCCATCGAAGATAATGCAACGGTCGCAACGTATGCTGACGATACAGCAATCCTAGCAGCTGATATAGATCCAGCCGCAGCATCTAATATACTCCTATTACTGCTAAATAAAATAGAGGAATGGTTTGACAAATGGAGATTAAAAGCCTGCGAAACTAAATCCATCCACATCACGTTTGCAACAAGAAAGGGGAACTGACCACATGTTAAACTCTATGGTCAGCCACTTCCAATCACACATGAGGTCAAACACCTGGAAATCTACCTCGACAGGAGACTCACGTGGACTAAGCACATAAAAACAAAAAGAAAACAACTCTAACAGTCAGCAAAATGTATTGGCTCATTGGCAAAAAATCTAAGCTATCGATGTATAACAAACTCATCATCTACAAAACGATATTTAAACCGATATGGACATACGGTATACAGCTATGGGGAACAACCAGTAACTCCAACATCGAAATACTCCAGTGGTTCCAGTCAAAAACATTGAGAATCATCTCCAATACTCCCTGGTACGTGACGAATAAACAAATCCACAAGGACCTCAATATAAATCCGATAAAAAAGGAAATACGGCAATTCAGCGAAAAATAGCAGCAGAGGATCACCGACCACCCCAATCAACTGGCTTCCATCCTTCTAAATGAAGATATAATAACAAGACGGCTTAAAAGATTCAAACCAAAAGACCTCCCGGAGCGATTCCCAGCCTAAACCGAGTACATGCGTGCGAGTGAATGTGCGAGCGCACAAACAATCGTAAACACCAGGGAGAGGTATCACTGGACACCCACCTAGAATTCGCAAACCCATCTTAATGTCAACCAAACAGCTGAGTGTTGTAATAACAACAGCTTGCCGTTTACTTATTAATAAAAAAAAATCTTTTGTGGTAATCCTAAACTTTAACGCACCTAACTTTGTACCCGCCACTGGAGGTTTTTCGTCAATTTCCATTAGTTCGAAATTGTGACACTGGCACTGAACGCAATGTAGCTTCTTGTGAGAGTAATCCCTTCTAATTTAAATTATAAGTTATGTCTCATTACATTATCATTAGGGAATACAAACACACGGATTCATCACAAGTCACAGAAGTTGTTCGAAATGCTTATCTTTCCAACGTCAAATCTTCCTTCTACAATGCACTAACCAGAGAAGTAAATAAATATGAATAGTTCAATATAAATATTAGATTAATAGCAAGATCCTACAGAATTGAAATGTTGATGGCATTGTATAAAGAACAATATATAATATAATCCAATAAAAACTTCTGTTTTAGATTACATTCCAGATAATCGTGATGTCTGCAGCAATAATGTTCATCTTCTTTGGTGTTCCGATCCTCTACTGTCTGCTCTCTATCCCTTTAGCCATGATTCTCATCTACATTTCCATCTACAGTTCCTTTTACATTAAAGCAGCAGAGGTGATGCAGAGCAAAAGACCATTACAATGCTGGGTTGCCGAATCGTGCAGACCATTCTTTTCCTTGACCGATCCAAAGAACACTTCTTATAGGATCATCAGCGAGAAGCATCTTATGACTGAGGGCATCGAAGTTGGAAACCTGCAACGAAAAGTAAATAGAAACGTTAATGATCTTTAAAGTAAATAGTAAGTTAAATGTTATTTAACCCCTTGACAGACAATGACTTCTGTAAGATGTCATGGATATGTGATAAGATCACGTGTATATGGATACGTCAATGCAAATTTTATTCGTATGTCAAGGGGTTAAGATTGTTAAATGTTATTGGTATTAATATGAATTTGTGAATGAGTCTTGCAAGAATATAGCAAATAGATAATGATATAATATAATGATAGAATAGATAAAGCAAACTGGAAAGTTTACTTGGTTTTTCGGTGCTTATGCTGAGCATATTTGTTTAAGTTTCTTTATTTTTTTTTTAGATAGTTGGCACTGTGTCTGTTATGAATTTTACGCTTTCAGATGATACAGCTTGGCTATTCAGACTAGCCGTTGACGAAAGGTTTGTTGCTTTTTCTGTTGTTTAGCTTTTAATAAGTTTATAATGGACCTTAAAATGAGTTTATTGTAAGACTAGTTTGTTTGCAGCTATAGGCAGAAGGGCATTGGAAATGGGCTTGTTGAGACTGTTAAGGGATGGAGCAGGACTAGAAACTATACGAGTGTTAACTTGGCCATTTCCGAGTGTCAAGAAAGTGCCAGAGGATTATTTATTAATACTGGGTAAACGACAGTTAATTTCTATGTTTTTGTTGATGTAGATAGATTGTAGATATGGTGGTTGCGACCTTTATAGATCTATTGTACCCAACCCTCCTCCTCCAAGCGTTGTTGTACTTACCCATTTAGAGTGCCTCCTTTAATCCTGATTCCTTTAGGAATTTCAGGATCTGGGTGGGATTCAAGGCCTGCAGCTCCTCTGTGTTCAAGCAGTGAGCCCCAAGGTACATCTGTCTCTTGCGGAGTAATGCTCTGCAGTCTTTGAGCAGATGTATGGGGGTTTCCTCTGCTGAGCCACAGAATCTGCATCCGTCATCCTCATCTAAGCCTAGGGCCTTGAGATGTTTCCTAAGTCTGCAGTGTCCCGTCAGAATTCTAAGCTTGTTCCTGCTTAATTTCAGACAAGCTTTTGTTCTCTTCTGGTTAAAAAATCCGAGCATGACTTTGACCGCCTTAGCCCTGGAAGTTCTTTCCAGGTTTTCATCCATTTTCCTCTTGTTTCTTCATCTAAACTTTTGTGGATGGTGTTCACACTCATGCCGCAAAAGGGTTCCGGACCTATAAAGGGGCTACTAGATCCCTTGTTTGCTAGGAGATCGGCTTCATCGTTTCCGTCTATACCAGTGTGTCCTGGTACCCAGTATAGCGTTACTTTATTATCTTTGCCAAGCTTGTTTAGCTTCCCCACACAGTCCTATACCAGTTTGGATCTGATGGTGTATGAGCTAATGGCTGATTGACTGTCTGATAGGATAGCAATTCGTTTTTTGCGATAATTCCTGTCGAGGTTAAACTGTGCACATCTTCCGATTGCATGAACCTCTGCTTGGAAGATACTTGGGGATGTTCCCATGGATTCGAAGTACTTGGTAGGACGTCCAAACACTCCTGCACCAGTACCTTCCTTTGTCTTCGAACCATCTGTATACCACTTCATGTTTTTGTTGACAGTCTTGTCTTGTTTAAACATAAATCTTCTTTATGACAAGATTTGTTTTGATTCAAGGGAATTAATTTGTTGTTTGTTTCAGGTTCCAGATGAAGCAGATGTACCATAAGCAAATAATAGGGAGTGTGATAACTCTATTAATGTATCAACTGGAATGTGATTTAAGAAAACCAAATTTCTAGAAGAAAATTAAGTACATAGATCACAACAAGAGACGAAATTATTTAAATTTCTTTTCAGCTCAATTTAGTTGCAGCTAATATTTCGTTACTATTTAATATGTAAGTATTTGTGTATCATTTATAAGATTAATGATTGAAAATATAGACTATTTACATTTACTCATTTTGTCTGTCTAGTCATGTCTCATTACTAAAGAGCGGAATTATATGTATTAAATTTTTTGAAAATATGTGCATGCGAAAAATGGTCGAAATATGCACATGATATGCACTTTTTTAGGAAAATATGCAAATATATGCATTTTGAAGAAGAAAAAATGCTGGTAAAAGAAAGTAGGTAGATAGATACGTTTGTTCTACACTGGATAAATAAAGACACTTCTGTTTTATATGAAAATATATTGAATTACAAATACATATTATATAGGTACATACATTAAAATATTCTTACATATTTTTGTTGTTATAAAAATTTACAATCAAATGCCATTCCAAGTTTTCCATTGAAAAGTTGTGACGCCTATCTGTTAATAAATGTTTATAAGCAGAAAAACTTCTTTTTACGTCGACAGACGTAATAGGAGAATATTTTAAAACACTGGTTATCTCGGGGCTTAAATTAAGTGTACAATCTTCAAACTCACCATTCAAAATTTTATTAGCGCTTTTTAACTTGCCATAACCATCATTTTTTTGTATAACTTGGTAGAATTTTTTTTTTTTTTTTTCGGCACTTCGGATAATTTGTATCCCAATAGATTCATTTAAACCCATGCCTTAGCTTTAAGTTTTGTAATAGCAATTGCGACAAATTTGTAGTTCACTTTAAGAAATGCCAATTGGTTTTGCAAGCAATCTGTTTTTAAAATGTTTTGGCATTTTGCAATTGAAGTATTATTATCCGCATTAATTTCTAAAATTAATACCTTAATCAGCTGAAAGTGTTCTGCATAAAATATAGCAGCCTCTAACCACGTGCCCCACCGGGTAATTACTGGTTCAGGTGGCAATTTTTCCCTATACATTTGAACTCTTAAAGGAGCCTTCAAAAATACTTTTTTTACACTGCTTATCAAAGAATTCCCAATTGGAAATTGGCTCCTGATCTCCTTAACCACTCTGTTTAACCCATGAGCCAAGCAAGTTGTGTGAATTAAATTTGAGTATATTTATTTAAGTTGAGATCCAACCTTAATCAATAAAATTTTTGAAGTCGGTACGACATCAGGGCAAAAAAAGCTCATCAAACATTCGTTGACAAATCTCAATTCAAAACAAAAATCGTTGACAATTGTTAGATGATTTGTTCGTTCTAATTGTTTGCATGCTATTAAATGTGCTTTACCAAATCCATCAGAACTTAAAGAGAATAACGAGAATCAGTTGTTTCATTGATGACAAAGTACATGTAATTGTTCCCAATATGCTCTCTGATGTTGTTCTTTATTTTTTTGTACACATTAGCCACGTACGATTTTCGTAACAAACTTTACAGATGACTAAGTTGAGTGGGGTTTTGTTTTTTCAGTAATCAGTGCCATCTTCCTCGCGCTGGGAAAGACCCCATCTAGTAAACAACTACTATTATATATTATATCGGTAATGAAGGGCAGTATATAGGGGCAGCATAATTTAATGAGTCTAATATTCAAACCATCATAACCACTGGAGGTGGATTTGATGTTTTTCAAAATTTGATTGACATCCTCTATATCTACAAGTTTGAAGGTGAAGCCAGAAGAGAAATTACATTTAAAGTTATGTTTGTAGTAGCCTATAAGGTCACTATAGTTTACATTGGGATTAGGTATAGAACCAGTGAAATAATCATTTGTCATTAGCGTTCCCCAAGTCAGAGGGAATCTGACTAACTTTGTTACTCTTATTTGGAATAAGATTCGGGGATCTTAATTCCTTCCACATTTTTTTAGGATCTGTGGTACCTAATTTCCATTGAAAGAAAGCTTTCTTTTCATTATTTATGGCCACGTTTGCATAATTACGAAAACCCTTGAATCCCCAAAACATGGGTTAGGTCTGCATGGGTTAGCTCGCATTAATTTATATATAACTCCTTGTCACCACATAGTGTCGTATGCCGCTGACAGGTCTATGAAAGCAGTAGATATTTTTAGTTGCTTTTGGAAGCCAGTTTCCACGTAGTTAGCTAGTTCGAGTACTTGGTCTGTGCAGCTGCATTGACAATATCCGGCTTGTTCCACAGGTATATGGTGCAGTATTGTTGGACCAATCCTGTTATATAGCAGTCTTTCAAAAAGGTTGCAGGCCATGCTTAGGAGTGCAATTGGTAGTTTTTTTGTCGCTATTTTAAAACCAGGGAAAGCTAATGATAGCTTTCCCTGGTTTTAAAATAGCGACGATTTTTGCCTTCTTTAGTTGATAAGGTACATTGCCCGTCTTGAGGATGTCTGAGAAAAATCTTGCAAGCCATTGTTTAGTATGCTACTACTACTATGCTTTAGGAATTCAGCATGGATGCCTTCGAAACTAGGGGCTTTTCCAGTTTTCATTTCGGTCAGGGCCCCCCGTGACTCCTTCACAGGTGAAGGGGTTGGCATATTCTGTTTCAAGGGCACAAGTGGTCTTGATGATCTTGAGATCTTTTTTAACTTTAATTGTGTGTGCACGGTTTTGGGGTGCTCTTGAGGTAGACACTATGTGGGACGCCACTTGGTTTGGCGTTCCTACAGTTCATTTTTTCTAAGAATGCAGTACAGGGAAGATATGGATTATTTGACCTTGTTCTCTGATTGGCTAATTTATCTCTCTCATTTCACATACATTTGCAGTCACTGGCGTAGAATTTGGTGATATGTAATTAAATGTATGTAATACTACAAATTAATTCTAAATATAATAGAACATTAAATTATACTACGGCTAATAAGTACAATATTATACAATAATGTAATATATATATATAATTTAATATTCAATTTTAAATTTAAAGATAAATAAATTAAGAAGTATATTTTTTTCGTACGCCAATGCATGTTGAGCTTTTAGTTGTCAATGACTGCCATGTCAATTCACAATAGACCTTTTTACGGTTAGTTAGGCGCATGCGCGTCAGTCATGTTTAAAAGGCGATAATTTGAAAGTTTCGGGCACATTTTGTTATTTTCATTGGTTATACGTCAAAAAATGACGGAACATGACGGAAATTGACACATGCGGACAAAAAAAAATATGAAAAGGTCTATTGGCAAAATATGTCAAATCTTGACTAGGTTTGTTTGAACCAGTTTGTTCTAATCTTGTGTTATTATTCACGAATAATTTCTGAAATTTTCAACAAAATCTGTTCGTCTGTTCGCTTTTTACAGGAAATAAATTCCGCGCCTTTCAAGAAAATCTTGTAAAACTAGTCAAGTTAATATTTGCAAAGTTGTAATTTCCGGTTTGCAAATTTGAAACTTTGCAGGGCATTAAAAGAGACTTTCAAGAATAATTTATGAAATTTTTATCAAAATCTGTTCGTCCATTCGCTTTACAGAAAAGTTTTACAAAAAATAAATTCCGCGCCTAGCAAGAAAATTTTGTAAAACTAGTCAAGTTAATATTTACAAAGTTGTAATTTCGGTAATTTCCAGTTTGCAAATTTGAAACTTTTCAGGGAATTAAAAGAGACTTTAAAGAATAATTCCTGATATCTTTTTACAGAAAATAATTTAACCGTAAAGACTTAAGACCGTTTAAGCTTGGCATTAAATAGACCATTTTTCGGTTAATTAGGCGCATGTGCGTCCGTCATGTTTAAAAGGCGGGAATTTGAAAGTTTCGGGCACATTTTGTTATTTTCATTGGTTATGCGTCAAAAAGTGCCCGAAAAACATTGCGGAAATTGACACATGCGCACAAAAAAAACAACTGTGAAAAGGTCTATTGACATTTGATCTGTTTGTCATCTGATCATTTAGATTTCTTGCATTTTTCTCCATTTATTTCTTTATATTTTCTTACCATTGTTGCCATTTGGTGTATTTAATAGATATTCAATCAAACCATTAATAAAGTACCAATTTTATATTCAGGTAACTACATTTGAATTTAGCACCAAATTTTGTATCTAGATATTCAAGTAACCATATTTGAATTTAGCGCCAAATTTTGTATCTAGATTGAACATTTATCATAGTCTAAATCAGGTATATGGTTACTGCATTCTTAAAAAAAATGGCCAAGTGCGAGTTGTGACTCTCGCACCGAGGGTTCCGTACAAACTTGTAAGTAAGGTATCTTTAGCAGGACCTAACTGTATGCAACCCATATGCTTCTGGTGCCTGACAATACCACGCAACACATTAGTGTATTTTCATATGTTTCTAATAGTAAATTCGCATTTTTCTTGTAATTAAACTACATATTTACGGTTTTCAGATTTTCCCTTTACATGTGCTGCAAGACACCGCTTCTTGCCAAATTTCATGATTCTAGGTCAACGGTTTTGATTCCCTTGTGAAATCGCAAAATATGCAACATAAACGGTCATATCTTTAGATCGCGTTGACTTACAAGTTTGACTTTTTCACAGCTGAAAGAGATCACAGACCCGAGTATTTGATACAAATTTCAATTTGTTACCTCTACGCGTTCCTGAGAAAAATGGTTTTGACAGACAGACAGACGGACGGACAGACGGACAACAAAGTGATCCTATAAGGGTTCCGTTTTCGGTACGGAACCCTAAAAATGGACTCTAGATTGATTGCGCGATCTGGTGGGTTGCTACTGCCGAGCTTTCGCAATAGGGACTAGGCTTGCCTGCTTGATTTTTGAAAGTCTAGATTTTCAACTGTTTCAGTCCATTTTTCGCGCCTAGCAGCATCAATGCTGTGGAGTAATTCATCTATAATTTATGCCTTTCCTGCCTTTCAACTTCACAAAATTCTTCATACAGTCTCTCGCTTTCCTCAGTCCATCCAGGTATATATACTCATATATAGGTATATATACTAGATATACTCTTTTCGGTGAACTCTAGGTATGGCTGCTTTTGCTGCTGTCATTATTGCCCCATCAATCTCTTAGTTTTTGCCCACCACCAAGGGAGTTTTTGCCCTCCACCATCTATCCCAAACAGTTATCGAGATTATTAGAGAAAGCAGGCGAGTTAGCTTTTTTGAAGTTCCATCTGGGGCGAGGGAACGATTTTATGACTGGGATGCTAATGCCGATTTTAATCAAAATTGGGCGGTGTTGACTATGAGGGAAGTCGGGCATTAGGTCGCCATTAAGTCGCCATTATTATAATCGTGTGTAAAATTAACCAAATCGTGCGTAAAAGTCCAATGTAAATCAAATGGAGTTTCATTATTAAATGATTTCTGTTTGTTGTTACTATGGCAACAACTGAACGTGCACTCATTGTAATTAACTTCGCAACTCGTGCACAAAAGCCCCTCTTTACACACTTGTATAATAAACTACTATTATTGTATACATTCATATACTTGTCTATAAATATAGAAATATGTATTTATTATTAATAATTGGTAACTATAAAAATATTTGTAAAAAACAATAATTTGAACATTATGATTTTTAATTAATTTAAATTTTTTATTTAAAAAAAAAATATGATTTTCTTTCACGGTCAAATTTTTAAACTGAGAGAATACTCATTTTTCGGCGCAGCGAAAGGGTGATTGAGTGGTGGTGAAGAAAATAGTGGTGGTGAAGAAATAAAAATATACCTGGACCAAACAAGTACAGTACAACTGATAAAAATGTTGCGAAATTACTTTGTGGGATGTTGCAACGAAAGAATATAAAAACAGAAATATGAAATATGAGGAAATGTGTAAAATGGCTGTACATTTTAAAACAAATGCTGAAATTGCAAGAAAAATTAAATCGCTAAAAACAGTTTGCTCGAGAAAGAAAAAAATTGAGGAACAAAGTAGAAGTGGCGCCCTGTGTATCCCTTTTGATATCAGGGGAGCTACTAATCTGACGAAATTTCGAAACAAACTACCATCATTTGATAGTAGTTCAGACATCAATTTGTCGCCATGGAAAGATCCATTTTTAAAAAATTCTCTATGCCAATATCTGTCTATTTCGTTTTTGTGAACCGGCAGCTATCACTACATAAGCAGCACAAACACCAGCAGCTTTCACGTCCATTTTCAACATTTGACTGGTTGTGGTGTGGACGCACAACATCACAGACAACATGTATCCAGGTACAATTGAAGCAACTTCATGTTGCCATGTCAAAGTGTTGGCAACTTGTTGCCACAAATTTGTTGCCTAGTGTGGACATACCTTTAGAGTGCGCAAAAGTTGATTTTACAACGCGACAGCTCGTTCGGCCCAATCAGCTGGAGCCTTATAAAAGCATTTACGCACGAAATTTGTATAACATTTTTTGACAATTATTATTTAAGAAACAAATAGACATAACATGTACATAAAACTTACTTTCTATATTATCGTGACAAATTTGGTATAAAGTAGCGTTTTCTAAATTAGATTTTATTGTCTTATACTTTATTTTGTTAGTGTCCCTGAAAGATAAAAATTTACTGGTCACTTTACCGTATATTAGCCGTACTTTGAAACATTGTGCGTAAAAATCTAGTTTCGCTTGACGTATACATAACGTGACCTTTTATTTTTTTCGTCAGAGCGGGATACCCGCAGAATTATGTAAAAAAAAACTTTTTGGTATTTACGTTTATTAGGAAAAAAATTAACCCTAAGTATCAATGAAGCTCATTAGATGATTTGTTGATGTTAGTCTTGGTAATCGAAATGGCTTTCAATGCTGCGACACTTACTGCGTTTTGTCACTTGTCCATATTTTATCTATTAGAGAAAATACTCCTTCGACTGGTGCGTTAATTCCCGGCAGAGACATAGCGTACACAATAATTATACGAAAGTTCGTACAGTTAGGGTTGCTAGAACTGGTTGCACTGGAATAATTCCACCCACCGGTTTTCAGCAGGAACATTCACAGCATTCCAACTAGTGATTTTTTCATCTCTAATGTAGTTTGATGCTACCTGGGCAGCCAGATTACTCCAGACGGAGGAGCTTCAGAGGATGTCAAAATACGAATTCGTAAAGCAGGATACGCATTTGCTCTATTGAATAATTTCTGGAATAACCAACCAACCAGTACCAAAATCAAGGTCTTTAACAGCAACGTCAAATCAGTTCGGTTGTATGCCTGCGAAACCTGGAAAGACACTCTAGCGGTTACTCCCAAGATTCAGACCTTTGTCAACAAGTGCCTGCGGCGCATTCTTGGCATACGCTGGCCGGAGGTTGTCTCAAATGTTACTCTATGGAAGTTAACAGGTCAACAATCAATTGCCAAGGAGATCAAGAGGCGCTAATGGAGTTGGATAGGCCACACGCTAAGGAAACCCAGCTCAGATATCTCCAGGGAAGCATTAGAGTGGAACCCTCAAGGCCAACGCAGGGTAGGTAGACCTCGCTCTACCTGGAAACGCACAGTGGATAGCGAAGCCAGGAGAAATGGAAAGTCCTGGAATGAGGTCAAGTGCTTGGCGTCGAACAGGACAAGATGGAGATGTTCCGTGGAGGCCCTTTGCTCCTCCTTGGAGCCATAGGAATCAATATATATATATATATATATATATATATATTTATATATATATATATATATATATATATATATATAATGTAGTTTGAAATTAACGAAAACTCGTCGAACACTTCCTTATCTTGGCTGCTGCTAATAAATCCCTGTGAGATCAGCAAATCCATCACATTCTGTACTTCTTTCCACGTGGGTATTTTTGACAAATTTACCCTTTCTAACACTTCTAGTTCTGCGTTAAATTGACACCACTGCTCCGTATTTCCTGCCAATTGTAAGTATTCTTTACTCGTTTTATAAATCTCAGCCTCAAGTTTTACATTCTGCTGATCAACAGTTAGAAGTGTCGGTTTCTTATAAGATTACTAAAACATTTTAGACAATGTGAGGAAGGAAAAGCGAATTCTCCAGGTGCCAGGTTATTTCGGATCAATTTCAGACACGTATTGGCTCTCGATTTTCAACATGGCTTAGTGGAAAGTGGCTGCCTGTGCATGCAAAAAATGTAACCACAATGCATTTGTCGAAGCGCGGGCATCAACGCAAGCCCCCGTGTTTTATTGTAGCCCTGCAGTTTGTGATACTCTGTTTCAGTTGAATCACAGAACTCTTTCAAAGCTTCAACTCGTACGCTGTAGATGTAGAAAAAAGAATACATTTTCATGATGCATTCGAAGTCAACAGGGAGACTCCACATCCAAAACCAATTAGCTGTCTTCCGTGTGATTTGTTCAATTTTGCGTAAACATTATTAATCCTCTTTATATTCTTTCCACCAAAATTGCAGTTTGTATTATCTCCACAAAATTAAAAAAAAATGTTATTCATATCATTGCAAGACAATACTTCCGTTAAATAATGTTTCACCTGGCTGTTCTCGAAACTCTAAAACCTTGACATTGACGCCTTCTTATGGTAAAAAACAGCGGATTAAAATTGGGAATAATTTTATTGAGTCAAGGTTTGAAGCATCTTTGAATAAAGTAATGTAGTGTGCTTCGCGAAGGTTCTCTTTCAATTCATCGTTTGCCCTAGAGGCCAACACACACATTTCACGAGCACATCTTAATTTTTGCTCAAAAAATGTTTGAATTAAATAATAAGCAGTGATTTGAGCAAATGTTGTGATTTTCGTTCACCGTTT
Organism: Phosphuga atrata; assembly: GCA_944588485.1. Lineage (NCBI taxonomy): Eukaryota > Metazoa > Arthropoda > Insecta > Coleoptera > Silphidae > Phosphuga > Phosphuga atrata. Next base: position 7,186,329 of record OX155893.1, on the reverse strand, counting down.
GAAACGCCCACGCGCCCTCCGCTGCAGCTATATGCAAATCTTTAGAAGTAGGCAAATTGGTTCAAGAATAGTCAAAAGTAGACAAGAAGTAGGCGATTCACGAGCTTGACGCCGTAGCTTGATCGGAAAGCTTGATTTTTTTTTTCTTTATAAATGTTTCTTGATATCGTTGGCTAATACTAAAATCAGTACGATACTTTTCGCATGTAACGTTTGCTGTAGATGTACCTGTTTGGACCGTGTCTCACGAAAATCAAATTTTCCCGTTTGAAACAGGGCTAGTCTAATCACTTTTACCTGTTAGGGTCGCTCGCGTCTCCGCCACGTGTGGATCGTCCTTCCGGCGCCTTTTTTAAGGGAGGAAATGGGGAGAATGGGTGGACGGAGCCCTTAAAATCGGTGTCTTTCAGACGTTGGATGCCGCTTCAGCCCTTTGGGCTCGTGATTACACCCCTGGTTACTTGATTTGAAACGCTAAACTTAAAAATGGCTGCACGTGTCGGTGGAGCTTGGTTCGCGCTTCGATTCTTGTCTTTACGCTTCTCACACTCGAAGCAGACTCCCGAATAATATAAATTCGCGAAGTAAATTGATAAGTAAATCGCGCGATTTCGGCCCAGGTCGATACACTTTTCCCCTTCTGTTGATCGGTGCCGAAATTGATTCAAATGTTAAATTTAAAAATACAGATTTACTAAAATTGGCGCGAACAGTACCACTCCTTTTTTTTATAAACGGATACTTGTTTCGCAAAATAATATTAAAGGTACACTGTACACTGGCGTTTAGGCATTTTTGTTACAGTACAATGGCAACTTAGAACTTAAAGCTCCGCGTTTGGTTGTTTACCGAGTGAGTGCAGCATTTATCACGCTTTCGCGCGTCATTAGCTTTCTCTCCTCGCCTGCCGCTTCGGTGACGCGTTTAAACCCTAGTAAGTAGATACCTACCTACCCGTGAAAGCGGGACGTTTTTGCCCTCGCTGGGTACAGCGGGACAGACAGCCTGAAAGCGGGACTGTCCCGCCAAAACCGGGACGTATGGTCACGTTAGGTATACCTGATAATTCAAGAGGCCAAAACAACACTTTTTGTTGCTGCATTTGTTCCTGGAAAGGAGATCAGTCGCGGGAAAAAACCGCAATTGAGGCAATGTGATGAATTGTCTGTTCCACGTCACCACAATCACAACTATAGTCCATTTTTTTTAAGAATGCAGTACAGGGAGATAGGGCTAATTTGACCTTGTTCTCTGATTGGCTTAAATCGAGGAGAAGTTCACACCGACGATATTTACTTCTCCATCTAAACCTCTTTTCTCTCTTTCTTTTCACATGCATTTGCAGCTGTTAGTTGTCAATGGCTGCCGTGTCAATTCACAATTATCATCTGATCTGTTTGTATCATTTAGATTTTTTGCGTTTTTCTCCATTTATTTGTTTGTATTTTATTACTATTGTTGCCATTTGGAGTATTTAATCAATAATAATTAAATATTCAATGAAACCATTAATAAATTACCAATTTTATATTGAAGTAACTATATTTATAAAAGACAGAGAGACACAGTCAAAGAGATAGTATTAGAAGCAAAAAGAGAAACCTAGGAAGAGTTTGGACGAAAAATCGAAGCTGACTTCCATACAAACCAAAAGCTATTTTACAAAACTCTGAAAAACATAAGATCTGGGAAGAAGAATGAAGTAATTAAGCAAATTAAGGATGAACATGAAGCAATATTAACGGAGGAAGAAGACATAATAGAAAGATGGAGAAGATACTTTGAAAATCTGCTGAACAAAGAAAGTATTGTGGACAGAACCGAAAGAACCTACAACATAGAAGAAACAGAACAACAAAGAGAGCACATACAATTAGAAGAGGTTTAGAATGCCATAAATAGACTCAAAAGAGGTAAGGCTGTTGGGCATGATAATATAACAGGAGAAATGCTGAAAAATATGGGCGAAAAAGGAGATCAGTTATTATCAAAGATATGCAATATGGCTCGGGAGGAAGGCAGAGTACCAAAAGACTGGGAGATAGGGGTCATTGTGCCAATATATAAGAAAGGAGACAGAAGAGACTGTAACAACTACCGAGGAATCACCCTGCTAAGCATAGCATCGAAAGTGTACGAGAGAATATTAGAAACAAAACTGAGTCGGGAACTAGAGCCACAGCTAGAAGAGTCACAGAGTGGTTTCAGGAAAGGCAGATGTATACAGGATCATATATTTACGATTAAACAGATGATGGAACGAATAAGCAATACAGACGATGAAATATATCAAGCATTCCTTGACCTGGAAAAGGCATTCGACAGAATATCAAGATCAATTATAGAAGAAACCCTGATCAAAAGGAAAATTAACCTAAAACTAATAAGAGCAATAATGGGCATGTACAAAAATAGTAGAAATATTGTTAGAACAGACAACATGCAATCACGCGAGTTTACGGTAAACGAGGGTGTACGGCAAGGAGGCGTTTTGAGTCCAACTTATTCAACCTAGTTATGGACGAAGTAATGAAAGAAACGAGGAAAAGAACGTCTTCATTTAGTGTGGGGTATAGAAACCTAGAACCAATCCGTATAAGGGAATGTGCGTTCGCCGACGACCTTGTTATATTCGCGAGAAATGAAGTTGAACTGAGGAGAAACTTGGAGATATGGAACGAGAAATTAGCAGAGAAGAACCTCAAGATAAACGAAGAGAAAACAAAAATCATGGTTAGTGGGAAACCAGATACAAAAGTAAACATTGAGCTAAATGGAAAGGTATTAGAACAAGTTGACACCTTTAAATATCTGGGAGTAAGTCTAGATAGCAAGGGACACCATGAAATAGAAATTAATGACAGAATAGAGAGTTCAGCAAGGGTGTACCACAGCCTCAGAAATAGTTTCCCGGGAAAAAAAGAAGTTTCGCTAAAAGCAAAAATGAGTATATACAGAGCTGTATTCGTACCTATACTAACATTTGGCTGCGAAAGCTGGGTGTTAATGAAGAGACTAAAGAGCAAGATCCAAAGTATAGAGATGAAATACCTAAGAAGAGTGTTAGGAGTCACAAGGCGAAATCGCATAAGAAATGACACCATCAGAGAACAGTTAAATGTGCAACCAGTAGCAAAGCGAATCGAGAACTGCCAACTGAGATGGTATGGACACCTCAAGCGAGTGGAGGACAAAAGCTAATGGTCAAAAAAAGAAAAGTAGAGGAAGACCAAAGACAACATGGAATCGTAACATAGAGAAAATAGTAGAGGACAGAGGACTCACAATGGTTCAAGCATCAAAAATGGCAAAAGGAAAAAGGGAGTGGAAAAAGTTCATATATAGCGAAAGAAATGTATTGTAAAGTGTATATAATGTATTGTAAAGATTAAATGTTGGAATTAGGATATAAAATGTAACACCTTACACCTTAGGGTACACAAGGTTACTGATTATATATATATATATATATATATATATATATATATATATATATATATATATATAGTAACTATATTTAAATTTAGCGCCAAATTTTCTAACTAGATTGAGCATTTGTCATAGAGTAAATCAAGTTTCTAGTTACTGCATTCTTAAAAAAAATGAACTATAGGGGAGGATTTTAAGCCCCACTTATGAAGCAATGATGCACTTCGACCATGGCCAGTTCGAACTGTTGCAGTACCATAAGACTGACGGAAAGTACCTCCAATTAACCTAAAGCCATTGATGTTGCCCCTTGAGTACAGTTGTGAACCATCAGAAGTGTGAGTTTCTTGAATACATACTACATTAATATTGTTTTATAGTAACAATTTGGACAGGAAATCACTCTTGGCTTTACTTATCCCCTCAATGTTCTCTCCTCCTTCCCCTCAATCTGGAGGATATTTAGAATTGGTCTCAAGAGCTTTGTCGATTGGCTCTGAAAAGAGCTAGTACTTTGTATCGGTTTGTGTGTCATGCCAGGAGATCTTAAGAAAGATAGTCTGGCAACCAAATGCTGATGTTCAGTTCGGTAATGGATATTAAGTTCCAGCTACCTTAGCAGGGGCACCACGGGCAGGAATCAGCTTCACACCCTACAGTAATCACGTATGACTATAGTCCTTTTTTTTAAGAATGCAGTAACTAGAAACCTAATTTACACTATGACAAATGTTCAATGTACTCCACATCCAAAACCAATTAGCTGTCTTCCGTGTGATTTGTTCAATTTTGCGTAAACATTATTAATCCTCTTTATATTCTTTCCACCAAAATTGCAGTTTGTATTATCTCCACAAAATTAAAAAAAATTCTTATTCATATCATTGCAAGACAATACTTCCGTTAAATAATGTTTCACCTGGCTGTAACTCTAAAACCTTGACAAGAAGTAGGCGATTCACGAGCTTGACGCCGTAGCTTGATCGGAAAGCTTGATTTTCTTTTCTTTATAAATGTTTTTTGATATCGTTGGCTAATACTAAAATCAGTACGATACTTTTCGCATTTAACGTTTGCTGTAGATGTACCTGTTTGGACCGTGTCTCACGAAAATCAAATTTTCCCGTTTGAAACAGGGCTGGTCTAATCACTTACCTGTTAAGGCTGCTCGCGTCTCCTCCACGTGTGATCGTCCCTCCGCCGCCTTTTTTAAAGGAGAAAATGGGGATAATAAGTAGAGGGATTCCCTTAAAATTGTTGTTTTCCAGACGTTGGATACCGCTTCAGCCCTTTGGGCTCGTGATCACACCCCGGGTTAATTTGACTTGAAACTGAATAACGCGTGCACGTGCCGGTCGAACTTGGCTTCACGCTTCGATTCTATACGCTTCGAACTTTCAAAGCGTACTGCTCGACTAATATAAATTCGTTAAATAGTGATTGTGTAATTAACTATTGAATTGAAAATACAGATTTATTAAAATTGGCGCGAACAGTAACCCTAGTTGGTATACTAATCCTTTTAGAGCGCCTCCTCTAGTCCTGATTCCTTTAGCACCTTCAAAATCTGGGTGTCATTCAAGAATTGCAATTCCTCTTCGTTCAAGGTACATTTGTCTTTTACGGAACAAAGCTCCGCAGTCCTTGAACAGATGTTTCCTCTGCGGAGCTGCAGAATTTGCAAATGTCATCTTTCTCTAGACGTAGAGTCTTGATGTGTTTTCTAAATCTTCAGCCCTCTTCAAAATCCTCTCAGAATTCGAAGCATCTTCCTGTTTAGCTTCAGGGAAGCCTTTGTTTTTATCTAGTTGAAAGATCCCAGCATTACTTTGGATTGTCTTAGACCGCGAGGTTATATCCAGGTTTTCACCCATTGTTTCCGTATTTCATCATCTAAACCAGGGGTGGGAAAATCTTCCGGCTGTGGGGCCACATTATATATGAAATTTTGGCCACGGGCCGCATTAGAAAAAATTCTGTTTTTATAGTTATTAGTATACCACAACTTAGACTCGCCTAGACATATCAATAGGTTGTTAGATTTTCTCATAGTGGACAATATATAATGCTTGTAAAACGAAAAAAATGTGCAGAGTCTATAAAATAGTGGCAGGTAAATAATAAAGTAAAGAGCAATGCTAAACATAATAAGCATGTCATAGATATGAGTTCTGTAGCTTTGTTTATGTTAGAATACGAATTAAGATCATTCATTGTGGGTGCTATCTATAGATAAATTGGTAATCGCCTTCTCAGTGAAGTAATATTTTAGTAGGACACAATCACAAAACCAACTTTTTTTAATTATTCGGCCAAAATATCATCTTCTGTAATTAAAATAGTTTATAAATTGCTTCGCGGGCCGCATAAAAGGTCGGAGCGGGCCGCGTGCGGCCCGAGGTCATCAGGTCATTGCCCAGACCTAATCTAAACACTTGCGGACGGTGTTCATACTCATAAAAGCGTTCCGGACCTATAAATTGATTAGTAGATCCCTTGTTTGCTAGGTGATCGGTTTCGTAATTTTTCTCAGTAAATATAACCTCGATAATCCGGCGGCTGGTTAATCCGACACGTTCAGTAATCCTGCGGTCTGAGGAAACACGTGTCTTTTCTTTACGCTGCCCCACGCCGGATTTCGCGCACAGAAGAAACAGAAGTCAAAAACAACACCCTCCAGTGATAGTTTTGTTTTAATCCCGATAATCCGGATTATCAATATTATACTGTCGTATTATATAGGTCGTTATTTTATTTTCTCTGGTAAAGATTGTTTAGCTTTCCCAAACAGTCCCATACCAGTGCGGATCTGATGGTCTATAAGCTAATAGCCCTTATGGCTGCTTGACTGTAAAACTCTTGATAACTCTCTTGACTAAAAATCTTGAAACACAACATTATTTTTGTTTCAGATTTTTTTTATCCCAAAAATTCGTAAATAAGACGGAATTTTGAAAATTGTTTGAAATAAAATTAGAAGAAAATTAAATTTGTTTTCAATTTCAATAAGAAACTTATTATCTAGTAATTTTTTTTCAGTAAATTTGGTAAAAATCAACTTTAAACAAAGTCAAAACCTTGTTTTTGTTTTATATTCTTCTTGCGACTTAATGGAGGCAGCTAGTTTTTTATTATAAATTTTAGTTTCAATTTCCTATTTTGTTTTATATTTTAGGTTAGGATATGTCTATAGCCTTTAAAAAATAAAATTAAAGAGAATTAAATGTTCTATATGAAACCTTGTTTTTAAATACAGTATAATCTTGTTAATCCGGCGGTTAGTTAATCCGCCACGTTGCGTAATCCGGCGCGGATTTCTGGGGAAACACGTGACTTTTCTTTCCGCTGTCAAGCGTCGGATATAAACCTCGCGCACAGCTGAAATAAAGTCAAAAGGAACACACGTGAAGTGGATGTTACGCTGACATAGCTTGGCTTCAAGGCACAAGCGAGGAAAATTTTCATTTCTTTTCTAACGCAGAAATCCTCAGCTTAATTTGTTTCACGGATGAAGATGAAGTTAACGATGACTTGAATGTTTGAACTCGCAAAGGGTGACTCGTTTAACGTACTCAATGTTTTTCGAAATGGACAGAAGAAAACGCCACCGCTGTGTTAGTGCGTTTAAGGCTCCTTCATACCGGCGCGGAGCGTTTGCGTCGCGAAATTTCCGCAGCGATATATTAGCTAGCGGCGCGGCAGCGAAATGGTCATGCCCACACCAAAACGCGATTTTTAGGAGTTTCTCAGAGGAAGAAGCTCTGCTATTATTAGTATTTACCACAGAAGAAGAAAATCGGTCGATTTATTGTTATTTTTTATTTGTTTTTACTTTCTAAAACACCTAAAACTCATTTAAGAAATAAAAGAAAAATATTGTGGGTTCATAAAATAAACAAACTTAATTTACAACATTTTCAAATCTCAACATTTTCTTCCAATTCCAATACTATCTGCTTAGAAATTGTGTCCTCTCTGGTTATGTTTTTATAGTTTTCATCAACCAGGTCATACAATATAGGATATTCTCTAAAATTATGAATCCACTTCTCTGTAATCGCCATTTCAAAACACAGCGACAGCGAGACTGACCGCGCATGCAGCATTCTTGTCGTGAAACGCTGCACTACTGCGGCTATGGCGGAAATCGTGCCTGTTGATCTGTATATGACTATACAGTACGTATGACTATAGTCCTTTTTTTTTAAGAATGCAGTAACTAGAAACCTAATTTACACTATGACAAATGTTCAATGTAGTTACAAAATTTGGCACTAAATTCAAATATAGTTACTTGTGGCTTTACTAATGGTTTGATTGAATATATATTAAATAAACCAAATGGCAACAATAGTAATAAAATAAATGGAGAAAAACGCAAAAAAAAATGATACAAAGAGATCAGATGACAATAGACCCTTTCATAGTTGAATTTTTGTGCATATGTGTCAATTTCCGCCATGTTTTTCCCGAACTTTTTGACGTATAACCTTATTATTTGCCCGAAATTTTCATATTCCCGCCTATCAAACTTGGAGGCTGATTTTTTTATCTTTAAATTTTAAATGGAATATTAAATTATATATAAAACATTATTGTATAATATAGTACTTATTAGCCGTAGTACAATTTAACGTTCTATTATATTTAGAAATTATTCGTAGTATTGCATTCATTTAATTACATATCACCAAATTCTACGCCAGTGTCTGCAATTATATGTGAAAAGAGAAAGATAGAGAAGTAAATATCATCGGTGTGAATTTCTCCTCGATTTAAGCCAATCAGAGAACAAGGTCAAATAAGCCCTATCTTCCCTGTACTGCATTCTTTAAAAAAATGGACTATAGTTTTGTGCTAAGCAAAGAAAAATTAATTTTTCCCACTTAAAGCACAGATAGGGAGTTTTATTTGCAAACATTGGTCACATTGGAATCTGGTAAATTGATCTTATACTAGTTGTACGTGATTAATGAATTAAGATTCCGCTTAAAAAATGATTAGAAACTCACATAAACATCGTTATAATTATTGATTTCTAATCAAATTTAAATTTATAACATTATCAATAATTCTATCGGCAATTAAAATTCCCCCTAGATGTGACCTACTCCACTTATTCCTGGTGACATTCGACATTGCAAAGTTTCCGCGGCGGTTGGTACCTGTGCGATGTGACAGTTAACCTAGTAGAACGAAAATAAATGGTCTGTTCGAATCGGGAGGGTAGTCAGTAAATAAACACGAACCGTCATGAACACACTGTTCCCGTTGGAAATCGACTATGACAACAAGAACGAAATCACCAGAAACGTCTACGAAGTCAACAACGAGAGTCTGGTGTTCCAGCAGAATGATCTCTTCCCTTCGGCCTTCCCTAAGATGGAAGAGATTCGGAGACAGGGCAAACTATGTGATGTTGTTCTAAAGGTAACAAAAGATTCATTGATTAATACACTATTATCAATTCAAAGTTTGATGCTATAAAACAAAGCGAGTTTATCTTAAACTGGTCTTACACAAAGTCTATCAATAAAATCTTACTAGATCATTATAAAGTGAATAATTATATCGGGTAGTAATATGTACATGTGTATATTTAGATTAGTGCTATCTATATTAATACAATTAAACACCATGTAATAGATAATAATACATGACCGGAGATTTTAATTGAGAATATTTCGATTCGATTGAATTCGTTAAACTATAAAGTATTTGTGTTACAAAGTCTAGATGGACAAAGCTTGTTTGGAAGTATCTGGAGGATTTTAGTTCCTGTGTCAATTTAATTTAGGTTTAGTTTAGGTTTAATCTAGATTTAACTGTATGTAAAGAATGAACTACACAAAGGAAGTAGACAAAGAATTTTACAAAGTTTAAAGGCTTTTATTGAGACTAGAGACACTTTTATGCTATGGTCTTCAAGTATTTTCTTATCATTTTTGTCTATTTGAAAATTAAAAAAATTTATAATTGTGCTAAAATTTGTTTATATGTATTATATGTAATACTGCTTTATATGTATATATGAGTTATATGCAAACCGTGTACCGTGTTATAAGATACTCAGGATTTATGCAATAAAACATATTTTTCCTGTTTCACTAAACATAAATCAGCTCTAAAACATTTAAATCATCCAAGTTTAATTAGATTGCTAGAATAAAGGTAACCGCGTTATAAAAATCCCGCGTTACAGGAGCGATATTTACGACTTTATAGTTGGATTTGCCATACATTTAATATATCTTTCAAGAAATCTGATATTTATCTGATCTTATCCATCGCGTAGAACGCGAAAGTGGACTGGATGAGCCCAGAAGGAGTCATAAAAAATTAAGTGGACTACATCATAAGTGACAGGAAGCATACAATACAGGACGCCACAGTACTAAAAAAATGCTCAGTTGGCAGCGACCACCGTATGGTCAGGAAATAGTAGTGATAAGCATAAAAAACGAAAGATCCAAACTAACTAAAAAACAAGAGACGAAGAAATGGACAACGATTGAACAACCAGATCCATACAAACAAATAATATAAACGAACTTACAAGACTTTTTTTTTCTCACAGAGGAGAGGAAATGCTTTTACGCTCCCTCACATACGGTTTCAATTTTGGGGAGTGTGGGACTCACCTGCCCTCTAATCCAGTCATACCCACTAAAACCATCTCCTCTTAATTTCTCTCCTGTAGTGTTCCCGCCTTTCAGCCTTACATCCTACAGGTTTGGTCTTAATATCCTTTTCTCAGGTGTCGCCTCTTTCTCTGCTCTGTTTTTCTAATTCATCTCTTTTCGAGATGCGTTTTTCCGCCTCACTGCTTCTACAAAATTCTTCACAGTTTTCCAGCTGTCCTTGTGCGCAATCATTTCCTCTATTATGCTTTCTGGGGCATGGCTGCCACAGGTAGGTTACTTTTTAGATTGTCCCTTTGTTATCCCAATTCCCACAGTGGAATATTGTGTGTTCTGGAGTATCATCTACTTGTTCTGAACAGTATCGGCATTGTGCACTTCCCCTCTTTCCAATTCTCTTCGTGTAGGAGCAGAAGAGTCCGTGTCCTCTTTACCGACCCATGCTTCCTCTCTACCCATTTCTTGATGTCCGGTATCATCCTGTGGGTCCACCTTCCGACTTTAGCGAGGTCTCATTCTGTCTGCCACTTCTGGTAAGTCATTTCCCTCTGTTTCCTTCCGGTCTGTTATTGTAATTGTCCTGTGTAGGTCATATAGTCGCTTTCTCTCTTCGGCAAGGAGATGTAACGAGGCCTGTCACTACGAGCGCGGCATCTGCAGATTCTGTGCGGTATACACTGCATACTCTCGAGGCCATTAATTTTTGGGTGGACGTGATATTTTTCGGATAGATTTGACGTCTTGCTGCTCCGACCCATAGCGGAGCCCTGTACATCACTATCGACTCCATTGCCATTGCTAGCACCTTCCTTTTCTTACAAGGCCTAACAAGACCTTACTTACCAACTTACAAGACCTAGGGACATGAGGCTCAATGAAGTAAATGATACCATCGTTATTGCTATTTAAGAGGCAGTAAGTAAATGCAAAACAAGGAAAGTAGTAAACTAATCAAACACACAAAACGCGAGCAAACTGAGGCAAACTAAGCAAACACACACAAAACTCCATTATCCACTAAAGACTCACAAGAATATAGAAAGCTATGTAAAGAAATATCTAGAGAAACTCGGAAGGATAAACGCAAATTCAATACTGAAAAGATCTCCGAAGTGATAGAAAAGAACAGAAGTATGCGGGTAATGAACAGAGAAGCAGCTATAGCAAGAAACGACATCCACGATTTAGCAGACGTAAATATAAACAATCTGTAAAGAAATTATCATAAAAATAGTTGAAAATTTCTATACAAGACTATAGAAATCGACAGATAACCACCATGTATACCCCGAAATGGAGCTTTTGACAACACCTCACATGAGGCTATCAAGGCGGCCCTCGAAAGAAGGAGTATCGACAGCACTATCTCAAGGTGGATGGGAGAAATGCTGAGAACTAGAACAGCGGAGACACAAGTGGGAAGAGACACCATTAAGATCTCCACAACTCGAGGGTGCCCACAGGGAGGTGTACTATCACCGCTAATGTGGAGCCTGGTAGTTGATAAACTACTGGTTAAGCTAAACGACCTAGACATCAAATGTCAAGGTTACGCCGATGACATAGTCATAATGGCCAGAGGGAAGTTTGAGGGAAAGCTCTGTGAAATTGTTCAGAGAGGCGTCAAAGTAACTAGTAGATGGTGTCAAACAGTGGGACTGAGACTCAACCCGAGCAAAATCACGGTGATACCATTTACTATAAGGAGAAAACTAAACTGCCTACAGCCCATACTCTTACATGGGAAGGCAGTAGAATACCAACAGGAGATAAGGTATCTAGGTATCACATTAGATAGCAAACTCCTATGGAATAGACACGCTGAGGCAGCGGTAGGTAAAGCCAAATGCGCCCTAATGATGTGCAGAAATCTGGCAGGAAAAACGTGGGGTTGTAACCCCACAATCCTGCGTTGGATGCACACCATGATAGTGAGACCTGCAATCAATTATGGGGCAGTTGCGTGGGTAAGTAGAATCAAGCTGGACTCTATGAGGAAACAGCTTGAGAAGATTCAAAGACTGGCGTGGGTCTGCATCAAGGGGGCGATGGGGTCGTGTCCGACAGCAGCATTGGAACTGCTGCTGGATCTGCGACGAATCCTCAGCATACCACATAGAGCAAAATGCCACCAATTGGTATCAGTATTTCGATGTTGGAGTTACTGGTTGTTCCCCATAGCTGTATACCGTAAATTGCAAGACAAAACTTTTCAATTTTAAGTTTTATTTTTCTACTCCTTCTTCTTCATCTTTTCCCGTTCATGTGGGGTCGACGTTTCTGACAAGTCGTTTCCATTTTCCTCGGTCCCAAATGGTGTTTTCTGTTAACTGTTTCTCCTGGAGATCATCCTGCTCACAGTCCATCCATCTTCTTCTAGGCCTGCCTCTTTCCCTTTTGCCTTCCACCTCCAGATCAAGCACTCTCCTTCCTACATAACTCTCATCCCTGTGCTTAATATGGCCATACCAGAGCAAGCGTCTTTCTTGCACTTATTTCAGTCACTTTTACGCTGCCTTGTATGAAGGTGTTTCTGATGTGATCGTTTCTTGTAATGCCACACATCCATCTTAGCATCTTCAGTTCAGCTAATTCCATTCGCTTGCACTGTCACTGCACTATTGGTCAAGTTTCTGCTCCATATAGCATTGCAGGTTTCACTGCACATTTATAAGCTTTACATTTTACTTGGATATTCAGTTTCCTATCACAGAGAATACCAGATAACCTTTTCCAATTTAACCAGACGGCCTGAATTCGGTGGGTAACTTCGAGATCTAGATTGCCACCATCAGATACAGTGGATCCCATATACTTGAAAGGGTCCCTTGCGTGCAGCTGGCTACCATTTATCTGAATAGTTTCATTTCCAGTTCCTCCAAGGCACGGGTATTCAGTCTTATTCCTACTGATTTTAAGGCCTATGTCCTCTATGGCTCTTCTCCAGCATTCCAGTTTATATTCAAGCTCTTCCCTGTTTGTGCTGCATAAAACAATATCATATGCAAATAGCATACAACAAGGTTTAAGCTTTCAGAGAAGACATCCATTATAAGATCAAAAATATAGGGACTTAGTGCAGATCCTTGATGAAGACCTACTTGAACTGGTATAGTATCTGACAATCCTACACTGCTTCTAATTCGTGTCCTTGCTCCACGGTACATATCCTGAACAATGCGCACATACTTATCTGGCACTCCCTTGCATCTCCATACCTCCTGACGGGGCACCCAACCATAAGCTCTCTCTATGTCTATGAACAGCATATGTAGTTCTTTTCTCTTCTCCCTGTGCTGTTCCATGCCCTGCCTAAGTACAGAAATAGCATCTGTTGTTCCCTATCCCGGCATAAATCCATACTGTTCATCTTCTATTATTGTCTCCACCTGAAGCGTACTTTCAATAACTTTCTCCCAGATCTTCATTGTGTGTGACATGAGTTTTATTCGTCTGTAATTTGCACAATACTGAATGGCACCTTTCTCCTTATAAATGTTAATTATTTTACTCTCTTGCCATTCCTTGGGCATTACTTCTTCTTGAAGTACCTGTTGGAATAGATTCCACAACATATCTATGCCCTCTTCACCCTGACATTTCCAAGCCTCCACTGGAATTTCATTGGGGCCGGTTGCTTTCCCACATTTCATTTTCCTAATAGTAGTTACAACCTCTTCCCTGCATATGGTAGTTGCTACGTTGTGATTTGGAATACCATCCTCAAACACAAGCCGGGCATTTTTCTCATTTAGCAACTTTTCAAAATATTCCTCTCATCTCTTTTTAATATGCTCTTCCTGAACATATTTTTTTGAACTACAATTCCTTGTTCAATTTTCATCTGTCTGATGTGTGTGAGATCTTTTGAAGCTCTGTATTGTGCCTTAGCAATTCTGAAGAGCTTGGCCTCCCCTTCTGTGGTCTCTAGTTCTTCATAGACTTCCTTCCATGCAGCTGCCTTTGCTTTCCCTACAGCTCTTTTCGCAACTTTATTTGCCTTTCTGTAGTGTTCTCTATCTTCAACATTTCCAGACTCATCCCATTTCTTTTTTGCTTGTCGTTTTACCTTGATGGCTTCCTGAACCACATCATTACACCACCATGTTTCTTTATCCAGTGGAGCACCTTTCCCAGACGTCTTCCCTAAAACTTCCACACCTGCTTTCTTGATTGCTTCTGCATTTACTGTCCACCATCTCTGAGCTCCTTCCACTGGCCATGTTTCTTGCAACACCTTTTCCTTGAATTCACTTCTCAAAATTGGATATTTCAAGTTCCACCATTTAATTCTTGGAGTAATTTGCCTTGCTGTTCTTTTATTAATGCCTGTTAATTCATAATCAAAAGTTGTGGTGTAACATTTTCCCCCATAATAACTTTACAATTCTTAACCGCCTTCAAATGCATTCTTCTGCACAAAAGGAAATTTATTTGGCTCTTTTTTCTTCCACTTTTGTACCAGATTCGTTTTTCTTGAAGGTGTTACATATTGCTAGATCTAATGCCAAGGCAAAACTTAGCACTCTCTCACCCTCCTCATTTCTCGTATCAAATCCCCAGCCTCCATGCACTCTCCTCACTACTGCCCCTTCCATACTGGTGCCAACATGTCCATTTAGATCTCCACCCAGAAATACCCTTTCATCTGCTGATATACTAGAAAGTTCCTGCTCCAGGTCCCTCCAAAAGACATCTTTTTCTTCATCCTCATAGCCAACTTGAGGAGCATAGGCACTTACAATGGTAAACTCTTCCCCAAGACATAGCTTCACACTCATCAAGCGATCACTTATTCTGTTTACACTGTTTAGAGAGGGGATCAAATTGTTAGCCAGGATAATACCAACACCATTTCTTCCCGCTCTGTTTGCTCCACTGTACAACAATTTAAAGCCACTTCCAAGCTCTCTTGCTTTATTACCCTTGCACTTAGTTTCTTGGACACATAGAATTCCAATTCTTCTTATCATTAGGTCCACAACCTCTCTTCCTTTCCCAGTCATAGATCCAACATTCCAATTCTCTTCTCATCATCATCATCATTCATCATCTGGACTTGTTTCTTCAGACGAAATGCCCAGGCGGGACCCTTGCGCGTCGCTTCCTGGGAACGTCGTAGCAGTTTCCGAGGCTAAATTTGCAGAACTCGTCATATTTGTACGGTTTTGGCAGTTTGTTTAACAGCCGGATACCTTTCCTGACGCTAACCCTTTGCTAATTTCTGGGATAACAGTACAGCTAAGAATAAAATCCCCAGCCCCCCAAACATCAATCTGTTGGTTTGGTTATAATTTATAGGAGTGGAATTAGCAATGATTTCTTAGCACAAAAATTTTGGAAAAAAACTGATTTGACATTTCAAATTTAACATTTTTTTCCAATTTTTTTTTCTGTGCTGTAAAATCGCGCTTACTGGACTCGTCCTTTAATATACTATTTCATTTTTCTGCAATATTTGCAAATATATTTATCTACGACCACTATTTTAAATGCCCATTGTTGTAAAGTTTGTGGACTATGTAAATGCACACACATATGTAACAATCCGCGATTAATGTTATGTTATAATTCAAAAACACCCATGAGCGTTTGGTTTACGATTCGTTGATTCGTTGAGAGCTGCACGTTGATACTATTTTAAATTATAGTACTCCGTGATTTCCAAACAATCATTAAACGTTACATCATTCACATAGAAGCTGTCATTCATTTCGTTTTTTGACAAACTGCAGGTGGCAGTTAACAAATTCCTGGACAGAATCAGGTTATTTAGCCTAACAAGATCTCCAACCAAAAACTGTTGCGAGTAACATATCAAAAGAAGATCGCCGTAGACATCACTGCCAGAAAATGGGGGTGGATTGGGCATACAAAAATAGATTTTGTCTCTTTGTTAGTATTTTTTTCCTCTTTGCATGTTTAGTATCCTTAAGAGAACCTGTTCGACGACATTTTTCGACTCAGCTTGCAATTGTTCTGCAATTTGGCGGCGCTGGAATATGAAACTGTTGTCGATACCACCTCTGAGTTTGAATCATGGAGTCCGTTCTAATAAAATGTTCTACACGCAATCCTTTGTTCAATCAGCCAGTGGTCCATTTTAAAAAAAAACTTGAAGTTTCACTGAATAGTAGACAGTTAAAATGATGGCAAATAAGCCATAACTTCTTTTTATTTACTACTTTATATATTACTACTTGTTTTTGTTAAGTAAAAACAGGACACTCTTAATTTGTCACCCTTTAGTTCAAAGCAATAAACTCGGAGAATTGTTATTATGAACAATGCTAATTTACTGGAAGCCAGATTTACATTTTTTGTGTAGTTTAAATATTTCTATATATAAATTAAAAAAAAACCTTAAAGTAATTAGCTTGCTGGACAAGAGCCAGAAATTGACAATTCTCTTGTTTGCCATTCTGTTCTTGATTGCAACATAAAATCTTATTGAAGATTCAAAATTAAATTTTGAACAGATTAAAATTTATTCAATCCATTAATTGATTTTCAAATTTATTCAATCCATGTTTAATCGAGAATCTCTTATAGTTTAATGATTTAATGAAAATTGTGGGAAAAGGGAATCCTTTATTGTCGGAAAACGGTTTTCCAGTTTATTTCGCCCACAAAGTTACAAATAAACAAGTTTTATATATTTTTTCGCTGTACACCATCTCGCATTTCCTACTGATTTCACGCTGTCATAACTAGAGATGCCACGAATATTCGGTCTCTATTCGGTATTCGGCCTATTTAATATTCGGTGACTTTTTCAATATTCGGTATTCGGCGGATATTACTAACAATTCGGCCGAATACCGAATACCAAATCATGAAAAAAAAAACACACATATTATTAAAAAATGATTATATATACATTGCTACCAGGTGATGATAGATACATTTATGCGAATTCTGTCAGTTTTGGATACTGCTGTACGTTTGCTGACCACCACTTGTAAGGGTCTGTTGTCCTAGTTGTCTAGGCGAGCTGTTTTTAGATAAAAATCAATATCATTTGCAATAGCACTTTTCTTTTCCACATCCTCATCTTTCTCCATATTTTTCTTTTTTCTTTTGTCATTTATTTTCTTACGAAGTGGAGAAGAATCATAATCGGTACTACAAAAAATTAGAAAAACAAAAAAATCTTTTAGAACCTTTGAAAATGAGTTGTGATGGATAACTCATTCTTAGAGCTTCTAAAAGATTTTTTTGTTTTGCTCGTGATGTTTGAACTAATCCCAAGAAACTGGTTTTGAAACGAGGGTCAGGAAAAGTGGCAACCAGGTATTTGTCATTTTCATCAAAGTTGAACCGTGTTCCTAGCTCAGCTTGTAGTGAAGATCTCATTTTCAGCAAATTTGGTTTTTGGTCTGCTATCTCTTTATTACCCAGGTATTTCAACAATGTGACAACGTGTGTAATCACTTCGGAGATGCAATAAATAATAATAAAAAAGAATTCTAATGTGTGCTTATATCTTGCATTAATTGGTGGTTTGCTAAGTCAAGTTCTTGGCGAATGGATTTGAGTTTTTCTTTTGCTATACCCGAGTGGTTAAAATGTGTAACAATTCGTCTTGCAGCAGCTACCACCGGTGTTATTTCCGTTTGAGATTTTAGCGATTCCTAGAGCAGGGTCTCCAAACTACGGCCCGAGGGCCACATCCGGCCCGCGGACAGATTTTGTCCGGCCCGCGGAGAGCTAGCATACTTGAAAACTCTTGAGAGAACATATTTTTTATAGCAAATTAAATTTAGTTTACTGAAGTATTCTAATTTAATTTAATTTATTCAACCAGTTAATTACAAAGTAATCCTACATAGGCAATTTAATGCCTGAGCGCAGGTCCGGTTACAAAATCTTAAATCTATCTAACCTAAAATCTTACAAAATAATTAAACATAAAATATTAGTAGTATGTCTTTGCTATTCTAGTGTCACAAATTTATCACATCGCTTAATCCATCTAAAGCAGTTAGCAGCATAAGCATATTAATTAGATTTTTTTTACTTAGCTATTTAAATATTAGAATATTAGTAACCCTGATAAAAATAAAATTCATATTTAGAAACAAAATAAAATATCCCTGATATATCCGTTTTCCTTAGAAATAGAATAACATCTAGCAACAGTTTAGTAACCCCTAATAATAATAAAAATAATTATAATAATAATAATAATCAGTTAAATATTGGATTTGATCCAATTTTTAAACTTTTTTTTATTGTAATATTACTATTTTCAATTGTTTTTAGTTCCTTTGGTAGTAAGTTAAATAGTCTTATAGCTACAATGTAGCTGTTTTTTTCACTAATCTTTTTCGTAATTTTTGGTGTTTGTAAACTTTTTTTCTAGTATTGATATTTTGTTCTTTATAGTCATTTTTCAAGTCTTTGTAATGATATAATAATGATTCGAAGGCGAATAACTGTTCTATATTTAATGGACGGTTATTTGCGTCAAAGGTGTTTTTATAAATTATTTTAAGTATTCTATTTTGCAAGCTTTGTAGAGCTCTTAGGTTATTTCTATATGCTCCTCCCCAGGCAATGATCCCAGAACTTATTAGACTATTGAATAATGCATAGTATATTGTTAACAAAGTTTTGGTTTGCATTATATTTGCCAGTTTAGAGAATATAAAAGTAAGATACTTGGTTTTTTTCAATACACTTTCTATGTGTTTATCCCACTTTACATTTGAATCAAAGATAATCCCTAAATATTTATAATTTTCAACTCTTTTTATTCTATTATTACATATCTTAATTTCTAATGAATTTGGTATGCTATCGTTGTAGTTTCCGAAAGGCATAAATACTGTTTTTTCTACATTTAAAGTTAATTTGTTCCATGCTAACCATTTATTAACTTGTAACAAATAATTATTCATTTTATCTTGTGTGGCTTGCCAAGTATTTTCTCTGGATATTATTGCTGTGTCATCTGCATAGGATACTATTGTATCATTGGGCAGGTTACACAGAAGGTCGTTAATATATAATACAAAAAGTCCTAACACGGTACCTTGGGGTACCCCAGTAGTGATTTTACAGTTTTCACTTTTGGTTTCTTGTATTTTTACTAACTGTTGTCTGTCAGTTAAGTAACTCCTCAATAATTGATTTGCATTCCCTCTAATACCGTAGTTGTATAATTTATCTAAAAGTATTTCATGATTAACCGTGTCAAATGCTTTAGCCAGGTCTAAAAAGGTGACGATTATAGGCTTACTTCTATCTAAATTATTGTAAATCATATTCGTAATATATTTTAACGCGTCTTTTGTTCCCTTGTTTTTTATAAATCCAAATTGTTGTGTGTTTATTAAGCATTGATCTTGTGAGAAACTATATATTCTGCTGTAAATTATTTTCTCAAATATTTTAGCTACATTTGAAATTAATGATATTGGTCTATAATTTGACACAGTGTGTTTATCATTCGCTTTGTGAATTGGTATTATTTCTGCTTTTTTAAGTATTTCAGGCCAAATCGATTGTTCTATACATAGGTTGAATATATGAGTCAAAAGATATGAGATAGTTTCAGATATCGTTTTTATTACTTTTGTACTGATATTATCTACTCCTCCTGATTTATTTTTTAAATTACTTATTATCTCACGTATTTCAAAATAATTAGTAGGCCGTAAATAAATTGTACTTGAGATCATGGGTGGCAGTATTATTTTTTCTTTTTGCTTTTCTATTTTTTGGCTTAATTTTTCTCCTACCTCACTAAAATATTTGTTTATATAATCTGCCATTTCTTTGTTATCTTTTATGATCTTATTATCTTCATTGTATAAGTATTCAATACTCCTCTTTTTCTTTTTTTCTTTGCCTAATTTATTATTTACATAGTTCCATAAATTTTTAGGATCATTTTTGTTCTTTTCAACAACTTTTCTTTCATGCATTAGTTTAGCTTCCTGTATTATTTTGTTTAATATTTTTGAATAATATTTGAAATCATGCTTTAGTTTTTCGTTATTTGGGTTTCTCTTCCACAATTTGTATAAATTATCCTTAGAATTACAAGAATTTAAGATTCCCTTAGTAATCCATGATTTTCTTGGCTTATTGTTGTCTTTCCATGTATCGTGTTTTCTAGCCATGTTCATACAATTTTGAATTTCGCTTATCATACCTTCAATAGCTATTTCAGGGTTTTTCTCAGCCATGAGTAATTCCCAATTTTTCGATTTTACAATATTATTTAATTTGTAATAACTTAATTTAATATAGTTTTCTTTATTGTTATCATGTGAAATTAGTTTATCAGTAGTGACTATTAGCGGAAAATGATCTGTGAAATCTTGTATTAATTTATATGATTTAATATTTTTGTTGTCCGTTCTTATTAAGATATTATCTATACATGAACCTTCCGAACTATTCTCGGATGGTCTAGTAATTCCAGCAAAATATGGTATATACTCTTTTTCTAGAAAATTATTCAAGAACTCAAGGCTGAGACAATCCTGCTCCAAAAAATCAAAAAATCATGTTGAAATCCCCAATAACATAATGATTTTTTACTTTTCTCTTTGCTTTTAGGAAACTATCCAAGCTTAGTATAAATTCAGACTTATGTAGATCGTGAGATCTGTAAAGACAAGATATTTCAACATTCTTTTTATCTTGTGTTTTAAATTTAGCATTAATTATATTTAACTTACCATACATTTCTATGTTAGTAGTTTCATCTATTTTTTCGTCAATGTACATGACCACACCATCTGCTCTGTTTATTTTGCTATTGTTATAATACATTTTGTAGCCTTTTAGTTTGTAATATTGGTAATGTTCCAAAATCCATGTTTCAGAACATACAATTATACTCGGTTTAGTTTTGAGACTCTCAACTAATATTTGCAACTTTCCAATATTTGCATTTAAACTTCTTATGTTTACATAAAGTATTAGATTATTTGTATCATGTATATATCTATTGAGAATCTCAAGACTATCACAACTTTTTTCGTTTTCTATTAGATCTATATTGTTATTACACGCCATTTTATAGTCGGTTTTTATTTGTATTTGATTGTGAGCTATCACTAAACAAACTTAGTCTACTGCTCGTCAGTCCTGCAGGGATTGGTGTTATTGATCGCTCGACTGTAGATCTTCTTTGGAAATTTCCTGTTGTACTGATGCACCTCGGTATGGTAGGCTTTATTGGATAATTCGTCATTTCGATGTATTTTTTTATTCTTGATTTATATATTGCACAAGTGTCACTATCACAAGCAGAATGATTGATGTTAAAGTCAGACTTATATTTATTATTACTGTAAATACAGTTAGAACACTTTAGTATGTTATTATCACATAGGTTTGAATCATGGTTTTTTGCACATTTAGTGCATGTCTTCTCATTTTGGCATTTAGTTCCATTATGTCCAAATCTCCCACATTTAAAACATGGTCTTACATTTATCAGATCATAAACTTTACATCTCTGATGTCCCACGAAAATCTTGTCAATGTTTTCCTTTATTTTTTTGTATGTTTCTGGTATAACTTCAATTATTTCAAGTATTAGATTTGTTATTACAATACGTATGTAGTATTTTAACATTTTTACTTGAAGAAGGTTCATTTTTAAAATTTCTCAAGTGTATATCGTCTTCTAGTTCTTTATCCGTTAGTCTATTAAAATTTTCAATTCCAACTATTTTCATTTTTGGATTCATTAATTGTTCCCTTTGCACTTTATAGTTATTTAGTGATTTGAATTTTAATATATTTTCTGCATTTATTACACTTTCTTCGTCCATACACTCTATTACCACTTCATTATCACTTTTATAGTTTATTTTTTTTATTCTCACAGTCTTTTCTTTGTTTAGATAATGTAGAACGAAATGTTTTGTACTTGTTTTTCCTTCAGTATTAGTCTTTTTGACTATAATTTTTGGAATTCGTTTTTGTGCTGGTTTATTATTTATTACAGCCTGTACATACGATTTCTTGTTCAAACTGTTATTATCCTTTTCTTTGCTGAGTAGTTCTTTTAGTAAAACATTTTTATCTTCTAATTCTGCATTAAGTTGTTTGAGTAATTTGTTTTCTATTTTATGGTTTTCTAATTCTATTATACCTTCAGATAAAGTTTCATTATGATTTGCTTCATTTTTTGCGATTTCATCCAGGATTTCTTTTTTCAATTCTTCTTTCTGTTTTATTTTTATTAGTGCAATTATTGATTTTGCTTCTTCTCTTAGGTCCACGTGTTTATTTTTTGAGGTTATGTTTAATTCATCCACATGTTGCGGACATATTACAAAGGTGTTACTGATATAGATAGTATCATTATATCTTTCAAAATCACTTGCGTGAAACACACTTTCACAAATTAAACACACTACTGCTGAAAACTTAGTTTTAGGATGACATTTATAATATTTTTCTTTTCGCTTATCGGGAGGCACTGTGTCTCCCGACGCCATATTGGCAAAAAATTTTATGTTGAATAATTATTAATATGACATGTCCTGTCCTCTATGGCTCTTCTCCCATATTCCAGTTTATATTCAAGCTCTTCCCTGTTTGTGCTGCGTAAAACAATATCATATACAAATAGCATACACCAAGGAGCTAATTCTCTTAAGCTTTCAGAGAAGGCATCCATTATAAGATAAAAAATATACAGATTAGTGCAGATCCTTGGTGAAGATCTACTTGAACTGGTATAGTAACTGATAATCCTACACTGCTTCTAATTCGTGTTCTTGCTCCACAGTACATATCTTGAACAATGTGCACACACTTCTCCGGTACTCCCTTGCATCTCATTCATCTCCATACCTCCTGATGGGACACCTGATCATAAGCTTTCTCTAGCTCTTCTAGACATCACTGCCAGAAAATGGGGGTGGATCAGGCATACAAAAATAGATTTTATCTCTTTGTTAGTATTTTTTTCCTCATTACAAGTTTAGTATACTTAAGGGAACCTGTTAGACGACATTTTTCGACCCATCTTGAAATTGTTCTGCAATTTAGCAGCGCTGGAAAATGAAACTGTTGTCGAAACCACCTCTGAGTTTGAATCATGGAGTTTGTTCTAATAAAATGCTCTACACAAGCAACCCTTTGTTCAATCAGCCAGTGGTACATTTAAAAAAAAAAAAACTTGAAGGTTCTCTGAATAGTAGACAGTTAAAATGATGGCAAGTAAGCCATAACTTCTTTTTATTTACTACTTTAAATATTACTTTTGTTTTTGTTAAGTAAATACAGGACACTCTTAATTTGTCACCCTTTAGTTCAAAGTAATAAACTTGGAGCATTGTTCTTATGAACAATGCTAATTTACTGGAAGCCAGATTTACATTTTTTGTGTAGTTTATTTCTATATATAAATTTAAAAAATCTTTAAAGTAATTAGCTTGTTGGACATGAGCCAGAAATTGACAATGCTCTTGTTTGCCATTCTGTTCTTGATTGCAACACAAAATATTATTGAAGATTAAAAATTAAATTTTGAACAGAAAATATTCAAACTTATTCAATCCATTAACACTTATGTCAATACCCAGTCGTTACAACGTTGTTCAATATCAGGGGTACCCGTATGAGTTTTTCATTCAATAATATAATTTTTAAAAAATAATTTTACTCGGAGACTTTCACATTACAACTCGGGATTACCCATAGAGTATTCCACTACCTGAAAAAAAAAATTTATTAATTATAATAATTGTTTACGAATAACAAAAAAAGCCGAGGCTGTAAAAATAGCTACCCTTGCTTAGCTATACCACTTTGGCATGGAAATTCTAGGAGAAAGGGGCTATTATTATTATTATTATTATTAAAAATAACAACTGGTCGTGTAATAAATCAAGGTGAAAGCGTAGTAAAAGATTTAGCTGCAAAATATAAAATATTCAGAAGAAATATTAAAAAGTTTAATTATTTATTTATATATGGGTATCCCGGTACCCTGGGTATTGAACAATGAGGTATTTGACTTTAATTCCAAAAAGTTTATATATTTTTTGGCATATTTTATTATTAATGTATATGAATCGATATCAAGAGACCCAAATAACAAGGATCTGAAAGGACTTGATAATTAAATAAACTTAATAAAGATGGAACAAAGCTTGAATATATAAATATACTCAACCTTTCCGGAACTCTATAATACTAATGAGTCTTTTTAGGACTACCAAAAACAAATCTCGTATGAAATTTGTCAGTTATTCTATAGCTTTCAGTCCACCTTCGTGGCACTCAACAAAAACCATAAAAATAACATTGATTTTTAAGATCATGTCTTTCCGATACCTTGAGTGGATAGCCATCTGTGGACGCGTTTCGAGATTTATCTCTCATCAGCACAGCTTTGCTTCCATGAACAATATTTTGTAAATCACTCACTTAAAATCCCATGTGTTGATTAGGGTTAGATGTTTTTAA
Organism: Phosphuga atrata; assembly: GCA_944588485.1. Classification (NCBI taxonomy): domain Eukaryota; kingdom Metazoa; phylum Arthropoda; class Insecta; order Coleoptera; family Silphidae; genus Phosphuga; species Phosphuga atrata. The sequence goes on along the minus strand of OX155893.1, from coordinate 7,161,811 downwards.
TTTTGACATTTTGTGAGAGAGACATGAACTTAGCAGGTTATTGATATAAATGATAAATTTTGAATTGGTAAAACCATACAACATTATAGATAATCAGATAAACTTAATAAAGACGGAACAAAGCTTGAATATATAAATATACTCAACCTTTCCGGAACTCTATAATACTAATGAGTCTAATACTAATGAGGAAAGACATGATCTTAAAAATCAATGTTATTTGTATGGTTTTTGTTGACTGCCACGAAGGTGGACTGAAAGCTATAGAATAACTGACAAATTTCATACGAGATTTGTTTTTGGTAGTCCTAAAAAGACTCATTAGTATTATAGAGTTCCGGAAAGGTTGAGTATATTTATATATTCAAGCTTTGTTCCGTCTTTATTAAGTTTATTTAATTATAATAATTGTTTACGAATAACAAAAAAAGCCGAGGCTGTAAAAATAGCTACCCTTGCTTAGCTATACCACTTTAGCATGAAAATTCTAGGAGAAAGGGGCTATTATTATTATTAAAAATAACAACTGGTCGTGTAATAAATCAAGGTGAAAGAGTAGTAAAAGATTTAGCTGCAAAATATAAAATATTCAGAAGAAATATTCAAAATTTTAATTAAAAAGTTTAATTATTTATTTATATATGGGTATCCCGGTACCCTGGGTATTGAACAATGAGGTATTTGACTTTAATTCCAAAAAGTTTATATATTTTTTGGCATATTTTATTATTAATGTATATGAATCGATATCAAGAGACCCAAATAACGAGGATCTGAAAGGACTTGATAATTTTTCGTTAAATACAAAAGATATTTAGGTAAGATATTAACATAAGTGTTAACATGTTTAATCGACAATCTCTTATAGTTTAATGATTTAATGAAAATTGTGACAAAAGGGAATCCTTTATTGTTCATATTTTATATAGGTGGATTAAAAATGATCTAGATTATTATAAAAGTTTGTCCACATTGCTTGATTGAGTCGTTTGTTTGATAGTTTCAATGTTTGAATTCAAAATCACACAAAAATAATTTAAAACCTTTTATTACGACATTTTCAAGACATGATTTTCTCCATTGTTTTGTTTTTAATAGATCATTCTTTGTGTGTGAAAAGCCTTTACTTTGATTTTGTTCATGATTAATTACAAATATACAAATTTTAGGTCTTAAGAATCAATTTCAAAGTTAGCTATCCCAAAAGATCTTTAGTATTCGCTCGGTGTATAACCGCGCTTAGCGCCAATCGTGGTCAAAAAGACAACTTCGTCTCCAGTAATAGTGTATAATAAAAAAACTGGCAAAAATAATTAATTTAATAAAATATACAATATATATATATATCTCTATACCAGTGGTTCTCAAACTTTTTTTGCCGCGGCACCCTTATCGAGCTAAAACAATCTCGCAGCACCCTTGTCGGGCTACAAAAATTTTGACCTTTTGGACAAATTTCGTTTGAAGATTTCTTCACGTTTATGTACCAAATTAGACTGATTGCATTCCAGATGTCTTTTTAATTTGTATGGAACCAAGCCACTATTTTATGACAGATAACGCATTGCCGTTCCGGTGCTTGTTCGTTCCCAACAGAAACCAAGCCAAATGATATGAGGTAGCTAGGATCATATTTCCTTATTTTTCCTCGAATTATCTTTTGGTCGTGAGTTGCGCTTTCGCGATCTGAGGCAGGTTTTTTTATTTAGACCAGCGATCCTCAATACGCGGCCCGCGGGCCGAATGCGGCCCTCGGAACGATTTTTTTGGGCCCTCGGCTATTAGGGAAATAAATAAAAACTTAAATTTAAATACGTAAGTTAGGAATGGGCATTATGAATGAAACACTGACTCGATTGCAAGGAGACTACAACAAAATTGTAACGAAAATGATTGTGCTTTCACAGGAACAAAAGTTCAATATGTATATTGAAAAACTGTCAAAGGGTGATTATTCCAGCTTTCCTTCAGTTAAAACTCTGTTTGATGAAAATCCGGATGACAAGCAAGATGTTTCTGATTTAATAAAGCTGTTGACAAACCTAAAATACGTTTATTATTAATTACATTTTTTACTTGCGGCCCTCAGGAAAATCTGATAAAAACAATTAGGCTCTCTAAAAAATTATAGTGAAGACCCCTGATTTAGACCAATCCAGATTTTAGCGAATTGTCTACAATTTTGCATTAAAAGTAGGAACTTAATTTCGTTTAACTCCTCATGTAATTTTCTTTTTACATTTCTTGATTATTGCTGCGACACCCCAGGCATACTCTCGCGGCACCCAGTTTGAGAACCACTGCTCTATACTATGCACTAAAATACACTATCTCGCATTTCCGACTGATTTCACGCTGTCATAACTTTTGAACGGCTGACCACAGAGACTTCTAGTCTTCACCAATCGATTCAGCGTCCCAAAATTAAGAAAACGTTTGTAACATTCCCTAGGAATCTGTCAGTTAAGATATACCATCGACACGGGGACTCTAGACCGCGGACACGACGAAATGCGAGAAAATTGATTTTGTCAAAATCGTTATTTTTTAAGTTACATCAAAATTTAAAAACGTTTCTGAAAGAATTGTTGCTGCTGATTACAGATATGCAAATTCTATTTCGCTAGCTCTTTCCGTTCACTATCGCCCGCAAGAATGGAAGAAATTTTTAAGAAATTTCGGCGCTCGAGTAGAGATCTCGGAAAGTCGTGAATTTCCTGGGGAAAATGTTTGTGTATTAATAGGAAGAGGGCCTTCTGAAAACGATGCCGCAATCCGTTTTTGATTATCTGCAACCGTTTCCGAGACATCTACTTAACAAATCGAGAATCGGTAAATTTCAGTTTGAAATATCTCGACGAACTATTGAATCTTTCTGAACAATTTATACATCGAATTGTTCGTCTTGTCGTGTAGTTTCTGTGTCCCGAAAATGATTTTGCTGCCTTTTGCCGTTCTCGAGAAAATCAAAAAATCCGAAAAAGCACATATTTTTCGAACGAAATGATAAAATTAAAAATTAAATTTTTTTCTAGATTTTTTTTCGGTTACCCGAGGGAAATCGAAGTGCTGAAAACGGTTTTCCAGTTTATTTCGTTTATTTAAAGTTACAAATAAACAAGTTTTATATCTTTTTTTGCTATACACCATTTCGCATTTCCGACTGCTTCACGCTGTTATAACTTTTTAACGGCTCAATATAGAGACTTCTAGTCTTCACCAATCGATTCAGCGTCCCAAAATTAGTCGTAAAACGTATATTAGTCGTAATTATATATATATATATATATATATATATATATATATATATATATATATATATATATATATATATATATATTATATCGTTATTATATATTAGTCGTAAAACGTATATAATATTCCCTAGGAAGCTTTCAGTTAAGAAATACCATCGACCGGGGGAGTCTAGACCGCGGAAACGACGAAATGCGAGAAAATCGATTTTGTCAAAATCGTTATTTTTTTAGTTACAGCAAAATTAAAAAATGTTTCTGAAAGCATTTTTGCTGCTGATTTGATGCTCTTTCCGTTCACTATCGCCTGCAAGAATTGAAGACATTTTTAAGAAATTTCGGCGCTCGAGTAGAGATCTCGGAAAGTTGTGAATGTTCCGCGGACAATCTTAGTGTATCAATAGGAAAATGACCTGAAAGCGATGCCACAATCCGTTTTTGATTATCTTCAACCGTTTCCGAGACATCTACTTAGCAAATCGAGAATCAGGTAAATTTCAGTTTGAAATTCCTTAACGAATTATTGAATTTTTCCGGACAATCTATACATCGACTGGTTCGTCTTGTCGTGTAGTTTCTGCGTGCCGAAAATGATTTCGCTGCTTTTTACCGTTCTCGAGAAAATCGAAAAAAAACGAAAAAGCACATATTTTTCGACCGATATGATGGAAAATTTTTGTAGACGAATTTTTTCGGAAATTTTCTCGTTATTTTTTTGTTGTTTCCCGAAGTAAATCGATGTACTGAAAACGATTTTCTCGTTAATTTCGCTCTAAAGTTACATATAAACAATAATATGACCTATATTTTGGCCTTGAATCCATTCTCAATTTATGTATTTTATTAGTTTATGTAAAATAATAAATCACCTTATTATTTAGCAAAATATATGTCAATATATACAAATAAATGCTAAATAATGACGTAACTGGTCATGAAGTTCTTAAAAGGGTGACCTTTGGCGCTAGTGCTGTTGCGCTGGGAGCGAATAAAACTCAATATGTCTCAATTCGAAAACATCAAGATTTAGATTTGATTAAATATTGAAAGAAAAAAATCTATAAATTTTATCTAGTTTCAGGCTCGATTCCAGTTATCTCAAGATTGAAACTGAATCTTCTTTTATTTATGTGTTTATTTAGCGTATGGCTAGGTACATACTTTGCTTATATATATATATATATATATATATATATATATATATATATATATATATATATATATATATATATTTGCCTCGCCGCGCCGCAATCGTATTCAGATTACATTGTCCTCCCCCATTTGAATATATATATATATATATATATATATATATATATATATATATATATATATATATATATATATATATAGACATATATATTTATATATATATATGTATAGACATTCTCATATGTCAACGTCAAGGTTTGTGATCCAATCTAGTGTCGAAGGGGACGCCTCCAGGAAATCGGACCAATCCCCTGCATATGAGCGCAGAGGGCACTCAGTGTGGATGTGTAGAATGGTTTGCCTCGCCGCGCCGCAGTCGTATTCAGATTACATTGTCCTCCCCCATTTGAATCTGCGCATCTGCCATGTCCAGTGCGCGCTCGGTTTAGTTCTGTCCGCTTTCTCCTGTTTAATTCTGTCCCAGGGAACTGAATCTTCTAATTGTATTCTTATCATTTAATACATGTTGCGATTAATGTTTACTGTTATTATTATTTTGTTTTGTTTTAGATTGAAGATCAATCGTTCAGTGCACATAAAATAGTATTGGCCTCAACCATTCCATATTTCAATGCCATGTTCACGAACGACATGGTCGAGAGTAGACAACACGAAATCAAAATGCACGGAATCGATGCCTGGTAATTTTTTATTCCAGTTTTATTAAATTAAAATGAAAAATTTCTTTTTAACTCCTTGACGTACGAATAAAATGCGCGTTGACGTGTCCATATACATGTGATCTTATCACATATACACGACGTCTTAGAGACGTCATTGTATGCCAAGGGGTTAAAGAAATTTTGACAATTTACTTCTTTTTAAAGTTACGCTGGTTGGTGCAAAAGTCATCTTAATTTTTGTGTAGTCTCTTAATTGTTTATGTGTGATCCTAATTTTGAAGAGGTGGTCTTAATTTTATCCCTCGACACAATAGGGAATATACATGTTTCTTCTATTTTTAATTCACTGTTTACACCGATATAACCTAGTAAAAAATATAAATACTGCTTAAAAATGCTGTAATTAAGTTTAAAAAAATATTTAAAATGGGGAAAAATTATAGTTTTTTAAACGCCGCCATTTTCGCGCGGTCTTTTGATGACGTCAATTACCACTGACACTTCAGTTCATTGTTTACTACAGCTGTTTTAATTTTTAACCGTTAAGGTCATTCTACCGGCCGGAGCGGCCAGGCGCATTTTTAACTAATTGTTACATATAGTTAGAATAATATTTCGAGGAAACGCCTTTTAGTAATCTACTTTTGCTATGGAAAGATATGAAATTAGTTTTTAAAAAATCATTATGCTTTAAAAATTTCACAATTTTTACATTTTTTCAAAAAACCGCTAGATTCCTTCTGGCGGTTGCAGCGGCCTGGAGCAACAGAACGTTATCAGACCAAGGATTTAGCTTAAAAATAAGACAAGCCCTTCCAAGAATAGGTTAATCACGTACTAATCAAGACGCAATTTGAGTGATAAAAATTAGGGAAATATATTAACTCTTTCGGAAATAGGATAATAATCATTATTTTAGGTCCAGGGCCTAATGTTATTAGAGGTTCCGTCAACAAAGTATTTTTTTACAAAATATTTTATAATTTAGAATCCTGTGGATGCTATTCGATCCTGTGGATACTTTTTCCAGACAATATATTATCGATGATTACAGAGCTGACCAATAGAGAAAGAGAGATGACCAATAGAGAGAATTTTTTTTTCTCTGTTCATAGAGAAAGAAAAAATACAAAAACTGGGATACCAGTAGAGATATGATCGAGATCTGTGCATTCATTGGGATATTATTTACTGGGCATCTTCAATCTTCAAATGTGAGTATTGACCGTCTATGGATTAAAAAATATGGATTGCCAATTATTCGAGCAACTTTCTCTAAATACAGATATCACGATAATTGTAAATTTATTCGATTTGGTGATAAAAAATCAATATCACAACGATAATCTTGCACCTATTAGAGAACTGTGGGATCGAATGAATAATAATTTTGGAAAATTCTACATGCCATCATGTAATCTGACTGTAGAGCAATTGTTTGGTTTTGACGGAAAATGTCCATTCATGCATGAAAAGTCGAAACCAGAAAAATTTGGAATAAAAATATTTTGGCTAAACGATTCAATGGAATTTCATATTTAGGGAATGAGGGTAATTAACTTGTCACCAACCTGGGTGAAAATATTGTAGAAGATTTATGTATTCCAATGTACGGTACAAATAGAAATATAACTTGCGACAATTTTTTTACAACCAAGCAATTGGCTCTGAATTTGAAGAGTTCTGGTCTTACTTTTACGCGAACTGTACGAGAAAATAAGGAATTGAACCCCAAAATATAGAGGCAAAACTTTGTTGAGAACAATTTTCAACAATTTTTGGATTTACAAAAAATCTTACGTTACTGTTACCTACGTTCCAAAATTGGGAAAATCTGTTATTTCATTACCTACAATGCATTCACAGTGAGAAAACTAAAAATAAGAGAAAACCGTAAGTGATTATTATTAGTGAGGCCTTAATTTCACCGCATTTACAGTGACGACAGGATTAAATTTTTCGAAGTAAGGGTTTTCTACCAAACTAAAGTTTTTATTCTGTGCGAGAAAATCCTACTCATTTTTCACCATTTCTCCCAAATAGAAAAAGCCTCATACAATGTCATTTATGTGAAAGTGAAGGGGAGTATTCCAATGTTGTATACATTGTAAAAAAAATACTTGTAATAGTCATTCAAATATCAGATGTAATAAGTTTGTAATTTTATAGAAAAATTATATTAGAAGGGTTTATTTTTAAACATTTTGCGAAAAAAAAGGATTTATTTTCTTTATTCCACATAATCTAATTTATAAAAACTTTTATAAAATAAAAATTTAATGAAAGAAAACCAAAAATCTAAGATGTAATTGAAAAATAATTCTATAATTACATTGCCATTACACCAAATCGTCACCAGCCGCCCAGGCCGGTAGGAGTAGGATGACTGGCTACTTGGTAGTATGACCTTAACGGTTAAATTTGTTTGTTTCCGAACCAAAAAAACTGCAATGACATACAAATGTAAAAAATACGGACTTGTTTACGTGGTATGTTACGTCACCTTCGTTTTAACCAATGGTGTTGCGTTTTACAAATTTGAATTTCCCTCGCTTAATTTGCTAAATTTTTAGCTAATTTCGCTAAATTTTTATTCATTAATTTTAAGTATTTAACAAGATGTGTTAAACGCGAAAATTGAAATGCGCCAATTTTAATAAATCTGTATTTTTAATTCAACATTTGAATCGATTTCGGCATTAACAGAAGCGGAAAGGTGTATCGACCTGGGCCGAAATCGCGCGATTTACTTACCAATTTACTTCGCGAATTTATATATTTGCGGCAGTATGCTTCGAGTGCGTGAAGCGTAGATACAAGAATCGAAGCTCGACCGACACGTGCACGCATCTTTAAGTTTCTCGTTTTAAGTCAAATTAACCAGGGGTGTAATCACCCAAAGGGCTGAAGCGGCATCCAACGTCTGGAAGACAACAATTTTAAGTGAGTCCCTGCACTTACTATCCCCATTTCCTCCCTTAAAAAAGGCACTGGAAGGACGATCACACGTGGCGGAGACGCGAGCAGCCCCAACAGGTAAGTGATTAGACCAGTCCTGTTTTAAAACTGGAAAATTTTGATTTGATTTTCGTCAGACACGGTCCAAACAAGATGTTAATTACAAAAATAATGGTTTAGTTTAAACGTGACCGGGCGTTTGAACTATAAAGATTCGGAAGAAAAATATTTGTACCAAATTTAAATTTCATGCTATTCCCTATTACAAAGTTTATTGCATAAAAAACTTCACGTTTATTTATTTAAAACCAAAAGTGAAGCTAGTTAAATAGGATGATGACTTTTGCGCCAATAAGTATACGCTAGTCATAAATGTCATTCGATAAAAATGATATTCATTAATTGTAAATCATTTTATATGAGCAATTTGTATCAATTCTTATTAAATATATCTTTATGTTTTAGTGCATTGGAAGCTTTAATAAACTTTGCCTATTCCGGACGAGTAGTTCTAGACAAAAACAATGTTCAAAACATCATGATCGGAGCTTCGTTCTTACAGTTAAATAAAGTCAGAGACGCCTGTGCTAATTATCTACTACAAAGGTAACGCTAATAGTGTCTTTAGATGGAATGTCTGTTTAGATCCTTCATCAAAACTCAAACTCAACATTTTAAAAACTCAGAACTATGTTAATTCATTTTTAATTTTGGTAGGAATACAATATATACATGGTGGTTACATTTAGGATTGAGACTATGAGTATTTAACTTAGACATCACCAAGGATTGTGGGTAGGGATTGCAATCCGGTGTCATTTTAAATCCGGCCGGATCCGGCCGTATTTCCGTATAAGGCGTATCCTAATATTTAACACCTGACATACGTCTCTCAGACCCAAAGTAGCAGTAATTTTCTCACCTCAGACGTTTGGCAGGTGGTTAAGGGTTAACCTACTTTTTGTGCGTCTATATTGGTACCGGATCCGGTAAACGTTTAGTGATGCCGGATCGGCCGGATTACCGAATCCGGTTTTCCGGATTGCAATCCCTAATTGTGGGTAGTTTCGTATTTATATTCTACACCAAAAGTACTTTATTCCAGTTTGGACAAGGGATATAATTATAAAGGGATGTCATTTTTTTTTAAACATTTTAAGGAATCTTCTGTTACTCTTTGGCACACCCCGCTCTAGATTTTTTTTTCTTTACTCTTTCATAATATCTGTTGGCCTTCAGCCCCTGACAAAAATCGGTCTTGACCGTTCCCGTTACTTGCGTTGACGCAGCGAACGGCTCACAACACGCATTTTAAGGAATTTTTGGAAAGTTTTTCAATGTTTTAATAACTATTAATATCAGATTTGATAGGCAGTATATTTGAGCTTTATTTAAGCATTCTCGCTGTTGGGGAACAGTTGTGGAGATACATTAGTGTATCAACATCCAATAACTAAGACTTTAGAGAAAATTTTCTTCTCGCGAATTGTACTTTCAATTCGTTTTTCATGTATGAACTACTGATTCTTTAATTAGGATGTTATAAATCGTTTGTAACATAAGTCGTAGCGTCGGACGAAGTATTTATTTTCAATATAATAAGTGATGCAAACAACCACTACAAGTAACAGTAATGTTATGATCATGTTTATTAATGATTATATGGATGATATTCTTCTTCTGAGTCGTTAACTCTTGATGGAGTGGTCGTGGTCATGGGGAGTCGTCTGCTTTTTTCACTGCTGCCTTCGCCAATCTTCTCCATAGATTCCTGTTGGTCGCAAGGCGCGTGCACATTCTACCACAGGAGTCTCAGTCACAGATTTGATGGTGTGTGGCCAACGAGTTGGTGATCGGCCACGAAGTCTGCTACCTTCCACTCTGCCTTAAATCACCAGCCGCTCCATTGAGTCACTTTTGTGTCCAAAGAATCTGAGGATTCATAACTGAACAAGCGAAGAGATACGCTGGTCAATTTTTAATTCCTTGAGTATGGACACGTTAGTCCGGTGAGCGGTCCAGCTGATTCACAGCATGCGCCTCCAACACCACATATCTAGGGCGTCGATCTTGCGTCGATCCTTCATCGGCAAGGTCCATGTGTCCGCTCCATAAAAAAATATCGGAAAAACATAAGGCGTATTTTGGTATTTTTTGTGATTCGGCGGTCTCTCCATATCTTGTCTAGCGCAGCGGACCGTGTCATGGCGCAACGTCGTTTATTCTCGAGGTCACATCCCCTGCTATTGGTGATAGTGGAGCCCAAGTAATTGTAGCTGCCGACAACCTCCCAGTTGGCAATGGGTGAAGTATCTGGATTGCTTTCATGGCTCTATCAACTATCATCATCTTTGTTTTTTCGCGGTTCAAGGCGAGTCCATATATTACCTACCTCTATGATGATATTACCTACCTCTAGATTCCAAACATCATGAACCAGTCTTCGACGTCCACTGCTGGATATAGGTCTCCCTCAAAGAACAATGGAAAACCACGAGGGAGGTCTATGTCCAGCAGTGGACGTCGAAGGCTGGTTGATGGTGATGATATTACCTAGCTCTAGATTCCAAACATCATGAACCAGCCTTCGCCGTCCACTGCTGGACATTGGCCTCCCTCAGACAACAGTGGAAAGCCATGAGGGAGGTCTATGTCCAGCAGTGGACGTCGAAGGTTGGTTGATGGTGATGATATTACCTACCTCTAGATTCCAAACATCATGAACCAGCCTTCGAAGTCCACTGCTGGACATAGGCCTCCCTCAGGCAACAATGGAAAGCCATGATGGAGGTCTATGTCCAGCAGTGGACGTGGAAGGCTGGTTGATGATGATGATGACCTACCTAGTAAAATATAGTTTGTAATATAAGTAATATTGTCACATCAAGCTGAATTATATATTTTCAACATAATACGTGATGCAAGCGACCACTACAAGTGACCAGTAATAACTAAATGTAATCATGTTTGTTAATGATCATCCATAGAATCGTTAATAAACATGATCATATTTAGTGATTACTAGTCACTTGCGGTGGTTGTTTGCATCACGTATTATGTTGAAACTAAATAATTCATCTTGTTTCATCCGACGCTATTACTTATTTTACCCACCATTTATTACTATAGTCCATTTTTTTAAGAATGCAGTAACTAGAAACCTGATTTACACTATGATAAATGTTCAATCTATTTGCAAAATTTGGCGCTAAATTCAAATATAGTTACTTGAATATCTTCTTCCTCTTCTTCTTCTTAGACTTTTGTATAGGCACGTGTGCCTGTTTCTTTAAGTTCCTCCTTAGTCTCTAAACTCCTGTGATATGGATGTCCAGGATTCTGCCCAACTCTTTGGTGGCCTTCTAGGTGGTCTTGAATTGTTGGGTCTTTGTGTCATGGCTCAGTTAACGATCCGTTGTGGGAACATGCGTTTCACATGGTCCCGCCAGTGTCTCCGACGGTCTCTTGTCTAGCGTACGACATCCTGTATTTGTTACTTGAATATAAAATTTGTAATTTATTAATGGTGATTGAATATCTTATTATTATTTAATAACTTATTATAGAAATTGAGCAACTGCTGCTGCAGTGAGTGCCATAGCTTGAGTTTTTGTAGTACCCTTACATTTATGGACGAAATAGCTGTTGTAGGCCATTCATTTTTGTCCACTTTTTTAAAGTTTTCGCATCGGATTTTTCTTTATACCTTGTTTGTGTCAATATTACACGATGGTGCACACTTTCTTCAATAAGATAAAACAAGAAAACCAGAAAGAACGAATACTACTATTGTTTGTATTGAAAAATACAGATTAAATACACCAACTGGCAACAATAGAAATAAAATACAAACAAATAAATAGACAAAAACATAAACAATCTAAATGATACAAACAGATCAGATGGCAATTGTGAATTGTCAACTAATTGTCAATTAACAGCTGTAAATGTATCTGAAAAGAAAGAGAGAAAAGAGGTTGAGATGGGGAAGTAAATATCGTCGGTGTGAACTTCTCCTTGATTTAAGCCAATCGGAGAACAAGGTCAAATAAGCGCTATCTTCCCTGTACTGCATTCTTAAAAAAAATGACTATAGATAGGTCATTTCATATATAATTAGTAATCATCCATAGAGTCGGAAGTTAACCTTTAAGTATGGACGTCAAATTTGTTTAACACTAGTGCGGACGTAGAGTTTCTCAGGCTACTATATTCACAAACAACTTTTTTCTAGAAACTGATTCCGATTCACGTGAAAACCATTTCTGTATCTGAAAATGGGTCTCTAATGAGAAAAAAAAAAAACAGGTATTTATAATCAACTTTCTTAAATTTCTTAAACCGCACGGAGCCTGTGAGACTCCACGTCCATAATTAAAGGTTAATGTGTTCTAATCTAAATAAGAAAAGACGTAAGAATAGTTCTTCTCCTTAGCGGTCGTCCATTAATCACGTGATGTTTTTTAGCAACTTTTTAAGCCCCCTGGTGATATGTGGGGAGGTTATAGGTTAACCCCTCTCCCCTACCCAAAATCACGTGAATTTTTTTCGGGTACCGCTTTTCAATTTAAAAATCGCGCATTCAACGAAAAAATAAATACACGTGATATCTCACTACACACCATCCACCTCCCTCTAACTGATATTTAGTGATTCTTCACAATCCCCCCCCCCCTCTTTCGAGCCTCACGTGATTAATGGACGATAGTAGATAGGCTATAAGAGTTCGGGCGCAAAATTCCATAAGGAATAATACCACTACCCAATACCTGTTTATTAGCTGATTACTACCTGTTAAACCTGTTTCTTAGCTGATTACTATCTGTTTAAACCTGTCATAGAAAATAGTGCATGAACAGTTATTGGCGGCTTGCGCATGCGCTAGAACCAGACACGTGACCGGAAGAAATGTGAATTTAGATCCCTATGTAAATCCTTATGGGATTTTGCGCCCGAACTCTTATAGCCTATCTACTGACGATTCCTTAGGGTGCCTTCTCTCTACTGGTTGGCTATCATCAGGGCAGTACGTATTTTTGGATGTTTTGGGCCTCAATAAGTAGATTGAGCTCCATTTAAACCAGTCTCGTAGGTTTTGCAGCCAGGATATTCGTCTTCTTTCTATTGATCTTTTCCCGATTATTTTCCCTCTGTATTAGCAACCTCAATATTTCATTTTTGGCCTCGCATAATGTGTCTAACAATAGTCAGTTAAGTTATCATACATCTACGTGGGTTTGGTAGTACTCGCTTTTATGTGCTTATCCCCTTCACATACGAATAAAATGCGCGTTGACGTATCCATATACATGTGGTCTTATCACATATACTTGACGTCTTACAGACGTCATGTACGTTATTCGTTAACGTCATACGTCTTAACATATGTTAAGGGCTTAAAATTGCTATGCTCTTATCTTGATGCCCTTGGTTGTGATAATTAACAGCTAGTTTCTTGAATAGTTCAATTTGAAATTTTCAAATTCCATACATTACAACAATTATTCGTTTTTTTTTTAATTTAAAAAAAAAAAAATGTAACTTAGACTCGTAAAATAATACGTGATGTTGGCAGAAAGACCTTATGGCCAGTTTTTTATTTTGGTGACAATGACGATTATTATAATAATAATCTCTTCTTCTTCTAAGAGTGCCTTCTCCTGACGGAGATTGGTTATCATAATGGCAATTCTTATTTTTGACACTGCTGCTCTAAACAGGTCTATAGAGGAGCAATCAAACCACTCCCTCAAATTCTTGAGCCAGGAAATCCGTCGTATAGTAATATTAAATAAATTATAATAATAATATTATATTATTATAATAATAATAATAAACGATACATTTTATTACATTTTAATACATGATTAATACATGAAATAAACATGATTAATACATAAAATAAAACATGAAATAAATATTAATACATGAAATAAACTATCTATTTTTTTTTATAGAATATGAATCACCCTGTATATAATTTGTTTGTTTTTTTGGGAATAATATTTTTTGAATTACTCATTTAGATTCGTCAGAATTTTGCGTTTTGTTTTGTAAATTCTTTTTATCTTATCGCAGTTTTGCGATGGAGAAATCGCGTTTGTTGAGTCTGAGTTTTGATTCACCTCTTTGTTTTTGTTGTTGGAACTTGTCGTTCACAAAATTCTATTTCTACCTCACTCTAATATTCCTATAAATTACAATTTCTTTTCAACTATCGTTGTTATTATATAGAGTTTACTTTATTTTACGTTATTTACTTATTAGTATTTTTGACATTTTATGCATTATTTTTGTAATTATTATTTTTTATTTTATTTATTTTTCTGTACTTTTGAATTATAATAAACCAATATAATTTAAAATTATGGATTTATCATTTTATACATATTTTTTAACAAAAACACAAACTTCAATTAGCAAATGCTTCAAAACTTTTGAATGAATTTTCCATTTCTGAAATTATTAAGGGACCCACACAGTGTGAAATTTTCAAAAATCGTTGTTTTTTTATTATCTCGATAGTATACACCGTTATAACCATTCCCCCCAATTTTTAAATCGCAATTCGAATTATTTCGGTCGCTACAGCCTTTCTTACAAGAAGGGATTTGAGTATCTGGCGCTCACTCCAAACTTTAACCGTTAAGGTCATTCCATCGGCCGGGCGCACTTTTAACTCATTATTACATATGGTTTGAATAATATTTCGAGGAAACGCCTTATAGTAATATTCTATTGAAAAATATTAAATTATTTTTAAAAAAATCATTGTTTTAAAAATTTCTCAATTTTTACAAAAAACTTCGCTAGACTCCTACCGGCCGCAGCGACCACTGATTAAGCTTAAAAACAAGACAAGGCGTTCCAAGAATGGATTAATCACCTACTAATCAAGATGCAATTTTTATGTTGCAAACGCTTTCGGAAATAGAATTATAATAATTATACAAGTACTCAATGGCAGTGAAGGCGGAGATGAAGATCATCGGTACGGCGGAACTGGCAGAAGAGGCACCTATGCTTTTCGGGATAGCAAAAGAAAAGCCTGACTAAAATCCAGGCGCGTCTGAGTGGTATCCACCGGCTTCCTTGTCCGCGTCTGACACCATGTGGGTGCGGCGGCGACTCTATGCTCCAGGAACTAACAATCCCTGGTTCGAAGTACCCAGCATTGCTGGAACTCCTATTATAAGCCAAACATGATTCGAAATCATGTTTGGCTTCATGTGTTCCTAAAGGGACCATTCATGTAAAATAATAATAATAATAATTATACAGGGTGGGCTATTTAAAATGACCACCTCAAATATCTCCGTTTTGAATGAATTTTCTTGATTTCAAAGGGCTGACACGATGGTTAAAAATTCTGTTTTGTCAAGGTCACAGTTCCTTGCTCATCCTTAACGTCATGAATGGTTTTTCAAATGGGAACATGATATTTTTGTATCAAAACATTGTAGCCACTATTCTGACGAATCCAGTGACCCATGATATCATGGGTCTGATATCATGGGTTATTCGAATTTTTGTCTAAAATTTTTTTTGCAATTATTTTTTCGTGATTTTTTTTTTGTTACACGTAGGAAATCGAATTGCTGAAAACAAGTTTCCAGTTTATTTCGCTCTAAAGTTACAAATAAACAAATTTTATATTTTTTTTCGCTGTACACAATCACATATTTCCTACTGATGTGAGGCTGTCGTAACTTTTGAACCGCTCACCACAGAGACTTCTAGTCTTACCAATCGATTCAGCGTCCCAAAATTAGTCGGAGAACATATATAATATTCCCTGGGCAGCTTTCAGTTAAGAAATACCATTGTCTCGGGAAGTCTAGACCGCGGAAACGACGAAATGCGAGAAAATCGATTTTTTTAAATCGTTATTTTTTAGGTCACAGCAAAATTTAAAAACGTTCCTGAAAGCATTTTTGCTGCTGATTGCAGATATGCAAGTTATATCTCGCTAGCTCTTTCGGTTCACTTTCTCTTGCAAAAATTGAAGAAATTTTTATGAAATTTCGGCGCTCTAGTGGAGATCTCGGAAAGTCGTGAATTTCTTCGTGAATCGTGAGTCGTGAATCTTAGTGTACCTACAGCAAAATGACCTTCTGAAAACCATGCCGCAATCCATTTTTAATTATCTGCAACCGTTTCCGAGATATCTACTTAGCAAATCGAGAATCGGGTAAATTTCAGTTTGAAATTTATCGACGAATTATTGAATATATCCGGACAATTTACACATCGACTTGTTCGTCGTGTCGTGTAGTTTCTGTGTGCCCAAAATGATTTCGCTGCTCTTTACCGTTCTCCAGAAAATCGATAAAAACCGAAAAGGCATGTATTTTTCGAACGAAATGAAGGAAAATTTTTGTATAATTTTTTTTTAAAATTTTGTTTTGATTTTTTTTTTGTTATTCGAAGGCAATCGAAGTGCTAAACGATTTTCGAGTTTATTTCAGTCTAAAGTTACACATAAACAAGATATAATCTATATTTTGGCTTGCATCCATTTATGCACTTTATTAGTTTATATAACACTTTATTTAGCAAAATACATGTCAATATATACAAATAAATGATAAATAATGACGCAAATGGTCATGAAGTTCTTAAAAGTGTGACCTTTGGCGCTAGTGTTGTTGCACTCGGAGCGAAAACGGCAGAAAAAGCAAATGGAGCAAATCGCAAATGTTTGCGACAAGCGTTTATTGCCTTAGCCACCCGCTTGTGTTTATTGAAGGTTTGTAGTTTGGGGCAAACGTGTAGACGCAGCATAACGATTCTAATCGACTTCGAGTCGGCCAGCCAGCGATGGAGCGAGCGATGCTGGGAATCAGCCTCAGGAACAAAATTCGAAATGAAGAAATCAGGAGAAGCGTCGTGGATGTGTTGGAGCGAGTGGTGCGCCTTAAGTGGCAATGGACGGGTCACATAGCAAGAGACAACATCAAGTGAACTGAAATCCTATTGCAATGGAGGCCGCGAAGATCGAGGAGAAGTGTTGGCAGGCCTCAGGCAAGATGGCGGGACGACATCCGACTCCACGCTGGAGGAAACTGGATAAAAGTAGCCCAGGAAAGATCGATATGGAAAAGGCTTATGTGCAGGAGTGGACGAAAACAGGCTTAAAGAAAGAGAGAAGAAGTTAAAGTAGACTAAGCTAATTTATTATATTTAGTTTATTTTAGGGCATGTAATTACTAATTACATACACTGCTAATTACTAATTAGTATTGTTAAGTAGAACCTAGATAGTAGATTATGTTTTTATCTAGAAGTACATTTAAAGCTGAACATTAGACATTTAGAAGAACACTTCGAAGATAGATTACATTAAGCTGATTTAGAACAGCGGTTCTCAAACTTTTTTTTCGCATACCATTAATGTGCAATCAGTAGTCTAGTTCAGGGGTCGGCAACCTTTTGAGTCGGAAGAGCCAAAAATTACAATTTACAAAATTTCAAAGTTTTTAAAGAGCCACAAAATTTTTTCTTAACAACAATAAATAGTACTCACATAACTAAAGTTTTTTGGTAAAAAAAAACTAATCTATTTATTCATAAGGAAAAATTTTTAAAAAAATAAAACAATTAAACATTTACTTACAACACTAACTTGTATTTCAATAACAAACAATTGACCAAACAAATTCTTTGTTTTTTAAAGTAGAAAATTTAAACTTTACTACACAATGTAACTTGTACTTAAAATTAAAAAAACAATTACATACATTTGAGCAAACAAATTCAATGGGAGCGTTGGCTTTGCATGGTTTTAGAAAGTTTGGATAAATTTGGCTCATAACTTGTTGTTTTAAGTTTCAAACACGACTCTAAATTTTCATTTGTTAGTTGGTTTCTTACTTTACTTTTAATTATATTCATGCAAGAGAATGCTTGCTCGCACGAATATGTCGATCCGAAAATAGTCAGCACTCCAAATGCCAACTTCTTCACCTCACTGTAGCAATCTGGAAGACTATTCTATGTGTCGAATATAAGTGCCTCAACCCGCGGCATTCCTTTTAAAGCTGACCACTTTTGTTGCGTTACGTACATACATTTCTGGACCTTTAACTCTTCCAACTTGCTTTTCAACTCTAAATTTTTCACTCCACAAAGCTTTACTTTTTAAATCGAACAATTGCATTTCTAGAGATCCAGTATCAATTCCAAATGGCTCAATGTGGATTTCGTTACTATTTGTGCTGAGAGGATTTACGATGAATGCTAGAGTGGTTTTGTTGGTTTTGAATTGCTCAAATCTGGCAGCAAATTCATCTTTATTTTTTTTTTATAACTGTGCTGAAGTAATCAGTGTCAACAGTTGCACTGGTTTTATCGCGATATTGCTTTAGAAATTGAAAATGAAGTAATTTACCGCTCTGAATATCTTCTGCAAAAAGAATTAATTTTTCTTCAAAACAAACCAATTCTTCTACCAAAACAAAGACTAGGTTTCCCTTTCCTTGCAGTTTTAGATTCAGCTCATTTAATTTCGCTGTGATATCCACCATAAAGTAAAATTTTTGCAACCATTTGTCGTTCTCTAATTCAGGGTGATTAATACCTTTTTCATTTATGAATGTATTTATTTCAATCAAGTACAAAGCAAAACGTTTCAACACCTTACCTTTGGAAAGCCATCGAACTTTATTGTGAAGAAGGAGGTCGGAAGTCTCCATTTACTACTGAGTCTCCATTTCGTTTAAGAATTCTTTAAACTGACGATGGTAGAGTGCTTTTGACAAGATGCTGTTAACAATCTTGATTACCAAATTCATGACCTCAACTATTTCGGCCGGAAATGTTTGGGCACAAAGCGCTTCTTGGTGTATTATGCAGTGAAACGTAAGAATATCGTGGTTTATTTTGCTCTGAAGAATCGTTGTTGCCCCTTTATTTTTTCCAGTCATACTTCTGGCTCCATCAGTTGCTATTGAAACGATTTTATTAATTAAATTTATAAAATTATATTATAAAATTATTAAATCGATCTTATTGTCTTCAGGCATTTTTGTACGGCATTCGCTATATCTTCCCATCTAGTTTGTCTAAGAGACCGGTAGCAATCCTAGAAGTTCTTCTTTTGGACCTTGGGAAGACATATACCCGATAAAAAGGGCAACTTGTGCCGTGTCTTTTATGTCGCAAGACTCGTCTATAGTGAGTGATAAGGCAGAAAAAAGTTGAATATCTTCCACCTGCAAATATGTTACATTTGAAGACATTTTAGCTATTCTATATTGTACTGTTTTAGGGGATAGTGGCAAATCTTTGATTTTTTCAAGATTTCTGGTTTGTTTTTGAAATCACGAAACAGTTTTTCAGATGCACGTATGAAGCAATCTTTGACATACTCACCATCTGTGAATGGTTTGCCTTTTTTTGCAATTTCTAATGATACCGCGAAGCTTGCCAGATTAATATTACTTGTAGATTGCGTCCAGTTACTTAACATGGAACTTGATTGCTGTTTTTTGTTTTGGAGCTCGTCGATAGTTTTTTTCGTTCTTCGCCGGCTGGATATTTACAAGCAAACTAAGTATGTTTTTTAGTGAAGTGTATCTCCAAATTTGATTTCTTATTGTGTGCGAGTTTTTCGTGACAAATCGGAAGGCCATCTGAGTTGAATATAAAAGCGAACGACTCCGTCCAATCCCCATTGAATTCTCGATGCTCTTCTTCAGTTCTTCTCTTTTTTTTTGTAGATGCCATGCTTACGGTGAAGTTGTAATAAAGAATTTTTAAAATTGTTATTTAGGTATTCAAAACAGCAGATGACAAGTTTTGCAATTATTTACTATGTCAACGTATACCTAAGTAAATACATACGAGAAGCTGGTCATTTTGAAATATAATTTATCAAGAAACATTTTATAACGATATTTCCCAATTAAAAATACTCACCTAAATAAAATAAATAATTCTTTAATAATTCAATTATTAAAATAAATAATTTAGACACGAAACACTGTTTGTCTCACTCTCTCACATACTGATTGACTATAAGTACATAGTTTCGTCGCATCTGTGGTCGCCTCCCGCCTACGGTGATCGCCGACTGGCGCGAACGGACTTGTCAGAACGTGTTTATCAGGGCGCATTCTGCACATTGTAGTTTTTTTTTAAATTTTGGCAAATATTTGATACTTAGTTTACGAGTAAAGGTGTTATGCCCATCTATGCCGAAATCAATGAAAATTACCAAATATATAAATAATCTAAAACTGAAAATACCGCTCTTTTGAGCTTGCATGAAAAGTTGGTACCAACACTACTTCAGTTGGTACATGGTACAAGACACCAAAAGTTGGTGTCTTGTACTTGTCAAGACACCAACAAATTGGTACGTCTAACATCCTTGATTCGACGACGGCGTCATTCGAGAGCTTCCGACAGTGACGACGCGTGTCACGGGGGAGGGGTGGAAAGCGAGTACAAGTGGCTGAGAGATAAAATCGGTGCCTAATCCTCGTTAATCGATTCAGAACGATTTTTAAATGTTTTTTTTTTTTTATAAAATAAATGATATTTGCGTATGGAACTAAAGAGCCGCAGCTTCACATCCAAAGAGCCGCATGTGGCTCACGAGCCGCAGGTTGCCGACCCCGGGTGTGGGTAGTCCTAAATGGGTCCTGTATCAAAATTTGTTTGGGGCCTTTTAACCGACTGCCTGCGGCGAAGCTCACAAGGAATAATTAATTTTTGCTTACACACTTCGACGGTAGCTACGCCCCTATGTGCCAATGTGGATCAAACACTTACCACCAAACTAAGAAAAAAGGGACGCTGTCAGGGGACCCCCGTCAGGAACGAAGTTCCTCGCGCATTTAAGAATCGAACAACGTCTCTTTTTGAATTATTATTAAAATATTGAAAGTGCACGCAAATGCGTTGATTGAAGTTTATGGAAAATTTGAGCAAACTGCGGCAAGATAAGTTGAAATGCGGCCCGAAACAAAAGTGTCAATTTGATAAATGAATGAAAAAAATTGTCGGTTTTGTTTTGGGCCGCATTGGAACTTATCTTGCTGACCGCGGGCCAATGCGGCCTAAAACAAAACCGACAATTGTTTTTCATTCATTTATTTCAGACACCAAATTGTGAGTATAAGTTTACAAATTTCGCAACGCAAAGAGTTAGTCTGTAGATATAGACTAAAATCCACCATCCAATTATTTAGTGTATAGACGAGATTATTATATTACAGCAAAACTTGCATCAAAAAATGTGTGCGAAAATAATCTAACATGTGTAATTGAGTATTTGATTTAGATCAGGAAGGAGTGTCCAACTTGCGGCCCAATACCAGTTGCTATAAAAAACAAAACATCAAAATAGACCTTTTCATAGATTTGTTTGTGCGCGTGTGTCAATTTCGCCATGTTCTTCGTGCACTTTTTGACGTATAACCAGTGAAAATAACAAAATGTGCCCGAAACTTTTATATCCCCGCCTTTTAAACATGGCGGACGCGCATGCGCTTAAATAACCGTAAACAGGTCTATTATCTAGTCTGTCATAAATGACAGATGACATATGAAGTTGAGTTACTAAGATAATTACAGCTAGGAAATTAACTGCAAGTTTTAGCTAAAACTATCTAGTTTATAGATATTGTTAAAGAGTCTTGAAACTTAAATGACATTTCCAGAAGCTTTTGTAAGTCTTTAACTTTCCAAAACATTTTAATTGGTGATATTCAACTGTCGATTGCTAAGTTACTAAGATAGTTACAGCTCGGAAACTAACTGCCAATGTCTATTTTATTATATTTTCTCGTTTAGGTTTAAGGTTATAAACCGACCACGCTCGTCTGTCTCTCTGCGAAAGAAAGAGAGAGAGCATTATAGAAATATACTCTGAGAGAAAGAGAGAGCGAGCGGTATAGAAATATACACGGAGAGAAAGAGATAGGTGTATAACAAAAGAAAGAGCGCGCGGTATAGAGAATATAAACTGAGAAAAAGAGAAAGAAACTTACGCGGCGCGGCGTATACGTTTTCTGCCGAATCACTCCTACCGAGACCTCCCTAACGGAACTTCGTTCTAATAAGTTATGCTCTATTACACGTCCAGCAAACTTCAAAAATAATAAGAAATATTGCCATTCACACAACTAAAACCAAACTTATTACTTATTATTTTCTTTTAGGTTGCATCCGCAGAACGCGTTGGGAATCCGCCAATTCGCAGACACGCTCTGCTGCACAACGCTGGTGGAATCCGCCGACAAATACATCGAGCAGTGCTTTCCCGAGCTCTCCCTCTCCGAAGAATACCTGAATCTGGTGCTTGGCGACGTCAAGACGCTCCTGCAGAAGAACGAGTTGCGGGTGGAGAGCGAAGAGCAAGTCTTCGAAGCTTGCATGCGATGGGTCAAACACAACGAGGCTCGACACGAGTTTTTACCAGAGCTTTTATCACAAGTCAGGTTGCCTTTGCTAAGCCCGCTTTATTTAACAGACAGGGTTGCCACTGAAGAACTTATTCGGACTTCACATCAATGCCGGTAATAACATTAATAATAACATAATTAAAACTGACAGGATTCGATAAATAAGACTGGACAGGATATGTGAGAATTGTCTGCCGGGGTTCCGCAGGGATCGGTTTTAAGACCATTTTTGTGTCCTATGACGGCCTTCTGCGGACGCTGAGACGGTTACTGACGGCTATGTGAGAATAAGGTTAACAGACCAGATTAGTCCAGCAAAACTGCGCAGATGTTAACAAACTGAGTATATCTTTAATTTACTATTTTCTAGAGATCTTTTGGATGAAGCTCGAGTGTTTCATCTGATCCCAGAACGAAGACCTTTGTTACAAAGTTTTCGAACGAAACAAAGAGCTTGCGAAGTCCGTGGACAAATCTATGTCGTCGGAGGTCTAAACAGACATGGTAACTAATTATACTCTGTCCGGCGAGAGAATGCATCCCGCCTCGACTATAGTCCATTTTTTTAAAGAATGCAGTACAGGGAAGATAGGGCTTATTTGTCCTTGTTCTCTGATTGGCTTAAATCGAGGAGAAGTTCACACCGACGATATATTTCTCCATCTCAACCTCTTCTCTATCTCTCTTTTCACATACATTTGCAGCTGTTAGTTGTCAATGACTGCCGTGTCAATTCACAATTATCATCTGATCTGTTTGTATCATTTAGATTTTTTGCGTTTTTCTCCATTTTTTTGTTTGTATTTTATTACTATTGTTGCCATTTGGAGTATTTAATCAATAATAATTAGATATTCAATGAAATCATTAATAAATTACCAATTTTATATTCAAGTAACTATATTTGAATTTAGCGCCAAATTTTGTAACTAGATTGAACATTTGTCATAGTGTAAATCAGGTTTCTAGTTACTGCATTCTTAAAAAAATGGACTACAGTTTAGCATTGTTCTGCGCACACCCCCACTCTATTTCGAGTGCGCGGTGTTTAATAGACCTCATAGTTGAAATTTTTTTGTACACGTGTCAATTTCTGCCATGTTTCTGCCAACTTTTTGACGTATAACTAAATATGAGCCCGAAAAAGGTCTATTGTTCGAATTTGAAAAACTGACATTTCTTAAATCTGCGCGTCCCTTGTCCCTCATACCTCGGCGCAGTACTGCTGCATTCTCTCGCCGGAGAGAGTATATTCGCATCGAATTTTTGAATTGAACACCAAATCTGATTTTATTATTTAGGCGATTCGTTGAGTACTGTCGAGTTTTACGATCCAAAGAATAATTCGTGGCATATGGCACCGCCAATGTCCTCCCTAAGATCTCGTTTAGGCGTCGCTGTGCTGAGAGGTAAATTGTATGCGTTTGGAGGGTATAATGGAAGGGATAGGTTGGCTAGTGTTGAGGTTTTCGATGCTATCAAGAAGGAATGGTCTATGGTTAATCCCATGCAACGCAGAAGAAGGTAAATTTTTGATAATTCCATTTGATTAATTCCTTCCTCTGAAGGGGCCTACAGACGATCAACATGGTTGGTGAAATGCAGTGTTGAAGTGTTTTTTGAACGTCTGTAGGCAAGTTGGATGGAGCCTCAACCATGCAACCTACCTACAGACGTTCAGCAAACATTTCAACTCAGCATTTGACCAACCATGTTGATCGTCTGTAGGCCCCTTTACGATACCTAAGTGTTATATAAATTTGCAATCGGTTTATTTCAGTGCATTGGGTGCAACGTCCCTTGGAGACTTGATATACATCTGCGGAGGATACGACGGAGTAACATCGTTAAGTTCCGTAGAACGGTATCACCCACAAACCAACACATGGTGTTCGCTTTCACCGATGAATAAATCGCGAAGTGCTGGGGCTGTGATAGCTTGCCAAGGTAAAACCACAAACAGTCGTAAATCGTTCAACAAAATTTTCTCGCAGGTTACGTGTATGCTCTTGGCGGGCACGATGGACTATCCATTTTTGACTCGGTTGAAAGATACGATCCAAATACGAATACATGGACGGAATCAACAGCAATGTTAACTAAAAGGTAAATTGAAACAATCGATTTATTTTAAATTTGATAATAAATTTGTGTTGTGTTGCAGGTGTCGATTAGGGGCTGCTATGTTAGGTGGAAAACTGTATGCTTGTGGGGGATATGATGGAAGCTCGTTTTTGCAAACTGTGGAAATGTATGACCCAAATACAAACAAGTTAGTACGATTATTATTAGTTTCGTACAAGTTAGTACGATTGAAATAAAAACTAGAAGATTCAATTTAAAATAGAAATTCTAATAGACCTTTTCATAGTTCATTTTGTGTGCGCATGCGTAAATTTTCGCCATGTGCGTCAAAAAAGTGTGCCCGAAACATTTCCGTAAAATGTGCCCGAAACTTTTATTTTCCCGCCATTTAAACATTGCGGACGCGCATGCGCTTAACTAACCATAAAAAGGTCTATTGAGTTTTAAGTTGGATGACAAATGTTATTGTTTTCTTTTTAGATGGGCATTTGTAGCACCGATGAATGCCCAAAGAAGTCGAGTAGCCCTGACAGCAAACATGGGAAAGCTATGGGCTGTGGGTGGTTATGATGGAATTTCAAACCTAGTCTCAGTAGAAGTGTATGACCCAGCAAATGATACGTGGACCTTTGCTGGTTCTATGATCGCTCATGAAGGTGGCGTAGGGTTAGGGGTGATATCCATTCCTTGATTTATAAGACAATTGATCGTCGACGATTGGCCCCAAACCTAATTTCTGTTTTAATTCACAGTCAATCGTAAGGCCGATGCAATTGTCAAGAGAAAATCAAATGGAAAACATAGCGTATTTTTATGTTGGACGGTTGTTTGTTTCTTTTCTGTTGTGTAAACTCTGAGATTTGCACTTTTTAATAACACAAATGTTTTATAAAAAAGATTTTGTAAACGTGTTATTGTTGTTTTTTGCTTTGGTAAGCTAAATGCATTTTCTGCTGGGATAATCATTATTTATTTTATAACTTATTACAAATCAACTTTACGTTTATTTTCGTTGCTGGAAAGAAGAAAATGCATTTATTTCTGAACAGAAAAAGTTTCAAAATCCTAAATATTTTTTTTTACAAATTCAAGGGAAAAAACACAAATTAACACACAGTTAACAAACATTTTTATTTTGATACAAAATATTTTTTGGACAAAATCTTTTTTCATAGTTGATTTTTTGTGTGCGCATGCGTTAATTTCCGCCATGTTATACGTCAAAAAATGCCCGAACGTTTTGACGTACAATGTGCCCGAAACTTTCATATTCCCGCCTTTCAAAATTGGCGGATTTGCATGCGCTTAACGACCCGTAAAAAGGTTTGTTGTTTTTTTGTTTTATAGAAATCTAAATTTAAGCAACTTTCTCATTAATTGTGAATTCTTGTCGACATCCAAAATATCAATGGAATATTTAAAAATTATAAGGCTGATAACCCGTAGAAGAAACTAAAAAATTAGCACACTTTAAATAATATATTTAACAAATAATAATAATTAAGCAAAATCTATTTTTTCTTCTAAAATCTATGCATTCGATTATAAGCTAAAAATCTAAAGCGTTCAAGAATAAAATGTAATTTAATTATAAGTGTATACGAATCAAATTGCTTAATCAAATTAAGATGCAAGGAAAATGATTGGATTGTTTCATATCTAATTTTTCTCCGCGTATCGTTTTCTTGAGGATCTGTAAACCGTGCCATATGAGAAGCTTTTGTGTATGCAATGAGAAACTAATTTATTGTTGAAGATATTTTTGCTTACAAGGAGGAAAATAAAAACTGTTGTAACGACGTGATTTATTGTAAATAGGAAAGAATTAAAATAATGTGTAAATATATTGAAGAATATTGACTGCCAAATTTGGTTTAATTTTATTGTTTTTCTTCTTCCTGTGCTACTACTGGACCTTGACATCCTTCAATTTCTGTCTCCAGATCAAGCTAGCTCTGACCCACACCTGCTAATTCCGCATCCCTTTTGCATCCTTCTCGATGTTGTCCCTTCATCTGGTTCTCGACCTCCTGGTTCGCCTCCTCCTCGCTTCGAGTTGGTCTCTTGCTACCCTTTTTGTTGTTTTCAAGTGCTCCTGCTTGGTAGAGAGTTCTCGTAGTATTTCGTAAGAACATCCCTGCTTCCTTGCTGTGTCTTCTTGTTGGAAGTCCTGTCCGAGGCTTCTGAATCGATATCGTAAAGATTGGTTTTCCAAGGTAGGGTTGTCTAGTAAATTTCAGTTTGAAATTTCTTGACGAATTATTGAATCTTTCCGGACAATTTTCACATCGACTTTTAGTCTAGACTGCGGAAACGACAAAATGCAAGAAAATCGATTTTGTCAACATCGCTATTTTCTAAGTTACAGCAAAATTTAAAAACGTTTCTGAAAGTATTTTTGCTGCTGGTTACATATATGCAAATTATATTTCGCTAGCTCTTTCCGTTCACTATCACCTGCAAGAATTGAAGAAATTTTTAAGAAATTTCGGCACTAGAGTAGAGATCTCTGAAAGTCGTGAATTTCTCGCGGACAATCTTAGTGTATTAATAGGAAAATGACCTTCTGAAAACAATGCCGCAATCCGTTTTTGATTATCTGCAACCGTTTCCGAGACATCTACTTAGCAAATTGAGAATCGACGAATAATTGAATATTTCCGGACAATCTACACATCGACGTGTTCGTCTTCTAGTGTAGTTTCTGTGTGCCGAAAATGATTTCGCTGCTTTTTGCCGTTCTCGAGAAAATCGAAAAAAACCGAAAAAGCACATATTTTTGGAACAAAATGATGGAAAATTTTTCTTGAAATTTTTTTTTTTAAATTATTTCGTGATTTTTTTTTCGGTTAACCGAAGGAAATCGTGAAAACGGTTGAAAAAAGTGCTGAAAACGGTTTTCCAGTTTATTTTGCTCTAAAGTTACAAATAAACAAGTTTGATATATTTTTTCGCTGTACATCGTTTCGCATTTCCGACTGATTTCACGCTGTCATAACTTTTGAACGGCTCACCACAGAGGCTTCTAGTCTTCACCAATCGATTCAGCGTCCCATAATTTGTCGTAAACCGTATATACTATTCCCTAGGAAGCTTTCAGTTAAGAAATACCGTCGACTCGGGCAGTCTAGACCGCGGAAACGACAAAATGCGAGAAAATCGATTTTTTCAAAATCGTTATTTTTTGAGTCACAGCAAAATTTAAAACCGTTTCTGAAAGCATTTTTGCTGCTCATTACAGATATGCAAATCATATCTCGCTAGCTCTTTCGGTTCACTTTCGCCTGCAAAAATTGAAGACATTTTTTAAAGGCTATCGTCCGTGTTGTGGTACCAAAATTTCCGCAAAGAGAATCTACATCCAAATATTTTGTGAAACTAATTAGGATTAGTGTAGATTAGATGTAATTGTCTAAATAGGCTTTGCAGCAAGTTAAACTATATAGTTAAGACAACCAGGAATTGCTTCATACTTTTCTTAGATGCGCTGTTTTGTTGTGGAAATTTTTGTTATAAAAGAAGAACTTTAAGAGTATGGCCGATAGCCTTATTGGTTCCGGAGATATTGATAGAAAAGTAAATCTAGTTTGGTGTGAAATTGCAACAAACTCAAATTTTAGAAAATCTTGCAGAAACTTGTTCAAAGTTTTTTGGCGATAACACGCGAAACAATAAGGTTATCGTCAGCGTTTTGGTACCAAAATTTCCGCAAAGAGAATCTACATCCAACTATTTAGTGAAATTAATTGGGATAAGTGTGAATTAGATGGAATGATCTAAATAGACTTTAGAAGTTAGTTAAACTATATAGTTAGCGTAACTAGGAATTTCAGTATAATTTTCTTAGAGGCGCTGTTTTGTTGTGGAAATTTTGGTTATAAAACGTGGCCGATAGCCTTATTGGTTCCGGAGATATTGATAAAAAAGTAAATCTAGTTTGGTGTGAAATCGCAAAAACTCAAATTTTAGAAAATCTTGCAGAAACTTGTTCAAAGTTTTTTAGCGATAACACGTGAACCAATAAGGCTATCGTCCTCGCTTTTGTACCAACATTTTCGCAAAGAGAATCTACATCCAAATATTTAGTGAAACTAATTGGGATAAGTGTGGATTAGATGGAATGGTCTAAATAGACTTTAGAAGTTAGTTAAACTACATAGTTGGTGCAACTAAGAATTTCTGTGTAATTTTCTTAGATGCGTTGTTTTGTTGTGGAATTTTTTGTTATAAAACATGACCGATAGCCTTATTGGTTTCGGAGATATTGAAAGAAAAGTGATTTTAGTTTGGTGTGAAACCGCAACAAACTCAAATTTTAGAAAATCTTGTAGAAACTTCAAAGTTTTTGGCCATAACACGCGAACCAAAAAGACTATCGTCCGAGTTTTGGTACCAAAATTTCCGCAAAGAGAATGTACATCTAAATATTTATTGAAACTAATTGGGATTAGTGTGGATTAGATGTAATTGTCTAAATAGACTTTGCAGCAAGTTAAACTATATAGTTAAGACAACCAGGAATTGCTCCATAATTTTCTTAGATGCGCTGTTTTGTTGTGGAAATTTTGGTTATAAAACGTAGCCGATAGCCTTATTGGTTCCGGAGATATTGAAAGAAAAGTAAATCTAGTTTGGTGTGAAATCGCAACAAACTCAAATTTTAGAAAATCTTGCAGAAACTTGTTCAACGTTTTTTTGGCGATAACACGCGAACCAATAAGGCTATCGTCCGCGTTTTGGTACCAAAATTTCCGCAAAGAGAATCTACATACAAATATTTAGTGAAACTAATTGGGATTAGTGTGGATTAGATGTAATTGTGTAAATAGACTTTGCAGCAAGTTAAACTATATAGTTAAGACAACTAGGAATTGCTTCATAAGTTTCTTAAATGCGCTGTTTTGTTGTGGAAATTTTGGTTATAAAACGTGGCCGATAGCCTTATTGGTTCCGTAGATATTGATAAAAAAGTAAATCTAGTTTGGTGTGAAATCGCAAAAACTCAAATTTTAGAAAATCTTGCAGAAACTTGTTCAAAGTTTTTTAGCGATAACACGCGAACCAATAAGGCTATCGTCCGCGTTTTGGTACCAACATTTTCGCAAAGAGAATCTACATCCAAATATTTAGTGAAACAAATTGGGATAAGTGTGGATTAGATGGAATGGTCTAAATAGACTTTAGAAGTTACTTAAACTATGTAGTTGGTGCAACTAGGAATTTCTGTGTAATTTTCTTAGAGGCGCTGTTTTGTTGTGGAAGTTTTTGTTATAAAACGTGACCGATAGCCTTATTGGTTCCGGAGATATTGAAATAAAAGTGATTTTACTTTGGTGTGAAACCGCAACAAACTCAAATTTTAGAAAATCTTGCAGAAACTTGTTTAAAGATTTTTGGAGATAACACGCGAACCAATAAGGCTATCGTCCGAATTTTGGTACCAAAATTTCCGCAAAGAGAATCTACATCCAAATATTTAGTGAAACTAATTGGGATAAGTGTGGATTAGATGGAATGGTCTAAATAGACTTTAGAAGTTACTTAAACTATATGGTTGGTGTAACCAGGAATTTCTGTATTATTTTCTTAGAGGCGCTGTTTTTTTGTGAAAATTTTGGTTATAAACCGTGGCCGATAGCCTTATCAGTTCCGGAGATATTGAATTTGGAATTGGACGGCGTCGCCGACCTGGAGGAGCTCCCGCTTATTAGTCGGTCCCATGATGCCAAATTTGAGCTCTTTATTTTTGTCGTCGTCGGTTTTCACTTTGATCAGTTCGGAGTATTCGTCTTGTTCGGGCTTGACGCAGCGCAGGGGACGCGTCACCGTGCCTTCGAAGATCTCGCTTGAGATTTTCAGCAAAATTATCTTTCCTTTCGGGATGACTTTCACGTTCTCTGCCGAGAAACACGAACCCGAATTGAAGCGGATGCCAATGATATATTCCACTTCTTGACCCAACTCAAGTTGACTGAAATTACTGATATGAAAGAAGACTTCTCTGTCATGATCCACGGTTTCAATGAACCCGAAACTGTCTTTAATGGCGGCGATAAAGCCCTGGTAAATTTGGGAAGAACGATTCTTATGCTTCGTTATTCCGTTTGGTGAGAAGATTGCTGGACCACTTGGAAATCTACTGCTATGAGCCCTTTGTTACGTTTTATTTGATTTATATAAAATTGTACCTTATCTCTAAGTCTAGGAAGAGACGAGGTTTCTCGCAATCTTTCGAATAGAACGCAACCGTTTTCTAATTTCCGCTCAAGGTGTAGGAGATCAGTCCAGAATCGGAATGGGTTTGTTCCCCGTTGTGTCCGTTGAGAGTTTTGGTGGGACTGCGGTTGTCCCAACTGCTTGCCACATCTTTGGAGACGACACCCGTAAAATTGTTTTCAACGCGACATTCATACAGGACAGTGCCTGCCGACAACAATTTCATGAGTATTGTTCGTAAAAGTGCTCGTCTGATCTTGCACGATGGTGTATTCTAATTCATCACCGACAGCGATGTACCTATCCACAGCGAGGACTTCGTTGAAATGGAAGAATAGCCTCGGTTCTCTTTCCACGCATTTTATAAAGCCGAAGGCGTCTTTGATGGAAGCCACGCGACATGTTACCCTCTTCTCACGAAACGACGAAACTTTCATCCAGCAAGGAGATGTGGGTGGCTTTGTTCAGTTGGCCTTTGCGAACGGTGGCGATTTTAAATTGGACCCAATCACCATGACGCAAGGTGAAGTCTCCATTTTAGTCTTTATCCCCAAATAGGGTTTCAAGGGATTATCCCCTAAGAGATTTTTGCCTGGCAAAGCGTCAGTCTGGTGACGAACGTTTGTTCCTCTATCAAGCTTTAAAGGCTTTAAAACTTGATCCTTCATTATATGCGGTTTAAAATCTTCGAAAATCACCGTTCCCGGTGGCAATCTCGTTATAATACAAGCTACTTCTTTACCGTTTCTTGTTTGGATGATGAATTAGACGTCGTTGCCTCTGAGAAATGGAAAAAGATCTCTTTGAATCCCAATGAACCCGAAACTCTCCTTCATCGACCACATGACTCCCTAATATTTAACAAGAAGTGCAGGATTCTCCAACCGAACATGACAAGTCCCCAAATTTCCTCGATGATTTGTTGCAACTTGAAAATAAATACTTTCAGAATTAACAAAAATGTTTTGAAGCAATTGGATTATTAATATAAAATCCGATAGAATAAATAAATAATTTAAAGGCAATAAGTTAATAAGCATCCAGTTAGCTTCGCATAGCCTGTCCTACCCAATTCAGACTCTCAGCTCCACGAAGCCTCGCAAGAGGCTCGGTAAACCCTGAGAACCCAGAGGAGGTGAACTGTGTCATACGCTCCTCTTGACGGTGACGCGTCCCCTGCGCTCCGTCAAGCCCGAACAAGACGAATACTCCGCCCTGATCAAAGTGAAAACCGACGACGACAAAAACAAGGAGCTCGAATTTGGCAGCATGGGTCTGACGAACAAGCGGGAGCTCCTCCAGGTCGGAAACGCCGTCCAATTCTAAATTCAATATTTCCGGAACTGATAAGGCTATCGGCCACGTTTTATAACCAAAATTTTCACAACGAAAAAGAAAAGAAATATATAAGAAAATCTTGAATTCCTCTAAGAAAATTATACAGAAATTCCTAGTTGCGCTAACTATATAGTTTAACTAACTTCTAAAATCTATTTAGAGTATTCCATCTAATCCACACTTATCCCTATTAGTTTCGCTAAATATTTGGATGTAGATTCTCTTTGAGGAAATTTTGGTACCAAAACGCGGACGATAGCCTTACTGGTTCGCGTGTTATCGCCAAAAAACTTTGAACAAGTTTCTGCAAGATTTTCAAAAATTTGAGTTTGTTGCGATTTCACACCAAACTAGATTTACTTTTCTTTCAATATCTCCGGAACCAATAAGGCTATCGGCCACGTTTTATAACAAAAATTTCCACAACAAAACAGCGCAGCTAACAAAATTACACAGAAATTTCTGGTTGCAGAAACTATATGGTTTAACTAACTTCTAAAGTCTATTTAGACCATTCCATCTAATCCACACTTATCCCAATTAGTTTCACTAAATATTTGGATGTAGATTCTCTTTGTGGAAATTTTGGTACCAAAACGCGGACGATAGCCTTATTGGTTCGCGTGTTAGCGCCAAAAAACTTTGAACATGTTTCTGCAAGATTTTCTAAAATTTGAGTTTGTTGCGATTTCACACCAAACTAGATTTACTTTTCTTTCAATATCTCCGGAACCAATAAGGCTATCGGCCACGTTTTATAACAAAAATTTCTACAACAAAACAGCGCATCTAAGAAAATTATGAAGCAATTCCTGGTTGTCTTAACTATATAGTTTAACTTGCTGCAAAGTCTATTTAGACAATTACATCTAATCCATACTAATCCCAATTAGTTTCACTAAATATTTGGATGTAGATTTTCTTTGCGGAAATGTTGGTACCAAAACTCGGACGATAGTCTTTTTGGTTCGCGTGGTATCGCCAAAAAACTTTGAACAAGTTTCTGCAAGATTTTCTAAAATTTTATTTTGTTGCGGTTTCACACCAAACTAAAATCACTTTTCTTTCAATATCTCCGGAACCAATAAGGCTATCGGTCATGTTTTATAACAAAAATTTCCACAACAAAACAGCGCATCTAAGAAAATTACACAGAAAATCCTGGTTGCACCAACTATATAGTTTAACTAACTTCTAAGGGCTAGTATTTAGATAATTACATCTAATCCACACTTATCCCAATTAGTTTCACTAAATATTTGGATGTAGATTCTCTTTGCGGAAATTTTGGTACCAAAACGCGGACGATAGCCTTATTGGATCGCATGTTATCGCCAAAAAACTTTGAACAAGTTTCTGCAAGATTTTCTAAAATTTGAGTTTGTTGCGATTTCTCACCAAACTAGATTTACTTTTCTTTCAATATCTCCGGAACCAATAAAGCTATCGGCCACGTTTTATAACCAAAATTTCCACAACATAACAGCGCATCTAAGAAAATTATGAAGCAATTCCTGGTTGTCTGAACTATATAGTTTAACTTGCTGCAAAGTCTATTTAGACAATTACATCTAATCCATACTAATCCCAATTAGTTTCACTAAATATTTGGATGTAGATTTTCTTTGCGGAAATGTTGGTACCAAAACTCGGACGATAGTCTTTTTGGTTCGCGTGTTATCGCCAAAAAACTTTGAACAAGTTTCTGCAAGATTTCCTAAAATTTGATTTTGTTGCGATTTCACAGCAAACTAGATTTACTTTTCTTTCAATATCTCCGTAACCAATAAGGCTATCGGTCACGTTTTATAACCAAAATTTCCACGACAAAATAGCGCATCTAAGAAAATTACACAGAAATTCCTGGTTGCACCAACTATATAGTTTAACTAACTTCTAAAGTCTATTTAGACCATTCCATCTAATCCACACTTATCCCAATTAGTTTCACTAAATATTTGGATGTAGATTCTCTTTGCGGAAATGTTGGTACTTAAAACGCGGACGATAGCCTTATTGGTTCGCGTGTTATCGCCAAAAAACTTTGAACAAGTTTCTTCAAGATTGTCTAAAATTTGAGTTTCTTGCGATTTCACACCAAACTAGATTTACTTTTCTCTCAATATCTCCGGAACCAAGAAGGCTATCGGCCACGTTTTATAACCAAAATTTCCACAATAAAACAGCGCAGCTAAGAAAATTATAAAGCAATTCCTGGTTGTCTTAACTATATAGTTTAACTTGTTGCAAAGTCTATTTAGACAATTACATCTAATCCACACTAATCTCAATTAGTTTCACTATATATTTGGATGTAGATTCTCTTTGCGAAAATTTTTGTACCAAAACGCGGACGATAGCCTTATTAGTTCGCGTGTTATCGCCAAAAAACTTTGAACAAGTTTCTGCAAGATTTTCTAAAATTTGAGTTTGTAGCGATTTCACACCAAACTAGATTTACTTTTCTTTCAATATCTCCGGAACCAATAAGGCTATCGGCCACGTTTTATAACCAAAATTTCCACAACAAAACAGCGTATCTAAGAAAGTTATACAGAAATTCCTGGTTGCACCAACTAACTTCTAAAGTCTATTTAGACTATTCCATCTAATCCACACTTATCTAAATTAGTTTCACTAAATATTTGGATGTAGATTCTCTTTGCGGAAATTTTGGTACCAAAACAAGGACGATAGCCTTATTGGTTCGCGTGTTATCGCCAAAAAACTTTGAACAAGTTTCTGCAAGATTTTCTAAAATTTGAGTTTGTTGCGATTTCGCACCAAGCTAGATTTACTTTTCTTTAAATACCTTCGGAACCAATAAGGCTATCGGCCACGTTTTATAACCAAAATTTTCACAACAAAACAGCGCAGCTAAGAAAATTATGAAGCAATTCCTGGTTGTCTTAACTATATAGTTTAACTTGCTGCAAACTATATTTAGACAATTACATCTAATCCACACTTATCCCAATTCGTTTCACTAAATATTTGGTTGTAGATTCTCTTTGCGGAAATTTTGGTACCAAAACTCGGACGATAGCCTTATTGGTTCACGTGTTATCGCTAAGAAACGAAAAGGGAGTTGGACTATTAAATAAGTAATTTGTTCGAGTTTAATTGAATTTGTGTAAATAACGATCTAGTTAAATTAATCTCCCACGCGTGTTCAAGAACACAGGAATTATGAGCGCAATGTAACACAAGCATCAAAATAGTTTGAAAATTGCTCGGAAATAATTAAAAAATTCAGTTGCGATAGCAAACAGGATTTAGGTCTTAAGTTTTTGTGTGCTTTGTGAAATTCCTCGCGAAAATTAAATCCAACAGTAAGTAAATATAATGATTGCGAGCGCCCACGCGTCCTGGTAAACAGCGTGGGCAGTCAGTGTGAGCTTATTGGAAATGACGGAGTTGCATTGTATACAAAACGGATTAATCAATCAATAAACAGCCCCTCGCATTTGCCGTTTCATCCCTCTCGACCTACTTTATCTCCGATATTAAATTAACAACACGTCAAGCTATAACGAAAAATACCATCAGACATTATTTTTAACACGTTACGTACAAAACTAATATTAAAATATATTTGAAAGCTTTATTACTATTTTTAGAAACGAATTGCATTAAATAATCTATGCTTTAGTGAACGTTTATATGAGTTAATTATTTCTGTATTTAACAGTTTTTGAGCAGTAATTAATAATATTCAAAGGTTACACTAGACTAGTGGTGGCGAACCTATGGCACGCGTGCCATAGCTGGCACGTAAGAAAATTGTATTGGCACGCGAACTATTTCTCACGCGTGCCTAAACTTCTTAAACTTAAACCTTCTACTTTTCTAAAAGAAATTTTTAAGTTTCTCAATCTACTTAAGACATAAAATATTAAGACGTATACGTTTAAGACGATTTTATACGTCTTAAAAGTGTTATATTCAGGTTAATACGAAACTGATTTTGAAATGAAACTGAACAGAAATGGTCATTCATTGTAAAAGTTACCTGGCACATCAGCATTTCAAAATGTGAAATTTTAAAAATTGCCACGCGGCTGGAAAAAGGTTCGTCCTGCATGGAAAAACCCCTGCACTAGACAATTAACAGATTATATTGTAGAGCGTGTATAAGTGTAGAGATATTATGAGTAGACATAATTAGGCTAAGCAGTTAAATCTTAGACTAGACACACAGAATTACAAATCAAGATAAATGTTTTATAAATCGAAAGATCTAAGACTTGTGGTAAGTCTTGATTGCTTCAATCAATCTTAGATGATGTGAAATAGACAGAACGCAGTCAAGAAACTAGACAGACAGGATTTTCAATTTAAATGTTATAAACTAGAACATCTATTCGCTACGTGCATAACCGCGCTTAGCGCCGCCCGTGGCCAAAAAGACAACTTCGTCTCCAACAATAGTGTATAAAAACAACAGCCAATTAATTTAATAATTAAAAACAACAAATAATTAATTTAATAAAATATACAATATTTAACAGTGAAAAATTTTGCCAATTATGTCAGGTCATATTTCGCGAACGGAAGCTGCTAGGAAAATGCAATTAGTATATTTGCAACCAGTAGGTAAAATACTTTCAGAAATTTTCCATTCACTTGATAAATAATGTTTTTCAGGAAACACATTTTATCGCATTTTTCGAAGATTTAACTATGCCATAACCTTTGAATCGCTCACCACAGAGACTTCTAGTTTTCACCAATCGATTCAGCGTCCCAAAATTAGTCGGAGGATGTATATAATATTCGCTGGAAAGCTTTCAGTTAAGAAATACCATCGACTCGGGAAGTCTAGACCGCGGAAACGACGAAATCGATTTTTTCAAAATCGTTATTTTTTGATTCACAGCAAAATTTAAAAATGTTTCTGAAAGCATTTTTGCTGCTGATTACAGATATGCAAATTATATTTCGCTAGCTCTTTCCGTTCACTATCGCCTGTAAGAATTGAAGAAATTTTTAAGAAATTTCGTCGCTCGAGTAGAGATCTCGGAAAATCGTGAATTTACTGCGGACAATCTTAGTGTATTAACAGGAAAATGACCTTCTGAAAACGATGCCGCAATCCGTTTTTGATTATCTGCAACCGTTTCCAAGACATCTACTTAGCAAATCGAGAATCGGGTAAGTTTCAGTTGTAAATTTAGCGACGAATTATTGAATATTTCCGGACAATTTACACATCGACTTGTTCGTCTTGTCGTGTAGTTTCTGTTTGCCCAAAATGATTTCGCTGCTCCTTACCGTTTTCGAAAAATCGCAAAAAACCGAAAAAGCTTGTATTTTTCGAACGAAATGATGTAAAATTTTTGTCGAAATTTTTTTTACAAATCTTTTTCGTGATTTTTTTTTGTTACACGAAGGAAATCGAAGTGCTGAAAACGGTTTTCCAGTTTATTTCGCTTTAAAGTTACAAATAAACAAATTATATATTTTTTTTCCTGTGCACAATCACACATTTCCAACTGATATGACGCTGTCATAACTTTTGAACCGCTCACTACAGAGACTTCTGGTCTTTACCAATCGATTCAGTGTCCCAAAATTAGTCGGAGAACGTATACAATATTCCATGGGAAGCTTTCAGTTTAGAAATACCATCGACTCGGGAAGTCTAGACTAGGGGTCAGCAAACTCTATAAACTTAAGATCCAAATTTTTATTTAAATTGATTTCAAACTGGATCAAGAACCACGGATAATTTTTTTTTTCATAAAGTGGATTATATTAGATTTATAAATTGCTAAATGTTTTAACCACAGTTAGTATGTAAAAAACTATTTATTCAGAAATTTGGACGCTTATCACGACAAGAATTTCGACTTTTCCATTTTCTCCCGTTTTTCTATTCTGCATCTTCAAGAGATCCGCCATATCTTGCAGTAGCTTCTTCTTCTTGGAATTCCTAACCTATCGCAGATTGGAAACGATCACCATAATCCGGGCCTTGCCGATGACCTGGAGAGTTCTGCTGAGAGAAGAGTTCTGCGGACGTGCAACCACTCCCTTAAGTTACGCAGCCAAAGATTCGTCTTCTGTCGATCGTCATCTTGATTTTTCCTTGAATAATCAGCTGAAGGATGTTGCACCCATCTCCTCTCAGAATTTTTCCTAGATATTCTAATTAGCCTTTAATAAAATAAGGCTAAATAGCATAAAGCGACCTAAATAGCCTTTTTATGGTGCTACTAATTTCTTTATTTGTTTTATTCATTCGGTGTAGCACTTCCTCGTTCGAAACCTTATCGATGTATAACACCACATTTCAAATGCTTCTATGTTCTTGATGTTTTCTTTTTCGAGTATCCAAGCCTCCATTCCATGCAATCGATTGGAGAATATATAGCTTTTTAGCGTTCTGATTCTCAGTTCGAATCTTATATCCCGGCAGCAGAGTATTTTATTCATTTTTATAAAAGTGTGGCGATCTACTTCGATTTAAATAAGTTATGAACGAGCATCGTGATAAATTAAGAACGAGAACACCTGCAGTAAACAATGGACTGTTACTGGACATAGTATTTGACGTCATCAACAAAGGCAGGTGCTCTTTGGACATGTCCAGATGGGCTGGACATGTCCAAAGAACACCTGACCACCGACTGATGGCCGACCCAGCAAGATAGAGACCGCTGGGACGGCCGAGAATCAGATGGAAGAACAACATTTTTAAAGATCTACAGACTATGCTACAGACTAGGTATATGATAGGTAGACTAGGTATACTCTACAGACTAGGTATATGATTGGAAGCAGGCCATGTTGGACCGGGACC
The DNA here is from genome assembly GCA_944588485.1 of Phosphuga atrata. Classification (NCBI taxonomy): domain Eukaryota; kingdom Metazoa; phylum Arthropoda; class Insecta; order Coleoptera; family Silphidae; genus Phosphuga; species Phosphuga atrata. Next base: position 7,122,909 of record OX155893.1, on the reverse strand, counting down.
GATGGAGGGCCGATCAAGGGTTGTAGTGCTATCCAGAAGAAGGAGAAGAAGTACAAAGTGCGTGAAAATAGCGGCGTTTAAACAGCTCAAGCTCGAAATTAATCTATATTTTGAATATTTTTTTAAACTTAATTACAGCACACCAATTTACTAAAGCGGAATATAGCTTGAATATATGCTACCTTTCCATAGCTCTATAATATTATTAAGTATTTTTCGTCAATCTACAAAACTACAAAACAAATCTCCTGTTGAAACGCAACAGATATTTGTATGCTATTCACTAGCCCCCAGTCCACATCACATCGCTTTTTTCTTTTAAAATCGTGACAAGTCCTTTTTTATTACCCACCATAATTTTAGCTCCATCTGTTGCAATTGAAACAATTTTAGTAATGGGATTTAATTTTTCTTCAGACTCGTTTATTTTAAATTTATTTTCGATTTTAAATTAATACTTTAAACTTGGCGGCGGCGGTCGTAAGACTACAGGTATAGTTTTGCACCTTTTATGTGATTTTTGTTTATATTTCAATGTATTTCTGAAGAGCCATAGGCGCACTCCAAAAGAGCCACATGTGGCTCGCGAGCCACACTTTCCCGATCCCTGGTCCAGACCGTGGAAACGACGAAATGCGAGATAATCGTTTTTTTTTCAAAATCGTTATTTTTTTAGTTACAGCAAAATTTAAAAACGCTTCTGAAAGCATTTTTGCTACTGATTACAGATATGCAAATTATATTTCGCTAGGTGTTTCCGTTCACTTTCGCCTGCAAAAATTAAAGAAATGTGTATGAAATTTCGGCGCTCTAGTGGAGATCTCGGAAAGTCGTTAAGTTCCCGCGGACAATCTTAGTGTATCCATAGCAAAATGACCTTCTGAAAGCCATGCCACAATCCGTTTTTAATTATCTGCAACCGTTTCCGAGATATCTACTAGCAAATCGAGAATCGGGTAAATTTCAGTTTGAAATTTATCGACGAATTATTGAATATTTCCGGACAATTTACACATCGACTTGTTCGTCTTGTCGTGTAGTTTCTGTGTACCCAAAATTTCTTCGCTGCTCTTTACCGTTTACGAAAAAATCGAAAAAAAACGAAAAACCATGTATTTTTCGAAGGAAATGATTTTTGTCGAAAAATTTTTTGCAAATTTTTTTCGTGATTTTTTTTTATTACACGAAGACAATCGAAGTGCTGAAAACGGGTTTTCAGTTTATTTCGCTCTAAAGTTACAAATAAACATTTTTTTTTTTTTCGCTGAACACAATCAAACATTTCCTACTGATTTGACGCTGTCATAACTTTTGAACCGGTCACCACAGAGACTTCTAGTCTTCACCAATCGATTTAGCGATTATCTGCAACCGTTTCCGTGATATCTACTTAGCAAATCGAGAATCGGGTAAATTTCAGTTTGAAATTTATTGACGAATTATTGAATATTTCCGGACAATTTTTTGCCAAAAATGATTTCGCTGCTCTTTACAGTTTTCGAAAAAACCGAAAAAGCATGTATTTTTCGAACGAAATGATGGAAATTTTTGTCGAAAATTTTTTTGCAAATTTTTTTCGTGATTTTTTTTTTGTTACACGTACAAAATATACTCGTGAGTTTACCGCGGACAATCTTAGTGTATCCATAGGAAAATGACCTTCTGGAAACCATGCGTACTCCGTTTTTGATTATCTGCAACCGTTTCCGAGACATCTACTTAGCAAATCGAAAATCGGGTAAATTTTAGTTTGAAATTGATCGACGAATTATTGAATTTTTCCGGACAATTTACACATCTACTTGTTTGTCTTGTCGTGTAGTTTCTGTGTGCCGAAAATGATTTCGCTGCTTCTTACCGTTCTCGAAAAAATCTAAAAAGACCGAAAAAGCACATATTTTTCGAACGAAATGATGAAATATTTTTTCGTCATTTTTTTTTTTTACCCGAAGGAAATCGAAGTGCTGAACACGATTATCTAGTTTATTTGGCTCTACAGTTCAAAATAAACAAGATATAGCCTATATCTGGGGTATTTTTAGCATTTGAACCGAATAAACTGGAAAATCTGGTTCAGCAGTTCTATCTCCTTCGGATAAACTGAAAAAAAGACCCTAAAATTTTCTGAAAAAATCGCCAAAAAAATCCATCGTTTTGATCATGAAAAAAGTTGCATTTTCGGTTCTCTACGATCCTTTCGGAAACAACAAATCCCAGTGAAATCATTTTCGGCACACTGAAACTAGACGACAAGAAGAGAAAATCGATGTGTAAATTGTTTGGAAAGATTAAATATTTTATTGCAAAATTCTGACTTCAAATTTTTTCAAATACATGTCAATATATACAAATAAATGCTGAATAATGACGGTACTGGTCATGAAGTTCTTAAAAGTGTCACCTTTGGCGCTAGTGCTGTTGCCCTCGGAGCGAATATCTTGCCATACACTTCATTCAGGGCCGTCCCTAGTAAGTGCGGGGCCCAGTGCAAAAAATAATTTTGGGGCCCCTTAGACAATTTTTTTTATAATTTAAAGTCTACATATCTAATAATATTGGATTTTGAAATTTAATTGTTATGACAAAAAAAGAATAATATAATATATAAAACTGTTTATTTGTTTTGCACAAGGAAAATAAAAAAAGTAAAATAACCATCTATCTTTACTTAGTAGTAAAGCAAAAAATAATGAAAACAATGTAAAATCTAAACCTGTCGGTTCGCATAAGGCTGCGAGGCCCTCAAAGCGCGGGGCCCAGGGCCTGGGACCCGCTCGCCCCGGTGTAAGGACGGCTCTGACTTCATTGTTTTAATAAATCCTTGATATTAATAGATAAATATAATGAGATAATGAGTTACAAACTAATCCTGCGGGCGAAATACAATTTTGTAATTATTTCTCAGTTTTATTAACTATACTCGTTATATTAATAATTAATTCGTGCCAACCCTTTTATTTATGTACCTCTGGATTTAGAGTTGAGATAATTACAGAAAATGAAAATCCACTGAGCTTCCAGAACAGTTTCATCAAACACACATTTTCCCACAAACATTTTTAGTCGATTAGTTAATACCAATCTTTAGTCTGTCTATTTAGTCTTGCTTGTCTAGACTCTTCTGCCTAGTCATGTCTGCCTAGGTATATCGGTCTAGTTTTGTTTGTCTAGTCTTGGCTGTCCAGTTTTGTGTCTTTAATCTTGTCTCTCTAGTCATCTTGTTTGACTAGTCTAATCTATTCTAGTCTGTCTAGTCGAGGGACGGGCAAACTGCGGCTCTGCATAGTTATTTCAAAATATTATTTTTATCTATTCAATAAAAAATCTGAAAACATATAAAAATTTATAAAATACTCGAAGCTTAACTGCTTGAACGAAATTTCATCTAATCTCGTCTGTACTTTTGTCTGTCTAATCCAGTCTGTCTAAAAAAACTAAGAATTATTAACAGATTTTTGCAAAAAGTTAGAAAAACGTATTAGAGCTGTATACAAAAAAGGGCTTTAAACATGAAGTACTCGTTGTGTTTCATGTTTAGAGAGCCGATACATGAAACAGTCCATCGTCCAGCGATCAAGCAGTTAAGCTTTGAGTTTTCTATAGATTTTTATACTTCTTCAGATTTTTTATTGAACAGAAATGAAAACATAAATATTAAACAAGAATTATAACAATTGTGATACATTGGCGTATTAATTAATACATACCTATTAATACTATATAGATGCAATTAATATCAGATGAACTAGATGAAATTAGCTTTAAAATACTTCTATTCTTTACTACTAGATATATAATACTTAAGTAGTATTAGATTAAGTAACAATCCACATTGGATAATCGAATATGACGTATGTGTAACAATTTCGTTCACAAAGGCTACACATAACCTAAAAACTACATAGGCGTATTAATACATACATAACTACTAATTCTATATAAACTAGATTAAATTAGCTTTAAAACGATATATAATAATAAAACGAATATGTGGTGTTAGTAATTAGGTAATAATCGACGTTTGAAAATTGACTATAACGCATAGGAAAAAATTCGTAAGTTCCTTATATCTCCCAAAAGATTACTAATATTTAAATGAGTTAATAATGATCTTAAATTAGATTAAATTAGCTACAAAATGCGATATTATATGTTACAATATAATTGAAAGTAACTAAAATACAAGCCAAACAAAAGTACTAGAGCTTTTTACGGTAAGTTAATCACATGCGTGTCCGACATGTTTAAAAGGCGGGAATATGAAAGTTTCGGGCATATTTTGTTATTTTCAGTGGTTATACGTCAAAAAGTGCCCGAAAAACATGGCGGAAATTAACGTATCCACACAAAAAAATTTCAACTATGAAAAGGTCTATTAAAAGTGTTAAACGAAAAATGGCAATATTTTTTAAAATGTAAGGAATTTTTTAGTGAGTTAACAGAATCCATAAACTAGATTAAATTAGATTTGAAATGATATATAATACGTCTATGTAGTATTAACATTTTAGTAAGAATCGATTTTTGAAAATTGACTATGTCGCGTTTGTAACAATTTTGTAAATTCCTTGTATCTCCGGAAATATTTTTTAAAATATAAGGAATTTTGCAGTGAGTTAATATAATCCATAAACTAGATTAAATTAGATTTGAAATTATATATAATACGTTCATGTAGTTTTAATATTTTAATAACAATCGATGTTGCAAAATTGACTATGACGCATTTGTAACAATTTAGTATATTCCTAAAATCTCCGGAAATATTAAGAATATTTAAATGAATTAATAATGTGCTTAAACTAGATTAAATTATTTACGATATGAGATATTACACAATAAAATTGGTTTGGAACTAACGGAAATATAAGCTAAACAAACTTATTATTTTATTATAGAACTTATTATAAACTTATTATATCTTAAGTGTCTCAGAAAATTGACGCCAATTGACAACATTTCAATATTTTTTTTAATTTTTCAAACGCCGATTGTTAAGTATTAATACATTATCAAAATGATTTCAATCAACATTTCCAAAAAATATTAGCTCTGATACTTTTGTATATTACGTTTCCTTCTCAACTTGGTTCTTCTTACCTGAAAGTCTCGACAGCTGGTCTAGACCAGGTGTCGAGATTAGATAGATACGACTAGACAGATTAGACAAGTCTAATCTGTCTAGTCGTCTGTACTTTTAATCTATCTAATCTGGTCTGTACTTTTGTCTGCCTAATCTAGTCTGCCTAAAAAAAACTAAGAATTATTAACAGATTTTTGCAAAAAAGTTAGAAAAATGTATTAAAGCTGTATAGAATTAAAATTTCTTCGCAAAAATTAGAGAAATCTATGGTTTTAGAAGGAACACTGTAGAATTTTTTCGCAAAAATAGACAAAACTATGGTTTTATTCGCTCTGTGCATGACCGCACTTAGCGCCACCCGTGGCCAAGACAATACAACTTCGTCTCCAATAATAGTAAAAAACAACAGGCAAAAACAAAAAATAATAAATTTAATTAAATATACAATATATACACTATATCGCATACACTATCTCGCATTTCCGACTGATTTCACGATGTCATAACTTTTGAACGGCTCACCATACAGACTTCTAGTCTTCACCAAATGATTCAGCGTCCCAAAATTAATGAAAGCGTGTGTAATATTCCCTAGGAAACTTTCGATTAAGAAATACCATCGATACGAGACGTAAATATCGCGGAAACGACGAAATGCGAGAAAATCGATTTTGCCAAAATCGTTATTTTTGAGTAACTGCAAAATTTAAAAACGTTTCTGATAGCATTTTTGCAGCTGATTACAAATATGCTAATTATATCTCGCTAGCTCTTTTCGTTCTCTATCGCCTGCTAAAATTGAGGAAAATTTTAAGAAATTTCGTCGCTCGAGTAGAGATCTCGGAAAATCGTGAATTTACCGCGGACAATCTCAGTGTATTAATAGGAAAATTACCTTCTGAAAGCGATGCCGCAATCCGTTTTTGATTATCTGCAACCGTTTCGGAGACATTTGCTTAGCAAATCGAGAATCGGGTAAATTTCAGTTTGAAATTTATCGACGAATTATTGAATATTTCCGGACAATTTACACATCGACTTGTTCGTCTTGTCGTGTAGTTTCTGTGTCCCCAAAATGGTTTCGCTGCTCCTTACAGTTTTCGAAAAAATCGAAAAAAACCGAAAAATACATGCTTTTTCGGTTTTTTTCGATTTTTGTCGAAAATTTTTTTGCAAATCTTTTTCGTGATTTTTTGTCGGTTACACGAAGGAAATCGAAGTGCTGAAAACGGTTTTCCAGTTTATTTCGCTCTAAAGTTACAAATAAACAAATTTTATATTTTTTCTCGCTGTACACAATCACACCTTTCCTACTGATTTGACGCTGTCATAACTTTTGAACCGCTCACCACAGAGACTTCTAATCTTCACCAATCGATTCAGCGTCCCAAAATTAGTCGGAGGTCGTATATAATATTCCCTGGCAAGCTTTCAGTTAAGAAATACCAGCGACTCGGGGAGTCTAGACCGCGGAAACGACGAAATACGAGAAAATCGATTTTTTCAAAATCGGTATTTTTTAAGTCACAGCAAAGTTTAAAAACGTTTCTGAAAGCATTTTTGCTGCTGATTACACATATGCAAATTATATTTCGCTAGCTCCTTCGGTTCACTTTCGCCAGCAAAAATTTAAGAAATTTTTATGAAATTTCGGCGCTCTAGTTGAGATCTCGGAAAGTCGTGAATTTCCTGCGGACAATCATAGTGTATTCATAGGAAAATGACCTTCTGAAAACGATGACGCAATCCGTTTATACTTATCTGCAACCGTGTCCGAGATATCTACTTAGCAAATCGAGAATCGGGCAAATTTCAGTTTGATATTTATCTACGAATTATTGAATATTTCCGGACAATTTACACATCTACTTGTTCGTATTGTCGTGTTGTTTCTGTGTGCCAAAAATCATTTCACTGCTCTTTACCCTTTTCAAAAAAATCGAAAAAAACCGAAAAAGCATGTATTTTTCGAACGAAATGATGGAAAATTTTTGTCGAAATTTTTTTTGCAAATTTGTTTCGTGATTTTTTTTGGTTACACGAAAGAAATCGAAGTGCTGAAAACGGTTTTCCAGTTTATTTCGCTCTAAAGTTACAAATAAACAAATTTTATATTTTTTCTCGCTGTACACAATCACACCTTTCCTACTGATTTGACGCTGTCATAACTGTTGAACCGCTCACCACAGAGACTTCTAGTCTTCACTATCGATTCAGCGTCCTAAAGTTAGTCGGACAACGTATATAATACTCACTGGGAAGCTTTCAGTTAAGAAATACCATCGACTATATATAATATGCCCTGGGAAGCTTTCAATTAAGAAATACCATCGACTCGAGAAGTCTAGGCCGCGGAAACGACGAAATGCGAGAAAATCGATTTTTTCAAAATTGTTATTTTTTGAGTCACAGCAAAATTTAAAAACGTTTCTGAAAGCATTTTTGCTGCTGATTAAAGATATGCAAATTATATTTCGCTAGCTCTTTCGGTCCACTTTCGCCTGCAAAAATTGAAGAAATTTTAAAATCAATATATAAGTTTGTGTTCTCTCACAAGTCGCGGCATTGTAGGACGTTATTTAAGGTGACCACACGTCCCGATTTTGGCGGGACAGTCCCGCTTTTTGGAGGCCTGTCCCGCGTCCCGCCGATTTTTAAAATTGTCCCGCTTTTTAAAAAATATCTGCATTTCGTATTTTAAATGTACTAATAGTATATAATATAACATTTTTCCACATATTTCCATAAAATCTCCTATTTTAGTTTCGAGATTTTTCTCTCATCAGCACAGCTTTGCTTCCATGAACGATAGATAATTCAATTATATTAAATAATTGAATTATATTCAATTTATCTGACCAAGACCACATACGCGCTGCCGCGCATATGTGGTCTTGGTCAGATAAATCAATACCAGATTTATCAAGACCACAAACCCGCTGCTGCGCATATGCGGTCTTGATCAGATAATTCAAGACCAAATATATTAAGACCACATACGCGCGGCAGGTCTTAGTCAGGTGAATCAAGATCGGATAAATCTAGACCAGATATATCAAGACAAAAAAAATTGGTCAGATAAAAAAATTCTGTGTCAAGGCTATCGGCCACAAAAATACCTAAATATATGTAAATTTGAATAGAAAAATCTATAAGCTACGTCGAACTGAAGGAATTTTGAATACAACAATCCAAAAAAAATTTTCAACCTTCAGTTATTTGAATGTCTGACTTCGTGTGCGACTTTGAGTTTGAGGGGCGGCGGCCTTCAAAGCTTCTTCTTTTGCTCAAAAAACCCAACCAGTTTCTCCAATTATTTGTAATTTATTTTTTTTTTGTCTCTAAGGATGTGCTTTTCCAAATATTCGTTCCCTGGTGGGATTCTTTCAAGAAAATTGCAATGGAATTTAATAAGGTAAATAAAGACTTTTGTCTTTTTGATAAAGTATTGTTTTTTTTGACTGTGTCCGACACAACTAGGTTCACTATATGGCTGTAACACCACACATGTAATCGGCTACGTCAGCGCTGTCCAACTCATCTTAGCCAGCGGGCCATTTTTTCTTTAGCAAATTTTTCGCGGGCCGAAAAGGCTCAAAAGTTATTTTATTTATACGAAAAAAATAGTCAAAGATAATAAAAAAATTTCAACTATAAAGTTTATATTTTTGCATAATAAATATTGCGTTATATTTATTGTTAAAATGAAATATCACATAGTATCGGACAAAACAATGTTATTCTTAAAAATAATACAAGAAATAATAAAAACACAATGAAATTAGAATAATATTAAGCCTAAGCTATTTAACGGGAGCATTGTGGCCGTACTTGTTGAGCGACAATTTCTTTTATTTCCATATCAATATTTGTTGTGGCAACTCTAATTATATTTTCAAGAGTGGTGTCTTTCAAGCTGTTTATAAATTTTGATTTTATATATTTCATGTCAGAGAATGCACGCTCGCAGATATATGTACTTCCGAACATAGAAATGATTTGAAGTCCAAAATCTCTCATTTTTTTGATATTTTTCTTTATCCAAATGTTTGAACACTTGTATTCCAATTGCTCTACTAGATGTAATGAATGGGTCAGCCTGAAGGTCGCATAATTCCATTTGATATTTAGGTTCAACGGAGATAATATCGATATTGAATGGATCACTGAATAAATTAATACTCATCTATGAATCATCAAATTGAGAAAATCTTCTGTTAAAATCTTCAATAAGCATAGCTAATTTATGGAAAAAAATGTCAAAATTCACTTCTATGTTGCAGTCCTACATTTCTTCATACATCTCTTTGCAACATTCAAAATGAAATACATTACTTTCAAACTGCAAATACTGCAAATTTAACTTCCACAATTTTAATTTATTTCTGAATCCCGTTAAATGTTTATAAAGACAAGACATCTTGATCTTTTCCTTGCAAGTAATTATTCAAAATATTTAAATAATTAATAATATCTGTTAGGAAAGCAACTGAACAAAGAATTTGCTGTCAAATCTTCATCGATGCCAACTTCCGTTAAAAAAAGATTAATTTAATTTTGAAGTGTAAAAAATAAGTTTCTTGAGGCATTATCCCGCACTTAACCAGCGAATATTATTATGTAAAAGCAAATCACCATACTCAGCTTGCAGTTCTTCCAAAAAAGTTTTAAATTTTCGATATGTAAAAGAACGATTTCATAGTCCGGTCATTTTAGACAATTGAAATAAAGAAAATTCCGACAGAGCCAAATCTTCGTAGAGACCTTAGGTTTACCACAAGGAATAAAGTGTCAAAAGTCCCCATCAGTCCCATGTGAGCTTAGGGACTTATTCGGGGCCCAAGGTCAAAATGTTAGGTTTTTTGGATTTTTCTCGAAAACGGTAAGTTTTATCGAAAAAGTACCTCAGAGCAAAGTTGTAGATCTTAAAATTCTCTATAAATATGGTCCCTGTGATTTTTTCTCTAAGACCCACTATTTCCCAGATATTGCGCTTGTAAGAATCATGTTCTACATAGTATGCACACATATGCCACGTATATACATATTTAGGTACTCAAGCAAGCAAAAATGCCTACTCGTGTCTCTTTTATGTATACATTATACTATTCTAAGAAAATTTACTCTAAAATGACCGCCGGTCCCTTACCGAATCCCCTCTACTTGTATAACATCTGGCCTTGAAAAACATCTGCCTATTCTTTTGTCCATGTGGTGTCGTTCACGTATACCTGCTTCTTTTAGTGTTGAACGAGCAGTTCGAGTGACTATACGTATTTATTACAAGCGTCTACTATTGAAGTTAGTGCTGATTAATATTTAAAAAAAAATGTCATCGAAAAAATGTTCGATGCAGCTGGAATGCGTAAAACAATGAAGTCGGCTCTTTACGATTGCTTTCAATCAGTCAATGCTGAGGTTGATTGTACAAACGCTGCTTACGTTATTGATGGAGGATATCTACTACATCACGTTGTGTGGGATCGAGAAGAAACCTTTAACGTAATTTTTGAAAAATATGTTCAGTATTTACGTAGACATTATGGTCATACAGTTACGGTAGTATTTGATGGCTATCAATATATTTGATGGCTATTGATATACACAACAACGAACATAAAAGCTGCAGAACAACGTCGTCGTGCTACAAAAACAACCTCAGGTACCGACATAATGTTTGACGAATTTATGACAGTTCCAGTTAATCAACAACATTTTTTTGCAAACATTAATAATAAATCTCGTTTTATTTCTATGTTGAGTAACAAATTAACAGCTGAAAATATTGCCGTGAAACAAGCTCCGAATGACGCCGATGTCCTCATAATTGAAACAGCAATAGAACAATTTAATGCAAGAAATACAACTATTGTAGTGGGTGAAGATGTTGATTTATTAGTACTACTCACTGCAAGGACTCCATCTGATAAAATTATTTACTTTTTAAAACCTGAGAAGGCGCAGCAACGGACATAAATATATTCTTCTAAAAGTTTATCAGCTTATCCAAAATGCCAAAACTTTATTTTATTTTTACATGCGATAACCGGATGCGATACTACGTCAGCAATGTTTAGAAGGGGCAAAAATTCAGTATTAAAATTATTTGAAAAAAATTATTTGATTGACTGCGCAAAAGTATTTACAGAAATTAATTCTTCACCTCAAATACTAATTACTAAAGGAATTCGGTTTCTTCTTGCGGTTTATGGAGCTCCAAAAAAATTGATTGCATAGATACGTACAGATATTTAACATTTGTAAAAAATACACGAAACAAAAAGCAAGTACAGCTATCTGGTCTTCCTCCAACATCGGCATCTGCTAGTCAACATTTGTTTCGAGTATACTATCAAGTTCAGACATGGCAAGGCAATGAACTGAACCCTGAAGACTGGGGTTGGAAATTGATAAATAATACTTTGGAACCGATTCGAACTTTACTGCCCCCTGCTCCAGAAAAACTTCTTAACACTATTTTTTGCAATTGCAAGAAAGGTTGTAGTGCCAAATGTGGCTGTAAAAAAGTAGGGTTGCAGTGTTCTCCAGCGTGTACCAATTGCCAAGGTGTCTCTTGCTCAAATGTTCAATTAAATACAAGAGAGGAAGATTCATGTGATTTTGATGAAGAGACAACTGATTCATCTTCATTTGAACAATTTCTAAGCGTTCATCAACAGGAAGGAGAAGAAGAAGAACAAGAAGAAATTGAAGAAAACATGATTGTTGAAGTTGAATATGAAGAGTATGAGTCAGATTAAAGTAATAAAAAAAAGTTAGAACGACAGTTAAACTCAGTAACCCATATCAATAATCTTCATACTATTAAATAATTATTGTTCCTGAAAATAACGTCATAAAGGTTCGTGGAATAGGCCTACCGGGGATACCACGTTAAAAAAACGCGCCGAGTACACTACCTCACAGGTGGTGTGGAAATGAGTGCATATTATGTAGAACGTGATTCTTACAAGCGCAATATCTGGGAAATAGTGGGTCTTAGAGAAAAAATCATAGGGACCATTTTTATAGAGAATTTTAAGATCTACAACTTTGCTCTGAAGTACTTTTTCGATAAAACTTACCGTTTTCGAGAAAAATCCAAAAAACCTAAAATTTTGACCTTGGGCCCCGAATAAGTCCCTAAGCTCACATGGGACTGATGGGGACTTTTGACACTTTATTCCTTGTGGTAAACCTAAGGTTTCTACGAAGATTTGGCTCTGTCGGAATTTTTTTTATTTGATCACTATTTTTATGTCTAAAATGACCGGACTATCAGCCACGATTTGTTATTTTGCAAACCATGTCCATTACATCTTTTAGATTTAGTGAAAGACCAGATAATGCCTGCAATACAATGGAACATTCAACAATTTATTCCTTCTTTTTGTAAGAGTCCTGCGAGCCCAATATTTTTGCCGGTCATAGCTCTGGCGCCGTCAATTACAATAGCGGTGCACTTGTCAAATCGGCCTTACGGAACTATTGCACATTTTAATTCGTTATAAATATCTTCTCCTTTTATTGGTCCGTGTAATGATCGTAATTTCTTTCTGAATAATAATAAAGTTCTTCTGAATATTTCATAGTTTTCATGTTATCATAGTTTTCATTTACGGTTCTTTCTATAAAAATAAGCATTTGACTTGTGTCGGAAATATCTGTACTTTCGTCCTGCTACGGAAAAATTGCAGCAATTATTGATTAGGTTTTGTAATTTGTTAGTGACATGTGTATTGATCTATTTTACACGTCGGCTAACAGTTTGATGAGAAAGACAAACTGTTTGAATTTTTTTTACCATTTCGTTATTATTAAGAGCTTCAGCCATTTTTATGTTCCAGACATTTTTTAATTAATTCTCCATCCGAAAAAGGCTTTTTTGCTTTTGGAATTTTTAAGCAAACTGCAAACGATGCAGCTACTGATGCTTATTGAGAATTTGTTACTTGGGTAAAATAATTCGTTTGATAGTTCTGCTGTTTTTTCATTTTATTTTTATTAATTTTATTCTTGAGTCTCCCGAGTACGAATAATTATTTATCCATTGATTGTTAATGACGTTTTAAGTTGTATTATTTGCGCACAGATACAGTCTGTAAACATCCCAAACACTGTGACTTGCTCTTGTTAAGAATAAATAAATAATCAACCTCCCATCGTTCTTGAAATTCTCGATTTTTAGTATCAAACTTTCTTTTCTTAGAAGCACTCATGATTAAGGATTGTTTCAATTAACGAGTATATATGAAATTCAGTTGATTGTGGTTTATTGCATTTCACAGAATGGCAAATAACCCACGCTAGATTCCGTTAACTACTGTTGGACAAGATAAGCGGCTCTCGGCAGCAGTAATACCAGAATGCAGCCGCGGCTACAATCCCCACCACTCCTTCTACCACCACGTAAATTCGAGACGGACGAAAACAGACAATGCATAAAGAAGAAGCGCGCTCGGGCGGGCGACTTGGTGGTGGTAGAGAGTGCATAAACAGATACACTTGCATAGAGCGCGGATTCATTTTATCGAATGACCATAAAACAACCATAATTATTCATCATTAATGGTTGAATAATCTCATATATTTTTTTGATGAAAAAGTTTTGATGAAGAAGTTTTGATTACTATAACGGGCCGTAAAAAAAAGCTTCGCGGGCCGGATGCGGCCCGCGGGCCGCCAGTTGGACAGCGCTGGGCTAGGTGTATTTTCAGACATCCATTTAGAGAAACCATTATAAGCCCCTTGCATATTTGCTGCACCATCAGTGGAATTGCAATTTTTTAGTGGAATATTTAATGATGAATTTTTTTTTGAATGAGGTTAAACTCCCAGTAGAGTCTGTACGGAAACCAGTCTTTCATAGATTTCACAACCCAAAACATACCTTATTAGAATTGAACATTGATATTGAACTGAGATATCCTGTGTAGTGTCCAATTGCACAAAAAATATTTCGGCTATTTGGATTTCTTCGAGAATGGATGTTTTGATCTATTCTCTTATGATTTGCAATATTGAATTTAGATAATAAACATACGAATGATCTAGATCTACGTTGTTGTCCTTTTTCGTGGATATTTTTGTTTTTTTCGATAACCGCAAATAAATGTTCTTTTGAATGTACATCATATTTACTTACTAGCAATATTAATTCCAAAAAGTTACCATGGTCCAATGTGGGATCAGCTAAAGTATATGCAACCTCATATTTGTTTCCTCTATTACTTAATCCGCGTTTTCCAATAAGTTTTATAATGTCTATAATCACTTCTAACACTCTTTGTTTTTTCTTCATTCGCTGCTGTCTGATATTTAATATAGATGAAAGAAGCAAATTATAAATATCCTCTTGATTCTTGCACATAAAGTATGCTCTAACGCAATGTTCATGTTCACTGCTTACTTCATGCTTACATAATTTGGCTTTGAATTTGTTCTTTTCCTTCCTTTCACTGGTGCTATAGTCTCAAGCTGGACTTGGGCACAAGTATAGTTTGATTTTGTTGACAGACAAAATTTCTTAGGAAGTTACCAAAATTTGAACAGACAAACAATTGCGAGAATTTCCAAAATATTTGATTTGGATTTGAATTTGTGGGCAAACAAATTTTCTTAGGAATTTTCCAAAATTTGGACAAACAAACCAATTTAAGTACTTCCCAAATATTGATAAGTATAAGTTGCGGTGAAAAACTTTCGTGTCTTAATTATGGTTCCTTAAAGAATTGCCTTGAAAGAATTCGCGTCTCAAAATCATGTTCTAATTATTGGAGCCTTGAGGAACCAAGACAATTTTGAAAATTCGCGTTTCAAAATCGTGTCTTAGTTGTGGTGTCTTGAGGAACCAAGACCAAATTTTGAAAACGCGTTTTAAAATCGTATCTTAGTTGTAGTGCCTTGAAGAATCACGACAAAATTTTGAAACTACGCGTTTCAAAATCATATCCAAATTATAGAACCTTGAGGAACATAGATATAATTTCGAAAAATCGTGTCCTAATTATGGAGTCTTGAGGAACCAAGACTTAATTTTGAAAATTCGCGACTCAAAATCGTGTCCTAATTATTGAAACTTAAGGAACCAAGGAATAATATGCTCAAAAACGTAGATTTTGAAGAAGTGCCTATCTTAAAATTGTTTTTAAAATGGTTTTGCCCATCTTAAATCTAGAAGAGTACCTCTTCAACCAACATAGATTTTTAAGCACTCACCTATGAACTCTAATAGAGTTACTTTTGTGGATTATATTATATCTATGCATATAATGTATAAATAAATTAAAATTAAATTTTGTTTATCTACTATCTTTGCCTATTCTAACAAAATAGTGCTCTGACAAGGTCATACGGGCCCCATTACGCCCAGGGCGTCCCATAGGTTAAAGACGGCCCTGTGTACAAGTACATGTTTATGAATTACATGTTATGGTAGATCACGTAGACGTACTTTTAGCCACCAGCCCTGCGGGCCTCTAAACAGCCGGCCCATATATTTCCAGCCCCTGGCTTCATATATTCCCAGGAAGTATAAAAGTATGATGTAGTTTTGCGCACAATTAATTTATTCAATAATGACGATTTAATTTAAATATATTTTACATTTTCGTAAAAATAATTAAACTAAAACAAAAAGCAGCTAATTTTTCCTTTGCGACCCGATATTTTTTTCCGTGGCCCGGTACCGGGTCGCGACCCGGCATTTGGGAAACTCCTAGTCCTATAAAATAGTCTACTTTGACAATATATCACACAATAGACCTAAGGTCGCAGTAGGACAACTCACCTACAATCTAGTCTACTCTTTATCTATTTGCTTCATCCAAATATAACCATTTTTAGCTAGTCTAGTCCTTTCTGTATTTCCTAGTTTTAAATTCCTAATCTTGTCTGTCTGTGCTATTACATCTTGTCCAGTTGCAAATTGTCTATCTTGTAATATGCGCTTTGACGTGTAATCATCGCGTAAAACGAGGGAGTCGTACATTATATAAACTTGGCAAGCGCAACTCTCACTCTTACTGTAACGTTCACTCAGCGAGCACACGTCCCCGAAAAACGGGAAGGTTATGATTTAAAGGAAACATTTATCCATCAAAAAGTCTAGAAAATGAGTGAAAGCAAGATGTTTTACAATCTACTTTTCTTAATCACCTTCGTCCAAATCGTGTTAACACTAGACTTTGCCCAACTCAGAGTAAGTTTTTCTGTATAACATCACAACCTGTTGATTGATCACAACTACACAACAATCTAAAACAATCACTTTATAGCTCGGGCACAGGTTCCACAAGTTGAGTGATAAGGGGATCGAGTACGTTTCGAAGTTAAGTGATGTGCAACACATGGAGCGATTGCTGGACAATATCTTGATACCAAGGATTGTTGGGACTCCAACGCATGATAAAGTCCACAACTACATCGTGAGTCAACTAAACGAGCACGGGTTCACTGTGGAGATCGATGAGTTCGAGGAAAGAACTCCAAACATGGGCACTTTGAAGTTCAGGAACATTATCGGGACTTTGAATCCGAAAGCTGAGAGGTTTCTGGTGTTTGCTTGTCATTATGATAGCAAATACTTCAAAAGGGAAACTTTCCTAGGTAAGTTGTTTATTTATTCAATCATTATCATAAATAAAAAACTTAGCTTCAAGTTAAATATGAGGAAATTGAGGTTTTGATAAAGATAACAAAGACTGGGTTATTCCTATATAAGACTACAAGGTTAGAAATCAAGGCTATAAAATCAAATTAAACTCCATTTGATTTGATTTGCCTAGACAGAAAAAACTAGACAGACTAGACAGACAAGGCTAGACAGACAAGTCTAGACAGACAAGTCTAGACAGACAAAACTAGACAGACAAGACTAGACAGACAAGACTAGACACACAAAACTAGACAGACAAGACTAGACAGACAAGACTAGAAAGACAAGACTAGACAGACAAGACTAGACAGACAAGACTAGACAGACAAGACTAGACAGACAAGACTAGACAGACAAGACTAGACAGACAAGACTAGACAGACAAGACTAGACAGACAAGACTAGACAGACAAGACTAGACAGACAAGACTAGACAGACAAGACTAGACAGACTAGACAGACAAGACTAGACAGACAAGACTAGACAGACAAGACTAGACAGACAAGACTAGACAGACAAGAATAGACAGACAAGACCAGACAGACAAGACTAGACAGACAAGACTAGACAGACAAGACTAGACAGACTAGACAGACAAGACTAGACAGACAAGACTAGACAGACAAGACTAGACAGACAAGACTAGACAGACAAGACTAGACAGACAAGACTAGACAGACAAGACTAGACAGACAAGACTAGACAGACAAGACTAGACAGACAAGACTAGACAGACAAGACTAGACAGACAAGACTAGACAGACAAGACTAGACAGACAAGACTAGACAGACAAGACTAGACAGACAAGAATAGACAGACAAGACCAGACAGACAAGACTAGACAGACAAGACTAGACAGACAAGACTAGACAGACTAGACAGACAAGACTAGACAGACAAGACTAGACAGACAAGACTAGACAGACAAGACTAGACAGACAAGACTAGACAGACAAGACTAGACAGACAAGACTAGACAGACAAGACTAGACAGACAAGACTAGACAGACAAGACTAGACAGACAAGACTAGACAGACAAGACTAGACAGACAAGACTAGACAGACAAGACTAGACAGACAAGACTAGACAGACAAGACTAGACAGACAAGACTAGACAGACAAGACTAGACAGACAAGACTAGACAGACAAGACTAGACAGACAAGACTAGACAGACAAGACTAGACAGACAAGACTAGACAGACAAGACTAGACAGACAAGACTAGACAGATAAGACTAGACAGACAAGACTAGACAGACAAGACTAGACAGACAAGACTGGACAGACAAGACTAGACAGACAAGACTAGGCAGACAAGACTAGACAGACAAGACTAGACAGACAAGACTAGACAGACAAGACTAGACAGACAAGACTAGGCAGACAAGACTAGGCAGACAAGACTAGACAGACAAGACTAGACAGACAAGACTAGACAGACAAGACTAGACAGGCAAGACTAGACAGACAAGACTAGACAGACAAGACTAGACAGACAAGACTAGACAGACAAGACTAGACAGACAACACTAGACAGACAACACTAGACAGACAAGACTAGACAGACAAGACTAGACAGACAAGACTAGACAGACAAGACTAGACAGACAAGACTAGACAGACAAGACTAGACAAACAAGACTAGGCAGACAAGACTAGGCAGACAAGACTAGACAGACAAGACTAGACAGACAAGACGACAGACAAGACTAGACATACAAGACTAGACAGACAAGACTAGACAGACAAGACTAGGCAGACAAGACTAGGCAGACAAGACTAGACAGACAAGACTAGACAGACAAGACTAGACAGACAAGACTAGACAGACCAGACTAGACAGACAAAACTAGACAGACAAGACTAGACAGACAAGACTAGACAGACAAGACTAGGCAGACAAGACTAGATAGACAAGACTAGACAGACAAGTCTAAACAATCAAATATAGACTATAGTTAAATAGATTAAACTACTTTTTATTTTCAGGAGCTACAGATTCTGCTGTTCCATGTGCGATGATGTTAAACATGGCGAAAGTAATGAAGGCGGATTTGGAAAAAGTGAAATCCAATGACGACGTGAGCCTTCAATTCATGTTCCTGGACGGCGAAGAGGCCTTCCATAAATGGTCCGCGACAGACTCGATCTACGGGGCCCGACACTTGGCGGATTCCTGGCACCGTTCGGTTTCGCTGACTCGCAGCGGGAACGATGTGAACCGGTTGCAGCGCATCGACGCCTTCGTCTTGCTGGACCTGCTGGGCACTCCTGATCCAACATTCTTCAGCTACTTCCCGAAAACTGAAAGATTGTAAGTAGTTTTTGGTGTCTGATGATGTTTGTTGTAAGTGGAATGAAAGTGAAAGTGCAAACTTTGTGTATTGCTAATTAACTTATCACTTAAATAATTCAGTGTGGATACTCTTGTCTGTCTAGTCTTGTCTGTCTAGTCTTGTCTGTCTAGTCTTGTCTGTCTAGTCTTGTCTGTCTAGTCTTGTCTGTCTAGTCTTGTCTGTCTAGTCTTGTCTGTCTAGTCTTGTCTGTCTAGTCTTGTCTGTCTAGTCTTGTCTGTCTAGTCTTGTCTGTCTAGTCTTGTCTGTCTAGTCTTGTCTGTCTAGTCTTGTCTGTCTAGTCTTGTCTGTCTAGTCTTGTCTGTCTAGTCTTGTCTGTCTAGTCTTGTCTGTCTAGTCTTGTCTGTCTAGTCTTGTCTGTCTAGTCTTGTCTGTCTAGTCTTGTCTGTCTAGTCTTGTCTGTCTAGTCTTGTCTGTCTAGTCTTGTCTGTCTAGTCTTGTCTGTCTAGTCTTGTCTGTCTAGTCTTGTCTGTCTAGTCTTGTCTGTCTAGTCTTGTCTGTCTAGTCTTGTCTGTCTAGTCTTGTCTGTCTAGTCTTGTCTGTCTAGTCTTGTCTGTCTAGTCTTGTCTGTCTAGTCTTGTCTGTCTAGTCTTGTCTGTCTAGTCTTGTCTGTCTAGTCTTGTCTGTCTAGTCTTGTCTGTCTAGTCTTGTCTGTCTAGTCTTGTCTGTCTAGTCTTGTCTGTCTAGTCTTGTCTGTCTAGTCTTGTCTGTCTAGTCTTGTCTGTCTAGTCTTGTCTGTCTAGTCTTGTCTGTCTAGTCTTGTCTGTCTAGTCTTGTCTGTCTAGTCTTGTCTGTCTAGTCTTGTCTGTCTAGTCTTGTCTGTCTAGTCTTGTCTGTCTAGTCTTGTCTGTCTAGTCTTGTCTGTCTAGTCTTGTCTGTCTAGTCTTGTCTGTCTAGTCTTGTCTGTCTAGTCTTGTCTGTCTAGTCTTGTCTGTCTAGTCTTGTCTGTCTAGTCTTGTCTGTCTAGTCTTGTCTGTCTAGTCTTGTCTGTCTAGTCTTGTCTGTCTAGTCTTGTCTGTCTAGTCTTGTCTGTCTAGTCTTGTCTGTCTAGTCTTGTCTGTCTAGTCTTGTCTGTCTAGTCTTGTCTGTCTAGTCTTGTCTGTCTAGTCTTGTCTGTCTAGTCTTGTCTGTCTAGTCTTGTCTGTCTAGTCTTGTCTGTCTAGTCTTGTCTGTCTAGTCTTGTCTGTCTAGTCTTGTCTGTCTAGTCTTGTCTGTCTAGTCTTGTCTGTCTAGTCTTGTCTGTCTAGTCTTGTCTGTCTAGTCTTGTCTGTCTAGTCTTGTCTGTCTAGTCTTGTCTGTCTAGTCTTGTCTGTCTAGTCTTGTCTGTCTAGTCTTGTCTGTCTAGTCTTGTCTGTCTAGTCTTGTCTGTCTAGTCTTGTCTGTCTAGTCTTGTCTGTCTAGTCTTGTCTGTCTAGTCTTGTCTGTCTAGTCTTGTCTGTCTAGTCTTGTCTGTCTAGTCTTGTCTGTCTAGTCTTGTCTGTCTAGTCTTGTCTGTCTAGTCTTGTCTGTCTAGTCTGTCTAGTCTTGTCTGTCTAGTCTTGTCTGTCTAGTCTTGTCTGTCTAGTCTTGTCTGTCTAGTCTTGTCTGTCTAGTCTTGTCTGTCTAGTCTTGTCTGTCTAGTCTTGTCTGTCTAGTCTTGTCTGTCTAGTCTTGTCTGTCTAGTCTTGTCTGTCTAGTCTTGTCTGTCTAGTCTTGTCTGTCTAGTCTTGTCTGTCTAGTCTTGTCTGTCTAGTCTTGTCTGTCTAGTCTTGTCTGTCTAGTCTTGTCTGTCTAGTCTTGTCTGTCTAGTCTTGTCTGTCTAGTCTTGTCTGTCTAGTCTTGTCTGTCTAGTCTTGTCTGTCTAGTCTTGTCTGTCTAGTCTTGTCTGTCTAGTCTTGTCTGTCTTGTCTTGTCTGTCTAGTCTTGTCTGTCTAGTCTTGTCTGTCTAGTCTTGTCTGTCTAGTCTTGTCTGTCTAGTCTTGTCTGTCTAGTCTTGTCTGTCTAGTCTGTCTAGTCTTGTCTGTCTAGTCTTGTCTGTCTAGTCTTGTCTGTCTAGTCTTGTCTGTCTAGTCTTGTCTGTCTAGTCTTGTCTGTCTAGTCTTGTCTGTCTAGTCTTGTCTGTCTAGTCTTGTCTGTCTAGTCTTGTCTGTCTAGTCTTGTCTGTCTAGTCTTGTCTGTCTAGTCTTGTCTGTCTAGTCTTGTCTGTCTAGTCTTGTCTGTCTAGTCTTGTCTGTCTAGTCTTGTCTGTCTAGTCTTGTCTGTCTAATCTTGTCTTTAAATTTATTATAATTTGTGTTTTATAGGTTTGTATCTATGTCTGATGCTGAAGATAGATTGGCAAGTTTGGGTCAGTTGAAGAAATACTCGAAAAATCCTCGTCAAAAGTATTTCAAGCGAAGATCTTCCCCGTCGTTTGTGGAGGACGATCACGTTCCATTTATGATAAGAGGTGAGTTTTGACAACAAATTTCGTATAATAAAAAAACCCGCATGCGATAAATATTAATAGAAGATAATAATTTGTGTCCTTCGGCATTGGATTTCTCTTTTTTATTATGATGGCTCTATTAAAACTCTATTTGCTGTTAAATAATTGCGGTTTATTCAATGTGTTGTAGAAAAATGTGGACGGAAATTTCATTATTGGGAAAATATTTCGTTAGTGAAAGATTCTTTGTTTATTACACGTGTTTAATAACTTTTTTTTTCATGCAAAATTTTCATTTTTCATTTTATTTTTCATGCAAAATAGAACGAAATTATCTTAAATTTATCAAAAATATTGTTTGTTTTTGTTATGATTGCAGTCTTATCTTAAATATTATGAATTATTTCATGTAAAATACGTTTGAAACAACAAACGTTTCGTTTTTTGAAATAACAAAAAAACCAGGAAAATTTATTAATATGTAACAAACAGGAATTTACGTAAATTATCGCATTTTTTTTATAAACTTATTAAGGGCGAATAATGTAGCCTGAATATTTAAATATATTCAACCTGTTCGTAGCTTCATGATATTAAGTCTTATGAAGACGACAAAACAAATCCCATGTTGAACCAACTACTTCCCTGACTAATGTCACGGCATTTGCATGTTATCACCAGCCCCAACAGGCATTTGCATGTTATCACCAGCCCCAACAGGCATTTACATGTTATCACTAGCCCCAGTACACTTGCATGTCACCAAACGAGTACTAGATAATTAACATTGATTTAAGATCATATATTTCTATTTAACTTAAGTGAATAGCCATCTGCAGACGCGTTTCAAGATTTATCTCTTATCAGTGCAGCTTTGCTGTTTTGAATTATAAATTGGAATAAACTTACTTGAACACCTTATAGAGCTACAAACAGGTTGAATATATTTAGACTACATTTCGCCTTTAATAAGTTTATATGTTTGTATCTATAATTAGTATGGTTTCACCAATATTAAATTAGCAAATTTTTAAAATATGCAAAAAATATTTTATCTTTTTAAATATTATTGTTTTTGATTACTGTTTCATAAATAATTTAAAATATTGTTTTGAATAAAAAATTAACGAAGTTTCAAAAAAAAAACCTAAGAAAATGCGAGAATTTACGTAATATGTGAGCCATTTTGGAGAATGTACTTTCTTACCAAAATTAAGATTTTTTGAGAATAAAATTGTGTCAGTGATGGGAATAGTTGGAGCATTCATTTTCAACAATTATAGTAAATAATAATAACCTTTATTATTTAATTATGGAACACTCTGAGTATAGGCTCAATTGGCTAAGTTAAATCGTTTTTAAATATACGATTTTCATTGCATTTCTTAGCCGAATCAAATTAATTCGATAATTTGTCTTATCTTAAATTTTGTAATAATCCGATTATTCATGTTTCAACTTGGACTGCAAAATATTTATTCTTTATTTTATCTATTTCGTACAAGATTGATACAATAATTAAAATTTGTTGAAAAAAGTTGGAGACTCCCTATATTTAATCAAATCTTAAGTTCTACAGAAAACAAGAAGAAAACCATTTAATCGGGGATTTCCCATGATAATTTCAATTCTAATGAATTACAACTAATAAATATATGAATTGACACTTTTTAATAAAACCAGACGGATATGACTAGACAATCAAGACTGGATAGATAAGTCTAGAGTCTAGACAAACAAGACTAAACAGACAAGACTAGACATACAAGACTAGACAGACAAGACTAGACAGACAAGCCTAGACAGACAAGACTAGACAGACAAAACTAAACAGACAAAACTAGACAGACAAGACTAGAGAGACAAGACTAGACAGACAAGACTAGACAGACAAAACTAAACAGACAAAACTAGACAGACAAGACTAGAGAGACAAGACTAGACAGACAAGACTAGACAGACAAGCCTAGACAGACAAGACTAGACAGACAAAACTAAACAGACAAAACTAGACAGACAAGACTAGAGAGACAAGACTAGACAGACAAGACTAGACAGACAAAACTAAACAGACAAAACTAGACAGACAAGACTAGAGAGACAAGACTAGACAGACAAGACTAGACAGACAAAACTAAACAGACAAAACTAGACAGACAAGACTAGACAGACAAGGCCTCACAAACTAGAGAGACTAGACAGACTAGTCACTAGATAGACTAGACGGACTAGACAGACTACACAAACTATACATATTACACAGACTAAATAGACTATACAGACTAAATAGACTATGCAGACAATAGACATATTTAATAGGCAAGACTAGACGGACTCAAAGTTTGGACTGTCTATCTACTACACTAGGCAGACAAGTCTAGACATTCTGATGAAAATGAAGTATCGTCGAAGTGCAACCAAGTGTCGTTTAAGAGCAACGAAATCTTTCCGAAATAAACGAAGTGTCGGGCGGCACAAATGTCATTACTTCCCCAACACTTCGACAACGCTTCACAATAAGGAAGTTCAACGATATTTCAGTGATATTGTTCGAATGTCGACACTTAACAAAAAAATCTTTCAGTTTAAAAAAAAACACTTCCATCGCATTTTGACGAAAAATTCTAAAAAACTAGAAAGAAAAGTAATTTAGATTCTTTAAATTTAATCTAATTAATCCGATTGTTTGTCTTTTAGGTGTTCCAATTTTACATATAATTCCCAAGGAATTTCCGAAGGTGTGGCACACTGCTGCTGACAACAGGGACGCCATCGACATGACCACCATAGAAAATCTCAACAAAATCATCCGGGTCTTCGTTGCCGAATATCTCCACCTAACAAACTAGTAAATATTCTTTTTATTTTCGTTTCTTGTAGAACAAATTTGTCTTTGATGTCCGGTCCAGGATGTACTTATTGTGATGAAATATTTATTTTGGCTGTTTTATTGCGATTGTGATTTTCATTACTTTCCAAAAAAAAAATTATATAGAAAAATGTTTTAAAGTTTGAAAAAATTTACAAGGAAATTTGTTTTATAAATTCCTTATCCAAAATGCTCCAAAATTCGAATTTCTTCATTCGATCTTAATTAATAATATTCAATATTTATAGATGTAAATAACTCAAAAATCCTTAAAATTCCAAAACCTGAAACCGTATTTTCTGTTTTTTTTTTAAATTAAATTTGCAATTGCTCTTAATAATTTTTTTGAAAAATAATTTTTGTACGTACTGAAAATTGTTTCTACTTACAACATCCGTCATTATAATTTTATTAAGCTTTTTTTTGACAAATTTTAGTACAGTATAATCTTGATAATACGACACGTTCGGTAATCCGGTACTCTGAAAAAAAACACGTGCATTTTCATTACGCTGTCCCTTCGCCAGATATAAATCTCGCGCACAGAAGAAACAAAATCAAAAATAACATCATCCAGTGTTCTTGGTAAAAGTCTGGCCAACACACACTTTTAACTCAGAAAATTGATTGACGATTCTGACCAAGGTAACTCCACTCTACAATTGTTTTACTATCTTTTCTAAGTTTGTACACATTTTCGTCCGTACACATTTACCTATATAGATAAATATTTTATTCTTTCTGAATTACAATTGTACAGGGTGAGCAAAACTCGATGTCTCAGCTCTATTGTAAGAAAACGAAAAACGATAGAAAAAGTCTGAAAAGAGGTTCTTAAATGGGATTGAGTAAGGGCCATTTTAAGCCAAATTTACTACTATTTACTGTTTTTTTTTTAAATTAAATTTGCAATTGCTCTTAATAATTTTTTTGAAAAATAATTTTTGTACGTACTGAAAATTGTTTCTACTTACAACATCCGTCATTATAATTTTATTAAGCTTTTTTTTGACAAATTTTAGTACAGTGTAATCTTGATAATACGACACGTTCGGTAATCCGGCACTCTGAAAAAAACACGTGCATTTTCATTACGCTGTCCCTTCGCCAGATATAAATCTCGCGCACAGAAGAAACAAAATCAAAAATAACATTATCCAGTGTTCTTGGTAAAAGTCTGGCCAACACACACTTTTAACTCAGAAAATTGATTGACGATTCTGACCAAGGTAACTCCACTCTACAATTGTCTTACTATCTTTTCTAAGTTTGTACACATTTTCGTACGTACACATTTACCTATATAGATAAATATTTTATTCTTTCTGAATTACAATTGTACAGGGTGAGCAAAACTCGATGTCTCAGCTCTATTGTAAGAAAACGAAAAACGATAGAAAAAATCTGAATAGAGGTTCTTAAATGGGATTGAGTAAGGACCATTTTAAGCCAATATAATGTATTGCCCATAAGCCCATATAAAATATGTATAATTTACATATTTTTCCATATTTGGAAACTGGAGTAATGTCATCGAATTTTGTTTTCGCAGAGCAATACCTATATTTTTGCATATTTGAAAAAAGCTAATTTTTCTGAACAAATTTTGTAAAGAAAAAAATTTGCTATCTTTTCTCGTTAAAAAATTATAAGCAAATTTGTAAAAAAGTATTATCAAATCGATATTATGGATAATTCCATTAGAAATACATTAGATCATCTCAATTACCGGTATTCCCAACAAAAAAAATTTTTTTAAAGAAAACGCATTTAACCACAGATTATCAATATTCGTTAGAATATATAATCTTGTTTTCATTTGTAAAATTAGTTAGGTGTCGTACTCTCCGAGAGCTTAGGCAACCAACTCGCACATACTTGTGGAACGAATCATCCACTAATATACGGGACCTCAGTTTATCGCCTAGCAATTACTTTATACAAATTTGCTTATATTTTTTTAACGGAAAAAGATAGCAAATTTTTTTCTTTACAAAATTTGTTCAGAAAAATTAGCTTTTTCCAAATTGCAAATTTATAGGTAGGGTTCTGGGAAAACAAAATTCGTTGACGTCATTACTCCAGTTTCCAAATATGGAAAAATATGTAAGTTTGGCTTAAAAAGGTCCTTACTGAATCCCATTTAAGAACCTCTTTTCAGATTTTTCCTATCGTTTTTCTTTTTCTTATAATTGAGCTGAGACATCGTGTCCTGCTCACCCTGCACATAAAATATGGAAAATTGTTATTGTTTAGTTTTAATCCTGATAATCCGGATTTTTTGATAATCCGGCCGTTGTATGTTCCCATATGTGTCGGATTATCAAGATTATACTCTATTCATTATTTATAGATGTAAATAACTCAAAAATCCTTAAAATTCCAAAACCTGAAACTGTATTTACCGTTTTTTTTTTTAAATTAAATTTGCAATTGCTCTTAATAATCGGTGATTTCTTTGAAAAATAATTTTTGTGCTTATTAAGTCCAAATTAAGAAAATTATTTCTACTTACAATATACGTAATTTTAATTTTATTAAGTTGTTTTTAGACAAATTTATATATATATATAGTTTATTATAATAATTTATTATTATAATAGTTTATTGGGTACTTACGTATTAACGCCACGTAACGCTACGTATTTAATCTACACCTAACATTGTTATGATAAATCATAAAATAAAACATTTCATTTAAAATTAAAACATTTTTAAAACTCAAAATACTTTATTTTTTAATCCCGTTTAGATTAGGTTGCCCGCCGCGAAGCGGACAGATAAATCAAGACAACATATGCGCGGCAGCGCGAACTCTCGATCCAATATATAGCGGTGGTGGCGTTAATACGTAAGCACCGTTTATTGTATGGAATATATTACTTTGTTTATAGTTTACTAAATGCACTAACATTTGCTTGAATTTAACATCAATTTTACGCAATTCATAAAAAATTATAAATATTTGTAATTTGAATTTACAACTTTCGACTTTGATAATTCCTTTTTACAAACATTGTTTAATGTTACAGGACGAACACTTTTTCTCCAATGATATTATAAATGTGTTGTTATTTTTTATATATTTACAATTTATAACATGAATAAATTTATGCATAAAAACAGTTTTTTTTTATCAATTTAATAAATTATTTTGTGAAATATTAACAATTTTTCCTTCTTAGCCAGTTGAATGACGAAGAGCTAAATTCCGCCCGACGACACATTCCACTCAAGGAACTTTGATCCAAAATGCGCTGAGAAGATAATAATAATTTAGCAATTGAGTTCATTTATTGAACAATTACATTGATTTCTTGTAACATCCACATATTTTCTTTTATAAATAGTTTGGGTTTTGTTGTTTTAATTATTGGACATTAAACGGTGAAGTAAATCTGATGCAAAACAATTTAAACTGATTGCAAGGATTGAAGGATATACAGTAACATTGTTGTTTTATTTTCCTTAATCAAATTTCCTTTTCCCAAAGACAATCAATGAAGTAAATAAAGTAAAACTATTTTTTGTTTTTTAGTATCTGTTATGGTTTTTTTATCTGTTATGGTTGATTTATCTATCACAAAACGGTTTTTGTCAAGTTTTGTAAATTTTTGCTGAAAAACTGCGGTTTTAAGTAAAATTTTGCAAACATTATCTATATCTACATTATTTGTGTATTTGACCATCTTGAAGTTTCTCTCCTCGTACGATCGACCAAATTTCGCGAAAATTCGCTCGATTTCGCCAATTTTATAATTGAAGTTTTTAATATTCTTGTTTTGTTATTATGTACTTTATTTATAATCTTCTTTAAGTAAATGAAATATATAATAACAAAACAAGAATATTATCTATCTACTCTGATGAAAATAAGGTGCTGTATGAAGTATCGTCGAAGTGTGTGCAACGAAGTGTTTCTACCACAAACGAGGTATCTGGTCGAAGGTCTATGAAGTCTTGCCGAGACAATCGAAGTGTCGGGTGACACAAATGTCAACACTTCGACGACATTCCACAATAAAAAAGTTCAACGTAGCTTCACTGTTCAAATTTCAGTGTTCTAAGACACTTCCCTCACACTTCGACGACACCTCGTTAATTCTTCGACACTTCGTTCAGGCAATAGACCTTTTTGCGGTTAGTTAACCGCATGCGCAATATTTAAAAGGCGGGAATATGCAAGTTTAGGGCACATTTTGTTATTTTACGTCAAAAAATTTCGGGTACTTTTACTTCGAAAATTGAGCATTGTGCTTGCGCACAAAAAGAAATCAACTATGAAAAGGTCTATTCGACGACATTTCATTTTCACCGGGGTATGTGCCTATATAGATTCTGAGGTAGAGATGAGCATGGGATCCCATCGACCCATCCTATCCCATCCCATCGTTCCATGGGATGGGATGAGTGGGATGAACATTGCGTGGGATGGGATGAGACGACAATTTTGTATGGGACCGAGTGGGACGAGTTGAGTAAATCTAGTTCGTGCAAATTAATTGCTTTCATATAATGCCCGCCATACACACAACGGTCCACATGACAGGTCTACCTGTGCAAGTTTGCCTGCGCAGGTAGACCGGAGCGTGTGTGGGAATAGACCTGTGCAGTTTCTTGTGTACGGTTGACCTGCGCAGACAAACCTGCGCATGTAACCTGTACGGTAGACCGTAACGTGTATGGCGGGCTTAAGAAACTCTTTATTTCCATTTTTTTGTAAACACAAGCAGGCTTTTTTTGTTAGATATGTTTAGATTTTGTTTTTCTGCAACGCATATCTTTTTTGCTTTAGTTTTAGTTAAGTTTTATCACGACGCGGCGCGGCAGTTTGTCGGTCACCCAATCGCGCGTGCGCATTTCTGCTAATATTTTTCTTTTGGGAAAAAGTTAACCTTTTAACCTCTATTTTAACCTTGAAGATGGTGCAGCTTTGCTTTTAGCGATTAGATTAATAAAAGACAATAATCCGAAATTATCGTTAATCGTGCCGATTACGCAAATTTTTAATAATATGTTGAGAGTTTAAGAAAAACCAAAAAGAAAGTCTATCTGGGAATAAAGTGCTATGTGGGAAAGATGTGATGAATGGGAGGGGCCTTTCGACCGGGGTGGGATGGGACGAGCATTTTAGGTTTGTGAGATGGGACAGTGGGACGAAAATGTAATGAGATGGGACAGTGACAGGGATCCGTCCCACGGGATGGGATCTGGAATGAGAAACTCGTCCCATGGTCATCTCTATTCTGAGGCCTTGAATATTCGCTCCGTGCATAACCGCGCTCAGCGCCACCCGTGGCCAAAAAGTCAACTTCGTCTCCTATTCACTATTTTGTTTACCGGTTAACTGAAGATTCTGATTTCTGCAATGTCTTTGCTGAATTGTCGAATAAAGTCGGATTATAATTTGGACTTTCTGGATTTTTTTTCAGGCTAACGCAGTCCTAGTACTCCAGTCAGATCTTTTAACCAGAAGAGAACAAAAGCTTGCCTTAAAATAAGCAGGAACAAGCTTAGAATTCTGACAGGAGTCCTGACGGGATACTGCAGACTTAGTAAACATCTCAAGGCCCTAGGCCTAGAGGAGGATGACGGATGCAGATTTTGTAGCTCAGCAGAGGAAACCCCCATACATCTGCTCAAAATCTGCGGAGCACCACTCCGCAAGAGACAGATGTACCTCGGGGCTCACTGCTTGAACACAGAGGAGCTGCAGGCCTTGAATCCCGCCCAGATCCTGAAATTCCTAAAGGAATCAGGATTAGAGGAGGCGCTCTAAATGGGTAAGTACACCAACGCTTAGAGGAGGAGGGTGGGGTACAATAGATCTATAAAGGTCGCGGTACAAGTCGTCACCACCATATATACATTCTACATCTGGATTTTCGGACCTTTTATTGCCAGCAAAATGAAAACCACAAATTCTACTCCGCTTATTCGAAAAATAAGCAAGGAATAACAAAAGTTAGCAAAAATAAGGAATACAAAAGCGGCTAGCAAGATGCTAGTTGTATATTTACAACTGGGAAGGAAAACACTTTCAGAAAAACTTTTCTTCAGAAAAAAAATTTTTCTCTTCAAAAATTTCTCTTCAGAAAAAAAATGAAATTTTCCATTCACTTGATAAATAATGATTTTCAGGAATGATTTTCGCATTCTCCAAAGATTTCATAACTTTTGAACGGCTTGTCACAGAGACTTATAGTTAGCACCCATCGATTCAGCAGCTCAAAATTAGTCCCATAACGTATATCATATTCCTTGATGGTTTTAATTAGAAAATACAATTGAACCGGGAAGTCAAGATTGCGGAAACGATAAAATGCGAGAAAATCGATTTTGTTAAAATCGTTATTTTTGAGCTATAGCAAAATGGAAAAACGTTTCTGAAAGCATTTTTGCTGCTGATTACAAATATGCAAATTATATTTCGCTAGCTCGTTCCGTTCACTATCGCCTGCTAAAATTGACTAAAATTTTAAGAAATTTCGGCGTTCGAGTAGAGATCTTGGAAAGTAATGAATTTCCCGCAGATAATCTAAGTGTGACAACATGAAAATGTTCTTCTGAAAACGATGCCGCAAATAGTTTTTGATTATCTACCACCGTTCCTGAGATATCGACTTATCAAATCTACAATCCTAAAATTTCAGTTTAAAATTTCACAATGAAAAATTGAATCTTTCCGAAAAATTTATACATCGATTTGTTCGTCTTGCCGAGTAGTTTCTGTGTGCCAAAAATTATTTCGTTGCTGTTTACTGTTTTTGAGAAAATTGAAAAAAGCCGAAAAGGCACATTTTTTCGACCGAAATGATAACAAAAAATTTGGACATTGAATTGAAAAATTCACTTTGTTTTTTACCACACTTATTACCACAATTATTATTATAAGTGTGGTAAAAAACAAAGTGAATTTTTCAATTCAATGTAAGTATGGATTACCACGTAGTAACTGTCGCAACCATCCTATTCATAAAAATTTGGACGATTTTTTTTTGAAATTTCGGTTGTGATTTTTTTTGTTGTTGCCCGAAGGAAATCGAAGTGCTGAAAACAATTTTCGACTTTATTTCGCTCTAAAGTTACAAATAAACAAGTTATATAGTGTTTCGCTATTATAAGCTGTCTCTTTGTTTTCGCCAACCGGTTTTTTACAAACCTCTTGGAAACTACAAATCCCAACAATACTATTTTCGGCACACTGAAACTAGACTACAAGATGAGCAAAACGATGTGTAAATTGATTGGAAAGATTCAATGTTTTTCTGCGAAATTCCGAATTTAAATTTTCGCGAATTTCGACCACAAATCCGTGTTTCGAGAACGGTGGCAGTTAATTAACGGTTTCAGTTCATTTTCGCTGTCTATTCTAATTATCTAGATATTTACCAAAACGTGGAAAATGTTAAACTTAACAATCTTGTAAATCTTCGAGTTTGTAATTTTCTTAGACTCTTCGCAAAAAATCTTACACTTATTAGAAACCTTTTAGTCAGGGTTTTTAAAATTTTTGCAGAGATGTTTTGTTGTAAACATTATTGATGTATCTGCATGAATTTTAAACTCTTGAACCTAATTGTAATGATATATGTGCCCATAATTATGAAAGTGGTCTAATTGTAAGTCATATATTTCTCGTTTCGAGATATTTAATGAATTGCATTTGAATAAATTAAAAAATATTTTTACATTATGCTACATTTTAATATATAATTTTATTAGTCTTGAATAATTGAAATTTATTATGAATATGATAATTTGTGTGAATTTCATACAAAAATGTTATTTTTAAAGTTTGAATTGACAGATCATTTTCAAAATTAACTGAATGTCCTATAAATGACAAAGCAATAAACAACTATGAGTTTTATTTGAAGAAATAACTTTATTGAAATAATTCATGAACATTTATTAATTATTATTAAAAAGTAATCCTTTTTTACCATTTCGAGGTTTTAAGATTCTTAAAATGTTCTTAAAAACTGGAAGGATGTATGATAGTAAACACATAATATCTTTATGTTTTTCTTTCGTTACTGGTTTAGTGGTGGTGTATAATGGAAGTAATTTAATATTTCCGTATATTTTTGATCTTTCTTTTTTAAGTGAAAGATCCAAAACTTGGAATTTAGAACCATCTAATGAAGTTTTATAGAGCATTTTATAAGACAGTTCCTAACTCGTTCGACATTTTGTAAATGTACATCATGACTTTTTTCTTAATGAAGTTTACATTTTAATGTAACTTTTTATTACTCATTATTGCATGCCCCGATTTTTCCAATCAGTAAATCGCATTTTTGGCATGTGTCTTTTTAGGATCATGGAAATGTAAGTTAAATTCAGTATTAAATATTTTTGTAGATCCATTCCTAACAAAGGATTGGTTATTTTCCTCACATTTATTTACAGGCAGGCTATACATTTTTCGAATATCTAAATCAGCCACGCGCCATTTACAAGTTCTTGTTTATATAATTTCTTTAAATTTTTGACTTAGACCACTTTCATAATTAACACTAAATGAATTCCATATAATGTGGAAATTACAACCACGATTTAATGGTCCATTTTTGACATCATAAAAATTACATTTAGTTCAAAATAATGTGGTGTGAAATAACTGATAAACTCATTTTTTTTTTAATTTTGACTTAGACCACTTTCATAATTATGGGCACATATGTGATATCTAATGATATATTTTTTCTCTATGGAATCTATGAAAACAATATATATGAATGTAAGATAAGAAAATTATCGAACTTTTTAGATTTAAAAGAATGTGTCACATATTATGTCACGTCAGCATTATGAAAACAAAAACAGATTTTGATTTGCGCAAATATTTACACGATTTCTCTAGTTTTCAACAAAACATTAAGTTAATTTGCAAGAACTCTCTGAATAAACAAATCTGTCAAAACAAATAATATTTCACTGTGCAAATATAGTTCGGATTGAAAAATAATCATCCGAATTATATATATATATATATATATATATATATATATATATATATATATATAAATATATATATATATATATATATATATATATATATATATATATATATATATATATATATATATATATATCAACATTATATAAGACAGACCGACATTATATACATTCACGGGCTTAGCCAATGTTTAGTTTCGGGGGAGGTTTTAAGAAAATACCATAACAGAAATGCACCAATTTACTTTCTAAAACTGACACACAAGGGTTCTTAAATCTAGTCACACACCCAAAAGAACACATTAATAAATGAATTTATGTATGTGAAGGATGCCATTACTATAATCGTGTGTAAAAGTATCCTAATCGTGCGTAAAAGTTCAATGTTAATCAAATGTAGTTTCATTATTAAACGATTTCTGTTTTTTGTTACTATGGCAATAACTCGCGTCACTAAACAAAAAACATAGTCGTAGTGAAAATAAATTTTCTGACGAATATTAAAATTGAATTAATTTTCCTAATTTTGAATCAAGAAGTCTCGGCCACTCAATCTGGATTTTTCTAGCTCTATTATAACTAAACCTAATCTAGATTAAATCTAGAAAAACTAGTGTTCCCGTCATTATGCGTTTTCACTAGTTAGGAACTTTTACCCCGTAGGCGCTGGACGTTCTTAACCTTATTGTGTCAGTGACTTGAAATTTTCTGTCTGTCAAAATTAAAATTTTTCTAAATTATCGGTAAGAAACAATTATTTTCTTGTACATTTTGTAACATGCTTCGTAGATAAAATAATGTATGATACACGTGTGTGAAAGGCTTTTGTGCACTCATTGCGATTAAAATACTCGCCTTCGGCTCGTGCTATAAACTTTGCCACTAATGCACAAAAACCCTTCTTCACACACTTGTATCATAAACTACTATTAGTGGTTGATGTAAAGTTCGTATATTCAAAAACAAAATTACAAGTGGAAGATATAAATAAAAGAGAATAAAACTAAAAATATAATTTTTCATTTTGCAATATTCAATATATTTCTGCAACGTTCCTGCAATGTTCCGTGCAACGTTCCCACAACATTCTGAACGTTGCAGAGAGGCGGACATAGGAATGTTGCAGCAAAGAAAAGATACCATCCAGTCGCTACACGTGTTTTGCGTCTCGCAGCATGGCTTTTGTAGTGGCAGGCTGCAGTACGAGCTGCATGACGCACGCCTGTCGATACGTAAATGCGTCGATGCCGCACCGTGTATATGGGATCCTTTGCTTCTGGCGGTCGTGGGCGTGTGCCCGTTGTTCCACCGTCTTTTGTTTTGGTTCGGTTTTTTTCGCCGCACCGTGTACACATTTTCGTCCCTTTATAAGCAAAATGCAAGCCAAATGCGTACGACTACGTGGACAGTAGGCCTAACATTGCTGCAACATTCCACGCTGGCTGGCTTATAGCATTACAGACGAATTTTTAGATTTATACTTAAAGGCAGCAATAGGGAATATGCATCCATTTTTTTTATTTGCTTAATTCAATTTTTTCTTCGTTTTAACATAGTAAAAAATATAAATACTGTTGAAAGTGTTTCTACTAAATTTAAAAAAAATATATAAAATACGATTAAATTTGACCTGATCGAAACGCTTCACCATTGGTCATAGTGATGTGCGTCATGTGTCCTTTGCTTTTCGACGGTCATTGAGCCTTCCGCTCAGCCTTGTTGTTTGTCCCTGTTTTTTTTTTTGTGTCGGTTTGCTTGTTTGTTTGTCGGTTTGATTGTTTGTCGGTTTGTTTGTTGTTCTGTTGTGTTCCACTAACGACCGGTTTTCTTTTCTTTCTTTTTTTTTTTTGTTTTTTTTTGTTCTTTTTTTTTTGTTCTGTATTTTTTTTCTTCTTCTCGTTGTTGGTCCTTGGTTCGTCCTGGTGTTGGTTCTTGGTTCACCCTCCTGGTGGTTCCTGGTTCGTCCTTCGTTCTCGTGGTGGTTCCTTGTTCGTCCTCGTGGTGGTTGCTGTGTCTCTCCGGTTTGTTCTTGTTGTTCCTGCCTCTTTTTGTTCCTGGGTACTCCGCTGGGTTCGGGGATGTGGGCTTGGGCTTTCCTGTGAAAAAGAAAGATCAGTGATTACTTATGTTGTTGAGGTTTTGGATGTTTCCATTTGACGTTGATGTTGTAGTTTGCTGCGTTGTTGATTGTTGGGTTATCATGTGTTTTCATGCGTTCGAAGCTTTTCGTTGCTGGTTTTTCTATGTGTTGCTTGATTGTCTCCATGTTTAGATCGCTGTGCAGCTGCTCATTGGTCATGTACCATGGCGAGTCTGTTATTTCTCTCAGAGTTTTGTTCTGGATGATTTGAAGTTTGTAGATTTTCCGTTCTTTGGATTGTATCCAGCACGTCCATGAGTACGTCATTGTCGGCCGTATTATGGACTTGTAGATTTGTAGTTTGTTAAAATCCCAACAGCAATGATCAGACTAGTGACGTCCTTTATCTGTACCAGAACGTTCCAAGTAAAAATAAACGACAGCATCTCCTCAACACAGACAATGACAGCCGGTGTCCCACAAGGATCTGTCCTGGGCCCCCTTCTTCTTTACAGCATCTACACCGCAGACATCCCAAAACTAAAGGACACAGAAATTGCGCTATATGCAGATGACTCGGCAATTTTCACAAGAGGATTCTCGAGCGAGGCCATAACAAAACGACTACAAAATCACCTGGAAAGGATCAACGACTGGTGTAACACCTGGAGGATTAAACTAAACGCAGAAAAAACGCAGGCAATTATCTTCACGAAGAAAAAATTTAAGCACGAACCCAGTAGCTGCTTGAAAATCAACAACACGGACATAAAATGGCAAAACCGAATTAAATATCTAGGCGTAATCCTAGATAAAGCTCTTACATTTTCAGAACACATCGATCAGACAGCGAAAAAAGCAAAACAAATTAAAGGCTACCTCTACCCGCTCTTGAACAGGAAAAGCAAGCTGAACATAGTGATGTGACGTGCACGTTGACATTTATCGGCTTCCATATTCACAGATGTAGGTAGGGTGGACTATACCCCTCGAT
This sequence comes from Phosphuga atrata, assembly GCA_944588485.1. Taxonomy (NCBI): domain Eukaryota; kingdom Metazoa; phylum Arthropoda; class Insecta; order Coleoptera; family Silphidae; genus Phosphuga; species Phosphuga atrata. The sequence continues at coordinate 7,086,497 of OX155893.1, read as the reverse complement.
AGAGACTTTATCAAACACTTTATCTGGTGTACTTATACTAGTGTTTTTGCAATCCGGTACTATACAATATCTATAAAATGGTTTTTTAGCTTTTTCCATTATCGAAATAGCAAATATAAACTGAAAATCCTCAACTGTCTATGCAAATATGCTATGCAACACTGAATGTCATGTGTTATGCTACGTCATCCAAAACGTCATCCTCTTCCATTTTCAGAACACATCGATCAGACAACGAAAAAAGCAAAACAAATTAAAGGCTACCTCTACCCGCTCTTGAACAGGAAAAGCAAGCTGAACATAGTGATGTGACGTGCACGTTGACATTTATCGGCTTCCATATTCACAGATGTAGGTAGGGTGGACTATACCCCTCGATAGAGACTTTATCAAACACTTTATCTGGTGTACTTATAATAGTGTTTTTGCAATCCGGGACTATATAATATCTATAAAATGGCTTTTTAGCTTTTTCCATTATCGAAATAGCAAATATAAACTGAAAATCCTCAACTGTCTATGCAAATATGCTATGCAACACTGAATTTCAAGTGTTATGCTACGTCATCCAAAACGAGCGATAAATGGGATGAACGGTCCAATTTATCGCATTCAGTGTTGCCTAGCATATTTGCATAAACAGTTATGGATTTTCAGTTTGAATTTGCTATTTCGATAATGGAAAAAGCTAAAAAACCATTTTATAGATTTTGTATAGTATCGGAATGCAAAAACACTATTATAAGTACACAAGATAAAGTGTTTGATAAAGTCCCTATCGAGGTGTATAGTCCACCCTACCTACATCGGTGTATATCGTGGAGGCGATAGATGTCAACGTGCACGTCACATCACTTGACCAATGGTGATGCGTTTCGCAAATATGAATTTCGCTAGCACATTTTGGACTTTTTGATTTAAATTTTTGGAATTAAATATAAAGTAAATGAGAAAATAATGGTATAGGTGTAATGTCAAGATCATAAAGTATCGGGGATAGAAAAATCAAGTAAATTTAAATTTCTTGCATATTCCCTATTGTTAAAAGCTACAACAATGACGCTATTTCGAAACTAAAAAGAACTTTAAATATAAATAACAATTATTAACCAGTTATTGTTAATAATTTATTTACATCGAAATACGTAATTTAAATAATTACTTATCTATTTTACATTGACCAAATGGACTGAACTTGCGATTATATCACCTTAATTACAATAGACGTTTTTAACGGTTAGTTAAGCGCTTGCGCGCCCGCAATGTTTAAAAGGCGGGAATATGAAAGTGTCGGGCACATTATACGTCATTAATTGATTGATTTGACCGATTATACGTCAAAAAATGTTGGGCACTTTTTTGACGTACATGGCGAAAATTGACGCATGTACACAAAAAAAATTTAAGCCCAATTCCGACTCTCACTCTTGCAAATATTGTTAATTTGTTAAAATATTTTCGTTTCGAAAAGAAGGATTTCTTGAATCAAAATCAATAATTTGGGGATTTTGTTTGGACAATTTGTGTGGTGAACCCTGGTAACCTGAGTAACCTCGCCAGAGAAGCGGTAACCAATCCGTGTGGAAGGCCAGGTCAGGGCGAACGAGAGCGGGAGAGATAGCCCTCCGATAACGGGGCTTAGCTTGGGGCCAACAACCCCATCTTAGAAAAAAAAACCGTTACGAAAACTCTAAGAAAAAAGACTGGACTGAATCTACGACGACGAATTGGCGTGAAAACGGACAAAGATCTGACCCCACAAACATGGAATGTGCGACCAGTATACAGGCCCGGAACACTGCACAATCTACTACAGATTAGACGACAAAGACCAGAGTACTGGGACCAGAGTAGGGAAAGGGACAAAAACAAGATATCTAGACCAAGTGCAGGAGAATCTAATAGCAATGAAGGTGCCCGGATGGAAAGCTAAGGCCCGGAATAGATTGGAATGGAAAAACATTCTAGAGGAGGCCAAGACCCATAATGGGTTGTGGAGCCAAAGCTGATTCTTAAAAGTTATTTCAGCACGATTAAAACTCGACACGTTTTCCTGTTTCATTTCATTCCAGTTGGTGAAATATATAAAGTTTGTTAAAAAAAGACAGCGAGGTGCAAATATTATTAAATCGTTAAAATATTTTCGTTTCTAAAAGAAAGATTTCTTGAATCAAAATCAATATTTTTTTGTTTGGACAATTTGTGTTTATTTTCGGTGTGCGATTTTATATGCGCATAAACTTAAAATTAGTGATTAGAAAAAACGTGACGCTTCAAAAATAAGATCCAGATTATTTGCCGGGTTTGGTGCTGATTGGCAGTTTTGAAAATGTCCGGTCGATTCGCATTGGTTGGCGAACATTACAAACATTACTTATGTCGTGCGCTTGCGACAAGGAAAAAATCAATAGTTTCATAAGCGGTGAGTATTTAGACTCCTCCTAATTGAAACAGTGAACTTCAACTTTTTCAAACGTACTTAATTAACTTGGATTAAGAGATTTTATCAACATTTTGAAAATTAAATCGCATTTACAAATCTTTGATTTGTTCGAAAATAGAAACTTTAACACATTAACTACGAGATAACTCGTTATTTGCCATGGCAGTCAAAGTACCGTGGCAGTCAATGTGTCAAAAAAAAATGTCAAAACCACAACACAGCAATGTTTTAAAATAAACTTACACACTGATGACATGTGTTATCTGTGCTGAATAGTATCAGCAAAGATAACACATAAATAAACAACAAAATTTAACAATACATTAATAGTATATTACGTAATGAGACTTGTAAGAAGCATATTACGTACGAGCGGAACAGTTACGCGCGATCCGCGTAGCGGGGAACGCGTAATTCCGCGAGTTCGTAATTGGCTTACAACTCGAATTATGTACTATATTTTATCTATGACCACACTAATTAGTTCCTGTTTAATAAGAAAAATATGTTTTATGTAATTATCTACAAATTAGTATATAATACATAGAACAATAGTTAGAAGTAATATAGATAAAACCTTTCAAAATTAAAATATTTTTTCGAAAATTGCGATATCTCTGAAAATATTATGAATTAATACACTCTTATAAAATCTATAAACTAGATTAAATATGACAATTTAATTGTCTCTAAAACGATATATAATACAGGGTTACTACAAAAGAAATAGGCAATGTTTTATTAATCCAAAACTAATAACATTATTATGAATTCGTTGAAACTATTTTATACAGTGATTCTAAAATTATTATTATTATTTTTTTTAAATTTTCTCAAATAAAAAACTCAATAAGGGCTCAGGTGCGCAATATGGGCTCCTCCTGTCACACGGCACACATGAAGGCGATAGTCTAGTTCATTCCAAACCATGTAACCGTGTAACATTTCTGTGTAACAATTCCAAACCGTGTAACATTTCTGCATTTTCCACAGTTCTCGTGATGCGTTGTTTTTACTCATCTAAATCATTAGGAAGTAGAGGGACGTAAACCAGGCCTTTCACAAATCCCCATAGAAAAAAATCGCACGATGTAAGAAAGGGCTCCTTGGTAGCTACCGTACGCGGTTGTCGACTGTTGCACGGCGCTGGTCGGCTGTTGTCGGCTGTTGCATCCAGCGCTGTGGGAGTGTTTCGTCCAGATAATTTGTAACGACACGGTGCCAGTGAGGAGACGCTTCATCTTGTTGGAAGATAAAGTTCCCCCCGTTCTCATGTAGATGAGGCATCAACCAATTGATCAACATTTGATATGTAGCTCCCGTTACTGTGTTTACTTTAAAAAATAAAGGACTATACATCTTTGTGCGAGATACAGCACAGAACACATTCACTTTTGGAGCATCACGCAAATGCTCCACCAACACCCTCGGAGGTTCAGTCGCTCGCAAAACTCATCTTCAGACTTTTGTCTTTACATAAATACCCTGTCGTTTCAATTTTATTGTATGAATCGTAGATCGACTGTCTAGTACAGTGCTTTCCAAACTGTGTGTCGCGACACTTTAGTGTGTCGCCTGCAGTATGATGGTGTGTCGCGGGAATAATCGCGACTATAACATTAAATTAAAAAAAGCTTATTTGTTAGATGGGAATACCTATGGGATTAGGAATAATGAAAGATTCGAATTTTTGGACTTTATTATCTTTGACACGTTCAATGCTAACAATTTGCGTAAATGTTTGCAACCGTTGAAGTTCTGCATTAATACGTAAAAATTGTAAAGGAAAAAATTCTACGTCTCGTTTATACAATAATGATTATATGAAACTAGGATTCACATTTTCTGGTAATGAAAAAAATCCTTGCCCCCAGTGTTTAATTTGTGGGGTGATACTTGCAAATGAAAGTATGGTACCAAACAAATGAATGCGCCAATTTACCTCAAAACACAGTGATTTATCACAAAAGCCAGTAGAATACTTTATTTAAATTTCAAAATCTATAAAGAAGCAATCTGTATCATTCACCTCAAATTAGCTCAAGAGGAAAGTTACTTGATTGTTCAAATAATTGCCAAAAATAAGGAGTCACACACTATAGCTGAAACTACTATAAAGGAATCTTGCTGTGCTATTGTTCGAACAATGTTTGGACCAGAATTTGAGATAGAAGTCAATAAAATCCCTTTGGCAGATAACACGATTGGAAGACGTATTCATGTATTTCACGTATTCATGTCAAGACATGTTTCAAGATAGTAATATGGTCTTTGCATTACAGTTAGATGAATCTACAGATGTCAGTGGGTTGGCACAGTTACTAGTTTTTATACGTTTCATTCATACTGACAGAATTATTGAACAATTCTTGTGTTGCTTAGAACTTCCATTGAGAACTAGGGGCAAAGATATAATTAAAACATTAGATTACTTCATGAACGAAAATAATTTAAATTAGTTAAATTGTGTAGGAATATGTACAGATTTGTTGTTTTAGTTGTTTTAGTTCTGAAATACCCTTTAGTAGTTCTTCAGTTGTTGGTGGTAAGAATCCGGTTTTTCAAAGTTATTTCGAATGGATTTAAATTTTTGAAGGATGGATTCACAGTTCAAGAGCTTCTCTAAGTAGCTTGCTAGTATCTTGCAATTTTCCCTGTTATTGTGGCCGATGGTCCCATTTACATCTCCAAATTGGAGGCTTGGTGCTCTGTGTTTCGATAACCATTGTTTAAAAGTTCTGTAAAAGCTTCTTGTGTTATTCTTAAGAAATTCTTCATCAATTTGGACGAGAGTTTTGTTTTCATGTGTCATTTTTCAGTTTTACAACTCTAATGAAATTTAATCTGCTTTCTTCTGTTTTAGCCAATTTTGCAATGCCTGCTATCTTGTTGCAATGAGGCGTCACATTCGACCACCAGGCATGTTTTTTACTTTTTATGTTAGGTGCTACAGTAATGACGTTTTTCTTGATGTCCTCCCAACTTTGAGTCTGAATCGTTTCCGTTGATTTTGTGAATTAATCTGTTTTAATATTTTTTTACATGCTGTACTTGCGACCCTCAATTTGTTTCATGTTGCGTTTCCTGTTTGGAAATGACTTTGAACTTAATTTTAGAAAGGTAGTCCGAATCCAAATTTGCTGCCCTGAGTACGCTACCATACATGATTTCGTTGTGAGAAATTTTCTTGATTGCCACATGATCAAGTTGAAATTCCTCTAGGCTGGGATTTGGGGATATCCATGTCGTTTGTTTTCGTGGTAGTTTTTTTAAAGCTGAGTGCTTGGCAAAGTTCTATTAATTTCCAACAATTTTTTTTTTACCAATCTGTGCATAAAAGTCTCCAAGAATAATGATAATGATTTTATCCCGAATTTTCTGGATAATATCATCTAGTTGATTCCAAAAGGACTTTTTCTTTGTTTTTCCTATATTTATTACAATTTGCAATATATTATGTTATTATAAGTATGTTATTTTATGTTCTAATAATTATGTTATATTATGTATATGGATTGTTGGACGGCATATGGCTACCTGGAAGATGAGGGCTTCCGACACATCACTGTCAATTGAGTATAAGAAACCAACAACTGGTGCTCACAATAATTTCATAGAGCCGGTAGAGTGCAGTAAAGAGGAATCTGCAATTTTCTTCGTTCATCGTTCTAATGTGTAAAAAAATTGTCAAAACAAATGTTAAAATGCATTAAACATTAATACCACATTCTAGCGCGGGGGCCACGTTAATCTTCCGTGTATCGTTCAAATTTTAGTATATTCTTCTTCTTGTTTTGAACGGGCCTACTTTACACCACGCTTGTTCAACAAATTTGTTGGGCTTTGATCTTTGCCCAGTATTGTCGCATCTTCTGCCGGTGTAACTCCTTTCTCTCTTCTGTCCAGGGGGTACCTTTCCTTCGGGGTTTTTCCTGAAATCCACGGACTTCCTTCAGGGTGCATTCACATACTGTCTGCTTTGGAAATCTGTTATACCCAGTTTTTTTTTAATATCCTTCCCGGTTTCTGTCAAACAAGTGGTACCAAGTGGTAAAAAAACCTTCTTGTTTTGCCAGAAGTTGAACAGACGGTTGGTTAGTCGGTTTGGAGGCAGTTTTGCAAGGTGGCCATAGAAAGCTACCATTCTTTTCCTTGCAAAGTCAGAGAGCATCTCAATATGTTCGTAGAGCTCAGAGTTATGCCGCCTTCGGAATTGCCCATCTTCCTTTACCGGGCCTAGGATCTTCCTGAGGATTATCCTCTCTCTCTGATTTCCAATTTCTCTACCAGACCTCTTCGGTTCAAGGAAAGACACTCCATGGCATATAGGGCTTCTGGTCGCAAGACTGATATGTAGTGCTTAAGTTTCAGGTTACGTGACAGGCATTTCTTGTTATAAGTGTTCTTAGTCAGTCGATAGGCTTATTCTAACGTGTTGACTCTCTTGGATAATGATGTTCTTTCTGATAAGTTGGGTTCAATCCACTCGCCGAGATACTTAAATTTCTCTCTCAACATAAGTGAGTAACATCTCTCTGTTTGTTTCTCTGATGTTGGTGAAGAATTCTGTTTTCTCCAGCGACACTTGAAGGCCCACTATGGCAGCCTGTTTTCTGAGGCAATTTACCTGCATGGTTGCCATCTCAAGAGAATCAGCAAACAGTGCCATGTCATCTGCAAAGACCAGGCAATCTACAACCAGTCCATCGTTCTTATGTCCCAGGTAGATACTACTCTGAGCACCCAAATTGATCAGTTCCTTGCGCCATTCTCTTCCTTCTCTTTCAAGGACACAGTTGAAGAGAAGTGGGGAAAGTCCATCTCCTTGTCTGATTCCAGTTTTTATTTCGCAGCTTTCTGAAATCTCGCCTCTAAATTTCAAGGAGGTCAAAGTTTCAAGGATAAGTCTGCGGGTTTTGTTGTCTAGCCCTAGTTCCTGGAGTACTTTGTTAAGCTTTTCTCTATCAATGGAATCGTAGGCCTTCCTAAAATCAACAAAGATGAAGACCACCTTGCGGTTTCTCGTCTTGGAATATGCAAGTACTGTTTTAAGATTGAGAATCTGTTCAACACAGGATCGGGTCTTCCTGAAGCTCCCCTGATATTCTCCCAGTTGCCTATCCAGCTGATTTTCTGCCCGTGTTTTTAACGCCTTCGAGAGAATCTTGTATGTTACCGGGACGAGAGAAATTCCACGGTAGAGAATTTCCAATCGGGTGGTAATTTCTCTGTTTCCCAGATGTCTTGGATGATCTCGGTTAGCTTGCGCATGGCATTGTTTCCAGCAACTTTCCACAGTTCAGCAACGATAGAGTCTTCGCCAGCTGCCTTGTTGTTCTTAAGAAGTTGAATGATCTGGCCAACTTCTTCCAATGAAGGGGGCAGCGACTCCGGGTTTGGTGTGGTTTGTTTATAGTCGAAGTCATCGCTGGGTGGGTCACAGTTGAGTAGTACTGAGTACTGAGCCAAAAGGTGACAGTTGTCCTTGTCGTTGTAAACCAGTTTGCCTTGCAAGTCTCTGAAGTGGAGGCTTGGCGGAGCGTATTTTGGCGGAGTGTCTGTTTGAAGGTTCCAAGGAAATCTCTGGAGTTATTCTTATTGTTAGCAAAGCTCTCTTCGATTTGTGTTAGTTGGTTTTGTGTGAAGGTTCGTTTGGTTTCTCGAATTATGTTGGCTGTAATTTTCTTTGTTCCAAAAATGTATGCCAATTTTCCTTGGACTTTTAGAATTCATTTTAATATATTATGATATATTGTCATATAAAGTGTTCATAACATGTTATAATTATAGTTGTTTCTTGGAAAAAAAGGTGTTATGAAAACAATGTAACATGCCAACTTTTTAAAGCGGAATATAGCTTGAATACATAAGCGCTCCTTCAATGATTGGTTTAACAAAAGGTTTAATAGCTTTGGCAAAGAAAGACAATGAAAATATTATATTACCTCATTGCTTTTTACATCGCGAAGCACTAGTGGCGCAAACCATTGAATGCGAATTGAAAAATATTATGGACAAAGTGGTTCAAATGGTGAATTACATAAAAAGTAGACCTGTTAAATCAAGATTATTTGCTCACATTTGTGAACAAATGGGTAATTGTAAACTAAACATCAGTATACAAGGAAAAGGAGAAAATCTCTTAACAGCGGTAGATAAAATTTGTGCTATGAGAGACAAGATAGCAATTTAGAAAAGGAATGTGAAAGAAGGAAATTTTGAAATGTTTTCCAAAACTGATCACTGAAAGAAACTGAAAACTGAAAGAACTGAACTGAAAATATGATATTAGTGCGTTAATTTTTGACCATTTAACATTACTCTTTGAGAAATTTCAACATTAGTTCCCAAATATTGAAATCCAAGACTATGATTGGATCAGAAATCCATTTATTTCAACTGCAACAATTAACTTCTCGCTTATTGAAGAAGATGAATCAGCTGAAATAAAAAATGATCGAAATATGTTAATGACGTATAAAGAGGGTAACTTAGATAACTTTTGGATTTACGTTTCTAAAATGCATCCGAACATAGGTAAAAAAGCGTTAAAAATTCTTCTACAGTTTTCCACTACATACATTTGTGAAGTATCCTTTTCAACAATGACAAACATAAAGACATTGAAACGTGGAAGCTTAAAAATGCTTGATGACGAAATGCGAGTGTCTTTGTCTAATATTCCACCGAATATTAAAAAGCTGTGTTCATCCAATCAAGCTCATGTATTTCATTAAAATGATAAGGAGTTTACTATTTTTTTTAATATTGTATGTTTTTTTTTACTATTGTATCCTTTATAAGGGGGTTAGTTTCGCCTTTAAACTCTGGTTTGCTACTGTACTGTATTAATGTGTCGCGAAATTTTGTTTGTCTAAAAAGTGTGTCACCAACATGAAAAGTTTGGAAAGCTCTGGTCTAGTAGGTGGTGATTTTCCAAAACATGTTCGAAAATGTCGTTGGACAACAATTACGGAGTGCGTTTTGGTAAATTCAAGCACGCAATTTGCTTTCTCAGTAGAGTTTGCAGCCATCGTAGCAATTATGCTTGCGCAGTACTACCAATTGTACTATCGAAACTTCTACAGTTCTTCAATCTGACGGACTCACTAAGAAGCGATTTTTCGAATTTAAACCCCTAAGAGGGTAAACAGGGGTAACAAAGTTTATATGGGAGGGCAAAAAAAAATCTTCACCTATTAAGTTGAAATTTGTCACGAATACTTATCAATGAAAATAAATAAAAACGTATTTCAGCGTTTGCCAAATTTCATCCCTTAAATGTATAAAATAGGGGATGAACTGTTCATTCCGATGACGGATTTCAAATTTTTTGTGTGCGTTTGAGTGGGTCTCTGGATAGTTTAAATTCACAATTGGACCTGGCGATTAGGTTAAAGAAAGACTAAGTGTTGGTCGCGGTGTATGCAGTCAGTCCTAATAACGAGTGTTACTATCTTCTCATTCTTGAATGTGAAGTTTGTTAAGAGTGTAATTCATCCTACATATTAGGTAGCATGTAAGGCTCTAGGTTTGTTTAAGGATGACAAGCACTGGGATGCTACGATGGAAGACGCTGGCTGCTCTTTATACTTTCCCGTTCAGACTAGGGGAACTTTGCTGCATATTTTTGCTATTCTGTCAATTGTCTGACGCTTTGAGTTTTTGGGAAAAATACAAGGATAGTCTATCGGAGAATATAAATCATCAAATAGAAACACATAATGCTTAACAGACCCTAACAAACCTAACAGACTCATTTAAAATAAACCAAGGCCTCAAGCAGGGAGATGGACTCGCCCCAATGCTCTTTAATCTAGCATTAGAATACGCAGTAAGGAACACCATGGTAGACACCAACGCATCGCTGCTACACAAATCTACCCAACTAACAGGATATGCAGATGACATAAACATACTTGGAAGAAACCTAACATCAATGAAAGAAACCTACATACAACTAGAAGGCGCGGTTGAAGAAGTGAACCTAAAAGTGAATGAAGATAAGACCAAAGTATTAATGCAGACCCGAAGCAATAGGAAGAGAGGCCAGAGCATGACAATAGGCGACCAAAACTTTGAGGTGGTCAATGACTTTACCTACCTAGGCTGAAACATATCCAGCAAACGGGACGAGATGAAGGAAATCCAACGAAGAATCAGTAATGCCAATAAAGTATACTACCACATTTCGGCCATAATCACATCAGGGAATGTCCCCAGGAAAACAAAACTGAAACTTTATAAAACAATAATACGCCCAGTGTTGTGCTATGGAAGCGAGACCTGAACGCTCTCATAAAGAGCGGAAACAATGGTGAACGCATTCGAAAGAAAGATCTTACGCAGAATATATGGACCGGTCCAAGAAAACGAACAGAGGAGAATAAGATACAACCACGAGATCTACCGGCTCTTTGCAGAAGCAGACCTAGCAACAACAATAAGATTACAAAGGCTTAAATGAGCCGGGCATTTACAAAGGATGGAAGACTCAAGAGTAGTCAAGAGGATTTTCAACCAAAAACCGGAAGGTAAAAGACCGGTTGGTAGACCAGGGGCGAGATGGGCAGACAAAATCCAGGGGGACGCTTGATCCATGCTCGGAACTCCAAACTGGAGAAAGGCGGCGTAGGACAGGGATGGCTGAAATGAAGAAAATAGAGGAGGCAAAGGCCCGATTTGAGCTCTAGCGCCATTGGATGGATGGAAACACATCATGCTCAACTGGTTATGGATGAAATTTATGGATGTGTCTGGGAGAGCAATGCTTAGAGTATTATGGTTTACAACATGCATTCCAAGATCATTCAAGGTCTGAAGCAGATTTATAAAATAAAGACTACCTCAATGAAATTAGCTACTACACTAATTTATTGGCTCAAATTGTCTGTAATAACCAAACTTTGCTAACCGAAGAACAGTACCGTGTCTACAAACAAATATTAGAGAGTCAGTTCAGAAGAGAACTGGTCAAATATTTTTCTAGTATACTCCTGGGGGTACCGGCAAGACATTTGTTATTAGCCACAATACGGAAAGACCGCGGAATAGCTTTGGCTGTCACCTCTTCTGGCATTGCTGCCACCGGCCACTTTGCTGAATGGAGGTAACACAGCTCACTATACTTTTAAGCTGATGCTAAATCTATTGCTTGTTAAGACACTTATATCTGTAATATATCTAAACAGAGTGACACAGCTCAGGTTCTAAGAGAGACCAAATTAATTGTGTGGGACGAATGCACAATGGCTCACAAACGGGGTATTGATGCGCTCAATAGAACATTAAAGGACATAAAGGGAAATAAGAGCCTGATGGGCGCCGTTACAGTTCTATTGGCAGGAGACTTTCGATAACAAACTAGCCTTCTTAGACATTCTACTAATTAATCGCAATTACCATATTAAATTCACATTCATAGAAAAAACACACAAACAAATTATATTCCCTCATCTTCCTCAACACCACAAATCATGAACAGGCGGTTTTCCACTCTAAAGTCAAGAGATGGCGAACCTTTTTACGTAGTGGTTCAAATTTTGTTCATTATATTTTTCGTACAAGCTCGTGGGTCACCAGGGCAGTAGCATCACTTGAAACAGAGGAAGGAGGTCAGAGACTACTTTTTGTTCTCACTTTTAAGACTTTCACAAAATTGTTTTCCGTTTTCTTTTTATTTGACAACTTCTACTTTGGAAATGAAGAGCAAACAATGAAGATCGAAGTCAAAAAAGTCCATAAAACTAAAAGTCCATAAATAATAAGTTCTGATGCATTATAGAACGAAATTTAATAGACCTTTTCATAATTGAAATTTTTTTATGCGCACGCGTCAATTTTCCCCGCCATGTTTTCGTGCACTTTTTGACGTATAACCAGCGAAAATAACAAAATGTGCCCGAAACTTTCATATTCTCGCCTTTTAAACATGACGGACGCACATGCGCTTAACAAATCCTCTATTAGAGGATGTAGAATATTTTGCTTAAGATACTGAATAAAAGCGATGTTTTTCCTCACCATAATATGTACATCGTCTGATGTAACATAAACAATTTTCTGTAGATCTTTAAATGCAATATTAAATTCTTTAAAAATATCAAGACCGTCACTCTTCCCTTTCAACGTTATTAGTTTCAATAGCTCTTCTTTCATTATATTTCTTGATTTATATCGAGCAAAAACTGCTAATTGTGCACAACTATTTACATATCATTACTCCCATCTAAAACAATTGAATACATTTCTGCATAATTTAAGTCGTTAAATATTTGCGAAAAAATATCTCTTATTCTAGTTTTCGATCTTAAATTGTATTCCGACTTATTGGTAACTCGCTCCTTAACACTATACAACCGCGCGATTAGGTGAACATCCCTAGTTTTTCCAAAAGCAAAGATCAATTGGAAAATTCTAGTCCAAAATTTTGAGTCCAAATATTCCTCCTGTTCCTCTGGTCAGAATCCAAATGTAATATCCGACCGTTAACAGCTCCCAAAACCCAATTTCTTTTAGATTTCGCGGTTTTCAGTCCGAACGCCAATTGGGAAGAGCGAAGTCCAAAATTCTAGCTTTAGTTTTTCCAATACTCAAAAACGAATTCAGAATTTTTCTACAATTTCTTCAGTTGCTCTTCATATTGTCCAAAAGCATCATTTTTTCATAAGTCAAGGGTAAACTCCAACAAATTTTCAGTTTCACAAGGTTTAGTCCATATCCAGGTAAAGTCAAAATCCGGGAAATATTTAAATATATCTTCCAATGACGTTTTCTGTTCTTCGTGGTCTGAAATCTAAAGATTTTTCTGACAATCAAATCTCTTTAGATCCTCCTTGGTCTTGTACAAATCCCAAGTAAGCGTTTTCCTTTTTGTGGCTTGTTTTACAAAAATCGTTTCTGAAAGATGTTTCTCGTGACAAGCAATGCAATGGAAAACTTGAAAATTAGCTGCTGGAATGTTCTGATCTAGGTGACGAGAACAAATAGTGTTCCCGTCATTGTGCGCTTTTACTAGTTAGCAATTTTTGCCATGGAGGGGCTGAACGTTCTAATCTTATTGTGTCAGTGATTTAAGGTATTTTGTCTGTAAAAATTACAATTTTTCAATATTATCGATAAGAAATAATATTTTTAGGGTTCCGTACCGAAAACGGAACCCTTATATAATCATTAAATATTATCGACCCTTTGTTCTTTTCAGCTGAAATATCCCCACCTTTAACCATGCGCATTAGGATATATAAGCTTTGTTTTTGGAACGAAGTTCCTTTAGCATAATTCCGCAATGATTCCATCTTCTCCGGATGTTCTGTTGCTCTAATGTGTCTATTTAGGGAGGTATCGGTATGAGTGATTCGGCAGAAAACGTATAAGACGCGTAAGTTTCTTTCTCTTTCTCTCAGTTTATATTCTCTATACCGCGCGCTCTTTCTTTCGTTATACGCGGCGTTAGTTTCTTTCGTTATACGGCGCGATGGTTCCGCGTATTTCTAGCTGCCTTGAACTAACTCTCACACTCAAATGCGCTACCCGACTATTTTTACCGCAAGTCGGACATGCGCGTTCCAACACCCTCAAGAATGTTAAAACAGGAAGAAAACAACAACCAGACAACAACACAACGTGATGTCTACACCAACTCTTAATATGGTCTGTCTTGTCTCGTATTAAGAAACGACTAGAGAGAAAAGTCTAGACAGACAAGATTAGACAGATAAGATTAGACAGACAAGACTAGACAGACAGGACTAAATAGACAAGACTAGACAGACAAGACTAGACAGATAAGACTAGACAGACAAGACTAGACAGACAAAACTAGACAGACAAAACTAGATAGACAAAACTAGACAGACAAGACTAGACAGACAAGACTATACAGACAAGACTAGACGGACAAGACTAGACAGACAAGACTAGACTAGACAGACAAGACTAGACAGACAAGACTAGACAGACAAGACTAGACAGACAAGACTAGACAGACAAGACTAGACAGACAAGACTAGACAGACAAGACTAGACAGACAAGACTAGACAGACAAGACTAGACAGACAAGACTAGACAGACAAGACTAGACAGACAAGACTAGACAGACAAGACTAGACAGACAAGACTAGACAGACAAGACTAGACAGACAAGACTAGACAGACAAGACTAGACAGACAAGACTAGACAGACAAGACTAGACAGACAAGACTAGACAGACAAGACTAGACAGACAAGACTAGACAGACAAGACTAGACAGACAAGACTAGACAGACAAGACTAGACAGACAAGACTAGACAGACAAGACTAGACAGACAAGACTAGACAGACAAGACTAGACAGACAAGACTAGACAGACAAGACTAGACAGACAAGACTAGACAGACAAGACTAGACAGACAAGACTAGACAGACAAGACTAGACAGACAAGACTAGACAGACAAGACTAGACAGACAAGACTAGACAGACAAGACTAGACAGACAAGACTAGACAGACAAGACTAGACAGACAAGACTAGACAGACAAGACTAGACAGACAAGACTAGACAGACAAGACTAGACAGACAAGACTAGACAGACAAGACTAGACAGACAAGACTAGACAGACAAGACTAGACAGACAAGACTAGACAGACAAGACTAGACAGACAAGACTAGACAGACAAGACTAGACAGACAAGACTAGACAGACAAGACTAGACAGACAAGACTAGACAGACAAGACTAGACAGACAAGACTAGACAGACAAGACTAGACAGACAAGACTAGACAGACAAGACTAGACAGACAAGACTAGACAGACAAGACTAGACAGACAAGACTAGACAGACAAGACTAGACAGACAAGACTAGACAGACAAGACTAGACAGACAAGACTAGACAGACAAGACTAGACAGACAAGACTAGACAGACAAGACTAGACAGACAAGACTAGACAGACAAGACTAGACAGAGAAGACTAGACAGACAAGACTAGACAGACAAGACTAGACAGACAAGAATAGACAGACAAGACTAGACATACAAGACTAGACAGACAAGACTAGACAGACAAGACTAGACAGACAAGACTAGACAGACAAGACTAGACAGACAAGACTAGACAGACAAGACTAGACAGACAAGACTAGACAGACAAGACTAGACAGACAAGACTAGACAGACAAGACTAGACAGACAAGACTAGACAGACAAGACTAGACAGACAAGACTAGACAGACAAGACTAGACAGACAATGCTAGACAGACAACTAAATTATCTATAATTTGTATCCGATACATTTTTCCAAATTGTTTCTTGTTATCTAGATAGAGACGCTCAAAATAAACCTTGACAAAAACATCTTTTCCGACTAGATAACACTTTTGGTTTGGGATTGTGTCGAAACGGCTTAACTAAATTAAGCTTTCTTAACGGATTCTAATAGATAATTAAATTATCTATAAATTGTATGCCAAAAGTTTTCAAAATTGTTTCTAGTTATCTAGATATGGACGCTCAAAATAAACCTTGAAAAAACATATTTTCGGACTAGATAACACTTCTGGTTTGGGATTGTGTCGAAACGACTTAACTAAATTAAGTTTTCTTAACGAATTCTAATAGATAACTAAATTATCTATAAATTGTCTCCGCAACATTTTCCCAAATTATTTCCAGTTATCTAGATACAGACGCTCAAAATAAACTTTGACAAAAACATCTTTTCCGACTAGATTACACTTTGGTTTGGGATTGTGTCGAAACGGCTTAACTAAATTAAGTTTTATTGACGAATTCTAATAGATAACTAAATTATCTATAAATTGTATTCGATACGTTTTCCCGAATTGTTTCTAGTTATCTAGTTAGAGACAGTCGAAATTAACTTAACTGTTAAAAACAACGTCTCCTAGTAGATAACTCACTTGTTTCTAGATTGTGTCAAAACGGCTCAACTAAATTAAGTTTTCTTAACGGATTCTAATAGATAACTAAATTATCTATACATTTTATTCGCAACATTTTCCCATATAGTTTCTAGTTATCTAGTTATAGACGCTCAAAATAAACCTTGGCCAAAACAACGTTTCTGAGTAGATAAACTCACGTGTTTTAAAATCGTTTTTCTATTTTGCGTCTGTAATGGACTCATTACAGCACTCATATGCGTGCTGTAATGGCTCGCCGAGTGCTGTAATTTTGTTAATATAGTTAGTTAATTTATTCAAAGTTGGCACAGAATTTCAGAGCTGTCAGTGATGTCAAATTTTCGGCGAGAATGTTTTGAGGTTATGTGATGTGTGGAATCACAACAAAAATTTGCTCCTTGAAATTATGTATTTTTTGAGTGGTATAAAGTTTATATAGAGAAATTTATTGCGAAAAAAACAAAAAGTTAACTTTAGATTGGTGTTAGTGTTAAAAAATGTGTTAAAAACAAAGTGAATTTGGTTTCAAGAAAATTATTATTTGAAAAGTCAAATTATTTTAGTGTCAAATTTTATTTTTCTTTCCTTATAGGACTTAAAAGAAAAATTATATAATAATATATTAATATTAAGTAATAGACCAAATGTCCGTCTGTCCGTCTGTCCGTCCGTCCGTCAGTCCGTCCGTCCGTCCGTCTGTCTGTCTGTCAAGACCATTTTTCTCAGGAACGCGTAGAGGAAACAAGTTGAAATTTGTATCAAATACTCGGGTCTGCGGTCTCTTTCAGCTGTGAAAAAATCAAACTTATAAGTCAACGCGATCAAAAGATATGACCGTTTATGTCGCATATTTTGCTATTTCACAAGGGAATCAAAACCTATAGGGTACTTCCTGTTGACCTAGAATCATGCAATTTGGCAAGAAGCGGTGTCTTACAGCACATGTAAAGGGAAAAATCTGAAAACCGTAAATATGTAGTTTAATTACAAGAAAAATGCGAATTTACTATTAGAAACTTATGAAAATACACTAATGTGTTGCGTGGTATTGTCAGGCACCAGAGGCATATGGGTTGCATACAGTTACGTCCTCCACAAAAAAAAGATACCTTACTTACAAGTATGTACGGAACCCTCGGTGCGCGAGTCACAGCGAGAACAGGAGGAAAACTCGCACTTGGCCGAATTTTTTTTTTGTAGATTCAACAGTGTTTTAACATGCTTCGTAGATCAAATAATATATGACACAGGTGTGTGAAAGACTTTTGTGCATGAGTTGCGAAGTTTAATGGCAATGGAAGGACCCATGGGCGTTGCCAAGGAGGGGGGTAGGGATTTTTAAAACACAAAATTATTCTCTTTTTTCTTTTGTGAAAAATACGTGTTTCTTTCCTTATCTGTTGAAAAGGCGAGATACAAATATACTTTTCGAAATGTCTTTTTACATTACCTGTACGTGAAGTAACTTTTTTGTTAAAAATTTCACATGCAGTCTTTTTATTCTCTTCAATCACACGATATTTATCAAACCATTCTGTATGGTATGATCTGGGATTTGTATCGTTTGTATTTCTTTTTATAACCGCATGCATATTACAGGGTTAAAACAAAAATAGTAGTTTATGATACAAGTGTGTGAAGAAGAGCTTTTGTGCATGAGTGCGACGCAACTTTGAATCTTTTATTATCTTTTTTATCAACTTTCAATCGCAACTAATGCACAAAAGCTTTTCACACACGTGTGTCATACATTATTTTATCTACGACGCTTGTTAAAATACTGTTGAACCTACAAAAAATAATTGTTTCTTACCGATAATATTGGAAAATTTTAATTATGACAGATAAAATACTTCAAATCACTGACACTATAAGGTTCAGCGCCTAGAACGTCCAGTGCCTCTGTGGCAAAAATTACTAACTAGTTGAAACAAAGAGTAACGGGAACACTATTTTGTCCTTAACGATGTAATCTACTTAGGTAAACTATAATTTAATATAGATTAGATTATGGTTAGATTAAGTTATATTAGAGCCAGATAAATCCCGATCGCCCTGAGAGAGCGAGACTTCTTGATTCAAAATAAGAAAAATTATTTGAATTTTAAAATAAGACAGAAAATTTATTTTCACTACGTCTATGTTTTTGTTTAGTGAAGCGAGTTGTTGCCATAGAAACAACAAACATAAATCGTTTAATAATGAAACTCCATGTGATTTACATTAGACTTTTACGCACAATTTGGATATTTTTATACACGATTATAATAATGGCATCATCCTTCACATACAATAATTTACTTATTATTGTGTTCATTTTAGTGTGAGTAGATAAACATATTTAAAATACAATAATTTAGGAAGAAATTTCTTATAGATGTATTTAATACAGGTATGAATACAGCGGCGCTTTTAGGCATATGTGCTCTAGGGGCGCGTCTAGGGTCTCCGATTTTAGGGGGCCACAAATTGCCAACTAACCAAGACTAGACAGACAAGTACTGGACAAGACTGGACAAGATTGGACAACACTATAGAAGACTAGACAAAACTACACTAAAGTACACATAACTAGACAAGACCAGACAGGATCATACAGGACTAGATAGGATCAGACACCAAATCAAACCAACTTTTGGCGGTTGACGACAATAAGAGGCAAAATTTGACAAAGTGTGGTGAATAAATTGGCACTTTGCGGTGATTAATAGTGAAAAAAATATTCAGAAAAAAAAACTAAAAAAGTATTGTTGTAATTTTTTGTATTGTTATTGAAAATTAATCGCATGACTGTTTTTACTAAAGGACACACAGAATCTTAGAGGATTCAAACCCAAAGAATGTAGTTCATGTCCCTTCCACCACACGTCGTCCAATTTTAGAAAACGACGAGAGTAGCGAGGAGTTTTCTAATGGACAAGACAAATGGACAATGGACATTGTCTAATGGACAATGTCACTATAAAATGGACAATGGACATTGTCTAATGGACAATGTCACTATACACATTTTTAATGATAGTATCATTGCTGAACAGAATTTAAATTAAATATGTGTTATATCGTTTATTACCATTAATTAATTTTTTTTTTTTAATTATTTTTAATTAATACCATTAAATTAATACCATTAAATCGCGATTTCCACACAACCTCAAAACTATCTCGTCGAAAATTTGACACTGACAGCTCTGAATTTCAGTGCCAACCTTGAAAAAATTAACTCATAACAGCACTCGGCGAGCCATAACCACACGCAAATGAGTGCTGTTATGAGTCCCTTACAGATGCAAAATTGAAAAAATGTCATAACAATTCGCGATTGAAATGTTTACGTTTCATTGATTAATTTATTAAAAGTCATGCTTGACATTTATCAAATTATTAATCTAAAGTATCTTAATCTAAATCGTATCTAAATCTAATTGTAAGTAAATTATGAATTTATTTTGTAGATAAAACTTTGTACGATACACGTATCGTAAAATACTCTTACGTACCTAATTGTTATTTTTTATGTGGTTTAACTATAATCTCGTATATTGAGAATTGGGACTACCTAGACTAGGACCACATAGTCACCTTTTGCCTAAGGCCATAAGTAATGTAAACGCGCCCCTGTATGAATATGAAATATATATATATATAAGAAATTTCTTCTTTGTGGTTGAGAAACTATAATACAAAAATACAGTGGCGGATCCAGGGGGGGGGGCTAAGGGGCTCAAGCCCCCCCCAAAAGTATCTGAGTTCTTCGGTGGCAAATCAAAGTGAACTCATCGGAAAATATATTTTCATAGTTCTTCTTCTTTTTGGTGCAACAGCTTAACTGGAACCTAGGTCTCCTCCCCTCCCTTTTCGTATACTTGTGTTTGGTGTCTAGGTCTTAGACACAAGCGGGCCCTTACGTTTTTTAACGTGGGCGGCGAGCCAGATTTGAGGGAGGTATTCTCGGCAAATTGCTCTGATGACTTTACCAGAGTCATCCATAAGAGGACGGTGGATTATTATAATACGCGGTTTGATCCCGGGTCAAACCGCTAGCGCCTTACATGCACTCTGCCGCGCATAATCTAAACCTAGCTGTCCTGAAGGCATGCAGCTTGCCTAGTGTTTCGTTTTCACAGCATTAGATTAGATCTTAGGTTGCATTAGATCTTAACCTTTGTTATGAGATGTTAGAAAGTGTAGTAAGAACGAGACGAGTCGCTTTTCGAGAGCAGAGCGCTCTTCGATTCTCGATCTGTTCCACCTTCTCCAAGTGCTATCGTAAGTCCTGTGAAGTTAGCAACCGAATTTGCAAAAATATAATATTACATCAGAGTTCCCGGCAGATATGAAATAGTTTTAGAGTACTTTGTGCAAAATTTCAATATTTCTGCAGAATTTCCCGAAAAAAATGGAAAATACCAAAATTGAGCTAGCAACCACTTTTGAGAAAAACTGTGCGTTTTTTACATATTCCTGTTCCTCGACCATAGTTCTGGAGTACTTGATCAATATTGCAAAAAGTTCTGCTAAAATTGACATTTTGCAAGAAAAATCGACGCGACGAAGTGAAGAGGAAAAACTCGCGCAATAGTTCTGTTTGCAGTTCCTGGTAGAACTCTTAGAGTTCTATCGAAAATCTTTATTACATTTTTCTCCAAAGTTAAAAATTCGAAAGATATGGGAAAATTAGATTTCACCGATGCGACGAAGCAAGGAGAAAATAATCCCGCAATAGTTCTGTTTGCAGTTCCTGGTGGAACTCTTAGAGTTCTATCGAAAATCCTTATAACATTTTTCTCTAAAGTTAAAAATTCGAGAAATA
Organism: Phosphuga atrata; assembly: GCA_944588485.1. Lineage (NCBI taxonomy): Eukaryota > Metazoa > Arthropoda > Insecta > Coleoptera > Silphidae > Phosphuga > Phosphuga atrata. Next base: position 7,065,329 of record OX155893.1, on the reverse strand, counting down.
TGGGAAAATTATATTTCACCGATGCGAAGTTAAAAATTGGAAAGATATACGAAAAATACAAGTTCACGATTGAATTTCGAATTCACCATTGAAGTGAAAAATTTTCCCATATCTCTCGAATTTTTAACTTTGGAGAAAAATGATAAAAGGATTTTCGATAGAACTCTAAGAGTTCTACCAGGAACTGCAAACAGAACTATTGCGCGATTATTTTCTCCTTGCTTCGTCGCATCGGTGAAGTCTATTTTTTCGCGTATCTTTAGAATTTTTAACTTTGACGAAAAATGTTATAAGGACTTTCGATAGAACTCTAAGAGTTCTACCGGGAACTGCAAACAGAACTGTTGTGCGATTTTTTTCTCTTCATTTCGTTACATCGGGGAAGTCGAAATTCTCGCATTTCTTTCTAATTTTTAATTTTACAGAAAAATCTTGTAAGGACTTTCCATAGAACTCTAAGAGTTCTACCGGGATCTGCAAACAGAACCGTTGCGCGATTTTTTTCTCTTCACTTCGTCGCGTCGGTAAAGTTCAATTTTTCGCAAAATTTTTAATTTTACAGAAAAATGTTATAAGGATTTTCGATAGAACTCTAAGAGTTCTACTGGGAACTACAAACAGAACTGTCGCGCGATTTTTTTTTCATCTTCACTTCGTCGCATTGGTGAAGTCTAATTTTTCGCAAATCTTCCTAATTTTTAACTTTACAGAAAAAAATTATAAGGATTTTCGATTGAACTCTAAGAGTTCTATCGCGAACTGCAAACAGAACTGTTCCGCGATTTTTTTAAATTTTCATTCAAAATAACGGGTACCTTTTACCCGGGAAAAACTAAGGTTTTTATCAAAAAATTACAAAGGGATCTTTGATAGAACTCTTAGGGTGCTATTCAGATCCGCGAATAGAACTGTTTTTGCAAGTTTCAAAATTCAATTTTTTTTGCAAAATGTCAATTTTTGTAGAACTTTTTGCAAAATTGATTTAACCTAGCTCAATTTTGGTATTTTCCATTTTTTTCGCGAAATTCTGCAGAACTATTGAAATTTTGCACAAAGTACTCTAGAACTATTTCATATCTGCCGGGAACTCCGATGTAATATTATATTTTTGCAAATTCGGTTGCTAACTTCACAGGACTCTATCTAACTACTATCGTAAACACAGAAAATCTGACCTCGATGTAGCAGTTGCACGCGTTTACAGTGACGATTTACCTCATCCTCTCTCGTTATCGGGAGAAATATCTGTTTGGAAGGAGCTGAACAAACAGCAGCTGAAGCGCATCAAGACACAAATGAGTTTCTTCCAAATATAAAAATTTTGCTACAAATTCTCGCTACATTACCAGTAACCACTTGTAGTATGGAGCGCAGCTTCTCTTCGCTTAAACTAATAAAATCGTACCTTCGTACGACAATGGCCCAAGACAGGTTAACCGGTTTGGCGTCCATGTATATTCACCGAGATATCTCTGCTAATCTACAACCTAACGAAGTCATTGAGGAATTTGCGAAAAGTTATCCGAGGAGACTTATTATGCGTTAAGCAAAATGAAATGTGTGTTTTTAGTGTTTTCTTTGCTAGTCTTTACTTTACCTACTCTCAGCGGGGTCAAGCCCCCCCCAAATGACAATCCTGGATCCGCCCCTGCAAAAATAATAAAAGTTCTGGATTATTGAACATTTCTAAAAGTACTAAAATCAATGCCTGGGTCACTTGGCCTGGTCAGTCACAAAGCCTGTGAGGGTCAGTGTCTGACCCGCGGGTTATAGGTTTCTTTCTCTATGGACTATGGCGACATCCCTGCTCTAGTCCATAGACTTCTAAACATATCATTAACCCCTGATAGATTCAAGGTAGAATATGAAAAAATTATAGAAATTGATGAACAACGTTATGAAAAACGTTCATAAAAAATATTTTTAATCAACACCAAACGAAACAAACTTTAAAGGACTCTACAAAACTATCGCTTTTTGATGAGAAATCCCAGAAGAAAAACATTAAAATCACCTTCCACCCAAAAATTAGATACACTTACTCAATAAATGATTTTACGCCGATCTTTCAAAACCCTTTCAAACTGATACAATAAAACAGTCAAGACAAACTTAGAATAGTCAGCAAGATTATGTTTATTAACTTCTTAATAATCGAGATAAATATCATTACAATTTAATAAATAAAATAGATAAAATAAACTTAAGATTTAAATAGAATTAATGTAATAATTTAGTAACTAAATATCGGGTCAAAGAATAATCTATAATAATTAAAAACAAAGCCACACAGAGTCTATACAAAGTTAAACTAGATTTGCATAAGTTAACAAAGAAAACTATTTTGAATAATGAAATATGAACGACCAAATGGTTTTTTTGATATGTTCTAATAATAGCGGTTTTTTTAAAACATATTGGCCTATATTTAAATAAACTAAAAACGAGTTGCTTTCAATTAGTCTCAATCTCTTGAATCAATTGAAAAACAAAACTTTATTAAAAGCATAAATTTAAATAAAAATAAATTTTCGGTTTGGTTATTTTTAATGTCAGCTGACTTCACAGCGTACTTAAGTTGACATTTTGGTGGTCTCCGGCCCTGCGGTGGGCGGAGTTTCGCACCTACAAATGTCGTTTTCCTTCAATATAACCTAACCTGTGACCTATGACCCAAGTGTCTATTTTAATTTGAATTAATCATTATCGAAATGAGTTAACAGTACCGTCACCTGCTCGCGCCGACAACGTAAACAAACCGATCGCGCCTGCTACCCGGAGCAAATCCAACCGAAAATGTGCAGCCACAGTGAAAACCCAACCAAATAAATCAATACACTGACAATATCAACAACATGACCATGGAAAGCAACGTGAATTCTAGTCCCAGCTCAAAACTAAGCCAAAAGAAGAGTATTAAAAAGTTCCTTTTGCCCAACAAGACTCCGAACAAGGTTGGGATTGTGATTACAAGGACTCACAGCACAAGGAAGAACTATGAGAAGTTGGATTCCGAGGACCATTTGCCCAAGAGTCCCATCATCGTGTCCAGGAGGCCACTTAGTCTGGACGTGGGTAATATTAATAGTGATGACAGTGGGGCCCCATCGTTAGCCGGGAAACCATTTTTATCACCCGACTTAGAAGAACATAGACTACAAGTAAGTTGTCGTAGTAGTTTTAAATCGTGTGAAAGGATTTGAAAACGAATGAATTAAATAATGTTCACAAAAGTTTTTTCAAATTATAAAATTAATATATATATATATATACATATATATATATATATATATATATATATATATATATATATATATATATATCTTGTGTACCCCTTTCGGTTGTCGAGATTATTATAGGGGGCCCTAATAATTTTTATAGAGGATGATGGAGTAGATGGTTAACTGTGAAGGCTTTGCCAGAGCCATGCACATAAGAACGATGGCTTATTTCATTATTGTACCCAGGGATCGAACCTGGGACTTATGGCTTAGAAGTCTAATGTCTTGCATACTATGCTACCACTGCCTCTTAGATAATTATAGTTTATATAAAACAGAAATTACGGTTTTAATATTCTGTGATATTTTAAAAATTGGAAAAAGATTTTGTGCTGATATTCATTTAACCCTTTGGGTACATTCGACGGCCGAGACTCGTCATGGATATGTTTTACTAGACGTGCATTGTGTAAATAAATACGTACTCAAAGGGTTAAGAAAATTAAAACATTTTTCACAAAAAGATTAAGTTATAAAGTAAACTAGATATACACTGTGTGAAATACTGTGTAGATCACAATTCATTAAAATAATTTTATCTGGGATAGATTGGTGCTCTGTGATTTACATAACAAATTGTTATTTAACATAAAAATATAACATTTTCTATACCAGCAATAATATAATCTTATGTTACAGATTTGCATAAAACAGATTATTGATTTTCAAATTTGCATTACTTTATGTGTCATACAAAGCTTTACAATAACTCACTCTCAACATGACAGAATCTTTTGTGAAGATATTTCTGGAATTGAAAGATTGAGACAGACACATTTATTCAATTTCAAACTTATGTAACTTTCTCACACAAACCTGAAACAATCCTAGTCTAGCTCTGTCTAGTCTCGTTTATTTGGTCTGGTCTGTCTAGTAAGGTTTGTGGTCTGTCTAGTAAGGTCTGTCTAGTCTGGTATGTCTATTCTGGTCTGTCTAGTCTGGTCTAATCGCGAGTATCCCGGTACTAGAGATGAGCATCAGACGAGTTTCTCGTTCCAGATCCCATCCTGTAGCCGGTCACTGTCCCATCCCATCACATTTTCGTCCCACTATCCCATCCAACAAAGCTTAAATTTTCGTCCCATCCCATTCATCCCATCTCATCCTATCCCATACCGGTCCACGGCCCGTCTCATTCATTCCATCCCAGTCACGCGGCCCGTGCCATTCATCTACATCAGTGGTGCGCAAATTATTTTCATTTGCGACACAATATTTTCTGTAAAATTTTTCGCAACCCCTGAATAGAAGTAATGTGAAAATTGTTATTCCCAAACAGTTCTACCAATATCTCGACAAAAGTTGAAAAAAATCCCCAAATTAGTTTTTGAAAAAATTAAGTTTGAAAATTTCAATGTTTACAAATTTGATTTTCAAGTCCAAATCTACAAAAAATTGCAATATTTGCTGAAATAAATATTAAAATATTGAGAAAATTTGCTAAATATTCCGGAACAGTTCTACCAACATCTCCACAAAATTTGAAACAAATAACCAAATTAGTTTTTGAGAAAATTAAGTTTAAAATTACAAGGTTTACAAATTTTATTTTCAAGGAGGAATTTACAAAATTTGCTGAAATAAATATTAAAATATTGGCAAAATTTGACAAATATTCCGGATCAGTTCTACTAACATTTACACAAAATTTGAAACAAATCCCCAAATAAGTTTCTGAGAAAATTAAATTTGCAAATGTGGAATTTAAAAAAAAACTGCAATATTTGCTGAAATATATATTAAAATATTGGGAAAATTTGCTAAATATTCCTGAGCAGTTCTACCAACATCTCCACAAAATTTGAAACAATTTCCCAAATTAGTTTTTAAGAAAATTAAGTTTGAAAATATCAATGTTTTTTAAATTTCTTTATATTGACGTTTCAGTAAATAGTGAAACGTCAATATACTACTACTACTACCCAATACTTATACACGAAATTCCTTATTTTTTTAAGAATTTGACGACCCAAAAAGATTCTCTTTCGACCCATGGTTTGCGCACCCCTGGCCTACATAGTGAACACCGAATGCTGGAAATAAGTAACAATTTATTTGCAGCTCTTAAGTAATTCCGAGGGGTCATCCACTCTTGCAATACATGTTAATATTTAGATACATTACTGCACATTACTTTGCATTCTTTAGTAGTACGTAATATATACACATATATACAACATATTATATATATATATATATATATATATATATATATATATATATATATATATATATATATTACACATATATACAACACCACATTACACAAAGTATTCTTGTATTCCCAGAATTACGTTCACATTATATTTGCATTACGTCCATTTGACGTTCACATTATATTCGCATTACGTCCATTTTACGTCCCCACTACTAAACTCTTCTACTAAACTCTTACTGGGGAAGCTCTGAGAGAAGCTCTTAAAGACACTGGTAATCCTGCCGCAAAAAATATACAGTCGAACTTCCTTAAGTCGAACCATAGTTCACGAAAAAAAAATTGGAGTTAGAGAAAATTCGAGTTAGAGAGAAATTCATAATTACAATATGGTCAAATTAATTAAAATTAATCAAAGTAAATATAACATAATATAGCATATGTTTAAAATAACACGTATTAATTTATAAACAAAACAAAGAATATACATGATATAATGTTATATAATTATAATTAATTAAAAATAATTTTAATTAATATATTATTTTTTTTAAAAGTCGGTAATTTTAATTTTGTTTCCATTAAAAAATTCTCTATCTACAAAGCTATTCAAAGTAGATAATACGCGGTACACTTTGTCTGAAGAAAGGACTCTCAGTCAACTTTGTCTTCTTAGGTACACTTTGTCATCGTATCATCAAACGTATCCATCATTAACGTAATCAAACGTATGCATCATTAGTTTACCATTTTCGGCTTTGTTCAGAATTTCTTCGCGGTTTCTTATAATTAAAGAAAGTGTACTTGGAGGAATCCCAAAGTCTTCAGGAATCACATTTTTCTTTTTAATTCCTTCGTCAACTTCACTTATCAACCTCACTTTGTCACATAACGACATCGTATTGAGTTATCTTCTCTGACCACTCATATTTACAATTGTAACGACAGAGGTAAGAAGAAAGAATTTGTTTAAACTCTAAAATGTCATTAATATAACACAATAACTATAAATTAAAGCAATAATAACAATAAATTTTGGAAAGTACGCAACGATTAGAAAATTGGAGTTAAAGAGAATATTTTCTATGTAAAATTTTACCATTGTAGACATTTTTACTACGAGCTATGGAAAAATTCGAGTTATGGAAGTTAGTTTATATGTAAAACGCTATCTAAACGTATGAATTTCTAAAAAAGTTCGAGTTATAGAAAATTTGGAGTTATAGAAGTTCGAGTTATGGAAGTTCGACTGTATTTCTTCAGAAACAGGAAACGATGTAAAGTAATAAATAATTTTGACGTTGCGCGATATAAAATAGCTGACGTTTTTCAAACTTGTGAAACAATACAAAGTGCAATTAAAAAAAACCTCTAGTACTTGCAGAATTAAGAGCTACTCTAAATATCGTTGGCAACACACAAATATTCAAATCATTTAGCAAAGAAAATACCGCAAATGTTGAATATCTGGTCTGTCTAGTCTGGTCTGTCTAGTCTAGTCTGTCTAGTCTGGTCTGTCTAGTCTGGTCTGTCTAGTCTGGTCTGTCTAGTCTGGTCGGTCTAGTGTGGTCTGTCTAGTCTGGTCTGTCTAGTCTGGTCTGTCTAGTCTGGTCTGTCTAGTCTGGTCTGTCTAGTCTGGTCTGTCTAGTCTGGTCTGTCTAGTCTGGTCTGTCTAGTCTGGTCTGTCTAGTCTGGTCTATCTAGTCTGGTCTGTCTAGTCTGGTCTGTCTAGTCTGGTCTGTCTAGTCTGGTCTGTCTAGTCTAATCTGTCTAGTCTGGTCTGTCTAGTCTGGTCTGTCTAGTCTGGTCTGTCTAGTGTGGTCTGTCTAGTCTGGTCTGTCTAGTCTGGTCTGTCTAGTATGGTCTGTCTAGTCCGGTCTGTCTAGTCTGGTTTGTCTAGTCTGGTCTGTCTAGTCTGGTCTGTCTAGTCTGGTCTGTCTAGTCTGGTCTGTCTAGTCTGGTCTGTCTAGTCTGGTCTGTCTAGTGTGGTCTGTCTAGTCTGGTCTGTCTAGTCTGGTCTGTCTAGTCTGGTCTGTCTATTCTGGTCTGTCTAGTCTGGTCTGTCTAGTCTGGTCTGTCTAGTCTGGTCTGTCTAGTCTGGTCTGTCTAGTCTGGTCTGTCTAGTCTGGTCTGTCTAGTCTGGTCTGTCTAGTCTGGTCTGTCTAGTCTGGTCTGTCTAGTCTGGTCTGTCTAGTCTGGTCTGCCTAGTCTGGTCTGTCTAGTCTGGTCTGTCTAGTCTGTCTTGTCTGGTCTGTCTAGTCTGGTCTGTCTAGTCTGGTCTGTCTAGTCTGGTCTGTCTAGTCTGGTCTGTCTAGTCTGGTCTGTCTAGTCGGGTCTGTCTAGTCCGGTCTGTCTAGTCCGGTCTGTCTAGTCGGGTCTGTCTAGTCTGGTCTGTCTAGTCTGGTCTGTCTAGTCTGGTCTGTCTAGTCTGGTCTGTCTAGTCTGGTCTGTCTAGTCTGGTCTGTCTAGTCTGGTCTGTCTATTCTGGTCTGTCTAGTTTGGTCTGTCTAGTCTGGTCTGTCTAATCTGGTCTGTCTAGTCTGGTCTGTCTAGTCTGGTCTGTCTAGTCTGGTCTGTCTAGTCTGGTCTGTCTAGTCTAGTCTGTCTAGTCTGGTCTGTCTAGTCTGGTCTGTCTAGTCTGGTCTGTCTAGTCTGGTCTGTCTAGTCTGGTCTGTCTAGTCTTGTCTGTCTAGTCTGGTCTGTCTAGTCTGGTCTGTCTAGTCTGGTCTGTCTAGTCTGGTCTGTCTAGTCTGGTCTGTCTAGTCTGGTCTGTCTAGTCTGGTCTGTCTAGTCTGGTCTGTCTAGTCTGGTCTGTCTAGTCTGGTCTGTCTAGTCGGGTCTGTCTAGTCCGGTCTGTCTAGTCCGGTCTGTCTAGTCGGGTCTGTCTAGTCTGGTCTGTCTAGTCTGGTCTGTCTAGTCTGGTCTGTCTAGTCTGGTCTGTCTAGTCTGGTCTGTCTAGTCTGGTCTGTCTAGTCTGGTCTGTCTAGTCTGGTCTGTCTAGTCTGGTCTGTCTAGTCTGGTCTGTCTAGTCTGGTCTGTCTAGTCTGGTCTGTCTAGTCTGGTCTGTCTAGTCTGGTCTGTCTAGTCTGGTCTGTCTACTCTGGTCTATCTAGTCAGGTCTGTCTTGTCTGGTCTGTCTAGTCTGGTCTGTCTAGTCTGGTCTGTCTAGTCTGGTCTGTCTAGTCTGGTCTGTCTAGTCTGGTCTGTCTAGTCTGGTCTGTCTAGTCTGGTCTGTCTAGTCTGGTCTGTCTAGTCTGGTCTGTCTAGTCTGGTCTGTCTAGTCTGGTCTGTCTAGTCTGTTCTGTCTAGTCTGGTCTGTCTAATCTGGTCTGTCTAGTCTGGTCTGTCTAGTCTGGTCTGTCTAGTCTGGTCTGTCTAGTCTGGTCTGTCTAGTCTGGTCTGTCTAGTCTGGTCTGTCTAGTCTGGTCTGTCTAGTTTGGTCTGTCTAGTCTGGTCTGTCTAGTCTGGTCTGTCTAGTCTGGTCTGTCTAGTCTGGTCTGTCTAGTCTGGTCTGTCTAGTCTGGTCTGTCTAGTCTGGTCTGTCTAGTCTGGTCTGTCTAGTCTGGTCTGTCTAGTCTGGTCTGTCTAGTCTGGTCTGTCTAGTCTGGTCTGTCTAGTCTGGTCTGTCTAGTCTGGTCTGTCTAGTCTGGTCTGTCTAGTCTGGTCTGTCTAGTCTGGTCTGTCTAGTCTGGTCTGTCTAGTCTGGTCTGTCTAGTCTGGTCTGTCTAGTCTGGTCTGTCTAGTCTGGTCTGTCTAGTCTGGTCTGTCTAGTCTGGTCTGTCTAGTCTGGTCTGTCTAGTCTGGTCTGTGTAGTCTGGTCTGTCTAGTCTGGTCTGTCTAGTCTGGTCTGTCTACTCTGGTCTATCTAGTCAGGTCTGTCTAGTCTGGTCTGTCTAGTCTTGTCTGTCTAGTCTAGTCTGTCTAGCCTGATCTGTCTAGTGTTGTCTGTCTAGTATGATCGTCTAATCTTACCAACATACCTGCCTGACAAGCGGGACACCGGGTTCGAGTCCCCGCAGAGGCAGAGCATTTTCAACCAGCCCGGCACTAATCGTCCGGGCTGCCCAAACGGGGTTTAGTGAGAGGTTCCCCCAAACCACAAAAAAAAGTCTGAGCTCTCTAGTCTTATTTGTCTAGTCTTGTTTCTTAGTCTTGGCTGTCCAGTCTTATCTGTCTAGTCTTGTCTGTTTACTCTTGTCTGTCTACTCCTATTTGTCTAGTCTTGTCTCTCTAATCTCTCTAGACTTGTCTCTCTAGTCTAGTCTAGTTTTGTTCTCCGACTAATTTTCGAATGCTTAATATATGAAATGATTAGACTTAAGTCAGATAAAGGATAAACCTTTTCAAAAGTTATCATCGTGAAATCGGAGGAAAATGTATTTTACTAAAATATTTTACTGACAATGAAAGTGAATTTGCTGTTGGTTACAAATATGACAATTGCACTACAGCTATTTTCGATTTATAAATATAATAACTATAATAAGAATTGATAAAATCGAGATTATAATTGGATTATAATTTAACATTAAAACTCTGGTGAAAATAAAATACCGAGTTCAAATTGAGAAGACAAATAGAATTGTTTCAAGTTTTGTCTTACAAACCTCGCTTTGTTTTCTTGATGAATATTTTATGTGAAATGTCCTGTTTCCTGTTGTTTAGCCACATCGAATGTGTTTATTGATTTCTTTTCTAATATTCAATTGGAAACATTCCTGTTATAAACGTCTCTTTTACGTCCAAGTGCTTTTAAATACATTTCAACCACATATTTTCGTAAATAATATGTAAGTATCCACATATATTACTCTAATTAAATATCTTTAAATCTAATTAAATATCTTAATATAATAAAATATTATAATTAAATAAAACCTTTTAATTTATTAAAATAATGAATATATTAATAGCCCATTGTACCATTTTATCACATGATAGCCCATTGTATCTTTTTTTGTGTTACAATAAATACCAGTATTATTATTATTATTAATGAATATATTGTGGTCGATAGTCTTCTGTTACTGTTACAATAAAGTAGATTATTAATGAATATGTGAATGACCGAAATTGGAGAATGTCGACTTTCACCGGTGAATGTCAACACATACCAAATACGTCTGTGAAAGATCGAATATTTCATTACTTTGTTGTACATTTGGACCCTCACCGGTGTATGTCGACAATCACAGATACGCTCTGGTGGAGGTCCAAAATGGAGATGCCGACAGAGAGGCGACTGGCTCTCTCCCGCCAAATCCTTTGTTCTGTTGAGAGTCAATCAGCTTTATCAGTCTTATGTTGCAATAAATAAAATTTGAATCACATAATTAAGTAATTTTTTTATTACCATTATTTTCGTTTCTCATTTAGAATGTACTGTGGGTTTTAAATTATTAGTCACTCCTCTCAGAAGGAGCGGCGAAAAAGTTACGTCACCCTTGTGACGTTTTATAGCGACTGAATTACGGAGAAGAAAATATAAATCTCCGACTTGTTCAACATTCACCATTAATCCAGGGTGAATGCCGATATTCTCCAGTGTTCTGTCAGAGTCAGAAATAAGGGTATTTAGCAAATATTTCGGACATACACCAAGCGACTATCTGAATGTTGACATTCACCGGTGAAAGTCGACATTCCCCAAATTTCGGTCTTTCACGGTAACAAATATATTAATGTCTAATGAATTAACTATGTTGATTATATTAAACTAATCTTTATCATCGTCCTAGCATTAATCCCGCTTTATGTCAGGGTCTGCTTTTATGCACTTTTTCTTCCATTCTTCTTCTTCTTCTTCTGGCCAGTGCATTGAGATACAACAGCAATTGTTTTACCGACCGGCTTGTTGTTGAGCCTGCCATCGAACCCTCCTCCTTTCTCATCCCGGACTTGGGACCGGGCAATGGCGGAGTTGATTGTATTGAACTAATGATTATATTAAACTAATCAAGCTAAGAGATATTATTAAAAATTTAACACATGCAAGATAACATCTTTCTAGAAACTACCAGCCTTTGCCTTTGCTTTTGAAGAAACTAGCAATTTCCAAATCGCGGAAGTTTGTGATGGGTGATTTTAACTGCCACAGCTCTGCATGCTCTTCCAAGCGCTGGAACACTGGACGAAAAGAATGAACCTGCAGCTGATACATGTCCCCAAACAACCTGCATCCTTTAATAGTGGAATAATGGAAGAATAGTGGATAATGGAAGAATAGTGGATAATGGAAGATAGTGGATAGTCACATCCTGAAATAAGTGACGCATAGGATATAACCCAGATAATATCTTTGTAAGCGAAAGGTTCAGCCACCAAGTGATAAAAACTATGGAGGAACCCCTACCTAGAACCCAACACCGGCCTATCACATGCTTTTTAACTGCGGCAATAAAACCATACGTTGCCCTCAAAAGAAGATTTAACTTCAAAAAGACCAATTCGAATGAATGGACCAAAGAAATAGACTAGAAAGGGCAGAACCATGCCCCAAATTGTATGACCAGTTTGCATTGCTGGTAAAGAGAATATCGAGAAAGCACATACCAAGAGGGTGTAGAACTGAATATATAGCAGCTCTTGACGATGGAGCTAAAGCCGCCCTCTGGTGTCGGATATTGGATGGAGAAGTGCCGGATATAGGATTATTTTGCATTGGTTATAGGAAGCAGATCAATAGTTTATTAATCAAATATTTTTGTCCTTCTTCTTCGTTTTAGGCAATTTTTGCCTGTACTACTTCGATAACATTCAGAAGCTGTCTTTCCATCTCTTGCTGGGGCGTCCAACACTTCTCCTCCCTTGGGGTTGGCTGTCTCGTGCTATCCTTACTAATTTTTCATTTTCCATTCTTGACATGTAGTTATCCCATTCCTGTCGTCTGGCGTTTACCCATTCCGTTATTGGTTGTATTTTACGTGTTTCAAATATTTTTGGTGAGCTATTTAATTAGTTAAATAATTAGTTAAACGTATTTTGTCTGTGAAAAATCGTTTATTTCGCGTGGATTTATTTCTATTGTTAAATTATTGGTTGTATCAATGAAGTTGCAATTCTTTTGTTTAAAATAATTACATGTAAAATATACATGTAAATAGATGTAACATGAAACACGTTAATGAGCTGGCTTGTTTTTGCAAACTGCTTATCATGGAATATAATGTAAAGAAAGAAACGAATTTATAGCTTTGATTATAACCAAAAATATTCTACAGCAAATTTAAGTCTGATTGTAGCATTTGAACAGCTTTTAATATTTTGCATATTTGGATGTAAACTGTTAATAATTAATAATAAATAATATTTTTTTATTACTCATACGGGATAAGTACTATCTTGGCGCCCGTTTTTTTATGCGACAAATGGCTATTTGTCAATTGAATTATTACCACTTAACTTGGGTAACGCACGCAAATATTCAATAAAAATTGCCAAATTACATTAAAAAAAAAACAATTGAATAACTGAAATCAACACAATCAAAACCTCAATATTAAAAAAATGACGTAAAAGTGACGGAAATTTTTTTCATTACAAAATAAAAATTAAAGAAAACGTTTTAAAATGAGTGTAAATGGTGATACCGGAGACTGATGAGAATTCTTATGATGAATCCACACCACCGGAGGCAATTGAAAAAGCAAATTCTTGCTTGATGTTTTATTCTATTTTCTTATTATTTCACCCCTGGCTTCACCCCAAACTTGTAAGATACGTCCCCTCGCATAAGTAATAAAAAATATTATCTGCAACTCGTTGCCCTCTCGAGCGAATGAGCGCACTCACTTCTTTCGTGCGTCCAATTTCACTCTCATGGGCAATTGACAACTTATCGCCCTTTTTTTCTTTCTCTAACCAATGTGGGTTCAGGGGGGTTAGCCCTTAAAACACTGCGGCCCATTGGTCTATTGTATTTCCCCACATTGTTTCGTTTATGCAAATAGATCCAGTCCCTCTATCAGGTCCAGGATTCTATGTGCCATGTTTTTCACGGGGACTCTCTCAGCTGTAATATCAAGCTTGTGTGCTTGTATCTGCTACGTGCAATTGCTTCACAGTGGAAGATTATACGGGCGGCGCTTTCGTCCTCATAGCATAACCTGCATAAAGGTTCATTCTTCCAGATACCCATTTTATGCAGGTGTTCTCGTAGAGGGCAGTGTCCTGTAAGTAGGCCTACCACAATTGCGATCTGCTTCCTTGGCAGTTGCAGGATTTCAGCAGTTAGAGTTCCCGATAGGTTTGCTAACATTCGTTTGCTGTGTGTCAGACCATTCAAATTGACCCACTGTAGACGGTGCTTAGTTGCTACCTATTTACAGATTTTATTTCGGGTCGTGGTCTTGGTAATGTAGGGTCCGCTTTCAGCAATGATGTTTGCCTTACAGGCTCCATCTTTTGCTAGCTTATCCGCCATTTCGTTACCCACCAGTCCCGTGTGGCTAGGCACCCAAGCGAGTGTGACCTTGTTATGCTTTGCCAGGGCTTTTAGGTCCTGGCGATATCGCCCACTTTTTGCGCTAGAGCAGGGGTCTCCAAACTTTCCAGCCTTACGGCCATACTGATTACTACAGTAAGTTCCGAGGGCCAAAACCATATTATCATTGTTGCCGGTGGTAAAAAGTGAAATAGTCCACTGATGAAAAAAAAGTCCGAAAAAGTACGCAACGTTTAAAAAAGGCTGCAAATCGGACTAAAGTCCGCAAAACGGCAACACTGCAAAATATTAATTTTCCTGTCATTATCTGTAATTTCTAGATTAGTCGTAGAGTACGAGCCATGAGGAGTAACGTGACACCACATCTGGTGGACACAAGCGGAAATAGGTAGTACCTTATATCGCTAACAGATGGCGCTAATAGCACGTACAGAATAATCTCGTTGGTTCGAGAAAGTTCTGGTGTCTTCCACTCACTTCTAGATGGCAGTAATTGGAATATATAAGAAGGCTAGTGGCGCAACCACAAGTCAGTTTCTATGACACTGTTGTGAAATAAAATAGTGCGTACCTCCTTAAAACGTGTTTGTGCGTGTTTAAGTTTAAGACATCTTTGTAACAGTATTTTGATTTGAATTGTTGCTTTTGTGTGTGATTTAGTAGTATGGAAAAGAAGCGAAAAATTGATAGTGAATGCAGAAAATTCAAAGATTCAGTGGAACATTCAGTATTTCGTAATTGAGTCCAGTAACAAGGCGCTATGTTTGATTTGCAATGAAAGCATAGCCGTTCTCAAGGAATATAACATTAAACGTGATTATGAAACAAAACATTTTCAAAATTACTCAAAATATACAGGAAGTTTGCGGACAGAAAAATTCGAAGCTATGAAGCGCGGATTGAAATCGCAGCAATCTTCATTTACAAAACTCAAAACTGAACAAGAGGCTGCAACTCGTGCCAGCTTTCGTGTGGCGCTTGAAATTGCAGAACGTGGAAAACCATTCACCGATGGAGAAATGATCAAAGAATGCATAATTGCAGTAGCCGAAGAAATGTGCCCTGAAAAGGTAAATTTATTAAAAACTGTCAGTATGTCAGCAAACACTGTGGCTCGAAGGGTAGAAAACATCGCTGAAAATATATCCTCTCAACTGTTCGACAAAAATGGACATGTTGAGTGGTTTTCTTTGGCCTTGGATGAGTCAACGGATGTGTCAGATACTGCTCAGGTGTTGATTTATATTCGAGGAGTAGATAAAAGCTATGAAGTGCATGAAGAACTTCTTGATATGTATAGTATTCATGGCACATAACTACTGGTACAGATACTGGTACAGATATTTTTAAAGGAGTTTAAATGGCCATTAATCAAAAGAACCTTCGATGGAAAAACTTGAAATGTATTACAACTGATGGAGGCAAAAACATGAGTGGGAAAGATAAAGGAGTGGTCGCTCTTGTGTCAAAGGCTGTAGAAAATGACGGTGGTTCAAAACCATTAGTCTTACATTGTATCATTCATCAACAGTCTTTGTGCGGAAAATGTTTGGATATGTCTGAAGTTCTGAAACCAGTCATATCAACTGTTAATTTTATCAGATCTTTTGGGCTGAATCACCGACAATCCCGACAAATATATTGGAGAGATTGGAGAAAATGACTTACCTTATCATACTGCCGTACGTTGGCTTAGTTGTGGGAAAGTCCTTCAGCGCTTTTTTGAACTTCGAGCAGTGATCGAAATTTTTTTAAATGAAAAGCATCGCCCTCTTACTGAATTACAAAACAACGCATGGCTGTGGAAGTTAGCATTCTATGTTGATTTGACAAAACATGTGAACGAACTGAATTTGAGATTGCAAGGAGAAAACCAGCATCTTCCTGATTTATACACTAATATCAAATCATTCCGGAAGAAATTGATACTGTTTTAATCACAACTATGAAGTAAATGTTTTTCACATTTTAAAACATGTGAAATATTCAGCCACACCACTGAGACTGAGTTTCCTATCGATTTTGCAATCGAAACTTTGAGTGCTTTGAAAATAAATTTTGATACTCGTTTCTCGGACTTTGATGCCATTGCGAATCAAATTCAGATTTTTCAGAATCCTTTTGATACTGACATTGAAACCCTAGCCCCGGAACTTCAAATGGAAATGATTGATCCACAGTGCAGTGATATAATTAAGAACAAATATCAAAACTCATCTTTGTTGGAATTTTATAAGAGTCTTCCACTGACACAATTTGATAATTTGCATAAATTTGCACGTGGGCTGTTTTCTGTTTTTGGTACTACTTATTTGTGTGAGAAGACCTTCTCCAAAATGAAGTACACAAAAAATGTTTACAGATCTAAATTAACTGATGAGCATCTTAAATCTCTTTTAATAATTGGTACAAGTAAAATTAGTCCACAACTACAAACTATTGTCAGTGGAAAATCTCAATTACATAAATCTCATTAGTATTTCATATGTCATTATGCTTGTTATAAGTTATGTTTTTATTTAAAATGTATAAAATGTTAGTTGGATTCATTTCAATAATTTGTTAGTTATCATATACTGAAGTTAAATTTTCTGCATATTATACATGTCTTTACTAATTACAATTCTGTGTTTCTTTATCCAACTTATCACAAAAACAATAACAATAAGCCTACAACAATGTTATGAGTAGTTAGCCCATGACCATATCAACGTAGATGTCATATTAATAATTATTCAACATAAAATTAGAATACTTCAGTAAACTAAATTTAATTTGCTATAAAAAATATGTTCTCTAAAAGGAGTTTTCTAGGAGTTTCTAGTATGCTAGCTCTCCGCGGGCCGGACCAAATCTTTCCGCGGGCCGGATGTGGCCCTCGGGCCGTAGTTTGGAGACCCCTGCGCTAGAGCATTAATCGCAGCCTGACTGTCCGTGAAAATGCGGATATTTCTACTTTTGTTCTTTTGAGTTCCATTCTCAAATTTTCACGGGCACAGACCATGATAGCGTGTATTTCTGCTTGGAATACTGTGGCATGTGGCCCCAGGGGTACAGATAGGCTGCACCCCAGGAACAGTCCATAGATTTCTGCGCCAGTACTACTGTCCTTCTTGGAGCCATCTGTATACCAATCCAGTCCTCCTTGGCAAGTGGTTATTTGGTTGCCCTCTGTCCATCGTTGATGTGTTTTGAAGGGTAGATCGAATGACAGCCTTTTGGGCATCGAATTCCCCTCTATATTGAGGTACGATTCTGATATGACATTCGTTATCATGGTGTGTCCTGACCTCGCCAGAGATTACCATGTGCCATTGCATATGCATCTGAAAGCTCCCATCCTTGCCTCGCCCATGATAAAGATATCCAGGGGAGGAAGGCCTAGGATCACCTCCAGAGCCGCAGTTGGGGCGGTTTTCTTCGCTCCCGTAATTGCTAAACAGGCCAGTCTTTGAACATAGGAGAGTTCTTTAATGGCCAGTTTTTGCTTCACTTTGGTCCACCATACTGTGCAGCCAAATGTCAGAATGAGTCTAACTACCATAGTGTATAGCCAGTATACGATGCTTGGTTTCAGTCCCCATGATTTTCCAAGTGTTCTTTTGGGCATCATCAGTGCCATTTTACACTTGTTGGTAGCTTTCTTTAGGTGTTGATTCCAAGTCAGTTTGGCATCTAGGATTACACTTAGATACTTGACTTCATTCACTCACCTTTAGATGTTCGTTATAGAAAATTGGGGGCTTTAGCCCATCCGTTTTTTCTCATACTAGTGAATGGTACTAGAGTGGATTTTTGGGGATTTACCCGAAGGTAAACCCCCCTACACCAACTCTCTACCTCGTTCAGTGCTTCTTGCATAAGCGCTGCTATTATAGAAGGAAATTTACCCCTGGTTAGGATGACTATGTCATCCGCATAGCCTTGGGTGTAAAATCCCTTATTATTTAGTGACACAAGCAGGCTATCAACAACCATGTCCCAAAGGAGTGGAGATAGACTACTTATCGCCCTAGTGGCAAAGTATACTATAGATAAACAATATATAGATAATATCTCTATTAGAATAAAAAATAAACATTTCAATTAAAAAATTTGTAATTAATAACAAATTTAAGACGGACGTTTTTATTCAAGAAACTAGTTTTAATAAACAATTTAATAACTAGCTTAACTAATTAACTTTTAGATTACTTAATTAGATTTTGCTAAAATATTCGCAGTACTAAGAAGAAATGTTTTGTTTCCCCACGTTGCTTTTATTGCAATAAAATAAAACTTAATTTAAATAACTTAATGTGTAGCTTTAATGTGCATTTAAATGCACTTTATATTTACAACTTCCACGTGTTTTTAACGCTTTAACAATTCAATCATAAAGAATATAAAATGTACGTTATTTATTCCAATCTTATTACTTTATTCCAAACAGATGATTGTTATAAACATCGTAAAATCATCAAGTTGAAATCATTTATAAATCATTAAATTTATAGACTACACTTTTACTGTTTATTACGAACATAAAAAGTTTTTTTTTTCAAGTGCATATAATAATTTAGAATTTTATTGCCATCTGTTTTTCGCACAAGCGTTCAAGGAATTCTATAAATTAGTTGGTCACATTTACTCCACTCTCTAAAATCAAGCCTAACTTCATTGATGAACTGCATTAGTTTACAAATCTAAATTTAAATGCGTAAGTGGTTTTAGTTAAAGTGTTTTAAAGAGTGCTGAAGTAACAACAAACAGTGTGTGTTTTCAAAGTTTTCATTTAAGTTGTTGTTGAGTTAAATGGGATGTAGAATGTGATTTAATGCCGTAAACTTGGGTTCTGTCTGCGTTTTGGTATTGGAAATAATTGGAGTTGGAGTTTGGCCAAATATTTGAATTCGTGTATTGAATGGCGAAAAACGTGTGTTGTCCAAAATAAGTTTAATTACAGTTTCTTAAAAAAAAGTAGAATTTTAGTTTTTGTGGATTAAAATGTAGTTGTTGGATTTTTATTAGATAGGATATAGAGGATAAGTTGTTCCGCTAATGCCACGCAGAATTTTTTTAGAGTGAATGATTTAGTATTACATATTTCTTTATACAAGATATGTGAATTTACAATGGTTGTTAGAAGCAATTTGTAAAATCCTTTTTTCCACCATTTACATAATTTTCTGTCTAAATCATATGTTCCTACTAATGTTGCGAACTGCTAATTTGGTATGGTGCTGCTCCAGGATCAGGACAATGGATGAATTAATTACACGCAAATATGTCCTTTATATGTAATTAAATACTACTTATCTACTAATATCTTACAATATGTACAACTAATCGCTAACTTATTACAATAATTACTAACTAACTTGAAAATAATAAATAATAAACAATACACTTAATTCTACGAAACTTATGGTCGAAACCCGGAATTTACTTCAAGGAAAATACGGAGGTTCGTCTTCAAAACTCAAATTACTCTCTTCCTAGCTCAATTCTGACTGCCCCCTTTTAACTTCCCCTCTACCTCATCACCTCGGTCTTGGTGTGAGTCCTCCCCTAATCTTTATGGAAAATTTCCAAAACTCATAAAATAAAATCCTCTCGGCGTCTCGGCACGATCCCTAAGTTCGAGCGTCTGCCCGCATGATTTAGATAAAGCAGACTAATGGTCCTAAATAAACAAAAACTAATCGGGTGTCCACTTTGTTTTCTTTGCCGACTCGTGAGAAACTGAAATTCTTTGAAACCAAAATCGCGAGATCACAACACTAACTGATCTGATAGGTCGACCCCTCCCATATATTTGTTATAAAATGCCATTGATGTTGGACAACTTATATTCAACTTGTTACCATCCTTTTGCTTTCTTTGTATGTTAACAACTTCTGGACGGCGATAATTGGATACGGCCAGAGCTTCTTTTGTATCTTTCCATTGAGACATTAATATAGCGCATTAGCAATCTGCGGCCCGCGGGCCGCATACAGGATCTGTGCCGGCTTCCCTGTGCAATGAAAACTACTCTACTGCCCCAAATTTTAATAAAGGGGACCAGTATGCCCGCCTTACGTTTTGTCGCTCCTGTACTGGAACAAATAATGGTAATTTGCCCATGATTCCAAAAAAGGTTGCTCATGCCTGATCTATCTCATTAATTAATGCAAACAAACTTCGCTAAAATATGTAATTAAACAATATCTTATACTAGTAACAAGTATCTTAAACTATCTGGATACGCTTAAAGTTTGCCTTTTGTTTATAAACTGTTAACGTTTTGTGGCCACAATCAATTAGCACATTTTTTTGCTAAAGGTTTAAACTAGCTTTTAATAATAGAAACGTTCGCGTAAATATAAAATTCTTGTTTAGCTTTCGAATTATCACTGGAAAGAAATAAAAGGATGCGGTTTAGATTGTAAACCTCGTTTGGAACAAAACGATTGTTTAATAAACGGATTTATTGTTTAAATTCATGAAAATTTAAGCTGCCTACGCGTTTAATTCAATTCGCTGTGTTTCCAATTTACATTTTTTATTCAGTGACGTTTTTAAATAATTTAGTTAACTCGCAGCCGTTTGGTAAACTAGAAGTATTTTTGGACTAAATTACTATTAGTTCAGAAAACACGACTCGAGTAATTTATAAACAATTTTAGCGAGGAAAACTGTTAAAGTTATAAAAACTGTTAAAAAAATAGCTAAAGTTCGATTTCTGCTCGGAATAACGGGCTTTTAATAGCCCCATCGAATGTTTCTGTCCAGTCGAAAATGGTGAGTTATTCAGTCTTCTTCGGCTTTTCCAACAATGTTTAGTAAACTTGCTGTATTTGTAATGTGCGGATTTCTCAATTTCCTCGTAAGTTTTAATTATATCAATTATTTAATTTAATTGTAACCGATCAATTTGTAATTTAATTTAGAAATTTCTAATCACATTCCAAAATAACTAAACTAGGAAATTCAAGAAATAACCTAGCTATATAGTATTTTGAACAACAATTATTTGTTTATTTAGTCTAATTTTGTCTAATTTTCTTTTAATTTTTATGTTGTCTTGTCTAATTTCCTTATTTATTTATTGATTTAATTTCATGCTTTGGATCACAATAATAATATAACAAATGTCAAGATTTATAAACTGATGTCATTAATTAACATCATTCCATAACAATACACATAAATAAACTATTGGATTTAAACATTTAGATCACGTCACATTTTATATTAAAACAATGTTAAAAAAATTCGTTCAGAGTACAAAGGTTTCTTGAGAAGCATTTCTTTGACGGTGATTTTAAATTTATTATAATTAACGATCGCCTTAATGTCACCAGGAAGTACATTATAAAGTTTTATGGCTATGACATAAGAACTACACCACATCTGGGAGGTACTGAAATTTGGTACATATAGCTTATCAGAATTACGCGTTGTATAATAGTTGACACCTCCAAATCTGACAAACTCTTCCAGGTGTCGTTTAACATAACATATACATTTTAGTATATACATACTATATATAGTTAGAGTTCTGTACCTAAGAAATAATGGTTTACACGACTCCGGAAATGGTACAGTGGCTATAATTCTAACGATTCTCTTTTGCAATGTAAATAACCTTTTTACGTGAGCTGAGTTACCCCAACAAAGGATACCGTAATTAAGTACCGAGCCTACAGATGCGTGGTAAAATATTAGCAATGTTTCCAAGTTGACAACATTTCTTAGCTGAAGGATGAAGTAACAGCATTTAGTCAACTTTGACGCGATGTAATTGATGTGATGTTCCCAGGTCGAGTATCGATCAATGACAATTCCCAAGTATTTGGTATTTAAACAGGGCTGGATAGTTCCAGATAACCCTCTTATCAGTAAACTATAATTTAGTTTATTGTGAATATTGGAAAATTGAATTAGTTCCGTTTTACCTGAGTTTAATATTAGGCCATTTTCACTACACCAGTTGGAGACTTCATTTATTCAAAGATTTGCATACCTTTATAACTGCGACTCATTTTTGGCTGAGACCACGCTGGAACTATCATCAGCAAATAATACCAAATCCTTAACACTGTCACAGATGTCATTAATAAACAAAAATAGCAGCGGTCCCAGAGTAGAACCCTGTGGGACATACAGGAGTACGACCCTGTGGCACAATATTTGACACAATTATATCTGAAAACGCAGTGTGATTTAAATTATTTTTTATTTTTACCATTTGTTTCCTATCAGAAAGATAGGATTTTAGCCAAGATAGTACACAGCCTCTAACACCGTAAGTCTCCAGCTTGTTATACAAAAGATGATGATTTATAGTGTCGAAGGCTCGGCTCAAATTAAACAAAATGCTAGACATTTCTCATTCAATTTACTAAGAACTTGATTACAAAAGGAGAAGACAGCTTCTTCGATGTTTTTCATTTTTTGGAATCCAAACTAGGTTCTAGAAATTAAGCAGTGTATCTCAGCAAATGCTGTTAACCTTCGTCATCAATAATTCGTCATAAATAACGTCAGACTATCACCACTTGCGGGGTGAACGTTAGTTGGTGTCGAATTGACCACTTCTTGGACGAAAAAATTTGAACTTCTTGTAACAGGCCATTTCTTGACCATGTCTCTGGTTTTTCAATTTTGTCAGCATCTTCTTTTGGTACCGTTACCTTAAAGCAGGGATTCCCAAAGTTTTTGTTGGGCGGGCCAATTTGGTATTTCTCATATTTCTGGCGGGCCAAAAACTTAAAACTACATTGTAATTTCATTCATAACACCAATTATGTCTACTAGAAATATCAAGTCGCATAACCGGTTCATATTTTGCAATGCGGGAACGATTTTTTTCCAGTTAAAAACTTTATAATTTCTATTCTAAAACCAAAAAAAACACTTTTTATGTTTATCCTCTTGAACTTTTGGAAAATATATGACGTCTCCAAATGGAGACTCAGATTCTTCTAAGAGAGTTTCAAATTGGCGGTAATTGAGAAGTTTCAGTAAGAGTTGTGCCAAATCGCATATATCGGTATGTAGGAACTCATTATTGACAAGATGAGTTGCACAGGTTCGGGTTTTTCCTAAACCGTTTTATGGCCCAGACCGTTTTATAAGCGGGCTGGAGCTGATCAAACAAAGCCGATAGGTTCGGGTTTTTCTTAATCGTTTTATGGCCCAGACCGTTTTATAAGCGGGCTGGAGCTGATCAAACAATACCGATTTTTCCTCCCTCTTACTTGGCGTCAGCACCAATAGGAGGGAAGAACGAACAACCAATCGGGACAACGAAAAACCTCTCCCACCAAAGTTACCAGAGAGAAGATGCGTTTGACCGAGGGATAAAAGGACGGGACGGGAGTGACAAAAGAACAGTTTGGAGAAACGACTTCGAGAGACAACTTCGAAACAACATCCAGACACAACTTCCAGTAGAACATCAGTGAACACAACTTCCAGCAGAACATCAGAGACAACTTCCACAACTCGCATCAAGACCGGCACGCGTCACGTGACGCGCAATAAAAAGTTACATCGTCTCCGGGTTTGTTATTTTTCTTTTCTCCACACACTACCCCGTCACCAAACGGTACTTTGGTCCAAAGCAATGGAAAATGCAGTAAACGATTTTGAAATTTGTTTTAACTGTTGTAAAATATCCTCATCAAATCTTCTATTTTACGAGAAGTGGTCATTTTCGAGCAACAAATATCATTGATTATAGACTTTTTATCTGGGCACACTGTCCACAACTTTTAACATACAATTTAAAAACAATTCTCCTTCTACACATGGTTTACTATGTTTGGCACTTTCTTGCGCAATGACATAGCTAGCCAAAACAGAGGACTTATTTTGTTTAACCAGATTTATGTTTAACATCAATTTCAGACCACTGAAGGACTTTCTTAGTTCCTAGTGTCGTTCTGTATCTGTGGGAAACACTTTTTTACCGTTATGAAAAGTTTATTTAAAGAAAATCGGAACAATAGCTTTCAGTCCACCTTCGTGGCACTCAACAAAAACTATAAAAATAACATTGTTTTTAAGATCATGTCTTTCCGATAACTTAAGTAAGTGACGCGTGCAGACGCGTTTCGAGATTTATCTCTCATCAGTGCAGCTTTGCTTGTATTAACAACAATTTGTGAAACACTTACCTGAAACCCACATGGTGACTAGGGGTTAGATATTTTTAATTTGACATTTAGTGAGAGAGATATGAAGTTAGCAGGTTAATAAATTTAATAGGTGGACTGAAGGCTATTAAATAACTGACAAATTTCACATGAGATTTGTGTTGGTAGTCCTAAAAAGACTCAGTAATTGTTATAGAGCTCCGGAAAGGTTGAATATATTTATATATTCGGGCTGTGTTCCGATTGTTTTAAGTTTGTATGATTATCTATAACGTAGGATGGTTTTACCAATTCTATCTTTATTTGAAGAGCTGAAAAATCGCACCCACATTTGATTGTATTTTATTCGTAATATTTTATTATCTATTTTACTGTTTATTTTTTATCATCTTAATAAAAACATAAATCATGGCATCTACATCGCGGGCCACATTCAAAAGGTTCGCGGGCCGCATTTTGCCCGCGGGCCGCACTTTGGGAATCCCTGCCTTAAAGGATGAATATTATTCCTCCGGGTGCTTCGAGATAAGTTTGGTGCAGGTGACATTTGAAAAGTTTTTATTCTTTAAATATTGCGCTAACTCGTCTGTTGTTGGATTTGGATCCAGCCGATACACATGTAAATGGTGATATCGCTTAGCCGCCTTTATTAGGGTTGCGTCGTCTGTACCGTGAACAACGTATGATTTTCTAGTTGATCTTTTTTTGCGCTGCATTTCCCAATTTCCACTGTTTTGACGGTTAATTCCTTCTGATTGAGGCAGAATAGTTTCGGGTTTCGTACTGTTTGTGTTTTTTTTTGCGCCAGTACGTTTATCTGCAGTGTTCGATGTTTTTCACTACCCGTGACATCGGCCCGTTCCATTTGTTTTAAATTAGATTTAATTGACGGAATTAAATGTGATCTAGAACCTGAGGCGCTAATTAACTTTTCGTTGGTTAATTTTTCTACTTGTAAAGTTAAATCGGAGATCAACAGGGGCTCCACGTGTTTTCTTTTTATACCTGATAAGAAAATTTCATATTCCGAATTTTGGTTTCATAAAACCAAAAAAACACTTTTTATGTTTATCCTCTTGAACTTTTGGAAAATATATGACGTCTCCAAATGGAGACTCAGATTCTTCTAAGAGAGTTTCAAATTGGCGGTAATTGAGAAGTTTCAGTAAGAGTTGTTCCAAATAGCATATATCGGTACTTTCGTCCAAAGCAATGGAAAAAGCAGTAAACGATTTTGAAATTTGTTTTAACTGTTGTAAAATATCCGCATCAAATCTTCTATTTTACGAGAAGTGGTCATTTTCGAGCAACAAATATCATTGATTAAAGACTTTTTATCTGGGCACACTGTCCACAACTTTTAACATACAATTTAAAAACAATTCTCCTTCTACACATGGTTTACTATGTTTGGCACTTTCTTGCGCAATAACATAGCTAGCCAAAACAGAGGACTTATTTTGTTTAACCAGATTTATGTTTAACATCAATTTCAGACCACTGAAGGACTTTCTTAGTTCCTAGTGTCGTTCTGTATCTGTGGGAAACACTTTTTTACCGTTATGAAAAGTTTATTTAAAGAAAATCGGAACAATAGCTTTCAGTCCACCTTCGTGGCACTCAACCAAAACCATAAAAATAACATTGTTTTTAAGATCATGTCTTTCCGATAACTTAAGTAAGTGACGCGTGCAGACGCGTTTCTAGATTTATCTCTCATCAGTGCAGCTTTGCTGGTATTAACAACAATTTGTGAAACACTTACCTGAAACCCACATGGTGACTAGGGGTTAGATATTTTTAATTTGACATTTAGTGAGAGAGATATGAAGTTAGCAGGTTAATAAATTTAATAGGTGTACTGAAGGCTATTAAATAACTGACAAATTTCACATGAGATTTGTGTTGGTAGTCCTAAAAAGACTCAGTAATTGTTATAGAGCTCCGGAAAGGTTGAATATATTTATATATTCGGGCTGTGTTCCGATTGTTTTAAGTTTGTATGATTATCTATAACGTAGGATGGTTTTACCAATTCTATCTTTATTTGAAGAGCTGAAAAATCGCACCCACATTTGATTGTATTTTATTCGTAATATTTTATTATCTATTTTACTGTTTATTTTTTATCATCTTAATAAAAACATAAATCATGGCATCTACATCGCGGGCCACATTCAAAAGGTTCGCGGGCCGCATTTTGCCCGCGGGCCGCACTTTGGGAATCGCTGCTTTAAAGGATGAATATTCCTCCGGGTGCTTCGAGATAAGTTTGGTGCAGGTGACATTTGAAAAGTTTTTATTCTTTAAATATTGCCCTAACTCGTCTGTTGTTGGATTTGGATCCAGCCGATACACATGTAAATGGTGATATCGCTTAGCCGCCATTATTAGGGTTGCGTCGTCTGTACCGTGAACAACGTATGATTTTCTAGGTGATCTTTTTTTGCGCTGCATTTCCCAATTTCCACTGTTTTGACGGTTAATTCCTTCTGGTTGAGGCAGAATAGTTTCGGGTTTCGTACTGTTTGTGTTTTTTTTTTGCGCCAGTACGTTTATCTGCAGTGTTCGATGTTTTTCACTATCCGTGACATCGGCCCGTTCCATTTGTTTTAAATTAGATTTAATTGACGGAATTAAATGTGATCTAGAACCTGAGGCGCTAATTAACTTTGCGTTGGTTAATTTTTCTACTTGTAAAGTTAAATCGGAGATTAACATCTTCAGGGGCTCCACGTGTTTTCTTATTATACCTGATAAGAAAATTTCATATTCCGAACTGCGCAAAAAAGTCGTAATCACATCTAATTGATTTTCTGTAGGGGCATCATTGATCTTAGATCTTAATAACATAGTTATATTCTAAGTTGCACTTGTATTGAAATAAAAATTTATTGTTTCAAAATTAGGGTTTTGAATATTTGCAGGTACGTTCACTCTCGATGAACGCTCGCACTCGACCCTGATTTCTGCTATTTTCTTATACCTACACTCTATTTTCTGTAGATTAGTCTTATTCTGTTTTGCAAGACTATTGGATCGAGAGTTCACGCTGCGGCGCGTATGTGGTATTGATTCATCTGCCCGCATCGCGGTGGGCAACCTAATCTAACCTGGGTTAAACCAACGGTCCTTGCCACATTGTCCTATATTGGATCGAGAGCATGTGGTCTTGATTTATCTGCCCGCTTCGCGGCGGGCAACCTAACCTAACCTAGGTTAAACCAACAGTCCTTGCCACATTGTCCTATATTGGATCGAGAGTTCGCGTTGACGCACGTATGTGGTATTGATTTATCTGGCCGCTCCGCGGTGGGCAACCTAATCTAACCTGGATTAAATCAACGGTCCTTGCCACATTGTCCTATCCGCTTCGTATGTTTTCACATCAATAATTTAATTGTAACCAATAACTTTGTAATTAGATTTAGAAATTTCTAATCACATTGTAAAATAACTAAACTAGAAAATTCAAGAAATAACCTAGTTATATAGTATTTTGAACAACAATTATTTGTTTATTTTATCTAGTTTTGTCTAATTTTCTTATATTTTTTATGTTATCTTGTCTAATAATTCCTTATTTATACCTTCTCTCTATTTTCTGTAGACTAGTCTTGATCTGATTTGCAAGACTAGATAAAGTATCGTCTAAGTTCTTGTATTGTAGACTTGTCTAATTTAGATTTAGCTAACAAGGGGGTCCTGTCAACTCGTCATCACCGATTTGGCCCAAATTTACAGTATATGTAGGGCTTGACTATAAATGAAAGTGACGCGGGAGGGCCAGATGGCCAAGCGTTAGGCTAGTTTCACACCTGCGAGGTTTTACGCGGCGCGGTTCAGATTCGGCGCGGTTGAGGCGGTCGCGGTACCTCGCCGATATGTTCACACCCATCAGGTTGCTATAAGGTTTGATTGCGGTCAAATCTATCAGTTCAGCATGGACCGTAGTCGTGTTATAGCCATGATGGTTCTTTTAAGGCGAATAAAACGAAAAAGGCGGAATAGAATTAATTGGATCCAACTCTTCTTATGTAAAGGAAGGTGTATGGTTTATATACAGGTTATGTACAGGTTATATACAGGTATACACAGGTTTTGTAGTTGCTTCAACTTTTTGCTTCCGCAGTTTGATAGCTGTAATTGTTTTAAGAACGTCCATTTGGAATTCAAGTACTTCAAATTCGTCAAAATCTTCAATGCAAAGGCAATATTCCATTGAAGAATGACTGGTGCCTATTCGGTTTTTCCCTAACAGCTTCTATCATTTCCAATTCGACGGGGTCCAATTTTCTTTTATTTTGTCTAGGTTTTTTTTAATTCTGTTCAGTCACTATCTGAGCATGAGTACTTCTAGGTTCTTTGCTAGACTGACCACTTAAGGCTTGGTTCTTTGATATGTCCATAACTTGTTCAGAAGGATTATCATTTTCATTTATCTCCACATTCTCGGAATCGTTGACATCTACAGACAATCTTCTGTGGTTCGGTGTTGAAATATTTTATCAAGGAACTGCAACTGATTGTGAGAGTCGTATATGTACGTTTTCAAAATTTGTGCTCCAGACCCTGATTTTTTAGTTTCTTAAATTTTGTTTTGTGATTTTCTGTAGGAATCTCTGACATTCCACTTCTTCATGACATCTTTACCTGCAAAAAAAAAACGTCATTGGATTGTTTGAAATTAGTAAATCCATGTCCACATCCATGATCCATGAGTTATAAAAAATAATTTTCATAAATTATTGCTGGTGTGTGTTGGGCTGCACCAAACCCGAGCTCTTACCGCTGCGCTGACCGGCCATTGAAATTTATGCTAACATAGCGGGCTTATGAGTTGTCGTTGCTTATGAGTTTTTTAACGCTTGGCCATCTGGCCCTCCCGCTTGCGTCACTTTCATTTATAGTCAAGCCCTACATATACTGTAAATTTGAGCTAAATCGGCGATGACGCCCCTTTGCCCCTTTGTAAGTATGCTATTTTATAACACAAAAATAGTATACTTAATACTGATAATAGAATCAGTCTATGTAATATAGACCATAATGTTTTGCCTAATTATGCCTATTTTTGACAAGTTTGACGTAATTCTGTCCAGTTTTATCAAGCATATGCATTGTTTGTATGTTTTAGTCTAAATATATCAAGCTTTATCTACTGCTGCCTTGATTTATCAAGTCTTGTGTAATATTGTTTGTTTTTTAGTCTAATTTTGTGTAGTATAGTCTACTGTCTAATTTCTAGTATTCTAGACATTACTTCACCAAAGGCAAGACATCAAAAGTTAGGCAGAAAAGACTAGAGAGCACTAGGCAAGAGTAGACAATACTAGTCGTTCTTTCTACCGATATGTCGAGACACAACTAATTTACTTCACCTACTCGCACACCAAAATGAACACATTAATAAGTGAATTATTATATGATAAGTATGTAATTCAAGGGTGGGCAACTTTTTTCAGCATAGGGCCAATTTTCAATTTTCCTCTGACGATGCGGGCCTGATCAAATCGAGCGATTTATAATACTATATATATATATATAATACTTTATATATACTATATAAATAAAACTATGAATATTTTTCGTGAAAAACAATGAAAATTCGGGGGCATTAGAAATACGGCACTGCAAATTAAGGGCTACCAAAAATTAGTTATCTAATTAAAAAATGTGAAATTATTTGAATAGAAAAACAATTAACAGAGTAGAAAATAAGAATAATAATAAATACATATTTACCACAATGGGAATAAAGTATAAATAAAAATAAAAATTTGCAATTAACACTTTTATTATTGCAATGATTACAATAAACTTTCCTCAATCTTCAATGTGATGGATTAAATTTAGAATGTTCCTGATCTATTATTACATCATACTTAGGATCTAATTCGCTAGTAGAAATTCGAAGAACTGCGTCCAAATTTTCATCTGTTATTCTCGATCTGATTTTACTTTTTGTATGTTTCATTAACGAAAATGTACTTTCGCACAGGTAAGTTGATCCAAAGAACGCCAGATATTTTTGTGCATGATCCAGAATATTTTTGAAAATTTCCGGATTTAACGAAGCATAAAATTCCGGTACTGATTTTTCAGTAAATTGATTTTTTAATTGTGCACTTGATTGTAAATTTATCAGTTCTAGTTGAATACTGGATGGTGCATCATCGACATTAAAAGCAAATGGTAGACTTACTAATGCAAGATCATTAGAAATTTTATTAAAATCTTTAAATCTTCTTTGAAATTCCGTGAATAAATCTTTTATTATCATTTCATATTTTTCATAATCAGTACTTTTTAAGTTATTTTCCCTTTGTTTTAAAGTTGGAAAGTGAATCAACTGTTCCTGTTGAAACTGTTGAGAAAATAATTTTAATTTACTTGTAAATGAGGTAACATTTGTGTACATATCATAAATAAAAAGTCCCTTTCCTTGTAATGAAACATTCAAATCGTTCAAATGTGATAATAAATCAACTGAGAAGGAAAGATCATTCAACCATTGTTCATTCTTTAGTTCTTCAAATTCATTAAGCTTGTTTTTAATATTTAAGAAGTTCACAATTTCATCTAACAAATTGTGAAATCGTTTTAATACTTTTGAAAGACTTAGCCATCTAATCTCCGTATGGTAAGGAATATCACTAAAATCACATTCAATTTCTTTCAAAAAGTTTACGAATTGACGGTGGTTTAATGCTCGTCCACGGATAAAATTTACAACCTTTGTTACAAGTGATATCACGTGCTTTAGTTTCAGAACCTTTTTACAAAGTGTTTCTTGGTGTAAAATACAATGTAAAAAAATTATTTCTTTTCCTGGAGTGCACTTTATGTCATCACTTATTCTTTTTAACAATCCAATGTTTTTTCCTGTAAAACTGGGACACCCATCGGTTGTAATATTGACAATTTTGTCCCACTTAACATTTTGTTTTTCCAGTACTTCTTGGATCGCTGTAAAAAAGTCTTCGCCAGTGGTGGTGCCTTTCATAGGACATGTAGAAAGTAATTCCTCGATAATTTCAAATCGATCATTTATACCTCGATGAAAATTAGAAGTTGACTCGTATCGGTAATATCACACGACTCGTCTAAAGCCAGTGCATACTAAGTGCAGTTTTCCAATTTTAATTTCAATTGATCACACAAGTTAGGTGAAATATTATTTATACGTCTTACAATTGTTCTTCGTGAGAGACTAATTTTTTCAAGAGTAGTTTTTTTATCAGGAATTAATAATTCGGCAACATCTAACAAACACTCCTTAAAAAATTCTCCATCAGAAAATGTTTTGCCTTGTTTCGCAATTTTATGTGCAACAATGTATCCAGCTTTTGTTAAAGCTTTATCTGTCTCTGACAGGCTTTTGAAAGTATTTTGTTGCTTAGTTAAACCATTTTTTAATTTCTCTGTTTCAACTTTCATTTGCTCTGGCGAAAATAATTTATATTTGTCGAAATGATTGGTTGAAAATGCCGTTTTAAATTATATTCCTTAAAAACGGAAATAGTTTTATTACAAACCAAACATACGGCTTTATCTTGTATATTAATATTAAATATTTGAAGGTCCAATTATCATTAAAACTGCGGCCTTCGCCATCAATTTTTCTCTTCTTTAATTGGCTCATTTTATGGGCTGTAATAAATTAAAATTAAATTCATTACAAAAAAAATAATTTGCTATCTTTTCTGGAATACATTATAAAAGTCCAAAATCTAAGGAAATATTGTTCGAATTGTTCTCTAGCTCACAGCACACTAATAAACAACCACGATGCACGTACGCACCTACCCGTGGCTCATGAAACACTAAAATAGTTTTAACTTTTCAACCACGTGTGTGCACGTGTGCGTCCGCGACCGCAGTCGCCGCGTTCGTCTCTCAAAGTCGCTCAAAGTATCAGGTTGCACACGATTGAAATGCACGTTTAGCTTGCGAAGTTCTCCATCTCACCCTTTTAATGTCTTTTGTCTTTGTCTGGCATTCACAATCATCATCATCTTTGCGCAAAGTTTTTCTACACCGCAATCTCGTCACACTGCTTGCACAATTTTTCATTTATGCCGCGGGCCAACTTTAACATCGTAACGGGCCGGATTAGGCCCGCGGGCCGGCAGTTGCCCATCGCTGATGTAATTATTATAATCGTGTGTAAAAGTATCTAAATCGTGCGTAAAAGTCGAATGTAAATCAAATGTAGTTTTATTATTAAACGATTTCGGTTTATGTTACTATGGCAACAACTCGCGTCACTACACAGAAAACATAGACGTAGTGAAAATAAATTTTCTGACGTGTATTAATATTGAATTAATTTTTCTCATTTTGAATCAAGAAGACTCGACCTCTCGGTCTGGATTTATCTGGCTCTAATATAACTGAACCCGAGGGGTCATCCACTCCCTGAAATGTTGCAATGTCTTCGCAATTATCCTGATTTTTTTTGGTAATACGAGGTACTCGAAGAAATTACCAGCGTAATGCGTAATAATGTCACGTAATTATGCTAATTCTTTGCTAATGTGAAGTACTGGGAGAAATTGCAAGCGTAATGCGTAATAATGTCAGATAATTTTTGAAATGCTTAAGTACTGCAAAGTAATGCCACGTAAAGGAAGGAAATTTGAAATATTTACTTTTAAATAATTAAATAATAATTTTTGAAAGATTTATGAAAAATCTCATAACGGTTTCCGATTGTATCAAGGCAGAATTACAAAAAATGCTTATTAGACATTTTTCTAAAATCAATATCTATAAATTTATTTATAAAAACTTTCGACGAATATAAAAATATATTTATATACAAGAGTTCTGAGTAGGCCCCGGAGAGTTCTGAACAAATAACCTATACAATTTCTTTCTCAAACCAATATTAAAGAAGTTATAAGCAAAAACGATGCGCAAAATTTTTGAAAATTACAGAATTCCAAAAAAAATTTTTTTTCGTGAGTTCTGTTAAGAGTTTTGGGTAGCCCCTTGAGAGTTCTTAATTAATTTCTTTTATAACTTCCATGTCCGACCAATAAGAAGTTATAAGCAAAAACGAGGGGCAAAATTTTTGAAAATTACAGAATTCAAAAAAATATATTTTTTTCATGAGTTTTGATATGAGCTCTGAGTAGCACCCAGAGAGTTCTGAACAAATAACCAATACAATTTCTTTGTCAAACCAATATTAAAGAAGTTATAGGCAAAAACGAGGTGCTAAATCTTTGAAAATTAAAGAATTTAAAAAAAAATTAATTTCGTGAGTTCTGTTAAGAGTTAACCCCTCGAGAGTTCTGAATAAATCTCTTTTATAATTTCCATGTCCGACCAATATTAAAGAAGTTATAAACAAAAAATGCGGCACAAGTTTTTTGAACATTAAAAAATTGAAAGTTCTCTGAAAAAAATTGAGAGTTCTGAGTAGCCCCCGGAGAGTTCTGAACAAATAACCTATATAATTTCGTTGTCAACCAATATTAAAGAAGTTCCCTTCGTCACATAGGTGAAGTTTAATTTTTCGCATATCTTTCTAATTTTTAACTTTACAGAAAAATCTTATAAGGATTTTCGAAGACAGAACTCTAAGAGTTCTACCAGGAACTTCTAACAGAACTATTGTGCGGTTTTTTTCTATTTTACTTCGTCGCATCGGTTAAGCTCAATTTTTCGAAAATCTCTTATAAGGATTTATAGGGATTTTCGATAGAACTCTAAGAATTCTACCGAAAACTGCAAACAGAACTAATGCGCGAAATTTTGCACAAAGTACTCTAGAACTATTTGATATCTACCAGGAACTTCGATGTAATATTATATTTTTGCAAATTCGGTATCAAATTAGAACCAATTAGAAACAAAAACGGAAAATAAATTTGATACTATGCCGAAAGCAGGAACTTCCAGACCATCGGAGAGTCCTTGAGCCTCCCCTCTTCACCTAGCCCCAAAATAGGATAATGATTA
Source organism: Phosphuga atrata (assembly GCA_944588485.1). Lineage (NCBI taxonomy): Eukaryota > Metazoa > Arthropoda > Insecta > Coleoptera > Silphidae > Phosphuga > Phosphuga atrata. The sequence continues at coordinate 7,031,351 of OX155893.1, read as the reverse complement.
CTCGGCGATTACTAATAGTATACTCAATCCGCGATAAATGTCCGATACGACATGTTCAAGACTTCCAAAATATTCTCTAGACTATAGATCTCGTAAAAGATTTTAACCAGATACCTATTTTCTCAGAGGACATACGAAATGACTAGGGGAATTGATTTTGTATATCCCTATATCGACGATTTTTTGTGCTTTTGAAAAGACGAAAAGGATGACAAAGATCAGCTCCGTCAATTATTCAGCAGAATGCGGAGCTACGGTAACGTTATCAATATCGCTAAATGTCATTTTGGAATACCAGAAGTTACATTCCTCGTTTAACACCATTTCAGCCGAAGGAATCAAGCCCCTCAACTCCCACGTAGAAGCAATGCAATCATTTCCAGTACCGAAGACTGTACGCGAACTGAGGAGATTTTTAAGAATGATAAACTATTACAGGAGATTCATACCTCGTAGTGCAGACTATCATACACCCCTGAATGCCCTTTTCGTAGATTCTGTAAAAGATGCACACCCAGTGCATCTATCTGGAGATATACTTACAGCTTTTCAAAAATTCAAAGAAATTAACAGAGCGACTATTCTGGCGCTGGGGTGCGCCAGAATAATGCGCCAAATGGGGTGCGCCAAATGCGATAAAAAATTTGCCCTCGTCACTGATGGCTCTGACACGACAACGGGATCAGCGCTGCAACAGCGTGAGGACAATGAATAAAACCTTTAACATAAGCTGGTGTAAGTTTTCCCAAAAACTTACACCAGCCCAAAAAAGGTATTCACCATGCGGCAGAGATCTCTTAGCGATATATGAAGCCGTTAGCCGTTTCGTCATATGTTGGAAGCCTGAGAACTAACCATATACACCGACCAAAAACCAAAATTAGGATACGAGTTCAACACACGATAAGATAAACGTTCGCCGAGACAGTTTCGTAATCTGGACTTATTATCCCAATTCCTATATCTGGCAAGAACAATATTGTCGCAGACACTCTCTCACGACTAAAAGAAGTAGAATTTGTCATTGATTTCACGAAGCTCGCTCAATTACAAACATCTGAAGAATTAGAACTGGTGCTGAGCAGAAATGCAGACACATCACTTCGCCTGAAGAAAGTTACGAATCAAATACATCTGAAAGTCTATTGGATTTTAACATAAGAAGTCTACTGATATGCAGTATCCTCCTTAATCTTACGGAGTCATTTAAATATTTCACGACAATTTAAGATGTTGATCACCTGGCACGGCACCGAAAGTTCGATAAAAGCCTTACCTTTTGTCCTGCTTGGGATAAGGAGCGTCTTTAAACAGGATTTGAAATCCAGCAAAGTTGACTTGTATCCTTCGACTCAAATTCAAAAGGAACAAAAGACATTAAAAATCACACAGCGCGCATTCATACATTTCTTAATAAATTGAAACTAGTACCTACATCTAGGCACAGTTGCCAAATCATCTTCGTTTACAACGATCTCTTGACTAGTCATGTTTTCTTAAGAGAAGGTGCACTGAAAGGTTCATTACAACCAGTATATACCGACCCACATCCCGTGGTAGAAAGAAATGATGAGGTTTTCAAATTGTAGACAAAAGGCGAATATTTGTCCTTGACAGCCTGAAACCCACGTATATCCTAAAGAAGGAAAGATTATCACTCTGGACGGTCTGTAGACGCGGGTGATGAAGGAAGTCGTTTACTGCCCAGGCCAACGGTCTTAGTGCGTTGGCGAAAACGTCGAAAAATAGGTTTTTTACTTCATAGGACTATATATTACTATTAAATATTAAAATTTAATTATTAATATTATACAACCTAAATTTAAACCAATTTCACTTTATTTCAAATAGCATCGGCTTCTTTCTATTATGAGGAGTTTAGTAGGAGCTCACACTGTCCTACTGCAGCACGGCGCATGATGAGCTCATGCGGGTGTAGTGCGCAGCTAATGTGGCCGTAATGAGAATATAATGTGAACGTAATTCAGGGAATGCAAGAGTAATTCAAGGAATGCAAGAGTACTTTGTGTACTGTGGTGTAATACTTATGTGCGCATCTAAATATTAACATGTATTGCAAGAGTGGATGGCCCCTCGACTGAACCTAACCAGAACTTAATCTAGGTTTAATAGGTTTAATCTATTAAATCTAGGTTTACCTAGATTACAACGATCTAATAGTGTTCCAGTCACTGGGCGTTTTTACCGGTACATGATAAATCGGCACATGATATATCGGCACCGGACGACTCGGCACTTCCAACTCGGCACCGGGAAAATTCGGCACCGGACAAGTCGGCACCGGACGACTCGGCACTTGCAACTCGGCACCGGGAAAATTCGGCACCGGATAAGTCGGCACCGGGCAAATCGCCACCAGCTATCAGAGTATGAATGTATACATTTTCTATTATAACATATCAAAATATTGGTAATTTAGGTTTTGGTAATATCAAAAACAAAAGAAATCCATTTATAATTAAAGAATGTAACGCACGTCCCTTGAAAAATGAAGGAAATTGTAAACAATTTATTTAGTCACCTTCTAGCCAACAGTAGAATTCATGTTGAATTCATGAAAACTGCGTTAAATTAAAAACTAATAATAAACTTGACTTAACAATAAACATAACTTTATTAAAGGTTAAAAGGATAAGAGGTTAGGTTTTACGAGTGCCGAAATGTCTCGGTGCCGATTTGTCCGGTGCCGACTTGTCCGGTGCCGAATTTTCCCGGTGCCGAGTTGTACGGTGCCGACTTGTCCGGTGCCAAGTTGTCCGGTGCCGAGTTGTCCGGTACCGAGTTGTCCCGTGCCAAGTTGTCCGGTGCCGATTTGGAAGTGCCGAGTCGTCCGGGTCCGGTTTTTACTAGTTGGATTATTTTACCAGGGTTTGCCACTTTTTAACCTGATTCGTAGATAAAATAATATATGCTACACCTGAGTGAAAGACTTCGCGTTCGGCTCGTGCTTTAAACTTCGCAACTCATGCACAAAAGTCCTCCTTCACACACTTGTATCATAAAACACTATTTTTTATTGAAATCTAGATAAAAATGTCTACTTTCTTTTTTATCCAGTTTCTTCTACTTATACTTCTATGTAGTCCTGATATTAACGATCTAACCTGACATGGTAGTCTTAATTGTTTAAAATTACTTGCTTAATCTGTTTTTCTTTTCATGTAATATACAATATTTTTTATTATTTTCAGGTAAATGGGGAATTTAATCAATTACGTAGGTGTAGCAGCGTGGAAGATAACAGTCTCCGTTCAAACAACTCCTTATTAGACGATAGTAAATTAAGTGAAAGGTCAATGTCGCACGATACGATCCTGAAGGAAGGGGTGCCTGTAAGCAGGTCAGCCTCAAGTGCAAACAGCTTGGCCAAAAAGGCCTTAATGGCCGCTCAAGTGCTCCACCTGATTCCCACGAATAAAGCTAGGCAGAGGAACTTCCTGCAGGGCAGAATCGGGGCGAGTCCGTTGCTCGGGAGCAAAGAATTAGAAAAGACTTTACCGAAGAGGGAGATCCACATATTTGTTGGGACTTGGAATATGAACGGACAAAATCCGCCGAAGTAAAGAATACAAAATAAATTTTTGAAAAACAAAGTTACAATTTTTTTTTGTTTTAGGGAGCTCAACGATTTCGTGTTACCGATTAGTATGGCTCACGTTCCTGATATTTTGGTCTTCGGTACGCAGGAGTCTTGCTCAGAACGGTTCGAATGGGAGGCCAGTTTACAAGAGACCATTGGCCCTTCCCATATACTCTTCCATTCCGTATCTTTAGGTAATATTTTTACATTCTTTGTAATTTACATTTACATTCTGTGTAATTTTTTCACTATTAAAGGCAGAAATTTAACAAAAGTGTAATGTAAATATCGTGGGTGTAGTGCCAAAACTGATAACAAATTGACAAAAATTAGATAATGTGCTCAAGTCGTTTTAACACGTTCAGTTACAACGATGCGGTTCCGCTACCTTCTGTAGCCAACAACGCGGCCCCGCGTCTTTGTCTGTTTGTCTGTTTATTTTGTATTGAGGGTTGTAAGCCTGGCAATGTAGGTAAATTATCAGCAATGTAGGTAAATTATCAGATGGTTTGGTGAATAAGTTATTTAGCCACAGGCATTAGCCTGCCTAGCCGCACTGGCATTGAACGTGTTAACGCCTGTTACTCGCCTCTGCAGATTAGTCTTGTTCTGTTTTGCTAGACCATTGGTTCGAGAATTTGCGCTGCCGTGCGTACGTAGTCTTGATTTATCTGCCCGCTTCGCGGCGTGCAACCTAATCTAACCTAGGTTAAACCAACGGTTCTTGCCACATTGTCCTATATTGGATCCAGATTTCGCGCTGCCGCGCATATGTGGCATTGTATGTGGGCAACCTGATATTTGAATGAATTTTTACTGACTTACTGAATTTTTACCTTTTTTTTATGAGGAAACCTTTTATAGGCACCCTCTAACTGGGTAGTGTAGGACTCCATTCTCATCTAGAGATAGTAAGTATACCCAGTATAGTCCAGACCAGTACTCCACTTCGGGACCGCGTTAGCATTACTTCAAAGTGGTGATCTTTTCCATCACGGCTGCCCGTTCCAGGACAGCAGCCTGACCTTTCTTTCATCTTCGTCTTTTGTTCGGAGTATCGTGGCACACATCGTTGCTACTGCTTTCCAGTTGTCCTCGCCTTTAATCATCAGCTGTACCATATTGGAGGAGTTGATAGGCTCTCCCACCGCCCGCTCTGTTGTGGTTCTGATTTCAGCACATTGCGAGCATTCGAAAGCAATATGTTCAACTGAGTCTGTCCTTTGGCAGCATCTGCAGCTGTCACTTTCTGCCTTTAGGATTCTTTGAACAAATGAGCTAAAGCTTCCGTGTCCGCTTTGTACTTGTGTTAAGTGGTACTTAACTTCGTCATGGCTCAATTTCTGGGATGAGAGTTCTGGTCCAGTTTCCCTTCCTTGACGTCGTTCCAGCGTTTCTACCATTTGCTCATGAGTGCGCTTCTCTGTCGAGCCCTCCCTTCTGTATTTGTGCCTTGGTTGCTGGCCCGTTCCTCAGCCATTTGGTCAATCGGCGGGACTGCCGCTATGACTTGTAGCGCCACATTTGGCACCGTGCGGTAAACGCAGCATATGCTTATTAACACTCTGCGTTGTATTTTTATTAATATGTTTTTATTTGTGGCTGCATGTAGCGCCTCCACCCATAACTTCGTCATGGCTCAATTTCTGGGATGAGAGTTCTGGTCCAGTTTCCCTTTCTTGACGTCGTTCCAGCGTTTCTACCATTTGCTCATGAGTGCGCTTCTCTGTCGAGCCCTCCCTTCTGTATTTGTGCCTTGGTTGCTGGCCCGTTCCTCAGCCATTAGGTCAATCGGCGGGACTGCCGCTATGACTTGTAGCGCCACATTTGACACCGTGCGGTAAACGCAGCATATGCTTATTAACACTCTGCGTTGTATTTTTATTAATATGTTTTTATTTGTGGCTGCGTGTAGCGACTCCACCCAGGGCGGTACAGCGTAAAGGAGGATGGACTTAACCACCTCATTTAGTAGCCTTTTAGAATGCATATTTGGGCCATTTATCAACTTATGAAGTGCTGTACCTGCACGTTCGGCTTTCACTGTTACATTTTGGACGTGCCTGCTCCAGGAAAACCGCTGGTAGATATGGACGCCAAGGTATTTCATTGTCGGTGTCGCGGGAACCACCCTACCTATTATGTTGACAGACATGGGTTCAATCCTCTTGCAATTACCTCAGATTTTTCTGGATGTTTCCCCCTTTATTTGTAGTTCGTTTATCTCCATCCATGTATGTATCGCTTTTATTGCAGATTCGGCCCTCGCTACTACAGCCTTCTCGTTTGTGTCAACTGACACAATTAGGTCGTCGGAGAATGCGATCCGTCTACAGTCTCTCAGGTCGTTTGTTTTTACCAGGTCCAAGACGCCATCGTATAGAATGTTCCACAACAGTGGCCCGAGAACCGACCCCTGGGGAACACCGCAAGACACCGGCCATATTTTGTCATCTATTTTTAAATGATTAAATTGATTAAATCAATTAGATAGGCAGAGACCCTTTTCCTTCCAAGTGCGTCCACGATTTTCCTCCAAGGCACCATTTTTACCTCTTACTTCCAGGAGGAGGTCCCCTGTTTGAGCCACCTTCTTGACTTTAGTTATCGAAACTCCTGGAAGGTTAGGGTCGACCTCTGCGCTGACCATTTTTAGTAGGTCTGGGTAGGCACTTCCATCGGCCTGTATAATAACGGCCTCTGTGGTCCTTCTTCTGTCGTTTGTCCTTGGAGGAGGACCCGTAGTCGAGGGTTGCGGAGCTCTTTGTAGAATCTCGCAGACGTAGAAGCGTAGAAGCAGACTGCGGTTTTTAGGGGCAGTAGACTCTAATAGTTATATCCGAGCGGGCGAATATATATTCCAGGATTTTTTTGCCATGGACCAGTCTTCAGTTCTCGTCTTATGGATCGCCAGATTTTTTTTTCCATGGTGGTCCTTAGCGCCGTAGCACAGTCAAAGAGGTCCTTTCGATCGGTGGGGGCGTCTCGATTTTTTTGTGACAATCTGGTAGACAAACCTGGCTTTGGTGGTCATGTCTCGCTTATCGTCGGGAATGCCGATGGAGTGTCTCAAGTAAACGACTTTACCTGGTTCTGGCTTCTGCTTGGCTTCAGGCCCCGCGTATATTGTTTACAGAGTTTTTGGCACCCCCTGGTCCGGGTTTAGGTTCGTGTCGGCAATATCCCACTCCGTGGAGGTTTCCGTGGAGCCCTTCCTTGATCTTTCGGTATGCTAGCAGAAGCCATTCCATACCGAACACCACTTGGAAGTCCTCGTATGTCGTTCTTTGATCAATTTGTTAGAACAATTTTGCCAGTTGCTCCTCCTGCTTTGGTGGGAGTGTTTGCGTGCTTGTGCTGCGCATTATGGCTCTTGGGCTGCTTTCTTCGCGAATATTTTTGTCGGTCTGCACGTCCTGGTCGTAGGTCGGGGTCTTTTCCCATTTATGATTTTCCAGCCAATTCTGTACGGAACTTCTGTTCATGGTGTCCATGTTTTTTTTTTCATTTTTATTTTATAACTATAGTCCATTTTTTTTAATGCAGTACAGGGAAAATAGGGCTTATTTGACCTTGTTCTCTGAATGGCTTAAATCGAGGAGAAGTTCACACAGACGATATTTACTTCTCCAACTCAATCACTTTTCTCTCTTTCTTTTCACATAGATTTGCAGCTGTTAGTTGTCAATGGCTGCCATGTCAATTCACAATTATCATCTGATCTGTTTGTATCATTTAGATATTTTGCGTTTTTCTCCATTTATTTATTTGTATTTTATTACTACTGTTGCCATTTGGTGTATTTAATCAATAATAATAAGATATTCAATGAAACCATTAGTAAATTACCATTTTTATATTCAAGTAACTATATTTGAATTTAGCGCCAAATTTTGTAACTAGATTGAACATTTTTCATAGTGTAAATGAGGTTTCTAGTTACTGCATTCTTAAAAAAAGGGACTATAGTTCCTTTATTTCCTTTTTTGAATTTTGATTTTCAGAGACAATCTTTCGAAGGTTATAATTTGCTTCGAAATTGTTTCTATTGCCTCTATTAGGGTGAAGGCTATTGGGCTCTCTACTTTCCTTGTAGGTTCCGGCTCTTTAAATGGTGTATTTAACAATTTCCGAGAATTTTTTTTTTTTTCGAGAAGTCCCCACATAGCGAGTTACACCTTTGGTGTCCATCTTTCATGTTAAGCCTACTGTGTGCAGGCGCTTTGGTGTCGTGATCCTAGAAAATGATTATCTCAGAACTTATATTTCTTCCAGTACCAGTTTCTTGCACTCTGGCCTGGTCACCTTACAGGGGCGCGGGGCGGTCGATTGATGACGGTCGGGGGGAGTCCGCTCGCACGCTCCCTGCACCGACCGGCACTGATGTATCCCTCCTTTGCGCCGTAAACGATTCTTTCTTATTTGTATGCATCGTCATAATTCTAAGTGCTGTCCGATCTAGGCCCGCGCGAACATTTTTTGGTGAAGAGGATTTTCCCCTCTGTGCAATCCGCCCAATCTGAGACAGACCTGGTGGGATGTAGGAAGGATACATTTTAGTTTATGGTAGGATTAGGTTAGGACATGGTTACCTCCCGGAATTTGTGAGTGGGAGAGAAACCAAGGCTCGCGTGGGCAGGGTCGCATCCCTGAAGTAGGTCTATCCCTGCAGGGACCGCAGGGAGTACCTACCCGCTACCACCTAAAACCTAATCTAACCTGGGTTAAACCAACAGCCTTGCCATATTGTCCTATATTGGATCGAGAGTTCGCGCTGCCGCGTGTATGTGCTCTTGATTTATCTGCCAGCTTCGCGGCGTGCAACCTAATCTAACCTAGGTTAGGTTAGGTTTAATCTTAGTGCTGAGGTTGGATATGTAGCAGAGAAGAGGCCGGTGCCCAGCCATGGGACATAAAGGTTGGCCATTGATGATGATGTCTACTAAGTAATGTTTGCCAAGTTTTGACTTGGTCACTTTTGGCAGTACACCCACGATATATGTAAATTATTTGAAACGGCAATAGAAAAATTAGAGCGTAAATACACAATATGTTATGGCAATTTGTGCCATTACCTTAAGGTATTTTGGCTATATCACCATTTAAGTTACGTTGATTGAATACACCGAGTTACGATGATTGTACTTTTCGAGTTACGATGAATCGCACACCTTAAATAGACAATACTTTTGTAAATTGGGGATGGTGGTTTCATTAATTTGTTTGTAATTAAATTCTAGATTTCATTCTGGTAAAATATATCACTCAAATTAAAATTTACAATAGACTCCCGTATAACGCGAGTAGGGAAAGATCCTATGTTCTATTCCAACCGCCACTACATGACTGGGGAGTGTGGGGTTACATTGACCTCACACCTCTCTTTAGCGTGGGGTTACATAGACCTCACATCCCCTTTAGCGTGGGGTTACATAGACCTCATACCCCATTTAGCGTGAGGTTACATAGACATCACACCCCGTTTAGAGTGGGGTTATATAGACCTCACACCCCCTTTAGCGTGGGGTTACATATACCTGACATCCCGATTAACGTGGGGTTACATAGACTTCACACCCCCTTTAGCGTGGGGTTACATAGACCTCACACCCCCTTTAGCATGCGGTTACATAGACCTCATATCCCGATTAGCGTGGGGTTACATAGACCTCACACCCCCTTTAGCGTGGGGTTACCTATACCTCACATCCCGATTAGCGTGGGGTTACATAGACCTCACACCCCTTTAGCGTGGGGTTACATAGACCTCACACCCCTGGGTCATGTGGTGGCGGTGGGAATAAACATAGGATCTTTCCCTACTAACGCGGTTAATAAATTGCGCATTGCGTATGAAGTCGCGTTGTAGAAACTTAGAGTAATTTTATTATAGCACATGTAAAGGCCGGTCCAGACGCTCCGTTTTGCACAACCTTTTGTATGCGCAGTTCAACACGTTGCAGATAAAATGTTGCGTGTAGATGCGCAGTTTTGAAAACTGCGCGGAAACGCTACAGTTGCAGCGATAACTGAGCTAAAGAACATAGATATCCATAAACTGTGCAGACAAGTCGGCGCTTGTAGACGGTAGCTCCGTTTTCCGATTCATTTTGTTCAAAAATGACCGGGCTAGTACCTGCTCCATGACGATTTCATTAAAACTGTGCGAAATATACAGATATATCTGCACCGTGTAGGCGCTCTACAAATAGCGTTTTCATTCCGTCTGAAGACTGCGCAGACAAAAGGTTGTGCAAAACGGAACGTCTGGACCGGCTTTAACATAAATAATATATTCGGCATGACTTTGCAATATCTTTCAATCGCGTTATACGAAATTCCGCTTTTGCTTTTATTTAACTTAATTTACTTACATTTTGCTATTGTTATCTTAGGTACTCTTCATTTGGCAATATTTCTCCGTCGCGATTTGATCTGGTATTCGTCGGTGCCGGAAGATTCCTGCATTTCCGTGAGGCCTGGCAGCGCGTTCAAGACGAAGGGAGCGGTCGCGACCGCGTTTATGCTGTTCGGGACGTCGTTTCTCTTCGTTAACACTCATTTGACGGCGCACCAGGAGAAGGTCAAGGAGCGGGTGTCCGATGTGAAGAAGATCGTGTTCGCGTTGGATTTGCCCAAGAATATTCCGTGCAAAAATAAAAGCAAAGGTAAATGGAAATAATTGAAGCGTAACTTCTTTAGACGTGACTAGAGAGTAACTGCGATCAGGAAATGACGTTGACTGACGGAAACAATGATTATAGGTGTTTTAACCATTTTTTTTACACGAAATTTAATAAATGTTGTAATTTTTAGGGTTCCGTACCGAAAACGGAACCCTTATAGGATCACTTTGTCGTTCATCTGTCTGTCTGTCTGTCCGTCTGTCTGTCTGTCAAGACCATTTTTCTCAGGAACGCGTAGAGGTAACAAGTTGAAATTTGAATCAAATACTCGGGTCTGCGCTCTCTTTCAGCTGTGAAAAAATCAAACTTGTAAGTCAACGCGATCAAAAGATATGACTGTTTATGTCGCATATTTTGCGATTTCACAAAGGAATCAAAACCTATAGGGTACTTCCCGTTGACCTAGAATCATGAAATTTGGCAAGAAGCGGTGTCTTACAGCACATGTAAAGAAAAATCTGAAAACCGTAAATATGTAGTTTAATTACAAGAAAAACGTGTTGCGTGGTATTGTCAGGCACCAGAAGCATATGGGTTGCATACAGTTAGGTCCTACTAAAGATACCTTACTTGTATGCTCGTGTGCGAGTCACAACTCGCATTTGTTTATTTATAACCGTTTTTTTATAAGAATATTTACGTAGCAGTGAATGAACTTGGCCACAGTTTACTGCTAACACAGATTTTCATTCCTATATTACAAAATTAGGGGATTCGGAGCTACAAGTATCGGTACCCATTGCCAGGTAGTTTTTTTCTACATCGACGTGACTAAGCGCAAGTGTCCAAGTTTCTGGGTATTGAGTCTTTTGTTTCCTTGCAGTTGCTTGGGAATAAGCGTGCGCTGATTTTTCCGCCTTTTTTTTTGTTTTTTTTTTGTTTTGTTTGTTAAGGTTCTGCTTTGGTTTTGAAAATAAAACTGTGCTTTCCTTTTATTTGTTTTTTGTTTTTCTTTATTCTACATCTTTGCGTTTCTTCTGCTGTGTCTTCTTGTCCTCTGCTGGGTTTGTCCTGATGTCGTGCTATGGTCTTTTGGCTTCCAACCCCATTGTTCCAAGTTTCTTTCAATGCTTTTTAAAAACACTTTAATTAAGGGAATGACACAAAGAGTTTTGAATTTTATGTAAGAAAATACATTATCTTATCTCAGCGATTAAATCTTAAAACATTAATTACGATTTTTTCTCGAATTCTCAAACAGGAGCAAAGTGCTGAAACTTGAAGCATTGAATTATTTAAAAATTCATGAATTACGTTAACTGTCATCTCCGCTAATTCATCGGTTAGCAATTTAAGCAATATTCCCTTCGTCTATTTTGAACGTTCCTTTCAGACTGAAAATTCAATAGACCGGTTTTTACCGTTAGTTAAGCGCATGCGCGCCCGCAATGTTTAAAAGGCGGGAATATGAAAGTTTCGGGCACATTCTGTTATTTTCATTGGTTATGCGTCAAAAAGTGCCCGAAAAACATGGGGGAAATTGACGTATGTGAACAAAAAAAATTATTAGGATATATTATTAACCGTAGATTTGTTGAAATTTCGTATACAAATACAAAATTTCAATGCGTTTGTTTTATTCAGATATATTTTATAAACCTCATCCATTCAAAATTTTACGTTAGAAGAACCAAAATCTTCTTTTCTCATTGTTGTTCTTCTTCAATTTATTGTAACGGTTTTTCTTTGGGAAGGATATTAAGCATCCTTTGTATTTCCAAAAAACTCTTCTGCTTGGTTTCGGGCACGAAAAACTTGGTGAAGCAAACACTCAGAGCGCAAAACGCAGAAAAGATCCAAATACTGATAGCGGTGCCGAAGGCTTCGGAAATAATGGGAAACAGCATCGTGGTCGCAAAAGTTACCGTGCATAGGACAGAAATCGTAAAAGTTGCAGCTGCGGCTTTAGCGTTAGGAGGAAAAATTTCGCCAAAGATCACCCATGGTATAGGTCCAAACCCCACCGAGAAAGTAGACATTAAGGTAATCAGGCAGACTAATGGGAGCCAATTGAAGTAGGTTAGATCAAAGTGTTTGGATTGCAGGTGGAAGTAAAGGCCGAGGAAGAGGTGCCCAACACAAGTTCCACAACCGCATACATACAAGAAGAATTTCCTTCCTAGTTTATCTATAAAGATGGGAGTTATGCCAGCACAGATATTCTGGAGAATTCCGATCAAAATCACGGAAACTTCCGGAGGAAGATTCGTACCTGCCGTGTCGAAAATCGTTTGCAAATAAGCTGTTAAAGCCACAACGCCGCTTAATTGTTGGAACAATATTAAACTAGTCGTGATGAAAAGACATTTCCTCAAACCTCTATGAACTAAAATCCCAAACAAACCGATTTTGCTTTCAAAAGATTCCTGAACGTTTTTGGTCATCTCCAAAAACTCTTCTTTCACATCAGCCCTTCCCCTCAACTTCCTCAATATAGTTTCAGCTTCGACTAGGCCTCCTTGAGCTACTAAATAGAACGGACTTTCAGGAACGTAAAAGCCTACTACAACTAGTAACATAATAGAAGGAATCAAACAAATTAAGCCTGCATGCATCACCGAGAAATATGGACCTACACAATAAATCAACGTTATTCCAATAGTTTGTTGCAAATCGAACAAACAACTCAAAGCTCCCCTATTATGCTTCTCGGAGAGTTCCGCGGAATAGTTTGGAATAATACAGTAGTTAAGGCCAACAGAGAAACTTGCAAATAATCTTCCAACGTACAATAACCAAACGGTCGTTCCAAATGTTATAAGCAGTTGGCCGATAAGTTGCACGGCGCCTGTTAGTAAAACGAGTTTTTTTCTTCCGTATACATCGGCTAGAAAAGCTAACCATGGGCTGAAGATAGCCCCAATTGAGAGTAAAGAAGTTAACCACGATATTTCGATTGTTGAGAGGGGTTCATCAAGGGGGTTGTTTTCTGGTCCTTCGTCTCCGTTAAGTTTCGGGATCGACGGTGAGGGCCATGCGATATGTACTCCTATCGAGATTGCACTTAGGTTTACTAAAACGTTAGCTTACATAATATGATTTCAAATTAATTACTTATAATAAGGCTTACTAGAGATTACATAGAAGTATAAAATTAACGTGTTTCCAGTTTTCTTTGTATCCATTTATTTATTAAAATAATAGTCTTTTTAGATATAGTTCGTCGGTTTTTATTCTTGACTTCGCTTGACTGCGAAGTAAACTACCGAACAAAAGATAATAAAACTTTAAATTTGATTATCATAACTTTTTAATCTTTTTGTTTTGGGCGAGGACGATAAGATTATCGATTTTTAGTTTGAGAAGATTTATAGAGATAATTTGATTTTATCTATTGGCCCTTTAAAATACATGCTGTAGTTAATCCTTGTGCGCTAAACGAACTAAACTATGCACACTCGAGATAGATGGTAAGATGATAATTATATGACACGTCGCTTCATCTATGCGGATGACACAGCCATCGCCGCACAGGAGAAGAGCTTCGAAGAAGTCGGGAATAAACTAACTACAGCCTTAGAAAACTACGACATAAACCAGTTGAAGCCGAACCCCAGCAAAACCCAGGTATGTGCATTTCAGCTGAGAAATAAGGAAGCACGCAAGAAGCTGCAAATCACATGGAGAGAACAAGAACTCGAAACATGCGACAATACAATGTTCCTGGGCGTAACACTGTACATACGCATAGTATCTTTATCAAAAACCCTGCCAGAACACAAAGGCCAAAGTTTGTGCTAGGAATAATATTATTCGGAGCTCACTGGCACAGCATGGGGAGCACAGCCTGACGTGCTGCGTAGGTCGGCTCTTGCTCTCTGTTTCTCCGCTGCCGAGTACGCGGCACCAGTGTGGTACAACTCGGTTCACGCAAAAATGTTGACAAGACGTGCTGGATTATAACAGGTTGCCTGAGAGTCCAAGTTTCTGGGTATGGAGTTCTTTGTTTCCTTGCGGTTTCTTGAGTCGCCTTTTTTTTGGTTTCCATTGTTGCTACTGTGAAGTTTCTGGATATGGTGTCCTTGGGTTGCTTGGGAATAAGCGTGCGCACGTTTTTCTGCCGTCTTTTTTTTCCTTTTTTTTTTTAAGTTTCTGCTTTGGTTTTGAAAATTAAACTGTGCTTTCCTTTTATTTTGGTTTGTTTTTTGTTTTACTTTATTCTTCATCTTGGCGTTTCTTCTGCTGTGTCTCCTTGTCCTCTGCTGGGTTTGTCCTGATGTCGTGCTATAGTCTTTTGGCTTCCAACCCCATTGCTACAAACCCCATTGTTTCAAGTTTCTTTCAATGCTTTTTAAAAACGCTTTAATTAAGGGAATGAGAAAGAGTTTTGAATTTTATGTAAGAAAATACATTATCTTATCTCAGCGATTAAATCTCAAAACATTAATTACGATTGTTTCTCGAATTCTCAAACAGGAGATAAGTGCTGAAACTTGAAGCATTGAATTATTTAAAAATTCATTCAATTACCTTAACTGGCATCTCCGATAATTCATCGTTTAGCAATTTAAGCAATATTCCCTTCGTCTATTTTAAACGTTCCTTTCAGACTGAAAATTCAATCGACCGGTTTTTACGGTTAGTTAAGCTTAAGTTAGTTAAGTTTCGGGCACATTCTGTTATTTTCATTGGTTATACGTCAAAAAGTGCCCGAAAAACATAGGGGAAAATGACGCATGCGCACAAAAAAATTTTAACCATGAAAAGGTCTATTATTAGGATATATTATTAACAGTAGATTTGTTGAAATTTCGTATACCAATACAAAATTTCAATGCGTTTGTTTTATTCAGATATATTTTATAAACCTAATCCATTCAAAATTTTACGTTACAAGAACCAAAATCTTCTTTTCTCATTGTTGTTCTTCTTCAATTTATTGTAACGGTTTTTCTTTGGGAAGGATATTAAGCATCCTTTGTATTTCCAAAAAGCTCTTCTGCTTGGTTTCGGGCACGAAAAACTTGGTGAAGCAAACACTCAGAGCGCAAAACGCAGAAAAGATCCAAATACTGATAGCGGTGCCGAAGGCTTCGGAAATAATGGGAAACAGCATCGTGGTCGCAAAAGTTACCGTGCATAGGACAGAAATCGTGAAAGTTGCAGCTGCGGCTTTAGCGTTAGGAGGAAAAATTTCGCCAAAGATCGCCCATGGTATAGGTCCAAACTCCACCGAGAAAGTAGACATTAAGGTAATCAGGCAGACTAATGGGAGCCAATTGAAGTAGGTTAGATCAAAGTGTTTGGATTGCAGGTGGAAGTAAAGGCCGAGGAAGAGGTGCCCAACACAAGTTCCACAACCGCATACATACAAGAAGAATTTCCTTCCTAGTTTATCTATAAAGATGGGAGTTATGCCAGCACAGATATTCTGGAGAATTCCGATCAAAATCACGGAAACTTCCGGAGGAAGATTCGTACCTGCCGTGTCGAAAATCGTTTGCAAATAAGCTGTTAAAGCCACAACGCCGCTTAATTGTTGGAACAATATTAAACTAGTCGTGATGAAAAGACATTTCCTCAAACCCCTATGAACTAAAATCCCAAACAAACCGATTTTGCTTTCAAAAGATTCCTGAACGTTTTTGGTCATCTCCAAAAACTCTTCTTCCACATCAGCCCTTCCCCTCAACTTCCTCAATATAGTTTCAGCTTCGACTAGGCCTCCTTGAGCTACTAAATAGAACGGACTTTCAGGAACGAAAAAGCCTACCATAACTAGTAACATAATAGAAGGAATCAAACAAATTAAGCCTGCATGCATCACCGAGAAATATGGACCTACGCAGTAAATCAACGTTATTCCAATAGTTTGTTGCAAATCGAACAAACAACTCAAAGCTCCCCTATTATGCTTCTCAGAGAGCTCCGCGGAATAGTTTGGAATAATACAATAGTTGAGGCCAACAGAGAAACTTGCAAACAATCTTCCAACGTACAATAACCAAAGGGTCGTTCCAAATGTTATAAGCAGTTGGCCGATAAGATTCACGGCGCCTGTTAGTAAAATGAGTTTTTTTCTTCCGTATACATCGGCTAGAAAAGCTAACCATGGGCTGAAGATAGCCCCAATTGAGAGTAAAGAAGTTAACCAAGATATTTCGATTGTTGAGAGGGGTTCATCAAGGGGGTTGTTTTCTGGTCCTTCGTCTCCGTTAAGTTTCGGGATCGACGGTGAGGGCCATGCGATATGTACTCCTATCGAGATTGCACTTAGGTTTACTAAAACGTTAGCTTAGATAATATGATTTCAAATTAATTACTTATAATAAGGCTTACTAGAGATTACATAGAAGTATACAATTAACGTGTTTCCAGTTTTCTTTTTATCCATTTATTTATTAAAATAATAGTCTTTTTGGATAGAGTTCGTCGGTTTTTATTCTTGGCTATGACTGCGAAGTAAACTACCCAACAAAAGATAATAAAACTTTAAATTTGATTATCATTACTTTTCTTTTTGTTTTGGGCGAGGACGATAAGATTATCGATTTTTAGTTTGAGAAGATTTGTAGAGATAATTTGATTTTATCTATTGGCCCTTTAAAATACATGCTGTAGTTAATCCTTGTGCGCTAAACGAACTAAACTGTGCACACTCGAGATAGATGGTAAGATGATAATTATATGACTCGTCGCTTCATCCATGCGGATGACACAGCCATCGCCGCACAGGAGAAGAGCTTCGAAGAAGTCGGGAATAAACTAACTACAGCCTTAGAAAACTACGACATAAACCAGTTGAAGCCGAACCCCAGCAAAACCCAGGTATGTGCATTTCAGCTGAGAAATAAGGACGCACGCAAGAAGCTGCAAATCACATGGAGAGAACAAGAACTCGAAACATGCGACAATACAATGTTCCTGGGCGTAACATTGTATATACGCATAGTATCTTTATCAAAAACCCTGCCAGAACACAAAGGCCAAAGTTTGTGCTAGGAATAATATTATTCGGAGCTCACTGGCACAACATGGGGAGCACAGCCTGACGTGCTGCGTAGGTCGGCTCTTGCTCTCTGTTTCTCCGCTGCCGAGTACGGGGCACCAGTGTGGTACAACTCGGTTCACGCAAAACATGTTGACAAGACGTGCTGGATTATAACAGGTTGCCTGAGAGTCCAAGTTTCTGGGTATGGAGTTCTTTGTTTCCTTGCGGTTTCTTGAGTCGCCTTTTTTTTTGGTTTCCATTGTTGCTACTGTGAAGTTTCTGGATATGGTGTCCTTGGGTTGCTTGGGAATAAGCGTGCGCACGTTTTTCTGCCGTCTTTTTTTTTAAGGTTCTGCTTTGGTTTTGAAAATTAAACTGTGCTTTCCTGTTATTTTGGTTTTACTTTATTCTTCATCTTGGCGTTTCTTCTGCTGTGTCTCCTTGTCCTCTGCTGGGTTTGTCCTGATGTCGTGCTATAGTCTTTTGGCTTCCAACCCCATTGCAACAAACCCCATTGTTCCAAGTTTCTTTCAATGCTTTTTAAAAACGCCTTAATTAAGGGAATGACTCAAAGAGTTTTGAATTTTATGTAAGAAAATACATTATCTTATCTCAGCGATTAAATCTCAAAACATTAATTACGATTGTTTCTCGAATTCTCAAACAGCAGATAAGTACTGAAACTTGAAGCATTGAATTATTTAAAAATTCATTCAATTACCTTAACTGGCATCTCCGATAATTCATCGTTTAGCAATTTAAGCAATATTCCCTTCGTCTATTTTAAACGTTCCTTTCAGACTGAAAATTCAATCGACCGGTTTTTACGGTTAGTTAAGCTTAAGTTAGTTAAGTTTCGGGCACATTCTGTTATTTTAATTGGTTATACGTCAAAAAGTGCCCGAAAAACATAGGGGAAAATGACGCATGCGCACAAAAAAATTGTAACCATGAAAAGGTCTATTATTAGGATATATTATTAACAGTAGATTTGTTGAAATTTCGTGTACAAATACAAAATTTCAATGCGTTTGTTTTATTCAGATATATTTTATAAACCTTATCCATTCAAAATTTTACGTTACAAGAACCAAAATCTTCTTTTCTCATTGTTGTTCTTCTTCAATTTATTGTAACGGTTTTTCTTTGGGAAGGATATTAAGCATCCTTTGTATTTCCAAAAAACTCTTCTGCTTGGTTTCGGGCACGAAAAACTTGGTGAAGCAAACACTCAGAGCGCAAAACGCAGAAAAGATCCAAATACTGATAGCGGTGCCGAAGGCTTCGGAAATAATGGGAAACAGCATCGTGGTCGCAAAAGTTACCGTGCATAGGACAGAAATCGTGAAAGTTGCAGCTGCGGCTTTAGCGTTAGGAGGAAAAATTTCGCCAAAGATCGCCCATGGTATAGGTCCAAACCCCACCGAGAAAGTAGACATTAAGGTAATCAGGCAGACTAATGGGAGCCAATTGAAGTAGGTTAGATCAAAGTGTTTGGATTGCAGGTGGAAGTAAAGGCCGAGGAAGAGGTGCCCAACACAAGTTCCGCAACCGCATACATACAAGAAGAATTTCCTTCCTAGTTTATCTATAAAGATGGGAGTTATGCCAGCACAGATATTCTGGAGAATTCCGATCAAAATCACGGAAACTTCCGGAGGAAGATTCGTACCTGCCGTGTCGAAAATCGTTTGCAAATAAGCCGTTAAAGCCACAACGCCGCTTAATTGTTGGAACAATATTAAACTAGTCGTGATGAAAAGACATTTCCTCAAACCTCTATGAACTAAAATCCCAAACAAACCGATTTTGCTTTCAAAAGATTCCTGAACGTTTTTGGTCATCTCCAAAAACTCTTCTTCCACATCAGTCCTTCCCCTCAACTTCCTCAATATAGTTTCAGCTTCGACTAGGCCTCCTTGAGCTACTAAATAGAACGGACTTTCAGGAACGAAAAAGCCTACCATAACTAGTAACATAATAGAAGGAATCAAACAAATTAAGCCTGCATGCATCACCGAGAAATATGGACCTACGCAGTAAATCAACGTTATTCCAATAGTTTGTTGCAAATCGAACAAACAACTCAAAGCTCCCCTATTATGCTTCTCGGAGAGCTCCGCGGAATAGTTTGGAATAATACAGTAGTAAAGGCCAACAGAGAAACTTGCAAATAATCTTCCAACGTACAATAACCAAACGGTCGTTCCAAATGTTATAAGCAGTTGGCCGATAAGATTCACGGCGCCTGTTAGTAAAATGAGTTTTTTTCTTCCGTATACATCGGCTAGAAAAGCTAACCATGGGCTGAAGATAGCCCCAATTGAGAGTAAAGAAGTTAACCAAGATATTTCGATTGTTGAGAGGGGTTCATCAAGGGGGTTGTTTTCTGGTCCTTCGTCTCCGTTAAGT
Organism: Phosphuga atrata; assembly: GCA_944588485.1. Taxonomy (NCBI): domain Eukaryota; kingdom Metazoa; phylum Arthropoda; class Insecta; order Coleoptera; family Silphidae; genus Phosphuga; species Phosphuga atrata. The sequence continues at coordinate 7,011,721 of OX155893.1, read as the reverse complement.
TTCGGGATCGACGGTGAGGGCCATGCGATATGTACTCCTATCGAGATTGCACTTAGGTTTACTAAAACGTTAGCTTACATAATATGATTTCAAATTAATTACTTATATTAAGGCTTACTAGAGATTACATAGAAGTATAAAATTAGTGTGTTTCCAGTTTGCTTTGTATCCATTTATTTATTAAAATAATAGTCTTTTGGGTAGAGTTCGTTGGTTTTTATTCTTGGCTATGACTGCGAAGTAAACTACCGAACAAAAGATAATAAAACTTTAAATTTGATGTAAATAAATTTGTTATCATAACTTTTTAATCTTTTTGATTGGGTCGAGGACGATAAGATTATCGAGATTTATAGAGATAATTTGATTTTATCTATTGACCCTTTAAAATACATGTAGTTAATCCTTGTGCGCTAAACGAACTAAACTGTGCACACTCGAGATAGATGGTAAGTTGATAATTATATGACACGTCGCTTCATCTATGCGGATGACACAGCCATCGATGCACAGGAGAAGAGCATCGAAGAAGTCGGGAATAAACTAACTACAGCCTTAGAAAACATGGCACAGTACTACGACATAAACCAGTTGAAGCCGAACCCCAGCAAAACCCAGGTATGTGCATTTCAGCAAATCACATGGAGAGAACAAGAACTCGAAACATGCGACAATACAATGTTCCTGGGCGTAACGCTGTACCGCATGCTATATTTCCAAAAACACTGCCAGAATACAAAGGCCAAAGTTTGTGCTAGGAATAATATTATCCGGAAGCTCACTGGAACAACATGGGGAGCACAGCCTGACGTGCTGCGTAGGTCGGCTCTTGCTCTCTGTTTCTCCGCTGCCGAGTACGCGGCACCAGTGTGGTACAACTCGGTTCACGCAAAACATGTCGACAAGACGTGCTGGATTATAACAGGTTGCCTGAGACCGACACTTGTCGAGAAGCTCAGAATTGCCCCAGTACGCGTCAGACGCAAAGTGGCATCCGAAACAAACCGGCAGAAGCAGATCGGAGATAGGCGGCACCCTCTACACCAGTGGTTCTTAACCTTTTTAAGCCGCGACCCAATTTTGAGGAATATGTTTATAGCGCGACCCAAAAGACCAAACGGAATTTTTAGACCATAATTAAAAAAAAAATCTTATATAATGACGTTTAAAATCACATATCGTGGGTGTACTGAAAAAAGTGATCAAGTCGAAAATTGACAAAAATAAGATAATCTGCTCAAGTCGTTTTAACGTCTGCTACCTTTATGTGAGGGGTTCAAGGGTAGTGCATGCGCGTAGTGATTGTCGCATAGCCTCTCCTACCCAATGCCGACTCTCACCTCCACCTGGTGAACCCTGGTAACCTGAGTAACCTCGTGGGAGATGCGGTAACCAATCCGTATGGAAGGCGAGGTCAGGGGTAACGAGAGCGGGAGAGATGGCGCTCCGATTTACCTCGGGGCCAACAACCCCATCAAAGAAAAAAAATCGTTACGAAGACTCTAAGAAAAATGACCGGACTGAATCTACGACGACGAGGAAAACTAAGTCCCGGAATATTAATAGTCTGGAATAGTCCCGGATTGTGGAGCCAAAGCTGATGATGATACCTTTATGTGAAAAATTGTCCAAGCCAATATACGTAGCTAATCATAACCTTCTACCATGGGCAAAAAATGGTCTTTAACATCAAAATATCTACAGTTAAAAGTGTCCATGTCTAGTTACTCAATCTAACCAATTTTTGACTAGGTCATTTTTAAAGAAAACTGTGAAGTTATATAAATCTACACACTTTACACTACTCGAGTTTCGACTGTTAAAGGTCATTTTCAAGTAAAAGATAAATAAAGCTATTTTTCGATCCAAGGAAAATTTAATGAATAACCTAGTAAATAATGCTTAACCACCCAATGTTTTTGTTTAATTTAGTTTCAATTTGGTTTCTACATTCGACGCTGCGAATTAGTTTTAATATCTTAAATGGTTATAACTAAAGAATTAGTTGAACTATGGGAGTTCACGGTTTGTGGAGGCTGATCGAGCCCGCAGGAAAACCAGTGCCACTAGAAACGTTTGAAAACAAAGTTTTCAGCATCGCGATGGTGAAAACTTTGTTTTCTAACATGTTTGTTGCACCCCAATCAAATAACTTTTTGAAGCAATTCTCCGCCATATTGGATCCGCCATTTTGTTTTTATGAATTTTGAGTTTTTCGAATTCGTGATCAGCTACCCTGAAAAACCCCAAGTCAAGATTTTCACCCGAATCAAAAATTTTTTCGACTTTTGGCCAGCTTTTTGAGATTCCGTTCCAATGTGCATCGGTATCCATCTCCATGTATCTAACCTGTACAGAATTAGTTGGTTTTGGTCCTTAGCTTAAGATGAGATGTTTCTATTTGGCTGCACCAGGCAAACAAAGGCTTTCAGGACTCCAAGGGGGCGCCACCGCCCTACACGCATCTATTGGGGATTTACCATCGGGTTTTCAACCTCTTGTACTTCGGGATCAAACCGGTATTTGTTTTCGATGGCGCAGTTCCCGCACTCAAACCCCAAACAATAGTATGTAAATAGAATCGCCAGTTCCAATTTAAACCAAGTTTGTTCCAGGCAAAGAGGAATCAGTTGAAGTCTAAACACTTATCGGAAACAGATAATATCCAAAAACAATTGCTGTCGACTTTATTGAAACATTCTGCAATCAACAAAGTTGTATAGGAAAGCACGAAAGGAGTCGTCCATTAATCACGTGATGTTTTAAGCGTTCAACAAAATTAAAAATTGCGCGTTCAATGAAAAAATAAATTAACGTGATATCTCACTACACCGCCCCCCTTCCCCCATGTGATATTTCGTGATTCTTCACAACCCCCCTCCCCTTTCTAGCCTCACGCGATTAATGGACAATCCCAAAGCCACTCTACCAAAACCCAAACCTAGCTCTTCGAAAAATGTCGATACGTTATATACGTTTTGTCGATACGTTATATACGTTATATAATACGTTTTGCCCCTTTCCCAATTAGACTCAACAATCTCTTCGAGTGAAGAAGAAGAAATCCTCAAAATTCAAATCTTTATCACCAGACATCTGACATGAAATCCTAACAGAATTAAAAAATACCCGGAAGCAAAACTCTTGGACGACTGCACGAGTTACCAAAATAGACTGATGAGTTTTCCGGGTATCAAATGGACAGATTGTTGAAGAGGTATTCAGTGCAAAACGCCATGGAGGAAGCAGAGAAGGTAATGGGAGGGCACAGTTTGAGTTTGAGAAAGTTTGAGAAAGGCTTTGTTGGACGACCATGGAGTTATTACCGATGAAATGGGGAAATGGCTGGCTTTGGATGAAAACACAAGATTTTTTTATATGAAGGATGTTAAAAACGCTTTGGAAAAAGCAAAACTGGAAGAGAATTTAAAGAAGGCTAAATCATGTGTATGTAACCCAAGGTTCATATACCTATGTTTTGTCATAAAATTAGGGAAAAAAACTTTTCTGTTTCACCTCTTAGTTCGACCCAAGAAATATGTCTCACAACCCAATTTTGGGTCGCGACCCATAGGTTAAGAACCACTGCTCTACACGACCAACAACCAGAAAGGCGACGATTCAAATCAAGGAAGAGCTTTCCCCAACATACGCAACAACTGCAGACATGCCCAAAACAACTCTGCCTACAACTATGGACAGAACAACACCCAAACTTGCGGACCGAACCCAGATAGGCAAGTACCACCGGGAAAAAATTTACCATACGCGACATGGAAATTACTGAACAGACTAAGGACAGAAGTGACGCATTGCAAATCGAACAGGATGAGCTGGGGAATGCCTGTGGAAGGTCATTCCACATCAACTTAACACAGGGTCTAAACCTGATCCCAGACCATAATCTCGGATTTTCCTGAAATTTGGCACAGGTGTACTATTAGTATAGACTTGCAAAAATGTGAAATTTTACTGAGATGTGTCTACTCGTTTTTGAATTACAGAGCTGTAAATTTCTCATAGATGAACCCAAAAACTGGGAACAACAGCTTTTTGAATTGCTGTAGAATCTTTCCTAATTGAGCTAGAGACAAATCCTTGCCTCTTCTGTGATGTCTCGTTTTTTTTGTGCTGTTGCTGTGATCCTTTCATTTCGGAGGAGTTGCTCTGCGGTGTCCTGTAGGTAGAAAACAGTGTTATTTATTGTCTGAATGAGGTTTGTTGTCTGGATTTTGTTGATTTATTGTCTGGATATTTCCACTTGACGTTTCTTCGGTAGTTTGCGGTTTGTTGGACTGTTACATTGTCATGTTGTCGCATGTTGTCAAATGTTTTTTGTCTCCATTTCGAGGTCTTTATATAATTGATGGTTAGTTATATACCATGGCGAGTCTGCAATTTCTCTCAGAATTTTTTTTTGTATAATTTGTAGTCTGTGTTTTATGTGCTTCCAGCAGGTCAGCGAGTACGTCATTATTGGTCGTATTACTGCCTTGTACAGTTTCAGCTTATTTTCCATGTTGAGTTCACTTTTCCTGTTGATGAGGGGATTAAGATTAAGCCTTTAATTTGTTTAGTTTTCTTCGCAATGTAATCCACATGTCCTGTCCTTCGCAATGTAATCCAGGGTCAGTTTTTTGTCCAGAATAATCCCTATATATTTTACCGGTTTTATACTTGAATTTTTAATCTTAAGGCGCTTTGTTGGGATGCGTTTGAATTTATCTCCTGTGAACATGATGGCTTGCGTTTTTTCAGCGTTAAGCTGTATTTTTCAAGAGTTGCACCAGCGATTTATCTCATTTAGGTGGTTTTGTAATCTCTCGGTGACGGTCTTCAGCAGGATTCCTCTCGTAAATATGGCAGTGCCATCTGCATATAGTGCGATTTTTGTGTTTTCGGTTTTTTCGGTGTAAATGTTGTAAAGCAAGGCCCCCAGTACGGACCCCTGGGAGACACCCACTCCCACTGGACGAGTCGTCGACATCGTGTCATTTAATTTCACTTGGAACGTTCTGTTGCCAAGGTACGATGAGCTTTATTATCCCCCGCGGGATTTTGAACTTATTCGTTTTATATATATATATATATATATATATATATATATATATATATATATATATAGGTTTTTTTTTAACTTTACTTAAAAAAAAATCTTAAATTAACTTCAAATTAAACCTTTTCAATTTCAAATTAAACTTTTTTAAATTCAAATTAAACTTTTATTAAATTTACTTAAATATTAATTAATATAAAAACTACAAATTAATTATCAAAAATTATAATGAAAACAATTATGAAAAATTATAGAAATAATGTTAATGTAACGGTTGTCCTGCTACAGCCAATGGTAATTTCATCGACATATCTACATAAAATTTATTACAACCAGCAGAAGTAACAGTGGCCACGGATTCCTCAATAATATTAAAGAAATTTAGATTATTTTCTGGTTCCGCCAGCAAATTTCTTGCAGCTAATTTAACTTTTGAAAAAACTTTTTGCAGATTTTTGCAGATGAATTACCTGTTAGTCGTGAAAGAAAACGTAGAGGAAATTATCTGATGAGATTTTGAGATGCGTCAATAATCGCTTCAGTTATTCTGGTTGTCTGGTACATTGTCGAATGTCGTTATCTGAATCCTCACTGTTCGTTTTGCCTTAAAGTCTCCTGCAGCTATCGTTGCAATATTATTTTTAAATATTTTGTCCAAGTCTGCAGTGCTCATTTCTTTATTTGGTGGCGAATAAAGTGTATACAAAGCTATTGGACCAGCTGCGGTTATCACTTCGATTGCGGTCATTACTACGCCGCCTCCGGCTCGTTAGCCGCTGTCCTTCCTGTAGATTTGATAGTTTGGAATATTCAGGCGGTTGCAGTGTCGCATGCGGGTTTCCTTGATTAGCGCTACGTCTCTTGTGTTCCATTTTGTGTGCTGCTAGTTCGAGTTTCCTTCTTTGGACGCCGTTTGCGTTCAAGAAAACAATATCTAATTCGTTCACGTTCCGTTTTATAGTCATTTTTGATGAGGGCTAGGATATTTGTGTTAGCGGTTTCTCGTAGAGGTGCGCTTCTGCACATTTCATGCACTTGTATTCAGCGTTACAGTTTCTTAGGACGTGTCCAAATAGCTGACATGGGTGACACTGTACTGCTTCTCTTCTTGATATTAATAGTTCTATACAGAGCTCATATATTCTCTCCTTTTGGTATATTGATTTATACTGTTTTCCTATTTCTACTTGCACCATTTAGATGGGGGTTGCATTCTTCCTCTTCATTCTGGGGTTCAAGGTATCGGAAAGACATGATCTTAAAAATCAATGTTATTTTTATGGTTTTTGTTGAGTGCCACGAAGGTGGACTGAAAGCTATAGAATAACTGACAAATTTCATACGAGATTTGTTTTTGGTAGTCCTAAAAAGACTCATTAGTATTATAGAGTTCCCGAAGGGTTGAGTATATTTATATATTCAAGCTTTGTTCCGTCTTTATTAAGTTTATCTGATTATCTATAATGTTGTATGGTTTTACCAATTCTAAACTCTTCATTCTGGTTACCTTGATTGCCGGGTAACCTTTTTCGCCTAATTCGTTCAACATTTCCTCTTCCTCGACATCGGTGGGGATTCCCTTGATCACCACCTTAAGGTTCTTCTCGGAGCTAAGTTGGTGTGTTTGGAACTCGTAGTTTTCTCCCTTCATGAGTTTATACATTTAGCGATAGTCCGTAATTGTTTGGGGTTGGATTCGGATTCCGTCTTTTGTGGACGTGGCCCCTGAGAACTTTATACGCTTGTTATCCAGTTTCTTGCTTGGTCCAGTCCATTTTCCCTTGTTCCGTAAAATGATGATCCTTTCTTCGGTGGGGATTTGGGTTTCTGTGCCGTCGTCGTCGTCACTGTCCTTTGCTGATGATTTTGAATAAGTGTCTCCGCCGGGGAGGGGGGGGGGGGGGCGTCTGTTGTAGGAAATGTGATTTCGTTTTCAGCCAAGAAGGTGAATAGATTTTTTTAATGGGTGAGAAACAGCGGATAACCGACAGTCGGGCGGCAAGTCTGTCAACTCTACCAAGAAAACGCCATAAGGAAGAGCGTGAAGGAGGAGCCAGCAGTGTTGGTCGGGGTGGCAAGAACATAGGGTTTTGAGTTGGTGGTATTGTGGTTGTGGCGGTTCTTTTCGTCTAATGTCTTGGTGGGTTCTTGGGTTTAGGGTTATTTAAATATATTGGGGACGACGTCTAGAATAAGTTCTATGTTTGGGGGAAGGTCATCATTCAGTCGGGACAAAAGCACTAGTGGGGGATGGGGAGTTTGTTTTTGGGCTTTCTCTTGCGTATATCAAGAGGGGGGGACTTGAAGATGTCTAGAACTGCGGGTTCTTGTGAGAATTCTTGGAAGGCGAGTTTTTTTTCTGGAGCGCGTGGAGACGGGTATGATATAGGTCGAAATTTCTTAGCTCCTCGGGCAATATACTATAGAACTTGTAATCTAGGCGGTATATCCGTCAAAGGCGGTTTCTTTCGAAACTGAGGAGGGGCTCTGCAATTTTGTTGCAGAATATTGAGGAATGGGCGGACAAAGGTTTTGTACGTGCAGAGTAGGGTGTTTGTTGAACAACCCCCTAGACGTCCGCAGCGGCAATAGAGAAGGTTTAACCTGGACCTCATTTTATGGAGACAAAGTCCCATGTTGGGTACTGGGCTTAGGGACTGGGTGAAGATCGTGCCAAGATACGTTATTGATGGTTGGGGTATCAGGGGTTGGCCTTAAAGTTTTATTGAGTATTGCTTTACGGTAATACGTTTCGAGAGGTTTTTGTGACGGAAATGGATAAGTTGGGATTTTTGGAGATTAATTTGGATGTGCTTAGTTTGGATCCAGTTTTCGATTTTTGTAATAAATTTGTTTAAGGCAGTTGCCGAGATTGAGGGGTTTCGGTGGCAGGACCAGATGAGGGTGTCATCTGCGAATTGTTGGATGTGGCAGCCAGAAATGGTTGCTAACGGAATGTCGTGACAAAATATGTTGAATACAGGGGAGATAGGGAGGAGCCTTGTACATGCCTTGGACACTTTGACACGACACGAGCGGTTCGAGAGAAAGCTCTTTACGAGACGGGCTAGTGATAGTGGCACCTGCAAAGAGTGCAGTTTTGCTATCAGGGCGTCGTGCCACACAGTGTCGAAGGCACGGTGGATGTCAAGAAATCAAGGGCTATGGCGGAGTCTCCCTAGTGTAAAGGCTCCCTACACTTGTGTCTAGGGTCAAGAAACCATCAAGAGAAAGCCTATGAGTGTGGCACCCTCCGGAAGTTTCAATCTTAGGACGACATCATATAAGATGTTCCTAAAACCTAAAACTGAACCTTGTGGGACCCCTCAGTTTTCAGTCTACATGAAACTCCATGTGCCTGTAGAAGCAGTGTTCTATTATCGATGTAGCTTCTTACCTTATTCGTCGTTCGGTTAGTTCCTTGATTATTATTTTCCAGCTAGCACTGTTAAAAGCGTTGCTAACGTCAAATGTAATTAGAACATATATCTTCCTTGTCTTTTGGTGCAACTTCTAGCTTCTTCTGCAAGTTTTAGGACCGCTTCTATTGCGCTGATAGTGGATTTGCCCTCTTTGAATCCAAATTGTCTCTTGGAAAATCCGATGCCTGTCTCAAGTCCTCTTTTAAGTTTGTCCACCAGGAGTAGCTCCAGCAGTTTCCCTGGCGTGTCCAGAATACACAGGGGTTTATACGATGATGGATCGTCTTACGACTTGTCACTCTTGCGGAGCAAGACAAGCCTTATGCAGTTCCATTTCTTGGGAAAGTTCCTGGCACAAATTTCAGTTTTAGGCCCTACTTTGTGGATCATCTTATGTAATGGCGTCCTAAGATTGAAACTTCCGGAGGGTGCCACACCCATTGGCCTCACGGACGACCTAGCGCTCGTAGCCTCAGTAAAAACGGAATCCATGCTAATGCAAACGGCACAATTGGCCAAGTAACCGATTGGATGACATTAAACAATCTGAGCCTTGCTCCCGAAAAGTCTGAAGCATTGTTAATGACCGGCTTAAGGAGACTTGACGCATTACAGTTTAAAGGGCAACATACATATATAACCCCAGAGAACGAAATCACATACCTCGGGGTAGTCATGGACAAGAGCCTGTCCTTAGGAGCCCACTCCTCCGGAGTTTAGTGTGATAGAAAGTTTGGACGTCAGGTTGTGAATCGAAAGAAATCCGGGTGAATCCAGAAAAGAAACGGGTGGACCGTTGATTCATGAATCCTTTGATGGTGACGTGATGGTGATGGTTTTCGCAAAATGAGCGAAGACGTTGGGCGATGATTTTTTCGAATGTTATACCTATCGTGCTGAGGAGGGCGATAAGAGTCAACGAGTTTCGGGTTTTTTGGGGTTTGGGGATCATCATTGTGTGTACGGATTTCCAGGGCCGCTGGAAAGTGCCGGACGAGAGGCAGACGTTGAATAAACAGACTATAGTCTATTTTTTTAAGAATGCAGTACAGGGAAGATAGGGCTTATTTTACCTTGTTCTCTGATTGGCTTAAATCGAAGAGAAGTTCACACCGACGATATTTACTTCTCCATCTCAACCCCTTTTCTCTCTTTCTTTTCACATACATTTGCAGCTGTTAGTTGTCAATGGCTGCCATGTCAATTCACAATTATCATCTGATCTGTTGTTTTTCTGCGTTTTTCTAAAGTTATTTGTTTGTATTTTATTACCATTGTTGCCATTTGGAGTATTTAATCAATAACAATAAGATATCTTTCTTTGATAAACCATTAATAAATTACCAAATAAAGTAATTACATTTGAATTTAGCGCCAAATTTTGTAACTAGGTTGAATATTGGTCACAATGTAAATCAGGTTTCTAGTTACTGCATTCTTAAAAAAAATGGACTATAGGTAGTCGATTGCTGGGTCTGGAAGGTGTTTGAGGACAATCCATGGAATACCGCTGGGTCCGTCTGCAGAGCCGCTGCGAGTGTTGGAGATTACATTGCGAACCTCGTCGGAGAGAATGGGCTGAACTATGGGTTCATTTTCGTTTTGGGTAGTCGGAGGGAACTCAGAATACGGTGTTAAAGGTAGGCGACTGTTCTGGATTATGGTTTCCCTGAAGAATGGTTCGGTAAAGTGTGGGGAGTTTGATTGGTGGACTTTTTCGAGATGGGTCGCGCAAGCCTGGGCTTTATCTGTGGCATTTGTGAGAATTAGATCATTTACCGAGATTGGGTGGTTAGGTTAGGTTATGTTAGGTTTAATGCCATCCTTGGGATCGAGTTTAGATGTAGCATCTATCCACGATTTTTCGCGGAAGGCACGCAGTTTTAGTTTGATGAGGGCATTTAGAAGGTTCCACGATGATTTAATCAAAGGATCGTGGGTATTTTTGTAAATCCTGTACAATTTACGTTTTTGTTGGATTCTTCTTCTTCTGTAGCTCTACAGCCCTGGGTGGGCCTTAGCTTGAGTTGCAACACCCTTCCAACTCTCCCTGCTGTTAACCAATTGCAGCCAGTTTCTCACACCTAATCCCTTTTGTTGGATTAGCGAGACAATTTCGGGGGGGACAGAGAAACAGACGCAAAGTAGATACGGTACGTGTTGGTACACAAGCGTGTATTTCTAATTGGAGTCTACTGGTAAATCTTTCGATGGCGGATTCTAGCTTGAAGGTGGTGTTTATGGCAAAGGCGACTGTAAGATTCGTTTCGAATGCTTGCCAGTCGGCATTTTTCCAAGACAGACGTGTTCTTGTAGATGGTGGCGGAATTGGCGGTACGAATAGCATCTCCGCTATTAGTGGATGATGGTCGCTTGTGACGAAGGGACCGATAAAGGCTGTGGCGAACAATAGGTTTTTTGTTCGGCTGCGTTGTTGGATATTAAGATAGTGCTCTGTCGGATAGTGGTCAATAATAGAGTTGCCTTTTGGACCAAAACGGTGTAGTCCGTACATTCAAGATGTAAAAGGGAACGCGAGTCTAGGATCGAGAAGAGTTGATGGCCTTTGCTGTTAGATACTGTGTCTCCAAATACTTGATTGCGGACGTTCAGGTCGCCCAAATTGATACAGTTGGGGAGTGAGTTGAAATAGTCGAACAGGCTGACTGAAATGTCCGATTTGGGGGAGATATATACGGAGAAGATAGTTGCAAGATAGTGAGTAGATAGACTATCCACCGTGAAGATAGTGGAAGACTGTTGGTAGCTTACGGTTATGCCAACGGCTTCGATGTCTTGGAGATGCGGGAGAGCATCACAGGGCGGGCTGGGATTGAGGACTCGAAGGGGCTGAGTAACGGTTTATATAGGGCTGTTCTAGGGTGAGTTTGGCGGGGGTGTTGACGCGCATCAATGGGGTGAGGTGGCCCAGGGTGGGGATGGTACGGCGCTAGAGTACTACCTGCCCTTAGAGAGGTTACTAGCGGGGCGTCTCTGTACTAATGGGCCCTATTTCCACTACAATATATTTTTCCTTAGAAATGCCGTTATTTAAATATTCTGTAATCCCCATCTGAATTCAATTTGTTTCGCAAAAACATTTTTTCGCACTTTTTTAAAATCTAATGGATACATTTTTTAAATACACATAATTTGATTTATTCGAGCAATTTATTCATTATTATCCATTTAAAGCATTTATTGCCATGTTAAACATATTTAAACTTGCATGATAATTTTTTTTCTTCAAGAAAATTCGTAAATTCTATTTTGCTTCAATGTTAACATGACTACAGCCCATTAGTATAATTAGCTTATACTATCTAATACTAATTGTATGTAATATTCCGCTAATTAGTCAGTGACGACAATCAATGACGTTATCTAATCATTACTTAATAATAGTATCAGCAATACAGACAAATTATCCAGTATTTTAATAATATTGTAGATTTCCCATTAAACATAATTATTAAACATAATTTAAGTCCAAAGCTAACTAAGTTATTATTCTCAAACTAATTTTCCCAGTCTAATCATAATTCTTTTAACTATAATCCATTTTCTTTAAGAATGCAGTACAGTACATGGAAGATAGGGCTTATTTGACCTTGTTCTCTGATTGGCTTAAATCGAGGAGAAGTTCACACCGACCGATATTTACTTTTCCATCTCAACCTCTTCTCTCTCTTTCTTCTCACATGCATTTGCAGCTGTTAGTTGTCAATGGCTGCAGTGTCAATTCACAATTATCTGTTTTGTATCATTTAGATTTTTTGCGATTGTCTCCATTTATTTGTTTGTATTTTATTACTATCCTTGCCATTTCGAGTATTTAATCAATAATAATAAGATATTCAATGAAACAATTAATAAATTACCAATTTTATATTCAAGTAACTATATTTGAATTTAGCGCACAAATGTTGTAACTAGGTTGAACATTTGGCATAGTGTAAATCAGGTTTCTAGTTACTGCATTCTTAAAAAAATGGACTATAGTTCTCTAATTAAATCGAGGAGAAATTCACACCGACGATATTTACTTCTCCATCTCTCTCTTTTCACATACATATGCAGTCAGTGGCGTAAAATTTGCTGATATGTATTTAAATGAATATAATACTACGAATAATTTCTAAATATATTTGAACGTTAATTTATACTATGGCTAATAAGTACTATGTTATACAACTAATGTGTTATATATAATTTAATATTAAATTTTTAATTTAAAGATTAAAAAACGAATTAACTTGGCAGCGGTGTCAATAGACCTTTTTATAGTTGAAATTTGTTTGTGCACATGTGTCAATTTCCGCCATGTTTTGCCCTAACTTTTTGACGTATAACCTTATTATTTGCCCGAAACTTTCATATTACCGCCTTTCAAAGTTGGCGGATGCGCATACGCTTAACTAACCTAAAGGTCTATTAACAATTGTCATCTGACCTGTTTGTATCATTTAGATTTTTTGCGTTTGTCTCCATTTATTTGTTTGTATTTTATTACTATTGTTGCCATTTAGTGTTAATCAATAATAATAGATAGATATTCAATCAAATCATTAATAAATTACCAATTTTATATGCAAGTAACTATATTTGAATTTAGCGCCAAATTTTGTAACTAGATTGAACATTTGCCATAATGTAAATCGGGTTTCTAGTTACTGCATTCTAAAAAAAATGGACTATAGACTACAAAATCCATTTATTCTCCGATTCCATTCGTCTTAAATTAGACTAAAAAAAAAAAAAAAAATTAAACTAATAATCAGTCAATAATTATAATTCCCTTTTTCATCGATTTTTTTTTTTTTTTTTGGGCGTAGCTGGGAGCAGTGCAGACAAGTGGCCCTCAGGAACTCCACAAATCAATCCAATTCATCTATTCTTCCGTTTTATCCCATTCTATTCTTTCTTCCCCTCTGTAACTGATAGTAAAATATAAATTAAAAAAATCTTAGTTTCTGTTTTAGATGTAACTCCAAACTTTTATTACGTGTTGTACTGATTGCAGCTATATTTCGTTGTTTTCATTTTAGATGTAACTCAGAATTTCGATTATGTGTTTTGGAACGGCGATCTGAATTTCCGTCTGGCCACGCCGAGGGCGAAAGTGCTCGAGTGGCTGTCGCACACCAGTTTTCCTCTGCCTCCGCATCTTCCCCACGGATATCTGCACCACGACCAGCTCTGCTCGGTTTTGACCGACGGCGCGGCCTTCCGGGGCTTCATGGAGGCCAACATCACCTTTCCCCCAACGTACAAAGTAACAATTATTATTAAACTATATTTTGGTCTATGTCTTAGTATATCTAAGGTCATCTTAGGTCTATATTATCTTGGTCTATATCTTAGTATTACACTGAATTGATAAATTACTATGTTTTAACAACACTTATGTATTAAGTAATTAATATTATATATATATGCTGCCCAAGGGCGTACCTTGCGAGGGGCAGGGGGGCAGTGGCCTCCTCCCCCCCACAACCCGCCTCGCTGCACAGAGATATCTATAATAAAACCTCACCCTGACGTCTTCAGGTGCATAGGCCATGGCAAAGCAGTTCTGAAATTGTACTACAGATGGATACTTTGTTATTACATATACATTATTACATATACATTACAGATACATTTCATAATGCATAATTCATTTCATAATCCTCGAAACAAATATGAGTCCCCCCCCCCCCCCCCCCCTAATTGATATCCTGGGTACGCTCTTGATGCTGCTGGACTTAATACAATTTATTTGTATAACAACCAGGATTTAAGTTTAAAGTATGAATGTGTTAATTTGGTTTTAGTATGATCCTGGTACCCAGAATTTTGATACTTCTTCGAAGCAAAGGGCGCCGGCGTATACGGATCGAATTCTCTTCAAACATAGACAAACTAGGCGATTGAGCAGTCAACCTGATACTGCTCCGTTGAGTTGTCTAGAATACGATTCCGTACCTTCGATAACGACGTCGGATCATAAGCCCGTTTGGGGAGTTTTTAAAGCACACGTACGACCTGGAATAGACACGTAAGTATCCGCATCTACAATCTACAAGTATCCGTATCCGACACGTAAGAATACGCTCTTGGCAGTCCACTTCTAATAACCTCTCTCTTAGCGTAATTTTCTGAACACTTTCCAACCTTTCCAACCCAAAAAAACCTTTCCAACCCTTCGGATGATAACCCGCTTCTCTCATACAGTTTCCTTTTATTCAGCCCCCAACCACTCTCTTTATTCACTACTCTTAGATTATTCTTAATTAATAGTAATAGTAATTATTAGTAATTCACAGCTGACACGTAGGAAAATTCAATTGGCACGCGAACTATTTCTCACGCATGCCTTCTAAACTTCTACTTTTCTAAAAGAAATTTGTATCTCAATCTACATCAATCTACATTTGTGCAATATCAAGGTGTAAAGTATAAGACGTCTTATATTCAGGCTAATACGATAACTGATTTTCACCATACGAAATCATTGTTCATTCATTATAACAGTTCATTCAAAATATCATACATTTCAAAATTTAAAAAAAAAATGGCACGTAGTGGGAAATTACGAGACCATCGAAATTACTTAAATTAGTTTAAGACAGGATATTGCAAAGTCTAGTGCCATATGTCTATACTCTGTCCGGCGAGAGAATGCATAAACCCATAAAATATATTGAAAACCCATGAAACATACCCCCACTTTATTTCGAGTGCGCGGTTTTTAGTTGTCCGTATTTGAAAAACTGTCACATATTTCTTAACTCAAACTAATCTGCGCGTCCCTGACCCCTCATACCTCGGCGCAGTACAACTGCATTCTCTCGCCGGTCAGAGTATTTTATTTATTTATTTATTAACCTACTGGCATATAGAAACCAAAAGAAAGGCATAAGGAAAATGGCATAAAGAAAGAAAAAAATATAAATTTAAAAAATAAAATACAAATACAAAAATATCTGTAACTGACACAAAATAAACTCCAATTTCCTTTATAATACACCTTCTCTGTTACCAGTTTGCTCTTTCCATCTTTTTATCCGTCTCAGCAGTTTCAGACTCTTTCCGCTATCATTCATAGATTCCTCCCATATTCTTATTTATATTATGTTCAATGTTAGTTTTAGTTATATATGTAAATTTTGGAATCAATTTATAAACCCGTAAGGGTAATAAATAACATAATACCTATCATACATTCCTCCCATTTCTTTCCTTCCCACCTCTCTCCCTCATTCCATTCACCCCTTGTACACTCTTCCATCCAATGCTCCCAAGTATCCTCTGCTGTCCCACAAATACTACAATTTCTATGCTCCTCACTCATCCAGTATCTTCTTCTACGCTCCTCAATCCACACCTATACCTTGCTAACATGACTTGTGCATCGTCCTTTTGATTTACACTGAAATAGGTTGGTAACTGCCCATGTACCTGTACCTTTACATACCCTTTATGAAAATTACTACTTTCTATTTTGCTTTGCCGCTCCTGTAGGTCCACTTCTTGCAAACATTCTACCAACCTTTCGGCCCACAGTGGCCTTTCCTGCTTTAGCGTTTCGAGCCCCTCACCAGATATACCACCTCTTTCATACAATTTCCTCTTATTCATACCCCAGTGACTCCCTTTCATACCGCCTCCTCCCACTCGATTTACCATTCTAAAAACCTCTTTTATTAACCTTTCATCTCCTATTTCACTCACCTTATATTCAAACCTTATGACCTTTCTTGCTGCCATGACTGCCACCTTGCACGCATTCACCTCCTGGAGGACGATGTAACCAGGTGTCGACCTATCAAGCTTCAGGATTTTTTTGAAAAACTTTAACTGGACTCCCTCTATCCTGTCCTCCTCTCTCGTCCCCCAGACTTCTGAGCCATACAATAAAATGCTTCTCGCACACACCGTCTCAGCCGCCCTCAAGTTTGCTTTGAATTTATTCCTCCATTCATTCCAGACTCGCCCAGCTGCCACCCACGCTTTCTTCACTACATACTCCACATGCTCTCTATTGCTACCTCCATTTCCAAATACATACCCCAGATACTTAAACCTTTGCACCTCCTCGATTTCTCTCCCTCTCCATTCAAACCGCTCTTTCTTGAACTTCCCACCTCTTTAGAACCGCATCCATTTAGTTTTTTTCCACATTCACACTCAAATTTCTTCTTTCAAAAAACCCTCTCACCCTTTGAATCACCTCTCTCAATTCCCCAGCTGTCTTGGCAAAAACCACTACATCATCAGCATGTGCTAAACTCCACACTTTTTGTTCTCCCTACCACCACTCCTCCAGCTTGCCCGTCTGCCAAAACTCTTTCCAAATCAGCCACATAGAGATTGAAAAGTGTGGGGCTCAGTGGACATCCCTGCCTCAGGCCCTTTTTTATCTCGAAATATTCCGTTACACACTCATTCACCCTGATTACACACCATTTCCCTATACACCTCCCTCACATTCCTCCTCACCCTCTCCGAAATACCCTTTTTAACCAAACATTCATACAATCTCCCTCTATCTACGGAATCATACGCTGCTTTCAGGTCGATAAAAAGAGCAAAAAGGGTCCCAGATCTAATTTCCTGATCAATTATAAATCTAAGCGTTATGACTTGCTCGACTGTGCCTCTTCCCTCTCTGAATCCTGCTTGCACCTCTGGTATTAATTGCTTTTGCTCTGACTCTTTTCTCAACCGCCCTTCTAGAATCTTGGCGAACATTTTGTAGGAAGAGTTCATCAGCATGATCCCCATGTAATTCTCCACCTTTCCTTGTCCCCATTTTTGTGGATTGGCTGTATTATCCCCTCTTTCCAGCTCTCTGGGATACCCTTTGTCCCTTTCCATATCTTGTTAAACTCCTCCGTAAGCTTGTCGATACATTTCTCTGGTACCAACTTCCACGCTTCATTTCCAACTCCGTCCGGTCCTGCCGCTTTCTTCTGCTTTAAGGCTGCAATTACCTGGTGTATTTCCTCAGCCGTATTTTCTTCTTCACCTACTTCTTCAGCTGCTCCCTTCTAACACTGTCTTTCCCACGATCCACCATTATCTCCACTCCTTCCAATAGAACCATATAGTGCCTTAACCAGGTTTCCTTAGGTATACTGTCTGGAATTCGCTCCTTCTTCCCGCTCTTCTCCTTTAAATATTTCCACAGCTGCGCTTCAGTATAATCTCCAGTATTCGTTGTCGCTCTCTTCTCTCCCACATTTCTTTCTTTCTCCTCTCCAGGTTTCGTAAGTCCGCTCTCGTACTTAACCACAGTTCCTTGTCACCGGTACCCTCTCTCCACCTTCTTGTCACCTCTCTATATTTTTGTTTCTCCCTTGTGAATTCCTTCCGCCCATAATCTTCCCACTCTTCCTTCTGTGACTCTCCTCCTGACCATTGCTGCTTCCATTTCCTCGATTATCATATCTATATCTTTTAAATTATCCCAGTCTATTGCCTCCATTCTTAATTTAAACAGCTCCGTCGCGCCGCTATCCCACCTGGTAACCCATTTTTCTTTCCTGGACCCCTCTTCTACCTGCTGCTTTAACGTGACCAGTATTGGCATATGGTCAGATACACCTTTCACTCCGATCTCCATCTCTCTAATTTCTTGTCTCGCGGAGTCGTTAACAACTGCAGTGTCTATCACCGACACCCCCCTGAACTCCCAAACGTATACTGTTCCCTCCCAGGTCAGAGTATAGACATTAAATCATCTAGATTAGGTAGTTTAAGACAAGATATTGCTAGAGTAGATAAGATAAGCCTAGAGGAGGGTAGATAAATTAATCTCATTAATTTTTTAGGATGCCATTAAATGCAGGGATGTTTAACCGAGACGTTTACTTAGAAGGCATCAAACGCAGAGCCATGGCCCATCATGGTAAAGATGACAACATGGTATGTTCGATACAGTAACTACCCGGTTACCGTTTTAAAACGTTTACTTTTTTAGTAAAATTCTTAGTAACTCTCCATTTCTGTTTTCATCCAATAGTTGCTTTAATTTCTCAATTGTTGTGGTAATTCGGGTTAGATTCAACAGTTTAGTTACTACTTTGGTATTAATACAGTATAATCTTGATAATCCGCCGGTTGGTTAATCTGACACGTTCCGTAATCCGGCGCTCTGGGGAAACAGTCTTTTCTTTACGCTGCCCCACGCCGGATATAAACCTCGCGCACAGAAGAAATAAAGTCAAAAACAACAAACTATTGCTTGGAAATAGGTCTAGCCAACACACCCTGCTTTTAACTCTGAAAACTTAATTGACGGTTCTGACCAAGCTAAATCCACTCTACAATTGTCTTACTTACTATCAAAGTAAGTTCAAAGTTTGTACATGTTTTTTTGTATGTACACATTTACCTATATAGACACATATTTTATTCTTTCTGAAATACAATTGTACATTGCAAATATAATAGGGAATATGCATAAAATTTAAATTTTTTTCAAATGTAAATTTTTTCCGAATCTTTATTGACCGAACATTTAAACTAAGCCATTATTTTTGTAATTAATATCTTTTTAAATACTTAAAATTAATAAATAAAAGTGCAAAATTAAGCGAGGGAAATTCAAATTTGTAAAACGCCATTGGTTAAAACAAAAGTGACGTAACATACCATATAAACAAGTCCGTATTTTTTACATTTGTATGTCATTGCAGTCTTTTGGTTAGAAAACAAACGTCAAAAAACGTCAAGTTAAAAATGAAAACAGCTGCAGTAAACAATGGACTGAACTGTCAGTGGTAATTGACGTCATCAACAGACCGCGCGAAAAATGGCGGCGTTTCAACAGCTCAAATTTTCTTTCAATTTTAAATATTTTTTTAAACTTAATTACAGCATTTTTAAGCAATATTTATATTTATTACTATGTTATAACGGTGTAAACAGTGAATTAAAAATATTACAACAAAACATGCATATTCCCTATTATACATTGCAAATACAATTTTACATTGCAAATACAATTGTACATTATCTTGATATATGTAAAATTGTTATAGATTTGTTTTAATCCTGATAATCAGGATTTTTGATATAATCCGGAGGTTGTCTGGCCAATATGTGTCGGATTGTCAAGATTAGACTGCAGTAACTAATTATTGTTTTTTTTTTTTGTTGATATTATTTTGCTCTTAACTTCTGTTAGAAATGTTTGGTTAGTTCTAGTGATTTATTCGTAAATGGGCACAATTCTTGAATAGACTTAAGTGAGGGAAACGCTCAAAAATATCAACATACTGGCTGTTTACTACATTCAAAACAGCCATGACGTTTATAGTACCTGTTTTAGTCAGTTATGGAGTATTATCCACCCTTTTCCTAAAAAAAAAGAAAAACAAGTATTAGTTGTTATTTATCAGTTATTAGGTTGTTCTTACCTTTAATATTATTAGTTCTATAACTTTTAATATTTATTATCTGTAGCTATAACATTTTAAAATTATTAATTGTTACTTTAAGCTGACTTAAATTTTATTTGAATCTTTTTACAAAGTGCAATTTTATAATTCGAAAGTTTATAACTCGAAATATTTATTCGGTTTTGTTAAAGTTTTACGAATTTATTAATATCGCAATACTCCATTAAAAGACAAAAAAAGGTACTTACGTATTAACGCCACCGCAGCGAGAAGTTGCGCTACCGCGCGATATGTGGTCTAGATTTATCTGCTTTAATATAATCTAATCTAACCCTTATCCAATATTTTTTCTTATCCTTTAAGTATGGATGTGGAGTCTCACAGGCTCCGCACGGTTTAAGAAAGTTAAGAAAGTTGATTATAAATACCTGTTTTTTTCTTATTAGGGACCTATTTTCAGATACAGAAATGGTTTTCATGTGATTCGGAATCAGTTTCTAGAAAAAAGTTGCTTGTGAATTGCTTGAATTGAAGTTCCTTGTGAGAGACTCCGCACTAGTGTTAAAAAAATTTGACGTCCATACTTAAAGGTTAATTCGGATCGAGAACGCGCTACCGCTCGATATGTGATCTCGATTTATCTGCTGCATTATAACTTAATCTAACCATCTATTTTTTTCAAATCTGTAGCTGCGGTGGCGTTAGTACGTAAGTACCCAAAAAATCTTCTAGTCAAAAGCGTATTATATTTTTATATATATTTAAGGAGAACTACTTAATTTATTTAGTTAATATTAATTTATTAAGATTGAATGCAATTCTTACATTTTTTTTTTATGCAAAATTGATTTTTATCGGAATCCTTAAGCAATAAACTTCTCGGATGCAAACAATATTATACGCACAATTTGGTTTCGGTTCACTCAAATCTGTATATATTGAACGATTTTATTGTATATATTGAAATCATTTTATTCTTTTTGGGTCGATTCCTACCTGCGCGACACTCAACTACGCGACGTCGTGCGACATCGCCTGTCAAAGAATGATTACATTGTTTTAAATGGGCATTGCAATGGGTCGTCCATTAATCACGTGATGTTTTTTAGCAACTTTTTAAACCCCCCGTCCCCTCCGGTGGTACAAATCATCTAAAAAAATTTCAGAATTTTATCTTCAAACACAATCCTATAGAATATAAGAAAAGTTAAAGCTGGCTCAAGCCAGCTCCACACTTTGGCTAACACGGCCAGGCTAATGTGTGTTCCAACATTTGCCCTTCTTTCACACACAACAAGTGGGCGTGTACATATTGGCTCACAAGTGCCAACTTCTCAGTTCACAAGTTGTGAGACATGTCTGGTGATCTTGATCTTGAACCTAGCGGTTGCTGCTTTTTATATAGCATCTGCTGCTTGCAATGTAATAAATATATGGCCAATGTGTGGAGGGAGAACTTGTCATGTGGGCGCATGCGCCAATTCCTTTGAAGCAGGACAGAAAACCGACAACCCCATGGGCAACCGCCAATGCTTGTGCCAACGTCCACCAGCCCATTCACAAGCGCCAACTTCTTCATCCACAGATTGGCCATGTGACGTATGCCACATCACATGGCCAATGTGTGGAGCCGGCTTCACCCGAACAATTTATCGCTGGTGTACATATGCGAACTGCTATATATAAGTTTGGATAAACAATGCAAAATAAGTTTTGCAAATTCTATTTTCGCATGAATGAAAACAGACTTTTCAATTATACAAAATCTGGTTTTACCAAGATTATTTCAGGAGACAGGTGGCATTGAAAATGTATGCATTCTTGAACCAAGTCAGTCTAAATCATTAGGATACATTTCTTCCAAGAAAAGAACTTTTACCGTAAGGGTTGATGATGAAAATTCACCCATTTTGGTCAAAAATGAAAACTTTTCATTGAACCTGTTGTAGGCCTCCTGTTATTTTTTTTAATTCGGATACGAGTCTATCAATAAGGACGAGAAATGTGTGCACACAACCGTAGAAAAACGAATACATATAAGAAATTGCATGACTCAATCAGCAGAGGCAGGCGGCTTTTCTTTTCCGTGGCTTTTTCGTTTGTATCGCTGCTCTATATCTGTTTCTCTCAGACTCAATGCCAATACAACCCTGAAAGTATCACTTGTAGTCACTCATTTCTCATCGCGTGTTTCAGCATATATATTTTTTCTTTTCGGTTGTCTTTTTCCCATGTCTTTTGTTTACTGCTTCGACACGCTTAATTCCATCGCCTTTTCTTCAAAATGTTTAAAATTCTCTCGTTCAGCTATGAAAAACTTGCTAAGGGATTAGTAAAATCGGCAACAGTGATCACATCTACGGTAAAAGCCTGCATTTGAATATTCAATTTGTTTATTCTTAAAAAAAAAACACCCCCAACAACCATTACCGCCGTTTCTTGAAGTCACTCCCAAGGGCCATCATACCCCTCAGGTCCTGTGTGAATGGAGAAATCATCAAAGTGGTTTATTCTTAAAAAAAAAACACCCCCAACAACCATTACCGCAGTTTCTTGAAGTCACTCCCAAGGGCCATCATACCTCTCAGGTAATGTGTGAATGGAGAAATCATCAAAGTGGACCTGCCAGCCCTCCAGAGGCGAAACTATGCTGACCACAAGATCCCAGATAGGCTCAAAGACATGCCAATACTTGAGAATACCATATTCTTCAACATGGCCGAGTTGGCCTACTTCCGTCATAATGCTTGCAATGTTGCTGAAGGCAAGCTAGTCGATGACTTGAAATATGTTCCGGGCTCCCGCTTAACACTCGAACAAAGAAAAGCCAAGGTTAAAGGAATCTTGCAGTTGATGGAGCAGTTCGATTTACAATATTCAAGTTGCTTTCCCCATTCATAGGGACACCACATTCATAGCAGAGTACGAGATCATTGAGGGCTATAGGGCCCAACACAGCTCCTACAAGCTTCCCTGCAAAGGAGGTATTTGTTACTCATTGCACATGTGCAGAGATAAGGTGAAAGCCTTAGGCGCCCTAAGTACCTTCAAGTGTGCTTGGGTCGACGTGCCCTTGGACGGTGCAAAAGCCGGTATTAAGATCAACGCCGTTTTGGTAAATTTAAAAGTAGTCCCGTCGCTGCGTTTCGCGTTACAGGTTTTCTGTACAATCATCCTTTGATTGATTCCAAAGTTTTAAGCACTTCGTGCCAAGAAACTCTCAAACTTCTAGATGCGTCCTCTCTAGCTAACCAACGCGTTAAATTTACTCTCTTTAGCGTTTTCCCTTCCCAATTTCAGTTATTAACTTTTGCCAGCGTTGTGTCGAATTTATAAAAATCTTAGTCTTAGATATTCAACATGACTCGCTAAAAAATGATCCAATCCAGTTAACAGTTCCAAAACGCTACAATAATTTCCATTATTCAGATCACTGAACTTTTCATTTTTCCCACACCATTTTTTTCATTTTTCCATTTATAGCACAGAACCGAAGAAAAAGCCGCCGAAATGAAAAGCCGCCTCTGTTGAACGACTCATGCAATTTCTTATATGTATTAGTTACATATAAGAAATTGCATGACTCAATCAACAGAGGCGGCTTTTTCGTTTGTATCGCTGCTCTATATCTGTCTCTCTCAGACTCAATGCCAATACGCGACGTATGCCCCTAACAGCTCGGCCCCGTCGATCCTGACCAAACTACTACGTAAATTGTAGAAAAAATTAATTTGACGATATGTGGTGAAACATATTACATGTTGAATTATTTGTGTGGACCTAACAACATTTATATTATCCTTTTCGCTACGGGGTGCTTTTCTACAAGTCGTGCCCTGTGTACGGGGTACGAGGGTAGTGCGGATTCGTCCGGTTTCCGTAGTTAGGTACTTACTCTGCGTATAAATACGGTTCCCGTAGTTTAGTAGTTTCAAATTAATTTTAATTTACTCGTTTCATTTTATTTTCTTAATGGGCAACCTAAATAATACGCAATTCAGTTCTTGGTAGGCTTACGTAGCATACGTCCGGAATTATAAATGAAAGGCTGGACAGTCCTGGTTTATGCGTTTTTTGAGGGGCTGCAGTGAAATGATGCAAGCGATGTTAGGGGCATACGTATTGGCATTGAGTCTGAGAGAGAGACAGATATAGAGCAGCGATACAAATGAAAAAGCCGCCGAAAAGAAAAGCCGCCTCTCTTGATTGAGTCATGAGCTATTAATACGGTTCCCATAGTTTGGGCCAAAATAATTTATTACTCTAAAATCAAGTTTTTATGTGTCTATAACATTTTTAGTAGTGTATATGATAATTATAATACAGTGGATAAGTTAATTTCCCATATTAAGTACAAAAAAAAACGCTGGCGTATTAATCCGGTTCTTGTACACAGGGCACGAAAATATTTTACGGCTTTATCCGGTTCACGTAGCGAAAGGGTTAAGGTATATAAAAATGAATCGTTTTAATTTCTGTACGACCAAAAAAATGTTGGCCCCAAATTTGCCGCCCTAGGCTAACCTAACCTACTCAGCCTGCTGGTAAATCCAGCACTGTCTCCCAGTTTATACATTGTTTTGAAACAAAACATACGCCGCAACGATTTACGCATGTATTCGGCGTCAAAATCACAGATTTCTACTGGGACTGGCAGTGAGTCACGCGCCGCTTTTCGGTTAAAAATCGGTTAAAAATAAATACACGTGATATCTCACTAAACCTCCCCCTCCCATCTCGTGATGTTTCGTGATTTTTCACAAACCCCCTCTCCCCACTAGAGCCTCGAGTGATTAATGGACGATCTCATAGTGCTGTGTTTCCCAAGTGTGGTACGCGTACCACAAGGGGTACTGAAGGGGTACGAAAAGTTTTTTGAAAATTTTCCTTTTTTGTGTGTGCCAAAGCAAATATAAAAATAAACTTTTTATAAATAGTTTAAATCAATAAACGTATACATTGCAAACTATCTGTTAATTCCTATGGATCAGCTGTGAATCTGCGACATTTCAATCATCTTTGATAGCTAGTCAATACGATAGAAAGCAAAATTAATTTCTGAAAAATTCCGTTTTTAAATGACTTTGTTACATTTTCTTTTATAATTATTATACTGTTGACGATAGAATGCTTTAAAGATTGTTTTTGTGCATTTAAAGATAAGCAGAAACTCTCTTATAAAGAAGAACATTTTCTTCGAATTTATAAAAATAAATCCCAATCTGAGGATATTATTTAAAAAATATGAGTACAGTTTTTGTTTGCAATAGAATATGCCAGAAATTTTCTACTAAGGGGTACGACGTTTTAAAAATATTTGAAAGGGGTACACATGAATCGAAAGTTTGGGAAACACTGCCATAGTGAGAACGTGCCCATTTAAAACAATGTAATCATTATTTGACAGGCGATGTCGCATGACGTCCCGGAGCTGAGTGTCGCGTATATGAGAATCGACTTTTATTCAACATCCCGTTGTTCGACCAAAGAACATTTTTTATTTGTTTTAATAAATTTTGCAAAAATAATATTTATTTTTGATAAATTTATTAAAGTGATATCTAGTCAATGTGTTAATGTGTTTTAAACCTAAAGATCCTTGTTACCAAAAAAAATTATATAAAGAAAAAATATTTTTACCTCTATATACAAAAAAAAAAAAAAAACTCAACTGTGGTAGATTTTTGCCTTAAAGACCTTTCTAAGTGTTAAAAACAACTGTCTAATATAAAAAGAAAATCCGCTGTAAAAATTCAATGTTTTACAAATAATATATGTTTGATGTATTTTATTTAAATCAGATATTTATAGAAGAATCATTTGATTATTTCTTTTCTGTGAAACTTTTATGTAGTAAAACCATTGTGCCTCTTGACTATGTGAAATATATATACACTTTCTACCTTTTTAAGATGTTTGCTGTTAAGCGGGAATTGTGAGAAGAAAATTTGAGCTATTTTTTTTCCAAACTAAAATGCCTTCCGATCATTGTTATGTATTATAAATGTTTATCCTGAAATAAAGTCTGATGAAAAATAATTCTTTCACTTTACAAATTACAGTTTGCATCATCAATCTACGTCCTAGCATTCCTTATAGCAGATGGAAATAGTGCAGATCTAAATTAAAATATATGAAAAGAATTAAGGAAACTTTAATTCACAAATTGACTAATAACATAAATAAAATATAAATATTAGTACGGTGTGGCTCCTGCATTTTACTGCTAAGAGAGATCACGAGGTCACAAGAAATGACATAACATATTATATAAGTCCATACTGATGAAGCCAAGGATAGGACTAACTTGGGCTGCCTTTGGCAAGCTGAGACACGTATTAAAAACAGACATACCGATGTGAATCAAAAGGTGTGCGACCAGTGCGTTCTCCCGGTATTGACATATGGCTCGGAAACTCTAACATTAACACAGAGAACTGTTAATAAAATAAGAATAACTCAACGAGCCATTGAGAGGTCCATGTTAGGAGTAACATTACGAGACAAAATCAGAAATGAAGAACTACGCAGAAGAACAAAAGTTACGGATGCAATTGAAAATCACACACCTAAATTGGAACTGGGCTGGTCACGTCGGACGAATGTCGGACAACAGAGACGTAGCACATAGAAATAGAGGACGACCGCCGACCCGATGAACGGACGATTTAAGGATTTCACCGAACTGGATCCAGGATGCCCAAGACCGAGCAAGATGGTCTAGGTTAAGAGAGGCTTTTGTCCAGCAGTGGACGAGACAAGCTGTGATATGATGATGATGATGAAGGCAGAAACGCGTCTATGGATGTTCATAATTATTTTCATTTATCAAGTTATGTCAGTTCTTGTGACCTCGTGGTCTCTCTTAGCAGTAAAATGCAGGAGCCACACTGTACTAATAATTATATTTTATTTATGTTATCAGTCAATTTGTGAATTAAACAACGTATGGTAGTTTCCTTAATTCTTTTCTTACAATATGAAAATTCACATTGTAATTTTTTCCTATTTTTTATAAATGAAAATAATTCCAAAATAAAATGATGTTTGTATTTGGTGGACAGAAATTATTGGTAAAGCACGTTTTTGTGACATTTGCATCTGCAATCAGTATAAGTTGGGTCCGAATCTGGATTGTGGGCCAATTTTCCAGGAGTTGTGTTAACTAACTCTTTGTGACAATTTCGACGGCACACATCACGTTGACATGGATTCCCCGGCAATCTTTCTCCCATCATATTCTTCTTATAATGCTGGCAAAAGAAAAGCAAATTAAACACACAAATTATTTTTATATTACTCATGCACGAGAAATCCCACCTCTCGTTGTATTTCCACATAACCTGGGAAACGCACGCAAATATTCAATATCGCTAGGTTACATTAAAATAAATAAATAAAAAATAAAATGTAAACATAATCAAGACCTCGATCTTAAAAAAGTGACGTGAAATTTTTTTCCATACAAAACAATAATAAAAATTAAAGAAAACATTCTAAAATTAGTATATATTCTATGGTGATACCGGAGACTGAGGAGTTTTTATGGCGAATCAACACCATCGGAGACAATTGAAAAAGCAAATTCTTCGTTTTTGATTCCAATTTTTTGGATAGGCCCTGGATCCCATTTGTGTATTCTGCACTAGTATATGGACCACCGATCTGGCAAAAGGCGATCAAATAGACCAGGGCTGTCCAACCTTTTTGTAGTGGCGATCTACTTTTTGGTATATATTGTTGCCAAGATCGACCAAAACGCGTAACGGGCTACCGGGGGGTCTGTGGTCATGAAGTGCACATGGAGAAAATTTTGAGAAAATGCATAACATATTGCCATTTAAAAGATGTTTTTCATGTAAAAAAACCTAATACGAAAATCAGAATTAATTTTTTTATGTAGATTCTTATTCTCAGGGCTGCACTTTTAGCCAATTAATAAATTGATCGTCAATGAATTTAAAGATAATTATTAGATAATTAAAACAATTAAATTAAAGATGTTTTTTTAACTATTACTTAATTAATTATTACTTTTATAATTGCAATCACATATCTCACTCTAGCAAACGTGAGTGATTGTGTTGATTGTCTGAGTGATTGTTTTTAGCTTTGATTGTTGAGTGTAAAAGTGGCCCTAAATTTATGAAAAAAAGAATCTATTATATAATATTTATTAAACATTCACAGGAACAAAAAGTATTGAAATTTATATAATATTTGATATTCAAGATGTTCATCAGTTAAAGAATTTCTTATTTTTGATTTTAACAACATTCATATCAGAAAATGCGGATTCCGCCAAATACGTCAAGCCAAAGCAAGATCAATTTTTGTGCCGCATTTGTCCAGACCGCGTGAGAAATCGCACAGAGCCAACGCACATTAGTGTGCAGCAAAAGTTCGTTATCATTATCTTCATTTTCTAATCTAAATAGAAGTATAGAATTGATTATTTTAAAGACAGTTCATAATATTGTATGTATTAAGTGTGCTTGAAGCGTGTTTTAATTTTTACTTTATATTTATCGAAATATATTTTTAAGTAAGTACATAGGAGCGTGAGAAAACTAAAGATCGACTCAAAATCACGCCGCGATCCACCGGTAGATTGCGATCGGCCGGTTGGACAGCCCTGAAATAGACCTTTTTATTTTTTACCGCCAAGTTTATTACCGCCCGGTAATATGAAAGTTTCGCTCATATATAGTTATACGTCAAAAAGTTCGGGCAATTTTGACATATAACATGGCGGAAATTGACGCATGCGCACAAAAAACTATGAAAAGGTGTATTCAAAAAATTAAAAAACATAATAACAAGAGTTCAACGCAAACTACTAATCAAAATAGCACAGGCATATAAGACAGCCTCTACCGAAGCGCTACAAGTCATAACGGGAACACCATCTATAGACCTCATAATTGAAGAAAGGACCAAAACATACGACGTAGGACCTGAAAACATAGGAAAAGAAAGAGAAGAAATTAATAAATAAATGGCAGGATAGATGAGATAGCCAGCCGCAAACACCCAGCTGGACAAAACGATTAATACCGATGGACAGAGCGGAAGCACGGATAAATCACTCACTATACAACACAAGCAATATCAGGACTAGGGATTTCAATCCGGTGTCATTATCAATTTCGGCCGGATCCGGCCGTATTTCAATCGATCCGGCCGGATCCGGTCGGTTCGATCATATCAGGACTAGGGATTGCAATCCGGTGTCATTTTTAATCCGGCCGGATCCGTCCGAAATGATTGCGGATGGAATTCGGTTGATCCGATGCTGATCGGTACTACATTTCACACTACATTTTACTACACTGTACTATATGTATACACTGTATAAATGTGTGTGTGTGTGTGTGTGTAAACCTCATATATAATACACTCACTCGATTATCCTGAAAACAGTCCATTTTGGAACGAAAAGGGAAAATTATCCTGATAATTTTCCCTTTTCGTTCCAAAATGGACTGTTTTCAGGATAATCGAGTGAGTATATTATTATTGTGTATTAGTGAGTGTTTTATCCTGATAATTTTCCCTTTTCGTTCCGAAATGGACAGTTTTCAGGATAATCGAGTGAGTGTATTATATATGAGGTTTTCACACACACACACACACATTTATAATTCGACAAACAATTAAAAATGTAATGCAGTGTAGGTTTTAGTATTAAATCTAACATAATATTTAACTTTAATTAATCTACTGAGATCACAACAATTAGGTATTTGAGCGTAACAAGTCTTATTCTTATATTTATGACAGACATCATGATGGATCTGTCTAATGGATGGCACAATTATTACAATAATGAGTTTATAACTATTTAGTTTAATCAACTTACTATAAATACGTATTTGCCGGTGTATAAAGCTAGGTCCACACTGGGCAACAAATTGCTGACAACATGTTGCTGTAAACTAAAACATAACATGTTCCTGTAAATAAAATGCATCAAAGAAATTTGTTGGTAGTTGCTTGTATCCGTGTATCCGTTTTCCCGATAACATCATTCTTATATGGGTAACATCGCTCAGTGTGGACAACATTTTGCGTGAATCCCAGTGGTGGAGATTCTTTTCATTTTTGTTACATTTGTGCAGGTTAGCTACCTACTTCGTTTTTGTTATAATAATATTCATCAATTCTTAATTATAATTATAGTTTATAATTTAAAAAAAAAACCGGCCAAGTGCGAGTTGTGACTCGCGCACCGAGGGTTCCGTACAAACTTGTAAGTAAGGTATCTTTTTTTTGTGGAGGACGTAGCAAGCACATTCAGTTAACTTGTTAAGGCGTTGCTAGTAAACAAACAAAACTCGTCCCAATTATCATATATATAGTCTTGGTTTAGCAAACAGGAGCGGGTGGGTGACACCTGTGCACTAAAGATAACCCAATTCTTACTATTTGTGCAAACCACGAATCACATAATTCTACTATCATATTTCTACTAAAGCTGTTAACTATTGTCGTGATAATGGGATTATCTATCTTTTAGTGTTATAATATAACCATTTCATACAATTTCCTTTCTGTATTAAAGTGCCCCACGTGATGTATCTAAGTACCCCGTTGGTGGGGCAGAATG
The DNA here is from genome assembly GCA_944588485.1 of Phosphuga atrata. Lineage (NCBI taxonomy): Eukaryota > Metazoa > Arthropoda > Insecta > Coleoptera > Silphidae > Phosphuga > Phosphuga atrata. The sequence continues at coordinate 6,981,244 of OX155893.1, read as the reverse complement.
ATTCAAAATCCATTTTTTACAAAACACGTAATTTTCCTTTTCTATAACAACTTAAACAATTTTGATCCTTGACATTATAATATTTATACATTTAGCTAGACGTTGAGTTGAAAATAAATAAAAAATATTACGTTTATACTTATGTTATTTGATTTTCAATTTTTATGAATCAATCTGCTCCACCTACCCCTATGTAGATTATAAAGAAAAATTAGACGAAAAATAATATATACAGGATGTTACGGGACTTGAGTATGTCGCATGTCGGTTATAAACAAGCAAAATTTAGACATAATATATACCCTGTATATATTATGTATATAGAGCGTACGTGATGAAATGCATAACGAATATAAACAAAGAAAATTCGGAATAAACAGCTAGGTGCCAACACATACTTTTTAACCTTAGGACCTAACTGTATGCAACCCATATGCTTCTGGAGCCTGACAATACCACTACGACAACATTAGTGTATTTTCATAAGTTTCTAACAGTAAATTCGCATTTTTCTTGTAATTAAACTACATATTTACGGGTTTCAGTTTCATTTTTCCCTTTACATGTGCTGTAAGACACCGCTTCTTGCCAAATTTCATGATTCTAGGTCAACGGGAAGTACCCTATAGGTTTTGATTCCCTTGTGAAATCGCAAAATATGAGACATAAACGGTCATATCTTTTGATCGCGTTGACTTACAAGTTTGATTTTTTCACAGCTGAAAGAGACCGCAGACCCGAGTATTTGATACAAATTTCAACTTGTTACCTCTACGCGTTCCTGAGAAAAATGATCTTGGCAGACAGACAGACAGACGGACATACAGACAGAAAGACAGACAGACAGACAGACGGACAACAAAGTGATCCTATAAGGGTTCCGTTTTCGGTACGGAACCCTAAAAAGTGATGGAGAATAGTGGTGGTGAAGAAATTAAATATTCCTGGACCAAACAAAAAAGCACAGAACTGATAGAAATGCAGCTATCACAACATAAGCAGCACAAACACCAGCAGCTTTCATGTCCATTTTCAACATTTGACTGGTTGTGGTGTAGACGCACAACATCACAGACAACATGTATCCAGATACAATTGAAGCAACTTCATGTCAACATGTTGCCACCAATTTGTTGCCTAGTGTGGACATACCTTCATATTGCATTTACATGTCAAAGTGTTGGCAACATGTTGCCACCAATTTGTTGCCTAGTGTGGACATACCATAAGGCGCATCCTAAAATGTAACCTACTTTTTGTGCGCCTATAACCCGGACCTATGTTTTAAAGGCAATTTTTTTAAAGAAAAAAAAGGTGCGCGTTATACACCGGCACATACGGTATTTATTTTAAGTTTACTAATATTTAACTAACTACTAGTTTAATAATATTTATCACAAAATCAATTTTGGTTTTGAAAAAACCATGCGCACCACGCATTTCAAGTGCCTACTCATGCAACAGAGCGATTATTTTACCAAAAATTAGCATCACTGGATTCGGTATATTGGTACCGGATCCGGTAAACGTTTAGTGATGCGGATTACCGGGTCCGGTTTTCCGGATTGCAATCCCTAATCAGGACACAGGGACTTCCAAAAGTATTTACATAGATTTAAAATAATCGATTCGCCGAACTGCCGCTTCTGCGACGACGAGGACGATGCACACGATTTTCAAGTGCCACAAATATGGGAAAAACAGAAGGAACGTGTTCGCGCCAATTTTAGTAAATCTGTATTCTTAAATTTAACATCTGAATCGATTTCGACACCAATCAACAGAAGGGGAAAGGTGTATCGACCTGGGCCGAAATCGCGCGGTTTATCAATTTTTTACTTCGCGAATTTATATTATTCGGAGAGTATGCTTCGAGTCTGAGAAGCGAAAAGAAAAAAATCGAAACCGCGAACCAAGCTCGACCGATACGTGCACGCATTTAAGTTTATCGTTTCAAGTTAAGTTTAACCAGGGGTGAAATCACGAGCCCAAAGGGCTGTAGTGGCATTCAACGTCTGGAAGACAACAATTTTATTGGATACCTCCACCCATTATCCTCATTTCCTCCCTTAAAATAGGCGTCGTAAAGCGATACACACGTAGTGGAGACGCGAGCAACCCTAACAGGTAAGTGATTAGACCAGCCCTGTTTAAAACTGGAAAATTTGATTTTCGTGAGACACGGTCCAAACAGAACGTTACGTCAAAAATCGGAAGAACTCTAATGCCGGAGAACATCATCGACCTATTGCTGGAAACACCTATCAGATAGGATATCGAGGAAACCTTAAGAGAGATTATGGAAAGCAAAGGCCAAGACGAAAGGAATAATAGAAATAAATAAACGGGACATTCTGACAATCCTACACCCCATGTAATACTTGAAGGTGCAAAACTACTTGACCAAAATGCTAACAAGAGGTATACAGATGGTTCGAAGACAAAGCAAGGTGCTGGTGCAGGAGTGTTTGGAACTCTTACCAAATACTTCGAATCCATGGGAACATTCCCAAGTATCTTCCAAGCAGAGGTACACGCAATCGAAAGATGTGCACAATTCAACCTCGACAGGAATTATCGCAAAAAACGAATTGCTATCCTGTCAGACCACCAAGCAGCCATCACGGTAATTAGCTCTTACAGCATCAGATCCAAACTGTTATGGGACTGCGTGGGAAAGCTAAACAAGCTTGGCAGAGAAAATGAAGTAATGTTATACTGGGTACCAGGACACACTGGTATAGAGGGAAACGAAGAAGCCTAGCAAACAAGGGATCCAATAATCCCTTTATATGAGTTTGAACACCATCCACAAAAGTGTAGATGAAGAAATAAGAGAACAATGGATGAAAACCTGGAAAGAATTTCCAGGGTTGAGGCAATCCAAAGTAATGCTGGAAACCAGCGGCGGATCCAGGATTGTCATTTGGGGGGGGGGGGGGGGGAGTTGGGCTTGATCCCGCTGAGGATAGGTAAAGTAAAGACTAGCAAAGAAAACGGGATAAGTATAAACCCGGGACACATATTGTAAGAAGCCACCGTCCTCTTATGCATTACTCTGGTAAAGTCATCACAGCAATTTGCCGAGAATACCTCCCTCAAATGTGGCTCGCCGCTCACGTTAAAAAACGTAAAGGGGCAAAGGGGTCCCTTCGCTTGTGTCTAAGACCTAGACACCAAACTTAAGTATACGTAAAGGGAGGAGACCTAGGTCTCTGTTAAGCTGTTGCGCCAAAAAGAAGATGAACTGTGAAATTATATTTTCCGATGAGTTCACTTTGCTTTGCCACGGAAGAACTCAAATGCTTTTTTTGGGGGGGGGGGGGGGAGTCTTAACCCCTTGGGGGAGGTTTGGAGGGGTGGTCATAAGCCCCTTGGGCCCGCTGCCTGAACGCACAGGAGTTGCAGTCCTTGAAGCCCACCCAGATCCTGAAATTCCCAAAGGAATCAGGACTAGAGGAGGCGCTCTAAATGGGTAAGTATACCAACGTTCAGTGAAAGAGGGTGAGGTACAATAGATCTGCAAAGGTCGCAGTACAAGTCGTCGCCACCAATACTACAATCTACAATACTTGACGGTCTCCGGGGTGCTGGAAGTAGAAAAGTAGCAAGGAGTTGAGGAGAGGGTTTTTTAGAGGGTAGTCTAGCGACCAAGGCGAGTAGTCCCACACTCTCCAGAGCAACTTGGAGCAACTTGGAGCACTGCACATTGGAGGGCTGTACGTAAATGTATTTTACCCCTCCTCCCGAAAAAAAAGGCCCTGGATCCCAAACTTGTAAGATACATCCCCTCGCATGAGTAATAAAAAATATTGTTTGTAACACGTACGGTATTGTCAATTGCCATTTCGAGAGAATATGCGCACTCACTTCGTTCGTGCGCCCAATTTCGCTCTCGCGTCAAATTGACAACTTACCGCCCTAGTTACAAAATTCACTATTTTGAAAGAATTCAATTGATTTTACCTTAATAACTTTTTCCATGGGGTAAGTTATTCTGCCTCTCTCCTTGGTGGTTTTAATTAGCTTATTGGCGTATTCTAGGAAGTTTTCGTCTTCTAATTTTTGAGCTTCTTTTGCCATTTCAAATTCCTTTCTTTCCATCGCCTTTTTATTTTCTAGTGCGACTTTATTTTCACCCTAAGATTGCAAATCATAATACGAAAATTACTTTGAAAGAAACAAACAAAGTAAGCCTTATTTGGTCTTGTATGGTCTTCTGTGGTCTTGTCTGGACTTACCTGGGCTTGTCTGAACCTATCTGGGCTTGCCTGAGATTTTCTGGTCTCGTCTGGTTTGGCCTGGTCTTGTCTGGATTTGTTTTGTCTTGTATGAACGTGTCTGGTCTTGCCTGGACTTATCGGGGCTTGTGTGGACCTACCTGGGCATGCCTGTGCTTTTCTGGCCTTGTCGGTTTTTATCTGTTCTTATCTGATCTTGTCTTGTCTCTTGTCTCTTGTCCGGTATAGTTTTGTTTGGTCTTGTCTGGACTTGTCTGCTTTGGTTTTGTTTAGTCTTGTCTGCTCTTGTCTGATCTTGTCTGATATTATCTGGTCTTATCTGATTTTGTCTGGTCTTGTTTGCTCTTGTCTGGTCTTGTCTTATTTGGTCTTGGCTTGAGGCGGTGGTGGCCTAGTAGTAAAGATGTCAGATTTCGGAGCCACAAGTCCCGGGTTCAAATCTTGGACATGGTAAAAGTAAGCAACCGTTCTCCTGTAGATGGTTCTGGCAAAGTCATCACAGTAAAAATCTGCCTCGAAACCTCCCCGAATACACAATTCGTCTTTGCTCGCCAACCACGTTAAATACTGTAGAGGTTCCCTACACTTGTGTCTAAGATCAAGACACCAAACACAAGTCTAGGCTGAGGGAGGAGGTCCCAGGTCCTACATGAACTGTAGCACCAAGACGAGAGAATCTGGTTTGATCCGCTTCGGTCTCACAAGCATGGTCTGCTTTGCTCTTGCCTGGTCTTACTTGATCTCGTCTCCTATTATTCACTCTTGTCTGTTCTTGCCTGTCTGGTCTTTTAAATAATTTGTTGTCCCTTGTCACAATAACAAAAACTAAAACTTTAATTTGTCTTGCCCAAATTAAATTTTGTTCAATTTTGTCTTCTACTCACAATTTGTTCCACCCATTCCTTCTTCTGTGTCAACTTCTCTTCCCTTATCTGGTTCAATTCGTCTTCTCGGAATTTCTCATCCTCTTCTTTCGTTTTGAATCTGTTCAGCATCTCCCAATTGCGGACTTCAAGATCTTGCAGTCTCTGCGCCTCTTTCCTACGGTCAGCCTCCATTTTTCCCTCAATCATGTTTTTCTTGTTCAAATCTCTCTTGTCCTGTTCGTGTTTCATTTTGTCTTGATACCTGGAAACAAACTGAAACTAAAAATTGAAATTGAAACGGTGTTTACGAACTGTTGTTCCGTTTCCATTTGCTTCTTGTGTAAACGTTCTTCTTCTAATCTCGCCCTTTCCCGTTCGAGGGCTTGAGTGTTAAGTCCCATACGGGTCGATTTCTTCATGCGTTCTTCTTTGGCCTAAACATATTGTTTCCGTTCGATTTAATTATTTTTTTGTTTGTGAAAGTTACCTCTAAACTCTTCTGATTCTTTATACACTCGATCTTCCTCTTGGACTTGTCTATAATTTTCACAATGATATCGATTTGTTTCTCTTCCTCCATCATTTTTTCTTGATATTTTCGCTTCTCGTCTATAACTTGGAGTATTTGTTGTTTCGCGTGCATTCGTTTCTCTGTAGCCTAACGTGGACAACAACATTAAAAATTAACCAACACGGCGATGTTAATTACATTAAGCTTAATACCTTTTGTTTAAGAACTTCTTCAATTTTTTGCATTTCTTGCAAACTTCTATTATTATCCAAAATTTCACTTCGTAACGTTTCCGCTCTTTCTCTTTCCTTTTCGGTTTGAATATCATTGATCCTAAATTATAAAGCGCAGCAATTAGCCAACGAAATATTTGTGCAAAAATGTTTGTTAATTTACTGTTTTTTGAGGTCTTTGGCGTATTTATCACTCTTTTCTTTGTTTTTCCTCTCTACTTCGGCTTTTTCCCTGGCGTCTGCTAAAACGTCTTCGGCAACTAACTGTTCAAATTTCAAGGTTTCTTCGTCGTGATGTTGCTTTATTTTGGCTTGCATGTCTTGGAGGCGTTCGTTCTCGAAACGGCTCTCGCAAATCATTAAAGCGCTGTGCAAAGTTTTCGGATAATCCATCTTCATTCGCAACTTCTCTTTCATTTGTTCAATGTAATTCTTCCTTTCTTCCTCTTGAATTTTCTTCAATTCCATATATCTTTCCAGTTGTTCCGCGGCTTTTGCTTCCGCTCGAACGACTTTTAGCTCTTCTTGTTTTTTATGAATATTCTAATTAAGACAAATATTCTTTAATAAAATAAGAAAATCTATAATCGGTCTACAGTATTTTGTAACAATCATTTCTAAATAAATTATAATTTCTGGAATTGGTAAAACCTTATAGATACTTAAATAAACTTAATAAAGTCTGAACACAGCCTGAATATATAAATATATTCAACCTTTCCGGAGCTCTATAATACCAATGAGTCTTTTAGGACTACCAAAAATGCTCTGTTGCGGTTTTATTAAGTTTTACAATTTCTAGTTTAAACATTATTAGTATTTTTTTGTTACCTCGACGGAATTGTCCCAGTTCTTGGTCATAGCGTCCGAGCCATCCTTCAATGCCTTCTTATGTTTCTCCTCCTTTTCGAGAGCCTCGGCGATTATTTTCTTCCGATCCAGATGCACCGTTATCTTCGACCAATTGTCCTTCGCTATGTGCAACGCGTGTTTGCGGTCTTCGATCCGAGTTTGTTCCAGGATTTTTCCGGCCGGTACATACCAACGAGACTCCATTTTCTACACAATTTTATAAAAAATATTAAAAGAAACTCTACCTTTATAAAACTAAAAATATATCGCTGCAAAACGTCAGTAAAGCTGACGTTAAGTTTCTGTATTGATTAAACTAAAAGATTGTTGATGTCATGGTGATCTAGGTAAAATATGATCTAATGATATATTTGTTTAGTCTTGTCTGTCTAGTCTCGTTTGTCCAGTCTCGTCTGTCTAGTCTCGTTTGTCCAGTCTCGTCTGTCTAGTCTTATCTAGCCCTTGTTGTCTATACTGGACAAGACTGTGTGGACAAGACTGGGCGGACAAGACTAGGCGGACATGACTGAATGGACAAAACTGGGTTAACAAGAGTTGGTGGACAGAACTTGGCGGACCAAACAGGGCGGACAAGGCTGGGTGGACAACGCTGTGCGGATAAGACTGGACGGACAAGACTGAACGGACGAGGCTGGGCGGAAAAGACTAAGTGGATGATACTGGGCGGACAAGACTAGGCGGACAAGGGACAACAACATACTTGCCTCTGTATACTCGGGCCGGCGAGTACTCTGTATACTCGGGCCGACGTCGCCAACGGTCGGACTTTGGCGACGTTTCGAACACATCGGTGCCAGTGGCAGATCGGTGCGACGAAAACTGTCCGAGTTGTGGGTGAAAAGGTGAAAAACTTGTAAAGCTCTACGCAGCAGCCGCCGGAGACGGTAGAGAGTTGAAATTATTTTTAGCAAATAGTTATCAAAATTTCGAGTTGAATTTTTTAAAGTTGATTAATAAATTTTCGACAAATGTATGATTTTTTGTATGTTACTTCACTTTTCCACGTTTTTTGATTAATTTTTGCACCAAGTGCCAATAACTCAACATTTTCTTGCAAAAATTTCGTCATTTTTGGACACCTATATGACGCGATCCGCAAGTCTCATCGAAAATCGCCGTACGTGGGATCGTTCGTCTGTTCTTTGGCTCCAAGAATCTGATGCACCGACTCCCCAAGATTGAGGGGGCCGCTGGAGGCGGCCTTTCAGTCGGGGGACCCGAATTCGCCGAAAAATGTGAATAACGTCGCCGAAAAAAGTCGCGCAACGACGAGAGTGGTGTCCGAGCAGGCGTCTCAAAGTTTTCTACCGGAATGCTTGCGTGAATTGCATTTTCCCCGGGCATCTTCGCCGCGACCTCCGTAAAAGTGGTCATTTTTTAATGCAAAATTTTGGGGTCCGTGTGGGGAAGCGTTCGGCCTGAATCGCCAGGTCAAGACGGCCAATTTCGATCGATTCTGAGACGAGCGACGTGTGGCGTTTCGCGAATTTCAACTGGGGGACCGCACCGCGTGGGTTTTAAAAATGCTCAAATTTGGCTTTTTTATGCCGGCGGAGGCGACAGATCTTCATTGTTTCAAACGCGCGTCTTCGACGACTTAACTGTGAATGTCCGTCCGCACCTGTCGCATCCCCGAGTTTCGTCCTCCGTCCTGCCGCGCCCCTTCCGGGGGGTCCAAAACCATCCCGAAAATCGAGGTTTTTACGGAAACGGCCCGACGGAAGCGGCGGCGGCGGCGCAAAATGGGATTGTACATTTTTCCGGTGTAGAACCGAGATCCCCGTCGAGTGGTATCATTTTCGCGACTCGACTCCACCAGGTTCGAACGCACCAGACCGACAACTGAAATCACGATATTTTGATTTTGAGGCGCATTTTTCGTCGGATCTCAAATTTATTTTCCGGATCCTCTAGCCGCCGCCGCGCCACGGTTTTAGAGCCCCCGCTCGCCGTCCTGCGACGTCCCGTTCACCTGGTGCGAGAGCCAATACATTTTTTTTGCCGACTTTGCAATGAGTTCCACGGACGCCCAGGACTTATTTGATGGGCTACAGGTCTCCGGTAGGGTTCGTTCTCTTCGGAACACTCGCCCGCAGCCGTTCCAGCAAGAATTTTTAAACTGCGACGACTTTTTGCGAATCTGCGGCAGTTTGAAGAGAAAAATGCGCAAAAAGGGAGAAAAACCAGAGGCGTTTTTCGCGGATCCCTAGGGCGTCCGAACAAATTGACGGATCAGAACCGGACCGGTGCCGTTCGATCGGCTATAGAACCTTTTAGTTTGTTTGGGAGTTTAATCTCGATTGCGTCTAAGATGGCGTCGTAACGCCATAAAAACGACGTTTTTTTGACGTCCAGGAAAACTCCCACAGAATCGTCAACTTTAACTCTGCGGGAACGGTTTCGCGCGATTCTCGCAGGGAATTGAACGTTTCTTCTACTGCTAGCGGCATCGCGATGCGTCGTTTGCGACCAGCTCGACGCCCGCCCAAACTCGCCGTATTGCGAGAAACAAGTGACAACAGTAAAACGGCCATATCTTTTCAGCGCCCCGGTGAATGTTTTAGATTTTTCCGTGGATTGTAGAACGGTGTTTTGGCTTTCGGCACCCATAATTTGACGTCGCGAAATCGCGTCGCGACGCCCACTTATAACTGTTAATCTGCACGGAGAAAAACTTGAATATCCATTTGAGACACCGGGATGTCGCGTTTTTGAAATTCCAAGCATGTTGAAATTCCAAGCATGTTGAAATTCCAAGCATGTTGACCGGCATGTGGGCCCCGCCGAGACAAGCATTTTGGTACCGGCACCGCGCCGCTGCGACCACGGAGTCGCCCGCTACGGTTCGAAACGTATCGGTCCAAACGGCGAAATCTTCGCCGGAAGGTTGGGTTCGTCTGGCCGCTGCAGTTTTGCCGTTTCTGGGCGCAGCGACTCGACATTGCGCGCATTCCATTCGGGAAGGACGCCCGCGCCTCTCTTTCATTTAAGGGTTCGTGATCCGAGCGTACTCCGAGATTTAATGTTTCATTTTTTTTCTCTGATTTTATTGTTTCGATATGTTTCTGAGGAGCCATAAGCTCACACCAAAAGATCCACATGTGGCTCGCGAGCCACACTTTGCCGACCCCTGGTCTAGTCCGTCTAGTATTGTCCGTGTAGTCTTGTCCGGGAGACATACCTACAGATGCCGTAGGAAAACTTTTAGAACAACTAATCTTAGCACGACTGAAAACATAACTACAAAATGGGATCAATTTATGTGACGGACAGTTAGATTTTAGAGACGGAAAGTGAACGATGGATGCAATTAGGTAGGCCATCAACGTAGCAAAAAGTGCCAAAGAAGGTACCAAAAGAACCAGGATAATATGCGCTCTAATATCACTCGATATCAGGAATGTCTTAATTTCACTTATGAGGCGCATTTTTCGTCGGATCTCAAATTTACCTGGTCTCGTTCACCTGGTGCGAGAGACAATACATTTTTTTTTGCCGATTTTGCAATCACTTCCACGGACGCCCAGGACTCATTTGATGGGCTCCAGAGTTATTTCTCCATACCTAACCAGGATGGTGCGCAGCTACTTGTGTAACCGTAGCGTAATCTTACACGCAAAATTCGCTTGCCGACCGTTCAACATCACCAGCGGTGTTCCACAAGGTTCCATCATGGCCCCTACACTCTGGAATATACTCTATGATGGTGTCCTCAAGTTGAAACTTCCCGAGGGAGTTGACATTGTCGGTTTCGCAGACGACCTATACCCGAACTAGCGAGAGAATGCAGCTGTACTTCGCCGAGTTATGAGGACAAGGGACGCGTCGAGGTACGGGTAGCTTAGTTTGAGTTAAGAAATCCCGTGAGTTTTTCATAGTTGGAAAAACAGAAAAGGGTATTATGGCCAGGGCTAACGTATCAATTGAGCTGATTTCTGACTGGTTGTCAACTCGGTTCCTCAACCTGGCACCGGAAAAGACCGAACCTGTCCTGCTGAGGCGCTATAGGAAACTAGCCCACATCTCTTTTAAAGTGCGTGGACATAAAACCGAAGGACAGCGTAAAATATCTAGGCGTAACCATTGATGAAGCGGTCACAGTGGTGGGGTGAACGCATCCGCTTGCCATGCATGATATCCTGGATTCAATCCCCGGTCAAGCCTCAGCTTAGTTGAGTTAGGTTAGGTTCATAATCAAGCCTCATAACTCGGCGAAGTACAGCTGCATTCTCTCGCCAGTTCGGGTATAGGTCGTCTGCGAAACCGACAATGTCAACTCCCTCGGGAAGTTTCAACTTGAGGACACCATCATAGAGTATATTCCACAGTGTAGGGGCCATGATGGAACCTTGTGGAACACCGCTGGTGATGTTGAACGGTCGGGAAGCGAATTTTGCGTGTAACGCTACGGTTACACAAGTAGCTGCGCACCATCCTGGTTAGGTATGGAGAAATATCTCTATCTATCAGTTCAACCATTATGTGCTGCCAAATACCGAAATTAAGATTTTTCAAGGAGCTATGCTGTGGCCACCTAGTAAAAAGCAATGGCAAACTACCACGAGTAATTCTGCGAAGTAAAACCTCTCAACTAGTGCCGTTTCGAACTGGCGATAAACTGCAGGTCCCGTATATTTGTGGATGATGCATTCCACAAGTATGCGTTAAAGGTTGCCTACGCTCTCGGAGAGAGTACAGCACTTCAAGAAGAACGATTGATACAAGTCTATCTTGCACTAAACATATTCAAAAGGCGTCAGAGAGATGAATTAAAATGACAGCAGCACTCGAGGAGCTCATGCCCAATGTAGGTGGACCTAGAAGTAGCAAGCGCAGGCTACTAAGCACTGTGGCACATTCTTCCATGATATACGGTGCTCCCATCTGGGTAGATGCTCTGAATAATGTAAAAATAGCATAACTAGCTACTGTCCAAATGCTACATATATGCAGCGCCTACCGAACGGGATCTCGAAACGCAGTTCCTCTCAGGAATCCCCCAATTGTACTACAAGCGATGTACAGGAAATACCTGTACGAGGCAAGGAACAACAAAATTGCCAGAAAAAAGGCCAGCAATAAAATCAGACGTGAATGGCAAGAGGCGTGGTCAAGTTCAGTAAAGGGCCAGCGAGCAAAAATCCTCATCCCGGTCATTTAAACGTGGACTGGTCGTACGTTTTTGAAACTCTCGCCCTATTTCGTCTCGTGTGAAACAGCGGCGTTCTTCCATTTGGCGAAAAGCTGACCGTCGCCTTGTTTCTCAATAGATACCGGTAAACATGCATTTATCTAAGAATTTAATTCCTCTCAACGCCATCGATTCCCTGATAATTCCAACAATTTTTTGGTCAAACTTCCCGAGGACTACAGAGCGAACCAATATGGTAGCATTATACCCATGATAAAAGAAGCGCATTCCAAACATTTGGTTTGGATACCATTTCGATAACCAGTGTCTATCCAGGCGCCTCCAAGCTGAAAAGGAACTGGTGATCCCGATCCCGATGAACTGGTGATCTCGAACTCCTTGGCCCCTTGAATGCCGTTGTAGTGCGATCAGGAAATACTTTGCGGTAAGCGTGCGTTCGCATTGCTTCGTCACCGTGTGCAGGGTATAGGGATCCTTAAAGATACCCAAACCATTACTGTATTCTACTTTTTGTCTCTTAATTTTACCCTGGTTAGAGGTAGATTTAATGTGGTTTTGAACGTCTTCCCGAAGCGCTGGCCAATCGTGCCTGGTGTTTTCACCGTTTGGCAATTGCCATCCGTAACTTTATGCATCGTTTATAGCTTCTCCTAGCAAAGCGTTTGGTGCAGAAGCTTTTTCAGAATGCACCAGGCATCGGCGTTACAAAATCCAAAACGGCGACTTTGGCACCGCGACTTCGCTGCGGCCAAACCGCCGGATCCTCTGCCCAGCATCACCAAATCATATTCAGCATCATCAACGGGTGCCATATTTAATACTTAATTTATTGCTGTTTCGCAAGAGACAGATTTACCTTGGGGCTCACTGCTTTAACGCAGAGGAGCTGCAGTGCTTGAATCCCACCCAGATCCTGAAATTCCTAAAGGAAATAGGATTATAGGAGACGCTCTAGATTGGTAAGTACACCAATGCTTAGAGGAAGAGGGTGGGGTACAATAGATCTATAAAGGTCGCAGTACAAGTCGTCACCACCATATCAACAATCTGCAAGAGTCGGATTCCGGAATGTGTCCGGAATTCAAGAAAGCTTTGGAGGAAGCAAAGCGAACGAGATGGCAAAGAAATCTATAAAATGGCCTTGAAAATTCTACATATTAATTTGATGAGATTCCGGGCAGCACATGACATCTTGCATGCCACAGCCACAGAACTAAAAACAGATGTATTACTGATAAGTGAACCTAACAAGAAATTAGTAAGATATCCAAACGGGTACACCGACGCAAAAAACGACTTAGCCTAGGAATCATCAACACTTGGGGCGATGCTTATGAAATAGCAAAGAGGATCCTACGCATCCGGCAGACATCTATGAACTACCAATGAATACCAGCCTCGAGATAGCCAAGGAATTACTCCTAACTCATCCTAAACCAGGCTGGGAGCAACCGCAACTCATAGAAATTCTACTATTCACCGAGGAAGAACTAATAGCGGCAAGCAAACGCCTAAAAAACAAAAGACCACCTGGTTCAGATGGTCTGTCCCCCGAAGCCGTCAAACTATTGGTAAAAACCTCCCAAGAACTAGTACTGAAAGTTTAAATGAAAACCTATTCACTGGCACGTTTCCAAGTAGATGGAAATATGCGAAAAAAAGGTACAAACCAACAAGCAAACCTTCTTCCTATCGGCCTTCCTATGTGTACTAGACGTAGCTGGTAAACTACTAGAACAACTGCTCGTAAGTCGGCTTAAGAAATAAATGAAGAATGGATTAAACCTCTCGGAGAACTAATTCGGCTTCCGGGAAGGCAAATCAACTATAGACGCCACAAAAACAGGTCATACAAATATAAAAAGGCCAAAGTAGGCACCAAAAGAACTAGGAAAATATGTGATCTAGTTACGATTGATATTCGCAACGCTTTTAACTCCGCTGTTTGGCAAGATATCTTGGAAGAACTAAGAAGAAGAAAAATATCTCCCTACCTACTACGAATGGTTCGCAGCTACTTCGAGGGACGCAGTGTACTTCAATTGGTGTCCCCCAGGGCTCTGTATTACGACCGACACTGTGGCACGATGGAGTACTTCGCCTGAAATTACCTGAAGGGACTTAGCTAACAGGCTTCATTGACGATCTTGCACTAACCACCTTTGGAAAAACAGAAAAGGGTATCATGCAGAGGGCCAATCAAGCGATGAAACAAATTGTCTGCTGGATGGGGTCAAAATCACTGCGTATAGCACCGGACAAGACTTTTTCATTTTTTTAGGGAGGAGGGGAAATGCATTGCAGCATTGCTGGGATCGCCCTGGGATCAGTACTCCACTTCGGGACTGCATTAGCATAACTTCAAAGTGGTGATCCTTTCCATCACGGCTGCCCGTTCCTGGACATCAGCCTGACCTTTCTTTCATCTTCGTCCTGCCTTTCCGATGCTTTGAACAAATGAGCCAAAGCTTCCGTGTCCGCTTAGTACTTGTGTTAAGTAGTAATTAAGTTTCTGTGTCTTCTTTTTCCCAGGTTAGCACAACGGGAAATTTTCATTACCTCCTGGATGGCGTGAGTGGTCGACCTTAGGCCTCGTGACAGCGTCCACTCCCTTTACTGGAAAAGACTGAACCAGTTCTGTTGACGGAATACCGAAAACTAGCACACATCTCCCAAAGTTCTGGATTCAGACATCATACCTAAACCACACATCAAATACCTAGGAATTATAATCGACAAATGTTTGTATTTTAAAGAGCACTTTAAAATGGGAACAGAGCGAGCTATAAAAACCACGTTTGCCCTTAAAAAATGTATGCCCAATGTTGGAGGGCCTAGGAGCACCAAACGCAGGTTGCTCAGTGCAGTTACCCAATCTGCTATGTTATACGGTGCCCCTATCTGGGTGGAAGCCACTAATAGAAACAATATTGAAAAACTAGCAGCTTATCAGAGAAAACTGACTATGTGGGTATGTAGTGCCTATCGGACAGTCTCCAGATATGCAGTGCTAGTTATCTCAGGGATTCCGCCAATTGACCAGCAAATCAAGCTAAGGAAATACCTACATTATGCTTCCAAAGGCGAACCATAACCTTTTAAAGGAATGGCCGGAAGCGTGGAATATGACAGTGGACAAGGTTACTCATCCCCAATATAAAAACTTGGTACCGAAGACAACATGGGGAAAGAAACTACCACCTAATCCAAATACTCACGGGCCATGGGTGCTTTAAGGAATTCATTTAAAACATCGGGAGGGCATCAGATCCAGATTGTATATACTGCAGACAAATAGACAACGTAATCCATACGCTATAAGATTGCCCGAGATGGAACAAAGAACGCAAGTATGTAGCAATAGACAAGCTAAATCCAAAGAATACCATTGAACAAATGATACAATCAGAATAAACGGAGTGATCACCAAAAAGAAGCTGATGAAAGTCTTTGGAAAAAGAGGGAAACAATCTAAAAAGCCCCTAATCGCAACTACCATGTACTCCGATAGCATACACTAACATATTTTATTAAATGTAATGACAACTGACACCCTGAATGTAAATGCTACAAGCGGTCCCAGGGTGCTCAAGGTTATAAATAATAATAAAAAAAGTCTTGCCTGTCTAGTAGTGTCTGTCTATCATTCACCGTGGAGGAGATCGGCAGTAGCGGTAGCCTCACTACCCGCGAAAAAGGCACCCGGCCCAGACGGGCTGCCTAACGAGCTGTTCCGCCTGGCAGCAGGGGGGGGGGGTCTTGCCGACGTCTGCAACAGATGTCTGGAAGAGGGAGTGTTTCCCAGGTGCTGGAAAAAGGCCATTTTGGCCCTTATTCCAAAGCCGGGTAAGGATCCCTCGACGCCTGGTTCGAAAGGTTGTTCTATG
The DNA here is from genome assembly GCA_944588485.1 of Phosphuga atrata. Taxonomy (NCBI): domain Eukaryota; kingdom Metazoa; phylum Arthropoda; class Insecta; order Coleoptera; family Silphidae; genus Phosphuga; species Phosphuga atrata. The sequence goes on along the minus strand of OX155893.1, from coordinate 6,965,481 downwards.
GCGGTTACAAGCCGTTATAGAGCAAAGGGGCTGACTCGCTGCGGAGCAGTTCGACTTTCGTAAGGGGATTGGGACGGAGGATGCCTTTCGGGATGTCCTTCGTGCGGAGGGGGCCAACAGCGGACCGTACCGTACCAGGGGGCATTGTGTGGTTGTCAGCCATGACGTCGCCAATGCCTTCAACACGGTACCATGGTGGTTCGTTCACGCGGCCCTAGCAGGGTGGAAATTACCGGAGACGTTGCTGAGGCTCACTGCCGATTACCTGCGCGACAGAACCATCAGGTACCTCGAGGGGGAGAACTGGCGTAAGCGGGGGTTGTCTGTCGTGATTCCGCAGGGATCGGTTTTAGGACCATTCTTGTGGAATGTCGCCTATGACGGCCTTCTGCGGACGCTGAGACGGTTACTGCCCGCAGGGGTGGGTAAGCTTATAATATACTAAATCTTATAATATAATCGACCTTAAGCAGATTCGCGACTTCAGTCATGCGGGCTAAGGAGTTGCCTGGGCGGGAACAAGGGCGGTAGGGTTTTTTCTTTTTCGTTTTGTTTTATTATTATTGTTATTGTAAATGCTATTGCATAGCATCTTGTATTTTTATGTAAGTCCTGTTGTACTTTTGAATAAAGCTCACCTGGTGCCCGTTGCGGGAAGGCTCGAAGGGTGGGCGGAGGCAGTAATGTCATCGTTGGCGTCTCTCTGTCCTTCCGTTTCAGTGGAGCCACTTGAGAAAAATATAAAAAAAGTCTTGTCTGTCTAGTCTTGTCTGTCTAGTCTTGTCTGTCTAGTCTTGTCTGTCTAGTCTTGTCTGTCTAGTCTTGTCTGTCTAGTCTTGTCTGTCTAGTCTTGTCTGTCTAGTCTTGTCTGTCTAGTCTTGTCTGTCTAGTCTTGTCTGTCTAGTCTTGTCTGTCTAGTCTTGTCTGTCTAGTCTTGTCTGTCTAGTCTTGTCTGTCTAGTCTTGTCTGTCTAGTCTTGTCTGTCTTGTCTTGTCTGTCTAGTCTTGTCTGTCTAGTCTTGTCTGTCTAGTCTTGTCTGTCTAGTCTTGTCTGTCTAGTCTTGTCTGTCTAGTCTTGTCTGTCTAGTCTTGTCTGTCTAGTCTTGTCTGTCTAGTCTTGTCTGTCTAGTCTTGTCTGTCTAGTCTTGTCTGTCTAGTCTTGTCTGTCTAGTCTTGTCTGTCTAGTCTTGTCTGTCTAGTCTTGTCTGTCTAGTCTTGTCTGTCTAGTCTTGTCTGTCTAGTCTTGTCTGTCTAGTCTTGTCTGTCTAGTCTTGTCTGTCTAGTCTTGTCTGTCTAGTCTTGTCTGTCTAGTCTTGTCTGTCTAGTCTTGTCTGTCTAGTCTTGTCTGTCTAGTCTTGTCTGTCTAGTCTTGTCTGTCTAGTCTTGTCTGTCTAGTCTTGTCTGTCTAGTCTTGTCTGTCTAGTCTTGTCTGTCTAGTCTTGTCTGTCTAGTCTTGTCTGTCTAGTCTTGTCTGTCTAGTCTTGTCTGTCTAGTCTTGTCTGTCTAGTCTTGTCTGTCTAGTCTTGTCTGTCTAGTCTTGTCTGTCTAGTCTTGTCTGTCTAGTCTTGTCTGTCTAGTCTTGTCTGTCTAGTCTTGTCTGTCTAGTCTTGTCTGTCTAGTCTTGTCTGTCTAGTCTTGTCTGTCTAGTCTTGTCTGTCTAGTCTTGTCTGTCTAGTCTTGTCTGTCTAGTCTTGTCTGTCTAGTCTTGTCTGTCTAGTCTTGTCTGTCTAGTCTTGTCTGTCTAGTCTTGTCTGTCTAGTCTTGTCTGTCTAGTCTTGTCTTTCTAGTCTTGTCTGTCCTGTCTTGTCTGTCTAGTCTTGTCTGTCTAGTCTTGTCTGTCTAGTCTTGTCTGTCTAGTCTTGTCTGTCTAGTCTTGTCTCTCTAGTCTTGTCTGTCTAGTCTTGTCTGTCTAGTCTTGTCTGTCTAGTCTTGTCTGTCTAGTCTTGTCTGTCTAGTCTTGTCTGTCTAGTCTTGTCTGTCTAGTCTTGTCTGTCTAGTCTTGTCTGTCTAGTCTTGTCTGTCTAGTCTTGTCTGTCTAGTCTTGTCTGTCTAGTCTTGTTTGTCTAGTCTTGTCTGTCTAGTCTTGTCTGTCTAGTCTTGTCTGTCTAGTCTTGTCTGTCTAGTCTTGTCTGTCTAGTCTTGTCTGTCTAGTCTTGTCTGTCTAGTCTTGTCTGTCTAGTCTTGTCTGTCTAGTCTTGTCTGTCTAGTCTTGTCTGTCTAGTCTTGTCTGTCTAGTCTTGTCTGTCTAGTCTTGTCTGTCTAGTCTTGTCTGTCTAGTCTTGTCTGTCTAGTCTTGTCTGTCTAGTCTTGTCTGTCTAGTCTTGTCTGTCTAGTCTTGTCTGTCTAGTCTTGTCTGTCTAGTCTTGTCTGTCTAGTCTTGTCTGTCTAGTCTTGTCTGTCTAGTCTTGTCTGTCTAGTCTTGTCTGTCTAGTCTTGTCTGTCTAGTCTTGTCTGTCTAGTCTTGTCTGTCTAGTCTTGTCTGTCTAGTCTTGTCTGTCTAGTCTTGTCTGTCTAGTCTTGTCTGTCTAGTCTTGTCTGTCTAGTCTTGTCTGTCTAGTCTTGTCTGTCTAGTCTTGTCTGTCTAGTCTTGTCTGTCTAGTCTTGTCTGTCTAGTCTTGTCTGTCTAGTCTTGTCTGTCTTGTCTTGTCTGTCAAGTCTTGTCTGTCTAGTCTTGTCTGTCTAGTCTTGTCTGTCTAGTCTTGTCTGTCTAGTCTTGTCTGTCTAGTCTTGTCTGTCTAGTCTTGTCTGTCTAGTCTTGTCTGTCTAGTCTTGTCTGTCTAGTCTTGTCTGTCTAGTCTTGTCTGTCTAGTCTTGTCTGTCTAGTCTTGTCTTTTTTTTTTTTTTTTTTTTTTTTTTTTTTTTTTTTCAGAGAGGAGGGGGAATGCATTGTTGCACACCGGATATTCAAACCCGTGTAGTGTGGGGCTCTCTGATCGAGTTCTTCGTGACCAGCATACCCACTAAACCCCCTCCTCTGTCTCTACACTACACTCCACCCGGAACTGCGTGAGCATTACTTCAGGTGGGTGGTGGTGTTTGTACCAATTGTTTCCTTACTGTTATTTTTATTGTCCCTTACTCGTTTCGATATCGTCTTTCGTCTTCTGTCGTATTAGTTATGTAGTCGTGTGATAAACCATTTTTCGGTCTTTTCGTCACATATCTAGTCGTCCATGTTAGCTTCTTTGTGTTTCGTGTGATATTATAATCGCCTTCCATTCTCTCTCCATTTGTTCTTTTCCCAACATGATTTCGGTTATGTAAGCTTGTACTGCATCCCAGTTATGCTCACTCTCTAACATAACTTCCATGATGTTCTGTTCTTCTAGTTTTGTACCGCCTAGTGTCTCCGCGAGTCGAGTTCTTTCGTTCTCTGATTCTGTACACATGAAGATAGTGTGTTGTGCGTCGTCTGGGATATGACCGCAATAAAAACACTCCGCCGTTTCTCTTTTTTTAAACCGTTCTAGGTATGCGTTGAAGCATCCATGACCAGTGAGTGCTTGTGTAAGATGGTAACTCATATGTCCGTGTGACCTTTCATACCATGCTGTTACGTTAGGGATAAGTCTGTATGTCCACCTGCCACTAGTGTCGTTATCCCATCTTGTCTGCCATCGGTCCATGAGTCTCTTACGTGCTCTCTCCTTAGCGGCTGCTCTTTCGTGTTTTACTTCTTTTTTCGCCCTGTGTTGTTGCAGGTCTTCGTAGACTTCTTGTTTCTCGCGAATCAGTTCTCGCGAATCAGTAAGTCTATTGGGGGTGTGCTTGCAAGTACCAGCGCCGCGGCCTCCGAAACCGTTCTGTAGGCAGAAATTACTCTTAGAGCACTTCTTCTTTGTACTCCTGTAAGTAGTTTTCTCGCTCCAATCTTTTTCGTTACGCCCGCCCATATTTCCGCCGCGTAGAGAATTTTTGAGTGTACCACATTGTTGAGAAGTTTCCGTTTTAATTCCCTCGGTCCTCCAATGTTCGGCATCAACCTTACCAAAGCTGTCACTGTAGACGCTGCCTTTTTCGATGTTTTGGCTATATGGTCTGTGTATCTCAGACCGCTATCGAGTTGGACGCCAAGGTACCTCAATGATTTCGATAAAGGGATATTTTGCCCTTCCAGAACGAGTTTCGGTGGGGTGAATAGTCTCTTATGTCTAGTCTTGTCTGTCTAGTCTTGTCTGTCTAGTCTTGTCTGTCTAGTCTTGTCTGTCTAGTCTTGTCTGTCTAGTCTTGTCTGTCTAGTCTTGTCTGTCTAGTCTTGTCTGTCTAGTCTTGTCTGTCTAGTCTTGTCTGTCTAGTCTTGTCTGTCTAGTCTTGTCTGTCTAGTCTTGTCTGTCTAGTCTTGTCTGTCTAGTCTTGTCTGTCTAGTCTTGTCTGTCTAGTCTTGTCTGTCTAGTCTTGTCTGTCTAGTCTTGTCTGTCTAGTCTTGTCTGTCTAGTCTTGTCTGTCTAGTCTTGTCTGTCTAGTCTTGTCTGTCTAGTCTTGTCTGTCTAGTCTTGTCTGTCTAGTCTTGTCTGTCTAGTCTTGTCTGTCTAGTCTTGTCTGTCTAGTCTTGTCTGTCTAGTCTTGTCTGTCTAGTCTTGTCTGTCTAGTCTTGTCTGTCTAGTCTTGTCTGTCTAGTCTTGTCTGTCTAGTCTTGTCTGTCTAGTCTTGTCTGTCTAGTCTTGTCTGTCTAGTCTTGTCTGTCTAGTCTTGTCTGTCTAGTCTTGTCTGTCTAGTCTTGTCTGTCTAGTCTTGTCTGTCTAGTCTTGTCTGTCTAGTCTTGTCTGTCTAGTCTTGTCTGTCTAGTCTTGTCTGTCTAGTCTTGTCTGTCTAGTCTTGTCTGTCTAGTCTTGTCTGTCTAGTCTTGTCTGTCTAGTCTTGTCTGTCTAGTCTTGTCTGTCTAGTCTTGTCTGTCTAGTCTTGTCTGTCTAGTCTTGTCTGTCTAGTCTTGTCTGTCTAGTCTTGTCTGTCTAGTCTTGTCTGTCTAGTCTTGTCTGTCTAGTCTTGTCTGTCTAGTCTTGTCTGTCTAGTCTTGTCTGTCTAGTCTTGTCTGTCTAGTCTTGTCTGTCTAGTCTTGTCTGTCTAGTCTTGTCTGTCTAGTCTTGTCTGTCTAGTCTTGTCTGTCTAGTCTTGTCTGTCTAGTCTTGTCTGTCTAGTCTTGTCTGTCTAGTCTTGTCTGTCTAGTCTTGTCTGTCTAGTCTTGTCTGTCTAGTCTTGTCTGTCTAGTCTTGTCTGTCTAGTCTTGTCTGTCTAGTCTTGTCTGTCTAGTCTTGTCTGTCTAGTCTTGTCTGTCTAGTCTTGTCTGTCTAGTCTTGTCTGTCTAGTCTTGTCTGTCTAGTCTTGTCTGTCTAGTCTTGTCTGTCTAGTCTTGTCTGTCTAGTCTTGTCTGTCTAGTCTTGTCTGTCTAGTCTTGTCTGTCTAGTCTTGTCTGTCTAGTCTTGTCTGTCTAGTCTTGTCTGTCTAGTCTTGTCTGTCTAGTCTTGTCTGTCTAGTCTTGTCTGTCTAGTCTTGTCTGTCTAGTCTTGTCTGTCTAGTCTTGTCTGTCTAGTCTTGTCTGTCTAGTCTTGTCTGTCTAGTCTTGTCTGTCTAGTCTTGTCTGTCTAGTCTTGTCTGTCTAGTCTTGTCTGTCTAGTCTTGTCTGTCTAGTCTTGTCTGTCTAGTCTTGTCTGTCTAGTCTTGTCTGTCTAGTCTTGTCTGTCTAGTCTTGTCTGTCTAGTCTTGTCTGTCTAGTCTTGTCTGTCTAGTCTTGTCTGTCTAGTCTTGTCTGTCTAGTCTTGTCTGTCTAGTCTTGTCTGTCTAGTCTTGTCTGTCTAGTCTTGTCTGTCTAGTCTTGTCTGTCTAGTCTTGTCTGTCTAGTCTTGTCTGTCTAGTCTTGTCTGTCTAGTCTTGTCTGTCTAGTCTTGTCTGTCTAGTCTTGTCTGTCTAGTCTTGTCTGTCTAGTCTTGTCTGTCTAGTCTTGTCTGTCTAGTCTTGTCTGTCTAGTCTTGTCTGTCTAGTCTTGTCTGTCTAGTCTTGTCTGTCTAGTCTTGTCTGTCTAGTCTTGTCTGTCTAGTCTTGTCTGTCTAGTCTTGTCTGTCTAGTCTTGTCTGTCTAGTCTTGTCTGTCTAGTCTTGTCTGTCTAGTCTTGTCTGTCTAGTCTTGTCTGTCTAGTCTTGTCTGTCTAGTCTTGTCTGTCTAGTCTTGTCTGTCTAGTCTTGTCTGTCTAGTCTTGTCTGTCTAGTCTTGTCTGTCTAGTCTTGTCTGTCTAGTCTTGTCTGTCTAGTCTTGTCTGTCTAGTCTTGTCTGTCTAGTCTTGTCTGTCTAGTCTTGTCTGTCTAGTCTTGTCTGTCTAGTCTTGTCTGTCTAGTCTTGTCTGTCTAGTCTTGTCTGTCTAGTCTTGTCTGTCTAGTCTTGTCTGTCTAGTCTTGTCTGTCTAGTCTTGTCTGTCTAGTCTTGTCTGTCTAGTCTTGTCTGTCTAGTCTTGTCTGTCTAGTCTTGTCTGTCTAGTCTTGTCTGTCTAGTCTTGTCTGTCTAGTCTTGTCTGTCTAGTCTTGTCTGTCTAGTCTTGTCTGTCTAGTCTTGTCTGTCTAGTCTTGTCTGTCTAGTCTTGTCTGTCTAGTCTTGTCTGTCTAGTCTTGTCTGTCTAGTCTTGTCTGTCTAGTCTTGTCTGTCTAGTCTTGTCTGTCTAGTCTTGTCTGTCTAGTCTTGTCTGTCTAGTCTTGTCTGTCTAGTCTTGTCTGTCTAGTCTTGTCTGTCTAGTCTTGTCTGTCTAGTCTTGTCTGTCTAGTCTTGTCTGTCTAGTCTTGTCTGTCTAGTCTTGTCTGTCTAGTCTTGTCTGTCTAGTCTTGTCTGTCTAGTCTTGTCTGTCTAGTCTTGTCTGTCTAGTCTTGTCTGTCTAGTCTTGTCTGTCTAGTCTTGTCTGTCTAGTCTTGTCTGTCTAGTCTTGTCTGTCTAGTCTTGTCTGTCTAGTCTTGTCTGTCTAGTCTTGTCTGTCTAGTCTTGTCTGTCTAGTCTTGTCTGTCTAGTCTTGTCTGTCTAGTCTTGTCTGTCTAGTCTTGTCTGTCTAGTCTTGTCTGTCTAGTCTTGTCTGTCTAGTCTTGTCTGTCTAGTCTTGTCTGTCTAGTCTTGTCTGTCTAGTCTTGTCTGTCTAGTCTTGTCTGTCTAGTCTTGTCTGTCTAGTCTTGTCTGTCTAGTCTTGTCTGTCTAGTCTTGTCTGTCTAGTCTTGTCTGTCTAGTCTTGTCTGTCTAGTCTTGTCTGTCTAGTCTTGTCTGTCTAGTCTTGTCTGTCTAGTCTTGTCTGTCTAGTCTTGTCTGTCTAGTCTTGTCTGTCTAGTCTTGTCTGTCTAGTCTTGTCTGTCTAGTCTTGTCTGTCTAGTCTTGTCTGTCTAGTCTTGTCTGTCTAGTCTTGTCTGTCTAGTCTTGTCTGTCTAGTCTTGTCTGTCTAGTCTTGTCTGTCTAGTCTTGTCTGTCTAGTCTTGTCTGTCTAGTCTTGTCTGTCTAGTCTTGTCTGTCTAGTCTTGTCTGTCTAGTCTTGTCTGTCTAGTCTTGTCTGTCTAGTCTTGTCTGTCTAGTCTTGTCTGTCTAGTCTTGTCTGTCTAGTCTTGTCTGTCTAGTCTTGTCTGTCTAGTCTTGTCTGTCTAGTCTTGTCTGTCTAGTCTTGTCTGTCTAGTCTTGTCTGTCTAGTCTTGTCTGTCTAGTCTTGTCTATCTAGTCTTGTCTGTCCTGTCTTGTCTGTCTAGTCTTGTCTGTCTAGTCTTGTCTATCTAGTCTTGTCTGTCCTGTCTTGTCTGTCTAGTCTTGTCTGTCTAGTCTTGTCTGTCTAGTCTTGTCTGTCTAGTCTTGTCTATCTAGTCTTGTCTGTCCTGTCTTGTCTGTCTAGTCTTGTCTGTCTAGTCTTGTCTGTCTAGTCTTGTCTGTCTAGTCTTTTCTGTCTAGTCTTGTCTGTCTAGTCTTGTCTGTCTAGTCTTGTCTGTCTAGTCTCTTCTGTCTAGTCTTGTCTGTCTAGTCTTGTCTGTCTAGTCTTGTCTGTCTAGTCTTGTCTGTCTAGTCTTGTCTGTCTAGTCTTGTCTGTCTAGTCTTGTCTGTCTAGTCTTGTCTGTCTAGTCTTGTCTGTCTAGTCTTGTCTGTCTAGTCTTGTCTGTCTAGTCTTGTCTGTCTAGTCTTGTCTGTCTAGTCTTGTCTGTCTAGTCTTGTCTGTCTAGTCTTGTCTGTCTAGTCTTGTCTGTCTAGTCTTGTCTGTCTAGTCTTGTCTGTCTAGTCTTGTCTGTCTAGTCTTGTCTGTCTAGTCTTGTCTGTCTAGTCTTGTCTGTCTAGTCTTGTCTGTCTAGTCTTGTCTGTCTAGTCTTGTCTGTCTAGTCTTGTCTGTCTAGTCTTGTCTGTCTAGTCTTGTCTGTCTAGTCTTGTCTGTCTAGTCTTGTCTGTCTAGTCTTGTCTGTCTAGTCTTGTCTGTCTAGTCTTGTCTGTCTAGTCTTGTCTGTCTAGTCTTGTCTGTCTAGTCTTGTCTGTCTAGTCTTGTCTGTCTAGTCTTGTCTGTCTAGTCTTGTCTGTCTAGTCTTGTCTGTCTAGTCTTGTCTGTCTAGTCTTGTCTGTCTAGTCTTGTCTGTCTAGTCTTGTCTGTCTAGTCTTGTCTGTCTAGTCTTGTCTGTCTAGTCTTGTCTGTCTAGTCTTGTCTGTCTAGTCTTGTCTGTCTAGTCTTGTCTGTCTAGTCTTGTCTGTCTAGTCTTGTCTGTCTAGTCTTGTCTGTCTAGTCTTGTCTGTCTAGTCTTGTCTGTCTAGTCTTGTCTGTCTAGTCTTGTCTGTCTAGTCTTGTCTGTCTAGTCTTGTCTGTCTAGTCTTGTCTGTCTAGTCTTGTCTGTCTAGTCTTGTCTGTCTAGTCTTGTCTGTCTAGTCTTGTCTGTCTAGTCTTGTCTGTCTAGTCTTGTCTGTCTAGTCTTGTCTGTCTAGTCTTGTCTGTCTAGTCTTGTCTGTCTAGTCTTGTCTGTCTAGTCTTGTCTGTCTAGTCTTGTCTGTCTAGTCTTGTCTGTCTAGTCTTGTCTGTCTAGTCTTGTCTGTCTAGTCTTGTCTGTCTAGTCTTGTCTGTCTAGTCTTGTCTGTCTAGTCTTGTCTGTCTAGTCTTGTCTGTCTAGTCTTGTCTGTCTAGTCTTGTCTGTCTAGTCTTGTCTGTCTAGTCTTGTCTGTCTAGTCTTGTCTGTCTAGTCTTGTCTGTCTAGTCTTGTCTGTCTAGTCTTGTCTGTCTAGTCTTGTCTGTCTAGTCTTGTCTGTCTAGTCTTGTCTGTCTAGTCTTGTCTGTCTAGTCTTGTCTGTCTAGTCTTGTCTGTCTAGTCTTGTCTGTCTAGTCTTGTCTGTCTAGTCTTGTCTGTCTAGTCTTGTCTGTCTAGTCTTGTCTGTCTAGTCTTGTCTGTCTAGTCTTGTCTGTCTAGTCTTGTCTGTCTAGTCTTGTCTGTCTAGTCTTGTCTGTCTAGTCTTGTCTGTCTAGTCTTGTCTGTCTAGTCTTGTCTGTCTAGTCTTGTCTGTCTAGTCTTGTCTGTCTAGTCTTGTCTGTCTAGTCTTGTCTGTCTAGTCTTGTCTGTCTAGTCTTGTCTGTCTAGTCTTGTCTGTCTAGTCTTGTCTGTCTAGTCTTGTCTGTCTAGTCTTGTCTGTCTAGTCTTGTCTGTCTAGTCTTGTCTGTCTAGTCTTGTCTGTCTAGTCTTGTTTGTCTAGTCTTGTCTGTCTAGTCTTGTCTGTCTAGTCTTGTCTGTCTAGTCTTGTCTGTCTAGTCTTGTCTGTCTAGTCTTGTCTGTCTAGTCTTGTCTGTCTAGTCTTGTCTGTCTAGTCTTGTCTGTCTAGTCTTGTCTGTCTAGTCTTGTGTGTCTAGTCTTGTCTGTCTAGTCTTGTCTGTCTAGTCTTGTCTGTCTAGTCTTGTCTGTCTAGTCTTGTTTCTCTAGTCTCTGTCTATTTAGTCTTGTCGGTCTAGTATTGTCTGTATAGTTTTCTTTGTCTTGTTTTCTTCTTCCAGTCTCATCTATAACCTATTTATTACTTATATAATAACATATTTTCTTATGGAAGTTACATTATTTATTTCGAATTTATAAAAGTAAATATGTTTGCGTACGTCGGCGGTCTTTGATGTATAATTTATATGTTTTCTAATAACTTATTTATAGAACGGATTTCTTGCATAAGTTTATTATTTTGATGGTGTCCCTGTAAGAACAGTTACATCCCGAGAAATTGTTCGAAGTAAAATGCTGTGAACAAACAAAATTATGCATTGAATTCGAAAATAAAAGGGTTTATTATAATATGTAAAACGATATTTCTCTCGGTTCGCTTTTACGAGACGAGACGAGATTTTTTAAACTCTCGCCCTATCTCGTCTCGTGTGCAGCCCCTAGGCGATATTTTTCTTGTCTCGTAGCGAGACGAGATTTTTGAAACAATCGCCCTGTCTCGTCTCGTATGAAGCCTAGGGGCTTCAATAATATTTTTCTCGTCTTGTCTCGTCTCGTAAAGGCGAGACAAGAGCAAGCGAGAATTTTGAAACTCTCGCTCTAGCTCGTCTCGTGTGAAGCCTAGGGGCTTTACACGAAAAGGATATTTTCCTCGTCTCGTCTCCTCTCGTAAAAGCGAGACGAGAGCAAGACGATATTTTTGAAACTCTCGCTCTAGCTCGTCTCGTGTGAAGCCCCTAAGCCTAATAGATAAGACTAGACAGACAAGACTTTTTTTATATTTTTCTCAAGTGGCTCCACTGAAACGGAAGGACAGAGAGAACGATATTTTTCTTGTCTCGTCTGAAGAATAGGGGCTTCACACGAGACCGAGATAGGGCGAGAGTTTCAAAAATCTCGTAATAATTTGCAAACAAAAAACTAATTTAAAAAAGTTGCACAACTTCAATAAAAAATTATTAGCAATGTTATTGGCATTCTGGAAACATATTAGGTTTTATTTTAAAATCATATTGAAATTACTCCGTCTGGTTCTGACTATATTCAGTCTATTTATAATATTATTCGAATTGTCTTATTAAAGAAGCTTTAAATATAAATTATAAAAATTATTCAAATTTGTTTGGAATTCTCTGCGTACAAGATGTTTACAGCGTTTTCGTCGGGCGAAAAAAAAGCCCTTAACATGAATCCTGTAGTCGTCTTCCCCATATAAATTGAACGTGCCCGTTGAGTAATTCTCGGGAATCTGCGTAATAAATTAGTTTATAAGTCCCGAGTCGTCGTTGTGAGTCAATTTATAAATTGAAAGTCCGCTGTCGTGTACGATTGTAATTCTGTCGGCATTTAAATAAATTGTTGTTTGTATTAAGCATGAAATACACAACCGCACCTTGACCATAGCTCACGCGCACACAAACTCTTAAAACTGTTAAGTAGCCTTAAGACAAACACATTTCAATAACAAATTTTCTAACGACAATTTTATATTTTAATTCACATTTGATTCTCTCAATAACAAAAAAATCATCGTGACGCAGCCATTACTTCCACATAATCAAATATGGTAATTCTTACAGGTACAATCCATTTATTAATTTATTACAGGCTGTTTTTTTCTTCTTCGTATTTATTAGAATTTTGTAATAAATTGTGAAATTACGTTTTATTTTATCAAGCAGTTATATTAAGTGCACTTAATATAAATATATGAATGTATTTAATCTAAGATAACAGTTCAGAGAACTAATTAAAAGGTCACAGCGATTAAAATTTAAAAAAAGAAAACGGTTGCATTTATCATTCACTATTTGTATAATGGAGCTTCCTATAAATATTCCTATAAATTTAATTTGTATGTATTGGTTTTAGTTCTGCGTCGTTTATTTATTTCTGGATGAAAAATTGATTTGTATATATTTACAAACATTCTTCTAGTAAGTGAAACCCATTTTACAGAAAAACACAACTTCCTTGCTATAACACATACTACACTAACCATCCTGACCTACCGCACATGCGGGGACAGCCATTTTAATGAAACAAACCATCCTGACGTTCGATGTTCTACCAAAATTCGCATCTGGCAGAATCCAAGGCACATCAATAAAAATATACTCACTACCATATAACTTAGTCGTAACAGCAGCATACGTGGTCTGTTAGAAAATTATCCGACCTTATTTTTTATTTTGAAAACCTGATGGATTTGAATCAAGCGCGCTTGCATAAGCCGACCTTGAACCTTTGTGCGCATGCGTGAATTTTTTCCCGCCTGTAGATAGCGTCAGTTGCTGTCGAGCAGTGTTCGAGTGACGTGGTGTGTAATGCTCTCGTCGGTTTTTCAATGCAAGTAAAATGACGAAACGACTGAAGCAGCGCTACTGCATCAAATTTTGCGAGAAACTGGGCAACAACCAGGTGGAAACCAATCGGAAGATTCAGACGGCTTTCGGTGACGATGCTATGGGCATCACACAGATTAAGGAGTGGTACAACCGCTTTTAAAGACGGTCGCACATCGGTAGAAAGCGAGCCACGCTCTGTTCGGGTATCAACATGCCGAAATGACCATTTCATTGCCAAAGTGAAGGCTGTGGTGATGCGGGACCATCGTGTGACTATCCGAGAAATTGAGACTGGAGTTGTGGTCATCAGGAAATTGGCAACTCCATCACGACAATGCTCCAGCACATTCTTCGCACTTGGTTCACATTTTTTTACGAAAAACAAGACTCCTCTGGTTCGATAGGCTCCTTATTCTCCTGATATGGCCCCCTGCGACTTGCTATTCCCCAAAATCAAGAGGCCATTGAAAGGAACGCGATTTCAGACAAGAGAGGACATTATGGCTGCAACGACAGCCGAGCTAAAGTCGATTCCGAAAGAGGCTTTTTCGGAATGCTTCCAACATTGGCGGCACCGCTGGGAGAAGTATGTGGAGTCCCGAGGAGACTACTTCGAGGGTGAGGGTGACGCTGCAGGTATGCCAGTTTTTTTTTACCGGCTAAAGGTGGGATACTTTTCTAACAGAGCACGTACTGTCCCAAGAACACAATTTAAAAAAAGGAAACTAGGACCAAAATTCATGGAACAGTAAACATACTGCATGGGGATTCCAGGCTAATAACTACAAAAGGGAAAGAACTATATAACCTCATAAACGAAAAGAACTACTCGTACTTTTCAACAAGAACTCCTACTTATTGGCCGTCAGATCCCAACAAAACTCCCGACCTCTTGGACTTCTTCATTAGCAGTGGAATATCATCAACCTACAAGGACATAACATCAAGCTATAACTCAACATCAGTAGGGAAAGATAGTATGTTCTGGTACCACCGCCACCGTATTTTATTCATAAATGCTCGGCTGATGGGGGATGGGGGGTTGAAGTTGGGGAAATTTCATTCGCAAATTTGATCGTGGTAAAATTGACCTTGACCACGTAGTAAAAAAAAAAATCTCCACTTCCTGTCCTGTTTAATTAGGTTTAAAACACTAAAAGAGTGTGAGGTCTATGTATCCCCACGCTAAACAGGGTGTGAGGTCTATGTAACCCCACGCTAAACAGGGTGTGAGGTCTAGGTAACCCCACGCTAAACAGGGTGAGACGGCTATGAAACCACACGCCAAATAAGGGGCGAGGTCTATGTAACCCCACACTAAACAGGGTGTGAGGTCTATGTAACTCCAAGCTAAACAGGGTGTGACGTCTATGTAGTGGTCAATTTTACTACGATCAAATTTATGAATGAAATTCCCCTAGTCTAGTTGTCCATTATCCCTAGTCCATAATCCATAATGGCACCATCACAAACATTCTTGGGGATGAGTGGGGTGGAGGATCCACCGGGAATAACAGCTAAGAGATTGTCCCATCCGCCGATCATACCACCGGCATGTCTCTCAAATAGTTCTTTTTGCGGCATACTCATCTCTTCTTCGACAGTGCACGGCGTGTTGATGTGACCGGAAATGTTGTAGAACTTTGTACCAGAGTTACGGGTTCTGCCGAACGATGCGAACCAAGCTCCTCAGACTCCAGTACTGAAGAAGTACTGGAGAATTTGCGAAGAAAAGGCATTGTGATGCTCTCATACATCTTCAATGCAATCCTCAGACTCCAGTAAAAATACTTGGCTCGCTTGGCTAAACACTTTGGCTAAATACTTCAAGCTGGCTGAGATAATACTAACACCAAAGCCAAGAAAGGATCTAAGCTCTGTGACATCCTACCTGCCAATCAGCTTGCTGTCAGTTGTTTCTAAACTACTCGAGAGATTGATACTGAGAGGAATAGACTCAGACTTTAACTCAGTAGACAGTAGACAGAACCATCAGTTTGGTTTTCGTCGGCAACATTCAACTGTTCAACAATGCCACAGTATCGCCGATCAAAAAAATACCGCATTTGTAGAAAAAGAATATTGCACTTCACTCTTCCTAGATGTAAGAGGCATTCGAGGGTCTGACACGAGGGAATATTTTATAAAATAAAAAAGGTAATTCCAGCTTTCTCGAACCTACTCAGATCATACCTACACAACAGACAGTTTAGAACCAGAGTCGCCAATGAAGTATCTGCAGCATTCTGCGGTTCCACAAGGCAGTGTATTGGGCCCTCTACTGTATGTGCTATACACCTCAGATATTCCCGAAGCACCAAATACAACCACAGGAACATTTTCAGACTGTACTAACTAACCACTCAGATCCCAACATCGCCACAAAACATCTCCAATACTACATACATCTACTGGAAAAGTGGTTAAAACAGTGGAAAGTTCAAATCAATGAAAGCAAGTTTTGCCATGCAACATTCACTTTACAAAAAAATCTCTCTTCTCCAGTTTATTTAAATAATATAGAAATCCCTTAATACTCGGCAGTAAAATACCTAGGACTATATCTAGACAGCAAACTCAATTGAAAGAACCAAAATATCAAAAAGAGAAAACAGATTGATCTCAGACAAAGAGAACTCTGCTGCTCCTCGGCAAAAAAACTGGAGTTGAACGCTAAGCAACAAAATACCTTTATATAAAACTATCATCAATCCTACCTTTTTCTTATGCGGACGTAGCAAGCACTAGCGTTAACTTGTCAAGTGGCCCCGTTGGAATTCACGAACATCCCGGTACCGCTTTTCGCATGTCGTCAGGATGCCGTTGTCTTTGTTATGTTACGCATTTGTTGCCTTACATCCCCCATTTCACATCATGTGTTTAGGGGTTCAGGCATTTTCTTAGTTAGGTTAGTTCCTGGCTTCTTCTGTCCGGCACGTTCGTCTATCTCTTTCATGCTCATAATGTTTCTTATCATATCATCCGTTGCTCTCCAGTTGTCTTCGCACTTTAACATGACCTCCAACAGTGTCTTTATTCCCAGTTCTGATTTTGTCTTCGCTGTCCAGTCGTCCCTCTCCGGAATCCATCTTTCACATTCGAAAACCGTGTGCGCTGCACTGTCCGTTTGTCCACAGTAGACACACAAATTGTCAGAGGCCCTGCCGATATTGTGCAGGTACTCTCTGAAGCATCCATGCCCGCTGAACGCTTGGGTGAGATAGTAGTTCATCTCCCCATATTTTCGTTCTACCCACATTCCCACATGTGGGATTAATAATTTTGCCAACTGTCCGTTTGTACAGCTTGTCCAGTGGTTTTGCCACTCCTGGAAAAGATGTTGTTTGGCAATTTTGAAAAAGTTCTCTCTTCTGCCCGCTATTCCGCTTTTTGTACAGTTCTTGTCTTTCTTTTATCAGGAGTTCTACAAGTGCTATGCCTGCCAACACGAGCACTGCATCCGTTGAGACTGTCATGTAAGCACTGCACACACGTAGTGCCAGTTTTCTCTGCGCTGTGACCAGCTTATTTTTAATGGTCTCCTTCTCGACTGCGTTTGCCCAGACCGGGGCACCATAGAGCATTGCTGAGTGGGCAACTGAACATAGAATCTTTCTCTTGCTACTTTTTGGTCCGCCAACAATGGGAATCATCTTTTCCAGTGCTGCTGTTACCTTGAGGGCTTTGGTCGATGTTTGATGATATGTGGTGTAAAACATAGTTTCTTATCAATAATCACACCAAGATATTTAACTGCCTCCTTGGGCATTATAGTTACGTCTCTGACCTTAAATACTATCGGCCCTATATGCCTCATTACGGTCAGTAGAACAGCTTTCGTTTTTCAGGGGCCAGCGCTTTTTCTCCATCCATTTATTAATATGTGCAATCGCCCTATTTGCATGTTCCATTACTCTCTCCTCGTCTTTTCCTGCTACTACCAGCACTATATCATCAGCAAAGCCTATTATATCAATCAATTAATAACATCAATCCTACCTAGACTTATGGCATTGAACTCTGGGGATGTGCCAGAAAATCGAATCAACAGAAACTCCTACTTATTGGCCGTCGGATCCCAACAAAACTCCCAACAAAACTCCCGACCTCTTGGACTTCTTCATTAGCAGTGGAATATCATCAACCTACACGGACATAACATCAAGCTATGACTCAACATCAGTAGAGAAAGATAGTATGTTCTGGTACCACCGCCACCGTATTTCATTCATAAATGCTCGGCTGATGGGGGATGGTGGGTTGAAGTTGGGGAAATTTCATTCACAAATTTGATCGTGGTAAAATTGACCTTGACCACGTAGTAAAAATAAAATCTTCACCACTTCCTGTCATGTTTAATTAGCTTTAAAACACTAAAAGAGTGTGAGGTCTATGTATCCCCACGCTAAACAGGGTGTGAGGTCTATGTAACCCCACGCTAAACAGGGTGCGAGGTCTAGGTAACCCCACGCTAAACAGGGTGAGACGGCTATGTAACCACACGCCAAATAGGGGGCGAGGTCTATGTAACCCCACACTAAACAGGGTGTGAGGTCTATGTAACTCCAAGCTAAACAGGGTGTGACGTCTATGTAGTGGTCAATTTTACTACGATCAAATTTATGAATGAAATTCCCCTAGTCTAGTTATCCATTATCCCTAGTCCATAATCCATAATGGCACCATCACAAACATTCTTGGGGATGAGTGGGGTGGAGGATCCACCGGGAATAACAGCTAAGAGATTGTCCCAACCGGGTCACACCACCGGCATGTCTCTAAAATAGTTCTTTTAGCGGCATACTCATCTCTTCTTCGACAGTGCACGGCGTGTTGATGTGACCGCAAATGTTGTAGAACTTTGTACCAGAGTTACGGGTTCTGCCGAACGATGCGAACCAAGCTCCTCAGACTCCAGTACTGAAGAAGTACTGGAGAATTTGCGAAGAAAAGGCATAGTGATACTCTCATACATCTTCAATGCAATCCTCAGACTCCAGTAAAAATACTTGGCTGGCTTGGCTAAACAATTTGGCTAAACACTTCAAGCTGGCTGAGATAATACTAACACCAAAGCCAAGAAAGGATCCAAGCTCTGTGACATCCTACCTGCCAATCAGCTTGCTGTCAGTTGTCTCTAAACTACTCGAGAGATTGATACTGAGAGGAATAGACTCAGACTTTAACTCAGTAGACTGGACCCAGAACCATCAGTTTGGTTTTCGTCGGCACCATTCAACTGTTCAACAATGCCACAGAATCGCCCATCAAATAAATACCGCATTTGTAGAAAAAGAATATTGCACTTCACTCTTCCTAGATGTAAGACAGGCATTCAAGGGTCTGACACGAGGGAATATTTTATAAAATAAAAAAGGTAATTCCAGCTTTCTCGAACCTACTCAGATCATACCTACACAACAGAAAGTTTAGAACCAGAGTCGCCAATGAAGTATCTGCAGCATTCTGCGGTTCCACAGGCAGTGTATTGGGCCCTCTACTGTATGTGCTATACACCTCAGATATTCCCGAAGCACCAAATACAACCACAGGAACATTTTCAGACTGTACTAACTAACCACTCAGATCCCAACATCGCCACAAAACATCTCCAATACTACATACATCTACTGGAAAAGTGGTTAAAACAGTGGAAAGTTCAAATCAATGAAAGCAAGTTTTGCCATGCAACATTCACTTTACAAAAAATTCTCTCTTCTCCAGTTTATTTAAATAATATAGAAATCCCTCAATACTCGGCAGTAAAATACCTAGGACTATATCTAGACAGCAAACTCAATTGGAAGAACCAAAATATCAAAAAGAGAAAACAAATTGATCTCAGACAAAGAGAACTCTGCTGCTCATCGGCAAAAAAACTGGAGTTACGCTAAGCAACAAAATACTTTTATATAAAAGTATTATCAATCCTACCTTTTTTTATGAGGACGTAGCAAGCACTAGCGTTAACTTGTCAAGTGGCCCCCTTGGAATTCACGAACATCCCGGTACCGCTTTTCGCATGTCGTCAGGATGCCGTTGTCTTTGTTATGTTACGCATTTGTTGCCTTACATCCCCCATTTCACATCATGTGTTTAGGGGTTCAGGCATTTTCTTAGTTAGGTTAGTTCCTGGCTTCTTCTGTCCGGCACGTTCGTCTATCTCTTTCATGCTCATAATGTTTCTTATCATATCATCCGTTGCTCTCCAGTTGTCTTCGCACTTTAACATGACCTCCAACAGTGTCTTCACTCCCAGTTCTGATTTTGTCTTCGCTGTTCAGTCGTCCCTCTCCGGAATCCATCTTTCACATTCGAAAACCGTGTGCGCTGCACTGTCCGTTTGTCCACAGTAGACACACAAATTGTCAGAGGCCCTGCCGATATTGTGCAGGTACTATCTGAAGCATCCATGTCCTCTGAACGCTTGGGTGAGATAGTAGTTCATCTCCCTATATTTTCGTTCTACCCACATTCCCACATGTGGGATTAATAATTTTGCCCACTGTCCGTTTGTACAGATTGTCCAGTGTTTTTGCCACTCTTGGAAAAGATGTTTGGCAATTTTGTCAAGTTCTCTCTTCTGCCCGCTATTCCGCTTTTTGTACAGTTCTTTTCTTTCTTTTGTCAGGAGTTATACGGCTGCTCTGCCTGTCAACACGAGCACTGCATCCGTTGAGACTGTCATGTAAGCACTGCACACACGTAGTGCCAGTTTTCTCTGCACTGTGACCAGCTTATTTTTAATGGTCTCTTTATCGACTGCGTTTGCCCAGACCGGGGCACCATAGAGCATTGCCGAGTGGGCAACTGAACATAGAATCTTTCTCTTGCTACTTTTTGGTCCGCCGACAATGGGCATCATCTTTTCCAGTGCTGCTGTTACCTTGAGGGCTTTGGTCGCTGTTTGATGATATGTGGTGTAAAACATAGTTTCTTATCAATAATCACACCAAGATATTTAACTGCCTCCTTGGGCATTATAGTTACGTCTCTGACCTTAAATACTATCGGCCCTATATGCCTCATTACGGTCAGTAGAACAGCTTCCGCTTTTTCAGGGGCCAGCCTTAAGCGCTTTTTCTCCATCCATTTATTAATATTTGCAATCGCCCTATTTGCATGTTCCATTACTCTCTCCTCGTCTTTTCCTGCTACTACCAGCACTATATCATCAGCAAAGCCTATTATATCAATCAATTAATAACATCAATCCTACCTAGACTTATGGCATTGAACTCTGGGGATGTGCCAGCAAATCGAATATTGCAATCATGGAAAGATGCCAAACTAAAATATTAAGATCAATTGCCAACGATCCATGGCACGTCACAAACCACATAACCCAAGAAGACCCGCAAATTACCCCAGTGAAGAAACAA
Organism: Phosphuga atrata; assembly: GCA_944588485.1. Lineage (NCBI taxonomy): Eukaryota > Metazoa > Arthropoda > Insecta > Coleoptera > Silphidae > Phosphuga > Phosphuga atrata. The sequence continues at coordinate 6,945,862 of OX155893.1, read as the reverse complement.
ATCCAGGAAAGACGAAAAAATCATCAAGAAAAAATTGAATTACACACAAGTCCACTAATAAATACGCTTCCGCAACACCAAGACTTCAGAAGACTCAACAGGCGCTGGCCAACTGACCTTTAGCGGTACCAGAGGTCCCATCGGATGGATACCTCATCGTGCCAATTCGTATATCATAACTTCAACTTAAAGGATAAAAAAATGTATACATTCTTATTGTTGAAAAAATTTCCAATAAAAAAACAGTATAATGTTGATAATCCGGCGGTTAGTTAATCCGGTACGCTTTTCTTTCCGCTGTCCCGAGTCGGATATAAATCTCGCACAGCTGAAATAAAGTCAAAAGGGACACCCTTAAACTCTGAAAACTTGATTCGCGATTCTGACCAAACTAACTCTACTCTACAATTCCCTTCGGAATTTTTACAAGAGCTTTGGTGTTACGCTGACAAACGATGACATAGCTTAGCTTCAAGGCACAAGCGAAGAACATTTTCTTTCCTTTTCTGACGAAGAAATCCTGAGTCTAATTTGTTCCACGGATAACGATGAAGCTAACGATGACTTGAATGTTTAAACTCGGCAAACTGTAGCAAAAGGTTACGCGTTTAAAATATATAAAAGTGTTATTGTTTTGTTTCATCCAGAATATAGATAATCCAGATAATCCGGATTTTTTTGATAATCCGGCGGTTGCCTGGTCCCATATGTGTCCGATTATCAAGATTATACTGTATATATATTTATAAAGGAATTATGTTTTATTTAATATTTATGAAGGATGAGACTTTTGAAGAGCCTATTTCAACGGTTTCTATAAGCAGCATGTGGGTTTTAGTAGGTACTACGGGTTTAGAAGGTGCATAAAATAATACATAAATTTCGCTGCACAATAAATGCATTTGTTAATGGAAGAGTTATTTGTTGTTTTAACAGTATGTTAAATATTGTGAGAGGATGTTAGATTAGAAAATCGAGTTTTCATAACTTTGGATTTAGTTTTATGGCTAAAATTATTCCGATTTCACGGAAAACCGAACTGAACAAACTTTGCAAAACTGAATCCATTTTAAAGTCGGAACACAGCTTGAATATATAAATATACTCAACCTTTCCGGAGCTCTATAATACTAATGAGTCTACCAAACAAATTTCATGTGAAATTTTTCAGTTATTTTATACCTTTCAGTCCATCTTCGTGGCACTCAACAAAAACCAGAAAATAACATTGTCTTTTAAGTTCATGTCTTTACGATACCTTAAGTGGACAGCCATCTGTAGACGCGTTTCGAGATTTATCTGTCCACAGTACAGCTTTGCTTTTATTTACAACAATTTGTAAATCACTTACTTGAAACCCGAGTGGGTGATTAGTATTTGGTAGTCCTAAAAAGACTCATTAGTATTATAGAGTTCCGGAAAGGTTGAGTATATTTATATATTCAAGCTGTATTCCGACTTTATTAAGTTTATATGATTATCTATAATGTTGTATGGTTTTACCAATTCAAAATGAATCCATTTTGTTGATAATATTCTTCAAAAACATTTAAATTTCAATAAGAAGACAAAGATAAACAGTGAAGATTAGACAGGCAAGAATAAAGAGACAAATCTAGGCAAACAATAATAGACAGAGAAGACATAACAAGTCTGATGCAAGACCAAATAGACAAGACTAGACAGACAAAGCTTTCGACTAGCACTACCAATTGGATTTTTTTTTGTTTGTTGTAGAAATAATTACTTGAACAGACTTGTTTTGTATTCTAAAAATGTTTTGTCGATTTACTACAGATGTTGAAAATGAGTTGTTGAATGTTATGGCGAAAAATGTCCATTTCCTATACCATAATCGGCATTCTTTCGCCCGATACGGGCAAAGGAAATGACGATTACAAACTAAAAAACACAGAGACTAATCGCGTAAAAGCTTCTCAATATTGCACACAAAAAGAATTTGTTTAGTCTCGTCTATCTACTATCCAAACTTATTTTCTGTAATCTACTCTGTACAGTATTGTCTGTGTTTTATAATTTGTCTAAAACTGTTGAGATTTTTTATAATTTGTCTAATTGTAAAACTTCAATAAAAGGAAATTTTTTCAAGAAATTTTTCTTTTTAAAGATTTTATAATAGATCACGAAATTGGGTTTTATGATTTGTAGTCGACCTGTCTGGGCTTCCACCTTGACTTGACTTAAGTGGTAGGCGTGCACTGTATTTACTTAACATCTTTAACTATGCACTGCCGGCTATTTAACAACGAGGTATCCAAATCGCATAAGACAATATTGATTCAACAACGGCAAACACAAAACATCTAGCACGGCATCCAACACCCACGGATAAACATCGTAAAACGATTTTATCAAAGAGATACCGAATATTATAAAATAGTATTTACTTAGTCTAAATCTTCTGATTTTACCTGGCGATTTCTTGTCTAGCTTTTTAGTTTGATTTTCCCTCGTCTTTTTTGATCTTGGTTTGTTTATTTCTGTTGTGCCTAGTGTCATAAATGTACCTAGTTTCCCGCCTGCCGCCTTGCACTTTGCGGTTAGAACATACCGCACAGTCTTTCTTCTTCCCATCGTTTTGGCGCAAAACATGTAGTTTACCCTATAGCCGCTCTTCTGTATCTACAGATGTTGGTCTGCCAGAAGTTTTGGACCCCTGTAGAAAGTTTTTTGTCAGCTCGTCAACCAATTCCCGAACAAACTTCAAATATGTCATTGGTTTCTTGTTTTGGCCCCGTTGTGAAATTTTATATAATAAATAATAAAGCATTGACACTGGACATTTCGAGTCCCCATAAAAATAACTTTCTCCACCATTTCAAGGACTTCCTCAGGAAACAGTATGACGCTGAATAAGAGTCTGCGCGGTCGACACCATCCACGAATTCATTGTAATTAACCACTACATTTGACTTATTTACTACTAAGTATGTGTACTTCCAAGTACTCTTCTGTTGATAGGCTGTGTTCCTGAAATATCCCACGAAGTAAGTGTAGTAACGACCCTTTTATCTTTCCATGCCAATAACATCAAATTACCTGATCTGCATGCAAAGGTGTTATCATCGGCAAATGTTGGTTCTTTGATTGAATCAGGTATAAATTTGCGGTTGATTTGAATAGTGCCTGTCAAATGAATATTTATTTTTAACAACTCTTCTGCAAGTGGCAAACTTGTATAATATCTATCGGTGTAAAAATGATATCCTTTACATCCTGGGTTAATCTCCAATAAATTTTGACAAAGATGTAACACAATCCTTGTACTTACAGGTAGGTCAGGTCTTACTAGATCTTCTGAAGTCAAGCTTCTGTAGTACGGCAAAATTGAATAAACATACCCGGTGGTAGCATCCGACATTACATATATTCTGATCCCCCATTTCGTAGACTTGTTAGGGTTGTAAGTTAAAAAACTAATTTTTCCCTTAAATCCAACAACAGATTCGTCTACTGATATCTCTCTTGACGGAACAAAATGTTCTTTGAAATGTTTGTCCAAATGATCTAAATACTGGCTGACTTTCTGAGTTCGAGCCCTAAGAGTTCGGTCATTTGGATCGTTTTGATGCAAGTGGAGCATCCAAAACAATTGTAAAAATCGTTCACTTCTAAATATGCTACTAAAGAAAGGTATGTTGGCGTTAAACTGTTGTGAACAATACTCGTGGATACTAGATACGGTTATCGTACACATATTTAGGACAACCCCAACCAATCCAGTAAACTCTTTTACAGTAGTATCTACCCACGTGTGCCATGCAGAACGTTTTGACAAGCTCTTCTGTGCTATTTTATGTCTGTATTATTTTACAGAAATCAAGAAAAGTTTCTTGAAGATGTTATTCCTGTCTGGTCGTGTCTTGTCTTGTTTATCTCTGTTTCAAGCAGACGTGTCGCTTCGTTTTGTCTGTTCTTGAACTTTGTAAAACGCTTTTATGAAAGAAATACCGAAATTTAAAAATAGTATATTTTGCAACTAGGGCGGTAAGTTGTAAATTGATCACGAGAACGAAATTGGGCGCACGAACGAAGTGAGTGCGCACATTCTAAAGGGCAACTGACAATGCCGCCGGTCTTGCAAATAATATTTTTTATTTTCTGCCCATGCGTATGTTACAAGTTTGGGATCCAGGAACCATCCAAAAAAAAAAAGAATCAAAATGTTTGTTTGTTCCACTATTTTTATTATTAGCTCATCGGCAAAAAAGAGCTTGAAAAAATCTATGGGTTTTGTACATGTATCTGGAAATTGTGGTCCTACCATTTTATCCCCAGAAGTAAATTGGATCCTGTCTGGTACCTGATCCTGACATGGACGTCCTGTCATGGTCCGAAATTACTAGGTTATATTCTGGTTTTCTTCACTGCTGCTTGAACTTGATAGTAAAGTCATGGTTCTCTGTCTTTTAGTAATTATAATATCACTACCACTACTAGAGTCACTTTCTTCACTGGTATTACCACTATCCAATCTATCATATTCAGACGAGTCAAAATAAAATTCATCGTCACTAGTTTTCAACTCATTTTCAATTTCATCTTGTAAAAATCTCTTGGTCATTTCATAAATTTTTTTTATAAAATGTAACAAAAAAACACACCGAAGTTTACCCAATCGTGTTAGTTATAAAACTGAGTAATATACAAGACGAGAAAATAGTGCACATCTAAATACCGAATTGGTTGCAATATTTACGTAAGCAGATATAAAATAAACAGTTTACGATAGCAAGTCTAAAATGAATATCATGTTGTCTTTTATTTTTACATAAACATGTACTCAGCGAAGGTTTAAGGAAGCAATTTAGAAATATTAAAAATGGGCTTAGGGGATGATAGACCGGCCAACCCGCTGTAATGATAAGAGTGGGGTGCCGCCTATACGGCGACATACGAGTGCAAAGGGTAAACGTATTGTGGCGACTATACGACGGCATACGAGCGCCACGGTAAAACGCAGCTTGTCGCTCATACGACGACATACGAGTGCAAAAGGTTAATTTCCAGCACGAGAAAATCAAATTCACAATTGAGTTAGACTTCGTAGACTTAGGTGGACATGGTAAACATCAACGACTCCCTTTCTTGGATGTTTTCGTACAGAAGAAACCAGACGAGAGATGATTCTTTGCGACCCCCCAAGCATGGCCGGTTATATCCACCTTCAAAATACAATCCCAGACTCCTCATCTAACCAACCTAATATCTCAGATACTTATACGACCAACAAGACGAACAAACAAGCGAACCGAAGCACGACAAGCAACGCGCATGATCTGATGCAGATAGCTATAAATAGACGCGTCACACGACCGAGTACACAGTATACGTATAACGGTTAACCCGTAAGGATATATATATATATATATATATATATATATATATATATATATATATATATATATATATATATTTATCAAGGACGTCTATATATATGGCGAATATGTTACATACTCTAAGCCACAAGTCCCAGTTCAAAGCCTGGGTGGGGAAAAAAAGTCCTACCGTCCTCCTGTACATGATCATGTGGCAAAGTCATCACAGTAAAAAAATCTGCCACGAAATCTCCTCTAATAGTAGCTCGCCAATCACGATAAAAACTGTATGGGCTCCCTATACTTGTGTAAGATCAAGACAACAAGCACAAGTGTCGGCAGTACGAGGAGGTCCAAGTCAAGTCCCACTTAGGACTGGTTCGACAGTTCTATCAGCTAGCCCTCAATGCAAACGCGGAATCCCCGAGAAAACAAATTAACACATATTTCATCTCCTTTGAAAAAACCCAACAATATTGTTTTGTCGTGGTATACAAATAACTAAATAAAAATTATTCAATAGTCACATTTTGATACGCAATGTGGCCCGACAGTCCAAAAAATTTGCCCACCCCTGGTCTAAATCTTCTTGTTTAATCTGGCGATTTCTTGTCTAGTCTTTTTAGTCACAGCCTGATTTTCTATCGTCTTTTTTGATCTTGTATCGGTGTGTTTATTTCTGTCTGGTCGAGTCTAGTCCTGTTTATCTCTGTCCCAAGCAGACGAGTCTTGCTTGGTTTCTTTGTAGTCTTGCTCGTCGTGTTTATTTCTGTGTAAGCAGATGAGTTTGCTTGGTTCAAGAACAGACAAAACCAAGCAAGACACGTCTGTCTGGGAGAGACCAAAACCAGACACGACTAAATAGAAATAAATGCGACGAGACAAGATCAAAAGAGACGAGACAAAATCAGGTAGTACCGAACAAGATCGCACAAGAAATCTCCATACAATATTAGACAAAACCAGAAGATATCAGACAAAAGAATAGATATTTTTTTAATTTTCTGTATCTCTTTCATAAAATCGTTTTACAAAGTTCAAGAACAGACAAAACGAAGCTTGGGACAGAGATAAAGAAGACTAGAAACTTCTTCTTAGGACGTCGTCTCCCTAAGGAAGGTTGGCGATCCAACTAGCTATAATGGTGCGTGAAACCGCACCTCTGAAAATCTCTATAGATGTCCGTCCAAACCTTCGACGCACATCCTTTAGCCATGAGTTCTGCCGTCTGCCCACAGATCGTTTGCCCTCGATCTTTCCTTCGATGAGGAGTCAAAGCTACTCTAGCTTCTCATAACGTGTCCGATGTATTGGAGCTTTCGTTTTTTGATGGTTGTCAGCAGTTATTTACCTTTACCTATTCTCCTTAACACTTCCTCGTTGGTTATCCTGTCTACCCAGGATATACGCAGTATACGGTGATACAAGTACATCTCGAAGGCGTCAATGCGGCTCTCCATTGATTGGCAGAATGTCCAGCTCTCGGAGCCATACAGTAGCTCTGGGAAGATATAACAGCGCAAGATGCGTATGCGGAGCTGTAGGTTTAGGTTTCTACTGGTAAAGAGGTTCTTCATGGAGATGAGTGTCCTTCTGGCCTGTTCTATCCTTGATCTGATTTCCATTTTGGGGTCACTGTTCTCGTTGACGAGGGCTCCAAGATATTTTATGGACGGCACTTGTTTCACAACCTGGTTGTTAATTTGGAGGGTCGTCCGTCTTCGTGCCTTGGAGAACACAACCACCTTGGTCTTGGCAACGTTTATGTGTAGACCATACTGTGTGCTATGTTCAACGATAAGATCCATCAGATCCTGGAGATGTCGGCGACCACGACCGTATCGTCGGCGAATCGTATGTTATTAATAAGGGTGCCGTTGGGTGCCGAGACATTCTCTCTCTCTCTCCCTCTCTTAATTCCTGTTTCCCCCAGTGGGGCATAGGGCTTCTACCAATTGTCGCCATCTGACTCTATTTCAAGCCCTTTAACTCATTCCACGACTTGCCGGTGGAGGTGATTTCGGCTTCAATTGTGCGCCATGTTGTTTTTGGCCTTCCTCTTTTCGCTTGCTGCCTTGGGGATGCTAGTCCAATGCTTGTTTTGCAATGTATTGTGGATTGCGCCGTAGGGTCTATCCAATCCAGTTCCACTTTCTTCTCTTTATTTCAACGTCTACTGGAAGTTGTTTTGTAGAACAAAGCAGATCGTGGTTCGATATCACTTCAGGCCATCGGATTCTAAGGATCCGTCTCAAACACCAGTTTGTGAAAACTTGCAGTTTTTTTCTAGACACGACCAGATATAAATAACATCTTCAAAAAACTTTTTTATTACTCATACGTTGAAAATACTATCTTGGCGCACGTTTTTTAGTGCGAAAAATGCCATTTTTTGCTTTATTACTACATAACTTGGGTAATGCAACTAGACAAACTACAGCCTGATTTTCTCTCGTCTTTTCTGATCTTGTCTGTTCGTGTGTATCTGTCCCAAACATACGAGTCTTGCTTGGTTTCTTTGGAGTCTTGCTCATCATGTTTATTTCTGTGTTAGTTGCTTGGATGACTTGCTTGGTTCAAGAGCAGACAAAACCAAGCAAGACTCTTCTGTTTGGGAGAGAGATAAACAAGATCAGACACGACAAGATAGAAATAAATACGACGAGACACGATCAAAAGAGACGAGACAAAGTCAGGCAGTACCGAAGAAGATCAGACAAGAAATCTCCATACAATATTAGACAAACCAGAAGATATAGAATACATATTTTTTTAATTTTCCGTATCTCTTTAATAAAATCGTTTTACAAAGTTCAAGAACAGAGAGAACGAAGCAAGACTCGCCTGCTTGGGACAGAGATAAACAAGACTAGACACGACCGGACATAAATAACATCTTCAAAAAACTTTTTTATTATTCATGCGTTAAAAGTGCTATCTTGGCGCACGGTTTTTAATGCGAAAAATGCCATTTTTTGCTGTATTACTACATAACTTGAGTAACGCAACTCGACAAAACTACAACCTGATTTTCTCTCATGTTTTTTTATCTTGTCTCGTTGTATTTATTTCTGTCTGGTTCTGTTTATCTATCCCAAACATACGAGTCTTGCTTGGTTTCTTTGGAGTCTTGTTAGTCATGTTTACTTCTGTGTAAGCTTCTGTGTTGCTTGGTTCAAGAAAAGACAAAACCAGCAAGGCTGGGAGAAAAATAAACAAGATCAGACTCAACAAGATAAAAATAAATAAAGACAAGATTAAGAAAAGAGACAAAATCAGGCAGTACCGAAGAAGATCAGACAAGAAATCTCCATACAATATTAGACAAAACCAGAAGATATAGAATATATATTTATTATTACTCATGCGTTAAAAGTACTATATTGGCGCACGTTTTTTAGTGCGAAAAATGCAATTTTTGGCTCATTACCACATAACTTGGGTAACGCACGCAAATATTCAATATCGCTAAGTTAAATTAAAAAAAAACAATCAAATAAATAAAATAAACACACTCAAGACCTCAATATTAAAAAAGTGATGTGAAAGTGACAGAATTTTTTTCTTATTATAAAATTAAATTATTATATTTAAAATAAATTACAAAAATTAATGAAAACGTTTTAAAATGACTGTACATTCTATGGTGATACCGGAGTTCTTATGACGAATCCACATCACTGGAGATAATTGAAAAAGCAAATTCTTCATTTTTGATCCTATTTTTTTTTTTGGATGGCTCCTGGATCCCAAACTTGTAACATACGTCCCCTTGTATTGGTAGAAAATAAAAAATATTATTTGAAACACGGGCGGTATTGTCAATTGCACTCTCGAGTGAATGTGTGCAAACTGAATTTCGCTCTCGTGACCAATTGACAACATACCGCCCTAGTTGCAAATATACTATTTAAAATTTGCAGTATCTCTTTCATAAAATCGTTTTACCAAGTTCAAGAACAGACAAAGGAAGCAAGACTCGTCTGCTTGGGACAGAGATAAACAAGACTAGACACGACCAGACATAACATCTTCAAAAAACTTTTTTATTACTCATGCGTTAGTTGTACTATCTTGGCGCACGTTTTTTAGTGCGACAAATGCCATTTTTGGCTTGGTTAACGCACGGAAATATTCAATACCGCTAAGTCACATTAAAAAAAAAACAATTAAATAAATAAAATAAACACAATCAAGACCCTCAATATTAAAAAAGTGACGTGAAAGTGACAGAATTTTTTTTATTACAAAATAAAGATTAAAATTAAAGAAAACGTTTTATAATGAGTGTAAATTCTATGGTGATAGCGGAGTTCATATGACCACCGGATGATCCACCGGATCACCGGAGACAATTTAAAAAGCAAGTTCATTTTTTATTCTATTTTTCTTGGATGGCCCCTGAATCCCAAACTTGTAACATACGTCCCCTGGCATGGGTAGAAAATAAAAAATATTATTGGCAACACGGGCGATATTTTCAATTGCCCTCTCGAGTGAATGTGCGCACTCACTTCGTTCGTGCGCCCAATTTCGCTCTTGTGACCAATTGACAACTTACCGCTCTAGTCGCAAAATATACTATTTTTAATTTTCGGTATCTCTTTCATCGTTTAACAAAGTTCAAGAACAAACAAAACGAAGCGATTCGTCTGCTTGAGACACAGATAAACAAGACTAGATACGACCAGACAGAAATAACATCTTAAAAAAAACTTGCAGTATAATCTTGATAATCCGGCGGTTGGTTAATCCGGCACGTTCAATAATACAGCGCTCTGTGGAAACACGTGTATTTTCTTTCCGCTGTCCCGCGTCGGATATAAACCTCGCGCAGAGCTGAAATAAAGTCAAAAGGGACACTCTTAAACTCTGAAAACTTTATTCGCGATTCTGACCAAGCTAACTCTACTCTACAATTGTCTTCGGAATTTTTACAAGAGCTTCGGTGTTACGCTGACGAACGATGACAAAGCTTGATTTCAAGACACAAGCCAAGAAAATTTTCGGTACTTACGTATTGACGCCACCACCGGCTACATATTTAAATGCCGCCAATCTACACCTAACATTTTTATGATAAATCATAAAATAAAACATTTTATTTAAAATTAAAACATTTTTAAAACTCAAAATACTTTAGTTTTTAACCCCGGTTAGACAATGTTGTCCGCCGCGAAGCGGACAGATAAATCAAGACAACGCACGCGCGCCAGCGCGAACTCTCGATCCAATATATAGCGGTGGTGGCGTTAATACGTAAGTACCAAATTTTGATTCATTTTCTGATGAAGAAATCCCCAACCTAATTTGTTCCACGGATAACAACCAAGCTAACGATGACTCGAATGTTTTAAAATACGCATTTAAAATATGTAAAATTGTTATTGTTTTGTTTGAATCCTGATAATCCGGATTTTTTTTTGTCGGATATATGTCGGATATGTGTCGGATTATCAAGATTATGCAGTATTTAGAATTTGTTGAAGTATAAACGTTCATCACAAATATCAATTATTATATGACTTTGACAAAAAGTTTTTCGTTATGAGAACTAAAAGTTCTCAATTAGTTTTTCGTTATGTCAAAGGCACGTTTGATAAGGATTTTTGTTATTTGAATTTTGAATAGATAGATCGGTAAAGGAACTCAATTACCACAAATTGCATTCGTTCACATTGTGCAGACACACCTCTAACACAGTAGTAGGTGGGCATGGTCAAGTAGTAGATACCCCAAGAGCAGAGTGGATCCCGAGTCCGACTGAGCTTTCGTAGTTTTCCATCGGCGTGCGTCGGTTTCTGTTCAGTGTGATCGCCGTCGCGGAGATGAGAGCGTCGTGTTCCAGCGGTCGCTAGCGATAGCCCGCGATGTTTTTCAAACTTTTATTTAGTGCCATGCTTTGGATTCTTATCGTCCTCGTCTTTGAGACACAATGGACTACATCACAAGGTAGTTAACGATACATTTGTTTGAAGCGAAACAATGTGCGAAATTTGTGAATTTTATTTAGAGCTTATGATTTTCTTACTTTAGTATTTTTATGTTATAAAACGTGTAAAGAACCTTCAAAAGTTCGATTTTAAAGTGGATAAAAGTTTCAAAATTGTATTTATTAAATTTGAATTTGAACTCAGAAACAACAAAGTTCAGTTTGAAATTTGGACAAAAGTCTCAAAAATCTATTAAAAATCATTCATTTTTACAAATCAATTAATTGTTTGCAATTTATTGTCTGTTTTTGTTATTTATTATTATGTTATTAGAAAATTTACGAAAGTTATGGTTTTTAACTATAACTTTCGTAACCAATAACCAATTTATGAAAGTTATGGAGTTTTGAAACTTTTATGCATTTTAAAATCGAAATTTTGATGGTTCTTTACACGTTTTTGTAACACAAAAACACTAAAAAACTATTAAAATAAATATAAGCAAAATTCAATAAATTATTGTGGTCGGTAGCCATTTGTTACTGTTGGTGATAATAAAGATTATTATTATTATTACAAGAAATTACCCTTTGTGTATCATGTATAGAATAAATATATTTCTTCTTATACAAGAATTTACAGAAACATTTCTTTCGCGATTATTGCAAAAATAAATTGTTGGCTGTATGTGTATTATTATCTATTATATTACATATATTAATCCTGGCAGAAAGACCCCTGGTGATTAGCCAGTTGTACCTTGTACAATAAAGATTGTTATTATTAAATTGTTGGCAATTTATTTGTGATTAAAAACAAAAATATTTGATGATTAAAAAAATTATTGGAAAGTTATAAGAGAATATTAAGGATTTTTATTCGATTTTTGAGACTATTATTTAAAATTCAAATAGAATCTCTGTTTAAAATATAAGGAAAGACAAACAATTAATAAATTAAGGTTGTTAGCTTTGTTGACAATATTTATATGTTACAGTTGAAGTATAAAATTCAGTTAGTGCATACATCCACCAGTCAATGTATACTTCTACGTGTATTTTTTTACAAAGTATCAATTGAAAAATAAGATTCATACTATATCTAGTTAAAGTATACAATACCGCGATAATGCATACTTTCACGGCGAGCCAATAGTTAAAGTTTGAATGTGGTTTAAATTTTATAACACTAAAATGTCAAAATTATGCATAATTATGTTGAAAAGGAAATTAATTTTTTAATTTTTTCCAAAATTATTATTACATGCAGAACTAGGTACTATAACATAGGAATGAACGGAGATAATGTTGTAAAATGCAGTTTAAGGAGTAGGTTATTTAGTGAGAACAAAAAAATTAATTAATATATTTCAAAGAAGATGTCGTCAACCCTAAGATTAAAAGTAAAAAATAAACATCTTATAATAAAATAGTCCTAATACTACTTTAACTAATTTTAAATATAGAGTGTATAAATTATCTAGTGAAACTATTCATAAATTAATTTATGTGCACTTTGTCTAAATGGTTCAGTTAATGTATGCTTTTACCAGTGACCGTATACACCGACTGTGTTAACGCTTTGTCTGTAACATACATACAATAATTTCCTAGAAATTATAATCTTTGGAGAAAAGCTACAAATGCTACTATTTAATATTATCAAAATCTTCAAACTCAAAAAGCTATAAATAATAAATTAAGAATTTAAAAAATGTTTTATTTTGAAAATAATACGAATTGTTTTAAAAATAAAACGAATTGCAATTAGATTGTAAAAATGAGTGATTTTTAATACATATTTGTGACTTTTATCCAAATTTCAAATTGAATTTTGTTGTTTTTGAGGTCAAATTTTATTTTCTTTTCTAACAAAAAAGAAACTTTATTAAAAAAAAGATATTTTATTTTTATTTCTAAAAAAAACACAAGAAATATTAAATTTATTAAACATCCATCATATAAAAAAAGCACAACGAAATATTTTACTGGAATTGGTAAAACCATCCTACGTTATAGATAATCATACAAACTTAAAACAAATCGGAATGCAGCCTGAATATATAAACATATTCAACCTTTCCGGAGCTCTATAAGAACTACTGAGTCTTTTTAGGACTACCACAACAAATCTCATGAGAAATTTGTCAGTTATTTAATAGCTTTCAGTCCTTCGTGGCATTCAACAAAAACCATAAAAATAACTTTGTTTTTAAGTTAATGTCTTTCCGATAACTTAAGTAAGTAGCCATCTCCAGACGCGTTTCGAGATTTATCTCTCATCAGTGCAGCTTTGCTTTTTTTTAAAATTATTATTCAAAATCAAAAATCAAAATCAAAATTTTATTCACCCCAAGAATAAAAATAACAATAATTCTGGGAAATGTCATAAGAAAGAAAGAAAGTTTCAGCATCTCACTCCTTCAGTGAGAATAGAGCTTGTTCTATTAAATGTTCCTTGAATTGTTTTTTGAAGCACTAGTATTTACATTCTTCTTGATTTTTTTTTATTAATAAAAGCAAAGCTGCACTGATGAAAAGATAAATTTTGAAACGCGTCTGCAGATGGCTACTTACTTAAGTTATCGAAAAGACATGATCTTAAAAACAATGTTATTTTTATGGATTTTGTTGTGTGTCACGAAGGTGGACGGAAAGCTATTAAATAACTGACAAATTTCACATGAGATTTATTCTGGTAGTCCTAAAAAGACTCAGCAGTTGTTATAGAGCTCAGGAAAGATTGAATATATTTATATATTCAGGCTGTGTTTCGATTGTTTAAAGTTGGAAAAATATTTTTTCTACTGATATATGTGAAAATGGCATTTTTTCCACGGTTTACCCCACATAAAAATGACATTTTTTATTTCTAGAGATGAAAATATTTTCACATCTAGAGGTGAAAATTAACATCTTAATTTATGATTTTCTCGATTAAAACACTAAACTAACCAAATTTGCATGGACTTTCTTATTAATTACATAAATTTCAATGGAATATTTTATGTACAAACGTAAAACGAGCCTGAAATTATTTAAAAAACCGAAATAAAATTAGGTCATTTGACTTGAAAAGTATCACCTTCTATGAAAATGCAACAATATTAGCATGGAAACGAACAAACCAACGATTAAATTTGTAATGACAGTTCCGATAGTTCGCTTCGAATTGGTTTTATTAAAGTCGAATTATGGATTCTGCAACCGAATATCAGTAGAAAAAAATGCATTTACTACTCGAGATGAAAGCGAAAAAGATTTTTTTGGTGAGGTGAGAGTTTGCTCACGAGCGCCAGCGAGTTAGCAATCACACCGAACCAACACTTGTCAGGTAACCTAACCTAACCCAACACTTGTCACTTTTGACACTTTCATCTCTCGTTGTAAAATATACTTTTATTGATTGTACAAAATATTTCATGTTCTTAATTGCAAACTAAACTTATTTTCGTAATATATTGGTTTTAACCAATTTTTCAATTAAAAAAAATGTTTTTTACGATTTTTTCGAATCCCAGGAAGTTATTTCCCTGGAATTTTCCACGGAAACACTTTACGAAGATCTTTACTTGAGGATCGGCAATTCTTAAAATTTAGTAAAATAGTCCTAATATTACTTTAACTAATTTTAAATATAGAGTGTATAAATTATCTAGTGAAACTATTCATAAATTAATTTATGTACACTTTGTCTAAATGGTTCCGTATACACCGACTGTGTTAACGCTTTGTCTGTAACATATACAATAATTTCCTAGAAATTATAATCTTTGAAGAAAAGCTACAAATATTTAATATTATCAAAATCTTCAAACTCAACAAGATAGAAATAATAAATTAAGGATTAAAAAAAATGTTTTATTTTGAAATTAAAACAAATTGTTTGCAATTAATTAGATTGTAAAAATGGGGGTTTTTCAATACATATTTGTGACTTTTATCCAAATTTCAAATTGAATTTAGTTGTTTTTGAGGTCAAATTTTATTTTCTTTTCTAACAAAAAAGAAACTTTATTAAAAAAAAGAAATTTTATTTTCATTTAAAAAAAAAACACAAGAAATATTAAATTTATTAAACATCCATCATATAAAAAAGCACAACGAAATATTTTAAAACCATGGTAAAACCATCCTACGTTATAGATAATCATACAAACTTAAAACAAATCGGAATAAAGCCTGAATATATAAATATATTCAACCTTTCCGGAGCTCTATAAGAACTACCGAGTCTTTTTAGGACTACCACAACAAATCTTATGAGAAATTTGTCAGTTATTTAATAGCTTTCAGTCCTTCGTGGCATTCAACAAAAACCATAAAAATAACATTGTTTTTAAGTTAATGTTTTTCCGATAACTTAAGTAAGTAGCCATCTCCAGACGCGTTTCGAGATTTATCTCTCATCAGTGCAGCTTTGCTTTTTTTTAAAATTATTATTCAAAATCAAAAATCAAAATCAAAATTTTATTCACCCAAAGAATAAAAATAACAATAATTCTGGGAAATGTCATAAGAAAGAAAGATTTTTTCCAATCCCAGGAAGTTATTTTCCTGGAATTTTCCACGGAAACACTTTACGAAGATCTTTACTTGAGGATCGGCAATTCTTAAAATTTAGTAAAATAGTCCTAATATTACTTTAACTAATTTTAAATATAGAGTGTATAAATTATCTAGTGAAACTATTCATAAATTAATTTATGTACACTTTGTCTAAATGGTTCCGTATACACCGACTGTGTTAACGCTTTGTCTGTAACATATACAATAATTTCCTAGAAATTATAATCTTTGAAGAGAAGCTACAAATATTTAATATTATCAAAATCTTCAAACTCAACAAGATAGAAATAATAAATTAAGGATTAAAAAAAATGTTTTATTTTGAAAATAAAACGAATTGTTTGCAATTAATTAGATTGTAAAAATGAGGGATTTTTAATACATATTTGTGACTTTTATTCAAATTTCAAATTGAATTTTGCTGTTTTTGAGGTCAAATTTTATATTCTTTTCTATCAAAAAAGAAACTTTATTAAAAAAAGAAATTTTATTTTCATTTCTAAAAAAAAAACAAGAAATATTAAATTTATTAAACATCCATCATATAAAAAAAGCACAACGAAATATTTTACTGGAATTGGTAAAACCATCCTACGTTATGGATAATCATACAAACTTAAAACAAATCGGAATAAAGCCTGAATATATAAATATATTTAACCTTTCCGGAGCTCTATAAGAACTACTGAGTCTTTTTAGGACTACCACAACAAATCTCATGAGAAATTTGTCTGTTTTTGTTGAAAATTTGACTGAAAGCTATTAAATGCTTTCAGTCCTTCGTGGCATTCAACAAAAACCATAAAAATAACATTGTTTTTAAGTTAATGTCTTTCCGATAACTTAAGTAAGTAGCCATCTGCAGACGCGTTTCGAGATTTATCTCTCATCAGTGCAGCTTTGCTTTTTTTTTAAATTATTATTCAAAATCAAAAATCAAAATTTTATTCACCCAAAGAATAAAAATAACAATAATTCTGGGAAATGTCATAAGAAAGAAAGAAAGTTTCAGCATCTCACTCCTTCAGTGAGAATAGAGCTTGTTCTATTAAATGTTCCTTGAATTGTTTTTTGAAGCACTAGTATTTACATTATTCTTTAATTTTTTTTTTATTAATAAAAGCAAAGCTGCACTGATGAAAAGATAAATCTCGAAACGCGTCTGCAGATGGCTACTTACTTAACTTATCGGAAAGACATGATCTTAAAAACAATGTTATTTTTATGTTTTTTGTAGTGTGTCACGAAGGTGGACGGAAAGCTATTAAATAACTGACAAATTTCACATGAGATTTCTTGTGGTAGTCCAAAAAAGACTCAGCAGTTGTTATAGAGCTCAGGAAAAATTGAATATATTTATATATTCAGGCTGTGTTTCGATTGTTTAAAGTTGGAAAAATATTTTTTCTACTGATATATGTGAAAATGGCATTTTTTCCACGGCTTACCCTACATGAAAGTGACATTTTTTATTTCTAGAGATGAAAATATTTTCACATCTAGAGGTGAAAATTAGCATCTTAAATTTATGATTTTCTCGATTAAAACACTAAACTAACCAAATTTGCATGGACTTTCTTATTAATTATATAAATTTCAATGGAATATTTTATGTACAAACGTAAAACGGGCCTGAAACTATTTAAAAAACCGAAATAAAATTAGGACATTTGACTTGAAAAGTATCACCTTCTATGAAAATGCAACAATATTAGCATGGAAACGAACAAACCAACGATTAAATTTGTAATGACAGTTCCGATAGTTCGCTTCGAATTGGTTTTATTAAAGTCGAATTATGGATTCTGCAACCGAATATCAGTAGAAAAAATTGCATTTACTACTCGAGATGAAAGCGAAAAAGATTTTTTTGGTGAGGTGAAAGTTTGCTCACGAGCGGCAGCGAGTTAGCAATCACACCGAACCAACACTTGTCAGGTAACCTAACCTAACCCAACACTTGTCACTTTTGACACTTTCATCTCTCGTTGTAAAATATACTATTATTGATTGTACAAAATATTTCATTTTCTTAATTGCAAACTAAACTTATTTTCGTAATATATTGGTTTTAACCAATTTTTCAATTAAAAAAAATGTTTTTTACGATTTTTTCGAATCCCAGGAAGTTATTTTCCTGGAATTTTCCACGGAAACACTTTACCAAGATCTTTACTTGAGGATCAGCAATTCTTAAAATTTCGTTAAATTTTAACAATTTTGGCAGGCCAGATCTTGTGAACGAAAAAGTTATTTAACTAAATGAAATTTGCCAACGATGTTTCCAACAATCATTCTTGCGTTTAATTTTTCTGCGTTTCATGTTTTTCATTTCACTCGTCTTCAGAAAAAAATTCAGCGAAACTTCTGTTTTTCTGAATATTAAATGTTTATTCTTGTTAATATGGTGTTGTAAAATGAAGTACTGTTATAAAAGTTTTGAAGTTTGAATATATTTTTGATACTTAAATTAATATTTATAGGTATTAATATTATTAATAAAATAAAATTTACATTATAATTATTATTAAAATTTTAAATTCATAACTTAACGAAACTAACATAACGAAAAACAGAAATTCAGAAATTTCGAAAAGTTTTTCTGAAAACGAGTTTCTTGCTAGTTTAGGTTTAAGTTTTAAACGTTTTTGAACATTTTTACAACTTATCAAAAACACACAACAGTATATTTTGTAACTAGGGCGGAAAGTTTCCAATTTCACGCGAGAGCGAAATTGGGCGCACTAACAAAGTGAGTGCGCACATTTGTTCGAGAAGGCAATTGACAATACCATCCGTGTTACAAACAATATTTTTTATTACTCATGCGCGGAGATATATCTTACAAGTTAGGAATCGAGGGGCCGTCCAAAAAAAATGGAATCAAAAATGGAGAAATTGCTTTTTCAATAGGAAATATGCACGAAATTTAAATTTGGCTCAAATATTTTTTTTTCGAATCTGTATTGACCGGACATTTGAACTAAATCATTATTTTGGTTATTAATATCTTTTTAAATACTTAAAATTAATAAATAAAAGCGAGGGAAATTCAAATTTGTAAAACGCAACACTATTGGTTAAAGCGAAAGAGACGTAACATGCATATAAACAAGTCCGTATTTTTTACATTTGTATGTCATTGCAGTCTTTTGGTTAGAAAACAAACGTCAAAAACGTCAAGTTAAAAATGAAAACAGCTGTAGTAAACAATGGACTGAACTGTCAGTGTTAATTGACGTCATTATGAGACCGCGCGAAAATGGTGGCGTTTAAACTGCTCAAAATTTTTCTCAATTTTAAATATTTTTAAAAATATAATTACAGCATTTTTAAGCAGTATTTATATTTTTTTAGTATGTTATAACGGTATAAACAGTGAATTAACCCCTTGACATAAGATCACATGTATATGGACAGGCCAACGTCATTTTATTCGTATGTCAAGGGGTTCAAAATATTTTAAAAAACATGCTCATTCCCTATTGTCTCCCGTGGTGTGGATTCCTATTATTTGATATAATTTACACTCATTTTAAAACGCTTTCTTTAATTTTAATTTTAAAAAAAATTTTAAGACACTTTCACATTACTCTTTTAATATTGAGGTCTTGATTTTGTTTATTTTATTTATTTATTTCTTTTTAATTTATGTAACGTAGCGATATTGAATATTTTCATGCGTTACCCAGGTTATGTGGAAATTCAACGAAAAGTGGCATTTATCGTATTAAAAAATATGAGTCAAGAAGTACTTCGCACGCATGAGTAATAAAAAAATGTTTTATTTTGATTTGGAAAATAAAATGGATTGTTTGCAATCAACTAATTAGTAAAAATGAAGGATTTTCAATAGATTTTTGAGACGTTAATTCAAATTTCAAGTTGTATTTTATTGTTTCTGAGTTAAAATTTAATTTTATATAAAAAACTCGATAAATCTTAAATTTTAACTTATTTCAACATACAAAAACACAAAATATATTTTGATGATTGTACAAAATATTTCAATTTCTTAATTGCAAACTAAAGTTTTGATTTGTTTTAACCAATTTCAGAAACACTTTAAAATAACTTTTTTAAATATTGTAACTTTATTTAAAGAATTTAATACATTTTATAATACCTTGTTTCCACATAAAATACATAGATTACGGTACAAAGCATACTAAATTAACATTATATTATAACATTCAATTTATCATTGCATTTAATGAATATTAAATTATGAAAATTATCAATTAGCTATTACCAGCTTATGTAAGTAAGTAGCAAGGATACTTAGCAAGGAATGATTTAGAAATGCTGGAAGTAATTGTATATTCAATTTATGTTATGAAAATTTATGACATTTTCCCATTTAATTCTATGCTGTAAAAACAACGCGTATACGTAAGACAGAGAATAATGAATATTCAAGAATTATTTAATCAAGAAAATTTAAAATAGTGTAAATACAGACTTAAAACAAACGGAACACAGCCTGAATATATAAATGTATTCAGCCTTTACGGAGCTCTATAAAAATTATTGAGTCTATTTAGGGCTACCTAAATATACCGTAGGTAGTCCTAAAAAGACTCAATAATTGTTATAGAGCTCAGGAAAGGCTGAATATATTTATATATTCAGGCTGTATTCCGTTTGTTTTAAGTTTGTATTATTATCTATAGGACGTAGGATGGTTTCACCAGTTCTATCTTAGTGTTAATATGTTTATAACAAGACAAACACAAATAAAAATAAATAAATAAAAACTAGGGAAAAAAGTCTAATACATAATTTTGATATAATTAAACATCGCGTATATGTAATACAAAGGAAAAAATATTCAAGAATTATTTAGTAATAGTGTATTAAAAAACGAGTTCAATAAGCGCTATTTTTCAGCACGCGTCCACGTTTAGAAAGCCAGGATTGTGGCAAGGAGTTTTCTAATGGACAAGTGCGAAAAACGCCTTACGTTAGAAATTTTAGAAAAAAAAAGTATAAAGAACAAGTTCGTTCTTTATACTTTTTTTTTCTACAATTTCTAAATAAAAAAATCGCCGATACATATTGAGAAGATTCATTAACGAACCCATATGAGTGCTTTAATGACTTCATTATAGACGCAAAATCGAAGAAGATAATTTTAAAGTTAGTTTATAACAAGACAAATATAGAGAAGAATATGTAGATAAAAGCAAAACTATATAAAGAATTTAGATGTAATTAAAACTTTTTATAAGGCCCTTTTTATCTTAAAATTACGTAAACCTTGATTGAATTTCATCAATTTTTATCATTTCACATTAAATCTACAACTTCCTGTTGAGAGAAACAAATTAATATTTGTTTTTAAATCGAGTCTGGACTGTGAGTCCGTTTTTTATCAACGTCTTATCAATTAACATTTCCAAACAACATTTAATTTAACTCATTAGAAGGATGTTTGTGTGGATAACAACGATAAGTTGCAACCCGAGTTGACTAATTCATACGTATTAACGCGAAGGATAGAAAGCAAAAAGTGCGGAGTGCATCGAACACATGTTGTTGTGCAGCCTTTTCTTTCTGCACAATTTTATTTCCATCGGGTAACACAATATGTGCCGCATTGCGTGAACGATAATTAAATAGATGTTAAGAGTCTAACGAACTATTAGTTTGCGTATTATAATCGCAAGATTAATCAAGTTTTTTTTTATCGCAACCGCAAAATTTGCAAACATGTTTTATGCCTGATGTTTTTTCGTACTATTATTTCTGAATGATTGATCACAATTTACAAAATTCACTAAATATTTCCCACAAAGTGAAAAAAAAACTTGAAAAATAATTAGCCTATTATTTATAACTGAGTGAACAGTAACATATTTCAGAAATTTATCAAATATTCTCCACAACATTGAAAAAAAAACCTGGGCATTGTTTGTAATAAAAATCCAATTTGCATAATATTTTAAAAGGATTAAAGCCAACGATCTCGAAAACTGATATGTCATCAGAAAAAACAAAAACAAAATCAGAAAGAACCCTCGCATCTCCGCACTGAATTATTACGCCCGAGTCGTTGGCGTTCATTTAGCAATTTATCGTTTCAATAAAAACTGATGCCTGCCATAAATCAGCCCCGGAATTTCGAAGGAGACATCTAAACTTGTCAAGTGTTGTACAATAATAAACTGCAAACTGGTTTTATATCGCCCGTTTTGTTTATACAGACACACGCGCGTCCACCAACATGAGCTTTCCTGGCCAACTTTATGATCTCCAGACGGTTTTTGTAATACCCATGCGGGACATTATCTTGCCATATAGAAGAGCCCATTTTTTAATTTGCCAAGCAAAAGGAAAACTTGTTATTAACTGAGTTGTAATATCTGCAATTTATTCTTAATAAGCTTTCATTTTTTTCTGCAAGAATTTATAAATAATTAGGTAAGGAGTTTATATCCCGTCTATTATTCTTACTCAAATTGAGGCAAGATTTCTGATAAATAAATAAAAATTTCTCAAAAATACTGAATATGAAAATATAATAATAAAATAATGAATATGAAAACCGCAATTAAATTTCGCACGACGCAATAATTTATTTATTTATTATTATAATGTTAATGGCCTGCAAGATATTCATGAAATGTCCTCTTAACATTTGAAACTCAAAATCAATTTATCCTTCGAATAATCAATGAGTGTTAGCTATTGTTTAGCAATGATAATAATAACAAACTCGAAGGCGAAAACCGGCGATGTTGAGCAATAGGTCAGTTATCGCGTAGTCGACCACTACACCCGAAATGTTTACACTTGTTTTTATGGCTGCGCCTATTTTATCGCTTTACATTAAAAAAAACCATTTATTGATTTGTTTAGGTTCTTTTTATTACAAACCAGTTAACCGTTGTTGCTTTTTTACACTTGACCACAGCTATAAATACATTCTAGTTCACACGTGTTTTCGGAAGTCACGAATGCTTAATTGTTGATTTATTAATCCGAAATGGTTTCAACATTTTTGATTTATAAATACATGAAATGTTTCGATTTCATATTCGATTCTTTCAGATTCATTCTTGGTAGCAACCTGTACGTATACCAAGACCGGGCTGTTATCCACTTTTTTTAATTTATAGCAAAACGCCCTAACTTACAAAATATCTTACCTAGTTTATTGGATACTACTCAATATAAAGAATTTGGCCAATTATGCTCTGCGCTATTGCTTATGGTACAATTTTTAATTCTTGGTTTATGTTGTATACTTTACAACAAATTTCTGGAATATATCTTGAAAACTTCTGAAATTCCTTGCTAGGCTGTCTTCAAAATATGGGACCGTCCATTAATTACGTGTGGCTCGAAAGGGGTGGGGGGGGGGGTTGTGAAAAATCATGAAACATCATGAGTAGGGAGGGGGGGTGTAAAGAGATATCACGCTGTCAGTCCCAGTAGAAGTCTGATGAGAATGAAGTGAGAGAGACAGATGTTAGAGCGGCGATACAAACGAAAAAGCCGCCGCTTTTAAAGAAAAGCCGCTTTTGTTGATGTCATGCAATTTCGTATATGTATTAATTTTTCTTCGGTTGTGTACTATAGAGGGAAAAATTAAAAGTTCAGTGATCTGAATAACGGAAATTATTGTATGATTTTGAAACTGTTAGCTGAATTCGATCCTTTTTTAACAAGTCATGTTGAATAAATCACACCTAAAACCTCACCACGCATCACCAGGGGGAAAAAGTTGCTAAAAAACATCACGTGATTAATAAACGACGACCCCTATACAATAGAACTTTCAAGTGTTTACAAACAAATAAGATTTGATATTCGATTTGTTCAAATTCATTCTTGGTAGATATTTTGGACGCACATGCAATCGAAAGATGCGCATAATTTAAACTCGACAGGAACTATCCCAAAAAATGAATAGCCATTCCGGCAGATTTACTACCAACTTGCTCAAGGTTGTTCAAGGTCATTAATATCAACTTCAGAGATAAAAAGCACTAAGTATTGAGTTTTCTTATAGATAATTGAATTTTTTACGATATTTATAGATAACATAATTTTTCTTATAGATAATTTAATTAAGTTTTATTTGAAAAAATTTTAAAATTTCGTTAAATTTTCGAGTTATTTTCGAATCTTTGACAAAACAAAACTTGGCATGGTTTCAAAGTTGATTATTACCAACGTGAAAAACAAAAAATCACTAAAGATCAACGTTTCTTATAGAAAATTTAATTCTCTTTAAGTTTTGATGCAAACATTTTTGAAATTTCGCTTAATTTCCGAGATATTTTCGCACTTTTTCCGACAAAAAAAAATGTAAATTAAAAAAAATTACTTTGTTTCAAGGTTAAGTATTACCAACTTGACAGACAAAAAATTACTAAAGATCAAGGTTTCTTATAAGTAGGGATAGATAGTTCCTTCTGGAGCCAAATTCAAATTAATTGAAATCAATTAAAATCAAATCAAATCATATCAAATCAATTCAATTCAACTTTTAGTTCAATTCAAATTAATCCAAATCAATTCAAATCAAGTCAAATCAATCTAAATCAATTCAATTCAAAATCAATCCAATTCAACTAGATACATGGGGCTAGAAACAAACCCGGCGGGGTCAATTCAATACAAATTAATTCAAATCAATTCAAATCAATTCAATTAAAATCAATTCAATTCTCAGCTCAATTCAAATTAAACCAAATCTATTCAATTATCAATTTAAATCAATTCAAATCCATTCAAATCGATTCAAATCAATTCAATTCAATTCTCAGCTCAACTCAAATTAAACCAAATCAATTCAAATTAATTCAAATCAATCCAAATCAATTCAATTCAAATCAATTCAATTCAAATCAATTCCAATAAAATCAGATCAATTCAAAACAATTTCAGTTCATTTTCAATTTCAAAGTCATTTCAATTCAATCCAGTTCAATTCAAATTAATCCAAATCAATTCAAATCAAGTCAAATCAATTCAAATCAATCAATTCAATTAAATTCTCAATTCATCATTTCTATGCAATTCAAATCAATTCAATTCTTAGTTCAATTCAAATTAATCCAAATCAACTCTCAAATTAAATCAAATCAATTCAATTCAAATAAATTCAATTCAATTACCAGCCCAATTCAAATTAATCCAAATCAAATCAAATCAATTCAATTAAATTATCAATTCAATTCAATCCGAATCAATTTAAATCAGATCAATTCAAATCAATCCAAATCAATTCATTCAATGCTATTCAAATCAATTCAAATCTAATTCTAAGAAAATTTAATTCTCTTTAAGTTTTGTTCCAAACGTTTTTGAAAATTTCGCTTAATTTCCGAAATATTTTCGCACTTTTTCCGACAAAAAAAAATGTAAATTCAAACAAAAATACTCTATTTCAAGGTTGAGTATTACCAACTTGACAGACTAAAAATTACTAAAGATCAAGATTTCTTATAGAAAATTGAATTCTCTTTAAGTTTTGTTCCTAACATTTTTGAAAATTTCGCTGAATTTCCGAGATATTTTCGCACTTTTTACGACAAAAAAAATATAAATTAAAAAAAAAATGAAACTTTGTTGCAAGGAGGAGTATTACCAACTTGACAGACAAAAAATCACTAAAGATCAAGGTTTCATATAGAAACTTTTCAAAACAGTTTTGAAAATTTCGCCTAATTTCCGAGATATTTTCGCAATTTTTCCGACAAAAAAAATGTAAATTAAAAAAAATTACTTTGTTTCAAGGTTGAGTATTACCAACTTGACAGACAAAAAATCACTAAAGATCAAGGTTTGATATAGAAAATTTAAATCTCTTCAAGTTTTGTTCCGAACATTTTTGAAAACTTCGCCTAATTTCCGAGATATTTTCGCACTTTTTTAGACAAAAAAATGTGAATTAAAAAAAAATACTTTGTTTTAAAGTTGAGTATAACCAACTTGACAGATAAAAAATCACTAAAGATCAAGGTTTCATATAGAAAATTTTCAAAACATTTTTGCAAATTTCGCTTAATTTCCGAGATATTTTCGCACTTTTTCCGACAAAAAAAAATGTAAATTAAAAAAAAAACTCTATTTCAAGGTTGATTATTACCAACTTGATAGACAAAAAATCACTAAAGATCAATGTTTCATATAGAAAATTTTCAGAACATTTTTGAAAATTTCGCTTAATTTCCGAGATATTTTCGCACTGTTTCCGACAAAAGAAGATGTAAATAAAAAAAAAATTCTTTGTTTCAAGGTTGAGTATTACCAACTTGACAGACAAAAAATCACTAAAAATCAAGGTGTCATATAGAAAATTTAATTCTCTTCAATTTATGTTCCAAACATTTTTGAAAATTTCGCTTAATTTCCGAGATATTTTTGCACTTTTTCCGACAAAAAAATGTAAATTAAAAAAAATTACTTTGTTTCAAGGTTGAGTATTACCAACTTGACAGACAAAAAATCACTAAACATCAAGGTTTCATATAGAAAATGTAATTCTTTTTATGTTTTGTTCCAAACATTTTTTAAAATTTCGCTTAATTTCCGAGATATTTTCGCACTTTTTTAGACAAAAAAATGTGAATAAATAATGAATATAAATGTGTGTTAAAAAAAAAATTATTTTGTTTCAAAGTTGAGTATAACCAACTTGACATATAAAAAATCACTAAAGATCAAGGTTTCATATAGAAAATTTTCAAAACATTTTTGAAAATAATTTCCGAGATATTTTCGCACTTTTTCCGACAAAAAAAAAATGAAAAAAAAATAAATTACTTTCTTTCAAGGTTAAGTATTACCAACTTGACAGACAAAAAATTACTAAAGATCAAGGTTTCTTATAAGTAGGGATAGACAGTTCTTTCTGGACCCAAATTCAAATCAATTAAATTCAAATTAATTTAAATCAATTAAAATCAATTCAAATCAAATCAAATCATATCAAATCAATTCAATTCAACTTTTAGTTCAATTCATATTAATCCTAATCAATTCAAATCAAGTAAAATCAAGTCAAATGAAGTCAAATCAAGTCAATTCAAGTTCACAATCAACAAAACAACTCAAATCAATCTAAATCAATTCAATTCAAAATCAATCCAAATAAACTAGATACATGGGACTAGAAACAAACCCGGCGGGGTCAATTCAATACAAATTACTTCAAATCAATTCAAATCAAATCAATTCAATTAAAATCAATTCAATTCTCAGCTCAATTCAAATTAAAGCAAACCAATTCAAATCAATTCAAATCAAATCAATTCAATTCAATTCTCAGCTCAACTTAAATTAAACCAAATCAATTCAAATTAATACAAATCAATCCAAATCTATTCAATTCAAATCAATTTCAATCAAATCATATCAATTCAAAAGAATTTCAGTTCATTTTCAATTTCAAAGTCATTTCATTTCAATTCAATCCAGTTCAATTCAAATTAATGCAAATCAATTCAAATCAAGTCAAATCAATTTAAATCAATCAATTCAATTAAATTCTCAATTCATCATTTCAATGCAATTTAAATCAATTCAATTCTCAGTTCAATTCAAATTAATCCAAATCAACTCTCAAATCAAATCAATTCAAGTCAAATCAATTCAAATCAATTCAATTCAATTACCAGCCCAATTCAAATTAATCCAAACCAATTTAAATCAATTCAAATCAATTCAATTAAATTCTCAATTCAATTCAATCCGAATCAAATCAATTCAACTCATATCAATCCAAATCAATTCAGTCAATGCTATTCAAATCAATTCAAATCTAATTCTAAGAAAATTTAATTCTCTTTAAGTTTTGTGCCAAACATTTTTGAAAATTTCGCTTAATTTCCGAGATATTTTCGCACTTTTTCAGACAAAAAAAATTAAATTAAAAACAAAATTTGACTATGTTTCAAGGTTAATTATTACCAGCTTGACAGACAAAAATCCCTAACAATCAAAGTTTCTAATAGAAAATTAATTCTCTTCAAATTTTATTCGAAACATTTTTGAAAATTTCGCCAAATTTCTGAGTTATTTTTGCATATTTCATACAAAAAAATGTAAAACAAAATTTGACTCTGTTTAAGGTTGATTAATACCAATTTGACACACAAAAAATAACTTATTATTTTTAATTTTGTTATAGAAAATTTTCTACATTTTTCAAAATTTTATTTAATTAAATTTTAATTAAATTTTATTTAAAAACTATTTTCTACTCTCTGAACCAAGAAAAATATATAACCAAACTAAAATTTGACTTTGTTTTAAAATTGATTATTTAAAGACAAGGTGTTTCTTATAGAAAATTTAATTCACTTTAAGTTTTATTTTTTAAAGGCTGTAAGCACATCCTAACCTAAAATATAAAAAGCCATATACATATACGACATTAAGCCATATACGACCATATTATCAGCTGCAAAGAGAAGGATGAGAGAAGTAGACAGAAAGCTGAGAAACTACGTGCAACATAAACATCAAACAATAGCCGGACAGAATCAGTAAGTTGCGAAAACCCAACGGCCTCTTCTGAAATTAAGGGAAGGAGACGTAAATTAGGCGCAGAATGAGAGAGGACATGTGTTAAACGATACCGAGTGAAGCCAGGCGGAGGGGTTTTAGTGGGTGTGCTGGGCACTAAGAACTTGGACTGTGAGCCCCACACAACACAGAGATGTTTCCGTAGCTCTATAGCCTTAAGTGGGTTATGGCTGACTGCACAATGCGTCTCCACCCCTGTCGGTCCATCAATATCTAATGGCTCGCGTACAAATAAACCGTCATCGGCCGAAGTTTGCTCGGACGACTACGGCGATTAAGTCACACACTTGTAAAAGAATGAGAGCGCGTACCAATGTCATCGACCAATGACGCCCGAAAACGGCCGATCATCACGATCATCCGAACTTTCGGAGATTTCTCGGCAGACTGCCGGCGTCTACAGTGCAAATTGAGTGTATTTATAGTTAAATTTTGTTGTTATCTACCTAAACGACTATGGATATTGAAAAATTAATAAGTTGTGTTTATAATAGGGGTTGGTCTATTATAAACACAACTTATGTGGGATAAACATTCAAAAAATTATAATAATCGACAGGATAGCACTGTTGGTAACACTGGTAGTAACACTGTTGTAGTGTAAGCACATACACGTCCGATTAACTCGTCCGGGTAGTTCTGTCCGCCATCGGCCGACAAAATCGGTTTTGGTGTACGCTTAGCATAAGGGTCGTCGTCCAATCCCATGGTACGTAGGTCTCTGATTACGTTATCGCGGCATCTCATTCGCGGCCTTTCCCAGCTCAATCTCATCCCTTTGATCACATCTACAATATCTGGTTCCTTGCACAACTCAGTGAGTTCCCTATTTTTTCTAGTTCTGTGGACAAGATGGACTGGATCCAGTATCGGCCCAAACATTCTCCGGAGTACCTTCCGCTCGAAAACTCTCAATTTTCGTTCGCTATCTTTTGTGAGTGTCCAAATTTCACAGGGGTACATAACCACCGGTTGTATTATCGATTTGTAGATTCGATTTGTAGACACAGAGATGTGCGTGCAATACTGCATTTCCCCTCTCCCTCTGAATAAAAAAAATATTCGAGCTAAAAAAATGGCCAAATTAAAGGGCAAACTTGAAAGAAATTTAAAAAAATTTCGATGACTACTACAGCCAAGTGTAGAAAACAAGTTAGTTAAGCGCATCCGTCAAGTTTGAAAGGCAGGAATATGAAAGTTTCGGGCACATATTTAGTCATATGTCAGAAAGTTCGGGCACTTTTTGACGTATAACAAGGCGGAAATTGACACGTGCGCAGAAAAAATTCCATCTATGAAAAGGTTTATTCTTGAAATTTATAGAATAACAACTTTTTTTATCGGTCTTGTCTATTTAATCTTGTCTTAATTTAATTCTATTTAATCTTGCCTTGATTTAATTACAGTCGAACTTCCCTAAGTCGAATTACCATAGTTCATGAAAAAAAATTGAGTTATAGAAAATTCGAGTTATAGAATACATAACTGAATAAAGAAATTAAAGAAATGAAACTGCAAATTGAGTAAAATAATTAAATATGTACATATGTATGTATTTATAAATTATATATGTATGTATTTATAATTTTTGAATGTGATGGACAGTTATCCACAAACAGCAAGATATTACATTTTTCGGCATTGGATTTCTTGTCAAACTAGAAAGACATTCTTCATAAATTGCGCTTGTCATCCAAGCTTTTTTGTTGCTTCTGTATGTCACAGGTAAAAAATGTTTACCTTTAAAGCATCGCGGATTTTTTTATTTTCCAATCACCAACGGTTTCAGTTTTTCAGTACCACATATATTGGCTCCCACCATGTCCGTGATTCTTTCTTTGCTGTGTTTTCCACCGAAGCACTTTTCGTCTTGTCAATGTTAATGTTAACGTTGCATTAGGCAAACATCTAAAAAATAATCTCGTCTCGTGCGCGTTAAAAATGTCTTTTTCATGATAAGATGCTAAAAGTTCGAGCAAGATATTGTTGCACCACTCATAGTCATGTTCATTAACGTCTGCGCTTTCACCACACATAATCTTTTGAATGATATTATGCCTTTTCTTAATATGATATTATGCCATTACTTCTTCATCTTAAAATTAACTAGCCAACCTACAGTAGCGATGAAATCAGTGTGTCCCAGACTCACACCAAAATAAAGAGCATATTTTTTGGCATATTTTGGGCATTGGCATATTTTCATCCCGAGCTATTTTAAACCATTCCAAAGTAGCTTTGTCAATGTATTCGTAGGTACACTTTTTCAAACGCCTGCGATTACTAGTTGTACCATTTCGGCCTTGTGCAGAATTTCTTCGCGGTTTCTTATAATTGAAGAAAGTGTACTTGGAGGAATACGAAAGTCAATTTCACTGATCAACCTCACTTTGTAAGATAATGACATCGTATGGAGTTTTCTTTTGTGGCCACTCATATTTGCAATTGTAACGGCAGAGGCAAGAAGAAAAATGAGTTGAAACTCTAAAATTTCATTAATATAAAGCACCTCTGCTATAACAAACCGGATACGGTTTGTGATAGGAGGCAATATCCGGCATCATAAATTTTGGAAAGTACGCAGCGGTTAAAAAATTGGAGTTATAGAGATTATTTTCTATGTAAAATTTTACCATTGTACAAATTTTTACTACGAGTTATGGAAAAATTTGAGATAAGGAAACTTCGAGATATGGAAGTTAATTTATATGTAAAATGCTTTAAAACGTATGCTCTAAACGTATCAATTTAAAAAAAAATTCGAGTTATAGAAAAAATGGAGTTATGGAAGTTCGACTGTATATTAAATCTTGCCTTAATTCAATTATATTCCATCTGCTTAGTCAATAGACTAGTTTTGTCCACCTTCTCATGCTAGACTTGTTAGTATAAAACCTATTTGTTTGCTTAGTCTAGCTTGTATGATATTGATTATCTTATCTTGTTTGAGACAGCTTGTCCGATGTTGAATGTTTGGTCTTGTTTGTAAAAGAAGATCGTAAATAAATATTCTTGAATAATTTAAATGAAGTGTCAAAGAATAATTGCTTTTTCTTGTATAATGATTATGAAACAATTGATATATGTGCGGAATGAAAAAATGAAGAAACCGTGTGGTAATGTCATCCAAATAAAGATCTCCCATCCATCACGGTGCCACGGCGAACAACATCGCTTGTAGTCTCGAACAGTTGTTGATGTCTCATTTATTTATATTTATACGGCCGATACATTTCAAGAATGTTCTTCGGCGTTTTATTGCTTACTGCTCTCCGTCTGTTATCTGCGACGGTTTATCTCCCGTTGGCGCAACACCGCATGAAAAATTATCGGACAAAGTGGAAATCATAAAATTACATTCTTTATTGCTTCCATATAAATAATTTTTTTTTCCTGACAGAAATTTGAATATTTTTAACACGTTCGTTCAATTTTTAAATTAAAATATTCCTTGAAGCGGATCTACACAAATGTTGAAAAATATGAATAAATTGTGCCAAAAAAAAATATCTTGTTTTATACACATGTTGTGTTCGTTCCACTTCACCTGTTTAATGCGAAGACTAGAAACACAAGACAAATAAGATTAGACAAGATCAACTATATAAATACGATGATACGTGAACCAACGAGAATAGAAAAACACGCATAGACTAACAAGAAATTGATATATGATACAAGCAATTGACTGTCAATGAAGATGGATATATATATATAATAATAGACTAACAAGAATAGATTCACAAGAGTAATACGTGGTCTGTTAGAAAAGTATCCGACCTTATTTTTTATTTTGAAAACCTGATGGATTTTAATCAAGCGCGCGCACTTACATGAGCCGACCTTGAACCTTCGTGCGCATGTGTGATTTTTTTCCCGCCTGTAGATAGCGTCAGTTGCTGTCGAGCAGTGTTCGATTGACGTAGTGCTCTCGTCGGTTTTTCAATGCAAGTAAAATGACGACAAGTGAAATGCGGGATGTCCTACGTCGCCTATGTGATGCTATGCGACTGAAGTTGTGGTCATCAGGAAATTGGCGACTCCATCACGACAATGCTCCAGCAAATTCATCGCACTTGGTTCACAATTTTTTGGCGAAAAACCAGACTCCTCTGGTTCGACAGGCTCCTTACTCTCCTGATATGGCCCCTTGCGACTTCTGGCTATTCACCAAAGTCAAGAGGGCATTGAAAGGAATGCGATTTCAGGCATTGAAAGGAATGCGATTTCAGACTAGAGAGGACATTATGGCTGCAACGACAGCCGAGCCAAAGTCGATTCCGAGGCTTTTTCGAAATGCTTCCAACAATGGCGGCACCGCTGGGAGAAGTGTGTGGAGTCCCAAGGAGACTACTTTGAGGGTGATTAGGTTTCCAACCCTCCAGGTATGCCAGTTTTTTTACCGGCTAAAGGTGGGATACTTTTCTAACAGACCATGTATATATCTAAAAAAAAAAGATGCGAACAGTTCTGCTACTTGGACAGCATCATAGCAGTGGATGGAGGGGCCGACCTAGACATAGCCAGAAGAATCAACAAAGCGAAGGGAGCGTTCGCCCAACTGAATAACGTTTGGAGCTCTTCAATACTTTCCTGTAAAACGAAACTCATACTATATAATAGTAACGTCAAATCCATCCTGTTCTACGGCAGTGAGACGTAGAAAGTAACTAAAAGCAGCACAAACAAACTGCAAGTTAGTGGTGTTTCAGACGGATCCTTAGAATCCGATGGCCTGAAGTGATATCGAACCACGATCTGCTTCGTTCTACAAACCAACTTCCAGTAGACGTTGAAATAAGGAGAAGAAAGTGGAACTGGATTGGACACACCCTACGGCACAATCCACAAAACATTGCAAAACAAGCATTGGACTGGCATCCCCAAGACAGTAAGCGAAAGAGAGGAAGGCCAAAAACAACATGGCGACGCACAATTGAAGCCGAAATCACCTCCGCCGGCAAATCGTGGATTGAGTTGAAGCTCGTTGCTCGAAATAGAGTCAGATGGCGACAATTGGTACAAGCCCTATGCCCCACTGGGGGAAACAGGAACTAAGAGAGAGAGAGAGACGTATATATATCTTAAACTATAGAGAAACATGTACAGGGACGTTTAGAACAGCTAGAATACCTAACCTAACGAGTACTGACACATACATATACGAGTCGATATTATTTTTAGCAAAAAATAAAAATTTCTTTGAAGAGTTTAAGCTTAAAAATTCACCTGTTAACGATGACAGAAAAGATATCGCCGCACAATAACGTGGAACTACTAACTCGTTATCGATATACATTCACACGTTAATGCCGGCGTGTACCACCGGTGGTACACGGCCCGCCCGCTAGAAACTGGAAAACCGTTTTCAGCACTTCGATTTCCTTCGGGTAACCAAAAAAAAAGTCACGAAAAAATTTCGTTCAATCAACATTTCGTCATTCAACATTCAAGACGAACAAGTCGATGTGTAAATTATCCGGAAAGATTCGTCGAGAAATGTAAAACCCGATTCTCAATTTGCTAAGTAGATGTCTCGGAAACGGTTGCAGATAATAAAATAACGGATTGCGGCATCGTTTTCAGAAGGTCATTTTACTGTTGATATACTAAGATTGTCTGCGGGAAATTCACGACTTTCCGAGATCTTTACTCGAGCGCCGAAATTTCTTAAAAATTTCTTCAATTCTTGCAGGCGATAGTGAACGGAAAGAGCTAGTGAAATATAATTTGCATATCTGTAAACAGCAGTAAAAATGCTTTAATAAATGTTTTTAAATTTTGCGTTTCACAGTAACAGTTTT
The DNA here is from genome assembly GCA_944588485.1 of Phosphuga atrata. NCBI lineage: Eukaryota > Metazoa > Arthropoda > Insecta > Coleoptera > Silphidae > Phosphuga > Phosphuga atrata. The sequence goes on along the minus strand of OX155893.1, from coordinate 6,911,675 downwards.
AAAAAGGCCATAATGAAATTGTTTGCAAATTTGTTTTTTGACATTTGTGTTAGAACTGTCAAACTGACATTAATACATCTTACATTTCTGAAAACTAGATGTAACATCTAATAACTAGATGTATCATTACTGTGTACTGTGTACTGTGTACATGTACTGTGTCATTATGTCAAATATTAACGTCAAAGTGACAGATTAAAAAAAAGCCATAGTGAAATTGTTTGCAAATTTGTTTTGCGACAATTGTGTTAGAACTGTCAAACTGACCTTAATATATTTGACATCTCTGAAAACTAGATAAAATGCCTAATAACCAGATATATTCAATATGTCATTATGTCAAATATTGACGTCACAGAGACAGATTCAAAAAAAGCGACAGTGAAATTGTTTGAAAATTTGTTTTGTGACAATTGCGTTAGAACTGTCATACTGACCTTAATATATTTGACATTTCTGAAAACTAGATAAAATGCCAAATAACTAGATGTATGAAATGTATCATTTTGTCAAATATTAATGTAACAGGGACAGTTTGAAAAAGTCAGCAATACTAGTAGTAAATTTGTTTTTTTAAAAATTGTGTTAGAACTGCTAAACTGGCATTAACATATTCAACATTTCTGACAGCTAGATAAAATGCCTAATAAGTAGATGTATTAAATCTGTCTTTAAGTTAAATATTAAGGTAACAGTAACAGTTTTAAAAAGGCCACAATGAAATTTGTTTTTTGAAATTTGTGTTAGAACTGACAAACTGACATTAACATATGTGACATTTATGAAAAATAGATAAAATACCTAATAACTGCATGTATGAATTCTGTCATTTTGTCAAATATTAACGTCGCAGTGAGAGTTTAAACAAAGGCAATAGTAGTAACTTCGAAAATTATAACTAAAAAGTCAGCTAACAAAAAGTCAGCAATACCAGTAATAAATTTGTTTTTTAACAATTGTGTTCGAACTGTCAAACTTACATTAACAAATTTGACATTTTTGACAACCAGATAAAACGAATAACTAGATGTATTAAATCTGTCTTTAAGTTAAATATTAAGGTCACAGTAACAGTTTTAAAAAGGCCACAATGAAATTTGTTTTTTGATATTTGTGTTAGAACTGTCAAACTGAGATTAATATATATGACATTTCTGAGAACTAGATGTGACACCTAATAACTAGATGTATGAACTGTGTAATTATATCAAATATTAACGTCACAGTGACAGTTTCAAAAAAAGCCACAGTGAAATTATTTGAAAATTTGTTTTGTGACAATTGTGTTACAACTGTCAAACTGACATTAACATATTTGACATTTCTGAAAACTAGATAAATTGGATAATAAATAGATGTATTAAAAGTTTTAAAGTTTTTAAAAGTATTAAAGAGAGATATGAGTAGACAGACAAGTCTAGTCATATAAGGCTAGACAAACAAGATGACAAAGTGTAATAAACTGAATATACATAGTACATAAATTATGTAAAACTAGTTGTGGTTGTGTATTAATAAGTGGACTTGTTTATAATGATCTGAAATACCTACTGAAATGATTGATGACTTCACACATGCAAATCATGACAATCTGTTTTTGAAATATTACCCAGCATAAATAATTGAGTCTTACAGCAAGTGACAAGTATGGATTAGCAATTAACGTTTTAATCTTTTTATTAGATTTGGCCTGTAGCCTTTTCCCAATACACTTGTATAGGTTATTGACTATTCTAAATTCCAATTTAGAATTAGTACAGATAAAATAAAGTTTGTTTCTTAAATTGATTACAATTATCTCTAATGAGACATGTGTATGTATATTTTGTATGGAAATTATTTTAATTATGCCAATAAAGGTTATTATTATTATTATTATTATTAATGAGACATACAAGTTTTTGAATCTTTAATGAGTCCTTACTGAGACTTAAGAGACTTTAATGAGGCTTATGAGTCTGTAAGTCTTTAATGAGACTTATGAGTCTTTACTGAGACTTAAGAGACTTTAATGAGGCTTATGAGTCTGTTAGTCTTTAATGAGACTTATGAGTCTTTACTGAGACTTAATAGACTTTAATGAGGTGTATGAGTCTGTAAGTCTGTAATGAGACTTATGAGTCTTTACTGAGATTTAAGAGACTTTAATGAGGCTTATGAGTCTGTAAGTCTTTAATGAGACTTAATGGAGGCAGCTAGTTCTTTATTATAAATTTTGTTTGAACTTTGGATTTTAAGTTATATATATTAGGTTAGGAGGTTTAGGGCTTATAGCCTTGAAAAAATAAAACTTAAAGAGAATTAAATTTTCTATAAGAAACCTTGTTTTTAAATAATCAATTTTAAAACAAAGTCAAATTTTAGTTTTGTTTTATATTTTTCTTGGCTCAAAGAGTAAAAGATAATTCGAAAATTAAATAAAATTTTGAACAATGTAGAAAATTTTCTATAAGATCAAACTTTCTATAAGAGTTGATGCTGTTCCAACTGCTTTCCGATTTTAACATGAACTATTGTGTTCCCTGGCTTTATAGTGTTTGGGAAATCATTTCTCATTGCGTCCCACCTGTTATGCCCGCTCCACACTCTCGCGAAGTAGCAGGGAGTTGAGCGAGGAACGAGAGTGTGGTCAGGTTACTCGGTCCGCCTTGTGCTTCCTCGCCTCGCCTTGGCTAACTTCGCTTCATGAAGCGGTTGTTCGTACCCGAGTCAAAGGGACACGAGGCGCGAGTACGAGGAAGGGATAGTATCACGTCCATACTCTCGTGTTTACTCGTCCTTTCCTATATATTATACACACAAATAGTTGCAGCAGCTACCACCTGTTCGGTGTCAGTCATGGCAGTGAGGTCCTAGCGAAGTAAGGCGAGAGTGCAGATGCCTCATCCGTCTAGTTCCTCGCCTCAAACAACTTCAGCGAGGATCCTTATGCCGAAGTTACTCCGCCGAAGTTACTCCGCGAGAGTGTGGAGCGGGCATTAGTTCGTAACTGGTGTGCGGCACGCTGTCCTCCTCGCCGCAATATTCACACAAGCTGTTGGGAGCTCCGCCAATCTTGTGGTGGTAATCTCGGAAACAGCCATGTCCGCTGAGGACTTATGTTAGTTGATAACTCATCTCTCCCTACTTCCCCTCTACCCATTCTTCCACGTCCTTTATAAGCAACTTTGTCCATTGCCCCTTTTCACAGGCTTCCGACTCATTTTGCTACGCCCGGAATAGTTCCGACCTTGCTGTCTTCTTTATTTCATCTTTGCTTTTCTGGGTTTCACTGCGTCTGGCTGTGTATATGTTTGAGCTCTCCTGTACTAACAACTCTATTGGTGCTATGCCATTTATGACCAGGACCGCTTGGAGACAGTTCTATAGGCACTGCTGGTTCTGATTGCTATCATTCTTTAGATGGCTCGACGCTCATTGCCCTCGCCCATACGGGGAACGCATAGGGCATTGCAGAGTGGATCACTGAGCATAACAGTTTTCTCTTGCTGTTTCGTGGTCCTCCTACATTAGGAATAAGTCGTTCCAGTACAGACATAGATTTTTGGGCTTTTCCAGCAGCTTTTGAGAGCTGACGTGCTCTCTAAATACCATATTCTTATCAATCAGTACGCCTAGATGATCAATTGAACTCTTTGGTTTAATAGCAGAATCTCCGAGTTTGAAAATAACTTCCCCAATTTTTCTTCTACCTGTTAAGAGAACTGTCTCCGCCTTTTCTGGTGCCAGCTTCTGCTCTTTTTCGTCCATCCATTTGTCTATCTGTTGTATGGCCGCATTTTCCCTCTGCTTCAATCCATGCTTCGTTCTGTCACATACCACCAGGGCGAGATCATCTGCACAGCCAATAATGTCTATCCCACCCGTTCTGGCATGTTGAGTTTTAGCACACCATCGTAAACTATGTTCCACAGTGTTGGACCCACAACTAAGCCCTGTGGAACACCGCTATTTACTTTCTTAATAGTGCAGCAGCCGTTTGAAACGAAGATTTCCCGTTGAGATAGGTAACATCTACGCTAGTTTTTCCCAACCTTTTTTGTGCCATGCCCCACCTAAGCCTTTCTAAAATTCTTATGCCCCCCCTATGTAACATATACATAATTTTTAATATTAAAAAATTATCTCATATGTGTTTCAAGGATAGTGCAATTTGCACAATTTGTGCATTATAAAAAGAAGTATCCATCTGTAGTACAATTTAAGAACTGTTTCACAGTGCTCTTTGCATCCGAAGACGTCAGGGTGAGGTTTTAATAATGTTATAGATAATTATGTGCGGCGAGGTGTGTTCTAGGGCGGGGCAGCTGCCCCGCCCCCTGCCCCTCGCTGGGTACGTCCTTGTACAAAGTTATATTAGATATCTACGTGTTTTAGTCTTTTGTAGGCAAATTTTTTTAGGCAACAAATGCATGCAACTATTTATTGTCTTCGTAGATCGTCGGTACATCTTCGTTCTCTACATGTTCTTCGTTCTTCGTTTCTTCGTTCTATGCCACAATACATCGGCTGCTACGGACGGTAGGGCGATGTATTAAGCTTCTTTTGAGGAAAGTGCAACTGAAGTTTGTCTTTTCGAAGTCCATGAGACAGTGTTTCCAAAAACTTTTGTCAGGAATCCAGACGTCGACTTCCTGTCCTTTTTGCTTCCAAATGTTGATATCTGCTGAAATAGTTAAGCGTAGCTCAGGTCAGGTGTTCGTGTCGTCAACAAGTTCTCGGTAGGGTTTGTTATCGGCGAGCTTCTTCTCGCTGTTCGGTATCGGCATTGTTTTCATCGGGGTACGAACTGGATTGCAGTTTTCCATCTCAAAGCGTTTCAGCATTTTTCGGAGGTAATTCTTTTGATTCAAGCTAAAACCCTCGTCAGTCCGTTCGATGTTGATTCCGAGGAACGATTTGAGCTCCCCCAAGTCTTTCATTCGGAATTTTCTTCTCAACTCTTCCTTGAAAAAATAAATTGTTCTCGAGTTTTTCCCTCAAACAATAATATCAACATTAAGAAGCAGGAAAATGTAGGTGTTATCGTTCTTCAGATATGCTCAGATCTTTTGAAATCAAGGTTGGTTAACAATTTGTCGAAGGTTTTATTCCACGCTCTCGATGCTTGTTTCAATTCGTAGAGCGCTTTCTTCAGTTTGCAGACTAAATTTCCTTTGCCCTTGAAACCGTCGGGAATTTTCATATACAGCTCCTCCTGAATTTCACCGTGTAGGAATGCATTTTAACATCCGTGGAGTAGACTGCGCAGTTCTTCTCGACGATTACGGATAATAGGATTCTTAGCGTTGTAAGTCTTGCCAATGGGGCATATGTTTCTTCGTAATCAAAACCATATTTCTGCGCACAACCCTTGATTGCAAGGCTAGTCTTGTAGCGCTCGATGTTCGCGCCTTGAAAACCCACTGAGTGTGTATTTTCCTTCGGGAAGTGGTGTTAATTCCCAAGTTTCGTTTTCCTCAAGTGCGCTTATTTCTTCGGCGACTGCGTCCATTCATTGATCTTTGTCTTCTCGAGTGACGATTTCCTCATAGTTGCTCGGTACATCTTCCACGAAAACTTCGGCGTGCAGCTCCAGGATTACTAAATTTTCTGTTTCATCGTCCAGGTAAATAGTCCTGCAGATAACGTGGTCTCTTTCCTCTCGTAGATCGACTAGATGTTTCTACATTTTCCGGTTCTTTTGCCTTGTCCTGTTTCTTCTGTGAGCTTTTGTAGGTCCCCATTTTACCGAGTCTCACTTCCAAAGGTTCGGTTTTCTCGATGCTGCGATCGAAGTCATCTTTCTGATAGATTTCTTCTTTGTCTTTACTGCTTCCGGTTTTTTCTTCTATTGGCTCTACAACATCTGGATCAATCATCTCTTCATTTGGCAGTCCTTCTAATGAAAATTTTGTTTCGTTGAAGATAACATCACATCCAACGATGACCTTATGCTTTTCTAGATCTCAAAACGTGTAACCATTTGTGCAATATCCACTCATGAAACATTTCTTCGATCGAGATTCAAATTTTCCGCCTACAATTTGCGTTGGAATGCGTAGAAAGGCTAAGCACCAAAAAACCTTAGTTTCTTCTTGACTTTTCATTGAACCAAAACGACGGCGGAACTTTCCCGTACAATGCTGACGTGGGACTTCGATTAATCAGATAAACTGTGCTTGGACTGCTTTGGACCAAAAATGTTTTCCAAGTTTACATTGGAGGAGCATACATCTGGCCTTCTCTACTATGGTTCTATTCATTCATTCTGTTACTCCGTTTTGCTCTGGCGTATAACGGATGGTAAACTCTAAAGTTTGAAAGTAATTAAAATCTGATTTAATATGAGCACTATGTTTCACCTTTAAATGCGCCTCAACACGACCTTGTTTCATTGATTCAAAATCAAAATTCAAAATTCTCGTCAAAAGAAATTTATAATATTTATTATTTAAGAATCTGTTTTTTTCTTTCAATTTTGGCACCGACATCTAGCATTGCATTTAAATTCCGTTGGCCCGGAGCAAAATAGTTAAACTCGCGTCGGGTCCATTTTCGAATTGCCCCCCTTAACAATCAAATTGTCCCCTGTGGGGCGTGGGCCCCACGTTGGGAAACACCGGTCTAGACTATCTATCATAGATAACAGGTACGGTGGGAATTTACTACGCGTGACTTCGTTCATAATGCCTTCGTTCATAATGCCTTCGTACATAATGCCAGCAAGTCGATTTAAACGCATTTCGTACATTGAGTTTAATTAATGCGCATATCTTTCTGGTTCTCCAGGTACCCTTCCTGGCGTTTTCTGCGATGGCCAAAACTTTTTTGAGTGCACCGATTGTGGATGGCCCTTCCCTAAAACCATACTGGTCATTTTCCCCATTTTTCAGTTCTTCCTTTATCCTTAGTAACCGAACCTAACCGTCGTCCGACGGTGATCCGACGGCATTTCCCCGCTGCAGTCGGTGCCGCAAGATTTCTTGCTACATTCACGATACGTTTCCACTCTTTCCGATCGATTGCGATGTCCTTGGCTTGAGGTGGGTATCCAGTCCTTGGTGTCTCAGATCTTCTTCCACTGGTTTCAATCATTTCTTCTTTGGCGCGTTTCTTTGTATTCTCTAGTCTGGCGGTCGCTCCCGCCAAAGGAGATTATGGATGGCCCTTTCCTAAAACCATGCTGGTTATTTTCTCCATTTTCAGTTCTTCCTTTATCCTTATTAACCGAACCTAACCTAATCTTCATTTACCTTTTCCGCTATATTTATTACATACTTCACCAAAAACTATTTGTATGTACAAATCTATTGTAGAGGTACCTTCTTGATGTCGCTGTTGCTTCTATCTGCCTGGGAAAATGCCAGTCAGTAGTTTAATATTAACATTTATGTTAATATTTACATTTGTTTAATATTAACAGTACGATTTTTTTTACAGTTATTTTTATGGCCTTCGTCGGGATACCATTTAGTCCTACAGCTTTGTTGTTGCGCAAACGGCTACTTACTGTCGTTATTTCTTCTTCTGTGAACGGGGGAGTGTTTCAACTTTAGGTTGGTCCCAGAGGTTGGTTTGGGATGAATTTTAAATGGTGCTCTGGTCCCCTCTATCATCTTATCTATCGGTAGTTTTGCATTCAACTGTTGAATACCTAGGCTCCTAATCGCTTTTCGATATCCTTCTAGCGGCGATACCCAAAGGATTTTCCATAAGATATAGAGTAACATGTAGTTGCTCTATATCTTTTGGGAAATCCTTTCTCATAGCGTCCCATCTGTTACAGTCGCAACTTTGTCCATTGCTCGCTCCTTTTCTCAGGCTTCCCGCTCATTTTGCCACGTCCGGAATAGTTCTGACCTTCCTGTCATCTTTATTTCATCTTTGCTTTTCTGGATTTCACTGCGTCTTGCTGTGTATATGTTTGATCTCTCCTGCAATAACAGCTCTATTGGTGCTATGCCAGGTATGACTAAGACCGCTTTTCTGGAGACAGTTCTATAGGCACTGCTTGTTCTGATTGCCAGTATTCTTTGGATCGCTCCAAACTTTACATCTACGCTCATAGCCCTTGCCCATACGGCGAACGCGTAGAGCAAGCACAGTGGGCTACTGAGCATAGCAGTTTTTTTCTTGTCGTTTCGTAATCCTCCTACATTGTAGATTGTAGTATTGGTGGTGACGACTTGTACTGCGATCTTCGTAGATCTATTGTACCTCACCCTCTTCCTCTAAACGTTGGTACGACCACCCATTTAGAGCGCCTCCTCTAGTCCTGATTCCTCTAGGAATTTCAGGCTCTGGGTGGGATTCAAAGACTGCAACTCCTGTGCGTTCAAGCAGTGGCCCCCAACATACATCTGTCTCTTGCGGAGCAGTGCTCCGCAGTCTTTGAGCAGATGTATGGGGGTTTCCTCTGCCGAACCGCAGAATCTGCATCTGTCATCTTCCTCTAGGTCTAGGGTCTTGAGGTGTTTTCTAAGTCTGCAGTGTCCCGTCAGAACTCTAAGCTTGTTCCTGTTTAGTCTCAAGCGAGCTTTTGTTCGTTTCTGGTTAACAGATCAGGTTAACAGCATTACTTTGGATAGTCTCAACCCTGGAAGTTCTTTCCAGGTTTTCATCCATTGTTTTCTTAGGTCTTCATCTAAACTATTGGATCGAGTTCAAACTCATACCGGAAAGGGGTTCCGGACGTATAAAGGGATTACTGGATCCCTAGGTGGATCCCTTACTGGGTCTAGGTAATCTGCTTCTTCGTTTCCGTCTATACGAGTGTGTCCTGGTACCTAGTATAGCGTTACTTTATTTTCTCTGCCAAGCTTGTTTAGCTTTCCCACACAGTCCCATACCAGTTTGGATCTGATGGTGTAAGAGCTAATGGTCTTGATGGCTGCTTGGCTGTCTGACAGGATACCAATTCGCTTTTTGCGATAATTCCTGTCGAGGTTGAATTGTGCCCATCTTTCGATTGCGTGTACCTCTGCTTGGAAGATACTTGGGAATGTTCCCATGGATTCGAAGTCTAAACACTCCTGCACCAGTACCTTCCTTTGTCATCAAACCATCTGTATACCACTTGATAGCATTTTGCTCTAAGTGGTATGCTGAGGATTCGTCGCTCCAGTCGGTTTTACTACTACACATTGCTGTGTAGTTTTTCTCGAAAATGTATTTGCATAGTATTTCGTCTTTTGGTGCTTCCAACCAGGGGATTTTGGCAGCGAGGCTGTCTCTGCTCCCGATTATTTTACCTCTGTCTTTTTTTTAACGGGACGTAGCAAGCACCAATCGGTTAACTTGTCAAGTGGCCCCCTGAAAACTCCTCGAGCATCTTGGAACCGCTTCACGCATGACGTCAAGATGTCGTTGTATTAGTTTCGTCTTATACCTTCCACCAGTCTAGTGATTAGGGGTTCAGGTTCAGTTTCTTGTTGCTCTCCAATTGGAGTCGTTTCCTCTAGTACAGCTCTTTCAAGGTCATGATGTTTGTTATCATATCGGTTGTTATTACCCAGATGTTCTCCGACCTAATCATATGGTCGGTTAGGCCTATGGGCTCTAGTTTGAGGTGAGTTTTCTTTTCCCACGTTTCTCTTTCTGGTATCCATCTATGACAGTCGAAGATGGTGTGTCGAACGCTATCTTCAAGGCCACAGTATTCACAGAGACTATCGATTGCCCTGCGAATGTTATGAAGGTAGTCCCTAAAACAACCATGGCCGCTTAGCACTTGTAAGGCGGAAATTCGTTTCACCATGCTTTCGTGACACCCATCGTTCGACGTCAGGTATAAGGATCCTGATCCATTGTCCCCTGTCCGATAGCTGCCACTCTTTTTGCCATGCCTTATACGTTTGCGCCCTGGCGGCTTTCTTTTTATCGCTCTTTGTGCAGTCGTCGCTTGTTCTAACTCGGTAAAGTTCCTCTGTCCCTCTCGCACCATAAGCTCTATTGGTACTATGCCAGCGATTAGAAGTGCGGCCTCCATTGAGACTGTTCGGTATGCACTGGACACTCTCAGTGCCAATTGCCCATACCAGAGCTGCGTAGAGCATGGCCGAATGTACCACCGAGCATAGGAGCCTTCGCTTGCTGCTTTTGGGGCCCCCGACGTTGGGCATTAGTTTGTCTAATGCTGCAGCGGTTTTGAGTGCTTTATCTGCGATTGCGATGACGTGGTTTTTAAATGATAGACATTTGTCGATCGTTACACCCAGGTATTTAATTGATTCTTTCGGGACTATCTTTTCTCCCTTTACAATGAAAGTAATGGGACCGATTTTTCTGAATCCTGTTAACAGTACTGCCTCTGTCTTCTCCGGAGCCAATTCTAGTCTCTTTTCTTCCATCCAATTACCAACTTGATCTGTAGCTGCATTGTTGCACAGTGTCGGGCCCAGAACCGAGCCCTGTGGAACACCACTGACATCGCGCTCTTCTCTTGAGTTCTCTGCTTGCAGAATGATTTTTCTATTTCTCAAATAGCTCCTGATTAATCGCAGTAGATACGGTGGCATGTCCTTTCTTGCCAGTTCCTCCAAGATGTTTTGCCATGATGCAGAATTAAAGGCATTTCTATCGTCGAGTGTTATAAGTGCACATAGCTTTTTCGTTCTTTGTGAGCCTTCTTGCGCTTTTCTCGCCTCTTCGACGACCTTATCTATAACATCTACTGTCGACTTTCCCTCCCTGAACCCATGTTGCTTCTCTGAGAGGTTCTCACCTGTCTCTAATGCCTGTCTTATTCTTTGTAGCAGTAGTTGCACTAGAAGTTTATCTGCTACATCTAGTAGACACAGTCTGTACGACGAAGGCTTCTCGATGGGCTTATCGCCTTTCCTAATTAAAACAAGTTTGACTTTTTTCAATATATCTGGAAATATTCCCTCGGTGACTATGTGGTTCATTATTTTCGGAACATAGTTTGGAAACTTTACCAAAATATTTTTTATGAGCTCTGAAGGAAGTCCATCAACACCTGGGGCTCTAGGGAGTAAGAGTCTCTAGGGAGTCTGACAGCTGTTCAATTTTTACGTTGGGGGAAAGTAGCAGCTGTATATAATGAGTTGGGGCAGTTCAACCCATACGAAACCCGGTCCATGTCCAGTCTTTAGAACAGTTACTTTGCTGTTATTTCTGCATATCGCTGCATCCTTTTTGTCGCCCGTGATCCATTTGGAGCTAGTTGCAATTTTTTTATTTTCGTTCACCCACTAATAGTATGTCTGCTTTCAGTTCTAGGGCTGTTGCTGCTAACAGATCATGCGCTGCACGGCACCTCATTAGGTTAATTTGGATGATGTTAGCCATTTTTGTTTCCTTGCCTTCTCTTGATCTCCTCCGACAGAGCTATTTTGTATGCTGGGCAAGTTCCAGAATACGCCTGATGCCCCTTTGTCTTGCAGATTGGGCAGTACATATCTCCTTGACAGTCTTTTGCCTGATGTCCCTCTTTGGTGCATCGTACCTTTGATTTCAGAAATACCGCCTCTTTTGGGGTTTTCTCTCGCTTTTCTTTACGGTATTGCTTTTGGCTGTGAGCTTCTGTCCATTTCGGTTCCACTTTCTCTTTTTTGTGTAATTCTGGATCTGCTGCTGCTGGGTAGTTGGGTGTGTATACTCTTACGTCGACTTCTGATTTTGCAAATGTATATTCTCATCATCATTTTTTTATGGTAGACCATTCTACCTCTGAGGATTTCACGAATGCCAATTGCTTCCTGTCATGTTTTTCCAGCAGTTGTTTCAATTGTTGTAGGATACGGAAGGTCTGCTCTAAGCTGATGGTTTCTTCTGCTTTTTCATCATCCGATTTCCTCACTACAAAGTGATATATGTACCGATTTGTAGTTTCGATGTCACCATTTTCGGTTGGAACTCCTACAGAGTGTTTAAGGTAGACTACATTTCCAGGGTCCTTGTTTTGTAATCCTTGTTCGGTGGACCTCGTGTACGTGCTACAAAGCAGGTGTGGTACTCCTTTATCAGGACATGTCATCAGCCACACACATAGCCAAGTCGCAGTCCATTGGTGCTAGCAGCGGGTTCCCTGTTCCTTCCTTTACTCGTCTATATGCTGATGGAGGCCAGTTCTTTTTAGAGACTTCTTGGAACTCTTGGTAGGAATTTCCTCTTTCGATTTCATTCCGTAGTTCTTCTAGTGCTCTCATTTCTTCTTCTATATTTTCTGTTTGTACAGAGCTGCTTAGTTCAGTTTGTGTGCTTCCTTCGCAAGTGTCTTTTGGAAGTGTTTCCTGTGTCTTTTTGTACATTTTACTCATTTTGTCGGATAGAGTCCACAGTTCCTCTGCCGCTCTTCTTATGTCCGCCTTGGAATCTGTGTTTCCTTTCACGAGCCATCTTAGGTCTTGAGCTCTTGCTTATTACTGCTCCTAGGTTTTTCTCGTTGTCTGTGGTTTGTTGCTGTCCGCATTTCTCGACTCGTTTCCTTTTCGCAGATTGTTCGCTTGGAGAATCGTTACCCGAAACATCGCCCGGTACTGTGGATATGTTCACGCTAGTCCCTGTAAAGGATGCTAACCGTCTAATTGGTGAGCAGATAGGTTCAATTTTTTGTGCCGTTTCATTGCTGTGCGGCTCCTTTATTTTCGTCGGAGTTCTCTTCAGAGCTTCCCTTTTTTGAAACGGATTATCTCCCGCCAGTTCATTTCTCGTCTCCTCTGTGTCTTCCATTGTTAACCAGGGACCAAATTCGCGATGTATTTAGTAAAATCAACCACAACCGAAAAATTGCATTTTACCTCAGCCTATTCCTTCCTTGCTGAACCTTACAATCCCCGATCTGGCGGCCCTCTCCACGACAAGGTGCAATGGAGTCAGATCCAGCAGTAGTTCCATTGCTGCTGTCGGGCACGACCCCATCGCCCCCGTGATGCAGACACACGACAGTCGTTGAAGCTTTTCAAGCTGCTTCCTCACAGAGGCCAGCTTGGTTCTACATCCCCACGCAACTGCCCCCTAGAATTCGTTCGATAACTCGAAATATTTTCGCACATGAATTGCCGTTTTTAACTTCCGACACAAGATGTTATAAGATTGACATGTCTGTCTGTCCTTCTGTCCGCATTAGTGGCTGTTTATGGAATCGTAGCTCCTAAACGAATGGACCGATTTTGATGCGATCTTCTTTGTTTGAAAGCTGACGTGATCGGTAAGGTTCTTAGCTATAATTTATGAAGAACTGTTAAGGCGTTTGATGATCATCAGCTCATTTCCTACTAGTCCTTTAAGACTCTAATTGCATTAGTATTACATTTAGTATCAGAGAGAATCACAGAATGATCAGTATTATGATTAGAATGATTAGTATTAGTAGTACGGCTTATAATTTGCTGCGGTTTATAAATAGGTGCGGCTTATAAATGGGATGCGACTTAATACAGGGAAAGTAGAGAACTTTAAAAATACGAGGTTAGCCGCGGGTTATAGAGAATGCGGCTTCAAATGGGAAAACAGGCTAGAACTCGAAATGTCTAAGATCCAAGGAATTCAGCTTAGGTTGTATAAGTAGAATTCTTTCGAAAGCTCGAAATATTTTCTAGCTTGAATTACCGTTTTTAATCCCCGACACAAATAGAGGGAAGTGATAAGTTTGACATGTCTGTCTGTCCTTCTGTCCGTATTAGTGGCTGTTTATGGAATCGTAGCTCCTAAACGAATGGAACAATTTAGATGCGGTTTTTTTTGTTTGAAAGCTGACGTGATCGATAAGGTTCTTAGCTATAATTTATACAGATCTGTTAGGGCGTTTGATGGTTATCAGCTCATTTCCTACTAGTCTTTTTAGACTCATTGTTTTAGTATTACAATTTATATCAGAGAGAATCACAGAATGATTAGTAGTGCGGCTTATAAATAGCTGCGGTTAATAAATAGCTGCGGCTTATAAATGGGTGCGACTTAATACAGGGAAAGTAGAGAACTTTAAAATACGAGGTTAGCCGCGGGTTATAGAGAATGCGGCTTCAAATGGGAAAACAGGCTAGAACTCGAAATGTATAATATCCAAGGAATTCAGCTTAGGTTGTATAAGTAGAATTCGTTCGATAATTCGGAATATTTTCGTGCATGAATTACTGTTTTTAACCCCCGACACACAAAGAGGGATTTTATAAATTAGATATGATAAATTTGATATGTAAATGGTATCAACGTGGTTTTGCTCGAGTTCAGTCTCAGTCCAACTGTTTGACACCATCTACTAGATACTTTGAGGCCTCTCTGTACGCTTTCACAGAGCGTTCCCTCAAACTTCCCTTTGGCTATGATGACTATGTCATCCTCCTACATTACGCATGAGCCGTTCCAGCGACAAAAGGGATTTTTGGGCTTTTCCAGCTTGAATAACTTAACCTTACATAACCCATATTATTATTTCCTGTATTTGTACAAATAGCTACTAGAAGGTAAATGGCTTACATAAACATGGAAGTTTTATTAATGTTATTGCCGACAAGAGACGGGGCAGACAAATTGATTGCAAAACCTTGGTACAACCAAAACTAATTAGTATTAGTCCTCGAGGTACTTCGACGTAAGCAGAAGTACCACTAAATTATTCGCATTCTTTAAAACCATAACTTGTACAACTTTCTTGTCCTAATTATTCCAATTTAAATTATGGAAATTGTTAATAAATTACTTTAAAAAAACACACACACAAATTCACATCAATTATCTCTAAAGATAATGAATTATTTACGACAGAGTAATAATCCCGCAATAAACCTAACTACATAATAAATGATCCGCCTCGATTAAAATTAATTTCCTTTTTCTGTGTTCATTTTTCAATTAGTTTTGTGTATATGCGAGCGGAATCGAGTAATTGTCGTTTCAATAAAGCCAACAACGCGAGAAATTTATTACCCGGTCGCACTCTTCCCGTACATGTTAAGTAAAAACTTTACGATTGTGTTTGTGTTTATTTCTTTTTAAAAACAAGTCGTTTTTTTTTGCAGAACTCATGTGCTGCTCGCACGCCACCGGAAGCTGCAGGTCGACCTGCAACGAGGTAGGTGCAACATTATTTGTGTTTTCAAATTACTGTTATTTCGATTATTATTTGCAAAACAACGGGGAAATTATTGTTATTATCGCTGGTGAAAAGATGTTTGAGATTTATTTGATTTGTCTGTCTAGACTTAACTATCTAGTCTTGTCTGTCCAGTCTTGTCTGAATAGTCAAATCAAAGCAAAATGTTTATTGTCCATGAGATGAAAAAATTTATAGGGTATGTCAAAGGAAGAAATAAAAAAAAAGATTTTTTTTTAAATCCGTAGCCGGCGATTGAGGAGGATCTATGGCTCGTGTACACCTAATCCGTCAACGGCCTAAGTTTGCTCGGGCGACGACGGGCGAACTCGAACGATTGAATCAAACACTTGTAAAAGAAAGAGTATAAGTTACTCTCTAGTAACTAGTATAAGTTACTCTACTTAAACTCTAAATGTAAGAGACAACAAATTTAACTGTTTTATTGCCTCTGCCTTAAAGGTTAATTGCGCAGGCGCTACTTCAATTTCTGAAGCTGTCAATCAACAATTACCGATTTTTATTCTTCCAATTTGGTAATAATCAGCCTTCAACAAAGTTAAAACCTTGTTTTTGTTTAATATCTTTCTTGACTCAAAAAAATGAAAATTACTCGGAACCTAACCTAGATTTTTAAAAAGAAAATTAAACTTTCTATAAGAAACCTTGTAATTTAGTAATTTTTTGTTTGTCAAGTTGGTGAGAATCATCTTTGGATCAAACTCAAATTTTATTTTTGTTTTACATTTTGCTTATCACAATGATTACAATATAACTCGAAAACTATACGGAATTTTGAAAATTGTTTCAAATAAAACTTGTAGAGTATTACATTTCCTATAGAAACCTTCATATTTAGTAATTTTCAGTCTGTTAATTTGGTAATAAACTGCCTCGAACATAGCTATTTTTAAGATATGAAAAATAAAAATCAAAAAAACAAAAACAAGGTTCAAACTAAAACTAGAAATTTAAGTTTTCTTTGAGAAACCCTAGTATTCAGTGATTTTGTATCTATCAAGTTGGTAATAATTTACCGCTTAAAATTTATTCATCCAATATTCGATTAGAAGTATACAAAACTCAACATACAATAAATGGATGAAGTTCCAAAATAAATAGCTGGATAAATACAAAATAAATACAAAATTCGCTTGCTTCGTACAAAATAAATTACTTCATTCAAGAAAAGTTAATTCATCCAAAATAAAATGTAATCATCCAATAATTGATTTTTTTCGTACAAACCATGATTTTTTCTTACAATAATCGATTGAAATATAAAATCAATTCATCCATAAAAGGTTTACGTGAACATAAGAAGGTTGTTTCATCCATCCATTTGAATTCTTGCATACTAATTGAGTGACGAGCCGTCCCTGAACCAAAAAAAGATATTAAAAAAAAAATTAAAAATATTTTGGTGTTGCATCCTCACGAAATTTCGCACAACCGATTTGCAAAAGATGAAATTAAATTCTAAAAGTAATTTCAACCATCTACCGTCTCCGGGGGCGGCTGTACCAATTTTACCTCGGACAGTTTTCGTCGCACGGATCTGCGTCTGGCACCGGCGTGTCCGGAACGGCGTGCCACACGTCCGACCGTCACACCGTCACCTTTCGACATTTTTACTGAATTTTTTTGCAAGTGCCAAAAACCTAACATTTCCTTGTAAAAATTTAGTCCATTTTTGGACGCCGAAATGACGCGAACCGGAAGTCTCATCGAAAATCGCCGTACGTGGGGTCGTTCGTCTGTTCTTTGGCTACAAGAATCTGATGCACCGACTCTCTCGGACTTAGGGGGCCAGAGGCGGCCTTTTAGTCGGGGACCCGGATTCTCAGAAAAATGTTTATAACGTCCCCGAAAAAAGTCGCACAGCGACGAGAGTGGATCTGATGACGCGTCTGCAAGTTTTCTACACGAATCTTCGCGTGAATTTAATTTTCCCCGGGTATCTTCCTTCCTCATTCGTCCTCCGTTAAAGTGGTATTTTTTTTAATGCAAAATTTTGGGGTCCATGTGGGAATCCACAAAACTGACACCTTCACCGTGTAGCTCGGTATTTTTTCTATCTATAAAATTTGAACTAGAATCGTTCGCTCTGAATCGCCCGGTCACGACGGAATCGTAAATTTCGATCAATTCTGAGGCGACTGACGTGTGGCGTTTCCAGAATTTCACCTGTGACACCGCACCACGTGGGTTTTAAAAAGTTCAAATTTGGGTTTTTATGCCGCCGGAGGCTGCAGATCTTGGATATTTTAACCGCGCGTCTTCGACGGTTTAACTGAGAATGTCCGTCCGTACGTTGCGCATCCCCAAGTTTCGTCCTCCGTCTTGTTGCGCCTCTCCAGGGGTCCAGAACCCACCCGAAAATCGACGTTTTTTGCGGAAACGGTGCAAAACGGGATTCTACATTTTTCTGTCGTAGAACTGAGAGCCCCGTCGAGCGGTGCCATTTTCGCGACTCCCAGAAGTTCGGCCGCACCAGACCGAAAACCAAAATTTACGATTTTTTTACCTTTGAGGCGCATTTTTCGTCGGATCTCATTCTTTTCGGATCCTCTAACGGCTGCCGCGCCACGTTAAAGCTCTCGCTCGTCGTCCTGCGAGGTCCCGTTCACCTGGCGAGAGTCAATACATTTTTTTTTGCCAATTTTACAATCACTTCCATGGATGCCCAGGACTTATTTGAGGGGCTCCAGGTAGCCGGTTGGGTTCGTTCTCTTCAGAACACTCGCCCGCAGCCATTCTGGCAAGAATTTTTGCGGGGGTACATAGAACTTCGGAACCAATTGACTGATCAGAACCGGACCGGTGCCGTTCGATCGGACATAGCACCTTTTAGTTTGTTTGAGAGTTTAATCCCGATTGCGCCGAAGATGGCGTCGCGCATCCCCAAAACTACGTTTTTTTGGACGTCCAGGGAATCGCCAAATTGAGCTTTGCGGGAACGGTTTCGCGCGATTCCCGCAGGGAATTGAACGTTTCATCTTTTCCTGCAAGCGGCATCGCGCTGCGTCGTCTGCAACCGTCGCGACGCTCGCCCAAACTCGTCGTATTGCAGGAAACAAGTGACGAATGTAAAACGTCCATATTTTTGCAGCGCGCCGGTGAATGTTTTAGATTTTTCCGTGAATTGTAGAACGGTGTTTTGGCTTTCGGCACCCATAATTAGACGTCGCGGAATCGCGTCGCGACGCTTACATATAACTGTTAATCTGCAAGGATAAAAACTTGAATGTCCATTTGGGACACCGGGACGTCGCTTTTTAGAATTATAAGTCGACCGGCAGGTGGTCCCTGCCGAGCCGCGCATTTTGGTACCGGCGCCGAGTCGCTACGACCTCGGAGTCGCCCGCCACAGATCGAAACGTATCGGCCCAAACGGCGAAATCTTCGCCGGAAGGTGGGATTAGTCTGATCGCTGCAGTTTCGCCGTTTCCGGGCGTAGCGACTCGAAACTGCGCGCGTTCGATTCACGAAGGACGCCCGTTCCTCTCTTACATGTAAGGGTTCGCGATCCGAGCCGTCGCCGTCGAGCTGCCGACATTAGAAAATACCACTCTTTTATTTGCACGGTTTTTTGACAATTACCCCCTCGCCGCGCGGTCGAATCTAATTTTTGCGGCACGGGACGATGCAGCCCGCCCCTATGCGTATTTCGGTACCACTCGCACGAAGCTGCGTAGCTTCCTTCACCAGGTGCTCGCCGAAATGCGGAAAAAAATCCGCACTCGCCTCTTCTGGCCGGCAAGTTGCGAGTTCGACGGTCAGCGGCGAGAATTGGGTTCGCATCGCGCAGGATTGATGCGGGATTATAAGAAACTGATCCGAAATATCTCCATAAATGTGCAGGGTGCACTGTAATAGTGCACTTTCAAGTTTACCGTCACCTTTCGACATTTTTACTGAATTTGTTTGCAAGTGCCAAAAACCTAACATTTCCTTGTAAAAATTTAGTCCATTTTTGGACGCCGAAATGACGCGAACCGGAAGTCTCATCGAAAATCGCCGTACGTGGGGTCGTTCGTCTGTTCTTTGGCTACAAGAATCTGATGCACCGACTCTCTCGGACTTAGGGGGCCCGAGGCGGCCTTTTAGTCGGGGACCCGGATTCGCAGAAAAATGTGAATAACGTCCCCGAAAAAAGTCGCGCAGCGACGAGAGTGGATCTGATGACGCGTCTGCAAGTTTTCTACACGAATCTTCGCGTGAATTTAATTTTCCCCGGGCATCTTCCTTCCTCATTCGTCCTACGTAAAAGTGGTATTTTTTTTAATGCAAAATTTTGGGGTCCATGTGGGAATCCACAAAACTGACACCTTCACCGTGTAGCTCGGTCTTTTTTCTATCTATAAAATTAGAACTAGAATCGTTCGCTCTGAATCGCCCGGTCACGACGGAATCGTAAATTTCGATCAATTCTGAGGCGACTGACGTGTGGCGTTTCCAGAATTTCACCTGTGACACCGCACCACGTGGGTTTTAAAAAGTTCAAATTTGGGTTTTTATGCCGCCGGAGGCTGCAGATCTTGGATATTTTAACCGCGCGTCTTCGACGGTTTAACTGAGAATGTCCGTCCGTACGTTGCGCATCCCCAAGTTTCGTCCTCCGTCTTGTTGCGCCTCTCCAGGGGTCCAGAACCCACCCGAAAATCGACGTTTTTTGCGGAAACGGTGCAAAACGGGATTCTACATTTTTCTGTCGTAGAACTGAGAGCCCCGTCGAGCGGTGCCATTTTCGCGACTCCCAGAAGTTCGGCCGCACCAGACCGAAAACCAAAATTTACGATTTTTTTACCTTTGAGGCGCATTTTTCGTCGGATCTCATTCTTTTCGGATCCTCTAACGGCTGCCGCGCCACGTTAAAGCTCTCGCTCGTCGTCCTGCGAGGTCCCGTTCACCTGGCGAGAGTCAATACATTTTTTTTTGCCAATTTTACAATCACTTCCATGGATGCCCAGGACTTATTTGAGGGGCTCCAGGTAGCCGGTTGGGTTCGTTCTCTTCAGAACACTCGCCCGCAGCCATTCTGGCAAGAATTTTTGCGGGGGTACATAGAACTTCGGAACCAATTGACTGATCAGAACCGGACCGGTGCCGTTCGATCGGACATAGCACCTTTTAGTTTGTTTGAGAGTTTAATCCCGATTGCGCCGAAGATGGCGTCGCGCATCCCCAAAACTACGTTTTTTTGGACGTCCAGGGAATCGCCAAATTGAGCTTTGCGGGAACGGTTTCGCGCGATTCCCGCAGGGAATTGAACGTTTCATCTTTTCCTGCAAGCGGCATCGCGCTGCGTCGTCTGCAACCGTCGCGACGCTCGCCCAAACTCGTCGTATTGCAGGAAACAAGTGACGAATGTAAAACGTCCATATTTTTGCAGCGCGCCGGTGAATGTTTTAGATTTTTCCGTGAATTGTAGAACGGTGTTTTGGCTTTCGGCACCCATAATTAGACGTCGCGGAATCGCGTCGCGACGCTTACATATAACTGTTAATCTGCAAGGATAAAAACTTGAATGTCCATTTGGGACACCGGGACGTCGCTTTTTAGAATTATAAGTCGACCGGCAGGTGGTCCCTGCCGAGCCGCGCATTTTGGTACCGGCGCCGAGTCGCTACGACCTCGGAGTCGCCCGCCACAGATCGAAACGTATCGGCCCAAACGGCGAAATCTTCGCCGGAAGGTGGGATTAGTCTGATCGCTGCAGTTTCGCCGTTTCCGGGCGTAGCGACTCGAAACTGCGCGCGTTCGATTCACGAAGGACGCCCGTTCCTCTCTTACATGTAAGGGTTCGCGATCCGAGCCGTCGCCGTCGAGCTGCCGACATTAGAAAATACCACTCTTTTATTTGCACGGTTTTTTGACAATTACCCCCTCGCCGCGCGGTCGAATCTAATTTTTGCGGCACGGGACGATGCAGCCCGCCCCTATGCGTATTTCGGTACCACTCGCACGAAGCTGCGTAGCTTCCTTCACCAGGTGCTCGCCGAAATGCGGAAAAAAATCCGCACTCGCCTCTTCTGGCCGGCAAGTTGCGAGTTCGACGGTCAGCGGCGAGAATTGGGTTCGCATCGCGCAGGATTGATGCGGGATTATAAGAAACTGATCCGAAATATCTCCATAAATGTGCAGGGTGCACTGTAATAGTGCACTTTCAAGTTTACCGTCACCTTTCGACATTTTTACTGAATTTGTTTGCAAGTGCCAAAAACCTAACATTTCCTTGTAAAAATTTAGTCCATTTTTGGACGCCGAAATGACGCGAACCGGAAGTCTCATCGAAAATCGCCGTACGTGGGGTCGTTCGTCTGTTCTTTGGCTACAAGAATCTGATGCACCGACTCTCTCGGACTTAGGGGGCCAGAGGCGGCCTTTTAGTCGGGGACCCGGATTCGCAGAAAAATGTGAATAACGTCCCCGAAAAAAGTCGCGCAGCGACGAGAGTGGATCTGATGACGCGTCTGCAAGTTTTCTACACGAATCTTCGCGTGAATTTAATTTTCCCCGGGCATCTTTCTTCCTCATTCGTCCTCCGTTAAAGTGGTATTTTTTTTAATGCAAAATTTTGGGGTCCATGTGGGAATCCACAAAACTGACACCTTCACCGTGTAGCTCGGTCTTTTTTCTATCTATAAAATTTGAACTAGAATCGTTCGCCCTGAATCGCCCGGTCACGACGGAATCGTAAATTTCGATCAATTCTGAGGCGACTGACGTGTGGCGTTTCCAGAATTTCACCTGGGACACCGCACAACGTGGGTTTTAAAAATTTGGGTTTTTTGTGCCGCCGGAGGCTGCAGATCTTGGATATTTTAACAGCGCGTCTTCGACGGTTTAACTGAGAATGTCCGTCCGTACGTTGCGCATCCCCAAGTTTCGTCCTCCGTCTTGTTGCGCCTCTCCAGGGGTCCAGAACCCACCCGAAAATCGACGTTTTTTGCGGAAACGGTGCAAAACGGGATTCTACATTTTTCTGTCGTAGAACTGAGAGCCCCGTCGAGCGGTGCCATTTTCGCGACTCAACTCGCAAAAGTTCGGCCGCACCAGACCGAAAACCAAAATTTACGATTTTTTTACCTTTGAGGCGCATTTTTCGTCGGATCTCATTTTTTTCGGATCCTCTAACTGCTGCCGCGCCACGTTAAAGCTCTCGCTCGTCGTCCTGCGACGTCCCGTTCACCTGGCGAGAGTCAATACATTTTTTTTTGCCAATTTTACAATCACTTCCATGGACGCCCAGGACTTATTTGAGGGGCTCCAGGTAGCCGGTTGGGTTCGTTCTCTTCAGAACACTCGCCCGCAGCCATTCCGGCTAGAATTTTTGCGGGGGTACATAGAACTTCGGAACCAATTGACTGATCAGAACCGGACCGGTGCCGTTCGATCCGACATAGCACCTTTTAGTTTGTTTGGGAGTTTAATCCCGATTGCGCCGAAGATGGCGTCGCGCATCCCCAAAACTACGTTTTTTTGGACGTCCAGGGAATCGTCAACTTGAGCTTTGCGGGAACGCTTTCGCGCGATTCCCGCAGGGAATTGAACGTTTCATCTTTTCCTGCAAGCGGCATCGCGCTGCGTCGTCTGCAACCGTCGCGACGCTCGCCCAAACTCGTCGTATTGCAGGAAACAAGTGACGAATGTAAAACGTCCATATTTTTGCAGCGCCCCGGTGAATGTTTCAGATTTTTCCTTGAATTGTGGAACGGTGTTTTGGCTTTCGGCACCCATAATTAGACGTCGCGGAATCGCGTCGCGACGCTTACATATAACTGTTAATCTGCACGGATAAAAACTTGAATGTCCATTTGGGACACCGGGATGTCGCTTTTTGGAATTATAAGTCGACCGGCAGGTGGGCGCATTTTGGTACCGGCGCCGAGTCGCTGCGACCACGGAGTCGCCCGCCACAGATCGAAACGTATCGGCCCAAACGGCGAAATCTTCGCCGGAAGGTGGGGTTAGTCTGATCGCTACAGTTTCGCCGTTTCCGGGCGTAGCGACTCGAAACTGCGCGCGTTCGATTCACGAAGGACGCCCGTTCCTCTCTTACATGTAAGGGTTCGCGATCCGAGCCATCGCCGTCGAGCTGCCGACATTAGAAAATACCACTCTTTTTTTTGCACGGTTTTTTGACAATTACCCCCTCGCCGCGCGGTCGAATCTAATTTTTGCGGCACGGGGCGATGCAGCCCGCCTCTATGCATATTTCGGTGCCACTCGCACGAAGCTGCGTAGCTTCCTTCACCCGGTGCTCGCCGAAATGCGGAAAAAAATCCGCACTCGCCTCTTTGGCCGGCAAGTTGCGAGCTCGACGGTCAGCGGCGAGAATTGGGTTCGCATCGCGCAGGATTGATGCGGGATTATAAGAAAGTGATCCGAAATATCTCCATAAATGTGCAGGGTGCACTGTAAAAGTGCACTTTCAAGTTTACCGCCGTCTGCCTTTAAAGTGCCGCAGAGACTCGCGATTTTTCCGACGCAGTTCATTACATTGAACCTTTGGCTTTGCGGCAGTGAACCGGCGCCGCGGCGCCGCCGGCGGTTACAGAATGACAAAGACGTCTAGATTTTTCGCCGTTTTTTTAACACGCCCGCAAACCACCAAGAAGCGGTCTATCCACAAAACTTACACCTTCACCGTGTAGCTCGGTCTTTTTTCTATCTATAAAATTTGAACTAGAATCAAAGAACTATTAGCTATAATCTATTGTATGTAATATTATGTTTTTATTGACCGGCCAGATATTGTAGTGATTGATAAGAAACGAAATGAAGCTATCATTGAAATTGGAATAAAAAGCCAGGATCAGCTGCTGGTTCAACCAGGATCAACTGTTGAGACAACGAAACTGCATAAGTACGACATGCTATTCGAGATCAAGGTCGGAGGTGGGAGGCGGGTCCAGAACATACTATCTTTCCCTACTCTGGTCTCTCCATCGACTCCTTTTTCCCTGCAGTGTAACATAGAAGCGCCTTTTCTGCAACAGAGTTTTCACCAGTCCAGCTAGGCGATAGTCCTTGGTAAGATGATACAATTTCTCCACTGCTTTTTGATGGTTTAGGGTATCATATGCCGCTGTCAGGTCTATCTTGGTGAAACGGTCTTCATGAAAGATACTGTCTTGCCGTTACAATCTGGATTTATGTAGACCTCAGCCCATGATTCGTTCTGAAGATATTTGGCAAAAAGGTTTTTTGTTTGGAGTAGACATGTTTCTGGTGATGAAATATCTTCACTCTGATGGATCTTCAGTCTTATCTGAACACTTCTCGGGAATGACCGGTGTCTTAGGAAAATGTACCTCCCTTCGGGTAAAAAAAACCTTGTCTCTCTCAGGTAACGCCTTCTAGTTCGAAGCTATGCCCAAGTGATCCAGAATGTGTTACAACTATAGCAACAATAGAAGAGTAACAGAAGTACAGGACAACTGTATTTGTAATAATTTACAACTGCTATTCCCAGTTCTTATTAAAGAACTGGGAATAACAGATCTCCAAAAGAGACAATCTGTGAGACGCACCCTGAAGTAAGTCCGTGGATTTCAGGAAAAACCCCGAATGAAAGGTGCCTCCTGGATAGAAGAGAGAAAGGAGTTACACCGGCAGAAGATGCGACAATACTGGACAAAGATCAAAGCCCAACAGTTGAAAAAGCGTGGTCCAAAATAGGCCTATTCGAAACAACACAAGAAGAAGAAGAAGTACAGGACACTCCACGGAAATAACCGGAGTCTTAGGAAACTGTTTCTTCTATCGCGTAAAAAAATCTGTCTAGATTCGTCTAGTCTTGTTTGTCTAGACCCGGGTTGGAATCCTGGTCGGGGAGACAACAACTAGTGCGGTTTTGACTAACCTTCCGGGCTGCTCACCCTGAATGAATGCAAAATATGCGATACTAAAAGCCAAGGTGGAATAGGGGGTTTAGTGAGAGCTTCCTCCGAACCACTTAGTCTTGCTTGTCTAGTCTTTTAGAGCTAATTTTGTTCGCTTAGTTCGTGTAGCCTTGTCTGTTTAGATGATGCAAGCTGAAACTTCAAAGTACTTGTCTAGTCTTGTTTGTCTAGTCTTCCTTGTCTAGTCTTTTAGATCTAGTCTTGTCCGCTTTGTTCGTGTAGCCTTGTCTGTTTATAAGATGCAAGCTTTAACTTCAAAGTAAAAACCGTACAAACATCGAGCCTATATACTTATTTAATTTCTTCTAAATTTAAACATAAAAGAGAAGATCAATTGGTTTATCATTCCTCCACCTGCAAAAATAAATCCGGCCACAAACGCAGACCGAGCAGCGATTTCGAAAAAACATTCTCTTAATGTCCAATAAAAAGGCGCGTTTCCCTTTGATCCGCGCGACATTTTCAATTTATCTCCCAATGTTTGCGTTCGGGATAATCCGAGCCGGTCACAACACCGCCCGGCGCGCCAATAAATTTATTCGTCGTGAATTATAAAATGGGAGCGCGTCGTGACGCCGTCACACTAATACCCGGCACTTGGAGCGGCGCCAGCGGCTCCAGACGGAGACGCGCGTCGCCAAAACTAAATCAAACGCGGTTTTACTTTTTCTCTTCGCATTCCTCGGACTAAATTCGACACGGCGAAATATAGAAAGTGGTGAGTGTTATGAGAGGACTTACTTGCACTTGATGTCATGCGGGCTTTCAGGGGTTCCAAAATTCAAACCATCTGTAAAAAATCAAATAAAGTTTGAATTAAAGTTTTTAAACAATCTGGAAAAAATCATACATCAATGTTTATGTCTATAAATTCAACTCTTTTGTATCTCAAAATGTAAATATTTCTACTATTTTTAAAGTTTTGTAACATTTTAGCAATTACTACTTCTGTTTCTTTAGTATTATGTGTCTGCTGTTAGTACCTACATAAATAAGCTGTCTAAGAAAACCAACTACTAAGTTTGGAGATTATTACGATTTTTCTTCAATTCATTCTTTTATTATTTTCACGTTTCCATTCATCGACAAATTTCTTAATTCAATATCAAAATAATTGTAGTTTATAATACGAGTGTGTAAAGAGGGGCTTTTGTGCACGAGTTTCGAAGTTTAAAGCACGAGCCGAAGGCAAGAAAATAATAGTAGCTTATGATACAAGTGTGTGAAGAGAGGCTTTTGTGTACGAGTTGCGAAGTTTAAAGCACGAGCCGAAGGCGAGAAAAAAATACTACTAGTAGTTTATGATAGAAGTGTGTGAAGAGGGGCTTTTGTGCACGAGTTTTGAAGTTTAAAGCACGAGCCGAAGGCAAGAAAATAATAGTAGCTTATGATACAAGTGTGTGAAGAGAGGCTTTTGTGTACGAGTTGCGAAGTTTAAAGCACGAGCCGAAGGCGAGAAAATAATACTACTAGTAGTTTATGATAGAAGTGTGTGAAGAGGGGCTTTTGTGCACGAGTTGCGAAGTTTAAAGCACGAGACGAAGGCTTCGAAGGCTCGTGCTTTAAACTTCGCAACTCGTGCACAAAAGCCCCTCTTCACACACTTGTGCCATACATTATTTGATCTACGAAACATGTTACAATACTGTTGAATGATCAAACAAATAATTTTTTCTTACCGATAATATTGTAAAAATTGTAATTTTGACAGACTACATACTTCAAATCAGTGACACGATAAGGTTAGAACGTTCAGTGCCTCCGTGGAAAAAGTTTCTAACTAGTCAAAAAGTACAGTAACGGGAACACTACTTGGTCGTTGTCATCTAGGTTAACCTAGGTTTAATCTACACTAGGTTATTGTTAGGTTAAGTTATATTAGAGCCAGATAATTCCAGACGGAGAACAAAAATTTTTTTGCAAACGAAAAAATTTAAAAACAAAATTCAGAGGACCCTTTGCCGATAGATTTTGGGATTTTATATTTTTTACTTTTGCGACTAAACCGAAAGTTTCTACAAAATTTACAAAGAATACTTTTTTGTAGACATCGATATCTTACATATGGATATCCCAGTTATAATTTTCTATCTTGAGGCGTTGACGAGATATTTCCAAAAAAATATTTAAGACAAAATCATTCCTCACGCCGTCCCCATTGGAGTTGGAGCGTTCAAATTTTGTCAACTGATACTTCTGGTGGTTACCCACATTCAGAAAAAGTTTCATGAAACTCCTTCAAATGTTACATTTTTTTGCAACTTTTGAAATTTTCGTTTTTGGTTGAAATTCGTGATTGACATATCTGGATTTGTTTAAAAAATTATTTTAGTAAGTTTCACAACAACGTGGAACAATAAAATTTCACACATTTGTAGAAAATTAGTCATTCTATGATATCACTCAGTTAGTTTTGCAAAATATTTTATCTGGCGGCGGTCGCCGCCCCTCAAACTCAAAGTCGCACACGAGGTCAGACATTCAAATAACTATAGTTTGAAAACTTGGACAGATATATTCAAAATTCCTTCAGTTCGACGTAGCCTATAGATTTTTCTATTGAAATTTGCATTTTGGTATTTTCGTGGCCGATAGCCTTGCCACAGAATTTTTTTATCTAACCAGACTGAACTTCTTGATGCAAAATAAGAAAAAATAATTCAATTTTAATAAACGTCTGAAAATTTATTTTATGTTTTTTGTTTAGTGACGCAAGTTGTTGCCATAGTAACAACAAACAGAAATTGTTTAATACTGAAACTCCATTTGATTTACATTGAACTTTTACGCACGATTTGGATACTTTTACACACCATTGTAATAATGGCATCCTTCACATGCAACAATGTATCTATTAATGACTGAATGAAAATCTACTAATGAATAAATTAAGACTTTTTGATTCCAAATAAGAAAAATTAATTTATATTTAATAAACGTCAAAAAACTTATTTTTACTACGTCTATGTTTTTTTGTTTAGTAACGCAAGTTGTTCCCATAGTAACAACAAACAGAAATTTTTTAATAATGAAACTCCATTTGATTTACATTGAACTTTTACGCACGATTTGGATACTTTTACACACCATTATAATATTGGCATCCTTCACATACAACAATGTATCTATTAATAAGACTTTTTGATTCCAAATAAGAAAAATTAATTTAAATTTAATAAACGTCAAAAAACTTATTTTTACTACGTCTATGTTTTTTTGTTTAGTAACGCAAGTTATTGCCATAGTAACAACAAACAGAAATCGTTTAATAATGAAGCTCCATTCGATTTACATTCGACTTTTACGCACGATTTGGATACTTTTAAACACGATTAAAATAATGGCATCCTTCACACACAATAATGTATTTATTAATTTATTCATTTTGTCTGTGTGTTGTATATTTATTTTAATGTTTGAATTGCTTTTATTGCGAAATATTTCCAAAACCTGCTTTTTATAAATACTAATTAACGATGCTTGAGGTACAACTCAATAATAACCCAACAATGCTCACGAATATTTAATTAACGAAAAATATTCCATTCGGTAGTTTGTCCGTAAGTAATGGTCAACGGATGTCGTTTTGAATGTTTCATTGGAAGTTATTGTCTTGGCGAGTGGGCGGCGCGGCGCGAGGGGTACGCGAACGACCTTATTAATATTAATACGTTAACCATACGTACGATTCCTGTTAGTGTACAGGAGTATCTTATTATGGAAAACGTGATACTCCTCGGCTCTTGTTCTCTATTCGATATTGTAAAATATACTCGTTCAAATTCCCACAGGAAAATCTATATCTTTGTGTTAAATTATTGATGGAATTGTTAATTTCAGGGGAAAAAACCCAATCGCCATAAAAAAAAAAATGTTAAGAATTTACATTATTAACGATCATTGAGGACTATAGTTAGGAGATATGTTTGCGATAAATTTAGAAATGATATAAGTTGGGATACATGATGATGCAAGATATCTCATAAGATGAGAAGATGATAACCTGACCTAACAATAACCTAATGTAGATTAAATCTAGGTTAACCTAGATGACAACGACCAAATAATGTTCCCGTTACTGTACTTTTTGACTAGTTAGAATATATGAGATTATAAGAAGATAAGATAAGTGTAGCATTAGATAAGTGTAGAATTATAAGAAGATAAGATTATACGTGGTCTGTTAGAAAAGTATCCGACCTTATTTTTTATTTTGAAAACCTGATGGATTTGAATCAAGCGCGATTGCATAAGCTGACCTTGAATCTTCGTGCGCATGCGTGAATTTTTTCCAGCCTGTAGATAGCGTCAGTTGCTGTCGAGCAGTGTTCGAGTGACGTAGTGTGTAGTACTCTCGTCGGTTTTTCAATGCAAGTAAAATGACGACAAGTGAAATGAGTGATGTCCTACGTCGCCTACGTGATGCTGTGCGGCACAATCGACTGGAGTAGTGGTCATCAGGAAATTAGAGACTCCATCACGACAATGCTCCAGCACATTCTTCGCACTTGGTTCACAATTTTTTGGCGAAAAACCAGACTTCTCTTGTTCGACAGGCTCCTTACTCTACTGATATGCCCCCCTGCGACTTCTGGCTATTCACCAAAGTCAAGGGGCCATTGAAAGGAACGCGATTTCAGACAAGAGAGGACATTATGGCTGCAACGACAGACTAAAGTCGATTCCGAAAGAGGCTTTTTCGGAATGCTTCCAATAATGGCGGCACCGCTGGGAGAAGTATGTGGAGTCCCAAGGAGACTACTTTGAGGGTGATTAGGTTTCCAACGCTCCAAGTTTGCCAGTTTTTTTTACCGGCTAAAGGTCGGATACTTTTCTAACAGACCACGTATACCAAATTTTTTGTTTTCATTTGATGAAAAGTGCTGCAGAGTCCCATTGATTACTTGTCGAGGCGTGATCATGCTCTATCAGAAGCAACATGCAAAAGATGGTTTCAGCGCTTCAGAGATAACGGTTTTTATGTGAGAAAAGAAGAACGTGGAAGACCACCAAAAAAGTTTGAAGACGCCGAATTGCAAGCAATATTGGATGAAGATGATACTTTCAGTCAAAAGCAAATGGCAGCAATGTTAAAAGTTGCAGAGCAAAAAATTTCTGACCGTTTAAAGGCTATGGGAAAGATCCTAAAGTGTGGTGCCACTTGAATTGAAACAAAAAACGCAAATATATAAATCGTGTGGGATTGCGGTTTGGAAATCTTGAAAGCTGAGGAAATTTCTGTCTAGAAAGCCTTGATTTGGCAAAATTTTGGCGCAGGGAAACAAAGTTGCAATTTTTTCTAAAATCAAAATTTGCAAAAAGTCGTTGGTATATAGCCGATAATTGAAGAACCATGAATCGTAGGAGCTTGCGGTTTACAAATTTTGTAAATTGAGGAAATCCCGAACAAAATTAACATAGATTAGGTTAAATCTAAAACAAACGCCCCAAGTTTTGGTTTGGACGATGACTCGTAAACTGGAAATTGCTCGATTAATCGAAAAGTATAAATCGTGGAGGATTTCGGGTTACAAATCTTAAAAGCTGAGGAAATTTCGATCTGGAAAATATTGATTTAGCTAAATTTGGCGCAGGGAAACAAAGTTGCAATTTTTTTTTAAATCAAAATTTGCAAAACGTCGTTGGTTTATCGCCGATAATTCAAGAACCACGAATCGTACGAGCTTGCGGTTCTCAAAGTTTGCAAATTGAGGAAATACCGAACAAAATTAACATAGATTAGGTTAAATCTAAAACATTCGCCCTAAGTTTTTGTTTGGACGATTACTCGTAAACTTTAAATTGCTCGATTAATCGAAAAGTATAAATCGTGGCGGATTTCGGGATACAAATCTTGAAAGCTGAGGAAATTTCGATCTGGAAAATATTGATTTAGCTAAATTTGGCGCAGGAAAACAAAGTTGCAATTTTTTCTAAAATAAAAATATCCGGTTCAGGATACAATCAAAGCACTTGGCTGAGAGCTGTTACCCTACCCGCCGTATTCACTTGACTTGGCCCCAAAAACACAAATATATAAATCGTGTAAGATTGCGGTTTGAAAATCTTGAAAGCTGAGGAAATTTCTATCAAAAAGCCTTGATTTGGCAAAATTTTGGCGCAGGGAAACAAAGTTGCAATTTTTTCCAAAATTTGCAAAACGTCGTTGGTTTATCGCCGATAATTCAAGAACCATGAATTGTAGGAGCTTGCGGTTTTCAAATTTTGCAAATTGAGGAAATTTCGAACTAAATTAACAGAGATTAGGTGAATTATAAGACAAACGACCCAATTTTTTGTTTGGACGATGACTCAAAAACTGAAAATTACTCGATTAATCGAAAAGTATAAATCCTGGAGGATTGCGGGTTACAAATCTTGAAAGCTGAGGAAATTTCGATCTGGAAAACCTTGATTTAGCAAAATTTGACGCAGGGAAACAAATTTGCAATTTTTTCTAAAATCAAAATTTGCAAAACGTCGTTGGTTTATCTCCGATAATTCAAGAACCTTGGATCGTAGGAGCTTGCGGTTTTCAAATTTTGCAAATTGAGGAAATCCCGAACAAAATTAACATAGATTAGGTTAAATCTAAAACAAACGCCCCAAGTTTTTGTTTGGACGATGACTCGTAAACTGGAGATTGCTCGATTAATCGAAAAGTATAAATCGTGGAGGATTGCGGGTTACAAATCTTGAAAGCTGAGGAAATTTCGAGCTGGAAAACCTTGATTTAGCAAAATTTGACGCAGGGAAACAAAGTTGCAATTTTAAAACAAAATCAAAATTTGCAAAACGTCGTTGATTTATCGCCGCTGATTCAAGAACCATGAATCGTAGGAGGTGGCGGTTTTCAAATTTTGCAAACTGAGGAAATTCCGAACAAAATTATCATAGATTAGGTTAAATCTAACACAAACGCCAAAATTTTTGTTTGGACGATGACTCGTAAACTGGAAATTGATCGAAAAGTATAAATCGTGGAGGATTGCGGGTTACAAATCTTGAAAGCTGAGGAATTTTCTATCTGAAACACACATTTTTTCTCGCCAGTCTGCCGTCTACAGTACACATTGAGTGTATTTATAGTTAAACACGGTTACTGTGTAAGCACATACACGTCCGAGTTACTCGTCCGGGTAGTTCCGTCCGCCATCGGCCGACAAAATCGGTTTTAGTCTACGCGAGCCGTAAGGACAGGAGCGAAGCGCTGCAAATCGAATACGATGAGATGGGGAATGCGTGTGGTATCGAAAAGTATAAATCGTGGAGGATTTCGGGTTACAAATCTTGAAAGCTGAGGAAATTTCGATCTGGAAAACTTTGATTTAGCAAAATTTCGCGCAGGGAAACAAAGTTGCAATTTTTTTTAAATCAAAATATCCGGTTCAGGATACAATCAAAGCACTTGGCTGTGAGCTGCTACCCCACCCGCAAATTGGGTGTCTGATTGGTTTACTTCAAAAGACGAACATTTCTATTGGCGTGGTATTCACAAATTGTCAGAAAGATGGTCAAAATATGTATAAAGCAATAGTCATTTTTTTTTTAATTTCCCATTCCAAAGTAGTGTTTCATTTTCACAAAAAACGCTCACTTCATACCGGTGTACCTGTATGGTCATTTCATGGTATGGTGCAATTTTTTCTAAAATCAAAATATGCAAAACGTCGTTGGTTTATCGCCGATAATTCAAGAACCATGAATCGTAGGAGCTTGCTGTTTTCAAATTTTGCAAATTGAGGAAATTCCGAACAAAAGTAACATAGATTAGGTTAAATCTAAAACAAACGCCCCCAAGTTTTTGTTTGGACGATGACTCGTAAACTGGAAATTGCTCGATTAATCGAAATGTATAAATCGTGGAGGATTGCGGGTTGCAAATCCTGAAAGCTGAGGAAATTTCGATCTGGAAAACCTTGATTTAGAAAAATTTCGCGCAGGAAAACAAAGTAATTTTATCTAAAATCAAAATATCCAGTTCAGGTTACAAACAAAGACTCCAGCCAAGTGCTTTGATTGTATCCTGAACCTGCTAAATCTGAAGCTGCTACCCCTCCTGTCGTATTCACCTAACTTGGCCCCTTCCGACTACCAATTGTTTTCATCGATGGGACACTCATTGGCTGAGCAGCACTTCAATTCCTACTAAGAAATCGAAAATTGACTGTCTGATTGGTTTGCTTCAAAAGACGAACATTTCTATAGGCGTGGTATTCACAAATTGCCAGAAATATGGTCAAAATGTGTAGAATGCAATGGTCAATACTTTGAATAATTTTTTTTACTCTCCCATTCAAAATTAGTGTTTCATTTTCACAAAAAATACCTAATAAGTGTAGCACTCGTCTCTTGGGATAATTCAATGTATGGTCTTTTTATATTGATTTATAGTATCAAGACTATCGCCTAGCTGGACTGGTGAAAACTCTGTAGAAGAACAGGCGCTTCTATGTTACACTGTAGGGAAAAAGGAGCCGATGGAGAGACCAGAAGAACGTCCTACCACAGGGAAGTGTACTGGCTCCTTGCTTTTCAACGTTTACACAAATGATCAAGCAATCTTTTATTTTATATTGATTTATAGTGTTTATTTATTAACAAACCAACACAGACTTGTCGCCTAGCCGGACTGGTGAAAACTCTGTTGTAGAACAGGTGCTTCTATGTTACACTACAGGGAAAAGGAGTCGATGCAGAGACCAGAGGAACGTCCTACCACAAGAAAGTGTACTGGCTCCTATGCTTTTTAACATATAGACGAATGAACAACCAACAGACACGTCGCTTCATCTATGCGGATGACTCAGCCATTTTCGCCGCACAGAGGAAAAGCTTCGAAGAAGTCGAGAATAAAGCGGCAGGCGCCTAGAACCCACCTCGCCGCACATACATATATGTAACATTATTAAAATAAATGCAAATTGACAGAGGCGACGTAAAATAGGCTGGAGGTTTTCTAGGTTTGGATGTATAGACGCATCTTGCGCATATCATGGATCCATCATATCACAAATGAAGAAGTACTCCAACAAATCGGTAAAAATAAAGAACTGCTCAACATCGTCAAAGGAAGAAAGCTGCAAAACTTAGGGCATGCAAGGCGAAATGACAAATATCGCATAATACAATTAGTCATGCAAGGAAGAGTAGATGGGAGATGAGGACCAGGCAGATGATGTAGCTCCTGGCTTAAAAACTTACACCAGGGGTTCTGCCTTACATCAATTCAACTATTTCGTCAAGCAGTTGATGAAGGCAAGATTGCCATGCTAATCGCCAACGTCCGCAACGGATAAGTAGAAGATGTTAAGGTTTTATAGACAAGGCTGGCTAGTCAATTATTATAACGATATCGCTGTTTTAAAGGCTTTATATAAAGATTGATACTGAATCGCATATCTGCTAAAATAGACGAAACCATAATACCAGAGCAAGCAGGGTTTACAGCGGGAAGGTATTGCTACGCAAGTTCTAAACATATTGAATATGGCTTCGAGCGCAAGCAAATTACATTTGTAGCCTTTATAGACCTGGCAGCGGCATATGATACCGTAAACCACCAAAAAGCATTGGAGAAATTGCATCATGTTACCAAGGACTATCGCCTAGATGGACTTGTGCAAACTCTGTTGCAGAACAGGCGCTCCTATGTTACGCTGCAGGTAAAAAGGAGTCGATAGAGAGACCAAAGAAACCTTCTACTACAGGGAAGTGTATTGGTTCCTATGCTTTTCAACGTATACACAAATGACCAACCAACCGACCAACAGACACGTCGCTTCATATATGCAGATGACACAGCCATCACCGCACAGGAGAAAAGCTTTGAAGAAGTTGAGAATAAACTAACTACAGCCTTAGAAAACATGGCACAGTACTACGACATAAACCAGTTGAAGCCGAACCCCAGCAAAACCCAGGTATGTGCATTTCAACTGAGAAATAAGGACGCACGAAAGAAGCTGCAAAACACAAGGAGAACAAGTACTCGAAACATGCGACACTCCAAAGTACCTGGGCGTAACACGGGACCGCACATTATATTTCCAAAAACACTGCCAGAACACAAAGGCCAAAGTTTGTGCTAGGAATAATATCAGCCGGAAGCTCACTGGCACAACATGGGGAACGCAGCCTGACGTGCTGCGTACGTCGGCTCTTGCTCTCTGTTTCTCCACTGCCGAGTACGGGCCAGTGTAGTACAACTCGGTTCACGCAAGACATGTCGACGTGACCTTAAACGAGCCGTTATAAAAGGCTGCCTGATACCGACACCTGTCGAGAAGCTGTACCATCTATCTGGAATTGCCCCAGCACGCGTCAGACGCATAGTAGCATCCGAAACGGAACGGCAGAAGCAGCTCGGAGATAGGTGGCAGCCTCTACACGACCAACAATCAGAAAGGCGACGACTCAAATCAAGGAAGAGCTTTCTGTAACATACGCATCAACTGCAGACTGTGTACGTCGGCCCTTACTATCTGTTTCTCCGCTGCCGAGTAGGCGCCACCAGTGTGGTACAACTCGGTTCAACTCAAGACATATCGACGTGGCCTTAAACGAGACGTGCAGGATTATAACAGGCTGCCTGAGACCGACACCTGTCGAGAAGCTGTAACATCTATCTGGAATTGCCCCAGCACGCGTCAGACGAAAAGTAGCATCCGAAACCGAGCGGCGGAAGCAGATCGGAGATAGACGGCACCCTCTACACGACCAACAACCAGAAAGGCGACGACTCAAATCAAGGAAGAGCTTTCTCCAACATATGCATCAACTGCAGACATGTCCAAAACAAGGCCGAATAACACCCAAACCTGCGGACCGAATCCAGAGAGGAGCTGCCAACGGGAAAACTTTTGGATTTGGAAGAACTGGAACAGACTAATGGCTCCTAATAATATGTACACCTAATCCGTCATCGGCCGAAGTTTGCTCTGGCGACGACGGCCGAACTCGGACGATTGAATCAAACACTTGTTAAAGAAAGAGAGCGCGTACACAAACAGTACAACACAACGACTGTCATCGTCCGATAACGCCCGACAACGGCCGATCAACCGTCAAGTCCGAACTTGTTGGACCAGTCTGCCGGCGTCTACAGTGCAAATTGAATGTATTTATAGTTAAACACTGTTGCAGTGTAAGCAAGCATACACGTCCGAATTACTCGTCCGGGTAGTTCTGTCCGCCATCGGCCGACAAAATCGGTTTTAGTGTACGCGAGTCGTAAGTACAGGAGTGAAGCGCTGCAAATCGAACAGGATCAGATGGGGATTGCGTGTGGATGACGAGCTGTGTGAATGCGGGGGCTTCAGAGCAACTGTCACCTTCTCAGATGTCCCAACATGGGAGAGGCATGCACGATGGAGTTTGATTTCTAAATGACAGGGCGATAGACGCTATCAACTATTGGAAAGGAAGGGTGTAAATGTAAACACTGGTCTCTCGGACTCGGAAATGAATGAACAAAGCAACAAAACCATGAGGTTTATTCTATCCCTTCAATTGTATTTACGTTTATGGACGCAAGGATTAATTTATAGTTATATTTTCAACAATCTATTACCAAAGATATCAAATCAAAGTTTGGAGCAACTTAAAGCCAAATTGGTACTTACGTATTAATGCCACCACCGCTATATATTGGATCGAGAGTTCGCGCTGCTGCGCGTATGTTGTCTTGATTTATCTTTCCGCATCGCGGCGGGCAATCTAATTTGACCGTAGTTAAAAAATAAAGCATTTTGAGTTTTAAAAATGTTTTAATTTAAAATAAAATGTTTTATTTTTTGATTTATCACAAAAATTTTAGGTGTAGATTGGCGGCATTTAAAAATGTATCGGTGATGGTGTTAATACGTAAGTATATTTGCTCTATGCAGACTAATCTATTTTAGCTTTGCCTATTTTATTTATGAGAAAAAAATTGTAATTCAGTAGGTCTCGCAGTTATCTAATGTTGTGCAGCTGAAACAGGAAACACTTTACATAACTGTCTTTTTAATTTATTTATTGTAGAAAAAGTGTCATTGTGTGGTCGTAATTTAAAGTGACCGGATGTCGCCGGTGGTCGTAGTTCACTTCGGGTTCCTGTGTCGCGTGCTGAATACCTGATGATTTCTCTGTATTTGCGTTCCGTTCAAGGATTGAATTATTCAAGAAACGGCCAATGAAAAAGGAAACTTACAATTTAAATGCATTAGCATTAGTAGGATAACAAGCGGGGCTATTTTTAGGTGTTAAGTTAATTTGGTGATAATTGTGCATGCGAATACAGTAATCCCCAAGATTAGGTTATTTAGGTTTCTAAACGAAAAACAGATGGTGAAATCGTATTTTATTGTTAAACTTGTCGGACCATTATATTTGCTTCCGTCTAGTTTAGTTTTGTTGAAAAGCGTAAAAGAAAATATTGTGACCTAAGACCCCCAGGCCAGCTGTGCTTACGTATTATGCTCATTGTCGGAGTAATTCTACACTAAACCCACCACAATGAAGGACTTGTCGCTTTTGCCCATTGAAAAATATTATTGCTGTGGGAAAAATAAAATTATTTTACAATAATATGATAAAGGACAAATATAATGGGGATTATGGGAAATATGTGGGTTTATTATCGATGCGTTATAAAACGATTAAGTTTTGTGTCGAGTGTCGGATTTTATTTTCTTTGATTTTTTAACGCACTTTAGGGATCACAGTAATAGAAGATTTTACAATAATATTATAAAGGACAAATATAATGCCGATTATGGGAAATCTGTGGGTTTATTGATGCTTTTATAAAACGATTAAGTGTCGGATTTGATTTTCTTTGATTTTTTAACGCACTTTAGAGATCACAGTAATAGAAGAATTGTGTGAAATATTTGAATGTGAAATATTCACACATTGCAGTTCGTTGACGTATTATACGTTTTTAATTTAAAATGTTGAAGTCGACGACGTAGTGATACGTCAATTTATAATCAAAGTTTAGGAGCCGTTGACGTACTAGTACGTTTCATTTTAAATTTAAAACCTTTCTTAGAAGAAAGCTGACTGAAGGACTTTCGGTAGTTTTCAGTTCCCTCCTCGAATCGTTAGAAGAAAAGGAAATTGAAAATCGGTATGGTTTCCTGGGATTTTGAGAAATTTTGAGAATGTTTTTGATTTTTTCCCGCTAAAAACCATCTTTAGTTTTGTCGAAAATTTTGAGCTTTTTCTCAATCTTCGAGAAAACTATTATTAGAGCTTTGATCCAGACCATGGGGAACTAAAGACGTTTGTAGATTTTCGAAAAAAAATTGGATCAGACCATGAGAAACATTGAAACAGGTTATTGGAAAATTTGTTTTTTGAGTTTTGGCTTGATTTTGGACAAAACTAAGGAAAGTGAAGTTTTTACTCGATTTTCAGAAATATTGTTATATGAACAAGTACATGCGCATCGCATTTTTTTGGATGGAATAGTTGTTCTGGATGAAATAGTTGAATAGGGTGGAGAAGTTGATGAGGGTTAAGTGATTTTTTTTTAAGTTTGGTTCGATGTGATATATGATCGATGTGTGCCGACCCTTCTAACACTGCGGCCTATTGGTAGCCTATTGTACTCTATCACATTCACTTAGGCCCAGAAACCTGTTGTTATTGTAAATTGCGCTAATTGCCATTTTTCACATTTGCAGAGGCGTAGCGTGGGGGGTGCTAGGGGGGCCATGGCCCCGGGCGGCACATGAAAAGGGGGCAAGAACGAAAATTAGAGGAACAAACGACAATCTTTGGCGGCAAGGCGGTATAAATTGGTTAGGTTAAGTTGTCCTAGAGACAATAAATCAAGAACTATCGCACGGGAGTGCGAACTCTCAATCCAAAATAAGAAAAAACTCCCAAATCTATTTTAACAGACTGAAATTGTAAGAGGCAACAAAGATTCAGATTTTAAAAACTGTTTTTTACCACTGCGCTACGATTTAGTACGATAAAGTTTGTGAAAGTTTCGGAGACGCCACAAAGTACGCTATTGTACGCCAGAGTCACCACAGTCTACGTCAGGGCCTTCAAATGTTAGTTCTTCAGGGTCTAGTGCCGTTCGAATCCAAGAAGTAGCTCATGTAGTACAAATATTCGATACCGATGATTTGCTACAACCTTCAATTGATTGTTCGAATTTGTCAGATTCAAATACTTGCTGCTGTGATTGCTGAAATTTCGACACCAGAACGAAATGTAACCGCACATATTTTGATATCAACGACATTTTGATATCAACGACATTGGGAAATGGCCTGAAAATATAAATTCAAACATAAGGCTGCTATTGATACAGAGAGGTCCTGAAGTCGTTCAACATATGAATACAGACTTCTCAGTAGAGTCAACAGTACCACGTACGGTTCAGTCAGACGCAGACTCTGTTACGGCAAAAGTATTGTCTAGGAGGCGGCTGACGCGAGATTGGTTTTACCGCACATTGCCAAACGGCGAGAAACTTTTACGCTCTTGGATGGCATATTCTCCTTCTAAAGCATCATTGTTCTGTTTGTGTTGTCGTTTGTTTCAGAACGCAAATTTACATTCACCAAATGCGCCGAAATTTTACTCCTGCGACGGATTTAAAACTTGGTGGAAATAGAATCCCAAAGTTGCCAATCATGAATCAAGTGCTCAACATAACCAACATTTTTGCAAATGAGTTAGAAACGAGGCTTCGAAAAGGAGAGACTATTGATAAGAAAGAACAAGAAGTAGTGGCAAGAGAAACTAAAAAATGGAAATGAAAATGAAATTCTAACCAGAATGTTTGATATCATACAATTTCTGGCAAAACAAAATTTGGCGTTACGTGGTCACAGGGAAGACGACACCAGTGCCAACAGAGGCAACTTTTTAGAATTGGTGCATCTACTGGCAAAGTACGATCCTATTTTAAGAGAGCATTTAGTAAGAATAAAAATGGGCCAGAAAATTTCTCTTGCTTATATGTCACCTAAAATTCAAAACGAATTCATTTAAGTTTTAGGAAATAAAGTTCGCCAAGAAATTATAGCTCGTGTTCAAAAGGCCAAGTATTAATCCATGATTTTTGACAGCACCCCGGACATCTCCCACAAAGATTAAACAAGCCAAGTAATACGATATGTGATGATTGAAAACCAGGAGGTGCGAGTAGAGGAATCTTTTATAGATTTCATTGAAACGAAAAGCAAAACTGCGGAAGGTATTAGTGACATGATACTAAGCAAACTCGAGGCCAATGGGGTCGACATTATGAACTGTAGAGGGCAAGCATACGATAATGCTGCTACGATGGCTGGATGCCACACAGGTGTACAACAGCGAATAAAGGATATCAATCCTAATGCCAAATTTGTTCCCTGATTCAAACCATTCACTAAACCTACTTTGCCTACATGCGGCTTCAGTGGAGGTAAATTCGGTGACTTTCTTTGGTACGCTAGAACGCTGTTACGCTTTTTTTTCTATGTCGACGCACCGTTGGGAAGTTCTTCTTGCAGCCACAGGAAAAAGTTTGAAGAGGGTTCAGGACACACGTTGGAGCGCTAGAGGCGATGCTGTAAATTTCATTAGAGATCATTACAAAGAAACTTTAACTGCACTAGAAAATCTGACGGAAGCGGACGAAAGCTTGAACACACGGACGGACGCGGGAAGTTTATTAGTGGCGATGGAATCATTTTCGTTTTTATGTTACTTGGGCCTCTGGCAACCGATACTGCGTGAAGTCAATGATGCTCAAAACTATTTGCAAACTGAGGGACTAAACATTTATCAGTGTGCTCAAAAAATAGGCGCTTTACAGACCGTATTAGAAGAACAACGAGAGGAATCTGTAGAGAAGGCTTTAAGATACGCTAAAAGTTTATATGAAGAACTTAGAATTTCTTTTGAACCCCCAAGACGAATTAGGAGGAGGCATATATATGGCGGCGGAAGTAGAGATGTTGGGTTATCGTACGACGACTTGAGACGAACTATGATTTCTTCAATAGACAGAGCAACTGCTGAAATTCAAGAAAGATTCCAACAATTGCAGAATCTGGCGCAAAAATACATACGCCTATTTAAGACCCTCGGTGATATTGGGCGTCGACAAACTTAATCTAGATCAAGCTCCTCATGACATAAATAGAGCAGAGTTCAAACTTGAACGCGTACGTCTACGAGTTTTCGTAGCTACAACAGACCCAGACTATAAAATAGAGATCATTAACTCCGGCTCACTGGGTTTATTAAAATATATTATTGAGTCTAAACTTGAAGATTGCTTACCAAACATTGTCATAATGTTGAGAATATTCTTAACAGCTGTCATAAGCAATGCCAGTTGCGAGAGAAGCTTCTCTAAACTAAACTTAATTAAAAATTATTTAAGATATGTCCACATTTAGACTATCCAATTTAGCTATATTGACAAGGGGCGGAGAATTTCCAGTCGGCCCCGGGCGGCGAAAACCCACGCTACGCCACTGCACATTTGTCTTCTGGAACAAATGCGGCCGGCTGGGGATAGAACTCGGACCTCTATACTTGTCAGCTAGCGCTCTAACATGAGGCCACGAGCAGGTGAAGTGATTACTGTAGATGGAATAAACAAACAAATAATAATAATCTTGAAGTGCCTGTCACATGATTTTTCGTGAGTATGTGGTTCAAGCAGATTTGAAGAATGTGAGACTCTTGCGCGCTTTTAGTGCCACCTGGGTTGTGTATGTGTGAAAATAAGGGAAATTGCAATATGGTCCAGAGTACATGCTGCACAGAAATGAAAGAACTTTGAAAAAATCTATCCAAGTTTCCAAGCTATAGTAATTTGAATGTCTTACATTGTGTGCCGTTTAGAGTTTGAGGGGCGGCGGTCGCCGCCAGATAATATATTTGGCAAAATTCCTAAGAGGACTTTATAGAATGATCCTTTCTCTACATATTTATAAAATTTTATTCTTCTACGTAGTGTGAAACTTATTAAAATAATTTTTTTAACAAAATCCAGACATGTCAATCATGAATTGCAACCAATACTGAGTACGAAAATTTCAAAATATTCAAAAATTTACAAAATATGTATTAACCCTTCAAGAATTTCAATGAAACTGTTAATGAATGTAGGTGGCCACATGAAATACCCGCTGGCCAAATTTGAACGTTCCGCCTCCAATGGAGGCGGTGTGAGTAATTATTTTTGCTTATGAAGGTTTTTTTACAAATATCTCATCAACGCCTCAAAATTGAAAATTAGGATATACGGGATCTCCATATGTAGGACATCGGTGTCAACAAAAAATATTCTTAGCAAATTTTGTAAAATCATTCGGTTTAGTCACAAAAGTAAAATTTGGGTTGATTTTCTTTGATTTTTTAACGCACTTTAGAGATCACAGTAATAGAAGAATTGTGTGAAATATTTGAATGTGAAATATTCACACATTGCAGTTCGTTTACGTATTATACGTTCTTAATTTAAAATGTTGAAGTCGACGACGTAGTGATACGTCAATTTATAATTAAAGTTTAGGAGCCGTTGACGTACTAGTACGTTTGATTTTAAATTTAAAACCTTTCCTAGAAGAAAGCTATCTGAAGGACTATCGGTAGTTTTCAGTTCCCTCCTCGAATCGTTAGAAGAAAAGGAAATGGAAAATCGGGATGGTTTCCTGGGATTTTGAGAAATTTTCGCTCAGAAAAGTTTGATTTTTACAGGGAAAAACCATCTTCAGTTTTGTTCAAAATTTTGAGCTTTTCCTCAATTTTAGAGAAAACTGTTCATTAGAGATTTGATACAGAACTAAATACATGGGGAACTAAAGACGTTTGTAGATTTTCGAAAAAAATACTTACAGCTTGGATCAAACCTGACGAACATTGGAACAGGTTATTGGAAAATTTGCTATTTAAGTTTTGGCTTGATATTGGACAAAACTAAGGAAAGTGAAGTTTTTACTCGATTTTCAGAAATATCGTTATATGAACAAGTACATGCGCATCGCATTTTTTTGGATGGAATAGTTGTTCTGGATGGAATAGTTGAATAGGGTGGAGAAATTTACGAGGGTGAAGTGATTTTTTTTTTTAAGTTCGATGTGAATACCAGGTTTGCAGACCCTTCGAACACTGCGGCCTATTGGTAGCCTATTGTATTCTATCACATTCACTTAGGCCCAGAAACCTGTTGTT
This sequence comes from Phosphuga atrata, assembly GCA_944588485.1. NCBI lineage: Eukaryota > Metazoa > Arthropoda > Insecta > Coleoptera > Silphidae > Phosphuga > Phosphuga atrata. The sequence continues at coordinate 6,868,547 of OX155893.1, read as the reverse complement.
ATTGTAAATTGCGATAATTTCCATTTTTCACCTTTGTCTTCTGGAACAAATACGGCCGGCGCTGGGGATAGAACTTGGACCTCTATACTTGCCAGTTAGGTTAGGTTAGGTTTTTTAGGATAGAACTCAGACCTCTATAATTGTCAGTTAGCGCTCTAACATGAGGCCACGAGCGGGTGAAGTGATTACTGTAGATGGAATAGTTGTAATAGTAACAACAATATATAGTAACAACAATATACATAATAGTTACAAACAAATAATAATAATCTTGAAGTGCCTGTCACATGATTTTTCATGAGTATGTGGTTCAAGCAGATTTGAAGGATGTGAGACTCTTGTGGCGCTTTTAGTGCCACCTGAGTTGTGCATGTGTAAAAATAAGGGAAATTGCAATATGGTCCAGAGTACATGCTGCACAGAAATGAAAGAACTTTGAAAAAATCTATCCAAGTTTCCAAGCTATAGTAATTTGAATGTGTTACATTGTGTGCCGTTTAGAGTTTGAGGGGCGGCGGTCGCCGCCAGATAATATATTTGGCAAAATTCCTAAGAGGACTTTATAGAATGATCCTTTCTCTACATATTTATAAAATTTTATTCTTCTACGTAGTGTGAAACTTATTAAAATAATTTTTTTAACAGATCCAGACATGTCAATCATGAATTGCAACCAATACTGAGTACGAAAATTACAAAATATTCAAAAATTTACAAAATGTGTATTAACCCTTCAAGAATTTCAATGAAACTGTTAATGAATGTAGGTGGCCACATGAAATACCCGCTGGCCAAATTTGAACGTTCCGCCTCCAATGGAGGCGGTGTGAGGAATTATTTTTGCTTAAGAAGGTTTTTTTACAAATATCTCATCAACGCCTCAAAATTGAAAATTAGGATATACGGGAACTCCATATGTAGGACACCGGTGTTAACAAAAAATATTCTTTGCAAATTTTGTAAAATCATTCGGTTTAGTCACAAAAGCAAAAAATATAAATTTTTTTTTCAAGGGGTACCCCATCTCTAAATTTGTTTTTCAATTTACATGGGTTTAAATGAAGAAGGCGGTAAAAGGTTTTAAAATTAATTTATTCTACTAAAAACTGTTCGCGTTGGAAAGATGAAAATGACTGATGAAATAGATGAAAATCTGCTCTATAAAATAGTGCAAAATGCATGTTTGGTGGACTTGGGAGAGTTGGACAAAAAAATATATTGGCAAGTATTTCTTTATTAGAAATAGTCCTGTGTCAAGGCTGTCGGCCACGAAAATACCAAAACCTCAATGTCAATAGAAAATGTATAATTTATATAGATCTCAAAGAAATTTTAATATATCTGTTGCAGCTTTCAATTTATAGTTATTTGAATTTATTACTTTTTGTTAAAGTCAGAGTTAGTGGGGCGGCGACCGCCGCCAGATAAAATATTTTGCAAAACGAACTGAGGAATATCATAGACTGACTAATTCTCTACAAATGTGTCAAATTTTATTGTTCCACGTAGTGTGAAACTTACTAAAATATTTTTTTTTAAATCCATACATGTCAATCACGAATTCCGATCAAAACCGAAGACGAAAATTTTAAAATATTCAAAAATTGCGAAAAAAAATTAAGCCTGTAAGGATTTCAATGAAACTTTTACTGAATGTGAGTATCCACCAGAAGTATCAGCTGACAAAATTTGAACGCACCCCGTCCAATGGTTACGGCGTGGAAAATTATTATTATTAGTCTTCAGAGTTTTTTTGCAAATGTCTCGTCAACGCCTCAAAATAAAAAATCACAACCGCGATATCCGTATGTAGGACGTCGGTGTCTACAAAAAAGAATTCTTTTCAAATTTTGCAGAAACCTTCGGTTTAGTCACAAAAGTAAAAAATATAAAATGCAAAAAAAAATCAACTACTACACTTTAGCGTGGGGTTACATAGACCTCACACCCTCCGGTAATGTGGTGGCGGTGGGAATAGAAGGAACTATCTTTCTCTACTGAGGCCTACAGTTTATCGTCGAATCCGAACGACAAATTTCCAGAGAAGGTGTTAGGCAGTTGAGATCTTACGGTTGCCTAAACCGGATTGGGGTAATGAGTGTCATGAGTTGCAGCTATTTGGTGCTTTGGTTTGGTGGGGATTTGAACCCCAGCTGTCTGACTCAAAGTGCTTAGCTATCTGAGCCACAACCACACCTGTGTAGTCCATTCTTCTTCTTTTTCTTTCCGTAGCTCTATAGCCCCATGTGGGTTCTGGCTGATTGCACTATGCGTCTTCACCCCTGTCGGTCTATCAACATCTGAGAGTCGTAGTCCAATCCAGTGGTACGTAGGTCGCTGATTACGTTATCGCGCCATCTCATTCGCGGCCTTCCCAGCGTTCGTTTTCCAGCGGCGTAGGGCACCGTTCTTTCGGCAATCTTTGGACATCTCCCGCCCATCTTTGGACATGTGTAGTCCATTGCGACTGTTAAATTACCAAAAACATGAAGAGGAAATAGTTTGCCGGCATGAATTGCAACTGGTTTTAATCCTGGATTTTTATAAAGAACGTTTCCGATGGCGTAAAAGTGAGGAACGTTGGTCGAGCATCGTTTTTTTCGCCATCGTTGGTAAGCTTGATACCGGCCTTGTCCGCGTGAAATTCCCGGGTCACAGCTCTTTTGGTTTTTTCAATTTTGGGCAATTTTGGCGATTAATAAAGCCATCAAGGTGAAAATGTGCTTCATCGCTTAGGATGTTCGCCTGTTCAAAAAATCAGAAAGCACTTGATGATGTTCAATTATCCATTCAACGAACTCTCTTCGCTGTGCATAGTCATTAGGCTCCAGTTATTGTGATAATTGAATTTTGTAAGCTTGCAGACACAGATCTTTTGTGTGCATACGCTGTATAGAGCTTCTTGAAATTTCCAATTCTTGTTCACGTTGCCGAATTGATTTTCCGGAATTTTCATCAACACCCCCTCACGCACCGCTTCGATATTGACATTTGAACGGCTTGTTTTTGACGACGAGTGTGTTTAGAGTCTCCAAATGATCCAGTCTCCCTAAATTTTCCAATTAATCTCTTCACTGTTGTCGAAGTTAAAACTCTATTCCGACCATATTTTGTATTAAATTTTTTTAAATTAACTGTGGTCGCCGAACATTCATTATTTTTTAAATATTATTGAATTTTAAAAACACGTTGTTTTATCGTGTAACGCTCCATTTTTATTAACCCTAAACTCTTAGCTAATTATTTCTTTTGCACAAATGGCGGCAAATTCAAATTTTGCGTTAATTTTGGGACACCCTTTATATATAAAAATTGTAGAAAAAATCTTTAAGTTATAGGTTTATAAAAAATATTTTTAGTTTTAGTCATAATGTAAATATAGGTCAAAGGAGCTTTTAAATGCGTTGAGCTACAAAACTAGTCCATTAAACAATCTTTATGCAAAGATATTTACGCCAAAAGTCAGAAAAAAATCCTTTGAAAATTATGACATTTGTTTACATTCAACGCTCCTATTTTTGGTGATTTATACTAAATGTTATATTTAAACGGGCGATAAAGCGTTTTGTTTCGTGAAAGCGTGCGACACATACGTCTTCGGCCAATTTGATCGGCGGCTTTGAAGATCAAAGGGATTCCTGTTAGCGGCGACAGTTCAGCTCGGCGTTTATCGACGCTCGAGCGCCTCGTTAATAATAATATCAAAAAAAGCGGAAAAGGCACCGAAGCTGCACTAAATCCCCGTTTGTTTACGTTTCGGCACTAATTTCCGAAGAACTGCATCGTAAATAACATGCAGTCCGACACAGGGGTAGAAAATAAATGTTTTTTATTTGGCTAATGGTTTACTTCCTAAACTCGAATATTTACTTTAGAAAGAATTATCGTTTTAGCTGGAATTTAAGGCCCGATTATAAGTTGTACAAACCCTGATAGATTAAATTCTCAAATCTATATGAATAGGATGTTACTACGTGGTAATCCATACTTACACTGAATTGAATTCAGTGTAAATCTATACATGTCGCAGTGAGATGATAAAAATGAAGATTTGATCAAATTTGATCAATTGAATTTGATCAAAGATTTGATCAATCTTAAGGTTGCTGAATTGAATTCAGTGTAAATCTATATATGTCGCAGTGAGATGATAAAAATGAAGATTTGATCAAATTTGATCAATTGAATTTGATCAAAGATTTGATCAATCTTAAGGTAGACGAGTAATTCACGGAAGATGTTGAAATAAAAACTCTGCGGGGGATTTCCCTAAAGCAGTGGTTCTCAAACTCGGTTCCGCCGCACCCTAGGGTGCCGCGAGTGTATGCCTGGGGTGCCGCAGCAGTAATCAAGGAATGTAAATAATGTTAAAATAAAATTACATGATATAAACAAATTCGAGTTTCTACTTTTATTGCTGAATTATGGACAATTGGCAAAAATCTGGGTCTTAAAACGGAAAGGCGGCTGATTCAATGACAACCAGCATCATCGGAGGAGACGAAATATCCCAGCAGACACCCGCGAGCCTAAATAATTCAAGTTCGTCTGCCTCAGTTCGCAAAAACGCAACTCACGACCTAAAGATAATCCGAGCAAATTAAGCAAATATGATCCTAGCTACTTCACATTGTTGGTTTGGTTGGCATTGTTGGCTTTGATTCTGTTGGGAACGAATAATCACCGGAAGGGCAATGCGTTATCCGTCATAAAATTGTTTCTAACAGCTGCTTGGTTCCATCAAAATTAAAAAGGCATCTGGAATGCAATCAATGTATCAGTGCATAAAGGTGAAGAAATCTTCAAACGACGCACTTTATCTCTTCAGGCATCTTCAGGGTCATCCATGGTGGTGAAAATGAAAAAAAATGAAAATGGAAAGATTCATTTATTGTCGGTTCACACATAGCAAAATCTGGAAAGCCTCATTCTAATGCCGAGACACTGATTAAATCTAGCGCGAAGGATGTAGCATTTTAGGTCCAGACATAGCCAAGAAGATTGATACTGTGCAGCTGTCAAATGGCATATAAGCAAACGAATTTACACAATTTCAGAGTTTTTCAGAGTCTCATAACGATCTTATGAGAAGGTCGAAAATTTGTATTTTTTTAGTTCACAGCTTGATGAAAGTACCGACGTTGCGGGATTTGCTCTTTTTCTTGTATTTGTAAGGTATCCATTAGAAATGCAAATAGAAGAAGAACTTTTGATAAGTGAAATGCTTGAAACTTACAACGCTGGCGAGGAAATTTTCAAAGTTATCGACAAATAAATACAGAAAATTGATTTGAAATGGAACAAGTGTGTTGATATTTGCAGCGATGGATCGGCTGCAATAGTTTGAAAATTAAAGGGAGCCGTTTTTAGAATGAAGCAAGTGGCAGAGACAGTGCCAGACAATGCCACCAGACAGTGCCACTGTGTCATCCATCGACATTCTCTGGCAACTAGAAGGATGCCGCAAGATTAAAAGTCGTATTGGATGATGCTGTGAAGATAATTAATCAATTAATCAAAAGATGTACTAGTAGTACTAACATTTGTACTAACATTTACAGAAGAGCCTTTTATCCAACAATTCACTGATGTCGATTGGCTGCTTAAATTAGGATACCTTTCCGACAAACTAAATGAAACCGCCACTTCTTTCAATGTTGCATTCACAACATACGCTTACATTAAAAACAGGTACAGGAGCAAACTCTCTGTATCAAGTGATTTGAGGGTGAAATAAACCAAACTTTAGAAAAACTTAAAGAATCTTCCAAGCAATTTCATTCATCCCATTAAAGACAATTGAGCATTGAGCACATGAGCGTTTTTAGGGTAGCTGTGCCGCAATATTTTTGTAGCCCGACAAGAGATTGGTACTTAAATTCTTCTTTAAAAATGAAGAAATGCGGTTATAATATATACTCATAAAGGGCAATGTACAATAAAATAAACTTAAAAATCTTAAAAGTTACAGACGTCTTGTCTACTCTTATTGTAAACAGGGCGAACTGAACCTCGCCCAACGGATTGTGCATTTTATTGATATTTTTTGTTTATTACGAATACAGGCCTTTATTGTTATTATTAAGTAACCCTTCGACACAAAAAAAACTCTAAAAAGTAAAAAAAAAACAATTTCTCTCTTGCCCTTTTAATTTCATTAAAAAAGTACCTATTAATATTTTGATGATGAGCGTCGCTGCGTCGGGGGACCGCTATGTGAAGGCCCATATTGTTGTTTTGTTATTTAAGTAAGTTGCTTAGTTAATCAAAAATTAAGTTAATCAAAACTCGTCAAACTTTGTCCCATGCCCAAGGGTTATTAAGTAACCCTTCGACACAAAAAAAACTCTAAAAATTAAAAAAAAAACAATTTCAAACCTTGCCCTTTTAATTTCATTAAAAAAGTACCTATTAATATTTTGATGATGAGCGTCGCTGCGTCGGGGACCGCTATGTGAAGGCCCATATTGTTGTTTTGTTATTTAAGTAAGTTGCTTAGTTAATCAAAAATTAAGTTAATCAAAACTCGTCAAACTTTGTCCCATGCCCAAGGGTTATTAAGTAACCCTTCGACACAAAAAAAACTCTAAAAATTAAAAAAAAACGATTTCAAACCTTGCCCTTTTAATTTTATTAAAAAAGTACCTATTAATATTTTGATGATGAGCGTGGCTGCGTCGGGGGACCGCTATGTGAAGGCCCGTATTGTTGTTTTGTTATTTAAGTAAGTTGCTTAGTTAATCAAAAATTAAGTTAATCAAAACTCGTCAAACTTTGTCCCATGCCCATGGGTTATTAAGTAACCCTTCGACACAAAAAAAACTCTAAAAATTAAAAAAAAAACAATTTCAAACTTTGCCCTTTTAATTTCATTAAAAAAGTACCTATTAATATTTTGATGATGAGCGTCGCTGCGTCGGGGGACCGCTATGTGAAGGCCCATATTGTTGTTTTGTTATTTAAGTAAGTTGCTTGGTGAATCAAAAATTAAGTTAATCAAAACTCGTCACACTCTGTCCCATGCAAAATTGGCATATACCTAGGACATCAAACAAAACTGGGGAAGGAAAATCAGGCAACAGAAATAACCAGAAGAATAAGTCAGAGCTGGGCTGCTTTCGGCAAACTCAGCCACATACTCAAGAACCCAGACATACCGCACTGCCCGTTACGACGTATAGCCTGGAAACAATGACATGGACAGCAAAGAGAGCAAACAGTTTAAAAACCTGCCAACGACCACACTTACCAATTTTACTAGATTTATAATATGTAAAAATGTTATATAACTTATTATTCACAGTTATATAAATTTCTACACATATCACGACTCGAGTTTCGACTCGAGTCGCTTGAAAATGACTTTTAACCAACGAAACTCGAGTCGTGATAAGTGTAAAAATTTATATAAATATGAATAATAAGTTAAATCACATTTTTACATATTATAAGTGTGGTAAAAACATTTTTCAATTCAATACAAATAAAGGTGTCCCACAGGGTAGGGTACTTGCCCCTATTCTATTTCTACTATACCTGGCTACATAAATAGTAACCATTGCACATTATATGCTGATGACTCTAATTTTCTTGTGTTTTAAACCTCATAAAGGAAAAATCAATCAGAAGCAAAACAACTTCTATCTATAATTGTTAAGTGGTTCTCAAGTAACAGTCTATTTTTAAACAGCACAAAAACGGAGTATATAACCTTCCAAACTCAGAGAAGCTATCGTGCAGAAAACCTAAACTTAATAACAGAAAACTTCCAAATAAATCACACAAACTCTACAAAATTTCTAGGATTGCAATTTGAAGAATATTTAATTTGGAATTTACATATGGAGAAAATGTGCAAACAACTTAACTATAAGGCTTTCCCAATAGATAGTAGACATAGCCGATCTATTCAACTTTTATTTTGTCGAAGTAGAGGGATCGCCCATTAATCACGTGAGGCTCGAAAGGGGGGGAAGGGGGTTTGTCAAAAATTCCGAAACATCACGGGGGGAGTGGGAGGGGTGTAGTGAGATATCATGTGTATTTATTTTTTTATTGAACGCGCGATTTTTAACCCGACTCGCTGCCAGTCCCAGTAGAAGTCTGTAATTTTGACGCCGAAGACATGCGTAAATCGCTGCCGCGTATGTTTTGTCTCAAAACAATGTCTAAACTAGAGGACAGTGCTGAATTTACCAGGAGGCTGAGTGGGCTGGAGCCTAGGGCGGCAAATTTTAGGGGCGACAAATTTGGGCTCAACATTTTTTTGGTCGTACAGAAATTGAAAAGATTCATTTTTATATACCTTCATGTAAATGTTATTAAGTCCACACAAACAATTCAACACGTAATATGTTTCAGCACTTATTATTAAATTCATTAAAAAAAAAATCAAATAAATTTCTCGATTGGTCCGAAGCAGGATCGACGGGGCCGAGCTGTTAGGGGCATACGCCGCGTGGTGGCAGTGAGTCTTCAAGAGACAGATATAGAGCGGCGATACAAACGAAAAAGCCGCCGGAAAGAGAAGCCGCCGAAAAGAAAAGCCGCCGAAAAGAAAAGCCGCCGAAAAGAAAAGCCGCCGAAAAGAAAAGCCGCCGAAAAGAAAAGCCGCCTCTGTTGATTTAGTCATGCAATTTCGTATATGTATTAATTTTTCTTCGGTTGTGTGCTATAGAAGGAAAAATTAAAAGTTCAGTGATCCGATCAGTGATTAAAAAGTTGCTGAACGCTGAACGTGTTAACATCACGTGATTAATGGACGACCCTTTATCTCCTACGGTATCTTAGTATGGGGAACCTCTACAAATACTGCAACGCTTTTAAAGACAGAAAAAAACGTTATTCGCTCAATAACTGGCATTCCTAGGAGAGTTTCAGAAAATTAGGAATTTTAACTATCTCAAGTCAATACATTCTAGAAGTTTCTTGCTTCATTCACAAAAACAAAGCGAAGATGGAAATAAATATGAACAAACGCCATTACAACACAAGAGGACCCCGAAAATTACATCCCGCTCAAAGCAATTCACGATTTGCAGCAAATCACCTGCAATGTATGGAACTCTCATTTATAATAAGCTGCCTATAAGCCTAAGAATTAATATATTAATAAAGATAGTGAACATACTGTTTTTGTTGTTAAGCGTGGTCCAAAGTGGCCAAATTTCGAAATAAAAATAAGCTGCCTGCTAGCATCACTGAAGAAAAATCCTACAAAGCTTTTTGAAAAAAAAAACTAAGATTATCCCTGTTAAAGGAAACAATTTACAGTTTCAATGATTTTCTAAACATCCTTTAGGTGACCAAAGAAGTTAAATTGTATGGTCTAGGTCGCACTACGGCGAGCTGTAACCGCTATAACCGGGAAATCGCTCGAGAAACACACAGTTTACAGTTGCGGGAAACAACCGCAATTGAAGCTGCCTGTATTAACTCACTTGACTCACAAAATCACACGATTAAAAACCGCGGCCGTTTTAGCCGCAGTGCAGCCTAGGCCTATATTATGTAACATTTAATGTTTCTTTTTTTTTCATATTTTGACCATACACATATGTATTTACACACCTACGCTGTAAATAAATATTTCCGATTCTGAAACCAGTCATTAGAATTTTTTCCAGTTAAGTAAAGAGAATGCATCAATGGACCATTCAATTATCTTTCTCGCCATCAGCTCCACATTCCAATCAGCACTTCGGCGTTTACGTAACGCCGGTGCAAATAAGTGACGTGACGAATCGGATGTATCGATGTTTGGCACGTCCGTTAATTTAATATCGTCTGAATGGGGTGGCGAATGTATTTAGTTATTATGTCTGTGCGCCGAGTGTTTGAGCCGGTTTTCAAGCTATTATTACCCGTTTCCCTCTTTACTCTTAATTGACTAAATTAACAGCTTAATTGAACAATTACGAGATAATAAAAGTGAACTTGTTTACGAAGCCACATACACAAAATTTAAATAATCATAATAGCATTAATCATAAATTTATGTTAATTGTTTTTAATTCATAAATTTACATAAGCCCTAACTACTAATATGTTTTAAACTAACCTCCAGTTGATATATGTAACATCTGTAATAAAGGTTTTTCTGTTGTTAAAGTTCATTAAATTTCTATTCAAGTTTATGCGGAGTGATTTAGTGGCCTGTTATAAAATAAAGACAGGAGGCGAGTAGTTTAAAGACTGGACTATTAAAATTGATGTTTGACACTAAGCGAGTTTATGGCGTTTCTAGTGTAGATGCCTTGTAAACGTTCCCAGAAAACGTGTCGCACAAAATAGATTCAATTGCTCAGAAAATTTGATACACAAACGCTCACAAATGTTAAGGATATTACGTAACGTGTTCCAGTTGAAATCAAAATGTTCCAGTTCCAGCTGAGGCAGCAAATATTATAGTGTATGTGTTTTTAAAAGAAACGTTATTAACAAGTTTGTTAATTACACTTTCTTATAATTCAAGTAAATAAATGTTTATATAATTGTAAGCAATTATTTTTACTTGCGAATTGACCACTTAGGATCACGCTACAATTTCACAATTTTTGTTGTAATTTCCTCTGCCTCCAGTACTCCTTCATACGATCGCTGCCGTTGTTCGGCCGTCTAAGCTCTTCCGGTCTTTGTAGTTGGTTTCTCGTCATGAAACCCTTCCAAATTGTGTATACTGTTTCAAAACGTATCCCTTCCCAACATTTGGGTCTCTGGGATGTTAGATCTTCCAAGGTCTTTCCGAGTTCCTTTAATCCATGATATGGTTGTTTTTTTGTTCCAAAAGTAGTCAAATAACTGCTTGGTTAATCTGGATTAGTCTAATCCATGCATGTGCCCAATAAATATTACCCTCCGTTTTCCCATGGTCCCAGAGTTTTTTTTTCTACAGAGCAACTCCTTTCTTCTCTCCTCCACCTGTCTCCTTTCTTCGGAGCAACTCCGGAGTTGCTCCGACGTTTCCATCCTGCTTCCGTCTAAATTTGGCGTATGATTTTCCGGAGATTATCCTTTCCAGGACCACCAACTTCTCTAGCCTGTAGTTTATTGAAAGGCGTTCACAGGCGTACAGGCATTCTGTTTTGACTACAGTGTCGCAGTGCTTTATTTTGGCGATCCAGGAAATGCATTTAATGTTATAGATGTTTTTTGTAAGGCCATACGCTCTCTCCATTTTTGAGATCCTATCGCCTACGGCAACTTTCTCTAGACCATTGTCCTGTATCGTTTCACCGAGATATTTAAATTTCTTTGCTCTCTAAAACCACACCATCTCCGTTTCAAGGAATTTTGGTCCTTGTCCGTCATTTATCATGAATTCTGATTTCTCTATCGAGATCCTGAGTCCCGTTTTACTGCCGATCTTTTCTAAGAGGTTAATCTGAGTGATCGCTTCCCTAGGGCTTTCCGAGAGTATCGCAAATTCATCTACAAAGGCCAAACAGTTGACTTTAATTCCTCCTTATTTTCATCCCGAAGCAGATTGGGTTTATTCCTCGATTTATAAGCTCCGAGTTCCATATTCGAACGATCTTTTCCAGGGTGCAGTTAAATAGTATTACACCCGTTATATTACAACCGTCTTGATTTCAAAGGACTGGGACAGTTCTCCCAGGAACTTCACTTTGGATTTTGTGCCTATTAATGTATCTTTGATTATGTTTTCCAACTTGGGTTTCACCCCAAATTCTCGAATGATACCTTCCAGGGTGTCTCTGTCCACCGAGACAAAAGCCAGGGTGCAGTTGAGTCAAGGGTGCAGTTGAATAGTATTACACCCGTCTTGATTTCAAACGACCGGGACAGTTCTCCTATGAACTTCACTTTGGATTTTGTGCCTATTTATGTATATTTGATAATGTTTGTCAACTTGGGTTTCACTCCAAATTCTCGAATGATACCGTCCAGGGATTCTCTGTCCACCGAGTCAAAAGCCTTTTTGATATCTATGAAAGATATCACTTTTTTTTGGAGCTCAGCATTCTATAGCGGTTTATTGATTTCAAGTTGAAGATCGGCTCTGCGCAGGAGTGACCTTTTCGGAACCCTCCTTGGTACTCCCCAAGTTGTTTATCTAGGTTTTTCTCTTTAATCTTTGAGAGGATTTTATAGGCGACAGGAAGGAGAAGCCTCTATAGTTATTGAGGTCCTTTTTGTCCCCTTCCTTAGAGAGGGGATGAATCAACGCTGTTTTTCATTGTTCTAGTATCTTCTCTATCTCCAAATATTTGGTGTCGTCCAGGATTTCCGGTTCCGCCCATTTCAACATTTCTGCCATTATCGAGTCTTCGGCACTAGCCTTGTTGTTTTTCAGACTTCGTAAGGGGTTCATGCTTTTTTCCCTCGCTGGTGGTAAGTCCTCTCCTTGATCCTCCAGTGGCGGCAGAAGTTCTAGTTTGGAGGTCGGTGGTAGGCAGTTTAAGAGGTTATCAAAATACCTTGCAAGTATTTCGCTGTTTTCTTGGTTATCAAACCGATTTTTCCGTTCATTTCTGAAGCTCATACTTAGTGATTGGTATGCGATTGTATTGCCTATTATAAGCAATTATTTTAAATAAATAAATTAAAATATTAGGAAATGATGAATCCAGGTGCTGACCGAGAAAGACGATCTGCTGCTGATCCAGGTGCTGACGAGCAGTTTTGTTTGCCGGGACATACAGACAAAATTCATATCAATTCTCATCTGAAGAGCAGCGAGTGATGAAAGAATGCAACGGAGACAGTTTCATATAGAGGTGTATTCCAGTAGGAACAGCCTTCGGAGTTGCCGAACACTTTGGAGTCAATGCTGGGCATTTAAGGGCGAGTCCTAAGTGCGGTCGTGGGTTCGATCCCCTCATCAAGTCAAATTTATCAGGCAATTTTCCGGCCAAGATTCACTCAGCCTTTGAAAAATGAGGAGCCGGGGTTAAACCTGGCGTAATAATAGACGGCGTAGGAGCGTAGGGCCAGCCACCCTATCTCCAATGAAAAAGCCGAGGGTTAAAAATAGCTACCCTTACTTAGCTATACCCCTATGGCATGGAAATGCCAGAGAAAAAGGCTATTATTATTAGTTGGGTGCAACGCCAAAGGTTGTTGTAGCTGTAATCATTGGTTACTTTGTTGGCAAAATTTCATACCACAAAAGTGAGTAGGAAAAGATTCTTCGTTTTTACGGCACTGCCACCACTTCCGGTGACCTTGCTTTGACCACTTCCGGTGACCTTGACCACTTGGCAAACTTTATGTTATATGAGACTATGTTAGGAGGTGAGGAATGGATCGGCTTCATTCATAACCTCTCGTAACATAGTCTCATTTAACATAAAGTTAACCTAGTGCTAAAAAACCCAAGATTAAAAGTTGATTAAGATCTGATTATACGTGATTAAGAGCTCACTAAATCTGTAGCGTAGGGCTACGTAGACCTCGCACCATCTTTAGTGTGGGGCTACATAGACCTCACACCCTCTTTACTGTGCGGCTACATAGACCTAACACTCCTCTTACTACTTCGCGGTCCTCCTACATTGGGGGTAATGCGCGTGAGGCACATGAAAGCTTTATTTGCCTTACTGCATAATTTTTGGATGTGTGTAACTTCCGGTGACCTGGACCACTTCCGGTGACCTGGACCACTTCCGGTGACCTGGACCACTTCTGGTGACCCTGACCACTTTTGGTTCCCCACCCACCGGGCTCCCACTTCCGGTTCCTCTATTTCTACTAATCCGAGTCGTATCCACATGGATCAGCAGAAGGCACGGGGAAACAAACTACTACTTTTTAGTAATTCTTTTTAGTTTTATCTAGTAATTCATCTTCTTCGACTCTATTCAGTTTCATAGCGAGTAACTTTTACGAACAGCTTTTTGAACATCAATCAGTCTATGGTGAACATTTTTACTCGTCCTACTATATTTTCCACAACAGCTTTCAATCAGCATTTAATTAGCTTTAATCGGCTTTCAATCAGCTTTATCAACTTTTAATCAGCTTTAATCAGCTTCAATCAGCTTTTAGTCTGCTTTTAATCAGTTTTCAATCAGCTTTTAATCAGCGTTGATATACTACCTAACACTGTTGTAGTATATCAACGCTGATTAAAAGCTGATTGAAAACTGATTGAAAGCAGACTAAAAGCTGATTGAAGCTGATTAAAATCTGATTAAAGCTGATTAAAAGTTGATAAAGCTGATTGAAAGCCGATTAAAGCTAATTAAATGCTGATTGAAACCTGTTGTGGAAAATATAGTAGGACGAGTAAAAATGTTCACCATAGACTGATTGATGTTCAAAAAGCTGTTCGTAAAAGCGACTCGCTATGAAACTGAATAGAGTCGAAGAAGATGAATTATTAGATAAAACTAAAAAGAATTACTAAAAAGTATTAGTTTGTTTCCCCGTGCCTTCTGCTGATCCATGTGGATACGACTCGGATTAGTAGAAATAGAGGAACCGGAAGTGGGAGCCCGGTGGGTGGGGAACCAAAAGTGGTCAGGGTCACCAGAAGTGGTCCAGGTCACCGGAAGTGGTCCAGGTCACCGGAAGTTACACACATCCGAAAATTATGCAGTAAGGCAAATAAAGCTTTCATGTGCCTCACGCGCATTACCCCCAATGTAGGAGGACCGCGAAGTAGTAAGAGGAGGGTTCTAACCTCAGCAAAAACATAACGGCTGAACATAAAGCGGAGGTTAGGAGCGAGACGCTCAATAAGTGGCAGACGCAATGGGAAGCATACCAAGTATGGACAAAAACATTTATTACCAATGTAACTAAATGGTATGAAGGGAAGTGGGGAGAGGTAGGATTCTATGCCACACAAGCATTATCTGGGCATGGCGCTTTTGGCACATATCTTTACATATGTTTGGCACATAGCTTCTATTTAACAAAATAAGAAAACAAAACGACGAAATGTGTTGGTACTGTGAAAATATAGACTCCCCTGAACATACAACCTTCCAATGTACAAAATGGACAAAGTACCGGAGTAAAGCCGCCGCAGTGTGCGGACCAATAGATAAAAATAATGCAGCAGAACGTGTAGAATCTGAAAAATATTGGGTGGCGTTGATAACAATGCTCCACAATATAATGAAGGAAAAGGCAGGAGATGAGAGGAAGATGAGATGAGAGGAATTGAAAAAAAGAGACATGAAATGAACTTGGAATATCAGATAAGACCAAAGCTATTACGAAGTAATGCCTAAAGGCGGTTCCATAATAGCGAGAGCATTAAAGTACAGGGCGGGGTTTTTAGTGGGTAGGACCGGTGCTACCATCAAGCCTCCATCACTCCTCGGGGCTATGTGTCCTGGGGGTCGTACGTAAAAGTATTTTCCATCCCCTGATAAAAAAAAGGCACCAGAAGTGGTCCAGGTCACCGGAAGTGGTGGCGGTAGCGCCAGAACGAAGGATCTTTCCCTACTAGTGTAGGTCGGCTTTGTTAGTATGAGAACTCTTGTACCACACTGGCGCACAGTATTCTGCCGTTGAAAGAACAAGTGATTGAGTAAGACTACACCATGCTTTCCTACACATTTGGATTTTGGATAAGTCTGCAGAGAAACTGATGCAACTGCCCAAAAGTAAAATCGGAGAAATGCTAAGACAGAGAAGAAAAGGGTTCTTAAAAGAAACATTGGAGACGGGTATTAGTTGAAAAGTACAGTGACTTATCGCCGAAGTATTCTTTGGATATGGACACGACCAGGCCAGAACTTGACTTTTTGGGTGATTTCCAAAGCCCATCAGTGGAGAGTCCAATTTACGAAGAAGAAATGCCACAGATGCAGAAACACAGCACAAGTTATGATAAATTGAGGAGGAGAAATAGAGAAGAATTTGTTCAGAAACGTACATCAAATTGTAGGAGTAAGGAGTTGCCTAGAATTCAGAATGATTTGCAACCAAAGGTTGAACTGTAGGAAAAAGTTACGGTTCCACCTACAAGAACCAACAAATATTGGGATTCTTTGACTAGACAGACAAAATTAGACAGACTAGAGTAGACACACAAGAGCAGACAAACAGGACAAGACAGACGAGATTAGAGTGTTACAAATAGTTGGATTACATAGAGGGTACCGCAGCATAACTTTTGAAATGCCCGATTCAGGCTGTAGACGCCGCAGCGGGGCAGGAGTGGTCTCATTCGATAGACTTGGTTCTAAAGTTTTGTTGCCCACCCCGGTCAATCAGCATCATGGGTTGGAACGGTGAGGAGCGTGCGTCTGCCGTTGAGGCCTACTTTTCGAACGGGTATGTGACCACAGTCCCCGCGCGCCTTCTATGGTATCCTTTGCTTCGTGGCGGCTTGAGCGTCTGCTCGCTTTTCCGCCGTCTTTGTCTTGTTTTTCGGTTTGTCTTTTGTTGTTTGTCTTTTGTTGTTTGTCTTTTGTCTTTTGTTGTTGTCTTTTGTTTTTGGTTCTGCTTTGGCGTTACACAATAAAACGGTTCTTTTCATTCCCTTTTTTTTCTTTTCTCGTTTCTTCTGCTGTAACCTCGAGCGCCTTCCGAAATCGGTTCAATATAGCCCCTTTGGGTACTGTCCCGGACCGGAAATCAATTGTTACATGAGTCACTACGTTCCGACAAACAGACTCCCTGCGACAAAACGAAGAACTGTAGTCTCTCGGTCCATCAGATCACCTCAGAACATTGAGACCTTCAATCTTGCAATCTCCACGGCATTCTGCACGCAAACATGCGTCTGCCCTTGGAGTTTCAGATCGTTCAGTGAAAAATGAGTTCAATTCTTCACGATGAGCTTCATTACCATCTCTACAAGTTGGCGATTGTGCAGAAACTCTTAGAACGAGACTTCAGTTCTCGAATAAACGCATGTGAGGCACTTCTCGAATACGTTCCTAAGAACGCTATTGTTTTTTCAGTGATAAAGCCCATTTTCACATAAGTGGATACGTTAAGAAGCAGAACATGCGCTACTGGGTCTACGAATCCCCTAGATTTGCATCAAAGGCCATTGCATTCACCACCTATAGTCACAGTGTGGTGTGCAATTTCCTCAGCTAGGACTGTTGGTCCCTGGTTTTGTGGAGAAAATGAGGTCACAACGACAGTGAATTTAGACCGGTATGTGAACATGTGAACCACCACACATATGTGGGTGTGGTGATGACTCAGAGAGCTAAGCACTTGGTCTTTGAGTAAAGTGACCACACGTCCCGATTTTGGCGGGACAGTCCCGCTTTTTTGAGGACAGTCTCGCGTCCCGCCGATTTTTAAAAATGTCCCGCTTTTTAGAAAATATATTTCTTATTTTAAATGTACTGTAATATATAAACTAAGATTTTTCACATATTCCCATAAAATCTTTTTTTAGTGTCGCCCAATGAAATTTTGTAATATCTTACAATTGAACTTTAAAGATATTCAAGATATATTTGTCCATTATTCAATACATTCCAAGCAGTTATTATAAAAAAATCATAGTTCTTTCAGAAAATCCGGTCGTTAAATGGTTTCATTTATCTCTCATCAGTACAGCTTAGCTTTTATGAACTACAGGTGAATGGTTTACAAATTGTTGTTCATAAAATCAAAGCTGTACTGTTAACGGATAAATCTTGAAACGCGTGTACAGATCTATCCACGTAAGGTATCGGAAAGACATGATCTTAAAAAACAATGTTATTTTTCTGGTTTTTGTTGATTACCACGAAGGTATAAAGATTCATTACTGTTATAGAGCTGCGGAAAGGTTGAATATATTTATATATTCAGGCTGTGCTCCGGCTTCAATAAGCTTATCAAAATATTTTGAAAATGGTAGAATACGCGCTCTCCCTTCCAGGAAAAAATGTATACAAATTCCAAAATTTTAGTAGTTTATGATACAAGTGTGCGAAGAAAGGCTTTTATGCATGAGGCGCGAGTTTTATGTAATCGCAATGAGTGCACGTCAGAAAATTTATTTTCACTGGCGCGAGTTTTATGTAATCGCAATGAGTGCACGTCAGAAAATTTATTTTCACTAAGTCTATGTTTTTTGTTTAGTGACGCAAGTTGTTGCCATAGTAATAACAAACAGAAATCGTTTAATACTGAAACTCCATTTGATTTACATTGGATTTTTACGCACTATTTGGTAACTTTTACACACGATTATAATAATCGCATCCTTCACATACAATAATATATTAGTGTTCATTTTGGTGAGTAGATAAAACATAATTTTTTGAATTATTGTTCTGCATTAATAACTAAATTATAATTTTCATTTCATCCCATTTGTCCCGCTTTGTCTCAATGAAAATGTGGTCACTTTACCTTTGAGTTAAACAGCTGGGGATTTGAACCCCAATCCCCACAGAACCAAAAAGCTGCAAAAATTAAAAATCAATGGCTGCAACCCATCACACTCAATTCCCCAATCCTGTCAGTCGGCATCATGAGTTGGAACGGTGATGAATTGAACGGAGCTTGCGTTTGTCGTAGAGGCCTACTTATTGCACGGGCGTTCTGTAAACCGTGGGGTCTCAACTGCCAAACACCTTCTCTGGAAATTTATCGTTCGGATTCGACGTTAAACTGTAGGTCCCCCATATTCAAATCTTAGTGTTGAGGTTGGGTATGTGGCAAAGAAGAGGCCGGTGCCCAGCAGTGGGAAATAAAAGCTGATGATGATGATGTAAACACGTTGGAGGACTTTTTCTTTTCACGACTTGATGAATCAGACTTTGGGGACATTCCAACAAGACGGAGCAACGGCTCACATTTCAAGGTCGAGAATGGCTGTTTTGATGGAACGCTTTCCGGGGCGCCTCATCTCAATAAGTGGCGATTTAGAGTGGCCACCCCGCTCACCCGATTTTTTTATTTATTTATTAAACAGGTGTATTTACATTATACTAAGGCTTCAAAAACTGCATTAAGCGGTGAGAGAATTAAATAACTACAACATCTCAATTTTAGGCTTATCAGAAGTTCGCTGGCTTGGCAAGGGGGAGCTCAACTTACAATCTGGGGAGCTTTTCCTGTACAGTGGCAAAGAAACTGGGTCTCATGAAAGAGGCGTTGGTTTCATAATTACTAAAAAAGCCAGAAAGAGCCTAATTTCATGGAACCCCATTGATGACAGAATAATTACAGCAAGGTTCCACACTAAATACAGAAATATCACCTTTGTACAATGCTATGCACCCACAAACAGTGCGAGTGCTGAGGAAAAAGAAAATTTCTACGATATCCTTGAAAGTACGTTAAGGAAGATAAACAGAGGTGATATCACCATACTCATGGGTGATCTCAACGCTAAGGTCGGGACAAATAACAGTAACCTAGAAGACATCATGGGTAAAGAAGGATGTGGGGAAAGAAACGAAAACGGTGAACTATTCACGAAACTCTGTTCAACATCAGACCTAGTTATAGGTGGAACAGTGTTCCCACACAAGCAAATCCACAAAGTCACATGGATATCCCCCGACAAGAAAACCCAAAACCAAATTGACCATATTGCCATATCGAAAACATGGCGGAGATCCCTACTTGATGTCAGAAACAAAAGGGGTGCAGACATTGCCAGCGACCACCACCTTCTGCTCGGCACGTTCAGAATCAAACTGGCCGTACCAAAGAAACCTGAACAATCAAAGAGAGTAAAGTTCAACCTACACAAACTGCGGGAAACCAAACTGCAAAAAAGTTTTCCTAACAAACCTGCATGAAAATGCAGAACAAAATCCCATAACATCTTGGGATGGCTTAGCCAAAACACTACTCGAATCGGCCAAAACAACCCTTGGCACAAAGGAAAGAAATCGAAAAGACTGGATCTCAGACCAAACATGGCAACTTATACAAGATAGAAAGGATGCGAAGAAACTGGTACTCCAGTGCAAAACTTCGATCACAAAAAATGATGCAATCTGGAGATATACACAACTATGCAAACAAATTAAAGCATCTGCCAAAAAAGACAAGCGAATATGGATTGACCTGATATGTGAGCAAGCAGAAGAAGCAGCCAAAAATAACAACTCGAGGACTCTTTACACACTGACAAACAATTTCTCCAAAAAGCACACAAAGACCACAAATATAGTTAGAAGCAAAGACAACCGCCCACTGACAACCCCAGAAACTCAGCTCGATAGGTGGAAGGAATACTTTGCTGATATGCTCAGCTCACCCACGGAAGACAAACTTGAGATAGCTCCAGAAGACAATGCAAATGAACAGCTAAATATAAAAATAGACGCGCCTTCAAAAACAGAAATACTAAATACCATCAAGCAGCTGAAAAACAACAAAGCGGCAGGGGTAGACAACATACCTGCCGAACTAATCAAGGTAGACCCTAAATGGATTGCACCTCTACTTGCAAAAATAATAAAAGGGATCTGGACAAACCAAGAAATTCCAGCAGAAATGAAACATGGTCTCATTATCAAACTGCCAAAGAAAGGAGACCTAACGCAATGCAAAAATTGGAGAGGAATAACGCTGTTAAACACCATAAACAAAATTATTGCAAGTGTAATCCAACATAGGCTGGCAGAAGCATTCGAACCCATACTGCGTCCAAACCAAGCAGACTTCCGCCCAAACCGCTCATGCATAGACCACATAAATTCAACAAGAATAATTATAGAACAATCCGTTGAATGGCGATCGCCACTATATCTTGTTTTCATCGACTTTGAACGTGCTTTTGACAGCCTATCCCACTCTGCTATATGGAAGATACTACGGACAAGAGGCGTGCCAACAAAAATCATAGACACGATTAGAGAACTGTACCATGACGTATCATGTAGTATCCTGCATAGCGGAGCACATAGCAACCTTTTTCCGGTGAGATCAGAAGTGAAGCAAGGATGTGTGCTCTCTCCCTTGCTTTTTAACATTGCTCTTGACTATATCCTGGAAAAGTCTTGCAGACCAAACGATGGTATTCGATGGTCTCTTTACTCTAATCTCAAAGATCTCGAATACGCAGACGACATTTGCCTTTTTTCGCATACCTATGAAAGTATGCAAAGGCAACTCACCCTACTATCAGACATGACACAGAAGATAGGGTTGAAAATAAATGTCTCAAAAACAAAAGCGATGCGAATGCACACAAATAACGACGCACCGTTTCAAATAAACGACCAACCAATTGAAATTGTAGAAAAGTTTCAGTATCTAGGAAGCATTCTCAACGAGACGGGCGGAACAGACCTAGACATTCTAAACAGAATTCAAAAAGCACAGATGGCATTCAGGCAACTAAACACAATATGGAGGTCCAACATCATAAAAACAAAGAGCAAGCTGCGTTTATATAGAACAAACGTCAAAGCAATCCTCTTATATGGATGTGAGACCTGGAAAAACACTAATGCCACAAAACATAAACTTCAGGTTTTCGCCAACAAATGTCTACGAATCATCATCAGAATCTTCTGGCCACAGAAAATTACTAATGAGCAACTTCTTAGAGAAGAAACAGAGCACGACATTAAGAAAAGAAAATGGGGATGGATCGGCCACATTCTAAGAAGAAAACCAGACGACATTGCAAGGGCAGCACTAGACTGGAATCCCCAAGGAACGAGACGACGAGGAAGACCGGCTCAAACATGGAGGAGAACAGTGTTAGATGAACTAAAAGCCCAGAAAACCTCTTGGAGTGAAGCCAAAGCAATGGCCCAGAATAGGGTCCGCTGGAGGGTGCTTATGGAGGCTCTATGCTCCACCTAGGAGTCCAGAACCCATATATATATATATATATATATATATATATATATATATATATATATATATATATATATATATATATAAGGCTTCAAAAATAAATAATGATAGAAAATAGACTTATATACTATAACATTTAAATAATTGGGCTGACAATAAAATATACTCCTTTTAGCTGAGGATAAACCCGATTTAGCCCGTTGCAATTTCTTTTTGCGCTGTTATTTGAAATACCTCATTTATGTCAAACGTCCAAGGACCCTACAAGACCTGAAGGCCAATATCCGGGCAGAGATTGCCAATATACCCGCTGATATGCTGATAAGGGTTAGGTCAGGTCAGTTATATTGCCGCACCCTTTATAATTATGAAACTAACATCTGTAATCTAAATGGAATATGGTATATATATATATATATATATATATATATATATATATATATATATATATATATATATTATATATTGAATAAATAAAAATGAGGTAAATATATAGTTGGTAGATGCACGTAATAGAAGTAATTGCTTCTTAAACTAATGGTTTAGCTGTGGATATTATCTTAAGAGTTTTAGCATAATCCTTACGTATTTAATATATACCTGATATTATCTTTGACGAAGTCTATTACTTAGATTGCCTAGGAATTATATTTTGAAACGTAAACACGACCTGTTAAGACAAGATTATAAAATAGTAAGGTTTACTTGGTTTTATACTCAAGAATTTCCCCTTTTGAACTTTGAAGTAAGACGAAACATTTATTTTAAATTATGATATCAAAACATAGTTTTTGTTTAAAACAAGTTAAAATGTAATAGTCCTTTTCTAAATTTGCTCATTAATTACAATTCGCTTATTTAATTTGCAAGAGATTAGTCCCTTTGATAAGAAACCTTTCATAGTTGGAATTTTTGTCTGCGCATGTATCAATTTCCGCCATGTTATACGTCAAAAAGTGCCCGAACTTTTTGACTAATAACTAAATATATGCCCCTAACTTTCATATTCCCGCCAGCTCGCGCCAATCTTAATAAATCTGTATTTTTAATTCAACATTTGAATCGATTTCGGCACCTATTAACAGAAGGGATCGACCTGGTCCGAAATCGCGCGATTTGCCTATTAATTTTTGTCGCGAATTTATATATTTGCGGGAGTATGCTTCGAGTGTGAGAAGCGCAAAGACGAGAATCGAAGCGCGAACCAAGCTCGACCGACACGTGCACGCATTTTTAAATTTAGCGTTTCAAGTCAAGTTAACCAGGGGTGTAATCACGAGCAGTGTTCCCTCTAAATTTTATTAGTGCTGGGCGGTTCAAAGTCTAGGGTGAGCCAAAAAAATAAAATTAAAAACAAAATGCGCAATTTTTTTAAACTTATTTATTCAAACACTCTGGAACTTACATTCCCGGTTTTAACCTGAAAATGGCCCAAAAAGCCATTCCCCCCCCCGAATTTCAAACAAGTATGCATGATGTCAATTTCTCTGAATGGAACTACTTCATGAGGTAACCAGTCCATCGTCACTAACAGCGGCGCAATCAGGCCTAAGGATTCTGAAGAGCCTGAAACACCTTGTTGTTTAAGATATTCGAAATCCTCTACACCAACACAAAAAAAACATACATTTCTTTGGAACTTTAAATATTAACTCGCTCTTGAAACCCGGCAAACTGAAGGCCTCACCAAGTTTTGAAGAAAGTTGGAGATACTATGAGGAAGAGAAGGGCAAGCTTCTATGCCCATTTGAAAAGAATGAATGATGAAAGACTGACATCGAAAATATTCATGTTTTTGACAAAAACCCCAGAACCCAAATCACATGGTTCAAAGAAGTCAAAGCAGACTTTGTAGAGTTCTGTATTGGAGAAGAAGATATAACAAACAGAGACCTGATGATAGATAAAGTTCTCCGTTCTGAAGGATTTGAGGCGAAGAAAAGAAAAACTGAAGGCGAAGAAAAGAAAATCAGTGTGGACAGAAGACCGGAGGGAGCAGCAAAGAGAGAGGATAAAGTTTTTTTTTTGCAAAAGAAAAAAGAGGATGAACGCAATAGGAGCAAATTTAACCAAAGGTTAAGCCAAAAATTAAATAAAAACTTAAAAATGATTTTTTTTCTATTTACGCAATCATTCACATTTTGATAAATATTTCCGCAAGTAAGCAAAATTTCCAAAATTTGCCCTAATTATATTTTGCAGACAATGGAATTTTCTACAAATTTTATTAAAAAAGTTTTTCGAAATTTCCAACAGTTTGCGAATTATTCACCTTCCAAGTTAAGAAATCGCAAAAATTGCATATTTTAAAAATTTTTCGATTTTGAAAGAAAATTTCATATTTTCAAATTGGAACAATTTTATTGCAAAATTGTCATCTCTTTTTTGCAGAATTAAAAGCTCAAAATCAAGATTTTTAAACTCTATGGATTGCTGGGCCATTTCAAGTTTTTGCAATTTGCATTTTAAAGCAAATTTCGTGGTTTCAAATTGGCACAATTTAATTGCAAAATTGTACATAAACCACCAAGGTTTTCATCCTCTTTTTGCATCATTTTCAAAATTTAAAGCATAAAATCAAACGTTCAACAAGATTTTCAAACTCTATGGTTTTCTTGCCCATTTAAAATTATTAGAAATTTCTTTGCAAATTTTATGCAAAACAGTGCAGTGTTTCAAGTTCGAACTCTTTAGAATACGCGAATTTAAGTTTGCATGCATAAAATTAATTTGCCATTTTCTTTAATTTCAAACAAAAATTTAATATTGCATTTTTTTTTAATTTCATGATTAAAATTTGCAAATAAATATCATGCTAATATTTTCAAATATTTTTTAATTTATTTGCAAATTTTATGCAAAACAGTGCAGTGTTTCAAGTTCAAGCTCATTAGAATACGCGAATTTAAATTTGCATGCATAATAATATCATGCAAAAATTTGCAAATTTAATCCAGATAAACCAAACATAATAATATTTGATTAACTAGCGTCTTATATATAGGACGTCAAACTTTTTTTTTAAATGTCATAATTAAAATTTGCAAATAAATATCATGCAAATATTTGCAAATTTAACTCAGATAAACTTAACATAATATTATTTAATTCCCTATCCCTTCTTATGTCCTATATATAAGACGCTAGTTAATTCAATATTATTATGTTTGGTTTATCTGGGCTAAATTTGCAAATATTTGCATGATATTTAATTGCAAATTTTAATCATGAAATTTAAAAAAAAATTGCAATAATAAATTTAATTTTAGTTTAAAATTAAAGAAAATGGCAAATTAATTTTATGCACGCAAATTTAAATTCGTGTATTTTAAAGAGTTTGAACTTGAAACAAATTGGCACAATTTAATTGCAAGATTGTACATAAACCACCAAGTTGCTTCTTGCACCTTCCCACCTTCTTTTTGCATAATTTTCAAAATTTAAAACTTAAAATTAAACGTTCTACAAGATTTTCAGACTCTATGGTTTTCTTGGCTATTTAAATTGTTTGCAGATTTATGTAAAATAGTGCAGTTTTGTATAAAATTTGCAAAAATTAAAAAATTTTTAAATAGCCAAGAAAACCATAGAGTTTTAAAATCTTGTAGAACGTTTGATTTTAAGCATTAAATTTTGAAAATTATACAAAAAGTTGAAAAACTTGGTGGTTTATGTACAATCTTGCAATTCAATTGTGCCAATTTGTTTCAAGTTCAAACTCTTTAGTTTCTCTCTCGAGTTTTAAATCTTGTAGAACGTTTGATTTTAAGCTTTAAATTTTGAAAATGATGCAAAAAGAGGATGAAAAACTTGGTGGTTTAAGTATAATTTTGCAATTATATTGTGCCAATTTGAAACCACAAAAAATATAAATTCCAAAAACTTTAAAAAAAAATTAAATGGCAAATCGACATGTCCAAAGGGATGTTGGACAGAACTCACCCGGCCGGCGCGGCGTTGTATAGCGCTGCAGGTCTGTTTGTTGATCATAGTAATATGTTGCTGGTTACAATAATATATTAAACTCTTCAACTTCTCGTGGTTTAAATCAACTTCTCGTGGTTTAAGTGCGCGGAAAATAAATTTATCTGCGCAAATTTTAAAATGTCACGAAAACTACTGCGCATCCGCGCAGCTTACAGGGAACATTGATCACGAGCCCAAAGGGCTGAAGCGGCATCCAATGTCTGGAAGACACCGATTTTAAGGGCTCCCTCTACCCATTATCCCCATTTCCTCCCTTAAAAAAGGCGCCGGAAGGACGATCCTCACGTGGCGGAGACGCGTGCGACATTAACAGGTAAGTGATTAGACTAGCCCTGTTTCAAACGGGAAAATTTGATTTTCGTGAAACACGGTCCAAACACCGCCTTTAAACCGAAAAAAAGAACCGTTAAAAGGTCTATTCGAAATAATAAAGATTTTTTAATAAATTTATTGAAGATTCAACAAAAACTAAATGGATTTCATTTAATATTTAGATTCTCATTTGGTATTTAGTTTCACCAAAACATCTATAAAAATCGCTTGCACAAAGCACAAATGAAAGGAACCTAAAACAGTTGCAATGTCTCTAAATACGTGAACAGCAAGATAAATATCTTAGAGCTCCCGTACACGACCCATCGTAATCTCAATCTAGAAATTTATTGAATACAACCACCAACCGCAGAATCTAGAAGTATTTAAAGAAAACAAACCTTCACAGATAATTATCTTCATTTGAAGACAAGCTATTTTGAGAATCGATAAATCCCGGAGTCAAGCCCTGTGGTAATTTGAGAGATGGTCTTATTAAAAGTAAAAGACGCGTTCGGTATTTTAAGTTGTGAAATGTAGCAGGTTATAATAGAGGAAATGAGCCACATATTTCAATCACCATCGCCTGAAATAAACGCGCGCGCCATCTGCGCCTTTCTGTCCCGGCCATACATTTTAATTCGGACCGCACTTAAATCAAACCACACTCACGCTAAGTACTCACATTACTAAAATTGTATTAAACGGAAATGGACTAGTGCACGGTATTAGAGCAGACGACACAAATCAAAGTCTATCAACCATAAACTTCTAAGGACGTTTCTGATTTCGAAAACGTTTAATTTAATTCCAGTATATGTCACATAAAATATTATAATGTGTATTAATTAACTTGTATCTTTAATTAATTTCCAATTTGCTTATTTTTTGGAATGTGTAAAAAAGGAACCGTGAAAACGTGGGATAGGTTTAATGTTTTCTACATTTATTCTTTTTCTTGTGAAAAACTCATGAAATATTTAACCCTTTCTTAAATAAATATTTGTTCAACGTTTAGTTTAAGAATCCATCCGCAAGAAATCCTGTGAAAGCAATTAATAACCCAATAGAGCTCCCCACGTTATATAAACAGTTTACATTAAAAACTTATCCAACTACTTAAGCGTCCCAGAAGACTCTCATCGGCGTATCCGAAACAGAATCTGTTATTCATCATAATCTCCTTTCCTCCCTGAAACTTTCGTTTTCGTTTTTTAAGTGTCTTTTTTCCGGAGCCGAGTGTTGATCTCAACACTGCGACTGTTTATAAAACCCATCTGTTTCTTCTTAGCTAATATGGTAGTTATTGGTCTGTGTTTATATTTGATTTACTATTCGAATAAATATAAAGCTTTCAGCTTGGTTAGAACTTGAATTGATTTTTTAATAAACTGTTGAAATTCGAGACTGATATTTGAGGGACAAGGAAAAATATAAAGAACATTATCTTTATGGGAATAATTAAATAGAAGATAAGAGTTATCTGCTTGAGGATGCAACGGGATATATAAATAGAAATTCTTTCTTTAACTTCACATAAATTATATTATTCTTATAAGTTCTTTTAGTTTAGTTCAATTTAGATTATTCGAGACAATTCGAGATAATTAAAACTTGAGACTATATTTGATATTCCAATTTAAATGATAAGATAATGAAGCCTTATCCTAGCCTAGTGAAAATGATTTAATTAAGAAGAAATGAATAGTATATACAGTGGACAACAAATATGTAGTGTATTTGTTACGGTAAAAGTACGTAGTTTGGTAAATGTATACATTTACCGGTATATGTACACATTTACCTTCTTGGTTGGTAAATGTAAATGTAAACTTGGTAAATGAGTACAACTTACATTTACCAATTATTTCCGGCAAATGTGTACATATGCATAATGTTGTTGGTTTTCAATTGTTAGAGGTTTACATTAACATACACAACACATGGGCTGTCCAACAAGACTCACATGATATTGTAACACACAAAAAGTATACATTTTCCGGTAAAAGTAGATTTATAAAGTTGATCTCAGGTTTAAACTCACATTTACCTATCAAATTGGTAGATGTATACATATACCGGTGAATGTTTACATTTGCCGATTTTGTACTTTTACCGTAATATATACACTCCCATATAACGCGCTTCCATAAAACGCTAATTCGTATAAAGGCCGATTGTAATATATGCGACACTCAGCTACGCGACGTCGTGCGACATCGCCTGTCAAATAATGATTACATTGTTTTAAATGGGCACGTTCTCACTATGGCTACGCGACAGTTACGCGACGGCCCGTTTAAAACAATGTAATCATTATTTGTCAGGCGATGTCGCGTAGATGAGTGTCGCGTATATGAGAATCGGCCTTTACACGATAAAAAATTTGCAACTCTTAGCTCGATAAAAACTCCCGTATTATGCGTAAAATAAATTTTAACACATTTTTAGGGTTCCGTACCGAAAACGGAACCATTATAGGATCACTTTGTTGTCCGTCTGTCTGTCTGTCAAGACCATTTTTCTCAGGAACGCGTAGAGGTAATAAGTTGAAATTTGTATCAAATACTCGGGTCTGCGGTCTCTTTCAGCTGTGAAAAAATTAAACTTGTAAGTCGACGCGATCAAAAGATATGACCGTTTATGTCGCATATTTTACGATTTCACAAGGGAATCAAAACCTATAGGGTACTTCCCGTTGACCTAGAATCATGAAATTTGGCAAGAAGCGGTGTCTTACAGCACATGTAAAGGGAAAAATCTGAACACCGTAAATATGTAGTTTAATTACAAGAAAAATGCGAATTTACTATTAGAAACTTATGAAAATACACTAATGTGTTGCGTGGTATTGTCAGGCAACCAGAAGCATATGGGTTGCATACAGTTAGGTCCTCCTAAAGATACCTTAATTACAAGTTTGTACGGAACCCTCGGTGCGTCAGTCACAACTCGCACTTGGCCGGTTTTTTTACATAGTTTCTGACTTTTTGTTTGGAAAATCAAATGTATATACTTATTGTTTATACCTATTGTTTATACATATATGAAGAATGATTGAGAAACATGCTTGAACTCGTTGGGTTAGGTTAGGTTAGGTTTTTTTTAGGATGCTGAAGTCGTACCCCTTAAGAAAAGAACCGCATAAAACTTAGAACTTAGAACAAACAAAATAAATAGAAATTAAATGTGTCATTCTCCACTTTGTTAATATTGGTATTATGCATCACAGCGAAATTAGATAATGAATTCGCTTTTACGTAAAAAAACTAAATCTTTAAAAAGCTTACATCGATACGACTAAAGCAACCGGTATCCTAAGTCGTACCATCTATAGCCTAAGTCGTACCTAAGAAATCAATTAAGCAACAATCATAATTTAAACGTATTTTTTATTAATATGTTTACAGATACATCAACATAGGTACCTATTTAATTACTACAAACATTAACCTAACCCATGATATTCGCGCCAATCTGTATTTGTAATTCAACATTTGAATCGATTTCGGCACCGATTAACAGAAGGGGAAAGGTATATCGACCTGGACCGAAATCGCGCGATTTATCAATTTTTACTTCGCGAATTTATATGATTGGGGGAGTATGCTTCGAGTGTGAGACGCGTAAAGACAAGTACCGAAGCGCGAACCAAGCTCGACCGACACGTGCACGCATTTTTAAGTTTATCGTTTCAAGTCAAGTTAACCAGGGGTGTGTAATCACGAGCTCAAAGGGCTGAAGCGGCATCCAACGTCTGGAAGACACCAATTTTAAGGGCTCCCTTCACCCATTATCCCCATTTCCTCCCTTAAAAAAGGCGCCGGAAGGACGATACACACGTGGCGGAGACGCGAGCCACCCCAACAGGTAAGTGATTAGACTAGCCCTGTTTCAAACGGGAAAATTTGATTTTCGTGAGACACGGTGCAAACACATTATTTGCATTTCGAGTATTTAATCATGTTTTCCGCCCGATTTTCTCCACAAATAAAACAAAACCAATCGCTTTTCTTCTTTTAATTTTTTGATGCCAATTCCTTTTTATCAATCACTGCGATTCTTTTATTTGTCGCAATTTTTGTTTTCTTTATTCGACGTTGACGTAATTTCAACTGACGAGGTAGAGCATCCAAACTTTTGAACCCTTGCTTTTTTTTTACCATTAGAATATGAGCTAAAATATTTTATCTACGACCACTATTGTAAATGCCCAATATTGCACAGTTCGACTATGTAAATACATCATAACACACACACGTATGTAATAGTTCGCGATTAATGATAAGTTATGATTGATAACACACACGTGCGTTTGGTTTACGATAAGTTGAGAGTTGCTACTGTGTGTTCATACGTTCAGCGCCCCGCGTGCCACAATTCAAACAAACGGAAATTGCCTATATCTATAGGGTTGCCTATATCTATCAGCACCCTTATTCCAGTTTAACCCAAAAAAGTATTAAATAATAAGGGATGTAACCATTAAGAATGTTTTTATTGACATTTCTATCAATTTAAATAATGTTGAGTAACAGTTATATATGAAAATACAACTATTTGTTTATTATAATGTTAAATAATGCAGTGCTGCACAAACCATGGGTCGCGACCCCCAGAGGGATTGATAGAGAATCTTTTTGGGTCGTCGAAATAAAAATATATTTGAGGCATTTCGTGTGTAATTTCAAGTATTGCGTAGCAGTAATAGTGAAATGTCAATATAAGGGAATTTAAAAAGCATTGGGAGTTGGTAAGAATATGGTAAGCTCATCTCTACAACATTTGAAACAAATTCCTAAATTATTTTTTAAGAAAATTATGTTTGAAAATATCAATGTTTGGGGGTATAATTAAGAATATGGTAAGCTCCGAAAATCGGGTTTCTCGTTTTTTTAACCTGATTTAATTGATGCAAATCGTCTTCCACAGTGCTTTAGTACGCGCGGAAAAGTAAAATGAAGCTTCTAAGTCGTCCGGTTCAAGAAATATTTAGATTTTTGTAATAAAAAAATTGACATTTCCAACACAACAACTGCTGTGTATTACTGGTCACATAACTAAAAATACGCCCACGTAGCTGAACCAGCGTTGCCAATTTTAACTCTTAAAAAACCAATTTTAACTCTAAAAAAATTAAGAAAATGTTATTTTTGCAAAATATTACAAAAAAATGAGGTTTTGCAAAAATTGTAACAAATGTAGAGTATTTTAAAACTTCCAGTTTAGGTGCAAATTTACCAAAAAATGTAATTTTGGCAAAATATTATAAGTTCTGCAAAAATAATATGAAATAAATTGACATTTTTATTAATGAATTGTCAAAAAAAAACATAACTTACAATAACATAACAAAAATAAAAATTGCTTCAATTCTGTAAAGTTCAGAAATATTTTAATTAATACATATACTAATACTGAAATTAAAACGATACAAAGAAGATTAACATGAGACCCCTGCGCAAGAATAAAAGTGAGATTGAATTTTTTTAATACATATACTAATACTGAAAGTTGATACGATACAGAGAAGATTAGCATGAAACCCCTGCGCAAGAATAAAGTCAGTTATTGTGTTGAAAATGTCAATTTTTTTATTATAAAAACCCGAAATTTCTTAAACCGGACGACTTAGAAGCTTCATATTACTTTTCCGCGCTTACTAAAGCACTGTGGAAAACGTTTTGCATCAACTAAATCAGGTAAAAAAACAAAAAACCCGAAGCTTACCATATTCTTAATTATACCCCAAAAATTGATATTTTCAAACATAATTTTGTCAAATACTAATTTGGGGATTTGTTTCAAATTTTGTGGAGAAGTTGGTAGAACTGTTCCGGAATATTTAGCAAATGTTTCCAATATTTTAATATTTATTTCACCAAATATAGCATTTTTTTTGTAAATTTCACTTTGAAAATAAAAATTTGAAAACATTGAAATTTTCAAACTTAATTTTCCCAAAATCAAATTTGGGAATTTATTTTAACTTTTGTGGAGATGTTGGAAGAACTGTTTGGGAATTACAATCTTTACGTTACATCTTTCGACGGGTCGCGATAAAATTTTACATAAAATGTTGGGTCGCAAATGAAAATAGTTTTTGCACCACTGAAATAACGTGCCTAATAAGAAATCGATTTGTTACATCAAACTTATTCTTCTTATTAAACAGAAACAAAATAGTGTGGTCGTAGATTATAGCACATAACTCAAGTTGTAACGCAATCATGTACTCGCGGAATTACGCAATCCCCGCTACGCGGGTCTTGCGTAACTGTTCCGCTCGCACGTAATAAGCTTTTTACAACTCTCGTTACGTAATATACTATAATTACAGTTTTATTGGCGCGCCCGTTTCTTCCTCATGGATATCTTAACTTTCTTGTGTATTCACTGCAGAAAGCTCCTCTTGATTAGTGATGTCCAACAGAGGAGTGCGTAAAGAGTCTTCAATCACAACTGTAGGAGTGCAAAAATCATTATCAAATTCAGGCCTGTTGCAGGTTAGATTAGATTGTCCGCTGCGAAGCGCGCAGATAAATCAAAACCACGTACGCGCGGCGGCGCTAACTCTCGAGTCAATATAGGACAATGTGGCAAGGACCATTGGTTTAACCGATGTTAGATTAGGTTGCCCACCACGAAGCGGGCAGATACCAGTAGATTTGAAACCATTTAAAGCAATATCCACACGAGCTGATTTTGAATATGCAATTTCCGATAGTTCTAACACAGTAGTGGGTTTAATTGTGTTTTCGGGATTTGTTGTTGACCAAGAATATGAGGCTTCGTTATAATTGTTTTTTAAAGAAAAAAAGGGACGGTGCGTTGCATGAGCAGGAAAGGATAACATTGTAATTCCAGTTCTATAGCTTCAACATTTTTGGTATGGGTAGTGTGTCCATCCAAGAGAACAAGTACTTGCTTACTGTTATTCTTCTCCAAGTTCGTATCTTCTTCTTCTTCTTTTGGCTTTATAACCCGCGGTGGGTTTTTGCCTCTACAACAATCTTCTTCCATTCTGTCCTTTCAGCGGTTTTCTCTCTCCAATCCCTTCTAAGACTTTCCTCCACGTCTTCCATCCATCTTTTCCTTGGCCTACCTCTTTTCCTTCTTCCTACTGGCCGCCAGTTCTACATTTTCTTGGCTGGTCTGTCGTCATGCATTCTGTACAGGTGTCCCAGCCATGCTATTCTTTGAGCTTTTACATATCTCACTATGTCCGCTTCGTTTATTAACCTGCTTAGTTCATGGCTCATTCGTATCCTCCAAATTCCATGCTCACTTAGGATCGGTCCGTAGATCTTTCTTTCAAAGATGCGTAGCGCGTCCTCCTCTGCGGTGGTTAGGGTCCAGGCCTCGCATCCGTACGTTACTACTAGTCTTATGAGTGTTCGGTATATTTGAAGTTTGATTTTGTGACTCAATAACTTGGACTTCAACAGTTTTTGGTATCCGTAGTACCATCGGTTTCCACTAAGTATTCGCGAGCTTGTTTCTTTAGCTATTACGTTTGTGTTCGTATAATTCGCTCCAAGTTAGCTCCAAGTTCGTATACTTGATGAAATGTGACAACCATTGAACAAAACATTCTGACATTATCCATCCGTTTTTGGAGCATCCAAATATAGTACCCGGTGATGCTCGGGTCTTTAGGTAATCGTTCATCCGCATGCGTTTAAATATTAAAATAGGGGGTATCTATTGATCTGCAGCATTCATACAACACGCACTTTCAATGGTCAAGCAATTTATCCACTTGTAAGTGCACCCAACTTGATGTTTGCCTTTCTGAGAGATTATTTTAGATGGTTTGTGAACAGTGGACAATCCGGTAAATTTTACGTAAAGGTAACCCAGTGTGTAGTAAATGGGAACTATTTTTCGCGCATGTGCATTGACATGACCATGATATAAAAAAAACATAGACGTAGTGAAAATATATTTTCTGGTGGGAATTTTACCAATCAATTGTATTTCTTTCAGCAATACATATACTAAAATTGAATAATTATTAGGGCAACCTAATCTAACCTGGGTTAAACCAACGGTGCTTGCCATATTGTCCTATATTGAATGGAGAATTATATATGTGGTATGAATTATATATGTGTATTAGGGCATCCAAACCGGTAAAAACCGAACCCGGTTAACCGGGTTTTCTGTTAAACTTTACGAAACCGTAAAAACGATTTTTTTTTCGAAAAACCGAAAGTCGGTTTTTATTTATTTAATTTTTTTCTTGATATTTTGTAGCAATTTTTGATTCCAAAGTTTTAATAACTTCGTGCCAAGAAACTCTTCAACATGCGTCCTCTCTAGCTGACCAACATGTCAAATTTAATCTCTTTAGCGTTTTCTCTTTCCCAATTTCAGTTACTTTTGCCAGCATTGAGTCGAATTTATAAAAATCTTAGTCTTAGATATTCAACATGACTCGCTAAAAAAGGATCGCATTCACCTAACAGTTAAAAAATCATGCAATAATTTCCGTTATTCGGATCACTGAACTTTTTATTTTTCCCTCTATAGTACGGAAGAAAAATTAATACATATAAGAAATTGCATGATCAATCAACCGAGGTGGCTTTTCTTTATGGCGGCTTTTTCGTTTGTATCGCCGCTCTATATCTGTATCACTCAGACTCAATGCCACTACGCGGCGTATGCCCCTAACAGCTCGGCCCCGGCGATCCTGCTTCGTACCAACCACTACTAGGCAAATTGTAAAAAAAAATACGTGGTGAAACATATTACTTGTTGAATTTGTTTTTGTGAACCTATTAACGTTTACATTAAGGTATATAAAAACGAATCTTTTTAATTTCTGTACGAAAAAAAAAATGTTGGCCCCAAATTTACCGCCCCTAAAATCTGCCGCCCTAGCCTCCAGCGTACTCAGCCTGCTGGTAATCGATGGTGATCGAAAATTTATTTGATGCAATGAAATCGATCCAACCCACCTCAACAGATAGCGAGAGAGTTTTTTCGGTCGGCGGAAATTTCTGTACAAAATTTCGATCCTCAATGAAATATGACCTCTTACATTCGTTAGATTCGTATTTTATTAAAAAACAAACTTTATAATGTGTTTTACTTTTTATTTATTTTTATACTTTAAACCGGGTATTAACCGGTTAACCGGCTTTTTACTTTACGAAAAACCGAAAACTGGTTTTTGAAATTTCATCGTTTTTTTGGATGCCCTAATGTGTATGTATGTATTATATATGTCATATAATATGTGGTCTTGAATTATCTGGCCGCTTCGCGGCGGACAACCTAATCTAACTGGGTTAAACCAACGGTCCTTTCCACATTGTCCTATATTGGATCGAGAGTTCGCGTTGCCGCGCGTATGTGGTCTTTATTTATCTGCCCGCTTCACGTTGGGCAACCTAATCTAACCTGACCTAAACCAAACTCATAAGTTGACCACATTCCTTACATTCATACTTTTTCCCAAGTAAACCCAAATCCATCAACGATTCAACCAAATTTCCATTCTCTGCCATCCTAATATTGCTTGTTGAGATTTTGAAGTTTAAAATGTTTCAAATTATGTTCCTAGAAACAACAAGTAAATTCCTTAAATAAGTTTAAAAATTGGTCTAACTTTGTTGCCGGCACAGGAGGATTTCTGTCAGTACCATTTAGTGCAATTACAAATTGTGCCACGCTGGCTAAGTTACTATCTCCCCCTACGAACCGACAATCCTGTTTCGTCAACGTTAAGAATACAATTAATATTAATTATGAGAATGTAATAACGAGCACAACGACCGTGGCCGACAAGTGGAACGACCAAAGGAATATTTTGAGCGTTGTGAGCGCCTAGTGGAACGCATCCTATGTCGCACCAGTACGATTTAGGAATCCCATACTGGTACGACTTAAAACACGGCACACTAAAATTTAAAACTAAACATAACGTAACATTGAATAAAATTAATACGATTCTGTTTCGTCCAAATCATTACGTAAATTCTACGGAATTCATATTTATTAAGAAACATAATTTTATCTATAATTAACTTGCAAGATTAGCTAACAAATATATGCAAAAAAATTAAAAGAAAATTGAAAATTCACAACAATTTATTTTGTTTCGTATTGTCACGCAAGTTAGTTGACACAGATTATTTGGTTGACGTATGTGCTATTGTCGACATAGTTTGTTCAAAATGCACGTGGTACGACTTAAGCACTGGTACGACTTAAGCAACCTTACCCTAAATAGGTCTGATAATGTATTACGCGATTTCCTATTACACGGAACTTATCCCCCGCGGTGTACTAAACACGGCACCGTTTTAACTGTTGTTGGAACAAATCATTTGATTTTCGGAATTCTTGGGTTTCGTATCAATCAAGATTAGTCGGATCATTCTATTTGTACAGATTGATATATGTTATACTATTAGTAGGTCCTTTTAGTAAAGCAACTATATAGTATAAGACTATAGTCTCCTTCATCTCCTTCTTCTTTAAGTGTCTTCTCCATTACTGAAGGTTGGCAACAATCATGGCAAATTCCGCACGGATTTGTTGCGCTCTGAACGGTGAGTGAGAGGTCTTTTATGTTCTTTAACCAGGAGCATTTCCTTCGTCCTGGACCACGACGCCACTCTATCCTGCCCTCCATTATTAATTTTAGAAGGCTATATTTTGTACTTCTGAGGATATGTCGTGGGTACGCTGTCTTACATTTCTTCACAATAACCAATAGCTCTCTGTCTCTGAGATGAGATAAAAATGTATGTGTTTTGTTGAGATTGATATAAATATTTTTGCTAATTTATTTATTTTTTTCTCTAAGAAAATTAAGTTTTTCTTGAACGAAATCCAAACATATAGAAATCTATTTTAACTTAATGGAAATATCTATCAATAGTTAAAAGATTGCTGGGAGATAAAACACTTTTGTAAAGTAGAGTTTAATAGGCAATATTTCTGTCCGCGACGAACCAATCTATTTCCCACTCCCGAAATAGCACCGACCGAAAATAAAACCACCAATTTCCTCATTCATAAACAAGATCCTAATTCCCTTTTGCCATCGCGTAACTCAAATCAATTTCGGATTTTGATACGCGAGATCCGTCGCGCTCTATTTTCGTCCCGCTTGATATACAGACCGACCGAAATACGCACTCGAGACTGAAATCTATCTCGACTAAAAACCCCGCTACTTTCAAACAAAGATTCTTATAAATAGCCTTCGGATTATTGTGTTTCCTCTCGCTACAAAAACAAACCATCAATATTGATAATGAAATATCTAACTTGTCTTGTGGTACTGGCATATTATCCATCTAGATTTTCGGTTTGAAAGATCTTAATTTAAGATCTAAAAATTTATTGCGTTTTAAGAAGAAAATTTTTATCTCATCTCAGAGACAGAGAGCTATTGGTTATTGTGAAGAAAGGTCAGACAGCGTGCCTAGGACATATCCTCAGAAGTACAAAATATAGCCTTGTAAAATTAATAATGGAGGGCAAGATAGAGGGGCGTCGTGGTCTAGGACGAAGGAAGTACTCCAGGATAAAGAACAACAAGAGACTGCACTGGTCTGGACTCTCACTCACTGTTCAGAGCGCCAGAAAACCGTGCGGAATTTGCCATGATTGTTGCCAACCTTCAGTAATGGAGAAAAAAAAAACTAACTAAAGAACTAACCTAAAGAAGAAGATTTTGACGATAGTCTTATACTGTATATTTGCTCTACTAAAAGGAGCTACTAGTAGTATAACATATATCAATCTATACAAATAGAAGGATCCGACTAATCTTGATTGTTACGAACCCCAAGAATTCCGAAAATCAAATTATTTGTTCAAACAACAGTTAAAACGGTCAAACTGCCCAAAGCATGCGCAGTATTACAACCGACAATGAATTTAAATCATGCGCCTGCGTTGAACAGCTTGCTGACCGTTTTGGCTGTTGTTGGAACAAACCATTTGATTTCCAGAATACTTTGACTCAAGTTAGCTTCTTCCAACTCGACAGATTTATTCAAATTGATTATTGATTGAAATTAGACAAAACTAGATAAATACAGAACAAGAAAGTCTTCATAGAGAGGACTAATAATACATATTTGCACGATAGATGCATTTCCTATACAGAACTAAAGTTGCTGAACTAGAGAGAATGATTTGTCCAATCTATACTCGGGCCGGTGAGAGAATGCAGCTGTGCTGAGCCGAGGTATGAGGGACAAGGGACGCGCCGAGGTACGCGCAGATTTGTTTGAGTTAACAAATATGCGTCAGTTTTTCTAATTCTCTCTCCAATGGCACTACAGCCCGAAGCGAGCCCTGGCCTCCACCAAACGTTGTCTCCAGCGTTCCCTTTCCTCTGCCGCCGCCCGCCAGTTCCGCACCCCCAGCATCTCTCTCGCATCCCTTTTCACACTTTCCTCCCATCTCGCCCTTGGCCTGCCCGCTTTCCTTCTACCTTCCGGCACTCTGAGTATTTGTCTCGGCACTGCTGTTGGAGCCATCCGGCACACATGTCCCGCCCATCTTAGCCTGCTTAGTTTTATGTGGGATACCACATCTGGGCTTTTGTATAACTGATATAGTTCGAAGTTCATCCTAATTCTCCAGCCCTCTTCGCTGTTAATTGCCCCATAAATTTTCCTCAGGATCTTTCGCTCAAAAATCTCCAGCATCTTTTCCGATTTCTGGGTCAGCGTCCATGCTTCGCTTCCATATGTGAGGATGGGTCGTATGATTGCTTTATATATATTACACTTCGTTTGTCTGCTAGCTAGCTTCGAGTTAAGGATGGATTTAAGAGTGAAGTATGCCCTGTTGGCTTGCATGATTCTATGTTGTACTTCCACCCCTTCGTCGTTCTGATCCGTGACGGTTGATCCCAGATATTTAAAGTTGTTGACGACTTCTACAGTGTACTCTCCCATATCCAGATTATTTACTGCGTGTACTGGCGCTCCCGGTCTTACCATCATTACTTTTGTTTTATCCTGGTTTATTGACAGACCTATCTCCTTGGCTCTCTTCTCCATTTTACCGTAAGATAAACATAATCTTTCATTGCCGTTAGCGATCTACCGATGATGATTAGGTCGTCAGCATAGCCCAAAAGTTGCGTGGATTTATTGTAGATGGTACCGTTGCATTCTATCTGAGCTTTCCTTATAGCTTTTTCGAGCGCGATGTTAAATAATATGGGTGATAGACTGTCTCCTTGTCTCAGACCTGTAATGGTTTCAAACTTGTGCGATGTCGTTTTTTGGATACCGACTTGGTTCCAAGTCTTTTTTAACGTACAATTTACCAATTTAATGATCTTTTGTGGTATCTCGAATTCTTCCATTGTCTTCATGAGTGTTCTTCTATCGATAGTATCATACGCTTGTTTAAAGTCTACGAAGACCTGGTATGTGCTGATGTTCATTTCCCATGTCTTTTCTAGTATTTGTCTGAGGGTAAACATTTGATCAGTCGTCGACTTTCCTTTCCGGAAACCTGTCTGATACTGTCCTATAATGCTCTCTGCGTACGGTTGGAGTCTTCGTCCGATTATCCATGACAGCACCTTGTAGGCCGTGTTAAGAAGAGTTATACCACGATAGTTCTTGCACTCCAGTTTGTTTCCTTTCTTGTAGATAGGGCATATCTTCCCCTCCCGCCATTCCTCGGGTATCTCTTCTGTCCTCCAGATTCTTCCTATCAGCTGGTGTAAAGCACAGTTCAGAGCGTCTCCTCCCATTTTGATCATTTCAGATGTTATCATGTCCGGTCCCGGTGCTTTGTGGTTCTTTAGTGCCTTTATCGCCTCGCTTATTTCTCTTTGTGATGGTTCGTTATCTTCTCTCAGATCTCTTACTTCTGGTGTGTGAATTGGGTCGTCTTCAGCTGTTTGTCCGGTTAATTCCACTCGTAGTGAGGAAGTAGTAGTATTCAGGAGTTCGTTAAAATATTCCGCCCATCTACCTACCACTTTACTTTCTTCAGCCAGTAAGGTGCCCTCTTTACTGTTGATTATTGTTGCTCTGGGCTGAAATCCATTTCGCAGGTTGTTCACTATCTTGTAGCATTCTCTAATTTCG
This sequence comes from Phosphuga atrata, assembly GCA_944588485.1. Classification (NCBI taxonomy): domain Eukaryota; kingdom Metazoa; phylum Arthropoda; class Insecta; order Coleoptera; family Silphidae; genus Phosphuga; species Phosphuga atrata. The sequence goes on along the minus strand of OX155893.1, from coordinate 6,828,459 downwards.
TGTTTCTCTTGGTGGTGCCCTATCTGTGCCACCTGGTCGTTAAAATGGGCCCGTTTCTTCTTCCGAAATAATTTCGATGCATCCTTTCTTTGCTTGTTGTATTCAGCTTGTTTGGCTCTCGTGGGTCTCTGCAAATTCTCTGCCCTAGCTTTCTGTTGTTTCTCGCGTGCTTCTTCACACTCTGCATCGTACCATTGTTTTCGTTTTTTCCTATGGACTTTCCCGAGCGCCTCCTCTGCCGATTCCTTAATCCCCTTTGCAATTTCCGTCCATTGTTCTTCAATACTATGATTTTTCGTCAACACTCCTAGTTTTTCGGCGATCTTTTCTTCGTACCGTTGCCTTACCCTGGTTAAGTTCAGTTTTTCCACATCCCATTTTTCTATTCCGCTGTTTGCTGGCTTTTTCGAGTTGGCTAGCCTTTGTTTTAATTTGATCCTCACCAGGTAATGGTCCGAGTTGCAGTCTGCCCCTTTGCAGCTTCTGACGTCCTGTATGCTGGACATAAATCTTGTGTTTATTAAGACATGGTCTATTTGATTGAGTGTCCTTCCGTCTGGTGATCTCCATGTCATCTTGTGGATGTCTTTATGTGGGAATAGCGTACTGCTGACTACAAGGTTTCTAGATGCTGCTAGGTCCACTAGTCTCTGTCCATTGTCGTTAGTATTTTCGTGTAGGCTGTGTTTTCCAATCGTGGGTCTGTATACGTCTTCTTTCCCTATCCTAGCATTGAAATCCCCCAAGATCATCTTTACGTCGTTGTTGTGTGTCGAATCGAATAGCCTTTCTAGTTTTGCGTAGAAGATCTCTTTTTCGTCGTCTGTTTTCTCTTCGCTCGGTGCATGTACGTTAATTATTGTCAGATTGAAGAGCTTCATTCTTATTCGGATCATGCAGAGTCTGTCATCTACTGCTTGGAAGTCCATAATATCCTTCCCTACACTTTTCTTGAGTATGAAGCCTGTTCCTAATACGCCAGTTTTTCTAATACGGACAACTAAACATCGCGCACTCAAATTCAAGTGGGGGTATGCGCAGAACAATGCTAAACTCCTTAAACGCCTAAGTCGGTTATCTTTGGTTTGTCTGTTCCGTTTTAACTATATAGGCTTGTAAGTATTATATACCTTATCTGTCTAATCTTGTCATATTCTAATAACGAAGCCGAATATTCGAATAAGAATTAGGATTAAATTATTATTAAATTGTAGAAGAAATCGCGTGCTTGCAGATTTAAATGCAAGTGTAAGTCATTCAAATCTTCAGTATTATAACGAACTTGTTTATAACGAACTCGGATATAACGTGTTTCCATAAAGTTTCCAAATATAGTTCCCATAAAATTGCACATAGTAAAGCACGTTTAAAGTAAGAAAAAACTTGTTTATAACGAAAACGGCTTAAATTAGAAAAAGTTTTAGGTCAAAAACCTTTTAACAATGAGGGTATACAATTTATTTATTTTGACAGAAACGCGATAAGAAGTTTAGAATCTGAAGAAAAAGAAAGACAGAATTTTCGAAATCGCAAAGTTACGATTATAATCCTCGAGATATGAGCCGTAAAAATGCAGAAAAGATAAACATAATTTTTCTTTCTTTATTCTGTAGCGAACAAAAAATGTGCGCATCCCTCTCGTAGCGAGATGGGGAACCCGATAAACATATCGGTGGAGTTTCGAGACATCTTTACGACTTCTGCGGGCAATCGATGGGGATAGTATTTCACGCCGCAAGAAGACCCCGTGGTCTCTACATGCACACGGCGATTCTCACGCGGAGCGCCACATGCTGTTCACTTCTCCGAACGTAAAAAACGACAACATTTTGTCGACTGAAAAATATTTTTTCCGAAAAAATACTGTGCACACGAACGTTTCTTACAGAGATTATGCTGCAAATTATTTAAGATCATATCGTGCAGATGATGGATCTAATGTTCTATATTGTAGAAGAAATCGTGTGCTTAAAGATTTAAATACACGAGTAACTCCATTCATATCTTCAGTATTATAACGAAGTTGTTTGTAACGAATTTGGATATAACGCGTAAAAATTTCGAATATAATTTCCATAAAGTCGCACATAGTAAAGAACGGTAAAAGTAAGAAAAATCTCCCCGTATAACCGCGCTTAGCGCCACCCGTGGTCAAAAAGAGAACTTCGTCTCCAATAATAATGTATAAAAACTACAGGCAAAAAAAAAAATTAAATAAAATATACAATATATATACTATACACTAAAATATATTATCTATGCCAGCTGTAACATTTGTAATTGCTATATATTCAAGCTCGACTAATTAATAAAGGAAGAGAATTAATGAATAAATAAAGCATTAAGTGAATAAACCGTTTGATTAAAGATAAAGGCGCAAGAGAAACGAATAAGACATCGAGTTGTCAAAACAATCAATAAAAAGGAAACGAATGACCGTAATTAAATCGAACAACGCACGGTCCCTCCTCCGTCGAGCGTTTCGAGAATGCGGAGTTCCACGCTCTTTCTCACATGCATGCATTATAAAGACGTGTGGATGCTCGACGGCCACAATAAAACACGGAGAGATGTTGTGCACCTCATGCCGTGCAACAAGTGCCCAAGGATGACTCCCCCGAAGGTTAAGAATGAACCCCCATAACTCATTTTTGTTTTGCTTCAAGTATGAAAAGACTTTACTGACTAAATGGAATATAGAAGAAGAATTATGGGATGTAATCCTTGCACGTTTTGTTGCTTCTTAAAATATTTGCTTAGTGAGAAACGCAGTTGTTAATTCTAGACTAGTTTTGTGCGTGATTGTAGATTATGCAAAATTATATAAATTGGACGTTTGAAAGTTGAGACATTTATCAAGTCTTGTCTAAATTATAAATCTTGTACAAGTACATCGTCTACAGCTAGAGAAGCAAGATAATTTGTCATATTTTATACTTTCTTGGATGTCAGATTATCTCTTTTATTATTAAATAAAATACGTTGTAATTAGATTGCTAATTAGTTTTGTACAGTAAAATAGGTAAACAGTAAATAGATAAAATGTCTGGTCTTGTACACTGCACGGAGACGGTACAGTTGCAGCGGTAACTGAGCTAAATAGCATAAATATCCATGAATTGTGCAGACAAGTCGGCGCATGTAGACGGCAGCTCCGTTTTCTGATTCATTTTGTTAAAAAATTAACAGACTAGTACCTGCTCCATGACGATTTCAGTAAAACTGTGCGAAATATTCAGATATATATGGACCGTGTAAACTCGTGTGTACGCTTTACAAATTGCAACGTTTTCATTTCGTCTTAACTGCGCAGAAGTTAAGACGAAAGACAAAATACTGCGCAGACAAAAGGTTGTGCAAAACGAAGCGTCTGGACCGGCCCTAAAGTTTCACGACTACAAGATCTAGTTTAGATCGCTATAGTTCAAACAGAATAAACTTATTGAAGCTGTTAAGTTTCTCTGAGACAAAGAAATATTTTGCAATAATTACATTATAAAATCAATTGTTTCTTAATTTGTCTTTATTAACACAAAACTAAAATTAATGAATTGGAAATAACTTTGGTGCAATAAAATTTACAACCTTACAGCAATCACATAAAATGGATAATAAATTTTGATGCCTTAAACTTTCTATTTATTATTAAACCATAAATATTGTTAACTAAATTCTAAGATAATACGAATTAATCGCTTTTTTATTGATTATCAATTTCACTGTATTAACGGTGTGATTTACGACCGAGTCGGTTATTGTTTTATAAACTCGGGCTTTCCGAAGAAATCGAAGATTGACGACACTGTCTGCCCGAATGACAATGACAAATGCATCTTGACGGGTGCGCTCGACACCCTGCGGCTTTCATCCCGGCTCGGCCAAACTTCCTAAACTATTTACTCACCAAAACACAAACATTTATTCAATAACACTCAAACTCAACCAAAATATTATTGATGATAGGTCATTTCAACAACAGTAATCTAATACTCAAACAACAAAGCATAATAAACGTGCATTTTTAAATACTGAAACGTGATTTATGTTAAATTTTTCAGATTTCTCTGGTGGAAATTGCAGCCGATTCAAAAGTCCGAAACCATACAATTCAACATGTCCAAAGGTTTTGCTCCCCACAACTGGTAAGTTAAAAAAAAACTTTGGTTTTCATATATAGTATAGTAGTATACAGTAGTATAGTAGTATACAGTAGTATAGTAGTATACAGTAGTATAGTATTATATAGTAGTATAGTAGTATATAGTATAGTTCTATGTCATGTAGCGATATCTAGGCGAGCAATTAAGAAAATAATGAATGGGCACCTCTATGTACCTTAAACATAGAGTTCGGTACCCAGTTCGATTCAGATCATTACCTCTCGAAAATCAGAATGAATTTTATCCCTCCAATGGCCGTGAAAACCAGAAATAAAATTCATAAATTTGATGCTGCAAAGCGTAAAATCAATCAAAACATATTAGAACAATACCACCAGCAACTGACATTTGAATCTCATAATTGGACGAAAATCGCTTCCAAGATTCAACAAGCAGCTAATACTGCAATCCTGGCAGCTAAAAAGAGAAAGAACATCAAAGGTTTGTGATGAGGTGGTGGCCCAAAGAACAAATGCCTGGAAAAATTTGAACTCGACCAGGAGACCTGAAGACTTTTGATGTATTCCGTGAAGTTTGAAAATACGCAGCTAGAACTTTTCGAAGTACTAAGCGAATGCACGAGAAACAGCTATTAGAACAGATCGAGCAGGATTTTCGACAAAACAATGCCAGAGCTTCTATCAGACGTTCAAGTCTAATTTGAAAAGATACCAAGCCACAAGTTTTTGTTTTAGAGACGAAAATGGAAAGGCTCTCCAACATAGCAATATAAACACAGAAATAATAAAAGCTGAGAAGCCTTCATACGCGGGCTCTACATTCAGAGTCAAAACCAACGAAGGATTAACATCTGGATTCACAATAACCAAAGGTTTTAAACAGGGTTGCTGTATATTTCCGACACTGTTCAAAATCTACTTGGAACACGCGCTGAAGACATGGAAATGGGAATGCCAGTGAATGACGACACGACAGTATATAGCCTCTCTTTCGCGGATGACCAAGTAGTTATCGCACAAGATATAGATGACATCTAATATATGAGCCGGAAGCTCATCGAAGAGTATGGAAAATGGGGTCTGGATGTCAAGATTGCAAACACGGAGTATATGTGCATAGGAGGACAGCAAGAAGACTTACATCTAGCAACGGGATAGATCATCAAACAATGCAATATATACAAATACCTTAAACAAAAATTAACTAAAGAACTAACCTAAAGATGAAGATTTTGACGATAGTCTTATACTATATATTTGCTCTACTAAAAAGACCTACTAATAGTATAAACATATATCAATCTATACAAATAGAAGGATCCGACTAATCTTGATTGATACGAACCCCAAGAACTCTGAAAATCAAATTTATCTAAGGAACGAAAATATCTAAGGAAGGGACACTAGACGAAGCAATATCTGACAGAAACGTACAGGGAAGAATAGCTACTTCCATGCTGAACAGTATTCTTTGGGACAAAACCATTACAAAAGAAAATAAAAAAAGGATTTACAACTCCATCGTGAAAAGCATAATAACATATAGCTCGGAGGTATGGCCGATAAAAGATAAAACAAAAAAAGAAGCTAAAAACCACAGAAATGGACTTCTGGAGAAGAGCGGCAAATCCAGGAGAGATAGAGTCCCAAATAAAACCATTAGACATGAAATGGGAATACAACACGACATTATTGATGACATTACAACTAAACAACTAACATGGTATGGATACGTCCAAAGAATGTCAGAACACAGAATCCCAAAGAAAGTACTAAACTGGAACCCCCAAGGAAACCGAAAACGAAGAAGACCGCGCAGAAGCTGGAGAGACGGAGTGGACAAGGAAATTCGAGAGACGGATCTGGAAGAAGGGCTGTGGATGAACAGAGAAGAGTGGCGATTAGGAATCGGAAGACGTCAAACGTTATAACCCGATATGTATATAATGGAAAACTGGGATTGACCAACAAAGAAAACTGCGCGCTCATGTTTCGTTATTTTGAAAACCTACTTAATTGTGATGAACCGAAAGAAAGATTTCCTGCATGCGCCCCGATCTACAAACTACCAATCTCATCTCCACCTGGTAAAGAGGAGATCAAAAAGATCATCAATAACCTTAAGAATAATACTGCTGAAGCTGATAAATAATGAAACTCTAGATGTACTAGTCCAGCTTTTTGAGGAGATCTGGAGAACTGGGATGATACCAACTGAATGGCAGTCAGATTTAATACATCCTCTACACAAACAAGGTGATAAAAATGTCAATAACTATAGGGGCATCTCATTAGTATCTGTTCCATATAAGATTCTTTCCAAAGCAACACAGAACGGAATAGAAGGTCATCTTGGCCAACTGATTGAGGAATATCAAGCTGGTTTACGAGGGTCGTTCTTGCCCAGAACAGATCATTAACCTAAAGAACATCATCAGGTATAAAAAAACTGGAGGAAATAAGTACGTGGTCATGTTTGTTAATTTTCACAAGGCATATCACTCCATCGATCGAGAGTCATTAATGAATATTTTGGAAGAGTCTGGAGTGGACGATACATCAAAACAGCTAATCAAACAAACTCTCACTAACACAGTGTCAAAAATAAAATTTATGGGTGAGATATCAGAACCCTTTACAATCAGAACGGGCGAAAGACAATGAGATGGATTGTCCCCAATCCTTTTCAACTGTGTTTTGAAAAAGATCATTCGAGAGTGGAGAAAGGTGAAAGCCCAAGACGAAACAAATGAAGAGCGATTGAGACTTGGTCCTAAGAACAAAGGGGTGTACATTGACTGCTTGGCCGTTGCAAATGACCTGGCCATTTTTGCTAAGAAGATAGAGTCAGCAGTCAACAAGATCAATAGGCTGGTAGAAATGGCTGAAAAGGTTGAACTCCAGATTTCTATTAAAAAGACAAAACATATAACGAACATCTACGATGGACCTGAATGGATGATCACCAATCCGGAAAAAATTGGACGAGTCCAGAATTTCAGGTATCTCGGTGAAGTCATCCAGGAGAATGGATTAGAAGAAGAAGCAATTAATGTCAGGATAAGGAAGTTAGACCAGACATACCAACTGACATAAAATACCTATAACAAAAAGTCTATGAGTATCCCGACTAGGAATTTCAGTTCGTTTTTTATTAGGAACGAATGAGGCATGCCGAACTCAGTGTTTGTTCCGCATGAGGCAACCGCATTAGGCCGTCATGACATATGTAACGCACGTCCGCCTTCGTTTCTAATTAGGAAGCCTCATTCGGAACACATGCGGAAGCCACACTTGCACCCAACTAGGAAATTCAGTTCGTTTTTTATTAGGAACGAATGAGGCATGCCAAACTCCGTGTTCGTTCCAAATGAGGCAACCACATTAGGCCTTCATGACATATGTTACGCACGTCCGCCTTCGTTCCTAATTAGGAAGCCTCATTCGGAACACATTCGGAAACCACACTTGCATGTTATAACTATAACCTCAACCTAGTCTGGTCGGAGTTCGGTTTTCACTTTAGGCAGCAGTTTGGAATCCAACTCGGATGTGACGATACCAACCTAGTCTAGCCCAAATTCGGATTCCTCTTTAGGTGGCGGTTAGGAAACCACATTTCGGATTTCGGATTTGACTTCATTTTGAGACAGCATTTCAGAAACTACACTTGCATGCGTCAACTGTAATTTAATGCGGTCCAAATTTTCCATTTGTCTTTGGTGCAAATGCGAATTTACTTAATTACAATTGTACGAAAAGAATGCAGTATTCTTACTGTTTTTCTGTGTTTAGTATTTTTATTCTTTACTGTTTAATTTTAAGAAATTAATTTAATGCAATTATATAGGATAGAAAAAGGTGCCCATTGCCGAATTTCTTCAATTGCATCTAAATTGTCAATAACATGATTTAATTCGCTCCCGGTATCCGAGTCTGAGCTATTTGTTAAATTTCGAGATTGGTTGTCATCATTAGTTTCGATACTGCTACTTCTGCTAATATGTTCTTCTAACTCATCATGTTGTACTTCATTTTCTTGGCCACGAACTAAATTTGAATCAGTAGCACGTTCAATATTATTTGTAGGTAATATATCATTACAACATATCCCGCCATCATTAACACAAGACATTACAGGTTCAACATTACGTTCACGTTCTTGTACACAAGATAATTCACCTCGCGCGTTATTTCGGAATCTTTGGACTCTTAAACGAGCAAGTTCACGCTTCCGATAACTTGTATTGTTAATAAGAAACATGTTTAGATAAAAACACAGCTTAAAAGTACCCAAATCTTAAAAAATACGAAATGTTTGATGCACTATACAGTATTTGAAAGAATAGTTAGTAACTGAAGCTATATCTTAGTCAAGTATGGAAATAGTCTTTTGGATGGAGTAAGTATGTGGACGCATGCGCTTAATGAAACTCAAAGTTTCTGGAATTCCAAAGATATATTTAAGTTAGGCAATGCCACAGACTTTCCTAATAACAAACGAATATCGCTTGCCTAACTTCGATAAAACTTTGGTTATCCATATAAGGTTCGAATGAGGCTTGCCACAGTTCGGTAACAGTTCGGAAGGCCTCATTAGGTGGGAGATAGGACTCCCAAAGATTTTCCTAAGTTAGGCTTTCCAAATTAGGACGGCACAAGATTCGAATGAGGCTTGCCACAGTTCGGCAACAGTTCGGAAGGCCTCATTAGGCCCGAATAGATCGTTCGGCAAGCCTCACTATTTTCCTAGTCGGGATAGGAGCCAAGTTTAGACATTATAATAGAGTTTTAAAGCCTTACGACTTATATGCGTCCGAAACTTTGACCATGAATGGGCAAGGTCAAGCTGAGCGGTTAGAAATACTAGAACGTAGGATATTCAGAAAAATCCTAGGTAACAGATGGGTTGATGGACAATGGCGAATGAGAGCAAATGAGGACTTGTACAGCAAGATAGGTTCTATCTTCTATCTTACAGTATCCATTAGAGACGATTGTTATTTTACGGTCATCTCATGAGGATGGACGGTGACCGATTAACAAAAAGAAAATGGAGTTTCATACAATCGAAGAAAACAAGGCCGAGATGGTTCAAAGAATGTGAAAATGATCTTAGGCAGATCGGTATCTCTGAGCGAAACGTTCATGAGAAAGAACAAATTTAAAGACTGGTGACAACTACCAAGGTTTTAAAATGGCACCAACGTCCAAAAGACCGAGAGGACCTTTGCCGAGGAGCATAAACAGACACTTCTTGATGGGCTCAGAAGATACTGACAAGAAGTCAAAGCTGGAACAAGATCAAGACCTAGACACTAAAATGAAATTGGCTGTTTGGCTCATTTCTTCATATAAAAAAAAAGCACTAGCTATAACCCGCGGCCTGTTTCGCGATGTTTTTTGATATCAATTAAATTAGTTCAGGTCAGTTTCAAGGTCCAAATATTAATTAACTTGTGAGTAATATTAAGATTGGTATTGAGATAGTCTGTAAGTAAGATTTAAAAATTGTTACGAGGGCCGGATAAAATCAAGTTGAAATAAAATATGCAACATTTGCATAAATTATTTACTTGCAATGTTTTCGTTTGGATTTTATTCAAACTTAGCACAATTATAACTTATGAATCAACTTAAAAATATTAATAAGTTTGAATGAAATCGAATGATTGGTTTCATTGCTTGTTGCAGACATATTTTCTAAATTTCGTCGTCGTTTTTAAACAGTCTTATGGTTTGAAACAATTTTAATAAATTATACTTTAAAATTTCAGGGTTTTTCTAAGCTTTCAGAAAATCTAAAACTACGTCTACTTATATTCTTTTTTGAGATATCGCTGTAAACATAACAAGGCGTTTTAGGTGGTTGAAAATTGTTCAGTTTTTTAATATTTCCTGACTTATTGTACACCAAATTGCAAATTTTATATTAGCGTAAATCTAGCGTAAATATTAGCGTAATCTGTGTAAAATTCTGCGTATTTTGATATACAATATGTAAAAATCGGAGCGGTGTCAAAAATCGCGATTTTATACCTCTCTTCGAAATCGTAAATTTTGACATGTAATGTATATTGACATAATACATCAAAAGACGCGAAATTTTGTATAGAACAAAAAACTAATAATCTTCTTCTGTTTTGGCAAAACCTAAGCCTAAAATTAACAATTATAAGAACGTGCCAAATAGCGCACTTTCGGATTTTTACCCATAACTTTTTCCAAGATAATCTAAATTGCTTCGATATTTTCTAAATTATTCTAAATTAAAAGCAGATTAAAACTATGTATGAAACTTGCACTTGCAAGGAGGATAAACTTATCAAATTTTCTATAAAAAGATTCGAGCAATTTTAGAGAGACTCGAAACTTTGATTTTCTTTTGACTCGAAACTCGAACCGGATTCGCCCTACAACTTAATTTTATCTGGCGCTGTGTTTTCTGTTTGTGCTTTGAAATATGCAACGACACTAGCTTGTTACCATTATAATGATGGACTATATAGAGGATTCATCCCAGTTTTCAACACTATCAACTATTTGTTCATGTACTTCCTTATCTAGACTTTGTCTTTCACACATAACGTAAGATTTGGGCATTAGGAATAGGCACGCTCCATCGCCTATAATAGAACGACTATACATGGAGTCATCAAACCATTTACATTTCTATTTTCAATTTGTCTTTGAAATTGAATTTATAAACTATTTATACGTCGACCTTTTTTTAGCCTCAGTCTTGCTTTTCGAAAGATTAAATTTTTAACTTAATTTTTTTCCTGGTTTTTCCTAGAGTTCAAAATCAGATCAAAATCAGATCACCTATATAAGTGTGGATCTAATCTAATTGATTGAAGGGGTTAGATTAAGTAGTTTTCATAGTTTGAATCTTGGAAGTCTATACCAAGTAGGAAGATATGGGAGCTTGGAATATTCCAAGTAGTTTAATTAGGATTTAGGATTAAAATCAAGTCTGACTAGAATATGAAGTTTTGGTTTAAATGTATATATTGAGTTAGCTAGGTGGGATTAGACTAAGTAGTCTTCATGTCTAGATTCTTGAGAGTCCATACTAAGTAGGGGAGAGTGGTACAAAGCAATTCCACGAGATAAAACGATTTTCAACCGAATTTAGTAGGGCTATCTAGTTGTTTGAGTGAAAATAGTCTTCGCCACAGCATCGTTTTAGCATTCTGTGAAAGTGTTATGGTCATGGCAGCTTTACGGAAGATTTTATTGAAACAAAATAAAAATAGTGTTGTTTGATGTAAGGTAGCATTAATTTAATATGATGTTGTTTAAGTTTAAGTTATTATAATGTAATATGAGTATTTGCGTAACTTTCCAATGTTACGCATTTCGGGTAAAATGATCCTCTCGTGCGAGGGCAAAATGATGCGAAAAGGATTTTACCCACATTGTTATATTTATTGGTTGTTGCTACATAGTTCTGGACTTTAGATCTATACACAAGTCCCTAATATTGCAATGCCGCGGAATTATGTAAGAAAAACTTCGCGCCAAAATTGGAGCGAAACCTCCATGGTCAGCTTTAGATGCTGTGAAACGTGGCATGCCGTATAAACCTATGATGTATATGATTTATATCATATTCATCATTACAACTGCCAGTAAGTAATTCTCCGTGCCGATTATGGCCTTAGTAATATGAGCTAAAGGAAATAATATACAGGTCATTGGAGGTGCCAAAGTCTTGGGGAGCAAACAAGTGTTCAGTCAAAAATAGGAGCTTCAACTCTGCGAACATATTAAAGACGTGGAAGCCAAGATGTTGGGGCTAACGGGTTGTATGGATTAACAAAGATACTCGCTTATCTATTAGCTAAAAGGAACAACATAAAACATCGAACTTCCTCAAAGACAGGCAGATTAGGTTTTTTAGATTAGGGGTTCCTGAAAAGATTCCAACATCACAATGTGCGCATCGGAGTCTACGTCAGCTGCTCGTGTCCGTTTTAATAAGCCGGTTTTAGACAAATTTTATTGCATATTACAGAGCGTTTATACTATCGATGAAACAAGTCTCAATACTGTTCCGACTAAAAAAAACAAATTTTATTTTTAATAAAATTTTACCTTTACTGCGGGGTTAAATGCCCCTAGGGGTCATATTAGCCCAACCTCAGGGATCATTTTAGACATTCGGGCATTAACTTAGCCCAAGCTACTTTGTCTTCCTACATGGTGTAGACTTCCAAAATTCAAACTATGAAAACTACTTAATCTAATCCCTTCTATCAATTAGATTAGAACCACACTTATATAGGTGATCTGATTTTGATCTGATTTTAAACTCTAGGAAAAACCAGGGAAATTTAAAAAATGTTAAAATGATCATTTACTGTACCTTAACAAAAATTTATCTTTTTTTATATCTTGTTAAAAGAATTGTATTCTACTCTTACTAAATTATAGATATCATAGCCTTACAGAAAACATATAAATTTTATAAAATTCACTTTCTAGGTGTTTTTTATATCTCCCTTAGAGGGATCATTTTGTACCACTTTTCTCTAGTGATTAAATACTTGTAGATTAAAATTGTTACGCGGACCGGATAAAATCAAGTTGAAATAACATTTCCATAATTTATTTTATGATATATTTTCGAATGGATTTTATTCAAACTTTGCACATTTATTACTTATGAATCAAGTAAAAAATAATATTAAGTTTGAATGAAATCGAGTGGTTGATTTCAAAGTTATTGTTGGTTGCAAATAAATTTTCAAAATTTCGACGTCGTTTTTAAACAGTCTGGCTATGCCTATTCTTTGAAACAATATTAATAAGTTATATATCAAAATTTTTAGGTTTCTTTAGGCGTTCAGAAAATCGAAAACTAATTCCGCCACATTTATTACATGAATATAACAAGCTGTTTTAGGCGGTTGAAAATTGTTTAGTTTTCTCAGATTTCCTGACTTATTTAAAGTCTAAAATGCATAATGAGTTATATTGCCGTAATCTGTGTAAAATTCTGCGTGTTTTTATATACAATATGTAAAAATTAGAGAGGTGTCGAAAATCGCGAATTCTGACATGTCATGGATATAGCCATCTAATACATCAAATGACACAAAATTTTGGGAAGAACAAACAACTAATAATTTTGTTCTGTTTTGGTGAAACGTAAGCTTGAAATTAGCGATTATAAAACCACGAAAAATAAGCGTATTTTCAGATTTTTGTTCGAAACTTTTTCCAAAATAATCTAAATTGCCTGAATCTTTTTTTATTTATTCTAAATTAAATGCAGATTCAAACTATGTACGATACTTGCAATTTAAAGAAAAAAATACATCTTAAATATTCTATAAAACGAGTTGATCAATTTTTGAGAGACTTGAAACTTTAAACTCGATTTTCTAGAGCCCGCGCGCTTGATCCGACCTTCTACTTGATTTTATTCGGCCCTTGCAACAATTTCCAAATCTTATCAAACCTGGACAAGTGTGTAGACTTCGTCTTCAAGGTTTCGTAGGTTAAGCGGTTTGAGCTTTGAAATAAGCAACGATATTCGCAGGTTTCAACACTATAAACTATTTGTTCATATACTCTTTATCCAGATTTCGACTTCCAGACATAACGCAAGATAGCATCGAGATTAGGCGCGATCCATCATCTACAACAGTGTTTCCCAAACTTTCCACCCACGTGTACTCCTATGTAACATTTTTGGTCTTTTCGTACCCCGAAGGGTACTAGAAAATAGTAGAAAAGTTTTGAGATGTGCTATTAAAACAGAAACTGTACTGATATTGTTCAAGTAATATCGTAAGTAATATAGTAATCGTAAGTAAAGTAATAGTAATACAGTAAATCCCCAGAATGGGGAATAAAAGATGGGAATTTTTTGGTGAAAATGTTATTCTTCTTCTCTTTAAGAGAATTTCTACTTGTCTTTAAATACGTAAAAACAATCTTCAAATTTTTTCGTCTGTTGTTGGTTAAATAAACTCTTGGTTAGATACAAATTATAAAAGAAAAAGTAATTTAAAGACAGAAGAAACAGAAGATAGTATTGATTGGTATTGTATTAATTATCTGTCACAGATGATCAACAATTTCAAATTAACAGCGAATTCACAGGATTCAAACATTATATACAACGTAATATTGGAAGGATTATTTTTTATGAAATTTACGATGAAAATAAGTTTTTATGAAAATAAGTCTTTTTTTTTCGCTTTGTCACAGAGAAAAAAGAAAAAAAATGAAAAATCTTCTCGTACCCGTTTCAAACCTTTTGCGTACCCCTTGGGTAGGACATCCAAACCGGTTAAAACCGAACCCGGTTAACCGGGTTTTCTGTTAAAATTTACGAAACCGGTTTTTTTCCGAAAAAACGAAAGTCGGTTTTTATTTATTTTATTTTCTTCTTCAAGTGGAAAATAATTTTATTTTGCTATGGTTATTTATGAAGTATTATATTGCAGATTTATTTGTACTAAAATAAAGCGTAAGGGGTCGTCCATTAATCACGTGATGTTTCTTAGCAACTTTTTAACATTGCATGACTCAATAAACAGAGGCGGCTTTTCTTTTCGGCGGCTTTTTCGTTTGTATCGCCGCTCTATATCAGACTCTCACAGATGCCACTACGGGGCGTATGCCCCTAACAGCTCGGCCCCGTCGATCCTGCTTCGGACCAACCACTACTAGGCAAATCGTATAAAAAAATAATTTAACAATACGTGGTGAAACATATTATTATTTTTATATATTTATTTTATATATTTATTTCCTTAATACCGGGGATTTTTATACTTAAAACCGGGTTTTAGTCGGTTTTTTACTTTACGAAAAACCGAAAACCGTTTTTTTTGGATGCCCTACCCTTGGGGTACGCATACCACACTTTGGGAAACACCGGTCTACAATAATACGACTGTATATGGAGTCATCAAATTCTCTATAAGTCCATTATTGAGATTAAATAGAATACTATATGCTAGACTTCGCCTCAAGCCTGTATGTTTTAAATAAAGTCCAATTATTATTATTATTACACACGTTACGGGCCTTTCATCAGACCACGCGAAACATTCAGGAATTCCTGTTCTTCCAGTAACCATTCTTTCATTAAATTCTTCATTCTTACACTAAAGGTTCTCTTCATTTCTTCAGTCCACTTTGGCCTTTGGGCTTTAGGTGATGTTTTCTCTGACATCACTTCCCACTAGTATACCTTGTGCCAAATACGCTTTTGTCTATAATATCCGCCGAGTCTATTTGTGCTCTTTACAGATCAATTTTGACTTGTGTCATCCAGGGTGTAGTGGTCTTGAGGCTCTGGATGTACCTTAGGATTTTGTTCGTGAGTCTGGTCTGCGGAAACGGGCTGGTGTGTCCATAAAATTAGATAGATCTGTAGCCCTACTTTTTGCGCACTCTTTGAGTACTTCTATCTCTCTGATTGCTGTGGCTTCGTTGTCTGTGAGTACCGCCAGATCGTCCGCGAAGGCTAGACAGCCGACTTAAACCGACTAAAAACCTAGCTTATCCTTGGGTCGCACTGGCCAAGTTGGGTCCAAGTCGCACTGGCTTCCAGTGACCTTGTATATCTACTACCGATGCCATGTGCAATGTCATCAAAAGTATTACAGAGGGACTTGATGAAAACAAAAATGCATTGCAGTATTTCTAGACTTGGCAAAGACATTTGACACTGTTGATCACTTCTGAACGTATTAGGGCGTTAAGGTATACGTGGTGCAGTGTTAGATGTCTTTGGCAGTTACTTAACCGATCGGGAATAATGCGTTAAAATGCGTTCATAGAGTATCAAAATTCTGCTCCCACAGTGTATACTACTAGAAGCACAACTAAAGAATTACTAAACACTCCAAGACTCACCAAAAATGTTTGTCATCGTTTTTTAACTTACACATTACCCAACATATGCAATATCTTACCGTTAAAAGCAAAACATCATAAAACCATTTCGCGAGAATAAAAAAAATCATCTTTGAAAATTATTTCAAATTTATCACAATATTAGAATAACAATAGATAACACGTGTTATATCACAATTTTGTATCATTGCTTTCTGTACACAAGTATAAAATCAGATTAATTAATATTGCTTTGTAGCACAACACACGTGTTAAGTCACTTAGGTGCTAATTCCGTACACAATCTACATCTTGTACTTCTTTATATATTGTATAGTTGTATTTACCTCATTAAGTCTTTAAACTTATTTCATTCTTAAAATTGTAAATAAATAAATAAATATTCGGTTTCAGAGATGTAGGTTATAAAAATATTCAACTCCCAATTTTCAGCTCCTTTAATCGAATTTTCAAAAAATGGTGAAACACGTGTCTCTTTATTTTTAAAAACGAATCCTAATCCCATTTCGTATCTGTAACATTTTCTGTTTCTGAGATACAAACATCCCAGTAAAAAAACTTTGGCCTCCTTTCTCGTCGCTTTAAACGAAAAATTCTTCCTTAGTTAATGTTTACGTAAAAAAACAATGTCCCTGCCAAATTTTATGTTCGTTATTTGAGTTGTTTAAGCTGTTCGTTAATGAATCAGTCAGTAAATCAGGACACTTACATTTATATATTAGCCTTTCCAATTTCAATTTCTATTCAATAAAAGCTTCTCATTTATAGTAAATTTTCTGCGTGTTGTCAATTATTACAAGAAATAATAACAATAAACAATTTGTATTTTATTACCACACTTTTACATATTTGAATAACATTTACGACCTTGTTAAAAATTAAAATCTTAATGAGAAATTTTACTGTCTCCAGGGATCTGGTTACTGGCACTTAACCCGAGCAATATCATCTCCACCACATAAACTATTAAAATAATTTATGTCTTACTTAAAAACCAAAAACAACAAAGCATCTTAAAACCACCATTCCGCTCGTTTCTTTCAAACCGGAAAATCGCAACAATTTTTAACATTTCTCTCTTTCACATTCCATAAATTCCACACACTCAAATTCCCACGCATACATTAAATTCCAATGATTCTAACAAGAATATTTCTTTTATATTATAATTTATTTTTTAATTATTTTGTTGCAAAATATATCTATCTATCTATTTATCTTTATTAATCTATCTATCTTGATCTATCTATTTATGCCTATCTATCTATTTATTTCTATCTATCTCTCTTGATCTCTAGATATTTATTTATCTCTATTTAATTTTGTTTATCGTAATTTAGTATCTCTATCTATCTATCGATTTGTCTCTCTATCTATTTATCTATCTATCTATTTATCTATCTATCACTTTATCTATCTATCTATTTATCTATCTATCTATCTATTTATGTATCAATCTACCTATCTATCTATCTATCTATCTATATATCTATCTACCTACAGCTTCAATAAAATGTGAGACAATTAAAATAAATGGTTGATGTTGCTAATTTGCAATTATACAGTTCTACTGTTTTTGATTTATCTATATATCTATATTCATTTATTTATCTGTAACTATATATTTACCTCTATATATCAATTTATCTCCATGTATCTATTTATCTTTATCTATATATTTATCTCTATCCATTTATTTATCTGTAACTATATATTAATCTCTATCTATCTATTTATCTCCACCTGTCTATTTATCTCTATCTATATATTTACATCTTTCCATTTATTTATCTCTATCTATCTATTTATCTTATATATAGATCTTATATATTCTATTCTCTATTTATCTTTTATATTATATCTTATATCGAAAAAATTAATTAGACCGGCATAATTTATTGGTTCCAAGCTTGTATGTAGCCGATAAGAGAGGAGGTTTGCCGTCGACGGCAGACATTCGGCCACGTCTAACGGTAAATCACAATAAAAACGCAGATTATTTCCAAGAAATTGATTACCCTACGTATCATAAAATTCGATTCATTTGAAAAAAAGGTTTAAACAACCATCACATAAATATTTTTTATGGCGACGAGATGATTATTTCTTCGCTCGCGCACCGCTGATAAGATAACAGGGTTGTTATCTAGGCAGGCATTCGGTCAGGTCTAATCAACAAGCCGAACAATCAAAATTTTAATATGCTTATTAAAATAAACACGCAGATGAAATTCTAAGAAATTGATAAGACCGACATACTTTATTAGCCCCACGCTTTCGCGTACAGCAGATAAGCAAAAAATTCGTTAGAAGTTCGATGATATTGCGCGTGTCCACAATCAGATTGAGACAGGCAAATTGTTATCAGCACCAGACTAGACGCAGATGAATTTCCGAGAAATTAATTAGATTGCCATGCGTTTACAGGCAAGTTGGGAATGAACGGCCCTCCTCACCGCGCATTTTTGAATATAACCTAACGCCATCGGCACATCTACGCTCGGCCGCGTTCAGAACTACTGATAAATCGCGGCGCCATCTACACATCCTCGCTCGGACACGTTCAGAACTATTTTGTATAGGATTTTCCCATAAGGGACTTCGTGCTAGATTTACATGTAAATATCCATAAGGGGCATCGTGCTAGATTTACATGTAAATCTCCATAAGAGGCATCGTGCTAGATTTAGATGAAATTTCCCCCATAAGGGGTTAGATTTACATGTAATCCCCATAAGGTGGTGGGGGGTCGTTAACGTGACATATATCCCTACTCTCCATCTATCTATTTATCTCTATCCATTTATTTATCTGTAACTATATATTTATCTCTATCTATCTATTTGTTTGTCTGTAACTATATATTTATCTCTATCTATATATTTATCTCTATCTATCTATTTATCTCCATCTATATATTCATCTCTATCTATCTATTTATCTCTATCCATTTATTTATCTGTAACTATATATTTATCTCTATCTATCTATTTACCTCTATCTATTTGTTTGTCTGTAACTATATATTTATCTCTATCTATCTATTTATCTTCATCTATCAATTTATCTCCATTTATCTATTCATCTCTATCTATCTATTAATCTCGATCCATTTATTTATCTGTAACTATATATTTATCTCTATATATCTATTTATCTCCATCTATCTATTTATCTCTATCTATCTATTTATCTCTATCCATTTATTTATCTGTAACTATATATTTATCTCTATCTATCTATTCACCTCTATCTATTTGTTTGTCTGTAACTATATATTTATCTCTATCTATCTATTTATCTCCATCTATCTATTTATCTCCATCTATCTATTCATCTCCATCTATCTATTCATCTCTATCTATCTATTTATCTCTATCCATTTATTTATCTGTAACTATATATTTATCTCTATCTATCTATTTATCTCCATCTATCTGTTTATCTCTATCTATCTATTTACCTCTTTCCATTTATTTATCTGTAACTATATATTTATCTCTATCTATCTATTTATCTCCATGTATCTATTTATCTCCATCTATCTATTCATCTCTATCTATCTATTTATCTCTATCCATTTATTTATCTGTAACTATATATTTATCTCTATCTATCTATTTATCTCCATCTATCTATTTATATCCATCTATCTATTCATCTCTATCTATCTATTTATCTCTATCCATTTATTTATCTGTAACTATATATTTATCTCTATCTATCTATTTATCTCCATCTATCTATTTATCTCTATCTATCTATTCATCTCTATCTATCTATTTATCTATATCCATTTATTTATCTGTAACTATATATTTATCTCTATCTCTCTATTTACCTCTATCTATTTGTTTGTCTGTAACTATATATTTATCTCTATTTATCTATTTATCTCCATCTATCTATTTCTGTCCATCTATCTATTCATCTCTATCTATCTATTTATCTCTATCCATTTATTTATCTGTAACTATATATATATATATATATATATATATATATATATATATATATATATCTATCTATTTACCTCTATCTATTTGTTTGTCTGTAACTATATATTTATCTCTATCTATCTATTTATCTCCATCTATCTATTTATCTCCATTTATCTATTCATCTCTATCTATCTATTTATCTCTATCCATTTATTCATCTGTAACTATATATTTATCTCTATCTATCTATTTACCTCTATCTATCTATTTATCTCTATCTATCTATTTATTTCTATCCATTGATTTATCTGTAACTATATATTTATCTCTATCTATCTATTTACCTCTATCTATTTGTTTGTCTGTAACTGTATATTTATCTCTATTTATCTATTTATCTCCATCTATCTATTTATGTCCATCTATCTATTCATCTCTATCTATCTATTTATCTCTATCCATTTATTTATCTGTAACTATATATTTATCTCTATCTATCTATTTACCTCTATCTATTTGTTTGTCTGTAACTATATATTTATCTCTATCTATCTATTTATCTCCATCTATCTCTTTATCTCCATCTATCTATTCATCTCTATCTATCTATTTATCTCTATCCATTTATTTATCTGTAACTATATATTTATCTCTATCTATCTATTTACCTCTATCTATTTGTTTGTCTGTAACTATATATTTATCTCTATCTATATATTTATCTCTATCTATCTATTTATCTCCATCTATCTATTCATCTCTATCTATCTATTTATCTCTATCCATTTATTTATCTGTAACTATATATTTATCTCTATATATCTATTTATCTCCATCTATCAATTTATCTCCATTTATCTATTCATCTCTATCTATCTATTAATCTCGATCCATTTATTTATCTGTAACTATATATTTATCTCTATATATCTATTTATCTCCATCTATCTATTTATCTCTATCTATCTATTTATCTCTATCCATTTATTTATCTGTAACTATATATTTATCTCTATCTATCTATTCACCTCTATCTATTTGTTTGTCTGTAACTATATATTTATCTCTATCTATCTATTTATCTCCAACTATCTATTTATCTCCATCTATCTATTCATCTCTATCTATCTATTTATCTCTATCCATTTATTTATCTGTAACTATATATTTATCTCTATCTATTTATCTCCATCTATCTGTTTATCTCTATCTATCTATTTACCTCTTTCCATTTATTTATCTGTAACTATATATTTATCTGTGTTGTATTGTTTTCTCGGGGATTCCGCGTTGATGCTGAGGGTTGGTTCTGAAAAGAACCGGATTCTCGACGTTTCGGCGAACTAACATTCGCCATTCTCAAGAGATATATGCGTCCGTGCGGGTCAACCGTTAGACGCATACTGAGAATCTATCCGCGAAAACCTCAAATACAACATATATTTATCTCTATCTATCTATTTATCTCCATCTATCTATTTATCTCCATCTATCTATTCATCTCTATCTATTTATTTATCTCTATCCATTTATTTATCTGTAACTATATATTTATCTCTATCTATCTATTTATCTCCATCTATCTATTTATATCCATCTATCTATTCATCTCTATCTATCTATTTATCTCTATCCATTTATTTATCTGTAACTATATATTTATCTCTATCTATCTATTTATCTCCATCTATCTATTTATATCCATCTATCTATTCATCTCTATCTATCTATTTATCTCTATCCATTTATTTATCTGTAACTATATATTTATCTCTATCTATCTATTTATCTCCATCTATCTATTTATCTCTATCTATCTATTCATCTCTATCTATCTATTTATCTATATCCATTTATTTATCTGTAACTATATATTTATCTCTATTTATCTATTTATCTCCATCTATCTATTTATATTTCTCTATCTATTTATCTCTATCTATCTATTTATCTCTATGTATCTTTTATTTCCATCTATTTATTTTCCTCTATCTCACTATCTATCTAATTATCTATATCTAATTATTTATCAGTATCTCTATCTACCTAGCGATTTATCTCTCTATCTATTCATCTATCTACCTATCGATGTATCCCTGTATTTACCCATTTACCTCTATTTACCTATCTAACTATTTAAAGATTTATGAAGATAAGGGACAATTCAAATAAATGATTGATGTTTTTAAATTGCAGCTTATATAATTCTGGTGGATTTTCTAAAAAAAACTGTTCTTAATTAAACAATTAAAAGAGATTTGGAACGCGACGCTGCGTGTTTGAAATATCGAGTTTTATCTTCAAAAAGTTTTTGTAATGTTTTATTTATAAGCGAAAATGTTTCCATCAACAAGTCACAATAAAAATAAATCAGAGCGACTACAAAGCGAAACCAACGCGAAAATAAAACAAACCGACGCACGTTGACCAATTTATGTTAACGCATTCGGTTACAACAGGGAATCATAAAATTTGGAGTGTGCATATAACTGTAAATGATAAATCCTAATAAAATTCGAGATACTTATCTAAATCTGTTAATTATCTCGAGAGATTTTTTCTCCTCGAAATAAATAAACAATTTGAATTGTTAAAGCTGGTGAATCTCCGATTGGGAAACTAAATCTCGTGGGCCTCATTATCGGGACGTTGCGGCAGAAGACGTGCGACTGACATAATCCATAACACTTTCGGATGACAGTTTCGAGAAGACTTACAAGAACCAGACCTCGGGTTTAGATCAACGGTGGGAGATAACGGGGACAGGACGGAAAAAAGCGTCGCACTAAACGCCCATATCACCGAATAAAAATAATACCGTTTCAAATTACCGATCATAAATCCTCTTAAAATTTAAACAACCTATAATTCTAATTCCACAATAATATTAATACATCAAAAATCAATTCAAATTTTGGTTCGATTTTTTACAAAGTTTATTAAACTAGACATTCAAAAATTATTTAGATTAAATAGACAAGTATATATTGTCAGTTTCCTTCAAGATTAAAAGGATAAATTCTCTAGGCTAGTATAGGCTAGATTTATGTATTAAGTTTATGGATTGACACTTGATAAATAAGTCTAGGAATTTCAGACTAATATTTTACAGATTAGTTTTTGTTTAGAGAACAATATTGAACACTACATAATTAGCAATTCATTAAAAACTAAACAGATAAGGAAACGAACAAATATACATTTGATAGAACCAAGTTTGATCAAGTATATTTGGTGCAGTGATGTTTAATTAGTTAGACTAGTCCACAAAATGTGGCTATGTGCCCTCCTCATATGAAATTTAGTTTGTCCTCTACATATAGATTGTCCTGTATACATAGATTATCCTCTTTATAATAACATAGAATTGGTAAAACCATTCTAAGTTATAGATCTCTTTCAAATACTTTTTAACACTTCGTACCCCTTAGTAGAATATTTCTGAGATATATTATTAAAAAACAATAAATGTAGTTGTCTTTTTTACGTCTCCAGATTGGGGTTTCAATGAGAAAAATATATATAGATATAGATCTTTAGATTATATATGTTACATATAGATGTTTAATTAGTTAGACTAGTCCACAAAATGTGGCTATGTGCCCTCCTCATATAAAATTTAGTTTGTCCTCTACATATAGATTGTCCTGTATACATAGATTATCCTCTTTATAATAACATAGAATTGGTAAAACCATTCTAAGTTATAGATCTCTTTCAAATACTTTTTAACACTTCGTACCCCTTAGTAGAATATTTCTGAGATATATTATTAAAAAACAATAAATGTAGTTGTCTTTTTTACGTCTCCAGATTGGGGTTTCAATGAGAAAAATATAGTTATTTATTATACAGCGGATAAAATTAAGGTTTAACCAGATTTAAATTAAGTTTTGTGGATCAATCATCAGCGAAGTCAACATTTAGGGTTGTGTATACGGAGCCCACCAGTGAATTATTTTGATGCGTTGCTATCGATACTTTTATTTCACTAGCGAAATAAAAATTTCATTTCATTAGTGAATAAACCACTGTTTTATTGATCCGCATCCAAGGAATTACACGTGACTTTTTAAGGTAAAATCGCATCAAAATTATTACAAATCTTAGGAAAAATATTATTCTTTATGAGTTCACTTCACAAAGACAGTTTATATATGTAGGCTTGTCTTTATATACGTAAAAACAATCTGTAATCATTTTATCGTGAGCAGTTAGTAAAATAATCTATTGGTTGTATTGTATTAATTAATTATCAAAGATGATGAAGCTGAATTATTTTTAGATTTCAAACACTTTATAAAAAGTAATGTTTGATGCACTATTTTTGATGTAATTTAAATATTGTTTTCTTTATTACTCATGCGGGACAAGTACTATTCTGGCGCCCATTTTTGGGTGCGACAAATGGCCGTTTGTCAATTCAAATTATGCTTCGCGCACGCTAATATTCAATAAAAATCGATAAGTTACATAAAAACAATTGAATAAATAATATAAACACAATCAAAACCTTGATATTAAAAAAGTGACGTGAAAGTGACTTTTTGACGTGAAAGTGATTTTTTTCATTACAAAATAAAAATTAAAGAAAACGTTTTAAAAGGAGTGTAAATTCCATGGTGATACCGGAGACTGAGGACAGTTTTTATGACGAATTCACACCACCGGAGACAATTGAAAAATCATATTCTTCATTTTTACTTCGTTTTTTTTTGGATGGCCCTGGACCCCAATCTTGTAAGATACGTACCCTCGCATGAGTAATAAAAAATATTATCTGCAACCCGTGAGGTATTGTCAATTGCGAAAAACGAGAGTTCTCACTTCGTTCGTAAGCCCAGTTACGCTCTCGTGGGCAATTGGCAACTTACCGCACTAGTTGCACAATATACTATTTTCATCTTATATACACTTTGGCACACATAAAAAAATTATTTTGGAACATAGTTTTTTACCCCTTTCAAACCGTTCGCGTACCCCTTGGGGTACGCGTACCACACTTTGGGAAACACTGTTATAGATAATGCTACGTTATAGATAATGCTATTATTTATAACTTAGGATGGTTTTATCAATTCTAACTTATCATTTAAAGTTTAAATTTTAAATCAATAACCTGCTAAGTTCATGTCTCTCCCACTAAATGTCCAATTAAAAATATCTAATCCCTAATCACCATGTGGGTTTCAGGTGAGTGTTTAGCGAATTGTTATTAATAAAAGCAAAGCTGCACTGATGAGAGATAAATCTCGAAACGCGACTGCAGATGGCTACTCACTTAAGTTATAGGAAAGACATGATCTTAAAAACAATGTTATTTTTATGGTTTTTTGTTGAGTGCCACGAAGGTGGACTGAAAGCTATTAAATAACTGACAAATTTCACATGAGATTTGTTTTGGTAGTCCTAAAAATACTCAGTAATTGTTATAGAGCTCCGGAAAGGTTGAAAATATTTATATAATCAGACTGTGTTCCGATTGTTTTAAGTTGGTATCCTCTATAAATATAGATTGTCAGATAAATATAGATTGAAGATTTACACATTTCATATTTTAGAATAGATAATTTAAAATTGGTAGAGTTTTAGACTACTTCTACTATTGGTAGAGTTTTAGACTTCTAGAGAGAAGTTTAAATCTAGATTATTTATTCTTGATATTTCAAGGTTCAGACTTAATACCTCAAGATACTGAAGAAACATCTTAAGCTGTAATATAGATTATTCGAGCTTCTCAACTTTATGAGACATAACTCAAGATTTAGTTGTTATCTTAAGATTCAAATAAGATATTTCAAGTTTTAGAGTTGATTCTTAAAGTTCAGGTTAGAAAATTCAAGTTTTAGATTATATTCTTCTTCTTCTTCTCGCGGATGGGTCACTTAGGACGCGGAATCAACGTATGTTGAGCCTTCCTCCTTGCCCAATAGCTCTTCATATGCCTGGATTGTTGTAGTTTCTGTTCCTCCGACTATGCATGTCGTGTTGGTTTCTTGGGATCTTCCTCAAATCCCCTTGTGTGAACAATATTCCTGATTATATTTCTATTCAGCAGATCTAGCGATCCCATCTCCACTAGGTCGTTCTCCACTTGTTTGTACCACTTTGGTCGTGTACGTTTGGTCTGCAGAAATTTATGGATTCGGTAAGTCTCGTATTCTTTCCAAATGGCCCAAAAATTGATTTCGTCGAATTTCATCCCACAGATTTATTTTCATTGCCAATTTTTGTAACCCATTCACAAGTATTTAAATTTCTTTACTCTAGCAATTTTGTTAGCGTTAATATAAATTTCATGTAGAGCATTTTTTATGTTAGTCATAAGTTTTTTCATAAGAGATATGAAGCCCTATTTTTGCCACCTTTTTTTGCCACATCAGTGCCATATCAGTAGCAAACGCTAGACAGTCTATTTTAATACCCTTAATCTTTGGCCCTAATCGGTGAGATGGTGCCCCTGCTTTTCTCCATTCTCTAAAAACCTTTTCAGGGCACAATTGAAAAGCATTGGGGAAATTCCATCACCTTGATGGACGCCTGTATTTATTTCAAACTCTTCGCTTAATCGAAACATAAATTTTACTTTAGCCTTTGTCTCCGTAAGTGTGTCTTTGATAATATTACTTGTTTTTTGGTTTTTCTTTTTTTTTGGTCCAAAAAAAAAAGTCCAAAAAAAGTCCAAATTCTGTTAAAATATTAGTGAAAAGCGACCTATACGGTCATATGATTTCCAGAAATCCACAAACGTTATGGCATATTTTTTGTTAGTTGTGTTGCGAAAATATTGTATGATGTTTTTCAAATTCAAAATTTGTTCTGCACATGACCGTCCATTCCTCAATCCACTTTGATATTCACCGATTTGATTATCTACTTGAAGCTGTGCACGGTTTAGTAAAACTTTTGAAAGAATTTTGTACGTGACCTGAAGAAGGGATACACCTCGATAATTGTTTGGTTCTGTTTTAATTCCTTTTTTGTGTATGGGATGGTTTATCGCCAACTTCCAATCCGAGGGGATTTTTTCCGTTTGCCAAATGTCCAACATAATTTCGTGCAATTTTATGATACAATTTTCTCCTGCATTTTTAGACAATTCTGCAGTTATTTGATCCTCCCCTGAGGCCTTGTTATTTTTTAGTCGGTACAGTGAATTTAAACTTTTCTTGTGGTAAGTCACTGTTAAGTAATTTAGAATAGTATACTGCAAGCATTGTACAGCTTGCATCTATAGTATAAGCCAATTATCTATTTTCATTAACAAAATGGAGCGATGGCGAAGAATACTTTGTCAACTTTTGCTAAAGACCTCTTCTTTTGATTGTAATTTAAAATCCTCACTTTGCTTACGAATTAACCTAATTGATTTTGTAAGATTATGTGCAATTATTATGTGCAGATTTCATTCCACAGTTCCTTGAATTATGCATAGTTTAAGAAATTTTAAAGATTTTCGGGTTTCAGAGTTGATTCTTAAAATTCAGACTAGATCTGTTTTAGAGTTATTGTAGTTAGTATATTTATAAGTTTTAGATTATCAATTTGGTTAAATTAATTTTGAAATTTTAAAATAAAATCATCAAATATGAAGCTGTTCCAAATGCCTGGAAAACAAGCATCACGATCCCCATATTTAAAAATGGATTTAAAGAGGATCCGTCAAATTATAGAGGCATCACTATATTAAATAACATCATGAAAATATTCACCAGCATACTAGCAGAGATAAGTGAAGAACAGCAAGGTTTTAGGAAAAACAGAACCGATCTTCATAATACTACTTGCTAATCCAATCCGATTTTTAGCTGTTGTTGTAGATTTTCGCGTATATTTCAGGAAATATTTGGCTGATTGACAACTAATTGAAAAGGCCCTCGAATTTAATACACCTAGGATTCCCTATGAATTCGACTATCCACTTGGAGAAATCTGCAACAAGACATTAAATACCAAGCAAACAAAGCTGCAAAGATATCAGGATGCTTGCGCCACGCTGTATGGAAGAACAACATGCTATAAATACCCAGCAAACCTCGAATCTACAAGGCCTGCATACGTCCTATCTCAAGGCATGCGGCAGATTACCAAACACGCTCTCAGAACAACAGAGATGCGATCGCTAAGAGCCATCAGTGGACACACACTTCGGGATCGAAAACAAAACACCGAAATCTGAAGGAAATGTGGGGTAGAAGACGCT
Source organism: Phosphuga atrata (assembly GCA_944588485.1). Taxonomy (NCBI): domain Eukaryota; kingdom Metazoa; phylum Arthropoda; class Insecta; order Coleoptera; family Silphidae; genus Phosphuga; species Phosphuga atrata. The sequence continues at coordinate 6,800,312 of OX155893.1, read as the reverse complement.
GTACGCTGGGCTCGGAAAAGAGAAATAATGTGGAACGAACATGTCGCGAGAATGCATGAGCACAGAATTGCGAAAATCGTCAGAGACGGCAAACCAACAGGCAGAAGAACAACGGGCCGACAAGGTGGAAAGACTTCCCAAAAGGTGGAAAGACTTCTATGTCACAGGAGAAACGTCAAGATAATACAGGCGATGCTGTCTAAAATAAGTAGAAGAAGGAGAGCAAATACGTAAATGAGATAAATATTAAGTTACAAGGTTTAACCCTTTCGTCCCTGAACGTCAATAATATTGCAGGAATAGAATAAACCTAATGCTTTGTTAATTTGTTGCTAAATAAACGCAATATATATAAAACGACCATAGATTGAATTGCCTCAAGAGATGAGTGCTACCCATATCTTATCTTATCTCTTCTTCTTGTGTAATTTTGTGGAGACATTTCAAGTCTTGACAATGTCCAGTCATATTCAATCTTGTTCACTCTTATCCAATTGTTGGTCCAAAGTTTTGCTCATTATTCTAGAGTCTAGTCCAATATTGTTCAGTCTTGTTGAATATTGGCTAGTCTTGTCCAGACTTGGCCAGTCTATTATTGTCTTGTACAGGCTTGTTAACTATTGACTAACCTTGTGTTGTCCAACCGTATCAATCATATACGTTCGGTGTCGTCTGGTTTTGCCTTGTCTTGTCTTATTTGGTTGTCTGGTCTGAACTATTCTGGTTCAGTCTTTTAGGATCCTGGTCTGAATGGTGTGGTATTGTCTGTTATTATTTACAACAATATTTGTCTTGATATTTTGTACAAAGATGTACCATAACATATGCGAAACTAGTACTAGGAAAATTTTCGATACGACTGCAATAGACCTTTTCATAGTTGAATTTTTTGTGCGCATGTGTCAATTTCCGCCATGTAATATACGTCAAAAAGTACCCGAACTTTTTGACGAATAACTAATATGTACCCGAAACTTTCATATTCCCACTTTTCAAATCTGGCGGATGCGCATGCACTTAACTAACCGTGAAAAGATATATCCTTAAATCACAGTTTAAAGTTTCTGAGGATAAATTTTGTGGGACATATGTGTACCATTCGATGCGAAAGAGTTAAGAGATATTTTGTAAATCCATTTTTTTTAGAAAATATGTGACGTCAAACTGATATGTAATTTGATTTACATCAAATTCAATTGATTTGAGATTTAATCACAGCTGTGGAATCAATATTGGTTGAATTTTATTTGCGATTTTCCCAATTTATAAATTTCGAAATGGATCGAAATTTTAAAACGCACAATTTACCCACGATAAAGATGATAAACTTGATTTGGAAATCTGTGAATGTGAAGAAAAAAATTAATTGCAATTATTTTAACAATTTCTTAATTGCAAAACTTTAATGGCTCGGCAGAATTATAGAAAGCAGTTTGATACAAATATTGTATTATTTACTCTTCATCTGCTCACAATCCGGAATGTTTTTCTAGCAACTTTTTGGCGCCCTTGGGAAATATTTAATTTTAAGTAGACATTTATAAATTTACGAGATCCACTGTAATCTACTGAGATAACAACAATTAGGTATTTGAGCATGCTAACAAGTCTTATTCTTATATTTATGACAGACATCATGACGAATCTGTCTAATGAAATATAATATCTATTTAAATGTCTATTTAGTTTAATCAACTTACTATAAATACCGTGTTTGCCGGTGCATAAGGCGCCTATAACGCGGACCTATGTTTTAGAGCAGTGTTCTTCAACCTTTGTCATCCCGCGGAACCCTTTTTTGAGAATTTTCTTTTTATGGAACCCTCTGTTTAGTAGCAGTTTGATTAAGGGGAGGGAATCGCTTTACATGTTATGAACAAGGTTCGTCCCTGCATTTCTTATAAATATTTTGTAAAAGTCTCAAATATTCGAACAACGTCTTTTGCAATCCCGTTAAATGTTCCAAAATATGATTTTTTTTTTAATTCTGGCCGAATACGATATTATTGTTTGCCAGGAAATCATTTAAATTAGAAAAACATTCTGTATTACTTTTGGTGATGCATTCCTCCCAATGCTTCATTTTCGATTTGATTGACTTTACTTTGCTATTGACCTTAAAAACAGCAGTATTTGGTCCTTGAAGTAAAAGATTAACTTCGTTCATGTAAGAAAATATATCTGCAAGGTAGGCTGGATTTTGAAGCCAATTAGTGTCATTAAGTTTTCCAGAAAATTCACGTTAAACGATAAATTCGATTAGATAAGATTCGATTGTCATCATGCAATTCCCCAAATCTAGTTAGAACCTTTCCACTGGATAACCATCTTACTTCAGTATGAAGAAGGAGATTTTTATGTGAGTTTCCCAGATCGTCGTACAATTAGGCAAATACCCTGATTTTAGGGGTCTGGATTTTGATAAAAATCGCCTCATTGAGAACTTATGCAATGCTTTTGAGGTCCATTTAACAGCGAGAGCATGGCGATGAAGACAGCAATGGCTGGCTTTGATGTCTGAAATTGGTTTCTTTAAACGTGCTATTACGCCCTTTATAATACCAACTATAGCTTTTGCTCCATCAGTGCATATATGATGACATAATTTCCAAGAAATTGAATGTTTTTCAAAATATGCATTAAGTAAATAAAATATTTCTTTGAGTTGGCAGAGTTTTGCGCAAAAAAATATCTTCCAGAAAATTGGATTCGTATATGTATATCACGAAAACTAACAAAATTGCTAATCCAGCCACATCTGTAGATTCGTCCATTTGCAGAGTGAATCCATCTTTAGGATTTTTCAAACGACTTACTAGTTCCACTTCGCAGTAATCTGACGAAGTATATCGAAGTATATAGTATATGAAGTATATCTTTAATTCGTCATGAAATCGTCGTATCAGACAATGGGACGAGGTCAATTTTGCTTGCAATTTTGCATTTGATTAAATCTTTTGTACAAGCTTTAATTAATTTTTCTGCAATCGTATGAACTTCGCGCAAACTAACTAAATAAGATGCCTTAAGAACATTTTTATTATCATCGCGAACATACCTTTCAAACGCAATATTTTTTGCTGTAGTTCAAGACATTTTCTTTTGAAATATTCGCTTTTACCCTTTAAAGTCGGATGTTTATTTTCCAAATGACGCTTTAACTTTGCAGGATTTAAACTGCTGTTGTTGACTACGTGCTCACATACCATAAAAAAACCCATTTGGCTCATTTTTATCACCAATCCAGATAAATCCAAAATTCAAATAATCATACTTTCGTATTTTTCGGCTATTAGATCCTGATTTATTTTCTTTTTCAATATTATCCGTCAGCTCCAATGTTGGCGCAAAACTGGTGGAATTTTTAAGAGAGCAAACTAAATTATCTAACTATTAGTGAAAACTAGAAATCGTTTATTAGTTTTGTAGCTGAGTTATCTAGTTCCAGATCTTTAACATTCTTCTACATCTAAAACAATTGCATCAAGAATTTAAACTATGTAGATTTGGACTTGTATTCAAGATAGATTAACAAAATATTGTGCAATTCTTGGAAATTATTCTTTTTATCTATTAATGTAAACTAGAAGTCGTTTTAAAGAAATCTAGTTTTAGTGCTTTTCAAGTTTTCTTTAACAGAAAAGACCAGATAAGTGAAGGTATCTTAATCAAGGTGAAGGTATCAAAATCCAAAGAACAAGAAGCTTGTTCTTTGGATTTTGATTCCAATTTCCCAGCTTTAAGTCAATTCTGCATTGTATTTCTAAAGGATTTTAGGATCAGTTAAAACAAAACTCAACTTATTATAAAATAATTAACTTACTACCGTTTGCATTTGTGAGACTTGAAATGAATAGTTCTAATATGAAACTCCAATCGACACACGCGTTCCAGAGAGCGGCGCAACGCATCGTCTCTAGTTGTAAACGCCGCGCCGGTTAAACTTCAGATTTTTTTAGCAATGATTCGCGGAACCCCTGGATGTTTTAGTGGAACCCTAGGGTTCCGTGGAACACCGGTTGAAGAACACTGTTTTAGAGTAACAAAACGGTTTCAGATTTTCAAAATTTCTCCAAATAGTCTCACAGTGGAGAAAATAGTCTATGAATGTTAATTTTGTCAAATCTTAATCTCGTCTTCATTAATCTGTCGCTGCCTTATTTTTAAAAATATTTATAACACGGTTTTAGATTTTAAAAATTTGGACTTTCTGGAGTAATTTGTGGTTTTTAGATTTCCAACATTCTTCCAAATAGTCGCGCAGTGAGGAAAAAAGTGAGAGTCTACAAATGTTGATTTTGTAAAATCTCAACCTAATCTTTATTGATCTGGCGCTGCCTTATTTTTCCAAAATATTAACAAAACGGTTTCACATTTCAAAAATTTGGACTTCTTGGAGAAATTTGTGGTTTCCAGATTTCCAAAATTGCTCCAAATAGTCACACAGTAAAGAAACTAGTGCGACTCTACAAATGTTAATTTTGTAAAATCTTAACCTCATCTTCATTGATCTGTGGCTGTCTTATTTTTAAAAATATTAACAAAACGGTTTTAGGTTATTAAAATTTGGACTTTTTGGAGTAATTTGTAGTTCCTAGATTTCCAAAATTCCTTCAAATAGTTGCACAGACAGGAAAATAGTGAGAGTCTACAAATGTTAGTTTTGTAAAATTTCAGCCTCATCTTCATTGATATGTCGTTGCCCTATTTTTCGAAATATTAACATATTTATTTTAGATTTTCAAAATTTGGACTTTTTGGAGAAATTGTGTTTTTAGATTTCCAAAATTCCTTCAAATAGTTGCACAGTCAGGAAAATAGTGATTAGTTTTGTGTGATGTGGTCTTGTTTGGTTTCTTATGGTCTTATCTGGTCTTGTCGGTTAATAAAAACTTCAAAAGCACTAAAACCAGATTTATTTAAAACGACTTCTAGTTTACATTAATAGCTTTTGTTTGGTCTATTCCTGTCTCGTCTTGTCTTTTCTGTTAAAGAAAACTTGAAAAGCACTAAAACTAGATTTACATCAAATTCAATTTATTTGGGATTTAACCACAGCTGTGGGATCAATAATGGATGAATTATATTCGCGATTTTCTCAAATTACAAATTTAGAAATGGATCGAAATTTTAAAACGCATAATTTACCCACGATAAAGATAATAAACTTGATTTGGAAATTTGTGAATACTTAAAATTAGAAAAAAATTAATTGCAATTATTTTAACAATTTCTTTATGGCAAAACTTAAATGACTCGGCAGAATTAGAGAAAGCAGTTTAATACACATATTGTATTATTTACTCTTCATCTGCTCACAATCAGGAATGTTTTTTTAGCAATGTTTTTGGCGCCCTTGGGAAATAATAGGAATTATATGGATATAATAAATGGATATAATAAATGTCTGGTAATAAAGGGCATATCTATTTAGTTTAATCAATTATAGTTTAATTAAGTATTTGCCGGTGCATAAGGCGCACCCTAAAATTCAACCTTCTTTTTGTGCGCCTATAACGCGGACCTATGTTTTAGAGCTCAACCTCATATTCATTGATCTGTTGCTGTCCTATTTTTGAAAATAGTAACAAAACGGTTTCAGATTTTCAAAATTTGGTCTTTTTGGAGAAATTCCAGGTTATTAGATCTTCAAAATACCTCCAAATGGTCTCACAGTAGAGAAAATAGCGAGAGTCTATGAATATTAATTTTGTCAAACCTTAACCTCGTTTTCATTAATCTGTCGCTGCCTTATTTTTTTAAATATTTACAAAACGGTTTCAGATTTTCAAAATTTGGACTTTCTGGAGTAATTTGTGGTTTTTACATTTCAAAAATTCTTCCAAATAGTCGCGCAGTGAGGAAAATAGTGAGAGTCTACAAATGTTGATCTTGTAAAATCTTAACCTCATTTTCATTGATACTGGCGTTGCCTTATTTTTCAAAATATTAACAAAACGGTTTCAGATTTTAAAAATTTGGACTTTTTGGAGAAATTTTTGGTTTCCAGATTTCCAAAATTCCTCCAAATAGTCACACAGTAAAGAAACTAGTGAGAGTCTACAAATGTTAATTTTGTAAAATCTCAACCTCATCTTCATTGATCTGTGGCTGTCTTATTTTTCAAAATATTAACGAAACTGTTTCAGGTTATTACAATTTGGACTTTTTGGAGTAATTTGTAGTTCCTAGATTTCCAAAATTCCTTCAAATAGTTGCACAGTCAAGAAAATAGTGAGAGTCTACAACCTCATCTTCATTTATATGTCGTTGCCAGATTTTTCGAAATATTAACATTTTTTCTTGAGAATTTCAAAATTTGGACTTTTTGGAGAAATTTATGTTTTTAGATTTCCAAAATTCCTTCAAATAGTTGCACAGTCAGGAAATAGTGAGAGTCCTCAAATGTTAATTTCGTAAAATTTCAACCTCATCTTCATTGATATGTCGTTGCCCTATTTTTTGAAAAATTAACATGTTTTTTTCAGATTTTCAAAATTTGGACTTTTTGGAGTAATTCGTGGTTTTTAGATTTCGAAAATTCTTCCAAATAGTCGCGCAGTTAGGAAAATAGTGAGAGTCTACAAATGTTGATTTTGTAAAATCTCAACCTCATCTTTATTGATCTGACGCTGCCTTATTTTCCAAAATATTAACAAAACGGTTTCACATTTCAAAAATTTGGACTTGAAATAAAAAAAAACTTGAAATTTGTGGTTTCCAGATTTCCAAAATTGCTCCAAATAGTCACACAGTAAAGAAACTAGTGCGAGTCTACCAATGTTAATTTTGTAAAATCTCAACCTCATCTTCATTGATCTGTGGCTGTCTTATTTTTAAAAATATTAAGAAAGCGGTTTTAGGTTATTAAAATTTGGACTTTTTGGAGTAATTTGTAGTTCCTAGATTTCCAAAATTCCTTCAAATAGTTGCACAGACAGAAAAATAGTGAGAGTCCACAAATGTTAATTTTGTAAAATTTCAGCCTCATCTTCATTGATATGTCGTTGCCCTATTTTTCGAAATATTAACAATTTATTTTAGATTTTCAAAATTTGGACTTTTTGGAGAAATTTGTGTTTTTAGATTTCCAAAATTCCTTCAAATAGTTGCACAGTCAGGAAAATAGTGATTAGTTTTGTGTGATGTGGTCTCGTTTGGTTTCCTATGGTCTTATCTGGTCTTGTCGGTTAATAAAAACTTCAAAAGCACTAAAACCAGATTTATTTAAAACGACTTCTAGTTTACATTAATAGCTTTTGTTTGGTCTATTCCTGTCTCGTCTTGTCTGGTTTTGTCTGATCTTGTTTGGGCATGTCTGGTCTTGTCTAGTCTTGTTTGTTTTTTTCTGGTCTTGTATGATCTTGTTTGGTCATGTCTGGTCTTGTCTGGTCTTGTTTGGTTTTTTCTGGTCTTATCTGATCTTTTCTGTTAAAGAAAACTTGAAAAGCACTAAAACTAGATTTACATCAAATTCAATTTATTTGGGATTTAACCACAGCTGTGGGATCAATAATGGATGAATTTTATTCGCGATTTTCCCAAATTACAAATTTAGAAATGGATCGAAATTTTAAAACGCATAATTTACCCACGATAAAGATAATAAACTTGAGTTGGAAATATGTGAATACTTAAAATTAGAAAAAAATTAATTGCAATTATTTTAACAATTTCTTTATGGCAAAACTTAAATGACTCGGCAGAATTAGAGAAAGCAGTTTAATACAAGTATTATTATTATATTATTTACTCTTCATCTGCTCACAATCAGGAATGTTTTTTTAGCAATGTTTTTGGCGCCCTTGGGAAATAATAGGAATTATAGGGATATAATAAAGGGCATATCTATTTAGTTTAATCAATTATAGTTTAATTAAGTATTTGCCGGTGCATAAGGTGCACCCTAAAATTCAACCTACTTTTTGTGCGCCTATAACGCGGACCTATGTTTTAGAGCTCAACCTCATATTCATTGATCTGTTGCTGTCCTATTTTTGAAAATAGTAACAAAACGGTTTCAGATTTTCAAAATTTGGCCTTTTTGGAGAAATTCCAGGTTATTAGATCTTCCAAATCTTATTCCAAATTCTTCCAAATAGTCTCACAGTAGAGAAAATAGCGAGAGTCTATGAATGTTAATTTTGTCAAATCTCAACCTCGTTTTCATTAATCTGTCGCTGCCTTGCTTTTTTAAATATTTCCAAAACGGTTTCAGATTTTCAAAATTTGGACTTTCTGGAGTAATTTATGGTTTTTAGATTTCGAAAATTCTTCCCAATAGTCGCGCAGTGAGGAAAATAGTGAGAGTCTACAAATGTTGTTCTTGTAAAATCTTAACCTCATCTTCATTGATCTGGCGTTGCCTTATTTTTCAAAATATTAACAAAACGGTTTCAGATTTTAAAAATTTGGACTTTTTGGAGAAATTTCCAGAAGTTTCCAGATTTCCAAAATTCCTCCAAATAGTCACACAGTAAAGAAACTAGTGAGAGTCTACAAATGATAATTTTGTAAAATCTCAACCTCATCTTCATTGATCTGTGGCTGTCTTATTTTTCAAAATATTAACAAAACGCTTTTAGGTTATCAAAATTTTGAATTTTTCGAGTAATTTGTGATTTCCAAAATTCCTTCAAATAGTTGTACAGTCAGGAAAATAGTGAGTCCACAAATGTTAATTTTGTAAAATTTCAACCTCATCTTCATTTATATGTCGTTGCCATATTTTTCGAAATATTAACAAAATTTTTTAGATTTTCAAAATTTCGACTTTTTGGAAAAAAATGTCTTTTTAGATTTTCAAAATTCCTTCAAATAGTTGCAAAGTCAGGAAAATAGTGATTAGTTTGTTGTCTGATCTGGTCTTCTGACTTGGTGGATAATACTGGTCTATTGAAACTTAGTGTTATGGACTTTTTAGCTGGTGTAGCTCTTGTCAATCGTCCTTGGAACGACTTAACTAAGGTCGGAAAGCAAAAATGAAGCTTCTACATTGTCTGGTTCTATAAATATTCGTGTTTTTGATGAAAACAGTTGTTGACATAAACCTAACTTATATTGGATCGAGAGTTCGCGCTGCCGCGCGTATGTTGTCTTGATTCATCTGTCCGCTTCGCGGCGGACAATCTAACCAACCAAAATGTCAACAACTATTTTCAACAAAAACACGAATATTTATTGAACCAGACAACGTAGAAGCTTCATTTTTGCTTTCCGATCTTACAATTCGTTAAATAGTGCCAAAGACGATTAATAACAGTTACACCAAGTCCGCAAAAATATTTTCGACATACCCGTATTCTCCACTTAACCCCTGGTCTTGTTTGGTTTCTTCTGGTCTTATCTGGTTTTGTCGCTTAATGAAAACTTCAAAAGCACTAAAATCAAATTTCTTCAAAACGACTTCTAGTTTACATTAATAGCTTTTGTTTGGTCTATTCTTGTCTCGTCTTGTCTGGTCTTGTCTGATCTTGTTTGTTTTTTTCTGGTCTTGTCTGATCTTGTTTGGTCTTGTCTGATCTTGTTTGGTCATGTCTGGTCTTGTTTGTTTTTTTCTGGTCTTGTCTGATCTTGTTTGGTTATGTCTGGTCCTGTTTGTTTTTTTCCGGTCTTATCTGGTCTTTTCTGTTAAAGAAAACTTGAAAAGCACTAAAACTAGATTTCTTTAAAACGACTTCTAGTTTACATTAATAGCTAAAAAGAATAATTTCCAAGAATTTCACAATATTTTGTTAATCTATCTTGAATACAAGTCCAAATCTACATAGTTTAAATTCTTGATGCAATTGTTTTAGATGTAGAAGAATGTTAAAGATCTGGAACCAGATAACTCAGCTAGAAAACTAATAAACGATTTCTAGTTTTCACTAATAGTTAGATAATTTAGTTTACTAGAACTGTTCCAAATTTTGTTCATTTATCTTGTGTACTAGTCTTGCCTGGTCTTGTCTGATCTTGTCTGGTCTTGTTTGGTATGGTCTGGTTTTATCTGGTCATGTCTGGTCTTGAACGATCTTGTCACTCTCATCTGATCTCGCCTGGTCTCGTCTGATCTTGTCTGATTTTGTCTGGTTTTATTTGATCTTGTTTGATTTCTCTTGGTCTTGTCTGGTGTTGTCTGTTTTTGTCTGCACTTCTCTGGTCTAATCTGGCCTGGTTTGGTCTTACTCGATCTTATCTGGTATTGTCTGGGCATGTCTGGTCTCGTCTGATCTTGTCTGATTTTGTCAGGTTTTATTTGATCTTGTTTGATTTCTTTTGGTCTTGTCTGGTGTTGTCTGTTTTTGTCTGCACTTCTCTGGTCTAATCTGGCCTGGCTTAGTCTTATTCGATCTTATCTGGTATTGTCTGGGCTTGTCTGGTCTCGTCTGATCTTGTCTGATTTTGTCTGGTTTTATCTGATCTTGTTTGATTTCTCTTGGTCTTGTCTGGTGTTGTCTGTTTTTGTCTGCACTTCTCTGGTCTAATCTGGCCTGGTTTGGTCTTATTTGATCTTATCTGGTATTGTCTGGGCTTGTCTGGTCTCGTCTGATCTTGTCTGATTTTGTCTGGTTTTATTTGATCTTGTTTGATTTCTCTTGGTCTTGTCTGGTGCTGTCTGTTTTTGTCTGCACTTCTCTGGTCTAATCTGGCCTGGTTTGGTCTTATTTGATCTTATCTGGTATTGTCTGGGCTTGTCTGGTCTCGTCTGATCTTGTCTGATTTTGTCTGGTTTTATTTGATCTTGTTTGATTTCTCTTGGTCTTGTCTGGTGTTGTCTGTTTTTGTCTGCACTTCTCTGGTCTAATCTGGCCTGGCTTGGTCTTATTCGATCTTATCTGGTATTGTCTGGGCTTGTCTGGTCTCGTCTGATCTTGTCTGGTTTTATCTGATCTTGTTTGATTTCTCTTGGTCTTGTCTGGTGTTGTCTGTTTTTGTCTGCATTTCTCTGGTCTAATCTGGCCTTGTCTGGTCTTATTCGATCTTATCTGGTATTGTCTGGGCATGTCTGGTCTCGTCTGATCTTGTCTGATTTTGTCTGGTTTTATTTGATCATGTTTGATTTCTCTTGGTCTTGTCTGGTGTTGTCTGTTTTTGTCTGCACTTCTCTGGTCTAACCTGGCCTGGCTTGGTCTTATTCGATCTTATCTGGTATTGTCTGGGCTTGTCTGGTCTCGTCTGATCTTGTCTGATTTTGTCTGGTTTTATTTGATCTTGTTTGATTTCTCTTGGTCTTGTCTGGTGTTGTCTGTTTTTGTCTGCACTTCTCTGGTCTAATCTGGCCTTGTCTGGTCTTATTCGATCTTATCTGGTATTGTCTGGGCTTGTCTGGTCTCGTCTGATCTTGCCTGATTTTGTCTGGTTTTATCTGATTTTGTTTGATTTCTCTTGGTCTTGTCTGGTGTTGTCTGTTTTTGTCTGCTCTTCTTTGGTCTAATCTGGTCGTGTCTGGTTTTATTCGATCTTATCTGGTATTGTCTTGTCTGGGCTTGTCTGGTCTTGTCTGTTCTTGTCTTGTCTTATCTGATCATCTTTGGTCATGTCTGGTCTTATCTGGACTTGTCTGGTCTTGTCTCGTCGTGTCTGGTCGTGTCTGGTCGTGTCTGGTCGTGTCTGGTCTTGTCTGGAATTGTTTGGTCTTGTCTGTTCTGGTCTGGTTTTGTCTGGTCTTGTTTGGTCTTGCCTAGGGTGGTCTAGTCTTGTCTAGTATAATATATTTAATATCTAGCACTATCTAGTATTATCTATTATTATTTATTATTATCTATTAATATCAATAGGATGATTGCGACTGTTACTACGTGGTAATTCAAACTTACATTGAATTGATTCAATTCAATGTATTATTATCAAGTATTACTTCGTCTAGTGAAACCATTAACTAACTCCATCAGCTGCATTGCATTCAAACATTTTCCTTATAATTGAAACTCTCCATTTGTTAAATTTATTCCTAATAGATAAAATAAATTTAGATTTAAACGCACCTGAATTAATTAAATCCATTAAATCGTTATCCGAATCGTTTCACAATTAACCCAAACACGGTCGTTACTCACACGTCTGCACTGCTCACTAAATCACATTAGACTGGACGCCAATAATTATTACACGGCCGAAATGCTGAATGAGTTTTTATTTTAATAGAACAGAAATTTGCATGCGTTTCCTCTCACTTTTACGATAGATTTATTTTATTAACAACAGTCATTTTTCTTTAGTTCATTAAATAACAAAATATTTAAGACTACAAAACACTAGGAAAGATTAAATAGAATGGAAATGTAATTAAAAGCAATTATCTATTGAAATATTTACAGATTTAAATTTGTATGTCATTGGATTAGAAGCTAGACCTAGACATATTATTGAGATACAGTTAAGCTAGATATAGTAGACATAAAAAAAAACGAAAAAACAACTTGATAGAATAAGATTAAATAGATAGAGAGATAATAGAGAGATGACTGGACTAACAATACTACTTGGCAAAGAATTGGTCAAGCATTGGTCGCTGCTGTCGAAGTTGAGTGACCACTGAGTACGTTCCCATTCAGCGAGGTGTGAAGTAAGGGTGTGTCCTTTCTCCACTGCTCTTACAACATATACTCTGAGAAAGTCATCGCCAAAGCATTGGACGAAGCACGAGAAGGAATTGTTGTCAACGGAGAAGTAATAAACAACTTGCGTTATGCGAACGATACAGTTCTGCTGGCAGGAAGTGCTGATGATTTGCAGGCGCTACTGGATAGGGTTGCGGCTAAAAGCGAAGAAAGAGGGCTCAAGTTAAATATTAGCAAGACCAAAGCTATGGTTATTAGCAAAAATGGAGAGCTTCTAGCAAACCTGAGTACAGGCAACCAACAGATCCAGCAAGTCTCGAGCTTCAGATATCTGGGATGCTTGTTGAGCAGTGAGTGGGATAACAAGCAGGAAATAAGGTCCCGCATCGGGCAGGCTAGAGCAGCATTTAGCAATATGAAGAAGGTTCTTACATCCCGAGACTTGTCAATACCTCTGCGTATTCGATTACTACGGTGCTATATATTTCCAATTTTGTACTATGGAATGGAAGGATGGACTTTAACAAAGGCAATGTGTGACCGACTGGAAGGGTTCGAGATGTAGTGCTACCGCCGTCTGCTTCGAATATCATGGGTCGACATCATCATAAGTCCCAAACACCGAGGTGCTTGCCCGTCTCCAGAAGCAACTAGAAATCATGTTTACCATCAGAAAACGCAAGCTGGAATAGTTTAGACACGTTATGAGAAGGGAAAAGTACCGTATCTTGCAGAATATCATGCAAGGAAAAATCCAAGGTAGAAGAGGTCCATGAAGAAGACGCACGTGCTGACTGAAAAACCTAAGAGAGTGGTATGGTGTCGGTTCTACTAGCCTGTTTCGTGCCGCTGCTGATAAAATAAAAATCATTATGATGATCGTAACACAATGATCAATGATCAAACGATGATCGTAATACATGGCACGTAAAGAAGAAGAAAGAATTGGTAGAGTAAACTGTTATTTAACAATTATATTATAATTATGTTATGTTATAATCCCATAGGATAAGTTTTCGTATTAATAAATATTATCTATCTGGTTTGTGATTTGTGAGTGATCTTTAAAAAGTGCAACCGACACGTTTTGATTCAATTATAAACGAGGAAAGATTTTAATGAAATTAATTAATTTGAAAGTGGGAAGTCGACCGCGATGGTCCGTGATTTAATTGATATAAACGGAGAGGAAAAAAAAAAACGTTTTTCTTTAAATAAGATAGAATCTCCACCGATTTAATTAACAAACAAAATATGTCTTGTAGTCGAGGCACTAACAAAAAGTAATCGTTAAATAATGATTTTTTTTTCGTTTCAGATTTCGTTCTGGGAGTGCCTGAATGCAACGTTCGACGGTGAGTACCTACACGGACAGAAAAAACTGGTTCCAATAAGCAATTCTTCTCCGTGTAATATAATAATAAACGCCTTATCAATTAATTATCTGCGCAATTTTATGCGATTTATGTACACAGCGCACATTGGCGAACGCCTTAATGATACCCTTACTGCCACATAATACTTGCAATTTATGTTTTATTTCTTGGCTAATGTAAATATAAAACTTCAATAACGTTGATTACTTCAATTATTAATGCGACGGCTATTATTTATTTTACTCCATGCGGAGTATAATTATCGCGAATAATGTTTATAGGAATTTAGTTTTATATTCGCTTTATAATATATCCGATGGAATTCCTTTTTCGACACTCTCAAATTAAATAATAAATTTTCTACAATAATAAATCACATCAGTTTATTGACTTGGTTAAAGACATTTTAACAAATAAAACCTTACAAAGGCCCATACAATATAATACATATTGATATTATAGAGATTCATTTAAACTTGTTTTATCTACTAGCACTATTGTAAATGCCCATTATTGTACAGATCGTGGACTACGTAAATACATCATGACACACACGTATCTAACAGTCCGTGATTAATGATAAGTTATGATTGATAACACACACGTGCGCTTGGTTTATGATTCTTTGATTAGTTGAGAGCTGCTATTACGTGCTCATACGTTCAGCGCCCCCGTGCCACAATTCAAACAAACGAAAATTGACATTGCGTAAGTTAGGTTGCCTGAACTCTCTTATTCCAGTTTAACCCAAATAAGTACTAAATAATAAGATGTGGGGTTCAAACCCCCCACCTCGAAATAAGGAGACGAGTAGAGACGACTCTCTTCAAGAGAGCAAGGTAGATGTGAAGTTTAGGAACCCTTGTGTGTCAGTTTTAGAAAGTAAATTGGTGGATTTCTGTTCTTAAAACCCCCCACGAAACTAAATCCTGGCTACGCCCGTGAAGGCGTGTAACCATTAAGAATGTATTTCTTTTCATTTCTTTCAAGTTAAATAATGTCGAGTAACAGTTATATATGAAAATACAACTGTTTGTTTATTATAATGTTAAATAATGATAAAATCAAATAAACATAAGATAGTATGAAATAAATTTGGTACGTCAAACATATTTTTCTTAATAAACAGAAACAAATTAGTGTGGTCGTAGATAAAGCAGAGTACATAACTCGAGTTGTAAGGCAATTACGTTCCCCGTTACGACAAGGGCCAGATCGTCGGCAACACCTACTATATCAACGCTCTCTGGTAACCTCAGCCTTAGAACACCGTTATACAGGGTGTTACACAAAATAGGTCCCATCACTGAGCCCTGCGGAACACCACTGTGAACTTCTCTATCCGTTACTTTACATTACGCCTACCATATAAACTACTAACTGATTACCAGTTTCAGCAGGCATGGGGGAAAACTTCTGGGTATCAACTCGACTACAATGTTTTGCCATGCAGCTGAATTAAAGGCATTTTTGACGTCTAGCGTGATCAGCGGATATATCTTGCTTTTACGCTAGGAGCCTGCCGAAGCGTCTTCTGCGACCTTTATCATCCTTAATATGGCACTTTTCCAAATTGTCTGTCAGAAAGTCCTTTGCATTGCGTGAGCTCATTAACAATTTTTTCGAGTATCATGTGTTCTAATAGCTTCCCTGCGACATCCAAGAGGTATATGGGTCTATCGGAAGACCCATTAGAAGAAAGCATTATGAAAGAACTCGAAAGATTCGATTGGGACGACAAGGGCATAAATATCCAAGAACAAAGAAAATAATGATCGACAATGCAACAATTGAAGAAGTTACAAATACCGAGTGGTATTACCGCGTGGTAAAGCGGAGGATTACGCACTTCCTGCTACGAGGGTCGTGCGTAACTGTTTCGCTCGTACGTAATATGCTTCTTGCAACTCTCGTTACGTAATATACTATTACTTATGTCTCAGTTTTACTTGTGTCTTTGTCTAGTTTAACACTACGTCTTTTTCTTGTGGTCCTCAAGATAACATTAAATAGATACAACTAGACCTTTTGAAGATGCTAGGGGAGTAATTTTGACTGAATGGCTATCGGAACAAGATCTTGAAATATGAAATAAGGGAAATATGTCTACTTTCCGGCGGAGACAAGCCTCATCGTACATCGATATAACTTTCTGCACAGCAAACCTAGTGAGACTGGTCAGAAACTGGGAGGTGAGGGATGATGAGAACCTAAGTGATCACCGAAACATCGAATATAGTATAAAGCTACAGGACCCAAGGCAACGCAAAACTGGGTAGAGAAGCCATCTATAGGGATCATATAGGAAGGCACAGCCTCCACGAGCACACGAGCCCCAATGGAGAGAGACTAGTGAACTTTGCATCTTCAAGAAATATGATAGTAAGTAGCACAAGATTCGACCACAAAGATATTCATAAAAGAACCTGGCGGTCACCAGATGGACAGACATTCAATCAGATAGACCACATCCTAATTAACATGGTCATGGTCATAACATGGTCACCAGATAGACAGACATTCAATCAAATAGACGACATCCTAATTAACATTGAGAACATACAGAGGCTCAAATGTAGACTCAGACCACTACCTAGTGGCAGCAAAACTGAGAGCCAGAATATCAACGGTCAAGGAAGCCAGAACCCAGCGCCAGTTGAAGTACAACATACAGAAATTGAAGGAAGTTACAAGCAAGTAAGAGCTTTCTGAAAATATAAGCAACAAACTACAGCAACCAACAGAAAATGGAGAAATCGGGGCCGAAGAGCGATGGGAAAAGTGCAAAACAGCAATAAAAGCAGCCGCAAGCGAGGTAATAGGCACGACCACGGGAACCAACGCAAATGGATGGTTTTGAATGCCGAGAGGCAACCGACAGGAAAAATCAAGCCTATACAGCAATGCAGCGAAGACATAACACAAGAAACGCAGCTGAACTATACAAACAACGGAGACGAGAGGAAAAGCGGGTACACAAGGCAAAAAAGCGCTCGTTCGAAAACAAGAAAATTGAAGAAATATAGGCCTCACGGAAACAGAATGAAACCAGGAAATTCTACCAGAAGGTATACGAATCAAGGAGAGAGTTTATGCCCAGAATCATTAAGTGCAGAGACAAGGAAGGAAAAATCCTAAATACAAAGCCCGAAATACTTAAACATTTCCAAGAACTATTAAACGACGACGAAGAAGCTGGAAATGCAGCAACACAAGCAAGTCCGGCTGCACAAAATGCATATTAGGATACCCCTGCACCAATCTACGAAGAAGTCATAGCCGCAATCAAAAAGCTGAACAAAAACATGGAATCGCAGCAGAACTACTTAAAAGCGGAGGAGAAGCACTAGCAGACCAGATCCATCAAATAATAATAGACTTATGGAACACCCAAACAATGCCAGCGGAATGGAACCTTGGCATAATATACCCCTGCACTAGAAAGGGGACCAACTCTTATGCAGCAACTATAGAGGAATTACACTCCTCAACTCAATATACAAACTCCTCTCCAACATACTATACAATAGACTAGTAAGCTATGCTGAAGATATCGTCGGACAGTAGCAGTGCGGCTTTCCACCCAACAAATCAACCACTGACCAGCTGTTTACGTTACGATAGATTGAATGGAGCATAGATACATATCACACATTTATCCACTTTAAGGCGGCATACGATAACGTTAACAGATCGAAGCTAATCGAAGCTATGCAAGAATTTTAGATACCCCAAAAGCTAGTAGAACTCACTGAGATGACATTAACAAACGTCCAGTGTGCAGTCAAAATACAAAGTGACACATAAGAGCAATTTAGCACACAGAGAGGACTGCGGCAAAGCGATGCACTGGCGTGCCTGCTATTTCACATAGCACTGGCGAAAGTAATTAGGGACTCTAAGGAACAAACTATAGGCATAATCTTAAACAAATCGACCCAAATACTGCTATATGCGGACGACATAGAAATAATAGGGAGATCGGTCGCATCGGCCAAGGAGACATTTATAAAAATCGAGGCAGAACAATGGGTCTGCAAGTAAACTAAAGCAAGACGAAACACGTGATAGGAACCGCGTATGTAAGAGCGAATAGGATTGGGCAAAACCTGATCATCGAAGAATACAACATCGAAGTGGTACAGGAATTCACATATCTGGGCTCACTAGTAAAAAGGCAAAACAACGTGAAAAATTAGGAGAAGACTTAGACAGAAGAAGATTAGAAGAAGTTGTTCGCGCCAATTTTAGTAAATCTGTATTTTTAAATTTAACATTGAATCGATTTCGGCACCGATCAACAGAAGGGGAAAGGTGTATCGACCTGGGCCGAAATCGAGTGATTTATCAATTTACTTCGCGAATTTATTTTATTCTCTATACTCTATA
Organism: Phosphuga atrata; assembly: GCA_944588485.1. Taxonomy (NCBI): domain Eukaryota; kingdom Metazoa; phylum Arthropoda; class Insecta; order Coleoptera; family Silphidae; genus Phosphuga; species Phosphuga atrata. Next base: position 6,782,002 of record OX155893.1, on the reverse strand, counting down.
TCTCCATACTCCCCAGTATGCTTCGAGTGTGAGAAGCGAGTGGAACGGAGTCGAGGGGCGAAGCCAAGTTAGACCGACACGTGCACGCAATTAATAGCGCAAGTTAACCAGGGGTGAACTCAAGAGCCCAAAGGGCTGAAGCGGCATCCAACGTCTGGAAGACACCAATTTTAAGGGATCCCTCCACCCATTATCCATGCTTTGGTTGTTTGACCCTTTACTTCTTCTTGGAGGTCTCTGCTGCTCGTGATTTGGACGCCGAGATATTTGAAACTCATAACCTGTTCTACTGGTTTATTGTATATAGCCAATTTACATCTTCTGGGCTTTTTGAGATGGTTAACGCTACCTAAAGCGTGGATATCCTAAAGGAGAATATGTTTGAAGTAAAAAAGAACAATAGAACTAAGAAAAATAAAACAATGATGATGAAGAGAAACAAGAACTTAAAGAAGAGAAGACAATGAAGAGAAACAAGAACTTAAAGAGAAATACTCTAAAGGAAGAGAAGAATACAGAAAGGCAATCAAGATAGCGAAAATGAGAAATGCATGGGAACAAGTATGCGCAGAAGCTGATAACGATGTGTGGAGTCTGGGCTATAAAATAGTACGGAAAAAAATTAAACCTGCGTGCTAAAATAGAGCTGCTGTATAAAGAAAGGCTAAATCAATTTTCCATGCGACCGAGATCTGGACTGGAGCCAGCTTATACGAAAGGAACATCGGGTAAACTGTCCACTATTCAGAGAGAACGAAATGAGAGAGGCAGCCGGAAAAATGAAAAAGATAAGGGCCCCAGGATCAGACGGGATACCGGTGGAGATCGTGAAAGCAAGCCCCCAATGGATGCATGGAAGCCTCCAATGCTGTTTAAAGATGTTTAACAGATTGCCACAAAGAGGAGAATTCTCTAGGATATGATATGAAAAACAGCGAGACTAGAGCTAATACCTAAGGAAAATAAACAAGAAAATGCGAAAGTAACATATAAGCCACTATGTATGCTAAACACAATGGGGAAAATCCTGGGGCAACTACTAAGCAACAGAATCAAGGAAAATCTAAAAAAATCAGAAAGGCAATTCGGATTCCGGAAAGGAAGATCTACAATCGATGCAATGCGCATAGTTCAGGAGATAGCAACCAAGACGGATACGGGATCCTACAAACGCAGAGATTTCTGCGATATGGTGACTCTCGACGTGCAAAATGCATTCAACTCTGTTCCATGGATGGAAACTGTTCTAGAACTAGTCAGGCGTAAGATACCACCGTATATAGTACATATGGTATGCAGTTACCTTAATGAACGAGACCTAATGATAGGAAAGACTGCCAAAATAAATATAATAAGAGTCGTCCCTCAGGGATCTATACTAGGAACGCTACTTTGGAATATATTCTACGATCAGGTACTAGGTCTGCGCATGCCTGCAGGAGTAACGCCAATAGGTTATGAGGATGACTTGGCTGTGATCATAAGAGGCAAGAAAGAATAGGAGCTTAGACGGAGGCAAGAAAGTAGAGGAGCTTAGAAGGAGGAAAGAAAGAAGAGGAGCTTCGAAGGAGGCAAGAAAGAAGAGGAGCTTAGAAGGAGGCAAGAAAGAAGAGGAGTTTAGAAGGAGGCAAGAAAGAAGAGGTGAAGAAGAGCTGTGCATTAAAATAAACGAAGCGATACAGAGAGTGAGCCGGTGGAACTCCAAAAGCCTAAAACTGGCACCGACTAAAACGGAAGATAAAATATTAACAGGAAGGAGAAAGCTCTCAAAAATGGAAATCAAAGTAGAAGATGCAATAATAACGACATTAGAGACATCGAGGTATCTCATATTCAACAGAAATTTAAGTCAGACACAGCACGTGATACAAATAGCTATGAAAGCCTAGGCCGTAGCGGCCAATCTAAGACGACTAATGCCAAACATCGGAGGACCATGATGTAGCAAACGGCGGCTGATCGCATCGGTAGTTTACTCCATCATACTCTATGGTGCACCTATATGGCGAAAGGTCATGACAAAGGTCATGACACCATAATCAAATTTTAGAATCAAATTTTAGGATCCAGCGATAAATACTGATTAGAGTCTGTTGCGCATACCGGACTGTATCTAGCGATGCACTGCAAGTGGTGGCTGGCAGCCCACCCATCGATCTAATAATAGAACGAAGATGTAAAAAGTTGGAAGGCACAAGTAAGAAACCATCCGCATCAGAGAGCAGGATACAGATAACTAACCTGTGGCAGAACTGTGGCAGAAAGATTGGAGAACTTGAAAGGAAAGGCGGAATGGACGCGAAGGCTCATACTCAAAGTCAAAAATAAGATAAACCGGGAGCATGACAAGATCAAGGTGAAGTGAGGGGGGGTCTAAGGGGCTCAAGACCCCCTATATATTGTTACAAATGGCGGAAAAGAAATACTGTGAGAGTAACCGCTTTTGATATTAAGAGGTGCACCCAAATTCCAAATCCATCCCAAATTTCGATTTCACATTTAATTAACATGAAGAAAACTTCATTTTACACTTTAACTCATTTTCAATTTTTTAACTCATCAACAGATCGTCCTATTTATAATACCATAGCATTTCTTGTAGATATTAAGATCTTTACCTTTTACTGTATCTCTTTTTCAACATTTCCAACAATATTTCCAGTATATCTAAGACAGAAAAAAATAGCCGTTTTTGATAGTCTAGTCAGTTTTTTCCAAATATAAAAATTTTGTTACAAATTATCGCTACATTACCAGTAACTACTTGTAGTATGGTAGTATTGCAGCTGCGCTTCTCGTACCTTCGTACGACAATGATCCAGGGCAGATTAACCGGTTTGGCTTCCATGTATATTCACCGAGATATCTCTGATAATCTACAACCTAACGAAGTCATTGAGGAATTTGCGAAAAGTTATCCGATGAGACTTATTATGAGTTAAACAAAATAAAATGTGTGTTTTTTAGAGTTTTCTTTACCTACTGTGATATGACTCTGATATGATGATAGACCCTGTCTGTACTTTACCTACCCTCAGCGGGGTAAGCCCCCCCAAATAAAAATTCTGGATCCGCCCCTGACAAGTTTCATTTGAGATTTGTTTTGGTAGTCCTAAAAAGACTCAGTAATTGTTATAGAGCTCCGGAAAGCTTCCGATTGTTTTAAGTTTGTAAAATTATAGTTGTTTGAATTTATTTTGAGTTCAACAGGAACTTCCTTGTTTATTTAATAATTTCATGATGTTAAATGTAACATTTCCAAATTCGCTTTCATGTGTGAATTTTAATGAAACCTTAGCGTTGCTAGCTCATTTAATTTTCCCCGCTAGATTTCTTTTCGGAGAAGATTAAAGCATGCGCCTGCACATACTAAATTAGACGTAGTCCAGGTGTTGGTTTGATGGTCTTAAATAAATTTAACCATTTATTTAACTAGTTTCGCTATTAAATCATGAAAAAATTAAGTCCGCTTTATGGCGAAGATAAATTTTGGTAACTACTTGAAATGCTGAAAGAAGGAAAAAAGGAAAAGATATAAATTAGACATTATAGAAATATAAATTAGACATTAAACTGAAACTTCTATATCTGTCTAATTTGTCGTTAGAAGTACCAATTTTGATGTTAGTTTCATTGATTTAGACGAAGTTATTGTTAATACTTCAAATAAGTTTAATAATTAAAAAAAAAACGGAAATCATTCAAACGAAGTTTAGACGAAGCTTAAAAACTGTAGGTGATATTTCAAGGGACCACACGTCCCGATTTTGAAGGGGCAGTCCCGCTTTTTGAAGGACAGTCCCGCGTCCCGCCGATTTTGTTAAATGTCCCGCTTTTTAAAAAAGCAATTCTTATTTTAAATGTACTGTAATATATAAAATCAACATTTAATTTTTTCATCAGGAATATATCTTTTTACCAATAACGCCTTATTTTCGTAACATTTTCGCAAATATTCAAATTGACAACGATTTATACATTCACATACAGTCACTCAAAATTGAAAAGTGATAATAACATCCACTTCGGGACAGCTTTACTAATTAAATTACATCAAGGGAGGGACACGGAAATCTTCATTTTCCTTGCGTGCTAAAGAGTAACAGAAGATTTCCGTGTCCCTCCCTTGATATAACGGACCTATTGGTGGAATGATGAAATCGCAAAAAAAGAAAGGAATGTATAACTGCACGAGGATAATATCAACGCAAATCCAATCGAAATCTAAACCCGTACTGTGTGCAGTACCTCAGAAACCGACACAAAGAAGAAAAGAGATTACTGAAGAAGGCAAAAAAGCTGTCCCAAAGTGGATGTTATTATCACTTTTCAATTTTCGCAAATATTATTTTCCGGAAAATGGTTGCTAATATATTGAAAAGATTTTATCACATATTCTCATAAAATCTCCATTTTTGTTTAGTGTCACCCAATGAGAGGTGACATTTCTCGTATTAAAAAATGTGCGTCAAGAACTACCTTTCGCACATTAGTAATAAAAAATCTATATTAAGCGTAAAAAATAATTTGACCAATTGATGTGAGAAATTTCACGTCATTTTAATAAATGATCATGATTCAATACGTATATTTGATTCAATAAATGAGTATTCACTCGGATCAAAAATTTGACCGTGAAATAAAATAATAAAATTAAAAAAAAAAATTAAATTAATTAAATATCATAATGTTCAAATTATTGTTTTTTACAAATATTTTTATAGTTACCGAGGTGGTGGTGGCGTAGTAGACAAGACATCGGATAACTAAGCCATAGGCCCCGGGTTCAAATCCTGGGATGCAAATAAAAATAAGCCACCGTCCGCCTGTACATGACGGTAAAAACTATAAAGCCCTCCTAATTTGTTACCCGGAATTAATAATAAATACATTTTTCTATATTTATAGACAATTAATATATGAATTTATACAATAAATGTTATTTTTTTTAATTTTATTGGTCTGCTTTCATAACTAAATTATAATTCCCATTTCATCCCATTTGTTCATCCCGCTTTGTCACAATGAAAATGTGGTATGCAGATATTTTGAACTCGTTGTTATGAAAGCTTAATATTAAATATTTCTACAGTTTAGACGATATTGAAATATTTGTTCAGTTTTGATTACTGAACAAAAATTGTTATTGGTGCAATTGCACAAATCTTTAAAAATCCTTTTGGCACAAATCTTCACAAAATTTATTGGCACAACTTTTCGTACGAATTTGTAACCACAATCGTTGTTACTAGCAAACTATTAAAAAGAAGCTTCTTAACCCCTTAACATACAATGACGTCGATAAGATCACATGTAAACGGACACGGACACGCGCATTGTTAAACAAAATTTGCAAACAAAATATAATGAAACATCGAACCTTCTAACATCCTTCTAGATTTACATATCAAAAAGAATTTGTGATTGTGGGTCGTCGTGATGATAGCCGTGTCGTGGCGTCGGTCTGTCGTGGGGGTCGTTGTAGTCGTTCCGGTAACATATTGAGCGCGCGGTAGGTTGTTCGGTTTGTTCGACGCACGGAGGCGAAACCGGGCAATAAATTTTAAGATCGCAGAAGACATCCGAACGCGATGCTGGATAAAGTAGCTGCAACGTGCACTGTATCGCACACGAATATCTTTCGCTCATTTTATTCCTTTTCTCCGCAAACTCATGTTTATTTCAACATTAAATATACACCGTCGATAGCAGGTACCTTTTAATTAAACCTCACTAACTACAAAAACAATATATGTCATAATCTATATTCGACCGACGATAGTTCATATTATAGCAAGTCAAGTTGTTCTAGAAGAAGAAGAAATACAAGTTTCTAGATAGTTTCAAACCTTATCTGTACAGTCTATCATTAATAAGAAAGATTGAACCGGCAAACTTAGGTGTTCATGACTAGATAGAAAACTAGATAGAAAACTAGATATGTAGTACTAGATAAACAAGATTAGGCAAACAAAACTACATAGACAAAAGTACACTGGCATTCGCTCGCGTATTCCTTCAGTGCAATCGCCGTTTGTTTTATTTGCTGTTTAATTTCTCCTTTTTTAGGGTTCCGTACCGAAAACGGAACCCTTATAGGATCGCTTTGTTGTCCGTCTGTCTGTCTGTCTGTCAAGACCATTTTTCTCAGGAACGCGTAGTAACAAGTTGAAATTTGTATCAAATACTCGGGTATGCGCTCTCTTTCAGCTGTGAAAAAATCAAACTTGTAAGTCAACGCGATCAAAAGTTATGACCGTGTATGTCGCATATTTTGCGATTTCACAAGGGAATCAAAACCAATAGGCTACTTCCCGTTGACCTAGAATCATGAAATTTGGCAAGAAGCGGTGTCTTACCGCACATGTAGAGGGAAAAATCTAAAAACCGTAAATATGTAGTTTAATTACAAGAAAAATGCGAATTTACTATTAGAAACTTATGAAAATACACTTATGTTGTCGTAATGGTTTTGTCAGGCTCCAGAAGCATATGGGTTGCATACAGTTAGGTCCTCTTCGGTTAGGTTCGAAGGTTAAAAAGTATGTGTTGGCACCAAGCTGTTTATTCTGAATTTTCTTTGTTAATATTCGTTATGCATTTCATCACATACGCTCTATATACATAATATATACAGGGTATATATTATGTCTAAATTTTGCTTGTTTATAACCGACATGCTATATACTCAAGTCCCGTAACATCCTGTATATATTATATTTCGTCTAATTTTTGTTTATAATCCACATATACTTAAATCACGTACGCCCTATATTTTTTGGTAGTCAATTGCCCAAAAGCAGTCAATTGAACAACTGAATGTTAAGAGTATCGAAATAGATCTAGAAATAGTTAATATATTAGTTTATATTAGATCTAGAAATAGTTATATCTTAATATAAGTTAGTGAATAAGTGTAATACTAAAATAAAGTTTTCTTTTTATAAGTTTAAAAAAATACCCTGTATACCTTTATCAGGGTATATAGGTATACAGGCAAAATTGAGCGGTAAAAACAAATAGTGAAGTTCTAGAATCCCTAAACACTCATAGTGTATGGGGGATGTATGGCAATAAAATATAGGGTAGAATTCCATCGTACGACAGCGACATCTTGAGGTTATGCTTGCAGCAGTACTAAGATGGTCGTGATTTCAGGAGGGCCACTTGTCAAGTTAACTGAATGTGCTTGCTACGTCCTCCACAAAAAAAAATGATAACTTACTTACAAGTTTGTACGGAACCCTCGGTGCGCGAGTCACAAATCGCACTTGGCCGGGTTTTTTTTTCTGTTTAAGCTCATAATTTTATATTTTCTTTATCGATTTAAAGGCATATTATTCATCTTCTATTTCCTTTTTAATTATCGGTTTGTAATTATCGGCGATTATTGGATAGTATATGCCCCTAGATTAAAGTGACCACATTTTCATTGAGAAAAAGCGGGACAAATGGGATGAAATGAGAATTATAATTTAGTTATGAAAGCAGACCAATAATTAAAAAATATATATTTTATCTACTCACACACCAAATGAACACATTAATATATTATTGTATGTAAAAGACGCCATTATTATAATAGTGTGTAAAAGTATCTAAATCGTGCGTAAAAGTACAATGTAAATCAAATGGAGTTTTATTATTTAACGACTTCTGTTTGTTGTTACTATGGCAACAACTTGCGTCATTAAACAAAAAACATAGACGTAGTGTAAATAAATTTTCTGGCGTGCACTCGTAACGTAGTACATAAACGTATTTTTTTACCAATAAAAAATGCAGATATTTTCTAAAAAGCGGGACATTTTTAAAAATTGGCGGGACGCGGGACTTTCTTTCAAAAAGCGGGACTGTCTCGCCAAAATCGGGACGTGTGGTCACTTTACCCTAGATGTATAGGATAAGTTTCCATCTTTATTTGGGAAACCTAAAAAATAAGACATCATAGCCACACCCCCTTTCTCTTCATTTTGACGTCTAAGCTCGTCTTTTCCTCCAAACATATTCATAGCTATCCCAACTGCTTTGTTTGTTCAAAGTTTTGCCACACGGAAGTATAATTTCGTAGTCTGTTGTAACCTCTAATATGTTATCGCGTTCGACTTTTATCCTAGGAAATACTTCGTTTTCCCAGTCTTCTTCTGTAATTTTCTGGAAATTTGTGAATGTCTCTGTTTTTGTTAACGTTCGTCTTCTAGTTGTTTTATTTTTTGCCTTTAGACATTAGTCGCACTGTATGTTCTTGGAATACTCTTTGAATCGCTCCTCAATTTGTAGTTCCATTTCTTACACTTTTGTACCATAGGCTTCCTCTTCTAGCCAATCCTTTAGTTTCTTACTCGGCAGTTGTTCGGCGTATAAGCATATTCTTCGGGATATTTCCTTAAGTCCCTCTTTAGGTCTGCAGGTATCTTTTACTACATTTTCCAACAACTTCTCGCGTTATTTATGCCCTTTTGCCAGGATTCATCTTGGGATTCTGAATCGCCTTCTACCCGAAATTTATCCTCCGCTCATACCCAAACAAGCTGGATTTCGTCCCGGCAAAAGCTGTACTGGACAGTTGCTGTTTCGAAGCAGCTAAGGTAACTGGAGTGGCATTTGTTGATTTATCGCCTACGACTCTGTTAACCATCAGCTTCTACTTGCTAAGGTCTACAGGTTGACTAAGAACTCCAGCCTAACCAGGTTCATTGCCACTCTCCCGCAGAATCGGAGGTATTTTGTGGACTTCCAAGGGCAACGTAGCTGATGGAGACTACAAAAGAATGGCCAACCTCAAGGAAGTGTTCTCGCTCCATTTCTGTTCAATGTGTATACAAATGACCAGCCCATAGCTCCCAACACCAGCAGTTTCTTGTACGTTGACGATCTCGCTCTTGCTGCACAGTGTAAAGATTTTGAATCAGTGGACAATAACCTCACGAGTGCCCTTAAGGGTTTGTCCAAATACTATTTCGGAAACCAACTGAAACCAAATCCCTCCAAGACACAAACATGTGCCTTTCACTTGAGAAACAGGGATTCCTTTCGTGAATTGGAGGTAGAATGGTCAGGAGTTGAACTAGAACACTGTTACACCCCAAAATTTCTAGGAGGGACATTGGACTGAGCTCTTATCTACACGAAACACTGTCTGAACACCAAGTCAAAAGGTTCCACCAGGAGTAATCTTCTGAGAAAAATTTGCTGGTTCAAAATGGGGTAGTAAACCTGACACCATTCGAACATCTGCAATGGCATTGTGCTATTCCGCTGCAGAATACGCCTGTCCGCTGAGCAGGAAGCAACCCGTCCTCTACATGGGCTCAACTACATACTCAGAGGCTGAAGTCTAAGAAGAGTTTCCTAAGAACATCAAAAAAATTGAAGACTACATGCAAAAAAGCCAGGCTAGAATTATGGAAAGCAAAGGAATCTCTTCCCCTGGGCTGGAAAACGATAGCTGAAACTTTACCTCCTGATCATGATCAAGGATGGTTAACATGGAAATCCTTGAATAGATTAGGATCAGGAGTGGGCAGATTTAAGAGCAATCTTGCAAAGTGGGGCTACATGAATGGAGATAGCATTCATTGTGACTGTGGAGAAAAATAGACTGTGAAACATATGCTTCAGTGTAGACTGTGTCCGATCTCCTGCACAGAAGATGAACTTTATGAAACAACAGAGAATGCAGTGGAAGTGGCCAAGTTTTGGTCAAATATTAGAGAATATGAGAATAATAATAAATCTTGGGATTCAACGCCGCAAGGTTATCTTGTCGGTCTAGTCTTGTCTGTCTAGTCTTGTCTGTCTAGTCTTGTCTGTCTAGTCTTGTCTGTCTAGTCTTGTCTGTCTAGTCTTGTCCGTCTAGTCTTGTCTGTCTAGTCTTGTCTGTCTAGTCTTGTCTGTCTAGTCTTGTCTGTCTAGTCTTGTCTGTCTAGTCTTGTCTGTCTAGTCTTGTCTGTCTAGTCTTGTCTGTCAAGTCTTGTCTGTCTAGTCTTGTCTGTCTAGTCTTGTCTGTCTAGTCTTGTCTGTCTAGTCTTGTCTGTCTAGTCTTGTCTATCTAGTCTTGTCTGTCTAGTCTTGTCTGTCTAGTCTTGTCTGTCTAGTCTTGTCTGTCTAGTCTTGTCTGTCTAGTCTTGTCTGTCTAGTCTTGTCTGTCTAGTCTTGTCTGTCTAGTCTTGTCTGTCTAGTCTTGTCTGTCTAGTCTTGTCTGTCTAGTCTTGTCTGTCTAGTCTTGTCTGTCTAGTCTTGTCTGTCTAGTCTTGTCTGTCTAGTCTTGTCTGTCTAGTCTTGTCTGTCTAGTCTTGTCTGTCTAGTCTTGTCTGTCTAGTCTTGTCTGTCTAGTCTTGTCTGTCTAGTCTTGTCTGTCTAGTCTTGTCTGTCTAGTCTTGTCTGTCTAGTCTTGTCTGTCTAGTCTTGTCTGTCTAGTCTTGTCTGTCTAGTCTTGTCTGTCTAGTCTTGTCTGTCTAGTCTTGCTCTGTCTAGTCTTCGTCTGTCTAGTCTTGTCTGTCTAGTCTTGTCTGTCTAGTCTTGTCTGTCTAGTCTTGTCTGTCTAGTCTTGTCTGTCTAGTCTTGTCTGTCTAGTCTTGTCTGTCTAGTCTTGTCTGTCTAGTCTTGTCTGTCTAGTCTTGTCTGTCTAGTCTTGTCTGTCTAGTCTTGTCTGTCTAGTCTTGTCTGTCTAGTCTTGTCTGTCTAGTCTTGTCTGTCTAGTCTTGTCTGTCTAGTCTTGTCTGTCTAGTCTTGTCTGTCTAGTCTTGTCTGTCTAGTCTTGTCTGTCTAGTCTTGTCTGTCTAGTCTTGTCTGTCTAGTCTTGTCTGTCTAGTCTTGTCTGTCTAGTCTTGTCTGTCTAGTCTTGTCTGTCTAGTCTTGTCTGTCTAGTCTTGTCTGTCTAGTCTTGTCTGTCTAGTCTTGTCTGTCTAGTCTTGTCTGTCTAGTCTTGTCTGTCTAGTCTTGTCTGTCTAGTCTTGTCTGTCTAGTCTTGTCTGTCTAGTCTTGTCTGTCTAGTCTTGTCTGTCTAGTCTTGTCTGTCTAGTCTTGTCTGTCTAGTCTTGTCTGTCTAGTCTTGTCTGTCTAGTCTTGTCTGTCTAGTCTTGTCTGTCTAGTCTTGTCTGTCTAGTCTTGTCTGTCTAGTCTTGTCTGTCTAGTCTTGTCTGTCTAGTCTTGTCTGTCTAGTCTTGTCTGTCTAGTCTTGTCTGTCTAGTCTTGTCTGTCTAGTCTTGTCTGTCTAGTCTTGTCTGTCTAGTCTTGTCTGTCTAGTCTTGTCTGTCTAGTCTTGTCTGTCTAGTCTTGTCTGTCTAGTCTTGTCTGTCTAGTCTTGTCTGTCTAGTCTTGTCTGTCTAGTCTTGTCTGTCTAGTCTTGTCTGTCTAGTCTTGTCTGTCTAGTCTTGTCTGTCTAGTCTTGTCTGTCTAGTCTTGTCTGTCTAGTCTTGTCTGTCTAGTCTTGTCTGTCTAGTCTTGTCTGTCTAGTCTTGTCTGTCTAGTCTTGTCTGTCTAGTCTTGTCTGTCTAGTCTTGTCTGTCTAGTCTTGTCTGTCTAGTCTTGTCTGTCTAGTCTTGTCTGTCTAGTCTTGTCTGTCTAGTCTTGTCTGTCTAGTCTTGTCTGTCTAGTCTTGTCTGTCTAGTCTTGTCTGTCTAGTCTTGTCTGTCTAGTCTTGTCTGTCTAGTCTTGTCTGTCTAGTCTTGTCTGTCTAGTCTTGTCTGTCTAGTCTTGTCTGTCTAGTCTTGTCTGTCTAGTCTTGTCTGTCTAGTCTTGTCTGTCTAGTCTTGTCTGTCTAGTCTTGTCTGTCTAGTCTTGTCTGTCTAGTCTTGTCTGTCTAGTCTTGTCTGTCTAGTCTTGTCTGTCTAGTCTTGTCTGTCTAGTCTTGTCTGTCTAGTCTTGTCTGTCTAGTCTTGTCTGTCTAGTCTTGTCTGTCTAGTCTTGTCTGTCTAGTCTTGTCTGTCTAGTCTTGTCTGTCTAGTCTTGTCTGTCTAGTCTTGTCTGTCTAGTCTTGTCTGTCTAGTCTTGTCTGTCTAGTCTTGTCTGTCTAGTCTTGTCTGTCTAGTCTTGTCTGTCTAGTCTTGTCTGTCTAGTCTTGTCTGTCTAGTCTTGTCTGTCTAGTCTTGTCTGTCTAGTCTTGTCTGTCTAGTCTTGTCTGTCTAGTCTTGTCTGTCTAGTCTTGTCTGTCTAGTCTTGTCTGTCTAGTCTTGTCTGTCTAGTCTTGTCTGTCTAGTCTTGTCTGTCTAGTCTTGTCTGTCTAGTCTTGTCTGTCTAGTCTTGTCTGTCTAGTCTTGTCTGTCTAGTCTTGTCTGTCTAGTCTTGTCTGTCTAGTCTTGTCTGTCTAGTCTTGTCTGTCTAGTCTTGTCTGTCTAGTCTTGTCTGTCTAGTCTTGTCTGTCTAGTCTTGTCTGTCTAGTCTTGTCTGTCTAGTCTTGTCTGTCTAGTCTTGTCTGTCTAGTCTTGTCTGTCTAGTCTTGTCTGTCTAGTCTTGTCTGTCTAGTCTTGTCTGTCTAGTCTTGTCTGTCTAGTCTTGTCTGTCTAGTCTTGTCTGTCTAGTCTTGTCTGTCTAGTCTTGTCTGTCTAGTCTTGTCTGTCTAGTCTTGTCTGTCTAGTCTTGTCTGTCTAGTCTTGTCTGTCTAGTCTTGTCTGTCTAGTCTTGTCTGTCTAGTCTTGTCTGTCTAGTCTTGTCTGTCTAGTCTTGTCTGTCTAGTCTTGTCTGTCTAGTCTTGTCTGTCTAGTCTTGTCTGTCTAGTCTTGTCTGTCTAGTCTTGTCTGTCTAGTCTTGTCTGTCTAGTCTTGTCTGTCTAGTCTTGTCTGTCTAGTCTTGTCTGTCTAGTCTTGTCTGTCTAGTCTTGTCTGTCTAGTCTTGTCTGTCTAGTCTTGTCTGTCTAGTCTTGTCTGTCTAGTCTTGTCTGTCTAGTCTTGTCTGTCTAGTCTTGTCTGTCTAGTCTTGTCTGTCTAGTCTTGTCTGTCTAGTCTTGTCTGTCTAGTCTTGTCTGTCTAGTCTTGTCTGTCTAGTCTTGTCTGTCTAGTCTTGTCTGTCTAGTCTTGTCTGTCTAGTCTTGTCTGTCTAGTCTTGTCTGTCTAGTCTTGTCTGTCTAGTCTTGTCTGTCTAGTCTTGTCTGTCTAGTCTTGTCTGTCTAGTCTTGTCTGTCTAGTCTTGTCTGTCTAGTCTTGTCTGTCTAGTCTTGTCTGTCTAGTCTTGTCTGTCTAGTCTTGTCTGTCTAGTCTTGTCTGTCTAGTCTTGTCTGTCTAGTCTTGTCTGTCTAGTCTTGTCTGTCTAGTCTTGTCTGTCTAGTCTTGTCTGTCTAGTCTTGTCTGTCTAGTCTTGTCTGTCTAGTCTTGTCTGTCTAGTCTTGTCTGTCTAGTCTTGTCTGTCTAGTCTTGTCTGTCTAGTCTTGTCTGTCTAGTCTTGTCTGTCTAGTCTTGTCTGTCTAGTCTTGTCTGTCTAGTCTTGTCTGTCTAGTCTTGTCTGTCTAGTCTTGTCTGTCTAGTCTTGTCTGTCTAGTCTTGTCTGTCTAGTCTTGTCTGTCTAGTCTTGTCTGTCTAGTCTTGTCTGTCTAGTCTTGTCTGTCTAGTCTTGTCTGTCTAGTCTTGTCTGTCTAGTCTTGTCTGTCTAGTCTTGTCTGTCTAGTCTTGTCTGTCTAGTCTTGTCTGTCTAGTCTTGTCTGTCTAGTCTTGTCTGTCTAGTCTTGTCTGTCTAGTCTTGTCTGTCTAGTCTTGTCTGTCTAGTCTTGTCTGTCTAGTCTTGTCTGTCTAGTCTTGTCTGTCTAGTCTTGTCTGTCTAGTCTTGTCTGTCTAGTCTTGTCTGTCTAGTCTTGTCTGTCTAGTCTTGTCTGTCTAGTCTTGTCTGTCTAGTCTTGTCTGTCTAGTCTTGTCTGTCTAGTCTTGTCTGTCTAGTCTTGTCTGTCTAGTCTTGTCTGTCTAGTCTTGTCTGTCTAGTCTTGTCTGTCTAGTCTTGTCTGTCTAGTCTTGTCTGTCTAGTCTTGTCTGTCTAGTCTTGTCTGTCTAGTCTTGTCTGTCTAGTCTTGTCTGTCTAGTCTTGTCTGTCTAGTCTTGTCTGTCTAGTCTTGTCTGTCTAGTCTTGTCTGTCTAGTCTTGTCTGTCTAGTCTTGTCTGTCTAGTCTTGTCTGTCTAGTCTTGCCTGTCTAGTCTTGTCTGTCTAGTATGGTCTGTCTAGTCTTGTCTGTCTAGTCTTGTCTGTCTAGTCTTGTCTGTCTAGTCTTGTCTGTCTAGTCTTGTCTGTCTAGTCTTGTCTGTCTAGTCTTGTCTGTCTAGTCTTGTCTGTCTAGTCTTGTCTGTCTAGTCTTGTCTGTCTAGTCTTGTCTGTCTAGTCTTGTCTGTCTAGTCTTGTCTGTCTAGTCTTGTCTGTCTAGTCTTGTCTCTCTAGTCTTGTCTGCCTAGTCTTGTCTGTTTAGCTATGTCTATCTAGTCTTGTTTGTCTAATCCTGTCTCTCTAGTCTTATCTACTAACTATTGTTTTATTTTTTGTTTTAATCTTCTGGTTTTGTGTGTCTGCCTTTCACTGTCTTCTCTATGTGTTTAGTCTTGTAGACTATTGTTACCATTAAAACGCATATTCTTGATTGTTGTAAGGCAATGACCGACAATCTCTTATTTGGTCCAATGTGGGCGAAACAAAACGATATCCATTACTACAGATAACAGATTCCCCGAATAAAATTAAAACATTTCCAGACTAATTTATATAAAAAAATAACTCATTTTCGCCTCAAATAAATTCGCACAACAGCCGAGAAACAGAAAAAAGAACTGAAATGTGTTATAATAATCAGATCCCAGACAATTATTTCTCCACCCGAATGTGATAAATCCCGCTAATTAACCACTCGATTCCTATTTGTAAAAACTGCGATTTGCCTCGTTAAAAACCGAGATAAGTGGCTTACCATCGTCTGGCGATTTATCTCGGTTTCGGAAGCGCGCCGGCTCACGTATCCCGTAAACAATACAAACAATAGCCAGCCACCCACAATTGATTCTATTCATATTTTCTAGAGATGTCACGTGGGGAGTCGTGGCCGGGGAGAGTCTGTTGCCCTCTGCCGCAGAGCGAAAACTGCAGGCGGGCTTGCGTCACCGCAACGTCGGATTACGACTTGACGCAGGGATGCAGGAAATCAGATGAAATTGCTTTCTTTAGCTGTCTGGATAGACAATCGCTGGGGGAAGAATGCTGCGGCCGTGCGAAATCTCAAGATTGCAGGGAGTCTTGTCTGGATATATTCAAAAGCAGATTAACACCAAGTAGGCATCAGCGCAACAGGGTTGTTGAAATGTGTGAGAATGAAAGTCCAAAGGTTTTGAATTGCGTTGGTAATTTTACCAAAGTTACACCAGCTACTAATTTACATAAACGTAAGTCTCAATTCCTTGATTATTTAAGAATATTAATTATATTTTTAAATTTTAGATTTACGCTGCTGCGACAAATCCAATGAAAATAAGTGTCGGGAAGCTTGCAAAGAAATTTTGTCCTCGAACAACACTCTCCAAGAAATTTTCGATGGTCTCCAACTAGGCGGTTGTGGACCTCCACTGCTTCATGTAAGTTTTACAAGATTTAAACCACCAAAGTATTTAATAATTTTATTTCAGGATCAATTGTGGCAGTGTTTCATGAAACCTTCCGATCCAATTCCGCAGTCCGTAGAAGTCTCAAGAATCGACCGAGTCGGGATGGATTCGGCCAAGTGGCATTGCTGCCAACGGGCCACAAGCACCGAATGCCGAAAACTTTGCTCAAAAACTTTCACCAAAGATTGGTCCATGCTCTGGGAAGAATTTCACCTGAAATGTCTCAGTAACGTAGAACAAGAAGAACTTAGAAACTGTATCGACGAAGGTAATTAAAATAAAAATGATTATATACTCGGGCCGGCGAGAGAATGCATCTCTTCGTTCTGCGCATACCCCCACGTTATTTCGAGCGCGCGGTGTTTAGTTGTCCGTGTTTGAAAAACTGACGCATATTTCTTAACTCTAAGGGTGAGGCCACACGATGCGTTACGTATGCCGGAGCGGTGCCGCAACGTACAAATCACTATGCCATGTCACACGATGCGTTGCGCCGCCGTGCAGCGTCGCACTGTAGGCGCGCCGCGCTTGTGACCTGCGAGACGAGGCGGGGTGATGCGCTGCGGCACCGGAGTGCATCGTGCCGCCACCGCAGTATTGTATCGAACGTGTTCATTCATGTTGTGTGCCACAGTTTATAAATATTAATCTTTACCGATTAGTACCGATAATATTGATATTAATTCCCTTATATCTTTAATACAAGAAAGACCTGCATTATGGGTTAAAACACACGATGATTTTAAAAATAAGTTCTTACCCTACAGAATGAGTCATTGACGTTGCGGCGCCGCGCCGCACCGCGGTAAACAGCGTTCGACTGCGGTGCCACACCGCCCGTGTGGCGCCCTTTAGCTCGAATTAAATGCGGTGCGGTGTCGCATTGTGTGGCCTAGCTCTAACTAACCTGCGCGTAACTCGGCGCGTCCCTCGACTATCATACCTCGGCGCAGTACAGATGCATTCTCTCGCCGACACGAGTATAATTACGCCATTGTTACACATTTTTCTTTTCATATTAATTGCAATTTTTTTTTAGTGGATGAACCATGTGAATTGGGTTGTGACGGTTTAAGCTTCTGTACGAATTTCAACAATCGCCCAACGGATTTATTCCGCTCGTGCACGCCTCAGGCGGACGAAGCAGCCCGCAACGACGTAACTCTGTGGCAGACCCAACACGAGCTGACCCTGCCGGGCCTCACGCTTTCCCTGAAAAACATTTCGAAATGCTCCCCGAACACATGGAAGGCCGTAGCTTGCACCCTCCAGATAAAACCTTGCTCCCGGCACTACCACGCCAACCAAATCTGCAGAAACGTCTGTTTGGACATCTTAACGCAATGTGTCGACTGGACTAAAACCTCGATAAAACATTCCCCGGAATCAATATGTTCGATGTTATCGCCAGCTGATCCTACAGATTCTTGCGTTTCGTTAGAAAAGTTTTTAACGCCTTCGGAGAATAATTACCCAAGGATTGATGGACGAGTTTCTTCTCCTTGCAAGGGGGATCCTTGCGAGGCTAACGAGATTTGCTCGGTTAATAAGAATTGTGTTCCTGGGAAATCGTGTCTTCCTTACAAATGCACTCAAGGGTGTAAATTAGGGGAAGTGTCTGAATACATGGTCCCTGAGGGAGCGTACGTTAGAATTCCGATTTCTAATAACAACAAAGGCTGTTTAAAGATTTGCAAGTGCACCAAGAGTGGAATAGATCAATGCCAGCCTTTGCCTTGTGTTTTGTTAAGCGGCTGTTGGATGGGCAGCAACAATCAAAGACAGCACGGCGATATTTTCAATTTGGAATGTAACACCTGCAGTTGTTACGCGTCGGAAGTTATTTGTAGCAAGAAGCAATGCGAGAATTCTTTGTTGGGAGGAAGAAACACCGCTTACACTACTCTACCTTGCAATTGTCCTCCGCATTACGTTCCAGTTTGCGGAAGAAACGGAAATATTTATCCTTCTGCTTGTCTAGCAAAGTATGTTAGATGGTTTTTTTGTTATTAAGATTATTAAATTTATGTATTTCTAGGTGTGCGGGATTAAGCGATTCTGATATAGATTACGGCGCTTGTCAAGATCCATGTAAGAATAATCCTTGTCCGATTGGAAAGAAATGTGTTCCACATACTAATGTCTGTTTATCTTTGAAAAACAAACCTTGTACACAATACCAATGCAGTGAGTATACAAATTGCTACTTCTGTCTCCTCAATTCTATCTACTTCTTGAATGCATGCTTCGGACACTGTCCACCCCAGAGATTGTTTACTAATCATTGAGTTTTATAAATCTTTCCTTTTTAGTAAATGGAACAACAAATTGTGGGAACCTTCCGAAAGACCCAGTATGTGACGTGGACAACAAAGAATACCCAAACTCTTGTCTTTTGGCCCACCACAACCGCAAATTTGCCTACCCAGGCCAGTGCTTACAAAACTGCGCCTACGTGGGAGAAGTCTGCGGAATCAACGGCAGAACGTACATCTCCGAATGTGCGGCAATCGCCGATTACGCGATCGTCGATTACAGCGGTCCTTGCATAACAGTGGGCCTTATAACCGACAAGAAAACCATCCAGTGCCAATCAGTTAAATGTAAGCCTTTGCCTAACCCTGATTGCCTAGGCATAACCCCAACAGGAGCTTGTTGTCCAGTTTGTGGAGGAAGCTTAAAACTGCTGTATTCCATGAAGCAAATTAACAGAGCGCTTTACGTCTTGCACAGCAAAAGCACGCAACCTTTGACTTTACGGGCTTTACTCAAAGCGCTCGAAAGACAAATACAAGTAGCTCAATGTTCCCTTAAAGGATACCTTACTGTTGAGCTGGATATTTTAGTTATAGTACAAAGCACAGAGAGGTGGCCAAGTGCCTTGCAATTAGAGGCTTGTATTCGCGAAGCTGAGAAATTAGCTAGTTTAGTTAACAGACAGAGCCCTAGAGTAGCTAGTGAGCTTAGTTTGAGTAGCCTTGTGGCTGCTAGTGTAGTACACACGCAACAAAGCTCCGTGGGTAGTCTTCGGTTTAGTTTTGAGATTTTGGGGCTGCTGTTCCTCGTGGTTTTCAAAGATATGTAATTTGCGGCTTAAATTTATCAGGGTCAGTAAATTCGCGAAGATAATGAATGATATTTATATGAATTTGTTATGGAAATTTGATATAGAACAACTTTACCAATGTTTATTTTTAAATTACATCGAAGCTGTGATATTTAGGGTTTAGATAATTTATAAGAAATATTGTTTAAGTTTATGTAAAAGAAATGTATTCAATTTTAAACAGATTTTGTTAAATTTATGCACAAATTTCAATGATTTTAGTAAAATTTCTGCACTAATTTCAATGATTTTATTAATTATTTTTCAATAGTGCCATAAAGCTCTTAATCTAAACTAGTTTTTATGTACTGAATATATTGTTAAACACCAAAGATGTTGTTGTAAATAATTGAATATTTTGGAGGATTTTCCAAAATTTATGTAAAACACGTTTTATGATTGATTCTCAAAGTGCCAAATATCGAATGTTTATAGATTTTTTTTGTGTAATTATTATTAGATTTACTAGTCTTAAGTACATTTGTATATACATTTTTGTATTATTGTTATATAAATTAAAGTGTGTTTATAATTAGTTTATTTATTATTAATCTTTAAACGATATAATAAAAATAAATAAAAGTTTATCGTTTATTATTTTTATCTACGACCACTTTTGTATGCCACTAATTCGTGTACTATGTAAATACATCATATCACACAAGTATGTAACAGTCCGCGATTAATAATAAGTTATGATTGATAACACACACGTGCGTTTGTTTTACGATTCGTTAATTGGGCGAGAGCTGCCATTACGTGCTGATACGTTCAGCGCCCCCTGTGCCACAATTCAAACTAACGGAAATTGACATTGCGTACTTAGGGTTGCCTATATCTATGAGCACTCATATTCCAGTTTAACCCAAAAAAGTACTAAATAATAAGGTTTTAAGAATGTATTCCTTTTCACTTCTATCAAGTTAAATAATGTCTACTAATAGTTATATATGAAATTAAAACTGTTTGTTTATTATATTGATAAATAATGCACCTAATAAGAAATAAATTTGTTACATCAAACATATTTTTCTTATTAAACAGAAACAAATTGCTGGGGTCGTAGATAAAGTATATCCCAAAATAAAGTAAGGCCCATAACTCGAGTTGTAAGGCAATCACGTACTTGCGGAATTACGCACTCCCCGCTACGCGGATGGTGCGTGACTATTCCGCTCGTACGTAATATGCTTCTTACATCTCTCGTTGCGTAATTTACTATTGTGTTTGTCTGGTAAATGTGTTTCTAGCAACCTAGAGAGCTTGTTTCAAAAAACCTTTGAATTTAAGGAAGTTTAATTTGTCTTTATAATTTTGCTCTTTCGTTTTGGCCTACAAGGGACCACGGGGCTCGTCTTAACTCTCAGCTGGGGCCTTCTGCTTTTTCTTGGCCCATTATGCCTTCATCTTCTGGGCGTGAACTTGCTTCTTCTCATCCGGCCATTCAGATCTGGTAGTAGGCACTACCAGATCTAGGCTTATTGCTTATGAGAGACAGTGGGAAAACTCCCTGCAGGATGGCCTGTCGGTATGAAGTTCGGTTCTCGGTTGTTTGTAATGGGATCTGCAGTTTTTTTATTTTTTTTATTTATTTTTTAAGTACAAAACTTTATTGTAAACAATGCAAAGTACAAATTTCCAATTTAAAGAAAAAAAACACATTCCAGGAATTCAGTCACAAAAAAAAACGTTACTGAATTTCTTCATAGCAAAACTTTGCGTATGACAAAAAATAATCAATTTTCTTCACACATTTCTTCAACTCTTCAGCACCAAGGATCGGTATTTGATTTTCAGTGAATTTTTTATAAAACTTGCCTTCATCCGTTTTTTCGACTCTTACAGCTTTATTACTTAAGGCGTTCCGAAAACCACGGACAAGATCCTCCAGTTCTTCCAGCAGAGGTTCTGCCGCGTACCCTCTGCGCTGAACACGTTGATCGTGGACCAGCTGGGTTGCATGATCATAGCGCAGTGCGAGCCCCTCGTATACGACACCGTCATGAAGATGTTCACCATGATCACGGTGGAGAGCAGCAGCGCGACCTACGCCAACACCACCGACGACAAGATCCAGTACCGGCACGTCTCCGTGGCTGTGATCAACGCTCTAGCCAACATCGCCGCCAACATCCAAGTTGAATCTCTTAACGGGCTACTCGTTACAATGTTGGAACTGTTCGTTCAGCTGGGCTTGGAAGGCAAAAGAGCTTCGGAAGAAAGCCCGGGCGCTACCAAAGCTTCAAGTTCTGCTGGTAATCTAGGACTTTTGATCCCGGTCATAGCTGTCCTATTAAGGAGGTTACCACCGATTAGAAACCCAAAGCCTAGGCTACACAAATTGTTTAGAGACTTCTGGTTGTACTTCGTCATTATGGGATTCACCGATGCTGATTCTGGTAAAACTTAACTTCTTTACTTCCATAAACTTTTCCACGTTTTTTGTTAGGATTGTGGCCGGAAGAAGGGTATGAAGGAGTGCGTGAGATCGCGGTTAAAACTCCAGCTTTGGTCTCGCAAACGTCCAGTCGTTCGGAAATGCGCGAGCTTCAATACACCAGCTCCGTTCGCAACGAGAGCGTCTTTATCAACGAGCTCCACGACCTGCGGCTCCAGATCCTCGAGCTCTTGAAAGGCCCCACGGATGTCACCACCTACGTCAACAAGTTCACGTTCGCTGAATGCTCCTTCTTGCTCAGCGTGTACTGGGTGGAGATGTTACGGGTCACAAACTCCGTCGAGCCGAATTTACAGATCATCATCGTGGAGTACCTGAGCGATTCGGCTCTGCAGAAGGACAAGGCCGGGATGTGGAACTGCGTGTTTTCCGTCGGCGAAAAGGTGTTCGATAAGTTCCTGGAGGTGATGAGGAACAAGCCCAAAGACAGGGCGAGAGAAACCGACCTCGAGGAACAGGCCCAGTTCCTGCTGGTCAACTTCGCCAATAAGTTCCTTTCGTTGCTCATCGATAAATTTCCTCATCTCTTGAGGAACAAAAGGTAAATTCGTTCGAGGTAAGGCTTACTTTGTCATTGCGGCGTTTTTAGGGTTCTTTGGACGATATTGGATATCCTCCAAGTCTTGTCGTCTTCCTTGCACCTTGACCCGAATCAAGAGCATCCTGTTTTGAAAATACCAAAGACTACTTATTCCATACAACTGATGGATACTTTGGATGCAAGAGAGGTAACTACAAAACAACACAACTCAACAACACGGTTTCACTTTTCTTTTCCTTTCTAGAGTATTGAGAAGATTTTGCGGCGAACGCGGAACGTATTCTATAGGAAGCGATACAGTGGGAGCCGCAATGGGCGCGGTCCCACGTCCACGAGTACGTCAACTTGACCCAGTCCGCGGGGCATGATCAAGCAGGTCTCTCAATATTGCCCTCATAACATCACCATTACCATCACGTTGACATCCGGCATGTTGGACAAACGGCCCAAATGTGTGAAGAACGACGCCGCAAAGTTCGTCAGTTTGTTAACGCTACGATCAAAATACAGTGGAGAAGTAAGGTCGAATAACTATAAACCCAGATTTGTTTCTAAGTGTTTCTTGTAATTGACTGGCGTTTTGTGGGGATTTGCACCCTGACTAGTTGACCGAGAGGCTTTTGGAGAACGTCTGGTCGGCTTGCAAGTCGAGATCGGAGATCGCGCACTGCGAAGCCGTTTGGCGCACGACCGCGATGCTGATCTCGATGCCCGAGCTCAACAGGAAGCTGCACTGCATCACCAGTTCCCAAGTCGAACTGTTCACCGTGGACGTCATGACCACGGCCGTCGCCTGCTGGCAGTGGCTCGCCAAGACGTCGACCTGAGGTTCTTGCAGGAGATGCTCTCCGCCTGGTGCTACACTGTCCAAAAACGAATGGGATTGTTTTCTTTGCTCAAGGCAGAGATTCGCCCGTTTGCTTATTATGAAGGTGAGCATTTACATGGTTTCGCTCTTCCACATCACCAATATCATGTTGTGTAGCCATTGTGCAAGTTCTGATTGTATCTGTTCCTGGGGCCTTGATATTCTAAAATTGTGGATGATCTCTATAACTTCTGCTAGTGTTGGGCCTTATATATGAGGTTCAGTGGTGCTATATCCTGGTTCACTTTCTGGTGCTGGTTGTTCAGTATGTGGAAGTGTTCTTGCCATCTCTTTAGGATTTGGACCTGTTTTGTAAATACCTGTCCTTGCCACATTGTGCTATATTGGATCGAGAGTTCGCGCTGCCGCGCGTATGTTGTCTTGATTTATCTGCCTGCTTCGCGGCGGGCAACCTAATCTCAGCGGGGTTAAACCAACGGTCCTTAAGTCTGAAGTCACGTAACAGAATTTTGATGCCATCTTTTGGAACTTTTGACATTACCCTTTCAAGCTTGTTCTAAAATTTTTCGGGATACTTCTTGTTGCCTATATTTGTGGGGGCATGTGCGTTTATCAAGGTATATATTTTTTATTGGCGCACTGAATTCTCATGGTCATGAGACGATTGCTGATAGAGTTGACTTCTTTGATTGAGTTCAGTATACTTTGTTTTACTACGAAGCTCATAAGTAATGCGGATCCGTTTAGCTTTATTACTTACGGCGTTCCGAAAACCACGGACAAGATCCTCCTGTTCTTCCAGCAGAGGTTCTGCCGCGTGCCCTCCGCGCTCAACACGTTGATCGTGGATCAGCTGGGTTGCATGATCATAGCGCAGTGCGAGCCCCTCGTATACGACACCGTCATGAAGATGTTCACCATGATCACGGTGGAGAGCAGCAGCGCGACCTACGTCAACACCACCGACGACAAGATCCAGTCCCGGCACATCGCCGCCAACATCCAAGTTGAATCTCTTAACGGGCTACTCGTTACAATGTTGGAACTGTTCGTTCAGCTGGGCTTGGAAGGCAAAAGAGCTTCGGAAGAAAGCCCAGGCGCTACCAAAGCTTCAAGTTCTGCTGGTAATCTAGGAGTTTTGATCCCGGTCATAGCTGTCCTATTAAGGAGGTTACCACCGATTAGAAACCCAAAGCCTAGGCTACACAAATTGTTTAGAGACTTCTGGTTGTACTGCGTCATTAAGTGATTCACCGATGCTGATTCTGGTAAAACTTAACTTCTTTACTTCCATAAACTTTTCCACGGTTTTTGTTAGGATTGTGGCCGGAAGAATGGTTGAAGGAGTGCGTGAGATCACGGTTAAAACTCCAGCTTTAGTCTCGCAAACGTCCAGTCGTTCGGAAATGTGCGAGCTTCAATACACCAGCTCAGTTCGCAACGAGAGCGTCTTCATCAACGAGCTCCACGACCTGCGGCTCCAGATCCTCGAGCTCTTGAAAGGCCCCACGGATGTCACCACCTACGTCAACAAGTTCACGTTCGCTGAATGCTCCTTCTTGCTCAGCGTGTACTGGGTGGAGCTGTTACGGGTCACAAACTCCGTCGAGCCGAATTTACAGATCATCATCGTGGAGTACCTGAGCGATTCGGCTCTGCAGAAGGACAAGGCCGGGATGTGGAACTGCGTGTTTTCCGTCGGCGAAAAGGTGTTCGATAAGTTCCTGGAGGTGATGAGGAACAAGCCCAAAGACAGGGCGAGAGAAACCGACCTCGAGGAACAGGCCTAGTTCCTGCTGGTCAACTTCGCCGATAAGTTCCTTTCGTTGCTCATCGATAAATTTCCTCATCTCTTGAGAAACAAAAGGTAAATTCGTTCGAGGTAAGGCTTACTTTGTCATTGCGGCGTTTTTAGGGTTCTTTGGACGATATTGGATATCCTCCAAGTCTTCGTATTCCTTGCACCTTGACCCGAATCAAGAGCATCCTGTTTTGAAAATACCAAAGACTACTTATTCCATACAACTGATGGATACTTTGGATGCAAGAGAGGTAACTACAAAACAACACAACTCAACAACACGGTTTCACTTTTCTTTTCCTTTCTAGAGTATTGAGAAGATTTTGCGGCGAACGCGGAACGTATTCTGAAGGAGGCGATACAGTGGGAGCCGTATCGCGGTCCCACGTCCACGAGTACGTCAACTTGACCCAGTCCGCGGGGTATGATCACGCAGGTCTCTCAATATTGCCCTCATAACATCACCATTACCATCACGTTGACATCCGGCATGTTGGACAAACGGCCAAAATGTGTCAAGAACGACACCGCAAAGTTCGTCAGTTTGTTAACGCTACGATCAAAATACAGCGGAGAAGTAAGGTCGAATAACTATAAACCCAGAGTGTTTCTTGTAGTTGACTGGCGTTTTGTGGAGATTTGCACCCTGACGAGTTGACCGAGAGGCTTTTGGAGAACGTCTGGTCGGCTTGCAAGTCGGGTTCGGAGATCGCGCAATGCGAGGCCGTTTGGCGCGCAACCGCGATGCTGATCTCGATGCCCGAGCTCAACAGGAAGCTGCTGCACTGCATCACCAGTTCCCAAGTCGAACTGTTCACCGTGGACGTCATGACCACGGCCGTCGCCTGCTGGCAGTGGCTCATCACGGCTAGCCAAGACGTCGAGCTGAGGTTCTTGCAGGAGATACTCTCCGCCTGGTCCTACACTGTCCAAAAACGAATGGGATTGTTTTCTTTGCCTAAAGCAGAGATTAGCCCGTTGACTTATTATGAAGGTGAGCATTTACATCGTTTCGCTCTTCCACATCACCAATATCATGTTGTGTAGCCATTGTGCAAGTTCTGATTCTGTATCTGTTCCTGGGGCCTTGATATTCTCCAAATAGTTGATGATCTCTATAACTTCTGCTAGTGTTGGGCCTTATATATGAGGTTCAGTGATGCTATATCCTGGTTCACTTTCTGGTGCTGGTTGTTCAGTCTGTGGAAGTGTTCTTGCCGTCTCTTTAGGATTTGGACCTGGTTTGTAGATACCTGTCCTTGCCACAACGGTCCTTGCCACATTAAGCTATATTGGATCGAGAGTTCGCGCTGCCGCGCGTATGTTGTCTTGATTTATATGTCCGCTCCGCGGCGGGCAACCTAATCTAAGTGGGGTTAAACCAACGGTAGTTAAGTCTGAAGTCACCTAACAGAATTTTGATGCCATCCTTTGGAACTTTTGACATTACCCTTTCAAGCTTGTTCTAAAATTTTTCGGGATACTTCTTGTTGCCTATATTTGTGGGGGCATGTGCGTTTATCAAGGTATATTTTCTATTGGCGCACTGAATTCTCATGGTCATTTGACGATTGCTGATAGAGTTGATTTCTTTGATTGAGTTCAGTATACTTTGTTTTACTACGAAGCTCATACCAAGTAATGGGAATCCGTTTAGAATGTTTTTGTCTGTTTTACTCTTGATTATACGAGTTATAGTTTCCATAGTCCAAAGTAAATCGAGCAAAGATAAGATTTTTTGCCGATCAAGTTTTGTGACTAAATTTAGTAATTTTCCTGGTTGAATCAAAGTGTTGATATTGAATGTACAAATGCACGAGGGGGTTTTGTGGGACAGTTTTCCAGAGAGCTCCGATCCTCTCCCACACTTCCGTGATTGTCCAGGCTCCCCAGAATCCTAAAGCCTGATTGCTGTCTCAGTGAGACGAGTGGATTGGTTACCACTTCGGGTATTGTTGTTATTGCGCTCAGGAATCGTGTTTGGCTTATGATAGGGGTTCCAGCAATGGTATTTCCAACCAGGAATTGTTAGTTCCTGAAGCAAACAATCTCCGCCGCACCCACAACGTGTCAGACACGAACCAGGAAGCCGGTGGATACTACTCAGACGCGCCTCGACTTTAGCCAGGCTTTTCTTTTACTATCCCGAAAAGCACGAATGCCTCTTCTGCCATTTCCGGCGTACCGATGATCTTCATCTCCGCCTTCACTGCCACTGAGGTCTTCACTTTGACCCTGCCAAGGGGTCACTTTTAGTTCACTTTCACTTTCCTTTTTAGTTAACAAATTTATCAAAGCTTAGCGAATTTAAATAATATCAGAATTTATTAACGGACCAAGTAAATACCAAACAAACTTTATTTTTCTCTAATTTGATAATAATTTGATTATGATTATTTCACGGACCACCGGTTACTGACCGCTGGCCTATTCCCTCTATTCTAGAATAGAATAAGTAATTTACGTCTTGTCTGTCTATCTCTCCGTTATTGTCATCGGTCTTGCCTCTATGTATAAAACTTAAGTAAACACTTTTCTCGGGCTTCCTCTAATTTGATTTTAAGTGAATTTGTCGAAAACGAAATCTCCCGCATTTCCACCTCAAACGTAATTAGATTCAGACGGACGGTTTCCACATAAATACAAAAAACCTAATAAAACCTGCGTAAATCAAATCTGTTCGAAAAGCGTTAAAACTGCTTTATTTACAGAAACATCTCGAAATAAAATTTCCCAATCAATCCGTAAAACCAATTTAGTTTTGTTGCTCTAAATATTCCATTAGTTAAAAGCTAATTTCGTTCATTATTACACGCGACTATCGTATATATACTAATCGTCGTCGTCGAAATATACTAATCGGGTAAGGTACCGTAAGGTTTTTTCCTTTTTCTTCAAAAACTCCGTTCCTCTTCCGCGTCGAAACGGGAAATTGTCATTTTCTGTTGTAAAACTGAACGGGCCTTCGACCCGTGTCCGTCTGTCCCACGCAAGTACCACACGGCATCCTCCAGGTGCCAAAAACAGGAGATCGTTTCTAGCACATTTGAGGAGCAATTTTAGCCCGTGGCTCAATTTTTTTACTGCGCCCTCTTGCCGCGTTGATTTCACGTTTTTTGACGTCATACGGAAAAGTACGCGACCGTCGGTTCACCCGGTGCGGCGGAAAATGTAAGCGAAAAAAAACCGTTTTTTCCATCACTGTTGTGGACGCCGTTCTCTTGATAGAAGAGCGCCGTGTCTCCAAACTGGTTCGTTCGATGCGAGATATTTACCCGCAACCGGCGGTGGAAGAATCTGGTACCTTCGGCATCCTTTTCCCGCTCGGGGTCAATTTTAACACAAAAATCGGAAAAACGCGGTGTTTTTTTCACCTAATTTGCGGGGATCCCTCTCCTGGGATACCCAACAGTCGGATCGGGACCGGACCGGCACCAATCGATTCGGCATAGTGCCTTTAAGTTTGTTTTGGAGTTTACTTGCGATTGCGCACTGGATGGCGCCGGGACGCCCGAAAAACCATGTTTTGCAGACGTACGCGAGAATCCTCCGGGATTCGCTAAATTAAACAGCAGGGCGTCGCGGTGGTGATTTATAAATAGAGAACGAAAGGGTATATAAGGCGATAGTAACGACGCACCGCTCGATCTCATTTGGGGTCTCGACGCCCGTCCAAACTCGACACGAATTTTTCAAAATTGAGCAAATTGAAACCTTCAATATTCGGTGAAATGTTTTAGAATTGTATTGCTCTTTTCAGGAATTATAGCCCCACGTGTCTACTTTCGAACCACACCTCTCTCGGCGCATTACACCTCCGGGGACATTCCGCAGGCCCCAATTCGCAAAGTCACTTTTTTTCACCTCTTCAAACGGAAACGCTTAAAAGAACATTTACATTTCCAGTCCGACAAGTGCATGCCCGGTGAAAAGGCCAACAGTATGGCGTTTGAATTTCTCAAATCCATCAACGGCTTCGCACTCCAGGTCAAAAAAACTAAGACCATTGCTTGCCGCGGAATCGCAAATTTACACTTACAGCTGATCATTTTGACACTATTTTCGCTCAGGTTATGTGGAAATGTCATTGTTGAAGTTTATCCGTTTATGATTATTCGTGTGCTTGTGGAAAGATAAAATTAAAGAAAAGAATTTAAATCAAAATTCTGATTTTTCTGATTCTGATTTCAATGTTAGGTTGAAATTCAAATAAAATTCAAAGAGATATCTTGAAATCTCTAAATTGCAGATTCCGGCGACTCTGGCTCTTGATTAGCAACACATAGCAACATCAAAATTCGGTCACTTTTCTTTTAGCAGATTCTTAAAATTCAGAACATTTTACATCAGAAACAGTTGCTTCCCTTCACATTTGAATTCCAAAATTTATTTCATAATCCGCGATATTTACGAGTTTTTTTTAAGAATAATTGGAGCTTTTAAATTGAATTTATATACCAACGGTACAACACGCGTCTTCCTCGAATCTATATCAACAGAGTTATTGGCGAAAAGCTGTCAGTTTTACCATTTCACAGCGGAAGGAACAGCCATTTCAATATTTATTGACATTTTCGATTCAAATTCGAATACAACTCATCAAGTTCTATTAAAATATGTTGTATATCGATAGAGTAAACTTTCCTCTGCCAGCGGAGCAAATTTACTCATTCCTTTGCAAACCGTTTTACCAGGATTTTTTTTAAATGCAATTCATTTGCCAAGATTCGGGGTGGTTAGCAACGGTTGCATAATCATCTCCGCCCCACATAAGTTTCCGTGGTAAATGGTGTCCGGGAAAATTTTATTTCTCAGATTTGTTAAAGTTGGAAAATTCTATATTAGAAACAATTGAATATTCCAGCAAATTCACACTTTTACGTGAGTAAAAGTAAGCTCGGCCATATTTAGAGAGTTTTAGAGTTTTTACTGATTTTATAGAAGAAAACTATTGTTTTACAAATTTCTGATTGGAGATTCGTGATTCGGCTAATTTTACATGGGGGACGATGTAAGTTTTTCGGTCATCTGGTGATTTAAAATCCATTTTCCAAACGGTGAGAATTACGAGTTTTCTACAAGAATAGTTAAAAATTACACATTTAATTTGGAATCTAAAGGTGTATACCGCGACTTCCTAGCGTGTATAAGAAAAGAGTTATTGTTGAAAAAACGGTCAGTTCTACCACTTCACGGCCGAAGCCATCTCGAAATTTATCCGGATTTTCTTTTTAAAATCGAATAGTGCACATTGAGGCCTATTGAAATGTGCTACATGAACTTTTTGCGGCCGATAGCCTCGACATGCCGAGCGTTTAAGAATGTCGTGTACTTTTCTGCTTCATCTTCGAAAAATCATATGCCTCATTTCCTTGGGTTTGCAAGAAATAATTTTAACACAGATCTATAAAACACATTAATTTCATCGCTCCGCTGTTAATTGTTTGGTCATGGGATTTTTTTTCATTCAACTCCGAATTTTCCATTTCCATTTAAACCTTTGTAAAATGTAAAACCAAATTCAGAGAAGGGGTACCCATTGAAAAAAATATTACTTTTCACATTTGTGACAAAACCAAAAGACTTTATAAAATTTGCAAAGAATGCTTATTTGTAGATATCAGAATTCCACATACGGTGCACCAAATCCCTATTTTCTGTTTCGAGGCTCTGCAGAGATATTTGCCAAATTCCTCCAAAACTAAAATAATTTGCCGCGTCGTCCCCGATGGCAGCGGAACATTGAATTTTCGTCCGAGTGTACTTTTTATAGGCATCCATGTACAGTAAAAATTTCGTTGGAATCGTTTGAGGTTTAATGCATTTTTTTCCCTATTTTTGAGTATTTTGAAATTTCCGCGTTCGGTTTTGGATAAAATTCGTGATTGACAGGTTTGATTTCCTTAAAAAATAGCCTTTATGATTTCCACCCCACGCAGAACAATAAAATTGTACACATTTATACACAGGGCATCGTTCTATGAAATAACTTTGTCAATTTTGCAAAATATTTTATTTGGCGGCGGCCGTCCCTCTTAAAGCCAAACCGGAAAAGAAAACAATAAATTCAAATATCTATAGGTTGATAACTGTAACAGATTTGTACAGAATTATTTCAGTTCTATATAGAACATACATTTTTCTATAGAAATTGATATTTTGACATCTTCGCGATTCTACCCTCAGGCTTCTGCCCTCAAATTCATACCATTACAGAGAGTAATAAATTCTAATAACGATACTTTGAATTGAAAAATTACTATTTATTATTTAAATTCTAAGTTTTTACAACTAATTAAAGGCAATTAACAGTCGCGTACCATACTTTTTAACAAATGACTATAGCTTCAAAAGTTTAATTGGTACATTAAAAAATCTTTCAGTTCTATATAGACTATCCATTTTCTATTTTTCGTTTTGGTATCTTTGACGCCGATAGCCTTGCCGCAGGATTTAATTAAAAAACTATATATTGAAATTTTTCAAAGCTTTTCTGATTCCTACCAAACTTGCGTATAACACTGCTCGATAAAGCAGATTTTCTAAAGTGTGCAATTTTTATACTTCCAGATCAAACATTGTGCCCGCGTGACCTCTCGATCCATAATAAAATAAAGTAGCAAGAGGTGTTGTTAAATCTAGGTTAGGTTAGAACACCTCGATCTAAAATATGCTAAAGTGGCAAAGTCTGTTGGCCTAACTTAGGTTGGGTTATATACCGCAAAGCGTCAGAAAAATTAAGACAAACTACAAGCGCGACAAGCGGTAACGCGACCCAAGAGATCAAAAATAAGATAAAGCTGTATAGTTGAATGTTGGTTTAACCTAGGTTAACCTATTAGGTTACATGTCGCAAAGCGCCAGATAAATCCAGACCACATACGCATCCCTCGAAGTGAAACCGGAACTGATACTAATAGATTCAAATAGCAACAAATTGAAAACTGTAATAGATATAATAAAAACTTCAGATCTATTAAGATCAGAGATAATTCTATTGAAGCAATTTGGTCATTTTGGAATTTTCGTGGTCGATAACCTTGACACTGGATTTTTTAAATAAAGAAATACATGAAAATCAAGTCAACGTTGACAATCTGACGTTAATGTTGACTAATTTATTGGTAATTATTTTTTTAATTGGTAATTAATTTATTGGTAATAAGTGTTGCTAATTGTCTAAAAGCAAACTTACTATAATTTGAGAAGTGATATTGGAAATCAAGAGTTGCCAACCTTCATAAAAGGAGGTTACTATATATGATGAAGTGACGTTAGTAACTAAGGTTTACAACGTTGACGAAAAAAACTCTTAACAGCTGATTTTTTCTGACTTGGTTATGTTATCAGCCAAACTTGACAACAACAACGAAACTTCCACAAATAGTTGGTGAGATTTTGTCGAGTATGTTGGTTACTCAACAACACAAGTTACCAACTTGATAAAAACAATATATGTTGGTTATGTTGAACGTAAAATTGACAAGTTGACAACATCAACGTAACTTATTTAATTAAAAGGTTATGACATTTTTAGTGAGATTTTCAGTAACTTTTACGCCACAGCTGATTTTTTTTTTGTCCATGTAAACCTTAATAACTAACATCACATCGTTAGATATAGAAACTTTTTGTAGGGTTTTCAGGTTTTCATTTCTAATATCACTCCTTTAATTATATTTAATTATAGTAAGTTTGATTTCACACAATTGTCAATCACATCACATATTTGAAAATGTATTATACAATTCCACCCCCATCAATTATTCCACCTTTAACAACTATTCCATTATTTTCAACTCTTCCATCCACAAAAACTATTCCATTCCGAAAAATACGATCCACATGTACTAGTGTAATACTAATATAATTAAATTACAATTACAGAATATTTGTTATTTTCTGTTATTTTTTCTTAATTATTATACTGTTTCTGTCTTAAAATCCAGATTGCAATGATGATCGCCAACATTCGAACCGGATAGGCACCCGCAGAAGTAGAAGTCTTAATTATTACACGCAACTATTACATGTAATACCAATATAATTAAATTACAGTTACAAAATATTTGATATTTTTCTATTTCTGATTCTTAAGGTGCCGTACTCTGTGAAAGCGTAGGCAACCTCTC
Source organism: Phosphuga atrata (assembly GCA_944588485.1). NCBI lineage: Eukaryota > Metazoa > Arthropoda > Insecta > Coleoptera > Silphidae > Phosphuga > Phosphuga atrata. The sequence continues at coordinate 6,749,572 of OX155893.1, read as the reverse complement.
TCGCATTATTGTGAAACGCATTATCCAATAATATACGGGACCTAGCAGTTTATCGCCGGTTCCGAACGGCACTACCCAATTTGAGAAGTTTTTACTAGGCAGAATTACTCGTGGTAGTTTGCCCTTGCTTTCCACGAGGTGGCCACAGCATAGTTCCGTGAAAAATGTTCACGGTTAGTCCGGGGATTGAACCCGGGATCTCATGTATAGCAGCTAGCCTTTATTTATTAATTTTTCTTAATTATTACAATGTTCAGATTCCAGTATGCGAAATCGTCAATTAAAACTATGCCGTAAATTACTTCAAATTAAAGGATATTACTTCAGTAACATCAGACTCCCTTTTTTTTCACTAACCAATGTGGGTCCAGGGGGGTTAGCCCTTAAAACACTGCGGCCCATTGACCAATTATATTTCCCCACATTGTGTCGTTCATGCAAATAGATCCAGTCTTCTATCAGGTCCAGGATTCTATGTGCCATGTTTTTCACGGGGACTCTCTCAGCTGTAATATCAAGCTTGTGTCTCCGACGTGCAATTGCTTCACAGTGGAAGATTATATGGGCAGTAGTTGCGTCCTCCTCATAGCATAACCTGCATAAAGCTTCATCCTTCCAGATACCCATCTTATGCAGGTGTTCTCGTAGTGGGCAGTGTCCTGTAAGTAGGCCTACCACAATTGCGATCTGCTTCCTTGGTAGTTGCAGGATTTCAGCAATTTCAGAGTTTCCGATAGGTTTACTAACATTCGTTTTTTGTGTGTCAGACCATTCAAATTCCACTGTAGACGGTGCTTTAATTATTACACTGTTTCTGTTTTAATTATTATACACGCAACTATTACATGTAATACTAATATAATTAAATTACAGTTATTTTTCTGTAATATTGATGTAAGGCGATAATATCTTTTGAAATGTTTTGGAATGATTTTTAAAATGTATTTCTTTAGAAAATATGTTGTTCCATCAACGCTAAAAGTTAAATTTGTCGTAATAAATGGCAACAACCGTTTGATGTTGTGTTATGGCAATGGTGTCAATATGTATAACACGTTTGAGTGGAGAGTGCGATGTGACCCTTCTCCTGATAATTGACTGCTCAGAAAGCGCGCGGGCGGTGATAACTTTGCATAATAATTAAAACGCCGGCGTCGGCGCCACTTAATTGCTCAAATGCGTCGTTAGGATTGGAAAATTTATCAATCCAAAAATATATCCTAAATTACAAAAAAACGTTTCAGTTTTATCCAAATAATTTATAGCCCGAAATTCGTATAACTTATTTAAATAAATAAAAAGGGGGATTTTGCAAAAGATTAGTTTGAATGTTATCTCTGTAATATTTATTTGTTAAAAATCGAATGTGAAATGGAAATCCCTAGTATTTGATGCAAATTACAAAGTTAATTATTATTAGTTAATTATTAAAACTTAATTTAAGAAATACAAACTTAAAACAAACGCAACACAGCCTGAATATATAAATATATTCATCCTTTCCAATAACAATTACAACAATTGTTATAGAGCTCCGGAAAGGCTGAATATATTTATATATTCAGGCTGTGTTCCCAATTCTAATTTAAGAAACCATTTATGCCTTGTTCGGCATATTTTAGAAAATTAATTTTTCAGCGCTCTTTCTCTTCCAGCATTGCTAATATGAATTTGCAAATAATATTCTTAGTATGCCCAGACCCAGACGTAGTTTTAATAAACTCATTTATAAGAATTGTGTGGATCATTAATTGCTTATGGTTAATTAATATTCAAAAAAGTTATAATAATTATTTGGCTTGGTTGGCGAAAAATCTACAAATCTGTCGACCCATTCTTGATTATGGACATGCAATTACCTCGACCAATAATAAATGTAGACGAACCCTTGAGGTCGCAGAGCGAATCGCATTACGTCTCATCACCAAACTCAGACATCCAAACAACCCTCTCCACAACCCCTACAACGAACTTATATAGACCTATAGACCCTATAGACAAACCCGAGTCCCTCCACTTGCTGACAGACATAACAGACTTAGGAAAAAGTTTAGAAACAACCCCATGACGTTCAACATCCTTGACGAACTTCGCTTTAAACGTCCATCTAAACATTCTAACAGACAATACCACTCCAAAACTCTTCTTGGATCATTAGGGTAGGCGTCCACATTTCCGCATCGTACGTATCGGACGCATCGCATCAAACGGATTATTTTTTACAGCGCGTCCAGCGTCCACAGATTGAAAAAGGAGAGAAGACTGCATGCAACATCAAAGAGCAAAGAACAAACTACAGTGGACAATAACGGGGAATACAAGAAATCCATAGCAGAACGACTAGGACACGGTAACATCCAGGAAATGAGTATAGAAACCTTGAGCAATGAAATCGTAACATCGATACAAGAGGCAAAACAGATACATGGTACGAAACTGAACAGGGAAGAAGGGAAACTATCAGCAAACACACGACAACTTATGAAACAAAGGCGAGAAAAACTACAAAAGCACCTACTACATACAGACCAGCTGAGAACACTAAATAAAGAAATATCAAAGGCCGCAAGGAAAGATATTAGAAATTATAACAAAACACGGATAGCGAAGACTATCGAAGAGAACAAAAGCATGAAAGTACTGAGACAGAAAATAACACCTGGAAAAGCAGAAATTACCAAACTCGAGGACCAAAACGGGCAAACTATCAGGAACAAAGAAGAGATCCTGGACATCGTAAAACGCTTCTATTCATCAATCCATCCCCCAAATTTTAAATCAAGAATCAGAAGATCTACCGGAGATAACCCAAGAGGAAATCTCAAAATCAATTACGGAAATGAAAAATAACAAGGCGCCCGGGGAGGATGATATTGCGATCGAACAGATTAAGGAAGGGGGAGTCGAGCTATTAGAAGCCATAAAGAGTTTATTCAACAAATGTCTCACGGAAGGAATAACACCAACAGCATGGGACAATGCAATCATTGTTATTATACACAAAAAGGGAAACACGGCTGGCCTAAAAAACTACAGGCCAATAAGCCTGCTTTCGCACCTCTATAAACTCTTCACCAAAATCATAACTAGACGCCTCACAACCAAACTTGACCTTTATCAACCGCCTGAACAAGCAGGATTCAGAGCCGGATACGGAACGAACGACCACCTGCAAACCATCAAAACCGTAATAGAGAAATGTGTCGAATACAACAAGCCACTCGTCCTTGCCTTCGTGGACTACGAGAAGGCATTTGACTCTATCAACCACAATGAGATGTTTAAGGCACTGGCGAATTGCCGAATAGACCATAGGTACTCGGAGACTCTACAGTACATATACAAAAATGCTACCGCATGCGTTAAACTACACGAAAAAACGAACAGATTCAGAATACAACGCGGCGTCCGACAAGGTGACACCATCTCGCCTAAACTATTTACAAACCTCATGGAGTACATGTTCAAGACCATAGAACTAGAAGATATGGGCATAAACATCAATGGCGAAAACCTCAACCATCTACGGTTCGCAGACGACATTGTGCTAATTTCGGATAGCCTAGATAATGCTTAAGAAGCTGGCAGAACAATCACGAATAGTCGGCCTTAAAATAAACATCTCGAAAACGGAATTTATGACCAACCTAGTACCTTCCCGAAACTTTATAATGGAAGGGATTGAGATCCGGCAAGTCACCTCATGCAAGTATCTAGGCCTCGAGATTAAAATCGGCAGAGACAACCAGACACATGAGATTGGAAGGAGACTAAGACTAACGTGGGCAGCCTACGGAAAAGTAAAACACATTTTCAAATCCGACATCCCCAACTGCCTAAAACGTAAGGTGTTTGACCAGTGCATCCTACCAGTCTTAAACTACGGAGCGGAGACTCTAACACTCACACAAAAGTCCGTCCAAAAGATCAGAGTGGCGCAACGAGCCATGGAACGTTCCATGCTCGGAATTACATTGCGAGATAAAGTGCGGAATGAAGTACTAAGACAGCGATCTGGGGTTAGCGATGCAATTGAAGTAATAACCAAACTAAAATGGAACTGGTCCGGGCATGTCGCAAGGATGCCAAACAACAGATGGACCAAAAAGATCCTGGAATGGCGACCTAGACAGGAGGCATACAGAAGTAGAGGACGCCCACCCACCCGATGGACAGACGATGTGAAACGCATCGCCACCAACTGGATGCAAGAAGCACAAGATAGAAGTAGATGGAAGATGTTAAGAGAGGCCTATGTCCAGCAGTGGACGAGACAGGCTGAATAAGGAAGAAGAAGAAGAAGTCCACAGTATCGGCAGCATCGGATCTGCCGACGCAATTACTAGCAAGTACCATATTCCATATGACGTCATCGGCACGTATCGGAATAGCCGACGGGTAGATTCGTGCGATCCGTACGATGCGGAACAGTGTACGCACTTGTATTACTTTCTATGGAAAGAATACTGTGATCGGTTTTGATGCGATGCGTCCGATACGTACGATGCCTAACTGTGGACGCGTACCTTTAGAGGACGACTGACTCATTCTCGTCCAATTTTTCGACTGTTTTTTCAATTTATGCTCAATATATCTGTTCATATCCGGCTGAAAGACCGCGTGTCGATGGCCAATTGTTGTAATTGAATTTGTTTGCATTTATAAGTATAACAAAAAAGATGTTTTATTGTAAATATTATCCAAAATATTTATCAGAAAAATCAGTTTCAAAATTCTTGCTACACAACACAACTACAACAAAAAGACAGTAGAAGGAAGGAACAAACAACATAAGTTAAACAAATTTTATAAATTCCCAAACCTCATACTTACCAAATTTAAGCGAAAGAAAAAATCAATAAAATTACAAACAAAATAGGATGCGGTTTAGCCACATATAATGTTTCAACAAGAAAGTTCTTCACAAAATCAACACCTAAAATGAATTGTTCAAAATCGGCCAGAAGCCCTATATGCCATGGAGTGTCTTTCCTTGAACCGAAGAGGTCTGGTAGAGAAATTCGAAATCAGAGAGAGGAGATCCTCAGGAAGATCCTAGGCCCGGTAAAGAAGATGGGGAATTCCAAAGGCGGCTTAACTCTGAGCTCTACGAACATATTGAGATGCTTTCTGACTGTGCAAGGAAAAGAAGGGTAGCTTTCTATGGCCACGTTGCAAGATTGCCTCCAAACTGGCTAGCCAACCGTCTGTTCACCTTCTGGCAGAACAAGAAGGTTCGTACCACTTGGTTGACAGAAACCGAGCAGGATATTAAAGAAATGGGAATAACAAATCTCCTAAACAGACAGTCTGTGAGACGCACCCTGAAGGAAGTCTGTGGATTTCAGAAAAAACCCCGAAGGAAAGGAGGAGGTACCTTTCCTTCGGGACAGAAGAGAGAAAAGAGTTACACCGCCAGAAGATGCGACAATACTGGGCAAAGATCAAAGCCCAACAGTTGAAAGTTTTGCTAACACAACTACCCCCATGACATTAAAGCTGATTAAAAGCTGATGAAAGCTGACTAAAAATAGACCTCACATCCTCTTTAGCGTGGGGCACCTTAGACCTTACACCCTATTAAGCGTGGGGTTACATAGACCTCACACCCTGTTTAGCGCGGGGTTACATACACCTCACACCCTGTTTAGCGTGGGGTTACATAGACCTCACACCCTGTTTAGCGTGGGGTCACCTAGACTTCACACCCTGTTTAGCGTGGGGTTACATAGACCTCACAGCCTGTTTAGCGCGAGATCACATATACCTCAAACCCTGTTTAGCGTGGGGTTACATATACCTCACACCCTGCTTAGCGCGGGGTTACATAGATCTCACACCCTGTTTAGCGTGGGGTCACATAGACCTCACACCCTGTTTAGCGTGGGGTTACATAGACCTCACACTCCTGTTTAAAGTGGATGCAAGTAGATGAAGAGTGGATGCAAGTAGATGAAAAGTGGATGCAAGTAGATGAAGAGTGGATGCAAGTAGATGAAAAGTGGATGCAAGTAGATGAAGAGTGGATGCAGATAGATGAAAAGTGGATGCAAGTAGATGAAAAGTGGATGCAAGTAGATGAAAAGTGGACGCCAGAAAATTGAACTCTTTGGTATTTATATAAATGAAAAAAATTAATACGATCTGGGTCGCAGACAAGTTTAAGAAATTTCGCTTACACATTGGAAATTATTCAGATAAATATCATAGGAAATATGTGGTCTGTATAGTCTTGTGCGTACTTGTTCGACCTTGTTCGGTATTGTCCGATCTTGTCCGGCCTAAAACCGATAATCTCATTTGAATCAATCCGTAATATCCGTTTGCAATCAATTATGTATGCATACATGATTCTCCGCTACCCACCCGCAACTCATTTTAAATTATCCCCGCTTGTCTGTCTAATCTAGTCTGTCTAGTCTAGTCTCTATTCTCTATTCTTGCCTGGTGTTATCAGCATTAGACGTCCGGTCGCGCCTAATCGACTACCGATAAATCAAAATCTTAATATCTTCATTAAATTAAACGAAAAACAATCCTAAGAAATTGTTTAGATCGCGCTTCATAATTTATTAGTTCCACATGTGTTTACAGAGAGGATTGTTCTCAGTGCTAGACACTCGGTACTATCTAGACGTGTAGATACATAAACCAGATAATGTTTTGGAATGTTAAATATTTATTTTAAAATATCTTAAACTATGTAGACACATATTATAGTTCGTTTTACCACTCCATCAGTGGTGATAAGACACCTCACTGTGGGCACCCTCGAGTTCTGGAGATCTTGATGATCACTTTTCCCACTTGTGTCTCCGCCGTTCTAGTTCTTAAACTAAACTTCTCTGATATCCAACTAACCACCCCTGATACTTAGGCAACTCAGAGCACGTATAATCTCCTCCCTTCACAGACATACACCCTGCAACCTATTTTGAATTTTCCCGCTATCCGCCATGCACGTATCTTGCAGCGCCATCTACACATACTCGCTCGGACACGTTCATAACTATTTTGTATATGATTTCCCCATAAGGGACTTCGTGCTAGATTTACATGTAAATCTCCATAAGGGGCATCGTGCTAGATTTACATGTAATTTCTCCCATAAGAGGCTAGATTTACATGTAAATCCCATAAGGAGGAGGTGGTTCCAGAAGGAATCATCTTTCCCTACTAACCAACATTTATAAATATCCAAATTTTCTACAAAAACCAAAATGTTTAATGGTGGCAACCTCGTAGCGTCTCTGAAGGTAATCAGACTGAGCGATTTTTGTGCAACAGATAATAGCATGTTCTACATTTTCATCCGCCTCTTTACACAATTTACACTTGCTATGACTTTGGTTTTTATAGTTTTGGCCTTAAATGCGTTATAGATTGTAAGTTTTGGTTGAGACTTGTACTGCGACCTTCGTAGATCTATTGCACCCCACCCTCTTCCTCTAATTGTTGGTACACTTACCCATTTAGAGCGCCTCCTCTAGTCCTGATGCCTTTAGGAATTTCAGAATCTGGGTGGGATTCAAGGACTGCAACTCCTCTGCGTTCAAAACCGCATAACAGTCATAAAGAACTGCGGTTTTATCTAAAAATAAATAAAAATACATTGAATTAGTGATCTTTCAAACATTAGAAACTGTTACAGTAAGCAGTAACAACATTAAGCCGCGATGATTCTAACATATTTACATCAAAAAGTGAAACAGGATTCTTGGAAAAGATATTAGTTGGTTCTGTTATAAGCAAAGCTTCAATGAAAAATATCATGGAACGTTTGAAGACGCGTGAAAATCTGGAGTTAACAAAATTGGCTAGATGCTTACTACATCCTTCGAAAGTTCCAACAAAGTCTGTTTTAATATTGGCCTAAAATCTTTTTGAACGATATTATCCAGACAACAGTAAGGTTGAAGTCGTAGGTGAATGTTCGGGAAATTCAGAAGAATTAGAAGAAGTGACCAATCTAGACTATTCCTTGCAAGACGAAGTATTAAAAGCTATTCAAGAAGTATTAAACAAAAATACGTATATGCAAACAAATCGCTAGCCTAATTGTATTAAACAGCAGTTTGCTAAATATAAAAAAAACTTCTGAGAGAATAAAAAGATTAAATATTTTGTTTAAACCACTGTCTACAATTAAAGCTACATCCACCTACACCGAAAGATCATTTTCCCTAAGCTGCAACTTTTGTTCAAAACTAAGATCTCGTTTAAATATCAGACACTACTACCAACAGTTCTTAAAAATCGAACCCGAAACCGAAACCGCGGTTTTTAATTTTCAAAAACCGAAAAAGTGTTTTGAAAAAGCGCGGATATTCAGAAACCCTAGCTGCAAGTATTAGCCATTCGGTCTCCATTTTCAAACAACCATTTTTCAGCCACTGCCAAGTTTTGCCGAAGGTCGGCTTTCCCGTTGATTGCGTGTAAATATTGTCAGTGTAGTGCTTTGTCATGCCAATTTCTCTCCGTTTTGTAATCTGCCGCTGTTTATATTCACTGCTTGTCTCATCCGATATCAAAACACCTTCACTAACCACATGCTTTAGGATTCGCCGTGTTGACAATTTATCACATATTCCGTGAGTAAGAGTTTTTCTTCGTCCATATTTTTTTTCGCACATCTGTGGAACTTCTAGATGTCCGGACGTTTCACGGACGATGACCCGGACGTCAAGAACATCTTGTTGTCACTGCTGGTTGAGAGTTAATCTGACTAGGCCCACCCTTTCTTGGATAACGGCTTTTTGCATACATATTATTGCATTTCACGGGATATCTAGGGGCTTTAGATGTTACACAGCGGTCTTGTGAACTAAACCATTTGCGGTCACAACTATGGGTAGTATATGTATCTTCCAGTCGCCCTATACTATATTTCTTATTTCGCATGCCAGATCTTGATATTTGTCCACTTTCTCTGTAAATGCGCGCTTTAGTTTGTCGTCTAGGGGCATCGAAAAATCTATTATTGCTGCTATGTTCTTCTTTTTGTCGCATATTATTATATCTGGTCTATTTGCACATTGGGGTGTAATGTTAGTTCGCCTCCAAGTGGAGGGTGCACCACTTGGAGGCGAACTAACATTACACCCCAATGTGCAAATAGACCAGATATAATAATATGATAGGATAGCGTTTTATTTAATAAAACGTAAACTAAATTAACTAAAACCAGACAATCCTATGGATCTCCTGGTTAAGATCATGACAATGTCTGAGAACAACTGCGGAGCTGTAAGACAAGTAGGCAAGACAGTGGGCAATCCTGAACCACTGACACACACCGAGGTCGTAACAAGTACACCTTATGAGCTCTTGAACGCAACCGACAATGCAATCGAGTATATCATGTCACATTTTATTAGTATTACTATCAGCATTGTGATGAGCCATACGCTAAATAAATATTAAGTATCGTTTTGTCTGTAACGACCACCAGATCCCAGTATAATTTAATACTGTCGTTCGTTCTCATTACTATATGTCTTCTAAATTTCGACGAAATTTAAGACCTTCATCTTTAATAATCGTCTTCTAAAGATAAACCGGAGGGTTTGTAGGTAAGAGTCATAAACAGGCAACTGTAGGTTACTCTAAGATAATGGATTAAGATGTTAGGAAATCGATATTACAGGTAAAGTTTCAGTTTTAATGGAGTAAGTAACTAATGTTGATTACAAGTCTGTATTTCAATATTCTTTACAAGGAACGCCTCGAGTGATTAGTCGAGAAATTTTCAGAAACTCGGGCGTGTAATCGATAGCTTAAGTTTTTTCCTGCACACTTGGTTTTCCGGTTGTTAAAGGTTTTCCCACAAATTAAGTAAATTAAAATAGAGAAAAGATGGTAATATCAAGCATTTAAATCAAGGAATAAATATAAAAAATAAACGAATGAAATTAGAAATATTTTTCTATTTAGCAGAATTTTGGTGAAAGTGTCAGAAGTTGTAATGCACACTTAATAAACACTTAAAAAGAATTTTGGTCGTCCTAAAAAGGGTCAATAATATTATAGAGCTACGGAAAGGTTGAATATATTTATATATTTAGGCTGAATTCCGACTTAAGTTAAATTTTTATGACGATCTATAATTTAGTATAGTTTTACCAATAGTAAATAATCATTTAAATCAATAACCTGCTAAAGTTCATGTCTCTCTCACGAAATGTCTAATTAAAAATATCTAACCTCTAGTAAACCAGAGGGTTTCAAGTAAGTGTTTTAAAAGTTATAATTCATAAGTGCAAAGCTGCACTGATGAGAGGTAAATTGCGAACCGCCTCTGAAGATCGCTATTTACTTAACCCATTACCTACCATGATCCCCATTTGGGGATCAGTGATTTTAATGTTTAGCATTTGTTATTAGTTGACAATTTTATGTTGTTGGCAACATATAACCTCTTATGACAGTTAAGATATGTAAGTTGAAAATATCAAAAAGTGCTTGTTATTTGTTATTTAGAAACCAATAAAGTGAAAATATCGAGGTAAGTCTTGCATAAAATAAATATTGTTTTTCAAATGCATTAATTTATAATTATTTATTATTTTATACATTCCATCTTTGTCTTGTGTTTAATTTATAGTTTATAGTAACTAACTGTAGCATACAGTTTGCTTTCAAATCATCTAAGATGTAATTATGGCCATTTTAATGATGATACCCATTTGGGGATCGTGGTTCGTACAATGATAAAAATTCATTATAATTATAAATTTTCTCTAATTGCCAGATATGGGTACCAGACAATTTTTATCACTTTCTCAATTGGAAGATATAATAAATGATCCAAATTTCTTCGACGAGGATGAGCTAGAAGCGGAGATAGATATTGTCGAACTTCCACCCGATAACGTTGATGTGGTATCGGATGTTGAAGACTTTGACGAAGATGTATTGGAAGATACACATCCGAGAGACGTGCCTGGCAGAGTTGAAGTTCATTCTTCTGCAAATCCTCTAGCATCTACTTCTAGTCCAATAGCATCTGCGTCTAGGAAATCGAATGAAAAGATTCCATTACCAAAGCGTCAGAAAAAAATAAAATCTACTACAGATTGGCAAAAAACAAAAGCTGATTTTGAGAGATATTTTGAGATCTTAGAGATGGGACAAAATTTAAAAATAAAACTTGAAGGAAAATCGCCAGTCGAAGTCTTTGAGTTGTTGTTGAACGAAGACATTATGACCTATATTGTGAAGGCATCCCTCAAATATGCAGCCCAAAAACTATCGGCATGGTTTTACTTTTTCAGTAAACTGCCTAAAAAAATTCTTTGGATTTGTATTGCTTACAGGATATCATTCCTTACCGCAGGAGCAGATGTATTAGTGTGAGGATGAAGATGTATGTATTGAAAGTGTGCGGAAATGCTTAACAAGAAATCGATATCTCGAAATAAAGAGGAATTTACATTTCAATGACAATTTGGAAATAGGAACTCAACAATCTACAAAGCCTTACAAAATAAGTCCACTACTTACTAAAATGAATGAACAATTCAAAACATTTGGCGTGTTTTCAAAGAATTTAAGTATCGACGAGCAAATGATTCGATATTATGGCCACCACTAATTGAAGCAGTTTATAAGAGGAAAACCGATCAGATTTGGGTTCAAGCAATGGGCAATGTGCTGATCTGAAACGGGAAATTGCTTTCTTTTTGAGTTGTATGAAGGAAAGCAAGAAGATGGACATCAGTTAGATGGATTGGGAGCTTCCTTTATTATGAAAAACGTTTCGACTATCAGAAATCCTTCGAATCATGTCTTTTATTTTGACAACTTTTGAATTTTGAGCTAATGAAAAGTCTTTCAGAAAAAAAAAATATTGCAGCTACGGGAACAGTGCGTTTTAACAGGACAACTGTCCTATAAAGGCCGATAGTGATATGGAAAAAGAACACTGTGGTGCATTTGACTACCGCTTTGATGTTAAAAGTGACATATTTGGGGTGGTATGGAAAGATAACAATTGTGTCAAAATGTTATCGAATCACCAAGCCCTTCTACCACTGCAAACAGTACGCAGATGGTCAAAGGCACAGAAGAAGCAGTGCTTAGATCGTTACAACAAATATATGGGAGGAGTAGATAAGATGGACTGGCTTATCAATAAATATAGAATTAAAATTAGAGCAAAGAAATGGTACTTCCCTATTTTTACCAATCTATTAGACATGGCAGTGGTGAATGCGTATGCACTGTCTCGCTAACAAGAGTATACTCCTCTTAGAATTTAGAATTACGAGGACCTACTTGCGTACATTATTGATCATTTCTAATCCAAAACATGCTGGCAGACCCTGTTTGCAAAAGTAACCTCAGAATCGGGTTCCTGAAGATGTTAGAAGAGATCCTGTAGGGCATCATTTAGAATGAATCGAGGAAGGAAAACAAAGAAAATGTGGCATATGCAAAAAGAATACACGAAAGCTGTGTACAAAATGTAAATTGGACATCATATGCAGTGCATGATAAATTGGCATAATTTGTAATTGTTATAACATAATTATACATACTAACAAAATTTCTACTATTTAACAATAGACCTGACACGATCCCCAAAGGGGACTTTTTCAAAATTTGGATTTTTTCAGCATTGGTTGTTTTTTTTGTTAATTTAATTTACTAAAATACTTTTCCAGTAAAAAAAAAATTAATTTACAAAAAATAGAAATAAAAAAATTTGGCAGGTAATGGGTTAACCTTAATGGGTTAAGGTAAAAGTTAATAGAAAGACATGATCTTAAAAACATTGTTATTTTCTGGTTCCTGTTTAGTGCCACGAAAGTAGACTGAGGGCTAGTAAATAACATACAAATTTCACATGAGAATTGTTTTGGTAGTCCTAAAAAGACTCAATAATATTATAGAGCTCCGAAAAGTTTGAATATATTTATATATTCGGGCTGTCTTCCGACTTTATTAAATTTACTTAAAAAGAGATTTTAATAATTGTGTGCAAAGGTTCCATTAAATGTGTTGACCAATATTTTTATTAAATTATTTCTGATAAGAGTTTGATACAGATTTGATTGCTTGATACAGAAGTCGACTGAGATACGCACAGAACCTCTCTGAAAATATCGAAACGGAGGGAAGGGGCAATGATCAAGAGGGAGTGGACGAGATATGGATGAGAATCAAAGGAAAAATAAGTAACGGGGCACAAGAAATATTAGGAACTACCGAATGGAAAACTAGAGACATTTGGTGGGACCACGACTGTGAGGAAGCCATAAATAGACGAAACGAAGCCAAGAAAGCACTACTACAGAGACCCACAAGAGCCAAAGATGAAATATACCAACTACTTAGAAGAGGAGCAAAGAGGACTTGTAGGGAAAAGAAGAGAGAAATGCTAAATAAAACTAAATAAACTGAGAGAATTAGAACAAGCGAACTATATGAGAGAGAGTAGGAAACTATATCAAACACTGAAGGACACAAGGAGCGATTTCCACCCCAGAACGTCCTTATGCAAAGACAAACAAGGGAAATGGATAACAGAAGAAGCAAAAGTACTGGAAAGGTGGAAGGAGCCTGGAGAATGTACCCTATCACACGGCACAACCACGCGTACTAGAGCCAACTCTTCAAGAAGTACAAGACAGCATTACGGATATGAAAAATAATAAAACACCAGGAGCAGACAACATCTCAGCAGAGCTTTTCAAATATGGAGGAGATAAAGTGGCCGAACAACTCCTACACTTAATTAAAAAGATATGGCTAGAAGAAAAAATCCCCCAAGAATGGACCACTGCCATAATATGTCCAATATATAAGAAAGGAGATCGATTGGACTGCCAGAATTATAGACCAATATCGCTATTGTGCGTGGCCTACAAAATATTTACGAACATACTAAGAAAACGCATAATGGATTATGCTGAGGAAATTATAGGGGAGTATCCGGCTGGATTTAGAAAGAACAGGTCAACCACAGACCAACTCTTTACAGTGAGACAGATCATGGAAAAATGCTGGGAATATAACACCCCTATATACCAATTATATGTAGACTTTAAGCAAGCATATGATAATGTAGATAGGGAGGCGCTGTATCTAGCCATGGAAGAACTCGGGGTACCACACAAACTTATAAAACTAACCCGAACAACGATGAACAACACCAATTCCCAAGTAAAGATACAAAATAAGCTAACAGAGAAATTCGACACGGATCAAGGACTGCGTCAAGGGGACAGCTTGGCCCCTATACTCTTTAACCTACTAATGGAAAAGGCCATCAGAGAAACGAAAATACAAACGAACGGTACCATAGCAAATAAATCTCAACAAATTCTTGGCTATGCAGATGATCTAAACATTATCACAAGATCAATAACAGCCCTTAAAGAAACGTATAACAAGATAGAAACCAAAGCACATGAAGTAGGGTTGGAGGTAAACGAGGAGAAAACCAAATGTCTAGCCATGAAACCATCTAGAAGAATGGGACAAAACTTAACAATAGAGGATCGCAACTTTGAAGTGGTGAAACAATTCAAATATTTAGGATCACAACTAAATGAAAATAATGAAATAATTCAAGAAATACAACAAAGAATAATATCAAGCAACAGAACATATTACTCCCTCCAAAGCACGTTTAAATCCAATATAGTAGAAAAAAGTACAAAAATTAAAATATAGCAGACTATAATCCGACCTATATTGACCTATGGATGCCAAAGACAAAGAAAACGGAAGAAATGCTCCTAAGGTTTGAAAGAAGAATACTTAGAAGGATATTCGGCCCAATGCAAGAACAAGGCGTCTGGAGAATAAGATATAACCACGAGCTAAGAGAATTATACGGATATCCAGATGTGGCAACACATATAAAAATCCTCAGATTAAAGTGGGCTGGACATATGATTAGGATGCCAGAAGAAAGAATCCCAAAAAAGATATATAAGGCACAACTGGAAGGCACCAGAACCAGAGGAAGACCACGTCGTCGATGAGCGGAAAATATCGAGAAAGATGCGGAAAAAATTCTACAAAGCCGAAATTGGGAAAATGCAGCCAGAAGTAGAGAGAATTGGAGGAGAAAATTAAGGGAGGCCCGGGTCCATATAGCACTGTAGCGCCACGGAGAGAGAGATAGAGAGACAGATTTGATTGCACTCTTCTTTATCATTTCGTCTCTATATACTGTAATACTTACTGTACACTTACTTCACATTCTCTACTTCACATTTATTGTTCACTTACTGTACACATACTGTACATATACATACTCCTTTGAAAACCTTTTAAGCAGATTTATTAAATTAATTTTTAATGTGTACGTGTATACATACTTGTACGTGTACTATAAGTATATGTACAGTACATCTAAACTGTACATATACTTACTGTATACTGACAAGTACATTAAAAATCCTTATAAGCAGAATTATTAAATTAATTTGTAATGTACTTGTAAGTATTCATTAAGTATATAAATAGTATGTGTAAACTGTACACATACTTACTGTACACTTACAAGTGCATCAAAAACTATTTTAATAAATCTGCTTAAAGAGATTTCACAAATGTAACAAATAATTACACAATTATTATTAATTAACATTTATTATAATAATTATTATTATTATCGTATTCTCCCAATAATGGAAGACGTTAAGCAAACAACTCAATCAATTTTTCTTGGCGTTCTTCTTGCTTCACCAATAAGTTTTCATTCTTTCCGAAAAGGCTTGTTTACGTTCTTCCGACCACTTCGGTCTGTACTGCTTTGGTTGCTCTAATGCAACTTCCCATTTGTCTACTTTGTGTCTGCAGGTGTCTCTTTTTAAAATGTCTGTTGTACCTTTGCATTTCTGATGTCCTTTCGAAGTTCGTCTAACCAAGGTGTCGAATTCTTTCATGAGCTAACATAATCTAATATCCTTTTTGACAGTCGATTTGCTGGTAGTCTAGTTAGATGTCCAAGGAATTTCATTCGTCTTTCCTTCATGTCAATTTCAATGTTTGAAAACTTTTCTGTTGTTTTGATTGATTGTAGCCTGTAGCCGTCTTGGGTATTTCTTAGTCCTAGGATTTTTCTGATGATCTTCCTCTCTTCCTTTTTTGATTTTTTCTAGTTCTTGTTTTCTGTTAAGTGTCAATGTTTTGCTTGCGTAAAGGAATTTTGGTTTTATAACCGTGTTGTAATACCGAATTTTTGTATGTCTTGACATAGATTTTTTATTATAGATGTCTTGGACTAACCATAATGTCTTCTTGATTTTTTGGAGACGGTTTTGCTGGGAGATCTTCTCAATGCCTGTCGGTTCGATGAATTCTCCGAGGTATTTAAAGTACGGGACTTTGTCGATTTTACCGTAATTTGTTCTCAGTTTTTGAACAAAAGAATTTAGTTTTCTCAAATGAGATCTGTAGTCCCACTTTTTCTGTACATTACTTAAGTATCTCAAGCTGTTTGACAGCAGTCTCCTCATCCTACGTTAGTATCGCCAGATCATCCGCAAAAGCGAGGTATGGTACGTAGAGGTTGTTTTTGGGAAAGACTAGTCGAATCGGTGTCCAAGACTCACATTTTTTGAGTTCCTTCTCCCATTCTTCCATAACCTTGTCTAGCACGATATTGAACAGAATAGGAGAGAGTTTCACCTCAGCGTCACCTTGTCTCACATCTGTTCGAATGTCAAAGGGTTCTGAAATATCCCCCATAAATTTCACTTTAGATTTTGTGCCGGTGAGTGTTTGTTTATGAGTTTTAGGGTTTTGGGATCTAGTCCTCTCTCTTCTAGAATTTATAATAGTGAGGATCTGTCTATCGAATCGTATCTCTATTTGAAGTCTACAAATGTGCATACTGTGGGCTTTTGTCTCAGGGCTCGTAATTTGAGTATGGTTTTGAGGTTGATAATTTGTTCTGGGCAGGACCTGTTTGGTCTGAATCCTGCTTGGTATTCTGATAGTTTGGGTTCTAATTGCTTTTGTGTTCTACTCAAGAGACAGGCTGATAGTATTTTGTAGGTGACAGATAAAAGAGAGATACCTTTATAATTGTTTACATCTAACTTGCTGCCTATTTTCATGTAGTGGATGGATTAAAGCAATCTTCCAGTCATCCGGGTGCTTTTCGGTTTGCCAAATGTTTTGAATTATTTGTGTAATTTCTTGTGAGTGTATTTGGGCCTAAATTTTTCAGAAGTTCAGTAACAATTCCGTCCTCCCCTGATGCTTTGTTGTTTTCAAGTGTCTTGATGCGTGAATAAATTTCTTCTTGCGCTGGTGGTGACGAATTTTCCGGTGTGATTTCTGATTGTACTTTCTGGAATCTCCCTTTGGGTTCTGGTCAATTTAAAAGCTGTGAAAAATATGTAGCTAATTCTTTGCAATTTTCAAGGCTAACTTACCATCTTGCTTTCGAAAGCAAAGGTTCTGTGGGGAATACCCTTTAATTTAATTCGCAAAGGTTTTGTAGAAATCGTGTGTGTTGTAATTTTTAAAGTTGTCTTCGATTGACTTCAGTTGGTCGTTTATGAATTTTATTAACATATATTATAATTGTTAAGAATATTATAATTATTAAGAAAAAATATTATAAGAAAAACAGATAAATTTAAATTACTCTTTTGGAGCTATGTGGAATTTGATTACGAGAGCAATGAAATGTTAATATTGACAAGGTGTCGCGCGGACGCAAACTAGACAAGCGTCGCGACGCATTTGTCCGGCGTCGGGGTGAATTCGCGCTCCGGGAGTTCGCGTGGGCGAGAATTCGCCAGTGCGCTCCGGAGTCTCTGTGCAGCACGGCCGGTTTCCCGGAAAAGTTCATTCGCGACCGGAAAATTCACATAAACAACAGTTTAACTTCAGGTGAGTTACATAACGAATTTACATATTCTCTTTACATTTTAATAACTAGTTGAAGAATGTTATATCGAATTTTATTTGGTGTTTGTAAAGTTATAAAAAATATTAATACTTTACTACTTAATACTTTAAATAATTTAGACAAACAAGTCTAAAGTTTAAAAAAAAACTACAAAATATAACTAAACTAATAAATATATTAATTGAATATCTTCTTGTCTATATATAGTCAAAACAAATATCATCTTGACAAAAAAATGTCTAATTAGACAAAACATGTCTATATAGACTATATAGACAAAACTGTATCTTGTCTATATAGACAAAACATGTCTATATAGACAGTCTATATATCCTGTCTATATAGACAAAACTATATCTATATCCTGTCTATATAGACAAAACATGTCTATATAGACAGGATGTCTTTTGGTTAAATCGATTGTGTCTATATATAGACAAAACATGCCTATATAGACATTATTAAATCATTAATATTTAATTTGAAAATTTAATTACATTAAATAATATATGAAATTAGATTATTTACTTGTACCAAAGTCGATAGTCTTGATAAAACTACAACTAATTTATACTTTTTCTATCAGGGTAGTCCGGATTTAATCTAATAAATAGTAACATTTGTATCTTTTCTTCAAATATTATAATTTCTAGGAAATCATTGTATACATATCGTCAACAGAGTTAACATCATTAGCATAACTAATCTTTCTATAAAAAACTTTCTTAAAAACAACTACTTCACTGGCAAACACCACGACTGACATTGAATTACATTAGGAAAGTTTTTGGGTTCTATATAACCCTGTATCCTGGATAACCTTGGTTGATTGTAACCCTGGATTTAATCTAGTTTGTGTAATTTATAGATTTTGAATATTTTTAATTTGTTGCAGTATTTTGCTAATAGTTTATATTTTTGGTACATTTGATACTTTGTAAGCGATCAATTTATTGTTTTTTCTCTAGTAGCATCGGATCTCGAATATTTTTAGATTAAAGCTTAATTGGACTAAAATTACTTAATTTAATTTACTTTACTTTAAAATTTTTGATTTACTTTAAAAGTTAAAATGTACTTAAGTGTTGCTTCTGGTGCACAATGCACAATCCAGTTTACACTTAAAAATTAATATATAGTAGATAAGAATGTCTAATTCCTTTTAATGCTTTTTATGTCGTTGTATATTTCAAAGCTCAAACCAGTTAACTTACGACACATCTAAGACACGACAATTTTAAGAAGCTTTGAAAATTGTTGGGCCGGGTAAAATTTCTTCCGGGGAGTCGACAGTCGACATGGTTGGTGTGTAGTTGCCTCGTACGCGGCTCCGTTAAATATAGTATTTATTATATCGAGTTAGTACACCAAATATATTTAAAATTGTCAAAACACAGTGCTACTAAAATATTACACACACGCAGTCTCAAAATGGGTTTTACAAAGTCTCAGAAAGAAGAAATTAATGAAATCATTATTAGTGCATTAAAACAATCCGATGTGATGGAGACTTTGTCTGATCTTATCGCTACCAAACTAAAAACGTCCATCGAGCGGTTCGAGCAGAAGATATCAAGTCTTGAAAAAGTAATAGATAAACTCAGCGAGGAGAACGAGGAATTAAATACGACAATCCGAACTAAATTTCGAAAAGCTGGAACAACGTATTAAAAGAAATAATCTATTAATACATGGAATCCCAGAAAACAAGAATGAGATATTAGAGACTTCTGTAGCTGCGGTAATCAAGGAGATGCTAAACACCTATGTGGATGGTGAATTAATTGAAAATTGTCATCGTTTAGGCGCGCCTAAAATTGGTAAAACAAGGGCAATTCTAATAAAATTTACGTCCTGTAAGTATCGGGATCTTGTTTTCCGTAATAAAAAAAAACTAAAGGGGTCTAAAATGTCCGTTAAAGAGGACTTAACTGAAATGCGCTCGAATGTTTTAAAGGAAGCCGTTGAAAAATTTTCTCGCAAAAACGTGTGGACAGATAAGGGTAATATAATTATTTCAGTTAAAAATAAAAAACATAAAATAACCTGCATTCAAGACCTAAACGCACTAATAGTTAGTAACTAAATAACTGTTTATGCCTCATTTGGTTCTACCGCTTTCTTTATTTGGCGTTCTTTATTGACTTTTGATATTATACTCTCGATTTGATTTGTTTATGTGTTTGTATGTGTGTGTGTGTATGTATTTCGTGTATGGGTATATTATATGTATTTGAGTATGTATATGTCCATATGTATATAAGATATCAATTCGGAGTCACATAAGGCACGTTGATTTAAAATAAGTTTAAAACAAAAACAAACAAAAAGTTTATATAATTCATTCATTTCATTTAATTAATTCATTTTGATAAATATTTGTTATTATGAAAATTGGACATTTAAATGTGCGATCGTTAATACCCAAAATTAATTGTGTTAGGCAGCTTCTCATAGGTTTCGAATATGACGTCCTTGCAGAGAGTGAAACATGGCTCTCAGAAAACATTAGTAATGAGATTATTAGTATTGCTGGGTATAGAGTTTCTGGATGTGATCGCCCGAACAGAGGTGGTGGTGTGTGTTTCTATTTGCGTAATAATCTCAAATTTAACATTTTAAATAGTGATCCAGCAGTTGAACGACTATGGATATCGATAAATAATATTGCTATAGGCGTCCTATATCGACCCGAGACTATAAATTATAAACTCTTCATAAATCATCTGGAAGTGTCCATTGATAACGCACTTACTTCTTGTGAAAAAGTCATCTGTTTAGGTGACTTCAACATAGATATGATTAGAGATCGGATTTTAGGCAAAACACCTATCGTCAGTTTTTCAGGCATCGACTTTCTAATAATACACAAATGTGTTTTAGTAAATTCTGAATCATTAGAGCCCTATCTTTTTTGTACTTTTTTTTTATCACCTATTTTACCAGGTATTTTGCCTATTTTCGTTTATTTTTACCTATATTTGCCTATTTCTGTGTCTCTTTTGTATTCTTGGCATTTTGTTATGCAATTTAGGTCTATTTATCATAAATTAGATTTGTGACCAGTCTTTGAGAAGCCATCCTACCTTCACCAGACGAAATTGTTTTTTTTTTGCTTTTAGCGGTGTCACAGACCGATTTGTTTGATCATCCCCTTTCTTTTGTTAAAATACCGCGAAACTTACGCAACCAACTATTCCCTCCACTCTTTAATTTTCTCAGCCAATCCTTGAAGGGCTAGGTTCCTTCTACAGATCGTAAATTACTAAGGTAATATTTGAAAGTTCCCTCAGGGTTCCCAACTTAGGGGTTTTCCCCCCAAATTTAGGGGGTAAATAAGTGGGATGGGATTTTTTCAGGGGTTTTATATTTTTAGGGGTATTTTTAGGGATTTTTGTATTATTTTTTATATTTTTTTATGTATTTATTAATTTTTTATTGAAAAATAAAGGTTTAAGAATATATGCCCTGGGATAACTCAAGCTAGCCAATCATAATTATATAAATGTTGACCTGGTGACTTAGCGACATCTAGTATAGTTTCTCGTTACTAATATTTCGGAATTAAATGACAAACATAATGATTGTGACGTAGCTGGCTGTAAACGTTTTGAAAATGTCTCAAAATTCCGACTGGCACTTGTCACGGTGCCAATTTCAAACGCAAGTGTCGAACGCGTATTCTCTGCTTGTACTGCTTTGCATAATATTGTAAAAATAAATAATTAAAACTGTGATTTTATGCATTTCCAAACTGAACATTTTGCTCACAATTCAGAATTGCTAATAGTGTCAAAGTAGCAATAACATGTAAGAGTGAACATTGTAAGAGTGATAAACATAATACTCAGATTACTGCAGCAGCCCTGGGCAAATGGCGGCTCGCGGGCTTCATGCGCCCCGTGCCGACAATTTATGCGGCCCGCGTAGATCATTCAAATTTTCTTTATCGATTTTTTTTTTAAACCACATGGGTAACCATTACCATTAACCATACCATCCGTCTCATCCAATGTATTGCTTTAGCGTTTAAATAATCTGGAAATAGGTAAAGGTAAGTGGCCACTGCCATTTTTTCTTCCAAAATTAGGTTAACAGTGAACGCTAACTTTCAATTCTAGAACGTTTGACCTTGATAGTTTTCAAAAATTCGCCTAGGCCGTTATCTTGAAAGTCCCCATATCTCGAATATAAAGTGACCACATTTTCATTGAGACACAGCGGGACAAATGTGATGAAATGAGAATAAGTGTGACCTTTTCATAGTTTTTTTTTTATTGTTTCATAGTTTTCAATTTTTTTTTTTGTACGCATGTACCAATTTCCGCCATGTTATACGTCAAAAAATGCCAGAACTTTTGGCGTATAACTAAATATGTGCCCGAAACTTTCCCATGCGCATAACTAACCGTAAAAAGGTGTAATATAATTCAGTTATGAAAGCCGAAAATAATTAAAAAAAATAGACATTAATACATTATTGTGTGTGAAGGATGCCATTATTATAATAGTTTGTAAAAGTATCCAAATCGTGCGTAAAAATGAAATGTAAATCAAATGGAGTTTTATTATTAAACGATTTCTCTTTATTGTTACTATGAAAACAACTTGCGTCATTAAACAAACAACATAGACGTAGTGAAAATAAATTTTCTGACTCGTAATCAAGTACGTAACGTATCCTTTTACTAATAACGCAAATCAAAAAAGATCATTTTCGCAAATATCATTTTTTGGAAAATGTTTACTAATATATTCAAAAGAGTTTTTCACATATTCCCATAAAATCTCCATTTTTAATGTCACCCAATGAAAATTTCAGAACAAGGTGCCATTAAACGACCAGATTTTCAAACAGTTCAAAATTCAAAAATTTCATTCAGTGATACTAAATAAAGGAAAAATCTTATTTTATATATTAATGTACATTTTAAATAAAAAATACAGATATTTTCTAAAAAACGGGACATTTTTAAAAATCGGCGGGACGCGGTCCTGTCCTCCAAAAAGCGGGACTGTCCCGCCAAATCGGAACGTGTGGTCACTTTCCTCAAATAGCTTATGTACTGCTGTCGGTTTTAGAAAATCTGGTCACTTTATCCTATCTACAATATTGCGAAAAATAAGTTGCGGAATTGACTATCTATTGAAATGTTACAAAATAAGATGATAGTCCGATTCACATTGCATCGAAATGGTGGATCTTGCACAACATTTAATCCATCCCCTAACATGTTAAGTTTATTTAATGTCAACATGTATGATTGCAAAAACTCGGAACCAGATGAAAACGAAATTATATTTGAAGTATTAAGTGATTATATAAATAAAGAATATTAAAAATTATTACAGAATATTAATTATCATTAATTTATTATTTTTGATAGAATATTATTTTTTTAGGGGGATTTTCAAGTAATTTTTGGCTTAGGGGTAAATATTTTTGGCAGTTGGTAACACTGAGTTCCCTTCTCACTGTAGTTATTGCCTTTATATCAGTTATTTCAGCTGTTTGTTTGGCCCTTGTAGTCTTGTGTTGTAGTTGAGCAAAAGTGAATTTGAACGTTTTTTTTTATCAAAATGCCAAAACAAAAGACACCCCTTAATAGAAAAGTAAAAGAATGGATGTCAGGTATATCCGAACTGAAATTGGACGGAGACGGTGTATTTTGCAGCGCCTGCAGTAAAATAGTAAGTTCTACAATTTTTCACCATTAAACACAAACTGAAACATTACTGATGTTAAATGTATAATTGTAGGTGGTATTTAAAAAGAGTAGCCATGTTGAGCAACATTTAAAAACATCTCTCCATAAAGAAAATACAACCAAAAATTTGAGGCAATCACTATTAACTCAAAGGGTTAAAATGTGCTATAACTAATCACTCGTATAGGCCATGTAATAGGTATGTATAGGCCACAAATCACATGTATAGGCAACCCGCCGTACGCATTTTGCGCATGCGCATAGGGGGCAAAACACAAAGGCGTAGGGAAAATAAATTTGAAGGGGGTATATAAAAATTCTTTAAAATGATAATAAACCCCAACAACTCTACCCTAACCAGAGTTAAACCAACGGTCCTTGCCACTTTGTCCTATATTGAATCGAGAGTTCGCGCTGCCGCGCGTATGTTGTCTTGATTTATCTTCCCGCTTCGCGCCGGACAACCTAATCTAACCAAGGTAAAACCAACGGTCCTTGCCACTTTGTCCTATATTGGATCGAGAGTTCGCGCCGACGCGCGTATATTAATAATATAAATAATGCGTGTTTCGATTTGTAAAATAATAAAGTAAACTAAACTTGGAATTCGTAACCTTAAATAAAAATGCGTACCCAACGGTTTACGCGCCAGTGGATGTTTTAACCAACGCGCATGCGCAGAATGCGTACGGTGGGTTGCCTATACATGTCATTTCAAGTGATTGGTTATAGCACATTTTAACCAACTCAAAGTACTTTAAATGAGCAAACTCGGGTGAAAAATGAGTTTTATTTAGATTTATGTACAGCTTTAGTGGCCGCAAATATACCTTTTTTTTTGGAAATCGCTGAATTTAAGGGATTCTTGGAGAAATATTGCAAAAAGAATGTACCCAGTGAATCTACACTACGAAAAAACTATTTGTTTAAATGTTACGACAAGGTATGCAAATTAACTTAACAAAATCATAGGATACTTACATAAATCTTGATTTCTACTTTAATGAAATTAAATTATCTGCTGTTAGGGACAATTCTGTTTTAGTGTTCTGTTTAGTGTTTCTTAACTGTAGGTACCTTTAAAGTTTAAAAAAGACAAAATTGCTCCTAATATAAAAAAATTATAAATATTTTAAATTTTGAGTCTATTGAAAACATACGAACTGCTATTGGTCTCCATGATATATACATATGCGTAGAAGAAACAACTGATGCCATGGGACGATATGTTGCAAATTTAATAGTAGGAAAACTAACCGATGAAGGCCCTTCAAAAGCTAATTTATTGGCCTGCAAAATTTTAGAATAAGCAAATCATGCTACAATATCACGTTTCATTAACGATAATTTAAATAGCTACGAGTCTAAATTTTGTCTACAGGTAGTTACCTACATTTTTTAGCATTATTACGGCCAAATGGTATCCAGCATGATTTATTTTTTATTTATCGTATGGCGATCTACAAATTCACTCTTAAATGTAGGTAGAGTATGTACATATATATGTGTAAAACTAACACTTTTACAGATTGACTAACAATTAAAAAACAAATATACTATACGAACGCATTTGAGATACAGGCTATGGGTTATAAATCGATATCCAGGGAGGTCAACCAATTCACGGCAGCATGAGTGGCATTCAGAATCTCGCTCCATTCTCCTTCAAATTTTCTTATTGGGCACTCGTGGGCTATGTGAGCTACAGTTTGATCTGGCGCTCCACAGTCGCATTCCTGGGAGTCCGAGAGTCCCCACTTGTATGGCATGGACTTGCATCTGGCATGGCGAGTCCTGATGCGGTTAAGGCTACACCATGCTTTGCTAGACATTTGCATTCCTGGGAGAGGGACGGTAGGATCCTCATGGTCATTATGGCTAAAATCGTGATTGGATGTCCATTTGGTTTTCCAAGCTTCTCTGATATGAAATGGTTCATGGTCGGTTAGTACCTTATCTTGCCAAATGGGTTTTCGGGATTTAAGACGACGGCCCGGAGCATTATTCAATATCGTGTGGATTGGTAGAATTCTAGGGTGTTTAGGATCGTGTAGTTTGTCCATTCTCGAACAGCAGCTTGTTGTCTCCTCAGGTCTGGTGGGGCTAAATTTGTTAGTGCGTGAAGCCGGGGTACCGGAGTGGACTTTAGGGTTCCTGATATAATTCTCATGGTATCATTGAGGTGCACATCGACCTTGTTTGTATGAGAACTCTTGTACCACACTGGTGCACAGTATTCTGCCGTTGAGAGAACAAGTGATTGAGCTGCCGTTCGTAGTGTTTCTGCTTGTCCCAGCCAGATTTCTAATTATGTTGTTCCTGGTTTTTAGTTTTTGCCCAGTTAACTCCAATTTTTTTTTATATGTTAGGGACCAGTCTAGTGTAACGCCAAGGTATTTAACGCCAAGCATGATAAAGTTAAATTATATTATTCAGATGCAGCTGCATATATGGTGAAATCTGCTGTAAGTTTGAAGATTTTTTACCCAAATCTTATACAAGTCACTTGCTCAGCTCACGCATTGCATTTGGTATGTGAAGTAATACGTAACGATGCATGAATCAATTAAACAGGTAAAGACGTGATTCTCTATTTGTTGAAAATATTCCTACTAGTAAATTTCAAATGTTTAAGGTAATACAAGATTTTGATTCTGATGCGGCTAGGGCTATAAAAGATGCAAAAATGTACTTTGCGAAACCGAACATCAAAAACGATTTAATTTATATCAAGAGTAATTTCAAAATTCTTGTTGATGGTATAAAGCTACTTGAAACAAATACCTCACCTTTGGTGGAAACAATTGGCATTATCAATAATGTAACGGAGTCCCTGATGTCAACCCCAGACTTGTCCTGCATACGATCGTATCTGCATACGATGTCGAAAAGCATACGAAAAATTGACAAAAGTAATAAATAAAAACACTTGATTTGCTTTTCTGAATAATATTTCAAAATTATTGGCTGGCAAAAATGCTGAAATGCCAGAAGAATTGACCATATCAAACATCCCAAATTATAAATTTGCACCACTAAAGGAGAGGTCATTTTCCATCTACAAGACCATATTATCTGACCGTCGTCAACGGCTGACGGAAGATAATTTAGAAAAACTGATGGTGTGCTACACAGATAACAATTAATGAAAATTAAAATTTATAATGTTTTCAGGTTCTCGTTCCAATTTTTTTTAAATCTAGGTCAGTTCTTGGGTATTTGAAACAATGATTAATACTCTTAGTCTTTTTTCCGACGTTTCGTCCTTTATTTTCGGACTTCTTCAAGTAAGCTACAATGCCGCTACAATAAGGAACTTCACAGCAAATGAACGTGAAACACTTGCCTACATCTTGTAGGCGCGCATTTTCCAGGGGCTGCTGAAAACCACACTCCTTTCCACTCAAGCCATACGGCAACCAGAGAGGACTGGAATGTGGCAAAAAGAATTATCACAACAGAGAGAATTAAATGGGCAATCAAACTCTTCAGCCCCTACAAATCTCCTGGAACAGATAGCATATATCCAATAATGCTTCATAAAGGCATGAATATCATACTCCACCCTCTTAAGAACCTATTTAGAGCAAGTCTAGTACTAGGACATGTTCCATTAACCTGGAGAGAGACAAGAGTGGTATTTATCCCAAAACCAGGCAAATCTAGCTATGCCGAAGCTAAATCCTATAGACCAATCAGCCTGACATCATTCTTTCTAAAAACCTTAGAAAGACTGATAGACAGACATTGGAGAGAAGAAGCGCTGATTAGATCTCCGCTTCATACATACCAACACGCTTACCAAACAGGAAAGTCATGCGAAACAGCGTTACACCAGTTAGTAAGTAAAATTGAGAAAACTTTGGAGAACAAAGAAGTTGCCCTAGGTGCTTTCTTAGATATAGAAGGAGCCTTCGATAACACATCTTACATCTCAATAGAAAACGCAATGGTCAATCACCACGTAGATAACACTACGACCAGATGGACCATGTCGATGCTTAACAGCAGAACTGTAAAAGTTAAACTACTGGAAGAAGAGATAACCATGTCAACAACAAGAGGTTGCCCCCAAGGCGACGTACTGTCACCACTTTTGTGGTGCCTAACAGTCGACGAGCTACTAATCACCCTTAACAAAAGAGGGTTCTTCACTCAAGGATATGCCGATGATATCGTCATACTGATTCAAGGTAAACACCAAAGAACGGTTGAAGAAATCATGAAGGCAGCCTTGAATATTACAGAGACCTGGTGTTCGACAGGAGACCTAAGAATCAACCCTGCGAAAGCCACCCTGATCCCTTTCACAAATAGGAAGAAAATCACAAACCAAACCAATATCTCAATATTTGGGAAACCTGTTCAATGGAGCAACGAAGTCAAATACCTAGGACTTACACTAGATTCCAAACTAACATGGAATCCCCACATGAACAAGACAATCTCCAGATGCAAACAAACGCTGATGATAAGTAAACGAGCCATAGGTAGCACATGGGGTCTCAAACCGGAACTGACTCACTGGCTATACAAAACTATAGTTCGACCAATACTAACCTACAGCATAGTAACCTGGTGGCCTAAACTACAACAATCAACTGCTGTTGCAAAATTAAGCAGGATACAACATCTAGCGAATCTATGCACCACAGGAGCCTTTAGAACTACCTCTGGATTAGCATTAGACGTGATACTAGATACACCGCCATTAGACATCTTTCTAAAAGGAGAAGCAAGAATGGCGGCATACCGACTACAATGCGCGAGTCAATGGATCGCAGCCAGTAGGATCGGGCATACGAAAATCATGACGGCAGTCAGAATACCGTTGATGGAAATGAGAACCGACAGTACCAACAAGTCATTCCATTTCGAAAAATCATTCACCGTACACATAGATCCAAGCTGGAAACCGGACCAGCTTCCCACCCCTACGAACAAGAACATAATCTTTTACACAGATGGTTCAATGTTTCAAGGAAGGGCCGGATCGGGCCTGTACAGCAAAAATCCCAAAATTAGGGAATCAGCCAGCCTAGGCGAATACTGCACGATATTCCAAGCAGAAGTACACGCATTACTATTGGGTGCTACTGAATGCCACAGACAAAAATATCGGAACAGAAACATTTATTTTATATCTGATAGTCAAGCAGCGCTAAAAGCACTTGAGGCCTGCAGTACAAAATCAAGAATCATAAAAGAATGCAAAGAAATACTACATACACTAGGCCAACAGAACACAGTAAAAATCATCTGGGTTCGCGGGCATAGTGGTATAGAGGGAAACGAACATGCAGACGACCTAGCAAAACAAGGTGCCCGCAAGAAACTAGTTGGTCCCGAACCGAGCATAGGTATAGAAAAAGCCTGCGCCAGAGTATCCATCAATGATTGGATGAAAAATAAACACAAACTCAGATGGAACTCCTATGATAAAGCAACCCATTGCAGGAAGCTAATAGACTCACCTAATCCCAATATAGCAAAGGACCTGTTAAAACTAAACAAAGCTCACACGAAGCAGATAGTTAGTTTACTAACAGGCACTGGCGGATTTAGAGAATTCATGCATAAAGTAAAAATCTACCGAGACGAACCTTTATGTAGACTCTGCGGAGAGGAAGATGAAACAGCAAACCACGTACTCTTCGAATGCCCTGCCCTAGAACGAATGCGACACCAGCTCGACTGGAACCAACAAACCACATGGGAACCCAAACTTGTAGGAAAACTAAGGAAACTAGTCAGTGACACAGACGTCGGACTGCAAGTTTGATATCAACCGACAGCACAATAAGCCTTAAGGTTGACGTGCGCCAAACCCTTAGAGGAAGTCGGGAATCTAATCTAATCTAAGCTACAATATTACATATTCACAATAAATAACTTATTTAAATGTCACCGTCATAAAATTCAAAATTTAATAATTTGAATTTTATGACCGTGAATTTAATTTTATAGAAATAATTCGGTAAGTGGAAGATAATGTAATGTTGTAGCTTCTTAATGTTGTAGCTTCTTTGGAGAAGTCCGAAAATAATGGACGAAACCTTGTAAAAAAGACTAAGAGTATTAATCATTGTTCCAAATACCCAAGAACTGACCTAGATTCAAACAAAAATTAAAATTTATAAATAACATTTTGAGTAAGTAATGGCCTTTTTAGCGACCTAAAACTGTAAATTTAAAGCCTTTTTTCATTAATTTATTTGCCTTTTTGCCTACCTTTTCTGATAGTTTTTGCGACCTTAAAGTCCGACCTCTAGATATGATGAAACCAGACGATCCCAAAACAGTTTACCTTAACTCCATCATACGCTCTGCAGGTATGCAGCAAATTGTATCCCAGCCTACACGAGTCACGCTTTTCTCAATTACCACGATAGATCTAATCATAATTACCGGCAATATTTTAGTACAAGATGGTGTAAAAGATATAGAATTCTCGGATCATGATCTAGCCTATGTCGAAGTTCAAAACAACGTAAACAAATTATCATCCAGATTACTTACATACCGTAATTTTAATCACTTTTCTTTCGATGATCTATCTAATGACCTTAATTCTTCGCCATTAGCCGAAACTTATTACTTAAATATCATTGACGACAAACTAGCTGTGCTCAATAACTGGGTTCTAGATATATTTAACAAACTAGCTCCGCTTAGAACAATAAAAGTAAATAAACAAACACCCCCATGGCTAACGGATAATATGAAACTTCTAATTAAACTTAGAACTAAAGCAAAGGCTAAATTCAAAAAAACCAATTGCCCAAGTGATTGGAACTATTACAAAAGTCTTCGTAATTATGCAAACGTGGCCATAAAAAATGAAAAGAAAGCTTTCTGTCAATGGAAATTAGATACCACAGATCCTAAAAAAATGTGGAAGGAATTAAGATCCCTGAATCTTATTCCAAATAAGAGTAACAAAGTTAGTCAGATTCCCTCTGACTTGGGGAACGCTAATGACATAAATGACTATTTCACTGGTTCTATACCTAATCCCAATGTAAACTATAGTGACCTTATAGGCTACTACAAACATAACTTTAAATGTAATTTCTCTTCTGGCTTCACCTTCAAACTTGTAGATATAGAGGATGTCAATAAAATTTTGAAAAACATCAAATCCACCTTCAGTGGCTATGATGGTTTGAATATTAGACTCATTAAATTATGCTGCCCCTATATACTGCCCTGCATTACCAATATAATAAATAGTTGTTTAATAGATGGGGTCTTTCCCAGCGCGTGGAAGATGGCACTGATTACGCCATTACCGAAAAAACAAAACCCCACTCAACTTAGTCATCTGATGCCAATAAGTATTCTGCCAACACTTTCCAAAATCTTCAGCACTTGGCATACTTTAACATCTTACCTAAATTCCAATCAGGTTCTAGAGAAGGTTTAGAAGCGCTGTTGAAAGTCACTGATGACATCCTACTAGAATCCGATGCGGGATTAATAACAGCACTAGTACTTCTTGACTACAGCAAAGCCTTCGACACGCTCAATCACCAACTTTTACTATCAATACTTCATTACATTGGTTTCGCTCAGTCAACCATAGATCTTTTAAGTAATTACTTAGTAGGGCGGTGTCACAAAATTGGAGTCTGGTATATCAAACTTCCAGGAGTCAGTGTCTGGTGTCCCCCAGGGGTCGATCTTGTGGCCTATATTGTTCACTATATATACGGCCTCCATCATAGATAAATTATCGTATTGCAAATATCATATGTACGCGGATGATACTCAACTGTACATTTCTTTTCCAGCCGAAGATTACCGCGATGCATAACTTAAACTAAATTATGACCTCAATACACTATACGAAGTGTCCCTTTCTCATGGGCTAATTTTAAATCCGTCTAAGTCAGCATACCTTCTCTTTGGGCCTAAAGGAAAGTGTATTGAATTAGTGACCAGCTTTAAACCTTCAATAAATAATCAGCCCATCGCATTTGTTTCTGAAGCGAAAAACCTAGGCGTCACCCTTGATAATACTTTTAGATATAATAAATATGTGAGTCAATGTATCAGTATTGCTTACGGCAATCTAAGAGTCATATATCATAATCGGGAGTTTTTATCTCAAAGAATAAAAATCTTGCTGTGTGAAATGACTTTTCTCATTGTTCTCCGTTACTACATCCATGCCTACACCAAAGGACAAAAACTCGTATTCAACGGATTCAAAACTCATGCGTACGGGTTATTTTTGGTCTACGCAAATTCGATAAAATAAGCCACAAACTGTCTGAATTAAACTGGTTAAATATGGATAACCGTCGCATAATGCAAAGTTATTCCTTATTTTATAATATTATCAAATATAAAACACCTGCTTATCTGTTCGAAAAACTTTCATATAGATGTGACATTCATACCATTAATACAAGAAATCGTGGCCGCTTATCACCACCTGCTCATAAAACAAGTTTATTTGCAAGATCATTTCATTATACAATTGTCAACCTATTTAACAACCTTCCACTCTTCTGCAATGACTTCGATTCGAAATCTAAGTTTAAAAAATATATTTTCGCAGTTTTATATAATAAACAATGTTCCCTATTACCTGTATCTCCGTGAGATGTTAGCTGCTATACAAAATCGTCCTGCCTTCATGTACTTATGTTATTCCAACTGTACTTTTACTATTTTATTTAGCTATGTCGATAATTGATATTATATTTATTTAATTATATTTATATATCTTTATTAATTATAATACATATCTCTATTAATTTGATGTACCGAGGTGTAATGGAAGAACAGGGTGTGCCTTGGCACACATCTGAATTACATCTCATTTTTTCCTCTGCATCAGAATGTATTTTTCTCTTTCAGTTATATATATTTTAGTTATACTTATTATTACGTTATACTGATCGTTCTGTCAAAGGGGCAAAAATAAATAAATTATTATTATTATTAAAATCAAGTTGTAGGCCAGATCCAGCCTGCAGGCTTGAGAAATGGAGATAAAAATTTCTCTCAAAAAAGTCGTCTAAGAGTCTCTCAAAAATTGAATGAATCGTTTTATATAAAATTTGGGAGGTTTATTCTCCTTGCATCTTGCAATTATCATCCATATTTTTGATTTGGAATCATTTTGAAAACGATTCTGCCCATTTTGATTATTTTCGAAAAAGCAAAAATCCGAAGGTACGCTAAATTGCGCGTTTCAGCCTTACGTTCCACCAAAACAGGAAAGGATTGTGGTGTTTTTTGATATATTTGATCTCCATATGTAATACATCGGGGTCTACAAAAAAATATTCCTTGCAAATTTAGTTAAATCGTTCGGTTTAACCGCAAAAGTAAAAAATATTAAAAGCACAAACGAAGGAGAAAAGAGGCTCTGGATAGCAAAGCAAAGGACAAACAGTCCTCCAAGGAAATTTTCCTCCAATTTTTTCAGATCTTCAAGTGATACTTTCTACACTATTTTCAGGGGAAAGGCAAGTTAAACGATATGCTAACGATATGTTATGTTAACGATGTATACGATATGCGATATCGAGAAGGTGAATGTGCATGTGTCGTGCTCCGAACTAACTCGAGTTTTCGCTTGCATTTAGAAGGAATTAATTTCTAAAATTTGCACAGTGCATAGATATAAGGTTAGTGCATATATGAATGAAATAATTTTTTAACTATCTATTGAAACATCGTGTAAAAACCATATAAATTCATATAAATTGAAATCGTCAATATATTGTTTCTCAAAATAGGAGACGAATTATCTACTGATAACTTTTTGCTGCCCGGTACTCGCAAAATCTGCGACTCACATTCATCGTTTTTGTTCACCTAATTATTTCCCGGGTTTGTTTATTTAAAATAAAAATTCTTACCTCTGTTCTCTACTGTTAACCCTTCCGTGGTCTGCTTTTATTCTGTTTTACTGTTAGTCACTCTGACAGACCCCTGAGTGTGAAAAAACTGTGTCCCTGAAATTTTCCTTTATTGGTATTTTTATATTTTAGTAACATTTTTATAATCATGAATCGCTGTGCGTGCTGCAGTAGAGTCTGAGACACACAAACTTGTTACATGCTGTGTTTGTAATAAGTCGTATAATATCAATTGTGCTGACATAACGACCTCTGAGGCTCGAAAGATTCATTTAAAATCGGGACTTAAATGGAATTGCCGTGATTGCGATAAAATCGGCAGCGATTTAATCTCTCTCAAAGCGGCAATTATAAATCTTCAAAACGAAATTTTCGCCCTTAAAAGTTCAAAACAGGTTGAAGACTCTAATAAATTACATTCTACGCCAATTGTTATGGAGAAAATTATATATGAAATATCAGAGAGAGAAAAGGTCCGGTAATTTACTTATATTTGGAATTAAGGAAAATAATTCGGAATCTAAGCAACAACAAATGGTGTCGGACTCAAAGTCTGCGGAAAATCTGTTAGCAGATATTGGTGTACGTGTAAATAACATAAAGACTGA
Source organism: Phosphuga atrata (assembly GCA_944588485.1). Taxonomy (NCBI): domain Eukaryota; kingdom Metazoa; phylum Arthropoda; class Insecta; order Coleoptera; family Silphidae; genus Phosphuga; species Phosphuga atrata. Next base: position 6,715,497 of record OX155893.1, on the reverse strand, counting down.
ACGTCTCGGTAAATATGATCCCTCCAAATCACAGTCTCGCCCAATAAGATTTAAAGTTCCGTCCCTTGAAATCATGGCTACAACTATGAAAAATATAAATAAATTAAAAACAATTAATAAATGGAAAGGCATACATCTCTCTAGAGATCGCACTCCTATGCAGAGGGAATTATACAGAACGACTAAAGAAGAGTTAAATACACGCTTAGCGAATGGTGAAACTAATTTACATATAAAATATGTGAATGGGATTCCTACTATTACTGAAAATTTAAACTAGCCAAGCCTAACCGATCCCCCATTTTATTAAATATTTTCTATCAAAATACCCGAGGATTATGTTCTAAAACACAAGAATTTTATATCAGCTGCTGCAACTCATCCTATGAAATTATTTGTTTATCTGAAACCTGGTTAAATGATTCGATTCAAAACTCGGAACTCTTCCCTCCAAACTATAATGTTATTCGTTGTGACAGGAAATTTAACTCGGTGGGGCGCACCAAAGGTGGAGGAGTGTTAATCGCAATCGACAACGACATTCAATATGAAATAGTAGATACAACTTTATTAACTAATAGTGTTCCACTAATTGATGTTCTATTAAGTAAATGTATTCTTAACGGTGCTATCTTTTTTATTTGTACATTATACATTCCACCCGATACAACAGTAGATGACCTGGAATTATTCTTCAATTCTTTGGAACTTTTAATAATGGATCAGCCGATAATAGTTATAGGTGATTTCAATTTACCTAATCTCTATCATACAAATATTTCGTGTTCCAAATGTCTTTCATTTCACTGTTTTTGTAACATGCTTGATCTTTCTCAATACAATACATGTTCAAACATTAACAATAAAATTCTTGATCTCGTCGTGTCGAACTTAAGCTCTCCCATTTTAGTCAAGCGTGCTGATACTTCAATGGTGATTGAAGATCTACACCACCCATCATTATCTATTCAATTTGAACTAAGGGCAATCTCTGATAATAGTAGGTTTCCCTCAAATACTAATACTCGATATAACTTTAAAAGAGCTAATTTTGTCACACTGTATAGTGAACTGTGCAATATGGACTGGTCATTCTTAAGCAAATATACTGATGTGAATAAAGCTTTGGATATGTTTTATACGAATCTATACAACATTTTTAATAAATCGATCCCCCTTTCCCATAGTAGCAGATCTAAGTTCCCTGTATGGTTCACTTTTGAAATAAAAAGGAACTTAAAAACTAAGGCATATTATAGACAAAAATGGCTATCAAGTAAGAAACAAGTATATCATAATGAATTTAAAAGGCTCAGATCACTCACTAAACGGCAAATCAGTGAAACATATCAGTTGTATCTTAAAGAACTAGAAGACAATATCAAATCAAATCCGACCGGATTATGGACTTATGCTCATATGAAACAAGGTACTACAAGAATACCTAGCAGAGTTACCGATGAAAGTCAGAAGTATTCTACACCTAGTGACATCGTTAACGGTTTTGCCTCACTATTTTCTAAAAGTTATAAACCTGCTAACGCCACTAATTTGTCTGACAATCATAGTAATTGTCTGTCTTATACCTTAAACTCAATCTCAGAAAATGATTTAATAAGCATTATGGCGCGTTTACCTAATAAATTATCAGCTGGAGATGACTCTGTTCCTTCCTTCCTAATTAAAGATTGTAGATTCATATTTGCTAAGCCCCTTCATATTATTATAAATCTTGCTATAAGCACGTGCATGTTTCCTTCAAGGTGGAAGTTGGCTAAAATTACTCCGGTATATAAAAAGGGAGAAAAACATGTTCTGAGAAATTATCGTCCAATTGCTTTATTAAGTAATTTTTCAAAAATTCGAGCAGGTTATTTATTCAACTATTTTCAAAAATGTTTATTCATTTATTTCTTCCAACCAACACGGTTTCATGCCAGGTAAATCTACAACAACCAATCTTGCATCATTCTCGCAATTTGTTTCGGAAGTGATAGATAACAGGGGTCAAGTAGACGTAGTATATACGGACTTTTCTCGAGCCTTCGATACCCTTGACCACGACATAATACTCATGAAACTTGCTGAACTTGGAGCTGCTCCAAGTCTACAACAGCTTATGAAATCATATTTATCTGATCGTCAAGCATACGTAGCTTTTCATGGTTTTCACTCGTACAAATTTTCAATGGATTCTGGTGTTCCGCAGGGTTCAAATTTGGGGCCGCTACTTTTTAATATTGTTATTAATTCCCTCTTAAAATCCTTAAACTGTCATGTACTGGCCTATGCAGATGACATCAAACTTTTTACAAGCATCACTTCGCCAAATGATGTTATGTTTCTTCAACATAACATCAACAAATTAGTATCCTGGTGTGAAACTCATAAACTGTACCTTAATGTTGATAAATGCTGCTCCATGTCATATTCCCGGAAATCTAACCATTTCACAACATCATACACAGTGAATGAATTACAACTTAAATGCTGCGTGGAGATAAGGGATTTGGGCATCTTATTCACCTCTGATTTAAATTTTACTAGACATATAACTAATATTGCAATGTCTGCTTCCAGAATGTTAGGTTTTATTATGAGAATTTGTGCATCTTTCATAGACATTGACCTCATAAAGTCATTGTATTTTGCATATGTAATAAGCAAACTTGAGTATGGGTGTCTTATTTGGTATCCATATTACATGAATCAGATAATGCCACTGGACCGTATTCACCGCAGATTCTTAAAGTATTTGTCGTACAGAGTAGATGGTGTCTATCCCGACGCAGTGTGGATCAAAATATTCTCTTGGACCAACATGGTATCGCTTCGCTGGCCGCCCGAAGAGAAGAGCTTACTGCTAAGTTTTTATGGAAGATTCTTCATAATAAAGTGGATGCTTCATTTCTGTTGTCAAAAATAAACTTCCATATACCCAGGTCAAGTTCTAGGTATATTAACACATTTTACATCCCAGGGGCTCGTACCAATTGTCTTCGGCGGGCACCAGTAACTGTAATGTGTCAGAATGCGATGGCACGCTATAAAGATATTTTTTTTGACAAGTTATAACTTAAACCAATACATTTTCATTATTTATATATTGTTAAATTTATTGTTGTCTTGTAAATGGGGTTTCCTGTTGGGCAATAAAGTATATTATTATTATTATTATTATTATTATTAAACGTTTATAACTTTACTATTTTTGAAAATCACAACAGTAATAGGTCTTTGTTCTGTAAATACTAATAACGTTTCAAATTTATTCAAATTAAATGGTTACGATTTGAGAAATGTAAACCCAATATTATTCAATGATAAATACAATTTAAGCGACAAAACGTTCCAACAAATTGACACTGTTTTTAAGAAAAGAGAGAGCAGGAGTTTAAAATCAAACTTGAATCCTTGGTTGGTCTACATCGGAGTCTACAAAAAAAGTAGACTAGAATGTACAAAATTTTTTTTTGCAAATTTAGTTAAATTCTTCGGTTTAGCCACAAAAGTAAAAAATATGAAATGCAAATTGTTTTTAATGGGTACCCACCCCCCTTCTTTGAATTTCGTTTCTCAATTTACGTGAGTTTAAATGGTCGGGTGTAGGTATTGACATTAATGTATGCTCATAGCTCGACGGCAGGGATCAGGATCCTGGTCCATTGTCCCTATATCTGATACTTTCTTGGTATATTCGTACCCTGGCAGCTTTCTTTATACAGTCGTCGCTAATTCTCGCTAGGTAGAGTTCCTTTCTTTCTCTTACCATTAACTCTTATTTTTTTCACTTGGGCTTTTAGAATGCGCCGCCCCGGTATCTCTTATTTTGCAATCATTCAGGGTGTGTAGCCCGGACGTTTAGTGAAAACCGCCCTAGTTGTCGCCTCTCCGACCAGGATTCGAACCCGGGTCTCCCGTATTGAAAGGCGAGTATGTTGTCAACTACACTACCGAGGAGGACGTACCATTAACTCTATTGGTACTATACCAGCAATTACAAAAAAGACCTCCGTTGAGACTGTCAGGTATGCACAACATACTCTCAGTGACATTTCCTGTTGCAATTAGTTTGTGTCTGGTTATTTTGTTCGCCATGGCACTTGCCCATAGCGGAGCTGCGTCGAATGTAATACTGAGTATAGGAGCCTACGCTTGGTGCTTTTGGGGCCACCGACATTGGGCATTAATTTTCCAAATGGCAGTGGTTTTGATCGCTTTATCTGCGATTACGGTGATGTGATGTAAAGGGTTTTCAATAAGAACATAACAATTTGGTTTTATAATACGGAACACAACCAACTAACTTTATTATGATCTGTCATAGTCAATACGCCCGTCAAGGCTTACATTTTTATCATGGTGAAGTTTACGATCGAGCAACGTTTGGAAATCGTTAAAACTTACTATCGAAATTCTGAGTTGGTTGTCGCAACTTTAAGGGCGCTAAGGGCACTTGTCTCACCAGACAAGTTGTGAGTGCGTTTTTGAATTAATTTGAATCAACATCTTTACTATTCAATGTACTAGAAACCCATTTTCCGGGATGTAGAGGATACAGGGAGACCGAGGGCTTGATGCAACCACGGAAACCAAGTCGGGCCGACTGGAAGAGGGCTACGTCCATCTGTACGGAAAACCGAATCAAATGGGCTATCGGCACTTTCCAGCCTTTTAAGGCCCCAGGTGTGGACGGACTAGTTCCTGCCTTCCTACAAAAGGGAGAGAGAGAACTAACGCCGTATCTTCTAAATATCTTTAGAAGTAGCTTAGCGCTCGGATATATACCGGAGCTATGGAGAAGGGCTAAGGTGGTATTTATACCGAAAGTGGGGAAGAAAGACACCATTCAACCGAAGTCATTTAGACCCATTAGTCTAACATCTTTTATGTTAAAGACAATGGAGAAGGTGATTGATAATTACCTTAGGACTATAGTGCTGGTAGGTACACCACTACACAGGAGTCAGCATGCATCAGCGTCTATCTGTACGGAAAACCGAATCAGATGGGCTATCGGCATTTTCCAGCCTTTTAAGGCCCCAGGTGTGGACGGACTAGTTCCTGCCTTCCTACAAAAGGGAGAGAGAGAACTAATGCCGTATCTTCTAAATATCTTTAGAGTAGCTTAGCGCTCGGATATATACCGGAGCTATGGAGAAGGGCTAAGGTGGTATTTATACCGAAAGTGGGGAAGAAAGACACCATTCAACCGAAGTCATTTAGACCCATTAGTCTAACATCTTTTATGTTAAAGACAATGGAGAAGGTGATTGATAATTACCTTAGGACTATAGTGCTGGTAGGTACACCACTACACAGGAGTCAGCATGCTTACAGAACAGGGAAATCCACAGAAACCGCCCTGCATCAGCTGACAAACGAAATAGAAGCAGCACTAGCGACAAAGGAAATAGCGATATGTGCCTTCTTGGATATAGAGGAAGCTTTTGACGACACCTCACACGAGGCTGTCAGGGCGGACCTGGAAAGAAGGAATATCGACAGCACTATCTCAAAGTGGATGGGAGAAATGCTGAGAACTAGAACGGCGGAGACACAAGTGGGAAAAGACACCATTAAGATCCCGATATTAAGATCTCTTAAGAACTCAAGGGTGTCCACAGGGAGATGTACTATCACCGCTAATGTGGAGCCTGGTAGTTGATGAACTTCTGGTTAGGCTAAACGACCTAGACATCAAATGTCAAGGTTACGCCGATGATATAGTCATAATGGCTAGAGGGAAATTTGAGGGAACGTTCTGTGAAATTGCTCAGAGAGGCCTCAATGTAACTAGTAGATGGTGTCAAACAGTGGGACTGAAACTCAACCCGAGCAAAACCACGGTGATACCATTTACTAGAAGGAGAAAACTAAACTGCCTACATCCCATATTCATAGATGGGAAGGCAGTAGAATACCAACTGGAGATAAGGAATCTGGGTATCACACTAGATATCAAACTCCTATGGAATAGACACGCTGAGACAGTGGTAATGGTGTGCAGAAATCTGGTAGGAAAAACGTGGGGTTGTAACCCCACTATCCTGCGATGGATGTACACCATGATAGTGAGACCTGCAATCACTTATGGGGCAGTTGCGTGGGGAAGTAGAATCAAGCTGGCCTCTATGAGGAAACAGCTTGAGAAGATTCAAAGACTGGCGTGTGTCTGCATAACGGGGGCGATGGGGTCGTGTCCGACAGCAGCATTGGAGCTGCTGCTGGATCTGACTCCGCTGCACCTTGTGGTGGAGAGCGCCGTCAGATCGGCGATCGTAAGATTCAGCAAGGAAGGAATGGGCAGAGGTAAAATAATCGGGAGCAGAGACCGAAACAGCCTCGCTGCCAAGATCCCCTGGCTGGAAGTACCAAAAGACGAAATGGTATGCAAATACCACTTCGAGAAAAACGTGTAGTAGTAAAGCCGATTGGAGCGACGAATCCTCAGCATACTACATAGAGCAAAATGCCATCAAGTGGTATACAGATGGTTCGAAGACAAAGGAAGGCACTGGTGCAAGAGTGTTTGGACCTCGTACCAGATACTTCGAATCCATGGGAACATCCCCAAGTATCTTCCAAGCAGAGGTACACGCAATCGAAAGATGTGCACAGTTTAACCTCGACAGGAGTTACCGCAAAAAACGAATTGCTATCCTGTCAGATAGCCAAGCAGCCATGAAGGCCATTAGCTCATACACCATCAGATCCAAACTGGTATGGGACTGTGTGGGGAAGCTGAACAAGCTTGGCAGGGATAATAAAGTAACGCTATACTGGGTACCAGGACACACTGGTATAGACGGAAACGAAGAAGCCGATCACCAAGCAAACAAGGGATCCAGTAGCCACTTTATAGGTCCGGAACCCTTTTCGGGAAATTCTTTTCGGAATGAGCGTGAACACCATCCGCAAAAGTTTAGATGAATAAATAAGAGGAAAATGGATGAAAACCTGGAAAGAACTTCCAGGGCTAAGGCAATCCAAAGTGATGCTGGGATCTTTTAACCAGAAGAGAACGGTAGCTTGCCTGAAACTAAGCAGGAACAAGCTCAGAATTCTGACAGGAGCCCTGAGGGGACACTGCAGACTGAGGAAACATCTCAAGGCCCTAGGCCTAGAGGAGGATGATGGATGCAGATTCTGTGGCTCAGCAGAGGAAACCCCATACATCTGTTCAAAGACTGCGGAGCATTACTCCGCAAGAGACAGATGTACCTTGGGGCTCACTGCTTGAACACAGAGGAGCTGCAGGCCTTGAATCCCACCCAGATCCTGGGATTCCTAAAGGAATCAGGATTAGAGGAGGCGCTCTAAATGGGTAAGTACACCAACACTTGGAGGAGGAGGGTGGGGTACAATAGATCTATAAATGTCGCAGTACAAGTCATCACCACCATATCTACAATTCAATGTTCCTGTGCCCGTGAGACAATGCACAGGTCGTAGTACTTAAAATAATATTGCAGCCGTAAGAGCTGCAGTTTCAAAACAAGTCGATTCCATGAAATTTACAAGAATTGGGATTTTCTCAGTCCACATTATCGCAAATGATGCGGAAAGATCTTCAGTTAAACCCTTACATTATCAAATTAAGCCAAGAACTGAAACCTCTGGATCATTTAAAACGCCGATACCTTTTATCTAAGATTTTGCTCTATAAAAGTTTGGAGACAATCCTGAATTTCATCGAAAAATTATCTTTGACGATATATTAACTGAATAAATTCTATTATTGAGCTACGGAAAGGTTGAATATTTTTATATTCAAGCTATTATTTATATATTCAAGCTATATTCCGCTTTAATAAGTTGAAATGTTTCTATTTTAATTTACTAACGTAAAAAACTAAAAATAATTTTTTAGTTTATACAAAATTTTGACTACTAAATTCGTAATACCAACGAGAAAAATTATTAGCCGGGATGTTATATAAAAGCAAATTGAAAATTGGATTAAATCTATTTTTTAAGACAATCGATTTAAAAATAGTTTCGAATTTAAATTAAGCCTTTCTCTCAAGAACTGTTGGATTACAATTCAATTCTGAACATAAATTACGACGAGGAAAAATTGCAATTCATTTGATTTTTATTCCAACTGCAGCAAAATCTACCCTTAAAGTATGTTTGCTCGAAATCCTCTTAGTTTTCCAAAAATAGAATTTCTCGTTTCCTTTCAACAAAATCTCATTCCTTAGATTATATCTAGATGCTACTCAGAATAAATCCAACTTGGGATTTTATAACATAAGTTACGACTGGATGAAATGTTAACTTACATTTATTATTTAATATTTTATTCAACTTACAATTCGAATTCCAATATTTTTCTAAACACGATTTTTCATTAAAATTATTATATAAAATGTCAGTTTCAATTTAAGATTATTTTCCACAATCTTCTGTAATTTTCATGCCAGACAGAATGAACACAAAGACAATTCGCCCTTAAAGCATTTTTGTTCGAAATCCTTTTAGTTTTATAAAAATATTTATTTTAAACTTATTTCTCATATGATACCAGAAATATCGCGAACTGAAAAATAACAGAAAATAATAAGAGATTTTCTATTATTTTCACAATTATTTCTCTCTATACTATTTTTACAATTTAATGAGATTTTCTTCAACATTAGCGCAACACAAACATTTCCTCATAATCTTTCCTGGCAGTTTATCCAAATAATATTAAGTTTAATTAAAGATAGCCGGCCTCGTAGTCTACAGAGTTAGAGCGTTAACTAACAAATCTGTAGGTCCCGGGAGCGAGTGTCGGCCGCATTTGTGCCAGAAGACAAATGTGTAGTTTGTGTGGGGGATCGAGGCAGATTTTACTGTGATGACTTTGGACCATCTACAGGAGAAAGGTGGCTTATTTTTCACAATGTCCAGGATTTGAACCCAGAACCTGCGGCTCCGAAGTCTGACACCTTGACGATTAGGCCACCGCCGCCTCTTGAAGGGTTAATAGAGTTAATTAAATAACCATCTCTATAGGACAGATATCTATCTCTCTCTGTAGCTCTTACAACCCATGGTGGGTCTTGGCTGACTCAACAACTCTGCTCCATTGGACTGTCTATCTGTCTGTCTATCTGTCCATCATTAGCTCCTCCGCTTCCATGATATTCAGGGATCTAAGATCCGATGCTATGTTGTCTCTCCACCGTAGTCGCGGTCTTTCTAGTGGTCTTCTACCGGTCGGGGCATGTTCCCATACCTATCTAACAACTCGTCCATCCTCCTGTCTCTTTACATGGCCCATCTCAGTCGTTCCGCTTTTATCGTTCTTACAATGTCTGGTTGGTCATATAGTTCTTCTATTTCCCTGTTTTTTCTACTGCGGTACTGTTGTGTAGTTTCATCCCGTATATACATCGTAATACTTACTTTCTCTCTGCAACTCTCAGTCTGTTTTCGTATTTTTTGTCATTGTCCAGGTTTCGCAGGCGTAAGTCATAATGGGTCTTATAATGGAGTGGTATATTCTTATTTTTGTCGTCCGAGATACATTTTTTATGCAATGCAAAACAACATCGATTGGCACTTTGTATTCTGTTGTTAATTTCTTTGGTCATATCATTGTCCGACGTGATAATGGCACCCAGATATTTAAATTCCTGGACTCTTTCGAAGTTGTGTTGGTCCATCGTCACATTTTATCCTATCCTATCCCTACGTTTAGTCCTTGATGTGTTCATGTACTTGGTTTTACTCTCGTTTATTTTTAGGCCTATATTTTCCGCTGCAGATTCGATTTTTTTAAACTCTTCTTTAACGTTCCTGGTTGTGTTTCCAATGATGTCTATGTCATCCGCAAAGGCCAACATAAGACGCGGGCCCCGATTTCTAAACAGCAGTGGCTCCGTTTTTGCCTCCCTCACTACCTTCTCCAGAGCTATAGTAAAGAGGAGTGGGGAGATGGCGCCTCCCTGTTTCAGGCCATTATTTATCGTAAAAAAGGTTGACAACTTTCGCCCGATCCGTACTGCACTTTTGGACCCTTCCATGCTGATCTTTGTTAAACTAACAAGTTTACTTGGAATTCCCAGTTCCATCATAGCATTCCATAGCTCCACCCTCCAGACGTTGTCGTACGCTTGTTTGAAGTCGAGTTGATGTATGACTTTATCGTACTCCCAGCACTTCTCCATTTGTTGACATATTGTGAAGATCTAGTTTACTGTTCATCTTCTTTTCCTGAACCCACATTGGTAGTCGCCTAGCTGGTGTTCAACATAGGGAGTTAGTCTCGAGTAGTACCTTATATCACGTATTATATCACGTATTATATATATATATATATATATATATATATATATATATATATATATATATATATATATATATACCTTATATCACGGGACCAGACCTTATATCACGTATTTATCAATGATATTCCCCGATAGTAGGAGCATTGTAGTTTATCGCCCTTTTTGTGTAGGGGCACGATGACACTCTCTTTCCAACTATTTGGTATTTTCTCTTCCTTCCAAATCTGGAGTATTAGGGTGTGGAAGTATTTGATAAGATTTTCTCCTCCATATTTGAGACTCTCCTCCATATTTGTGTCCTTATCCTGCGCTTTGTTATTCTTTACCTCTTCAAGGGTTGGCTCCTCGACCAGTGGATCTGCGTTGTAGTATGTGACCGTACCTCTTCCTTGGTCTTCCTGCGCGTTCAGTAATTGGTCAAAGTAGCTTCTCCATGTCTCCAACACCTCGTTTTTATCTGTCACTAGTCCTCCGTCAACTGTTTTAAGAAACATGTCAGTCCTCAGTCTGAAGCTTCCTTTAATGTTTCTCACTTCTTGAAAAAATTTGCTAGTTTGGTTATTTGTTCGACTTGTATCCAGTTTTTCTACCATTTTTTGTTCGTGCGCTCTTTTTTTGACTCCAAATGTTCTCCGTCCTGCTGTTCTGGTTTGTCTGTATTTATCCCTAATGCGTTCATTTGGGTCTTGCAGCGCGTCCGTTCTAGCTATGTTTCTTGCGCTTATCTTCTCTTCACACTTCTTGTCGTACCACGAGTTCCTTCCTTTAGCCTTTATTTTCCCCACTATCGTTGTTTACTTGCGAGTATTGACTTCTCTATATTCGTCCATATTTTCGCAACATCCTCTTGTCTGGGTGTTGCCTCCAGTTGTGCTGTTAGACTCCTCTGGTATTCTTATTTTTTGTAGTCGCCTTTAAATGTTTCAGTATTCCATGTAGGGGGCTTGACTGTCTTTTGGTACTTTTGGCTAGATATTCTTGCTCGTACCGTAGCTCTAACCAAAAAATGATCACTATCAGCATTATCGGTTACATTGCTGATATACCTTGCATTAACCAATATATGGTCGATTTGGTTCCTTGTTACTCCATCGTTGGATATCCAGGACTTCTTATGGATATTCTTGTGTTGAACATTGTTGATTTTATCAATAGGTTGTTGGATGCTGCCATGTTCACAAGTCGGGCTCCGTTATCCATGCAGGCTATGTTTGCCAATTACTGGCCTAAAGGCCTCCTCTCTTCCTACTTTAGCGTTGAAGTCTCCCAACATTATTACCATGTGTTTTTTGGGTATTCCGTCTACAGCTCTTTCTAGTTCATCATAGAAGGATTCTTTACTTAGGTCGTCTTTTTCTTCAGTTGGGGCGTCTATGGATAAAATCGAATAGTTATACCACTTGCCTGCAAATCTGATTTGACAGATCCGTTCATTCACAGGTCTAAACTCGATAACAGATCCGTTCATTCACAGGTCTAAACTCGATAACAGATCCTATCAGTTTCTCTCGCACGACAAAACCAGTTCCAAATTCGTAACGTTGGTTTCGACTTCCGGTATAAAATACAGCAGATTTTCCAATCCTCTGGTGTCCTGAGTCCGTTCATCGGATCTCCTGTATTGCCATGATATCCATCCCGATTTTCTCTAACTGTTCTATCGTCTTCTGCGCTGCTCCTAGCCTGTACCAACTTAGTACATTCAGGGTTCCAATACTCATATGCTTCTTACATAGCCTTGGCCGTCGTCTTGTGTCCGTCCTTTTCCGAAGTGAATCGTTGGTTTTCACAACAGTATCTTTTTTTACAAGATCGGGTTGTTAGCCTAGGAGGGTTGAAGCTCCTCCTTTTTCCGGGTTTGGGACCGGCAGTGATATCTCAGAACTACTCAGTTCACTCATCCCTGTCACAGGCGGAGTATTTTGCTGTGGTTGGCATTATTATTATCTCCTTTTGCCCATTTTTTTTTGGGAGGAGTACAATTAAAACTCTGGTACATGCCGGAATTTCATGGCCAACTTTGGAGAGATATGTATAAAGATATATGGGACAGATATGTACATGAATATGTACCTATATGTGAATGTTTGTATTTTTTCTGGAAAATAAATAAATAATTCATTTACTCACGTAAAAACTAAATAGAATTCTTTAGTTTGGTTAAAATTTTGTCTTCAAAAGATGTCATGATGATTAACTTGTCATCCACATTGGACCAAACTTCGGACCAAATAAAAAATTGACACAACAGAATAAATTGAGATAATTTAATTAATAAATTTAATTTCACAAATAACATTAATATTTCATTTTCTTCCTGATATAGGGTCTTCCAATAAGAGGTTTCATTTTCAATAGCATTCCATTTTAACAGTTGTCGTGAATCAACCAGTAACTACTTGACAGATGACAAGTAAAAACTACGCTATTAATAATAATGGAACGATATACGCTTCAACAACGCACTGAAATGATTAAAATTCACAACTAAAATGGTAAAACTTTATTGGCCACAGTTCTCAAAACTAAAGCATTTTTGGGGTCGTCGTGAAGCATCTTCTCGCCCAGCAATTGTGAAACTGGTGGAAAAGTTTGAGCTATTGGGACAAGTTAATGAAGAAGAAGTCGCTCAAGAACAACTGACAATATTGCTGTTGTAGCCCATAGTGTTGAAGAAATCCCAGGTTTGCCTATTTCTCGTCGATCTTTGGAATTAGTCATTCCACAAACGACATTACACCCTTTTTGCACAAAGACTTAGGTCTTAAGGCTTTTAAAGTTCAGTTAACACAAGAACTCACGCCTACCGACCATCAACAACGTCGTGTCAACATCGTGCGAATTAGGTCTTGAAGGATTAATTTAGGTCTTAGGTCTGCGGATTGAAATGCATCAACCTGATCCGAAATTTCATCGAAAAATCATCTTGAGAGAGAGCCAAATCATCTTGAGAGAGACCATTTTTGGGTTTTCCATTTTCACATCGAAGACTACGCTAACAAGCCACATTGTCGCATTTGGGGCTCAAAAAACCCAAGAATTATTGTCGAAAAGCTTCTCCATCTTCAACGTGTGACTGGTGCGTTTTTGGTCTGGCGGGGTCATTGTACCTTACTTTTTCGAAAATGAGGCTGGAACAACTGTTACGTTGAATGGATTGCGCTATCTAACGATTTTGTATGACCGGAATTGGAAGATATTGATGTGGACGACGTTAATTTTCAACAAGACGGCGCTACGTGCGACACAAGTAACGATACCATCGCTCTTTTGCGTGAAAAGTTTCCTGACCGTGTGATTTCTCGAAGAGGTGTTCACAATTTAACACCTCTGCCATTAATAATGGAAATCAATATTATTCATCAGGTTTGGCTCCACAACCCATTATGGGTCTGGGCCTCCTCTAGAATCTTTTTCCATTCCAATCTATTCCGGGCTCTTAACACCTCTAGACTTTTTTCTTTGGTGCTACCTGAAAGATAAGGTCTATGCCAATGGCCCAAAATCGATTCAAGACCTCAAAGATCGAAGTTATCGAAGATATACAACCGCAAATGTGCGAATTGCTGATGGAAAATTTAATGAAAAGAATATGATCCTGCAAGCTTAGCCGTGGCGGCTAATATCTGCCTCTCTCTATCTCATCGCGGCGCTATAGTCCCATTTGGACCTGGGCCTCCTCCCAATGTCTACACTTGTGGTAGGTGTCTTGATCTTACACAAGTGTAGGGTGCCCTTACAGTTTTTAACGTGATTGGAGAGCCACTATTTGGGGCGGCTAATATTCATATCCAGAAGAACCAAATGTCAAATGTATAGGAGTCTAATAAGACCTGTACTGATATACGCAGCCGAAACCTGGACCCTAACCAAGGAGAAAGAAAGAATCTTGGGATGTTTAGAAAGAAGGATTCTAAGACACATATATAAAGGCGTACAGGAAAACGGAGAATGGAGATCGCGATACAACCATGAGCTGTACCACCTTTACGAACACACGGATGTAGTTCGTACTATAAAAATTGCTAGATTAAGATGGATAGGACATATCGAGCGAATGAAGGATTCAGAGCCAGAAAAACTTATTGCACGACAAAGACCAGTGCAGGCCAAAAACAAGATATCCGGACCAAGTGCAGGAGAATCTATTAGCAATGAAGGGGACTGGATGGAAAGCTAAGGCCCGGAATAGATTGGAATGGAAAAAGATTCTAGAGGAGGCCCAGACCCATAATGGGTTGTGGAGCCAAAGCTGATGAATAATATTGATTTCCATTATTAATGGCATACGCTCCTCTTTACAATTAAATAAACACCCGATGATTTCGATTAAAAATATTCGTTTTTTCTTTACATATCAAAATAAAACCTCTTATTGAAAGACCCTATATAATCCTAAACTTTAAAATCCTAATATTTGTAAGAAACCGCAATACTTAAGGGATCATCCAATACATTTATGCAATTATACTACATTAAACAATTGTACTATATTATACTATCCCTCATGAAGAAAATACGTGCTTCGACATAACAATATTTCCTTGCAATTTAAAACATTTTTGACGGTTTTCCAACGGTTTTTGGCGCTAATTTGCTGTAATTTTAGAAGCAAAACTTTTCTACAAATATTGATTTTACATTAAAAGAAAGTTTCCGATCGAACCGTCCAAGCGAAACCTTGTTTTGCGGAGCAAACATTTTTTATTACAAGATTTATGTTATTCTAAGACACAGAAAACACTCTATACATTATCGAGTTTCCCTTAAAATGCCACACGAAAAAACGCTTATTTGCCAGATTTTTCCGAAAATTAATTTGATAAAAATTCGAATTGTATATTAATTATACAACAGCTAAGTTGTAAACAAAAGTATGTAAATTCTTCTTCTTCCAGTGGTACTACAGTCCTATAGCGGACTTGGACTTCCTCCCCTTACCCATACTTTTGTTTGGTTCCTAGACCCAAGTATAGGAGGCCTTTACAGTTTTTAACGTGCTTGGCGAGCCACTATTATCGACGTTTCGTTTCGACGATTACTGTGATGACTTTGTCAAAGCCACGCACAGGAGGTCGGAAAATTTGTAAAATAATTAAGTATATGTTAACAAATTTAACAACCTTAAGCCTCATAAATCATATTCTACGATCTTTAATTAAATTTGACTTCCATTAAATAATAATTATTATTATTCGACGAGCACATCTAGGTCCACATTAAGTCTTGTTACGGTTGGCAGTTTGTGTCGCTTTCTTCTAAGCCCAGAATTCCCTCATTCTCTGGCCGCTTGCGCTCCGCTGTCCAGGTGGCACCTTGCCTTCCTTTTGGTTCATCTCGGTTTATGCCATTGCATAAACAAAAGAGTTTTGAGAAAATGACTACAACATTTTTTATAGATAATTCATTTCTCTCGGACGTTTATTTGGTAAGTTTTTCAAAATTCGCAACGGTCTCCGATATATCGGCGAAATAGACTGTACTTTTATTTTATTGTTAGTAAGCTCGTATATGGAGTGCTGATATGGTACCCATATTATGCTTCTCAAGACCTCTACCTATTGAAAGGGTACAGCGAGCGTCGTTTTCTGAAATATCTTTCTTGCAAAATCGATGGTCACTATCCCCTCCGAAACATCGAATATGATTCTTTTTAGAGCGGCATGATGTCCAATCCCTTGTGGTGCGCAGACAACAGCAGAGTGATCGATTTGCTTGGAAGTTGATACATTGAAAATGGACCACACATTCAAAATCTGTTGTAATGTTTGTTCTTCTTTGTTAATTTTATAATTCACAACACTATTGTGACTACTGTTGATACATTGTAAGATTAACAGTGAATCTCTGATGTCCAGTTTCTATTTTCACGTCCCGTGAGCTGTTTCTCGATATGTAGCCACCTTTGCACTGCCGACATCACGAAGCAACATACTACGAAGAGCACCTCTTATCCATATGTGCCACAACGCTGATAAGCTCTACGAAGATGTATTAAACTTATAGTAGCGTGTTATCTCATTTTTATATACATTTTATAACTGTTTATTTCTTATGTTAACTAATTTATGAGGAATGTATATATTTGAACTCTCATAGTATTTTGATTTAACTTTAAGATTATCTTTCATATTTTTATGTAAATATTATTTGTCCGGTTAAAAGGGTTTCCTGTTGGGCAATAAAGTTTATTATTATTAATTATTTATGTTTAGCTGAATTCTCTAGAGATAAAACTCGATCGAAGACTTTTTCCCTCCGATTTTTCATTTCCTCTCTTCTGCTTATCTGCTTACTTTCCCCAATTAAACGTTTCCGTTTTAAAACCGAAATCATTAACTAATTTGTTATCTCTTTAGTGTTGGCTTATTTTTCTTTATTATTACCGCTGAAGACTTAGCTAAAAGAAATGCTTAACTTTATCCTGTTTCACAAGGCTATCGACCTTAAATCTACCTTTACTTTTCTTTTGAAATATAATACTATTGTTAAATTAGAAATGGAACAATTATTAACTTTCCTCTTCGACTTTATTAAGTTTCCTATTAATAAGATCTCAGCTCGTTTTCACTTTCTTTTATCTTCACTTAAACCATAATTTTTGTTGACAATTTTTTTATTTTTCACTGCAAATGCGATTTTTTCTGACAATTCCTAATATTGGGATTGTTTCGGAAACATTTGCGATAAACAGGAATTTCGTTCGGATTTCCGCTTGAAAGTCCGGTGAATTCCAAGCATAATATCCGGAGGAAATTTCCGAGACAAACAGAAAAATATTCAACTGGTTCTATGTTCGAGAGACCAAGAACAGTTTCTGAATTGGTATCTGAACTGATATCAAAATTCAAATATGTTTATTAAATTGGAGACAAAAGAAATAATTAGAAACGATTATAAAGTTTAATAAGAAAAATTGGAATGGATTAATTAATCATAAATTAGAGAGTCTAATATTGATTTTTGTACGATTTTTTAATCTTGTTAAGAATTTAAAGCAGGGCTAAGAAATCTTACCTAACATAAACTTTAGTTTATCAGAGTTAACACAAACTTATTCTGGAATTTTAGTATGTTAGAAGAGACAGCAATAAGGGCTTTCAAATAAGGTATCACTTATCCCACCGTGCCATTTAAAATTCTAGGGGTTGACCTCTCAGCGCGAAGGGGTTAAGTCAGTGAGCTACAAATTTTCTTAAAGGTGTCCCCCTCACAAAATTGACGTTTCGGAGCGGTTGTTGAGAATTCATCTTTAACTAACGGAAAATCCCTTCGTTTCGCTTTCAATGGCCCACCTGGTATATCTTTATGATAGTCCATACAGATAGTCAAACCAGTCTTGTCTAATTTAAACAATCTTTATTTGATTGTCAATTAGAGACAGACGAACTTAATTCAGAAATTCTAGTTTTTAATTAGTTTGTTTAATTGGGGGAAATATAGTTCGTCGCCTGGTTTAATTGGTGTCGAGAAATATTCTAAAGTATTAAACTAACGGTTAATAAAGTCTGCTGTAAAGCGGGCCATTTTAATTGGAAACAGCAAACGGAAAAGAAAACAAGCAAGAAAATAGTAATTGAAATGTCGAAGGGAATTTCAAACACGACGAATTGAGAAATTCAATATGAAGGGCTATGTTACTGGTGCGACTTTACCTGAATTCAAATGGCATTTGCTACAAATATCGTTAGAAATTTGGTTTTATATCGTTTTATTTCTAAAAGTTCTACTCATTAACCATAGATTATGAAAATCAATACCTTGATGAGAAGCATGTTAAAACTTTGAGACGAATTAGTTTCACAGATTTAGTTTATATTGAGGCTTTATTTGAATTTATATGATATTTCATGTCAAACTATCAAATATTAATAATCTCTTTTTTTAATAATTTTAGGTATTTTTAAAACAATCAATCAAACAATAACACACATTTTATTATTAAACCTATAATTTCAGCTACTAATAACACATTGCTGGTTGTCTGGTTGAAACCTTTTAGTTTAATAAATTAAAACAACCTACTAAAAGGAAACTTGTTTCTTTAATAACAATAAAAATGCTTTATTGTGGAAAAGAAATACTTAATTTCTGTGGACAAAGCACAGGCTAAATAAATGGATTACAACTAAAGCAAAACATAACAAAAATAAATACATAGTTTAATTTAATGTTAATAGATTAAAAAATGATTAGAATTGAAAGTAGAAGATTATCATTACGATATCTTCAAATAATTTTAATTTGGTTCAAACCATGACATCTCATTTTAAATTATTGGATTTTTTTTCAAAATTTGCGAATTTTGTACTCACTTAATTGTTATAAAAATTCTCTAGATTAATGATTTAAGATAAAAGTTTCAAACTAATGTAAAAATATACAAACAAAATAGACAACACCTATTCATATTTGGTTTGGTAAATATTACAGTTTTTGTAACATTTTGTTATTATTCGAAAATCTATATTTCAACTTGAATTACGTCGTGACCTAATGAGCAGAAAAATATGGCGCGCCTGGTTTAATGACACGCGAGACAAATTCATTTGGCACGATATTACATGAAATATTTTCCTGTTATTCCAAGTCAAATATTCAAACACACAGAAACACGAACAGACAGCATAATTGTGCTGTCTGTTTGTGTTTCTGTGTGTATAACATTTTAAAAAAGATTATAATTTGGATATTTTAAAACTCACAAAACCGTTTTGTTCAATATAAATCAAGTTCGTCTGTCTCTAATTGACAATCAAATAAAGATTGTTTAAATTAGACAAGACTGGTTTGACTATTTGTATGGACTATCATAAAGATATACCAGGTGGGCCATTGAAAGCCAAACGAAGGGATTTTCCGTTAGTTAAAGATGAATTCTCAACAACCGCTCCGAAACGTCAATTTTGTGAGGGGGACACCTTTAAGAAAATTTGTAGCTCACTGACTTAACCCCTTCGCGCTGAGAGGACAACCCCTAGAATTTTAAATGGCACGGTGGGATAAGTGATACCTTATTTGAAAGCCCTTATTGCTGTTATGTTAACACTTACAGAACAGATAATTTAGAACTGGTGAAACCATCCCACGTTATAGATAATCATACAAACTTAACACAAACGGAACACAGCCTGAATACTTATAAATTTCACATTAAATTGGTTCTGGTAGTCCTAAAAAGACTCAGTAATATGTTATAGAGCTCCGGAAAGGCTAAATATATTTATATATTCAGGCTGTGTTCCGTTTGTTTTAAGTTTGTACTTACAGAACAATTCACTTAACACCTCATTCATTCATTCATATAAATAAGACATGACAGACAAATATGAACGAGCTAAACAGACTAAACATACAAATATGAACGAACTAACAGACTATACAGACAAATATAAACGAACTAAACAGACTAAACAGACAAATATGAGCGAACTAAACAGACTAAAGATTAAAAAATGAACGAACTAAACAGACTAGACCGACAAATTTGAACGAACTAACAGACTTTGCAGACAAATATGAACGAACTAAACAGACTAAACAGAGAAACATGAACGAACTAAACAGACTAAACAGAGAAATATAAACGAACTAAACAGACTATACAGGAAAATATGAACGAACTAAACAGACTAAACAGACAAATATGAGCGAACTAAACAGACTAAAGATTCAAACATGACAAATTTGAACGAACTAACAGACTTTACAGACAAATATAAACCAACTAAACAGACTAAACAGAGAAACATGAACGAACTAAACAGACTAGACAGACAAATATGAACGAACTAAACGGACTAAACAGACAAATATGAACGAAATAAACAGACTAAACATACAAATATGAACGTACTAAACAGACTAGACCGACAAATTTAAAAGAACTAACAGACTATACAGACAAATATGAACGAACTAAACAGACTAGACAGACAAATACGAACGAACTAAACAGACTAAACAGACAAATATGAGCGAACTAAACAGACTAAAGATTCAAAAATGAACGAACTAAACAGACTAGACCGACAAATTTGAACGAACTAACAGACTTTAAAGACAAATATGAACGAACTAAACAGACTAAACAGAGAAATATGAACGAACTAAACAGACTAGACAGACAAATATGAACGAACTAAACGGACTAAACAGACAAATATGAACGAAATAAAGAGACTAAACATACAAATATGAACGTACTAAACAGACCAGACCGACAAATTTGAAAGAACTAACAGACTATACAGACAAATATGAACGAACTAAACAGACTAGACAGACAAATATGAACGAATAAACAGACGATATAGACAAATATGAACAAACTAAACAGACTAGACAGACAAATTTGAACGAACTAAATAGACTATAAAGACAAATATGAACGAACTAAACAGACTATATAGACAAAAATGAACGAACTAAGCAGACTAAGCAGACAAATATGAGCGAACCAAACAGACTAAAGATTCAAAAATGAACGAACTAAACAGACTAGACTGACAAATTTGAACGAACTAACAGACTTTACAGACAAATATGAACAAACTAAACAGACTAAACAGAGAAACATGAACGAACTAAACAGACTAAACAGAGAAATATGAACGAACTAAACAGACTATACAGACAAATATGAACGAAATAAACAGACTAAACAGACAAATATGAGCGAACTAAACAGACTAAAGATTCAAAAATGAACGAACTAAACAGAATAGACCGACAAATTTGAACGAACTAACAGACTTTACAGACAAATATGAACGAACTAAACAAACTAAACAGAGAAACATGAACGAACTAAACAGACTAAACAGAGAAATATGAACGAACTAAACAGACTATACAGACAAATATGAACGAAATAAACAGACTAAACAGACAAATATGAGTGAACTAAACAGACTAAATATTCAAAAATGAACGAACTAAACAGACTAGCCCGACAAATTTGAACGAACTAACACACTTTACAGACATATATGAACGAACTAAACAGACTAAACAGAGAAACATGAACGAACTAAACAGACTAAACAGAGAAATATGAACGAACTAAACAGACTATACAGACAAATATGAACGAACTAAACAGACTATACAGACAACTATGAACGAACTAAACAGACTAAACAGACAAATATGAGCGAACTAAATAGACTAAAGATTAAAAAATGAACGAACTAAACAGACTAGACCGACAAATTTGAACGAACCAACAGACTTTATAGACAAATATGAACGAACTAAACAGACTAAACAGAGAAACATGGACGAACTAAACAGACTAAACAGAGAAATATGAACGAACTAAACCGACTAAACAGAGAAATATGAACGAACTAAACAGACTAAACAGAGAAACATGAACGAACTAAACAGACTAAACAGAGAAATATGAACGAACTAAATAGACTATACAGACAAATATGAACGAACTAAACAGACTAAACAGACAAATATGAGCGAACTAAACAGACTAAAGATTCAAAAATGAACGAACTAAACAGACTAGACCGACAAATTTGAACGAACTAACAGACTTTACAGAAAAATCTGAACGAACTAAACAGACTAAACAGAGAAACATGAACGAACTAAACAGACTAAACAGAGAAATATGAACGAACTAAACAGACTATACAGACAAATATGAAAGAACTACACAGACTAAACAGACAAATATGAGCGAACTAAACAGACTAAAGATTCAAAAATAAACGAACTAAACAGACTAGACCGACAAATTTGAACGAACTAACAGACTTTACAGACAAATATGAACGAACTAAACAGACTAAACAGAGAAACATGAACGAACTAAACAGACTAAACAGAGAAATATGAACGAACTAAACAGACTATACAGACAAATATGAACGAACTAAACAGACTAAACAGAGAAACATGAACGAACTAAACAGACTAAACAGAGAAATATGAACGAACTAAACATACTATACAGACAAATATGAACGAACTAAACAGACTAAACAGACAAATATGAGCGAACTAAACAGACTAAAGATTAAAAAATGAACGAACAAAACAGACTAGACCGACAAATTTGAACGAACTAACAGACTTTACAGACAAATATGAACGAACTAAACAGACTAAACAGAGAAACATGAACGAACTAAACAGACTAAACAGAGAAATATGAACGAACTAAACAGACTATACAGACAAATATGAACGAACTAAACAGACTAAACAGAGAAACATGAACGAACTAAACAGACTAAACAGAGAAATATGAACGAACTAAACAGACTATACAGACAAATATGAACGAACTAAACAGACTAAACAGACAAATATGAGCGAACTAAACAGACTAAAGATTCAAAAATGAACGAACTAAACAGACTAGACCGACAAATTTGAACGAACTAACAGACTTTACAGACAAATATGAACGAACTAAACAGACTAAACAGAGAAATATGAACGAACTAAACAGACTAGACAGACAAATATGAACGAACTGAACGCACTAAACAGACAAATATGAACGAAATAAACAGACTAAACATACAAATATGAACGTACTAAACAGACTAGACCGACAAATTTGAAAGAACTAACAGACTATACAGACAAATATGAACGAACTAAACAGACTAGACAGACAAATATGAACGAATAAACAGACGATAAAGACAAATATGAACGAACTAAACAGACTAGACCAGAGGTTCTCACTCTGAGTGCCGCGAGCGTATGCCTGGGGTGCCACAGCAATAATCAAGAAATGTAAAAAAAATGTTTATGAAAATATTTTAAAAAAATTACATGAGGAGGTAAACGTGTCTTGGTTTTTAAAAAGGAAAGATTCTGAAGCGACTGATTCAATGATAACCAGCATCGTCAGAGGGGACGAAATATCCCAGCAAATACCTGCGAGTCTAAATCATTCAAGTTCGCTTTCATCAGTTCTTGGGGAATAATCCGAAGAAAAATAAGAAATATGATCCTAGCTACTACACATTGTTTGTATTTGTTTCTGTTGGAACGAACAAGCACCGGTAGAGCAATGCGTTATCTGTCTTAAAATTGTTGCTAACAGCTGCTTGGTTCCATCCAAATTAAAAGGACATCTAGAATGCAATCAATCTGATTTAGTATTTAGTACATCCAAATTAAAAGGACATCTAGAATGCAATCAATCTGATTTAGTACATAAAGGTGAAGAAATCTTCAAACGCCGTGCTTTATCTCTTCAGGCAGGGTCATCGATGGTGGAGAGAATTTTTTTAAATGAAAATGAAAACATAACTGAAGCTTCATTTATTGTCAGTTCACACTAGGGTTTATACAATAACCGACTTTTTGGAAAACCGGTTTTCGAAATCTAGATTTCCAAGAAACGGGTTTTAACCGGTTTTCGAATTCTTGTCGAAAAAAAAATAGAATAGGAAAATTTTATTTTATTCATATAAAATAACAAAATACAAAATCAAAGTCAAAATAAAATTAAAAAATAAGGATTACACATTACTTACACAAATACTGGCCAACCCAACTCGTTCCATAGAATGAATAGCAAATCAAATAAGATAAAGAATAAATTTTACCTAATTATTTAATTTATTTATATAACCTAGCCTTTACCTAATAATTTAATTTATTTGAAACCGGTTTTCTTAATATAAAAACCGGTTTTGAAATGTGACAAATTTTCTTTAAAAACCGGTTTTAACCGGGTTTGAAAAACCGTCAAACACTAGTTCACACATAGTAAAATCTGGAAAGCCCCATATTATTGCCGAGACACCGATTAAACCTTGGGTCAAGGATGTTCTAAGTTGCATTTTAGGTCCAGACATGGCTAAGAAGATTGATACTGTGCAGCTGTAAAGTAGCACTATAAGCAAGCGAATTTTCACAATTTCAGAGTCTGTGGAGAACGAGCTTATACGAAGGTTGAAAATTTGTATTTTTTTAGTTTACAGTTTGATGAAAGTACCGACATTGCGGGACTTTTGGGTGTTTTTCTTGTGTTTGTAAGGTATCCATTCAAAATGCAAATAGAAGAAGAACTTTTGATGAGTGAATTGCTTGAAACTTACATTATTATTAATTAGTTATCGACAAATATATTCAGAAAAATGATTTAAAATGGAGCAAGTGTGTTGATATTTGCAGCGATGGAGCGGCAGTAATGGTTGGAAAAGTTGAAAAAGGAGCCGTTTCTAGCATGAGGCAAGTGGTAGCCAATACGACCAGCAGACACTGTGTCATCGATCAACATTCTCTGGAAACTAGAAGAATGAAGGAAAAGATTTCAAAGTCGAATTAGATTTATGAATTAAAGTTAAAGATTTAAGAAAAAAAATTAAAGATTTAAGAAATTAAAAAAGTAGAATTATGTTAAGGACCGCCTGTTTCAAGCACGTCTTTTAAAATTTACCGCCGAAAATAAGGGTATGGATCACTTCCACCTCTTTTTTTAGCCAGGATATTTGAACTAAAAGATACACTAGTTTAGAAAAGCATTTTACCAAACAATTGATCGATTGGCAGCCTAAATTGGCACTTCTCTCAATGTTGCATTCTCAACATACGCTTACATTAAAAACAGGTACAGAAGCAAACTCTCTGTATCAAGGGATTTGAGGCTGAAATTAACCAAGCTTTAGATAAATTTAAAGGAAATAATAAAAAATCTTCCAAACAATGTCATGCATCCCATTAAAGAAAATTGAGCATTAAATTTGTATTGTTTTTTTTATTTTCCTAAGTTTTCGAATGGTTTTTAGGAGAGCTAGGAGGTGCCGCGAATTTTTTTTAGTTCGATAAGAGTGCCGCAGCGTTTGAGAGTTTGAGAACCACTGGACTAGACAGACAAATATGAACGAATTAAACAGACTAGGCAGACAACTTTGAACGAACTAATCAGACTAGACAAAAGACTAAACAGACAAGACTAGACAAATAGAACTAGAGCTAAACATTTCTCCTTATTACAAATACAATTGTCCTTCCACTCCAATAAGTAATGTTCTTAAACGTGTTCTTAAGTATATAAAATTGTTATTATTATGTTTGTTATTGTAACATTTCAAATCAAAACTATCTGCTTGTGTTTAAATTTTAATTTAGAAAATTATTACCGTACGTTATTGATGGAATCGTAAATAAATAATTCCGTAATACAGCTAGGTTTAATAGGCAACCACAAACTCACCAGGAAAATCCCCGGGGAATCATTAAAGCTCTAATTGAAATAGACAACTCCGGTTTCTCGTCAGTATGTAAACTAACTATTTACGCTAAAAATCATTAACTCTTTCGACAAAACAGACTGGATAGACAAGACTGGAAATATAAAAATAGACAGACAAGAATGGGCAGATAAGATTGGACAGATAAAACTAGACACACAATACCATATGGACAAGACAAGAAAGTTTGGCAAACAAGACTAGACAAACTAAACCTGACTAGGCTAGATAAAGAAGACCAAATAGACAAGACTAGACAAACAAGACTAGACAGACAAGACTAGACAGACAAGACTAGACAGACAAGACTAGACAGACAAGACTAGACAGACAAGACTAGACAGACAAGACTAGATAGACAAGACTAGACAGACAAAACTAGACAGACAACACTAGACAGACAAGACTAGACAGACAAGACTAGACAGACAAGACTAGACAGACAAGACTAGACAGACAACACTAGACAGACAACACTAGACAGACAAGACTAGACAGACAAGACTAGACAGACAAGACTAGATAGACAAGACTAGACAGACAAGACTAGACAGACAAAACTAGACAGACAAGACTAGACAGACAAGACTAGACAGACAAGACTAGACAGACAAGACTAGACAGACAAGACTAGACAGACAAGACTAGACAGACAAGACTAGACAGACAAGACTAGACAGACAAGACTAGACAGACAAGACTAGACAGACAAGACTAGACAGACAAGACTAGACAGACAAGACTAGACAGACAAGACTAGACAGACAAGACTAGACAGACAAGACTAGACAGACAAGACTAGACAGACAAGACTAGACAGACAAGACTAGACAGACAAGACTAGACAGACAAGACTAGACAGACAAGACTAGACAGACAGGACTAGACAGACAAGACTAGACAGACAAGACTAGACAGACAAGACTAGACAGACAAGACTAGACAGGCAAGACTAGACAGACAAGACTAGACAGACAAGACTAGACAGACAAGACTAGACAGACAAGACTAGACAGACAAGACTAGACAGACAAGACTAGACAGACAAGACTAGACAGACAAGACTAGACAGACAAGACTAGACAGACAAGACTAGACAGACAAGACTAGACAGACAAGACTAGACAGACAAGACTAGACAGACAAGACTAGACAGACAAGACTAGACAGACAAGACTAGACAGACAAGACTAGACAGACAAGACTAGACAGACAAGACTAGACAGACAAGACTAGACAGACAAGACTAGACAGACAAGACTAGACAGACAAGACTAGACAGACAAGACTAGACAGACAAGACTAGACAGACAAGACTAGACAGACAAGACTAGACAGACAAGACTAGACAGACAAGACTAGACAGACAAGACTAGACAGACAAGACTAGACAGACAAGACTAGACAGACAAGACTAGACAGACAAGACTAGACAGACAAGACTAGACAGACAAGACTAGACAGACAAGACTAGACAGACAAGACTAGACAGACAAGACTAGACAGACAAGACTAGACAGACAAGACTAGACAGACAAGACTAGACAGACAAGACTAGACAGACAAGACTAGACAGACAAGACTAGACAGACAAGACTAGACAGACAAGACTAGACAGACAAGACTAGACAGACAAGACTAGACAGACAAGACTAGACAGACAAGACTAGACAGACAAGACTAGACAGACAAGACTAGACAGACAAGACTAGACAGACAAGACTAGACAGACAAGACTAGACAGACAAGACTAGACAGACAAGACTAGACAGACAAGACTAGACAGACAAGACTAGACAGACAAGACTAGACAGACAAGACTAGACAGACAAGACTAGACAGACAAGACTAGACAGACAAGACTAGACAGACAAGACTAGACAGACAAGACTAGACAGACAAGACTAGACAGACAAGACTAGACAGACAAGACTAGACAGACAAGACTAGACAGACAAGACTAGACAGACAAGACTAGACAGACAAGACTAGACAGACAAGACTAGACAGACAAGACTAGACAGACAAGACTAGACAGACAAGACTAGACAGACAAGACTAGACAGACAAGACTAGACAGACAAGACTAGACAGACAAGACTAGACAGACAAGACTAGACAGACAAGACTAGACAGACAAGACTAGACAGACAAGACTAGACAGACAAGACTAGACAGACAAGACTAGACAGACAAGACTAGACAGACAAGACTAGACAGACAAGACTAGACAGACAAGACTAGACAGACAAGACTAGACAGACAAGACTAGACAGACAAGACTAGACAGACAAGACTAGACAGACAAGACTAGACAGACAAGACTAGACAGACAAGACTAGACAGACAAGACTAGACAGACAAGACTAGACAGACAAGACTAGACAGACAAGACTAGACAGACAAGACTAGACAGACAAGACTAGACAGACAAGACTAGACAGACAAGACTAGACAGACAAGACTAGACAGACAAGACTAGACAGACAAGACTAGACAGACAAGACTAGACAGACAAGACTAGACAGACAAGACTAGACAGACAAGACTAGACAGACAAGACTAGACAGACAAGACTAGACAGACAAGACTAGACAGACAAGACTAGACAGACAAGACTAGACACACAAGACTAGACAGACAGGACTAGACAGACAAGACTAGACAGACAAGACTAGACAGACAAGACTAGACAGACAAGACTAGACAGACAAGACTTGACAGACAAGACTAGACAGACAAGACTAGACAGACAAGACTAGACAGACAAGACCAGACAGACAAGACGAGACAGACAAGACTTGACAGACAAGACTAGACAGACAAGACTAGACAGACAAGACTAGACAGACAAGACTAGACAGACAAGACTAGACAGACAAGACTAGACAGACAAGACTAGACAGACAAGACTAGACAGACAAGACTAGACAGACAAGACTAGACAGACAAGACTAGACAGACAAGACTAGACAGACAAGACTAGACAGACAAGACTAGACAGACAAGACTAGACAGACAAGACTAGACAGACAAGACTAGACAGACAAGACTAGACAGACAAGACTAGACAGACAAGACTAGACAGACAAGACTAGACAGACAAGACTAGACAGACAAGACTAGACAGACAAGACTAGACAGACAAGACTAGACAGACAAGACTAGACAGACAAGACTAGACAGACAAGACTAGACAGACAAGACTAGACAGACAAGACTAGACAGACAAGACTAGACAGACAAGACTAGACAGACAAGACTAGACAGACAAGACTAGACAGACAAGACTAGACAGACAAGACTAGACAGACAAGACTAGACAGACAAGACTAGACACACAAGACTGGACACACAAGACTGGATAGACAAGTCTAGTGTGTCCGCAGATTTTTTTTCTGGTGACACGAGAAAATATAAAAGTTTATGTGGTTTTTAAAATGGCACTGTTTCGATTAGCTTCCACCAAAGGCATTGAGCTACAGAAAGCTTTGTCTCAAATCTGCAGACAATTCAGCGATGCGTCGACGGATCTCAAGGCGGTGATGGCCGCCAAAATACCCAAAGAACAAGCGGGCGTGAAGAAATTGAAGTAATCTCACGTCAGCATAAAAGTCGGCGAAGTTCCAGTTAACACGATGTATGGTGGTATTAGAGGTGTTAAGGGTTTCGTGTATGAAACTTTTTGGACCGTGACGAGGGCATCAGTTTACGAGGTCTTTGCATCCCGGAATGCCAAAAACGTAACCTCCCTAAAGCGTCCGGTGGAGCCGAACCACTGCCAGAGGGTCTATTCTGGCTTCTCATGACAGGAGGCATTCCGACCGAGGCTCAGGTAAAACAAATGTCGAAATTATGGGCTACAGCTGACCTTCCAGCTCATGTTGAAACCCTATTGAAAAATATGCCAAAAAACGTCCAGCCAATGGCACATTTCGGCGCCACCATAACGAAGTTGAACAACGAGAGCCACTTCTCCAAGGTTTATTCCAGCGGGGTACACAAAACGAAATATTGGGAGTACGTTTATGAAGACTGTATATATTTGACTGCCAAACTTGCGGTTATTGCAGTTTACTGTTATTGCATATTCCAGAATTTACCGTAATAGCTTCAAGGATGTCTCAATTGGCGCCATCGATACCTCTAAAGATTGGAGCTACAACTTCACCAATATGTTGAAATACGACGATCTTCAATTCATGGAATTAATGAGGATGTACCTTACAATTCACAGTGATCATGAAGGTGGCTATGTATCTGACCATACCGTCCACCTTGTAGCATCCGGTCTCAGTGATCCTTTCTTAGCTTTTGCTGCTGGTATGAATGGTCTTGCTGGACCTCTCCATGGTCTTCCCAACCAAGAAGTACTTATTTAGTTACAAAAGTTGCGCACACAACTAGGTGACTAAGCGACCGAGGAACAGCTCAATGAATTTATCTGGAAAACATTGAAATCCAAGTTGTGCGTGGCTACGGATATGCCATACTCAGAAAGACTGATCCACGTTTCACTTGCCAGAGAGAGTTTGCCTTTAACCATTTGCCAAACGACCCACTCTTCCAGATCTTATCTAACGTCTTCAAAGTTGTACCAGCAATTCTGATTGAACTTAAAGTTAAAGTTAAGAACCCACGGCCAATGTAGATGCTCAGTCTGGTGTTCTCCTTCAGTATTGTAGACTTAAATAAATGAGGTATTATATTGTATTGTTTGGTGTATCAAGAGCTTTAGGTGTTTTGGCATCGACAGTTTGGGACCGCGATATGGGTCAACAAATTGAAAGACCAAAATCCATATCCACTGAAGCATTAACGAAGGCACTCAAGGCTAAGTAACATGAGAGAAAATAAAGAAGTGAACACTGTAATAGAAACAAATTGACATATTGTAAGTCTGGACAGACAAAACTAGACAGACAAGACTAGACAGACAAGACTAAGCAGACAAGACTAGGCAGACAAGACTAGACAGACAAGACTAGACAAACAAGATTAGACAGACAAGACTACACAGACAAGACCAGGCAGACAAGACTAGGCAGACAAGACTAGGCAGACAAGACTAGACAGACAAGACTAGGCAGTTTAGTCTATTTTTCCGTTAATATTAGATAATTTTTCAATTTAATAGGATTTTTCTTGTGTATATAAATTAACTATTTACATTAAACATTATTTACATTATTACGACAGACAAAACTGGACAGACAAAACTGGACAGACAAAACTAGACAGACAAAGACCAGTCTTGTGTATACAGTCGTGTCTGTGCCGTCGCTCAGACTGTATACACAAGACTGGAAAGATAATACTGCACCGACCTGACTGGACAGACAAGACTAGACATCAACACTAACACCAGTCAAAATTGGAAAGACCAGACATACAAGACTACATAGGCAAGATTGGATAGTTTAGTCTATTTCTCTGCTAATTTTAGATTATTTTCCAAATTAATAATAGTTGTGAGGTTTTGTTCACTTTTGAAATTCCCATTAAAACTTTGGATCGGTTAGTAATTACTATCGCCTGAAAGGCAATTTGATATTCCCGCCTGCACTTACAACTAAGTTTACTACTTGCAAATAGACTCAACTAGACGCCGAACTACTTATAGATGCTTGATGAATAATAATACTCAAAAAGAGATTCAATATGCATTCGTTAAATTAATTGGAGCAAAACTAAGTAATATGTTGTAGAAGTTTAAGAGGGAAGGTGAAGTAATTTATAGGAGATTTTCTTGAAGGGTCGTGGAAGTTTTACGTGAAGCCGTAAGGGAGATGATAATTATGTTAGGAATGCTGAATTTGCCTGCGAAGTGTGAAGCAATTAGTTTTAGTGATACGAGTTGAGCCAGAAAAATATGTAAATTAGTTAAAAGCCTAAAAGTAGTGCCGATTGCTTGGAATGGGGTTATAAGGACAAAATAAAAATGGAAAACTACGCTGATACATAAATTATTATGTGTGTTAGGACTTATTTAATCTTTTAGAGTTATTTATTTACAAGATTATGCATAAAATGGTTATGAGGGGAATAAAAATAGTTTTTTCATATCGGAAAAGGTTGTAAAAAATATTTAACACAGCGTAATAAATGTATTTATGTGGCTGTACACTAAAACTTCTACAAATTAAGTAACTTATATTAATTTTTTCTATTTTGCGTCTGTAATGGACTCAAAACAGCACTCATATGCGTGCGGTTATGGCTTGCCGAGTGCGATACAATTTTCTCAATATGTATCGGCGATTATTTTTATTTAGAAATGGCATAAAATGGCGCAAAAAGAAAAAAAATGTATAAAAGCTCGTTCATAAGGCGTTTTTCGCACTTGTCCATTAGAAAACTCCTCGCTACGCTCGTCATTTTCTAAACATGGACGCGTGCTGCAAAACCGCGCTTATTGAACTCATTCTTTAATAAACTATTACAATATCAAGGAAGTTTGGCGAAATGCGTGGCTATTACAATATTTCATGGAGGGAAAATTGGTAACCAATAACTAGCTGACACTTGTTTTGGTTTTCTTGAATAGAACAAAAAAATGCAATAAAAAATAGTAACTATCTTGCAATAATGATAATCCGGCCGTTGGTTAATCCGGCACGTTCAGTAGTTAGGCGCTCAGTGATAATTTGGAAATTTTGGAAAATCCTGCGGTTGTTTGGTACCATATGTATCCTACACATATGGTACCAAACAACATCTGGCGGATTATCAACTTAAATCAGGCGACAACGACCCCGGTCAGTAGTATTTACACATTTTCCTGTAAATACTACTGCCCGGTTTATGTGCATTTTATTTTAATTCTTAGTAATTGTAAGTATCAATAAGGGCAGATAATTAGGAGGTAATGAGTTTTCCAGCTTTGAAAAATATACAAATATGTATAACCAGTTCGTATGTAACTTTCTCAGCACGAAGATGCTAGAAAGACTCCAACTGCATCAGTGCGCGTCGTTATAATCTATTGTATTAATTCATTAGTATGATATAATAATAAAGCTCTTGGTTACTCCCGCAGAAAAGCTGATTACTACCTACCCCTAGGAACCCAAGTTACCTTTTGGCGGATGAAACATTGCGAGGTTTGAAAGGTGATGATCCTAGAACTGAAAGGGAGAAAATAATGCGAGTATGGCAAGAGCGATGGGAGGGGTCGAAAAAGGAAGCCTGGACCAAGCAGCTGATTCCGACTGTTGAGTCGCGGTGGATGTTGTCTTTGACAAACGTTCGCGTGATCAAACTAAGGCGGTTAATTCAAATTATGACGGGTTTCCAATAGATTTGATCGGCACTGGAAATTATATGTTTTGGGCAAATAAAACTTGTATATATTTATTTATTTAAGTCTATTTTAAGCACTTGTGACGACGTGCACTGTCGGTGTTTGGAATCTTCTCGATGTGTTTGTGGCAAGAGGATTACAATTGAACTGAGTGTGATATTGTCACAAACAGAAAAACTAAATTCCACCTCCCATTTGCCTGTCCCCACTGAACTGAGAAGAATTCCAACCCGAAGTGCACGTGGTAATTTCTATGACTAATCTTAATTATACTACCCAAAATTTAAATACATATTCTAAGGAACCTTAAACATAAACATTACATTGTATTTTCAATTGTTTACGACCACCAAGTATCCAAAAACCATAAGCGATCGTAAACATCCGCCGAAGCGTATTTACAAAGGATTGGTGATAACAAATGGTCTTTCACATGCGTTGTGGTCATAAAAAGCTCCAAACACGTTCAACAAATACCCACTACCCTACCGACCAGATTTTGGGAATCTACGGGTCGGTTTAAGATAATATTTATGTAATTATTTTTTACCTACTTTTAGAAATACACTAAGCAAGAAAATAGTTTTCAGACGAAAATAAAAATAAAAATAACGTTGTTGGATCTTAACACAGACCATCGATGAATTGGTCAACCGTGGGGAAGGGGATGTGAATTATCACCTCACCCAGGCGCTTACTTGGCATGGATGTTTTAGGTCCTACCTGGCGCGCATCGGGAAACTGGTTCAGGCACACTGTAGATATTGTGGAGCGAGTGAGAACACAGCGGAGCATACCATTTTTGAGAGTGTAAGATGGTTGAGAATGAGGAGTGCGGCAGAAGGTGGGAAAGAATGTAAACAAGGAGAGCATAGTGAGGATCATGCTCCGCAGGGAGCATGAATTGTATGAGGATGGATTGTATAAGTATGGATTGTATGATTGGGTATATAATGAGGAGAAAGGAGAAGGATGAAAGAGATGAGGCCAATGAGACCACTCGCCGGCCTCCTTAAGTGCGAAAGAGGCGCATAAATGTATTGTTAACTTTGAAGTAAGCGGTGCACGGCGATAGCGAGTGCGCTCCGAATTCGGATGATTGCTTAGGAAACCAAAGGGCGAGGAGCGTGATGAAGCAATGTCAATGTTTGCATTCCAACACGCTTCTCTGGTGTGGGCTGGGGAGGAATGAATGCTGAAGGTTTTTTTTTAGTGGGTTTCCCACTAGTAGGCGGGCTGCCCCATACTACCACTCGGCACGGGTCGGGTGGTTCCACCACATGCAAGAAAAAATTTAATTAACAAAACGATTACGCTGTCTCGACCGAACACTCCTCAAGTGAAAACTAGAATTGTAGCATCCCTGTATTATCTAACGGAATTGTTAGTTTCTTGGATAAGCATATTTACCGTTACCGAGAATATCTACAAATCACAAAATTCAATAAGAAAGTTAATTATCAATATAAATTAATATATTTAGACCGTGAATTATAAATAATCTGCAGTAGAATGTAAACGTATTCTTTAAATTTATTTATAAATTACATAATTTACAATTTAATTGTCACATTTTAATTAAATCCAAAATTTGGTAACACACAAATTGTTAGCTAACGAGATTTGTCAATACAACGAAATTATGGGATATAAACTCGAAGATTATTGATCCATTATCCATGTGCACACACAATCCATACCAATTCAGATTTAATACCGACGTTGAGATTACGAAACCCACACAATTCTGCGACTGGAATAATCACGTCATCAGATTATTTTATTTTCTAAACAATTCATCAAACATATATAAAACCCTTAGTGACATATATTATTTACATCTCTTATATCTTACATCGCTTAACAATCGTCATTTTCACAGGATATTAAGATATTTTTTTTTAATTGAACTCCCAGATTGCACTTCATTCGAAGCAGTCTATATGCCACAAATCATATTTAAGCAGTAATGGCATAAAAGTGATATATATGCATTAGAGATCTTAACTTACAGCTTATAGTCAGAATGTTGAGGTGTTACGTTTTCTCGGTGTTGTTATATGGAAAGAAAGCATGGACGTTAAAGAAACATATAAGTGATCGACTGGAAGCATTTGAGATGTGATCATATAGAAGGATCTTAAGAATCGTTGGGTAGACATGCTAACAAATGAGGAGGTACTGGTAAGAATGAGAAAGGAAATGGAATTATTGAATAAAATTAAAATAAGCAAGCTGCAGTACCTGGGTCACGTGATGAGGGAAGAGAAATATGTATTGTTGCAGAATATTACGCAAGGAAAGATATAGGGAAATGGAAGCAGAGGTAGAAGGCGCATTTCCTGGTTGAATAACTTAAGAAAATGGTTCAACTGTAGTTCCGTTGAGTTGTTTAGAGCACCAATATCAAAAGTGAGAATAGCTATGGTGATAGCCAACCTTCTAAGAGGAGATGGCACTTGAAGAAGAAGTAGGCATAAAATTATCTTTCAAACAAAGCCAATTCCATGGCCGTTAACATGATTTTTATGAGTTTCTTTTCAGTTGAAAGTTCTATAGCTACCACCCTAAAACCACCCTATATTTGGGAGTGAGTTTGCGTTCAACGAGAGTGGACGTGCGAGAGTATTTAATGTTAAATTTAATAAAAATTAAAATTGTGAAAAGTAAAGTTTATGTAATAGATACTGTGAAACATTATTTATGTTATAATGCCGATGGAATTAAGGTCCAATGTTCCTTCCGAAAAACAATTTGATATATTACAAACGTTTTTACAAAGTTCGGATTTTGAAATGTTTATGACAAATATAATTAAAAAACATGTTGATCCGTTACTAGTTTTGATCACCGACCTATCTAATAAAGTAACATATTTGTCCGAAGTGAACGAAGTTGTCAAATTCCGTAATTTCTAATGTGCGGGTGAAACCTACAACTTCACAAAATTCTCAAGAAGAACGCGCAGGGACAAGCAAAGTCAGCGATAGTGTACCGAAAAACTTAGAAGATAAGAATGAAAAAGTTAATTCCCGCACGGATTTGCGAGCTGGTGCAAAAAACACAACCAAAACAATCGAATTAGAAAACATAGTGGTCCAACCGATTCCAAACGTAAATAATCAAACCGATTCACAAAATACAGTCGTCCAACATACTGAAAGTGTAAATAACGAAAAATGGGAAACCCAAAGGCGAAAATCAAGAAAAACTAGGAAATCAACTATTATCCTTGGTACTAACGACGAATCTAATCAAATAAAAGCGCCACACGTTACGCACATGTTCATGCATTTAAACTTGATCCAAAACTTTCAGCAGATGATTTACAGCAATATCTAAAGAATAAAAAATTCAATCAGGTTATATGTACGAAAATTCAGTCCAAACATCCAGATGTGTACTCATCATTCAAAGTTTCGGTGCCCCTTGAGGATCTGGAAAATATATCGAAACCAGAAACTTGGCCGAGAAACGCCTGCGTAAACCGTTTTTTGTTAAGACTCGAAAGAATAACAGTGAAAACATAACAACAGTATCAACCGAAAAATATCCGAAACAAACGAAGTGTTTTAATATAGCACATGTGAATGTTCAGTCGGTAAAAAATAAGCTGGAACTAGTGGAACTGTTCATTAAAAGACAAAATATTAAAATATTGTGTATTGGTGAACATTGGTACACCCAACCTGAGCTAGACATTGTTTCTATTAACAACTTCACTGTAGTTTCAAATTATTGTAGAGGTACATACAAGCATGGTGGCGTGGCCATATTTGTACGTGACGATATACATACTTCTAAACTAAATCTTGAAAACTTTTCTAAAGACGTTGATTTTGAAGTTTGTGGTACCAACCTGTTATTTGAAAATTTTTGTATTGCATTGATATGTATTGATAGATCTACTTTAGGAAATTTTAATTCGTTCTTTGATGGGCTAAATGACATGTTAGTTGAAGTTCTTAAATCTCAAAACCCAGTATTATTGTGCGGTGATCTTAACATAGACAATTTAAAAGACTCCAAAGAAAGAAGTATGTTGCTTAATAGTTTTCTTCAATTCAATCTATCCACTATAAACATGGGACCAACAAGAATAGGTAGAAGACCAGATGGGACACATTCTAAAACAGCCATCGATTAATTGGTCACCAACTTAGACAGAAATGCATTTAAGAGCAGTTTGGTGGAACCAATTCTAGCAGACCATGTAAGTCAAATATTCCATCTAGATTCATCATATTCCAAATCAAAAAACAATAGGATGATGTATAAACTAAGTAGGACATACTCTGAAGACAACATCCTAAAATTGCATCATTGTCTCTTAAAAACAGACTTTTCATTTATATCTGCGAGCGATGTGGAGCTAGGCTTTAAAGAATTCCTTAATATCTTAACAAATAGTCTGGACCGATTTCTTCCTTTAGAACTCAGGAAAATAGTTTCCAAACCTATCAACAATTGGATATCGAATGCCATCATAAATGAAGGTAAGTCATTACGGAATATGTATTGGACATTATGCAAGGCAGGAAGCTCACATCCCTACAACACATATAAAACTATGAAAAAGCAACATTCTATTAATATATCGAAAGCTAAAAGAATGTATTACACTAACCGCATTAATAATGCTAGTAATAAAAGTAGAGAAGCATGGAGAATAATTAACAACTCTATGAATAATTATAAAAAACCTAACCATATTTCTTTAAAAGTAAATGGAATATTGATTTCAAATTCAAGTCAGGTTGCTAATGAATTTGCTAACTATTTTTCGACCATTGCTTTAAAAACATTAAATGCTTTTTTCCCATCACCCTCTTTGCTTCAATGTACTCTGCCAAAAACTAGACATACATATTCTTTCTACATGTCACCTATCGATAATACTGATCTACAACACGCTGTCTCCAATATAGCCTCAAAAAATTCCACAGGAACCGATGGCATTTCAATCAAAATTTTAAAACACAATATTAAAACTTTAGCTCTTCCACTAACGCAGCTATTCAATAAAGCCATTGAAGAAGGAGTATATCCATCGGCGTTAAAAGTGGCGTTGGTAGTGCCACTACATAAAAAATCTGACCCTCAGATTTTGGACAACTATAGACCTATATCTTTAGTATCTATTTTCTCAAAGATATTTGAGCGATTAATATACAGTAGAATGATGGCATATCTCCTTAAAAAAGACTTATTATCTTAATGCCAACATGGTTTTAGATCAAAAAGATCGGTGGAAACTGCTTCCGCCAGCTTTGCGAAATATACATCAGAGAAACTGGATAAAGGAGAACACGTCATGGGACTGTTTTTTGATTTGTCTAAAGCATTCGATACCGTTAATATAGGCTATCTAATGGAAAAATTAGAATGCTACGGATTTCGTGGAATTTTTTTGGATCTTTTAGGATCCTTTTTAAGCGACCGATATTTAATTGTCAAAATTAACTCCACACTTTCGAATAAAAAGAGCGTAACAATAGGTATACCACAGGGATCTGTTCTTGGCCCTCTTCTGTTTCTTTTATTTATAAATGATCTTCTAGGGTACATAGACGCTAAAACCATCTTGTTTGCGGATGACACCACAATTGTGGTATGTGCAAATAGTTTGGAAGAATTACATGCAAAGGTAGTGGAAACAATCGTACAATTTAATAATTGGTGTACAAAAAACCAACTAATCTTGAATAGCGAAAAAACTCGTTCGTGTTTATACATGGGCAAAAGAAGAACTTTACCAACCAATTTTCAGATTGTTGTAGACAACCAACGCTATAAAATATCCAACGCTGCAAGATTTCTTGGGGTATTAGTTGATTCGAAACTTACGTGGTCGAACCACACAGAGTTAGTTTGCAAAAAATTAGCAAGAGCTTATTTTGCAATATCTCAATTGAAAAAGTCTATGCATACAAGTACCTTGTTAAGCCTGTACTATGCTATTGTCTATTCACATATATCTTTTAATATTTTATTATGGGGTAATTCAAGACATAGCCACAAATGTTTCCATATGCAGAAAAGAATTTTAAGACTAATATTTAATTTAAAGCGTCGACAGAGCTGCAGAAATTGTTTTAGGAACAACAAATTGTTAACCGTACCTTCTATTTTCATTTATAAATGTCTGTGTTATATAAAAATATATATATATATATATATATATATATATATATATATATATATATATATAATATCAAAATACTCAGAATTACTCTATATCCTCTAACATGCACACATACAACACAAGGAATGGCAAATTATTACAAACTGAAAAACATCACACTACCTTATATGCAAATTCTTTTTTCTGTATTGGGGTTAAATTATTCAATAATATATCGTCAGAAATAAGCACTCAGTCATACAATAAGTTTAAAAAATCAATAAAAGAAAAATTAATAGCTGGTACATTTTATGGAATTGATGAATACTTAGAACACCAAATTGGTTAAACGATATCATTGAACGAGTGAAAAATTCCTACAAGTAGATATGTTGAGATTTAAAATTTTGAATGTATTCAAATGTATGTAATTGTTTTGTATTTATTGTGTTTTTTTATATATTGATTGTGTATTTGTTTTTTCGCAATTTATTTTACAATTTTCTTTTTTCGAATGTTGACAATCACATCTGCAAATTATATATGTATATTATTTATTATTTTTTATAATTTCTATATAATTGTAAGCAGCAAAGTGAATAAAGTTTTATTATTATTATTATTATTATTATTATTATTATTTACAATAATTCATTAATTAATACCTGTACATTGGTCGTTAATTAATTCGAAATTTAATTAAATATTAAAGTAAACCCTTTTGATAAATATTTGCTAATAAATTAATGTCGCGTTCCAATAACTGTTTCCATATGCATATTGGAAACCAATTCAAGAAACTCCTGAAGACGATATTTTCAAGAAACAAGCAAATTTAACATATTATAATATTCAACAAATAATAATATAGTCTTATCTCTCTGCTCTTGTCTGTCTACTTTGAACTCTTGAGTCTTTGAATCATTCAATGTCTTGTCAATCTCTTCAATTATTGTTATTTAAATATTCTTGTGGTTTGAGTTCAAGAAATAAATTGTGCATTCAAAAACAGTTGTATGTATTCACGTGAATATTTGAACTGTATTTGGCGAATATATAAGCAACATAATAGTCTAGTTACAGCCTAGTTACATAATAGATTCATTGTGAATAGCTGGAAAATGCGAGCTTGTTACGGATATACAATATTATATATCGGATATACGATATTATATGTACAAATATCGGGCGTTTTGATAATATTGAACACGTTACAATAGCATATAATCTGATATTGAAGGTGATGTTGATATGTTTGTAAGGAGGAGAAAAACATTTTTAGTAATGATGATATTTGTAAACTTCTTGATTTTCTTTGTTTGAAGTGAGTTTTAGAGAGTTTTGGTCTTTTTATGTTTGTTAAGACGTAACAATTGTATTTCGTTGTGGTCTTAAAACCATCTTTACTTCACATAGTTTTAAAATAAAATAAGAAAATAAATATCGTATGTTAAGTCCCAACAACTGGTATTTGTTGTGATCGTAAACAATTTTTAATTTACAGAATAGAATTTATAAGCCCAACGACCAATGTTTCCTGTGAATTCAACCAAGTAGATTGAAGGTTTATTTTATTTTCCAGGTAAACTTGTCTATTTTTAAATTATTGAGACGTGCATTTCGGGTTGGAATTTTAACTATCAATAAGGGCAGGTAATTAGGAAGAGCGATTGAGTTTTCCGGCTTTGAAAAATATACAAATATAACCAGTTCATATGTAACAATCTCAGCACGAAGATGAGAGAAAGACTCCAACTCCGGCACTGTGCGTCGTTATAAGTGTATTTAGTTTTAGAAATAAATTGATTGTCATCGAAGTATACAATTTTAAAATATTCCAGTGCCGATATAAAAATATTTAATTCCAGTGCCGATCGAATCTATGAAACCCTGAATTAACCGCCTTAGATTCGTTAATTTCGGAACCATACAGATGCCTTCTTCTTCTTCTTTAATCCATAGCCGGCGCATGGAGAGGTGGTCGCCCTCGTAGCCAGTACGCTGCTGTTGGTGCCGCTAGATTCCGTGCTCCATTCACTATACGCTTCCATGCTAATCGATCAGTTGCAACGGTTCTTGCCTCAGCTGTTGTTATTCGCTGGTTTTTTAAATCGTTCTCTACGTGTTTCAACCATGTGGTCTTCGGTGCTTGTTTTTGCGTTCTCCAATCAAGAGGTCGTTTTTTCCATAGGAGTTTGTGCGGTACTCGATTGTCGCCCATCCTACAGATGTGGCCGAACCATCGTAATCGGCGTTTTTGAATTTCCTCAACAATCGGTGTCCGTTGGTCGCACCTTTCTCTGATTGTC
Organism: Phosphuga atrata; assembly: GCA_944588485.1. Taxonomy (NCBI): domain Eukaryota; kingdom Metazoa; phylum Arthropoda; class Insecta; order Coleoptera; family Silphidae; genus Phosphuga; species Phosphuga atrata. The sequence goes on along the minus strand of OX155893.1, from coordinate 6,674,239 downwards.
TCATTTCGGAGGTGGTTGAGGAGTGAGACGCAGAGAATCTGTCTCAGGCATCGCATTTGGAAGGCCTCGAGCTTGTTAAGGTCTGGTTTGAGTAATGTCCATGTTTCCGATCCATAAAGAAGAATTGGGAGGATCAGCGTCCGGTATAGGCGTATTTTGGTTTTGATGGTAATATTCGTCCGCTTCCATATGCACCACTTGAGTGAAGCAAACGTTGCTGTTGCCTGGCCTATCCGGCTGTGAACTTCGGCTGTCGAAGCTACTTTCTTCTCCACAACCAGTGATCCCAAATATTTGAACTGTTGAACTGTGGTACCTGCTCGATTGTGGTTCCATCGAGGTAAACTCTGGCTTCAGATCCATCCGTTGTAAGCACTTTGGTCTTATCCGCATTGATTCTCAGTCCGTATGACTGGGCAATGCGGGAAATGTCATACAAGGTGTCTGTTGCTTCGGCATCTGTGTTGGCGAAAACCGCACTGTCATCGGCGAACATCAGATCGGTTAGGAAGTTTTTGTCATCATATCGAACTCCGCGTCGCCCATCAAACGCTTTTCGCATAATCGTGTCGATCACAATGTTAAAAAGGAGCGGCGAGGCCACGTCTCCTTGCCGGACTCTGGTTCGAATCGGGAATTCCTCAGACATGTCGTTTCGGATACGAACATTGCTGGTTGAGCCGTCGTACGATGCTTGAAGAAGTTGAATGATTTTCAGTGGCACGTGTTCGATCTTCAGGGCTTCCCACAAGCTTGTCCAATCGATGCAATCAAAAGCAGATTTGAAATCGATGAAGACGATGACAGTTCATTTGCCACATAGAATTCTTTCTTCCATTAGCTGACGGAGAGCAAATATCTGATCGATGCATCCTCGATGTGGTCGAAATCCAGCTTGTTCTTCCCGGCTTGTTTGCTCTCGATGTTTCTGTAGTCTTGATTGTATGATTTTCATAAATACTTTGCCGACGATCGAGAGGAGGCTAATACCACGGTAATTCTTGCATTCCCGACTGTCGCCTTTCTTCAAAATAGGCACAACAATCGCTTTCTTCCACACGGATGGAACACAATCTGAATGCCATATATGCACTGTGAGAACGTGAAGTTGATGTAATAAGACGTCTCCCCCGGCTTTGATCATATCGGCAGTTACTTGATCTCCTCCCGGCGCTTTACCATTTTTCAGGGATTTTATTGCCGTCTTCACCTCATTGATTGTTGGTTCAGTATCGGGAAACTGATTTATCGGCTGCTCAATAATCGGCAGTTCGGGTGCTGGACCTACTGGCGGATTGTGGTTGTACAGCTGATGAAAGAATTCTCTCCACCGCTGTAGACGTTCCTGAGGAGAGGTCACGAAAGTTCCATCCAATTTTTTGATATTGTCATTTGTTGATGTTGTTTTGCCACTTAACCGTCGGATTGTCTGGTACAGCGTCCGGTACTCATGCCTTGACGCTGCTTCTTCCATGTCAGCCTCGATGTTATTCCAGTAAGCTTCCCGTTCCAATTTCATTTTCTGTCGAAGTTCTTTGTTCAATCGTCAATATTGTTTGAAATCGACGTGTTTCATTTGCTTCCGCTGGTCGACTAGATTAAGACAGTCGTCCGATATCCATTGCTGCGTCCGTCGACGGATGGGCGGACACAGCTCCGTTGCACACCCCACAATAGACTCAGAAAGTTGTTTTTCTTCTATGTTGATATCGACTGGTATCGTGAGTGCTGCAAATTTGTTGGATAATGCGATTTGAAATTTTCGGCTGGTTTCAGGGTCTCGCAGACAGGCCCAGTTCCTCTTGGCTGATGGTGGTGCCTTTTCCTTTGCTCTTTGTAATTTCAATTGTAGTTTCACTCGTACAAGATAATGGTCTGATCCACAGTCGGGTCCACGCATTGCACGTACATCTTTGAGCGTCGATCGGAATCTGGTGTTGACCAAAATGTAGTCCAACATCGCCGAATCGCCGATTTCGCCAAGTGAGTTGATGTTTGAGGGGGTGACGAAAGATGCTGTTGCCGATGATCAAGTTGTTTGACGCTGCAAATGATAAGAGGCGTAATCCGTTGTCATTTATTTCCCCGTATCCGAATTTTCCCATCGTTTCTTCCCAACCGGTTCGATCTGCACCCGTATGTGCATTAAAGTCGCCCATAAGTACGATTAATTCGGTTTGGGGTATTGTATCCAGTGTGTGTTGAAACTGGGCATAAAATTCATCCTTGTTTGTGTCCGGGCTGGTCTCAGTTGGGGCGTAGACGGATACGATATGGGTCTTAATCGTTCCATCAATAGTGATAACCGCCAGACGCTCGGATATCGGTTGGAATGCGATAACACTGGCAGAGGCCCGTCGATCAACCATAAAGCTAACGCCCGCTTCTCGTTTGTCGCCACCAGAATAGAATAGCGTCATCGTCTCGTCGATTGATGGTGGGTCAACCTTGATTGTCCCAGATCCTGTGAGCCGCAGTTCTGATAATGCACAGATCGATATTTTGCATTTCAATAATTCCTTGGCGATAATTTCCTTTTGACCAACGTGATGTCCCGTTCGCACATTCCATGCGGCGATTCGTATTTCTGATTTCGGTGTGATTAACCTGAGTCTTTGGCCAGTAGTCCACTTCTCACCAGCATCCCTGGTTCCCAAAGCTGGCGCATCGGCTGCCCCGGATGCGGTAGCTTTAATTCGAAAGTGGTTAAGTCGTGTATCCATGCGGTTTCTTGCCTAGTATCTTCGGTTTCCCGATTCTGGTCGGCGCGGCAGGCCGACCACCCTCCTCCTTTCACACCCTGGGCTTGGGACCAGACGACAGCGGAGACGACGGTGTATTAGGTCGAAAAAGGAGGGAGAGCAAAAAATACGTTTATGTCACTTTGACATTTCATACTTCATTTCATACAGATGCCTAAACAACCTAAAAATGCAAAATAAGGTTCTCGAGCTTAAATACCTGAAAACAACAATATCACCTTACGGTGACCTCAAGAATGTCCTACGAAACCAGATCAAAAAATTAGCCAGAATAGCAGCAACCTTGAGAACAATTATCTGGAAAAATGCATGCATATCAACTAAAATCAAGTCAGAATATACAGAGCATGTATAAGACCCGTAATGACATACACAGAAGAAACACGGGCCGACACAGCCGAGACCAAAAGGGCCATCCTTTAGGGCGCACTAATGAAATGAGAGTACTAAGAGCAATAACGGGATACACTTAAAGACCAAAGCAGGAGCAAAGAAATTCGGGAAGGATGCGAGACAGAAGACGTGGTGAGGTGGACACGCGCGCGAAGGCGCTTCTAGAATGAACACATATCTAGGATGGAAAATAACAGACTAACAAAAATTGCGCGAGACGGAAAACCAGCATCATGTCGACCACCAGGACGACCACCAACGAGATGGAAGGATCTGAATCTCAAGAGCATGTGCAATGAGGATGGGAAAGAAAAACAAGCATTTAGGCTTCCGGAAAGAAGAAGATTCGTTCACGTTTGTCGAATGAATAAACAATCACCGCCACTTAAAAATGTTATAGCAGAGACCTTACTCGAATATTTTGCCTTTTCGACAAGACAAAAATGTAAGAAAAAGAATCAAACATGTTTGTTAGCTTCTTGATTTTCTGGTTTGAAGTGAGTTTAATGATTTCTAGACTTTGATCTTTCTATGCTATTCGCTCCGAGCGCAACAGCATTAGCGCCAAAGGTGACACTTTTAAGAACTTCATGACCAGTTACGTCATTATTCAGCATTTATTTGTATATAATGACATGTTGTGACAAGTTATTGTGTAATGACAATTTAAAGCTTGACAAAGAAAGTCAAAATTTCACAAACAAAAAGTTTGACAACAAAGGTTTAGATACAAAATTTGATAAGAAATGTCAATTTTAAGTGTGACAGCAGAATTCTAAACTCGAAATTTTCAATTTGACAACAAAAATCAATCAAAAGTTTGAGAAATAAACTTTAAATTTGAGTTTTAACAATAACATTCAATAAAATGTTTGATAAGAAACTTTTTTAAACACACGTTTTGTTAACAAATGTCGAACTTTAAATGTCAGAATGTGAAAGTTTGATAACAAATGTCGAATTTCAAATGTCATAATGTCAAAAATATCAAATATTGATAACATAAGTCGAATTTTAAATGACATAAAAAATATCGAATTTTAAATGTCAGAATGTCAAATTTTGATAAGAAATGTCAAATTTTAAATGTCAGAATTTCAAATTTTGATAAAAAATATCGATTTTTTTTTATTTTAACAAATGTCGAATTTTAAATGACAGAATATGAAAAATGTCAAATTTTGATAACAAGTCAGATTTTAAATGTCAGAATATCAAATTTTAATAAGAAATATCGAATTTTAGTTTTAATTTTAACTAATATCGAATTTTAAATGACAGAATCTCTAAAATGTCAAATCTCAATAACAAATGTCAAATTTTAAATGGCAGAATGTCAAATTTTGATAACCAATATCAAATTTTAATATTTTTAAATTTTAACAAATGTCAAATTTTACATTCACATTTAAAATGTCAGATTTCGCAATAAAAAATTGAATCTTCAATTTACAAATTGATTATATTTTCTCTTTTTGTCGTCTAGTTACCGTGTGCCGAAAATAACATCGCTGGGGTTTTTTCTTTCCGAGAGGATCGTAGAGAACAGAAAATGCAACTTCTTTCCTGATCAAAATGATGGATTTTTTTGGCGACTTTTTCAGAAAATTTCAAGGCCTTTCTTCATGAAAATCATTATTATCAAGTGAATCAAAATTGACAGGAAAAGTAAAAAATGACAGAAAATATAAGATATAACAAGAAATGTCAGACATGACAGGAAATATAAAAAATTTCAAAGTGTTTCCCCTGCTGGTTGCAAATATACTAATTGCATTTTCTTAGCCGCTTCCGTTCGCAAGATATGACCTGACAGAATTGACAAATTTTTTTGCTGTTGAATATATGTTAAATATTGTATTGAAGACCGTCTAATCGCTCCGAACCTCTTCAAGAACTGGATTCACAATTAATAACATCTCCAAGGAACGATGGGGTAGATCATTTAAAAAAATTGTTAACAGAAACAAGGCCACAGTATTTAGAGCAAAATGAACCAAACCACATCGATGGGGACACCTTGAAACCAGATATGTCCATCGTAAAGGAAGCAATCAAAACGACTAAACTTAGAAGATCCCCAGGAGCTGGAGGAATACACCCGGAATTTGTACGACTTGGCACTTAAAAACTGAAGGTAATGTTGAAGAATTTATTTGAGGAGTGTCTAAATGGTGCAGATATTCCAAAATCTTGGCGAACTGCATATATCACAGCCGTACATAAAAAGGGATCACAAAATGACCCACATAATTTCCGGGGAAGCGCTGTCATTCCTACAATATCATCATCATCACGTAGCGCTACAACCCTGGGTGGGTCTTGGCTGACTGTACAACTTTTTTCCAATTTGTTCGGTCTTCCATCAACCTAGGGTCAAATGGAATGTTCATTTTCCGGAGATCTGCTTGGATGTTATCTCTCCACAGCATTCTGGGACGTCCGAGCGGTCTCTTGCCTGTGGGAATCTCCTCCCATACCAGTTTTACAAGTCTTTCGTTATGCAGTCTGTGCACGTGGCCTGCCCATCTTAGTCGCTGTGATTTAATTTCTTGGACAATATCGGTGTCGTTGTAGAGTGCTTTTAATTCGATATTGGTTCTGATCTTATACTGGTCTGTGGTGATGTCATGGTGAGGTCCGAAAATTTTTCTAAGTATTTTTCGTTCAAAGCGTCTGAGCTTTTCTTCGTTTGCTTTGGTCATGGTCCACGTTTCGCATCCGTATGTTATTACAGGTCTGACGATGGATTTATAGATTTTGATCTTTGAACTTCTTGTGAGATTTTTTGATTTTATGAGCTTATTCAGTGCAAATAGACAGCGGTTTGCAGATTGGATTCTGTCTTTTATTTCTTCGGTAACATCGTTGTCCGCTGTGATTACGGCCCCCAGATACTTAAAACGTTGTACTCTTTCGAAATTAAAGGTGTTGATCGTCATATTTTGTCCTATTCTGTCTCTTCGTGTCGTTCTATTTATACACATATATTTCGTTTTCTCTTCATTAATCTTCAGCCCTACTTCACTTGTTGCTCCTTCCACCTTGTTGAAAATGTCTTTCGTGGATAGAATGGAGTCTCCAAGGAGATCTATGTCATCTGCATATGCGAGTAACACTTTGGGACCTTGACCCGATAGCAATTCTGTTTTTATTTCGGCCGACCTCATGGCTTTCTCTAATACAAGGTTGAATAGTAGTGGAGATAACGCATCACCCTGTTTAAGTCCACTGTTGATTTCAAAGCTGCCAGACAGTTTATTATTTACACGTACTTTAGATATTCCACCCTCCATACAGACTTTGGTCATCCGAATGAGTTTCTTTGGTATTGAGAACTCCGCCATGGCATTCCATACTTGGCTTCTTTCTACGCTATCATATGCCTGTCGAAAGTCTATGAAAAGATTGTGTATGGGTTTGTTATACTCCCATCCCCTTTCTAGAAGTTGTCTCAGCGTGAATAGTTGATCTATTGTTGATCTGTTTGCCCTAAACCCGGCTTGATATTCGCCTAGGACATTTTCAGAATAAGGGATTAGTCTACTAAGAATGATGTTTGAGAGGGTTTTATATGCCGTGTTTTGGAGTGAGATTCCTCTATAATTCGCGCATTTTGTTGTGTCCCCTTTTTTGTGGATGGGCACTATTATGTTTTCCTTCCATCGTGCTGGTATCCTTTCTTCTAACCATATGTGCGTTATTAGCTGGTGGATTTGGCGATGTAGTGCGTCTCCCCCATATTTCAGAAGTTCGGCTGGTATCTCGTCCGTACCCGGCGCTTTGTGATTTTTCAGCTTATTTAAGGCCTTTTGGGTTTCTTCAAAGGAAGGATTTTTGACGGGCATGTCCGCTGTGATATAGATCTCTTCTTTGTGCTGTTCTTCCTGTATGATGTTTAGAAGGTCTCTAAAATACTTTTTCCATTCTTCAGTTATTTCTTTACCGTCGATTATCATACGGCCTTGGTTGTCTCTCAGTGTGTGAATGGAATTGGCTCTATGCCCTCTTTTCGCAGAGGAAATTGCTTTGTAGAATTCTCTGGAGCCTGGTTTGGGCCGGTCTCTCTCCATAGTTTCATATTTTTGTTGTTCGTAGTTTCTTTTCTTTGTGCGTATTATTTTTCTTGTTTCTTTTCGACAGTCGTCATATTCCTTTTTACTTTGGTCTGTTTGCAGTTGTATCCAAGTCTTTCTTACTGTTTGTCTTTTTTCCAGTTGTTTCCGACATTCCTCGTCATACCATGTTTTTGTCCTCTTTTGCTTACTTCTTCCAAAGATCTTGTCAGCTGTCTTGGTTATTATTTCGGCAGTCGCTTCCCATAGCTGTTCTATATCATTGTCTTCTCTTTCAGAGTTCAAAGTTTGTTCAAGTTGTTCTCTATAGTTTTGTTGTTTCTCTGCATTGTGTATTTCGTCCATGTTCCATTGTGGGTTTATTGTTGTTTTATTGTATTTGTGGCTAGATATTCTGGACTTGACTTTTGCTCTGACCAAGTAATGATCTGTGTCTCCGTCTATTCCTCTCAGGCTTCTTACGTCTCTAATATTGTTGCCATGACGGGCATCTACAATGATGTGGTCAATTTGGTTGCGTGTAATATGGTCGTTTGAGACCCAGGTTTGCTTATGGATGTCTTTATGCGCAAACATGGTTGACTTTATTAGCATATTATTAGCTGCTGCAGTTTCTGTGAGTCTTAAGCCATTGTCGTTGGATATATTGTGTAGGCTGTGTTTACCTATTGTGGGGTATAGGCTGGGCTCTTTGCCTATTTTAGCATTAAATTCCCCGCAGAGTATGCGCATATCATGTTTGGGCATCGTATCTATCTCTCTTTCTAGGGCATCGTAGAAGTCATCCTTGATATCTTCATCCTTCTCTTCCGTTGGTGCATGCGCTGAGATAATCGAAATGTTGTATCGCTCTCCCTTCATTCGTATGTAGCATATCCTTTCATTTATAGGTTTAAAATTTAGTATATTCTGTACTAGGTTGTCTCTAATCACAAAGCCCGTTCCAAATTCATGTCTTCCGTTTTTGTTACCGCTGAAGAAGATGGTGGATTTACTTATTTTTATATTTCCATCGTCTGGCCATCTTATTTCTTGGACGGCTGTTATATCCATTCCTATGTTTTCCAGTTGTTCCACAGCATTTATAGCAGCTCCAGGTCTGTACCAACTCTGGACATTCCAAGTTCCAATATTCATGGTCCTTTTACATTGCATTTGTCGTTTTTTGTGTTTGTCTGTCCGGTTCCGAGGCAAAGTTGCAGTTTTCATAACTAGTTTCTTTTTTCCGAGGGTGGGTAGTTAACCCTCCGCTCAACCCTCCTCTTTTATCCGGGCTTGGGACCGGCTGCAGTAAGGTGATTTCAGAGCTGCATTATTTGCCAATTTTCAATGTGTCAAAATTATGACACATAATTTAGATGTGATAATTTAGATGTAATCCATAAATTTCACGACAATACCTACAATAGGCAGAATATATTCTCGTATACTGAAGACCCTAACAGAAGCCCATATTAATGATAAATAATCTCAAGAATAGGCCGGATTTCGAGCGGATCGTTCAACAATCGACAACCTTTTCACCCTTAAAATAGCCTTAGAGAAGCGTATACAATGAGGCAGAGAAATACATATAGCCCTTATTGCTTTGGAAAAAGCCCGTGATAGCGTCCCGATATCACAACTATGGGAAAGAATGGAGAAACTAGAGTTCAAACTGTCTACCACAGGCCTCTAAAAACTACTATAGGAACACTCCTGCAAGAATGAAGCTAGGAACAGGCCTGACAGAGAGTTTTAAGACCTCCGAGGGGCTCAGACAGGGGTGCTGTCTATCCTCTACTCTATATGTAATTTACCTTTACCGATCCCTTAGAGGGTTGTCAAGAAAATGTGCATAAATGGGACTGAGAGTGGGAGATGACACGCTCTATAGTTTATACTTTGCTGACGATCAGATTATGATAGCAGAGGATGAAGACGATTTGGCGTATATGGTCAGAAAACTGTAAGATACGAAAAAGCTGGTCTATCGATGAACATGAGTAATTGCGAATACCTGGCAACAGGCACAAAAACCAGAATAACCTTCTCTTAGGAAACGAATCCATAAAAGGAAGAGAAAAGTCGAAATATCTAATGGTTGTATTTAACAAAGAGGTCAATAGCAGTAGGGCATCCAAAAAACCGATGAAATTTCAAAAACAAACTTTATAATTTGTGTTACTTTTTATTTATTTTTATACTTTAAACCGGGTTTTAACCGGCAAACCGGTTTTTTACTTTACGAAAAACCGGTTAACCAGTTAAAACCCGGTTTAAAGTATAAAAATAAATAAAAAGTAACACAAATTATAAAGTTTGTTTTTTAACAAAATACGCATCTAACGCATCTAAGTCATATTTCATTGCCGATCAAAATTTTGTACAGAAATTACCGCCGACCGAAAAAACTCTCTCGCTATCTATTGAGGTGGGTTGAATCGATTTCAGTGCATGAAATAAATTTTCGATCACCATCGATTACCAGCAGGCTGAGTAGGCTGGAGCCTAGGGCTGCAGATTTTAGGGGCGGAAAAATTGGGGACAACATTTTTTTTGTCGTACAGAAATTAAAAAGATTCGTTTTTATATACCTTAATGTAAACGTTATTAGGTTCACAAAAACAAATTCAACATGTAATATGTTTCACCACGTATTGTTAAATTATTATTTTCTTACAATTTGCCTAGTAGTGGTTGGTACCAAGTAGTGGTTGATCGACGGGGCCGAGCTGTTAGGGGCATACGCCGCGTAGTGGCATTGAGTCTGAGAGAAACAGATATCGAGCGGCGATACAAACGAAAAAGCCGACGAAAAGAAAAGCCACCTCGGTTGATTGAGTCATGCAATTTCTTATATGTATTAATTTTTCTTTCGTTGTGTACTATAGATGGAAAAATAAAAAGTTCAGTGATCCGAATAACGGATATTATTGTTGATTTTGGAACTGTTAGCTGAATTCGATCCTTTTTTAGCGAGTCATGTTGAATATCTAAGACTAAGATTTTTATAAATTCAACACAACGCTGGCAAAAGTGACAAAGTGGTGAAATTGGGAAAGAGAAAACGCTAAAGAGAGTAAATTTGACATGTTGATCAGCTAGAGAGGACGCATGTTGGAGAGTTTCTTGGCACGAAGTTCTTAAAACTTTGGAATTAAAAGTTGCTAAAAAACATCACGTGATTAATGGACGACCCCTTAAGTTTTATTTTAGTATAAATAGATCTACAATATAATACTTCATGAATAACCATATAAAAAAAAAAAAAATCACTAAATAAAAACCGACTTTCGGTTTTTCGAAAAAAAATCCGGTTTTACGGTTTCGTAAATTTTAACAAAAAACCCGGTTAACCGGGTTCGGTTTTAACCGGTTTGGATGCCCTAAGTAGCAGGGATGAGATAAAAGAAAGGATAACAGAAAGGTAGAAAAATCATAGGAGCCCTATATTTAATCTTTTGGGAAAAGAATATAAGGAGAACAACAAAGAAGCGACTATATGAAAGTATTGTCCAAGTGTGATAACGTGGAGCAGAAGTATGGGATATAACAGAAACATTGAAGAGACATGGACAAAAGAAATGGATTTTTTTAAAAGAAGCTGTGCAGTGTCACACGGAGGGATAGAGTGAGAAACGAGGAGATTCGAAATAGAATGGGCACGGAAAAGAATATTTCACAATGTAAGTTGAGAAAAGACAACTGCCTTGGTTCGGTCAAACGGAAAGAATGGATGAGAATAGATGGCCTAGGAAAGTGTTGAAATGGATACCGCCGGAGAGGAGAAAGAGAGGAGGTCCTAGAAGAAGCTGGAGGGATGGCATAGATGAAGCGATGGAAAAAATTATTCAATTTTATTCAAGAAAGAAATTGCAATCAGTATGTAAAAATATCCGAATTAATCGTACTTATGGGCGACTTTAATGCACATACGGGTGCAGATCGAACCGGTTGGGAAGAAACGATGGGAAAATTCGGATACGGGGAAATAAATGACAACGGATTACGCCTCTTATCATTTGCAGCGTCAAACAACTTGATCATCGGCAACAGCATCTTTCGTCACCCCCTCAAACATCAACTCACGTGGCGAAATCCATCCGGCAACGATTCGGCGATGTTGGACTACATTTTGGTCAACACCAGATTCCGATCGACGCTCAAAGATGTACGTGCGATGCGTGGACCCGACTGTGGATCAGACCATTATCTTGTCCGAGTGAAACTACAATTGAAATTACAAAGAGCAAAGAAAAAGGCACCACCATCAGCCAAGAGGAACTGGGCCTGTCTGCGAGACCCTGAAACCAGCCGAAAATTTCAAATCGCATTATCCAACAAATTTGCAGCACTCACGATACCAGTCGATATCAACATAGAAGAAAAACAACTTTCTGAGTCTATTGTGGGGTGTGCAACGGAGCTGTGTCCGCCCATCCGTCGACGGACGCAGCAATGGATCTCGGACGACTGTCTCAATCTAGTCGACCAGCGGAAGCAAATGAAACACGTCGATTTCAAACTATACCGACGATTGAACAAAGAAGTTCGACAGAAAATGAAATTAGAACGGGAAGCTTACTGGAATAACATCGCGGCTGACATGGAAGAAGCAGCGTCAAGGCATGAGTACCGGACGCTGTACCAGACAATCCGACGGTTAAGTGGCAAAACAACATCAACAAATGACAATATCAAAAAATTGGATGGAACTTTCGTGACCTCTCCTCAGGAACGTCTACAGCGGTGGAGAGAATTCTTTCATCAGCTGTACAACCACAATCCGCCAGTAGGTCCAGCACCCGAACTGCCGATTATTGAGCAGCCGATAAATCAGTTTCCCGATACTGAACCAACAATCAATGAGGTGAAGACGGCAATAAAATCCCTGAAAAATGGTAAAGCGCCGGGAGGAGATCAAGTAACTGCCGAAATGATCAAAGCCGGGGGAGACGTCTTATTACATCAACTTCACGTTCTCACAGTGCATATATGGCATTCAGATTGTGTTCCATCCGTGTGGAAGAAAGCGATTGTTGTGCCTATTTTTAAGAAAGGCGACAGTCGGGAATGCAAGAATTACCGTGGTATTAGCCTCCTCTCGATCGTCGGCAAAGTATTTATGAAAATCATACAATCAAGACTACAGAAACATCGAGAGCAAACAAGCCGGGAAGAACAAGCTGGATTTCGACCACATCGAGGATGCATCGATCAGATATTTGCTCTCCGTCAGCTAATGGAAGAAAGAATTCGATGTGGCAAACGAACTGTCATCGTCTTCATCGATTTCAAATCTGCTTTTGATTGCATCGATTGGACAAGCTTGTGGGAAGCCCTGAAGATCGAACACGTGCCACTGAAAATCATTCAACTTCTTCAAGCATCGTACGACGGCTCAACCAGCAATGTTCGTATCCGAAACGACATGTCTGAGGAATTCCCGATTCGAACCAGAGTCCGGCAAGGAGACGTGGCCTCGCCGCTCCTTTTTAACATTGTGATCGACACGATTATGCGAAAAGCGTTTGATGGGCGACGCGGAGTTCGATATGATGACAAAAACTTCCTAACCGATCTGATGTTCGCCGATGACAGTGCGGTTTTCGCCAACACAGATGCCGAAGCAACAGACACCTTGTATGACATTTCCCGCATTGCCCAGTCATACGGACTGAGAATCAATGCGGATAAGATCAAAGTGCTTACAACGGATGGATCTGAAGCCAGAGTTTACCTCGATGGAACCACAATCGAGCAGGTACCACAGTTCAAATATTTGGGATCACTGGTTGTGGAGAAGAAAGTAGCTTCGACAGCCGAAGTTCACAGCCGGATAGGCCAGGCAACAGCAACGTTTGCTTCACTCAAGTGGTGCATATGGAAGCGGACGAATATTACCATCAAAACCAAAATACGCCTATACCGGACGCTGATCCTCCCAATTCTTCTTTATGGATCGGAAACATGAACATTACTCAAACCAGACCTTAACAAGCTCGAGGCCTTCCAAATGCGATGCCTGAGACAGATTCTCTGCGTCTCACTCCTCAACCACCTCCGAAATGAGACAATCAGAGAAAGGTGCGACCAACAGACACCGATTGTTGAGGAAATTCAAAAACGCCGATTACGATGGTTCGGCCACATCTGTAGGATGGGCGACAATCGAGTACCGCACAAACTCCTATGGAAAAAACTACCTCTTGATTGGAGAACACAAAAACAAGCACCGAAGACCACATGGTTGAAACACGTAGAGAACGATTTAAAAAACCAGCGAATAACAACAGCTGAGGCAAGAACCGTTGCAACTGATCGATTAGCATGGAAGCGTATAGTGAATGGAGCACGGAATCTAGCGGCACCAACAGCAGCGTACTGGCTACGAGGTCGACCACCTCTCCATGCGCCGGCTATGGATTAAAGAAGAAGAAGATGTAAAAATATGGAAACTACTTCAAATCCCGGGAAGTTTTAAATCCTCCTTTTATATATTTCACGTGATTAAATCTTCAGCCAATTAAAAAAACTATTCCAACACATATACAAAATTATTGATTATTAATCATGTATCTACTAAATAATGTACTAAATACCCAAACATCTAAATTGTATTTAGACAAATTGTATAAATTGTATTACAACCACGTCTCTCATTATATTTCGCTAATTGATATAGTTTGTAATGTGTTGTTAATTAACTTGAATGCTTTGAGTATTCTTCCGAATTTACACGTGCAAAGTCGTATAACATTTCATTTTAAGATTACATTCAATTTAGAATCCCGTTGTGTAATTATAATTAGGGTGGAGTGAAATGTGTTTCTGTGGTGCAGATGGCGTTACAATAAAGCTAATTGTGTAGTTGTAATTTCAAATTAATAGAAAGTTGTAATATATCATTTTGCTGTGTTATCGAGGTTCACTTCTTTGGAAAATTCAACAAAAACTGATTAATGAAAAACTAAAACGACAATGAAGTCGAAATAAACTTACACACGATTAAACAGAGTTAGTTTCGCTTATCTGGATAATAAACTTGTAATATTTTGAATTATAAATTATGTTTAGTTAGCCCAAATCAGGCATAGACACAAAATTACAAGATAAGATACAAAAACAAGAACTAAATTAGGCGAGTAGGATTAAGTAGACTGGACTATAAACAGAGTATACAGATAATATCGCATATATACAAACTAAACTAGATGTATAATACTTGATAGATAGACATGTCTCAACAAATAATATTACACATAGAGTAGTAGATAGTCTAGATAGAAGATTATTCATGGCATGTCTAGACTGCCAGACGGGTTAACAACTAATTTGCTACCCTTGCCTGTATCATAAATAATGTCGAATACTAAAATAATAACCATTAATCATTTCCACTAATCTTTTTTTATCAGCTCCATTCTGTGCTTGTTATTTGGCGCTTTAAGCTTTTAACAATGTGGAAATGAGGTTTAAAGCCGGTTAATGCTCCAGAGATTTTTTAAGTCAAAACAATTTATCTGCGTCTTTGCACAGACAATATATTCTTCTATATTTTGATCGCGACAGTTTCAAACTGATATATTGCTCTCTGAACGCAACGTTTCCCATAAAATTGCATTTCTATAACTCGAATTGTGTTAGTGGATTGTTTAGTAGATCGGTAGATATTTTATAAAATTGAAAGTTTTAATTAGATTTTGATTAGTGGATATAAATATAGCCTGTAATGGTCTAAAAAATTTCAATAAAAGTGAATTTGAAGGATATCATTTTTTCAAAATGTTTGCGTTTTTAATTTAATCTGTAATCAGTTTAGATGAGATATCCAGTCGAAAATCTAAACTTTGAAAGTATCTAGTCGAAAATGTAAGATGTCTAGTGTACATTTTGAGGTATCAAGTTTGATTGTCGAATATGTGTTACCAACAAAGATTGCAATCCTAATGTTCCCTCCTTAATCCTAAAGCAGTTTATTTTAAACAACCGACTCGTCTGGTCAAAGTTGGTTGGCGTTTGTACAGACGAGGAATTGCCGCGGTAAAAGTTGCTAAAGTTGAAAGACGGATGAAATATGACGTGCGAAAAATGGGCGACGATTCCCAGGGCTCTGGGGGGCGCACCGTGCAAGTGAAACGTGCAAACTTAGTTTCAGAATGTCGGCAATTTCCGGCGGAAGGACACCGTTCAAACATTTCTGAAAAATTTAGGACTCAAAATGCAAATTTCGTTTTTAATAACTTTTAATAGCCTATGGCACGGTCCAGTCTGTTCTCGATCTGCCACTGTAGGGCAGGAAGTTGTGCCATTTGTACTTTTATACAAATACCTTCAATGATGGGTGTTCATTCTGGTTTTCAAGCACTCGTGAAAGAAGTTGCTCAAGTTTTATCTTATTATTGTCTGATACACCGCTACGCTTTCACCAGATTTGCTAAGCACATTGAATGACGTCAAAATTGTGAATCATATTCGTGGAAGTGCTACAAACTCGAGATTATTCAAAGTTTTATGCGATGAAGTTGGTACCAAATTTAATTCTCTTTTATAACACACAGAGGTACGCTGGTTATTTCGAGGAAAAGTTCTGAATAGAGTTTACGAGCTCCGTGAAGAAATAGGATTATTTTCGGAAAAACAAAAAGAGAAAGAGATTTTTTCAAAAATACACGATAAAACATTTATCGAAAACCTGGCCTTTCTTGCCGATTTTTTTCAGTGAAATTAACAGTCTTAATATCTCATTGCAAGGAAACATGACGAACATTTGGATTGGACTGCGCAAGATAAAGTTGCAAGTTTTGTGCGTAAATTAGAACTTTACCAACGCAGAGTGCAAGTTAGCAATGTGCAGAAGTTCTCACAGCTGCATGAGCAATCGGTAAATACCGAACCAAACAAATTTACGTTTCAAAGTTCCTTGGTTCAACATTTATCTGCAGCAAAAGACTCACTGAAGCAATATTTTTCGGACACGAAAAGTCATCAGTTCAACTCTTGAATATAAGACCATTTTCTACTGATGATGACATTATTACAGGCGGCCAAAGTGGAGTTTCTCGGACTGCGCGAGAAATGTACAAAAGTAGAATTTCAAAATTATGATCTCGGCACATTTTGGCGTAAAGTTTATATCTACATATAGCTTTAAAAATGTTAATACCCTTTACCACCACCTATAGATGTGGTTTTTCGACTTTAGTTACATTAGAAACAAAGGCTAGAAACCGTCTCAATGTGGAACATGACTTGAGCTGCGCTTTAAGTGAAACCAAACCTAACATAAACAGGTTTGTGAATGCAAAACAATACCAACCTTCACACTGATTATTAAAATAAGTTATAATTATAAGACTACAGTAAAAGATATTTTGTTTTTGCTTGTATTGTTTGTTTTGATAACATTTTAAAGTAGGTGTAAAATCAGTTTTCTAATAGCTCACAGGGATAATGGTATTGAAAAGGTAAAGAACCTGTGGTCTAGCGGAATGACTAAAGCAACGACGGCCACGGCGTTCCCAGAAACAGCCCTGTATGTGCTGCACACACGCAGCGGCAGCACACAACATTGCACTTTCATCAGTCTCTGTAACATTTAACCCTGAAGGCACTGTTGAATGCCGGCACCCCATACAGAGGAATGGAGTGCACGACTGCCTTTATATCGGCCGTAATTACTGAAAACGCTTGAATTCACGCTATGAACAGATTGAGATTAGTTTAAGTTTGGTAATTTGAAACTCTAGCGAGTTTCCTGGAATTGGTGCATACTATATTTGATATTGAAACAAAAAGGCATAAGATTGGATTTTACTTCTCGTTTTGGCCTACTTAGGACCACGCGGCTCGTTTGGCTATATATATGGGTCTGCTGTTTCTTCTTAGCCCAGAAAGCTAATTTTCATTTTCTGGCCGTAGGTTTTGTCCATTTTTGTCTGTTGGTTCCTGTGTTGTTTTTGCTGGTAAGGGCCACTGGAAATACTCCTTCTCGAATGGTTTGCCGTGTGGACAGCTCCTCTATGGTTTCTGGTAGAATTTTAAGTTGCTCCATGTCTTATTTCACTCCGGTGATACATTTGTTTTTGGAAGCTTTCCCTCTACCTGTCGTGGTGAAGATCCTGTTCGTGAGTCTGCGGGGGTTCATTCGGGTTAAATGTCCATAGAAGGTTAGGCGCCTTTTCCTCATAGATGTGATTATGTCGTGGTACAGCTCAATATTTTGTTTGATTCTGTATTTACCATCCTCTTCTCGAATCGGCCCTGGTATTCTCCTCAGGATTTTCCGTCCTTTAAGCTCTAGTTTCCTGAGTGGACCTTTCCTTTTTATCAATAGGCATTCTGAGGCATAGAGTACGGAGGGTCTTACTACTAAGTTGTAATGTTTAAGTTTAGGGTTCTTGGAAAGATATTTGGAGATGTAATTGCTCTTGTAGGAGTGGTAGAACCCTCTCCAACTTTGTACATCTGGTATCTACAGCCAAGTTCTCACTCTCGTTTGCTGAAATCCATTCTTCTAAATACTTGACTGCAACGACTTTTGCAGGAGTGGTAGACCCTCTCGAACTTGGTAGATCTGATATCTATAGCCAAGTTCTCACTCTCGTTTGCTGAAATCCACTCTCCTAAATACTTGACTACAACGACTCTACAAATGGTAGTGCCTTCTAGTGACATTATTTTTTGCTCTCCCTCCTTTTTCGACCTAATACACCGTCGTCTCCGCCGTCGTCTGGTCCCAAGCCCAGGGTGTGAAAGGAGGAGGGTGGTCGGCCTGCCGCGCCGACCAGAATCGGGAAACCGAAGAAACTAGGCAAGAAACCGCATGGATACATGACTTAACCACTTACGAATTAATGCTACCGCATCCGGGGCAGCCGATGCGCCAGCTTTGAGAACCAGGGATGCTGGTGAGAAGTGGACTACTGACCAAAGACAAAGGTTAATCACACCGAAATCAGAAATACGAATCGCCGCATGGAATGTGCAAACGGGACATCACGTTGGTTAAAAGGAAATTATCGCCAAGGAATTATTGAAATGCAAAATATCGATCTGTGCATTATCAGAACTGCGGCTCACAGGATCTGGGACAATGAAGGTTGACCCACCATCAATCGACGAGACGATGACGCTATTCTATTCTGGTGGCGACAAACGAGAAGCGGGCGTTGGCTTTATGGTTGATCGACGGGCCTCTGCCAGTGTTATCGCATTCCAACCGATATCCGAGCGTCTGGCGGTTATCACTATTGATGGAACGATTAAGACCCATATCGTATCCGTCTACGCCCCAACTGAGACCAGCCCGGACACAAACAAGGATGAATTTTATGCCCAGTTTCAACACACACTGGATACAATACCCCAAACCGAATTAATCGTACTTATGGGCGACTTTAATGCACATACGGGTGCAGATCGAACCGGTTGGGAAGAAACGATGGGAAAATTCGGATACGGGGAAATAAATGACAACGGATTACGCCTCTTATCATTTGCAGCGTCAAACAACTTGATCATCGGCAACAGCATCTTTCGTCACCCCCTCAAACATCAACTCACGTGGCGAAATCCATCCGGCAACGATTCGGCGATGTTGGACTACATTTTGGTCAACACCAGATTCCGATCGACGCTCAAAGATGTACGTGCGATGCGTGGACCCGACTGTGGATCAGACCATTATCTCGTCCGAGTGAAACTACAATTGAAATTACAAAGAGCAAAGGAAAAGGCACCACCATCAGCCAAGAGGAACTGGGCCTGTCTGCGAGACCCTGAAACCAGCCGAAAATATCAAATCGCATTATCCAACAAATTTGCAGCACTCACGATACCAGTCGATATCAACATAGAAGAAAAACAACTTTCTGAGTCTATTGTGGGGTGTGCAACGGAGCTGTGTCCGCCCATCCGTCGACGGACGCAGCAATGGATCTCGGACCACTGTCTCAATCTCGTCGACCAGCGGAAGCAAATGAAACACGTCGATTTCAAACAATACCGACGATTGAACAAAGAAGTTCGACAGAAAATGAAATTGGAACGGGAAGCTTACTGGAATAACATCGCGGAAAAACTGACATGGAAGAAGCAGCGTCAAGGCATGAGTACCGGACGCTGTACCAGACAATCCGACGGTTAAGTGGCAAAACAACATCAACAAATGACAATATCAAAAAATTGGATGGAACTTTCGTGACCTCTCCTCAGGAACGTCTACAGCGGTGGAGAGAATTCTTTCATCAGCTGTACAACCACAATCCGCCAGTAGGTCCAGCACCCGAACTGCCGATTATTGAGCAGCCGATAAATCAGTTTCCCGATACTGAACCAACAATCAATGAGGTGAAGACGGCAATAAAATCCCTGAAAAATGGTAAAGCGCCGGGAGGAGATCAAGTAACTGCCGAAATGATCAAAGCCGGGGGAGACGTCTTATTACATCAACTTCACGTTCTCACAGTGCATATATGGCATTCAGATTGTGTTCCATCCGTGTGGAAGAAAGCGATTGTTGTGCCTATTTTGAAGAAAGGCGACAGTCGGAAATGCAAGAATTACCGTGGTATTAGCCTCCTATCGATCGTCGGCAAAGTATTTATGAAAATCATACAATCAAGACTACAGAAACATCGAGAGCAAACAAGCCGGGAAGAACAAGCTGGATTTCGACCACATCGAGGATGCATCGATCAGATATTTGCTCTCCGTCAGCAAATGGAAGAAAGAATTCGATGTGGCAAACGAACTGTCATCGTCTTCATCGATTTCAAATCTGCTTTTGATTGCATCGATTGGACAAGCTTGTGGGAAGCCCTGAAGATCGAACACGTGCCACTGAAAATCATTCAACTTCTTCAAGCATCGTACGACGGCTCAACCAGCAATGTTCGTATCCGAAACGACATGTCTGAGGAATTCCCGATTCGAACCGGAGTCCGGCAAGGAGACGTGGCCTCGCCGCTCCTTTTTAACATTGTGATCGACACGATTATGCGAAAAGCGTTTGATGGGCGACGCGGAGTTCGATATGATGACAAAAACTTCCTAACCGATCTGATGTTCGCCGATGACAGTGCGGTTTTCGCCAACACAGATGCCGAAGCAACAGACACCTTGTATGACATTTCCCGCATTGCCAAGTCATACGGACTGAGAATCAATGCGGATAAGACCAAAGTGCTTACAACGGATGGATCTGAAGCCAGAGTTTACCTCGATGGAACCACAATCGAGCAGGTACCACAGTTTAAATATTTGGGATCACTGGTTGTGGAGAAGAAAGTAGCTTTGACAGCCGAAGTTCACAGCCGGATAGGCCAGGCAACAGCAACGTTTGCTTCACTCAAGTGGTGCATATGGAAGGGGACGAATATTACCATCAAAACCAAAATACGCCTATACCGGACGCTGATCCTCCCAATTCTTCTTTATGGATCGGAAACATGGACATTTCTCAAACCAGACCTTAACAAGTTCGAGGCCTTCCAAATGCGATGCCTGAGATAGATTCTCTGCGTCTCACTCCTCAACCACCTCCGAAATGAGACAATCAGAGAAAGGTGCGACCAACAGACACCGATTGTTGAGGAAATTCAAAAACGCCGATTACGATGGTTTGGCCACATCTGTAGGATGGGCGACAATCGAGTACCGCACAAACTCCTATGGAAAAAACGACCTCTTGATTGGAGAACACAAAAACAAGCACCGAAGACCACATGGTTGAAACACGTAGAGAACGATTTAAAAAACCAGCGAATAACAACAGCTGAGGCAAGAACCGTTGCAACTGATCGATTAGCATGGAAGCGTATAGTGAATGGAGCACGGAATCTAGCGGCACCAACAGCAGCGTACTGGCTACGAGGTCGACCACCTCTCCATGCGCCGGCTATGGATTAAAGAAGAAAGAAGTGACATTGTAGATGGGGCGTCCTTTAGAGATTAGATTTTATTTTAATAATTAATTTTTTTTTTGTAAAATTGCAATTTATGTTTGAAACATATGAAACATTTTTTCATCAAAACATGAGATAATTTCGAACGCTGTATAATAATCCTCATAGCCGCAATTAATTCTTTGCAAAATATTGTTTATTCTTGTAATAACAATTAGTCTAATAAGGCGACTATATTAATTTTCAAACAATCTATTAGGCCTAAATATGAGGGTTATCAAACCCTAATAAAATTATATCAAGGAATTCCATCCGGCGGAGCATTAATTTTTCCTTCCACATTTAAGTTCATCGACCGAAATTTGCAACAATTAGATTTAATGGAGAAAAATTGTTACTGTTTCCTCGAATGGAATATTTAGTTCAAGAAGAAATAAATTATGAACCATTACAATTTATATTGTTGGACCGAAATTGACTGAAGTTCATTATCTAAGATAAAAAGTAGTAGAATAGTTCAATTAGATTAAATGTGTTAAGGTGAAATGGAGAAACATTCCATGGTCTAGTTAGGATGGACTGAGTTGATTTATTTAAGGAAAAATTAAAATAATATACCAATGGATTTTCTGGAATATTGTAGCTATAATACTTATTAGCTGCAAAACTTTGTCAGAAAATGCAAAAAATATTTCAAATACACAATTTTATCTTCGAGCAGGTAAAGCAACAATAGGGAATATGCGAGAGATTTAGATTTACTTGATTTTTTTATCACCGATACTTTATGATCTTCACATTACACCTATACCATTATTTTCTTATAAAGTTTGTATTTAATTCCAAAAATTAAAATCAAAAAGCCCAAAATATGCGAGCGAAATTCAAATTTGCAAAACGCATCACCATTGGTCGAACCGAAACTAGGAACTGTGACGTTATGATATTGATCGGCGTCTATATTCACTGTGCTGTTTTGCTGTGCAATATTTCTGTAGTGTTTTACAATAGCTAGTGCGATTTTGGTATACAGTTACATTATAAATGGTAAAGAACAAGGATTGAAAGTGCTTTTTTAAAATACAATCGGACAGTCTACCAAAAATAGATACACGAAAGCATATTTTGTAGTGCATGCGCAAAAGATGTGGATAGGGTGGACTATACACGTCGATTGGGACTTTATCCAACAGTTTATCTGGTGTACTTATAATAGTATTTTTGCATTCCAGTACAAGACAATATTCTATAAAATGGTTACATTATCGAAATAGCGATTCAAACTGAAAATCCTTAACTGTCTATGCAAATAGTAAACAACACTGGATGACAACGAGAGCTGTGACGTCACCAAAGCGCGCGATAAATGGGACCGTTCAAACAGGTTAAATTTAATTGGTATTATATATATTTAAAAAAAATTAATTAAACCACTTTCAGCAGTATATATTTTTTACTATGTTAAAACGAAGTAAAGAGTGAATTAATCAAATAAAAAAAATGTATGCATATTCCCTATTGAGTAGTTTCCAGTAGATAACGGGCAACGGAACGGATACAAACCCAGAAACATATTGTGTAAGGACGCCAATGGAAACCCACTAAAGCTAGGCATCCACAGTTTCGCATCGTACGGATCGCAAGAATCTACCCGATGCTCCGAGGGGCAACTTTTGCGATGCGTGCCGATGACGTCATAGGAAAAGCCGATCAGTGGACGGACTCTGCGCGATATAAAGAGATATACGATTTAAAACACCCTAATTATTCGAACAAACAAAGAAGGGATTACGATGCGTGCCGATGACGTCATATGGTATATGGTATTTGTTGGTAGTTCGGTCGGCACATCCGATCGCTGCGGATACTGTGGACGCACTGTAAAAAAAATAATTCGTTTGATGCGATGCGTCCGATACGTACGATGCGAAACTGCGGACCCAACGGATATACTAACTAGGTGGACGCAGCAACTCCTAGACGCGAACTAAAACGAATCCCCAGAAATCGGATAACGAATGGGCAAAGAAGAGATGGAACCACCTAGCAGACAAAGAATTATAGACGCCCTTAAACTGATGATGAACAATAAGTCGCCTGGTAGCGACCAAATACCTGCAGAATTCCTCAAACAGGAGCTGATTAACAAGCTACAAATAATGTACTCTGAAATATGGGCAAAGAAAGAAAAGCCCGAAGAGTGGAACAAAGGAGTTATACACAATAACCCCATACCCCATACACAAGAAAGAGGACACTTTAAACTGTAAGAATTACAGAGGCATTACGTTGCTAAACGTATCATATAAAGTCCTCTCCAACATACTCTACAGAAGATTACTTCCAAAGGTGGAAAAACTTAGGGGACTATCAGGCGGGTTTCTGTCCCGGAAAATCCTTAATTGACCAAATATTTGCGCTTAGAAATATCAGAAAATGGCACGGAACACCAAATGGACACGTACCATATATTCGTCGATTTTAAAACAGCATATGAATCAAACGAACGTACGTTTATACGAACCAAACTCTATGATGCTCTAACGGCCCTAGATATACCAACGAAACTAGTGCGACTGGTTTTAATGACAATGAAGAAAGTTAAGTGTACCATAAAAATACAAAACAATATCTCAGAGCACATAGAAATATTCAACTAGCTACGTCAAGGAGACGCGCTGGCGTGCCTCCTATTCAACATATGCCTAGAAAAGCAATCAGAGACGCGAACGCAAACAGAAGAGGCACGATTGAAACTAGATCTGCACAACTACTCGCATACGCAGACGACGTTTACATAATTACCAGGACGACAAGAGAAATAACTAGAACTTATTCAGCCCTCAAAGAGACCAACAACTTCGGCCTACAAATAAACGAGGAGAAAACAATCATAATTCCAGTAACCACGTCACAAAAAGCCCTACATGAACTCGGTGAAGCACTTACCATTGGAACAAAAAAATCCGAAATCGTACAAGAGTTCACGTACTTGGGCGTCAATGCAAACGCAAAAACCAACTACAGGGCTGAAATAGGAAAGAGAATAATGCTCGGTGACGGGTGCTACAACGCACTACGAAAACAACTAGCAAACCCTAGTATTACTAGAAAGACCAAGATGGTTAAATACATGACTCTAAAGGCCGATTATCATATACGCGACACTCAGCTACGCGACGTCACGCGGGGCAACCCTGTGAAATAATGATTACATTGTTTTAAATGGGCACGTTCTCACTATGTCTACGCAACGTGCCCATTTAAAACAATGTAATCATTATTTGACAGGCCATGTCGCACGACGTCGCGTAGCTGAGTGTCGCGCATATGGGAATCGACCTTAATACTGTCTGTAGTAGCATGTCTGTAATGTCCTGTATGTAATATGTCTCGGAAACATGGACAATAACGCAACAAGACGCCAAGACCCTGCTAAGCATTTTTGAGAGGAATATCATAATCTTCAAAGGGATATGCGGATATCCATACACAAAAAAGGGGACAAAACAAAATGCGCGAATTATAGAGGAATCTCACTCCTAAACACGGCATATAAAACCCTCTCAAACATCATTCTTAGTAGACTAATCCCTTATGCTGAAAATGTCCTAGGCGAATATCAAGCCGGGTTTAGGGCAAACAGATCAACAATAGATCAACTATTCACGCTGAGACAACTTCTAGAAAAGGGATGAGAGTATAACAAACCCATACACAATCTTTTCATAGACTTTCGACAGGCATATGATAGCGTAGAAAGAAGCCAAGTATGGAATGCCATGGCGGAGTTCTCAATACCAAAGAAACTCATTCGGATGACCAAAGTCTGTATGGAGGGTGGAATATCTAAAGTACGTGTAAATAATAAACTGTCTGGCAGCTTTGAAATCAACAGTGGACTTAAACAGGGTGATGCGTTATCTCCACTACTATTCAACCTTGTATTAGAGAAAGCCATGAGGTCGGCCGAAATAAAAACAGAATTGCTATCGGGTCAAGTTCCCAAAATGTTACTCGCATATGCAGATGACATAGATCTCGTTGGAGACTCCATTCTATCCACGAAAGACATTTTCAACAAGGTGGAAGGAGCAACAAGTGAAGTAGGGCTGAAGATTAATGAAGAGAAAACGAAATATATGTGTATAAATAGAACGACACGAAGAGACAGAATAGGACAAAATATGACGATCAACACCTTTAATTTCGAAAGAGTACAACGTTTTAAGTATCTGGGGGCCGTAATCACAGCGGACAACGATGTTACCGAAGAAATAAAAGACAGAATCCAATCTGCAAACCGCTGTCTATTTGCACTGAATAAGCTCATAAAATCAAAAAATCTCACAAGAAGTTCAAAGATCAAAATCTATAAATCCATCGTCAGACCTGTAATAACATACGGATGCGAAACGTGGACCATGACCAAAGCAAACGAAGAAAAGCTCAGACGCTTTGAACGAAAAATACTTAAAAATTTTCGGACCTCACCATGACATCACCACAGACCAGTATAAGATCAGAACCAATATCGAATTAAAAGCACTCTACAACGACACCGATATTGTCCAAGAAATTAAATCACAGCGACTAAGATGGGCAGGCCACGTGCACAGACTGCATAACGAAAGACTTGTAAAACTGGCATGGGAGGAGATTCCCACAGGCAAGAGACCGCTCGGACGTCCCAGAATGCGATGGAGAGATAACATCCAAGCAGATCTCCCGAAAATGAACATTCCATTTGACCCTAGGTTGATGGAAGACCGAACAAATTGGAAAAAAGTTGTACAGTCAGCCAAGACCCACCCAGGGTTGTAGCGCTACGTGATGATGATGATGATGATGATATGCGACAACGGTACATGGCGACGTAAATACAATTTTAAACTGCAACACTTCCTAAAAAAGCAATAAAACCCGGCATCGCAGCCATAGTCAAAATAATGCGGTTACAATGGGTTGGACATGTAGCAAGAGCCCCGGAAAACGGCATACCAAAGAGGCTATTAGACGCCCAACTACAGGGAGGACGAAAAAGAGGAAGGCCAAAACCCGGATGTGAAGACGGAGTAACAGAAGACGCATGAAAGTTAGGACTTCGAGGCTGGAGAGGACTAGCACAAAACAAGGACGAATGGAGGCAGACACTTTGAGAGGACAGGACCCGCAATGAGTTGTATCGCCTGATCTTCGAGCAGGACGGAAAAACTAAACACAAAAATATTCTTAATACATAAAAGCTTTAATAAGAAACGTCTAATCGGAACGCAGTTTGACTAATTAAAACACTGATGGTTTTGGAAAATTAGTAATTAAGTTCCTCAACACTTACTTAATTACCTGCCAGAGTAAATTATATCTGATGTTCCAATTAAAACACAAAAAATTATCACATTTTGATCTTAATTTTAACGACTTTCTTGTGATACCATCTAAACTTAATAGGTAAAAAAAATCTAAAAATTAAATCTTAAAACTAAATGTGAGGAAGTTATAAATGATTGTAGTTTTCATTTCATTTCACTTTGAATAATATTATATTATTACAATACTATTACATTTATAATAATATTATATTATTATAATACTATTATATTTTTTCAAACTGTAATTGCAAGCAATCTCTAACAATTACAACAGTCCTTTCTAAGTCAATAAACGTTTAAATAATAAGCAAACCGTTTCATTTGTAATCGCAGAAAATTATTATTCATTTCTCGTTTTACTGAGATGTAAATCAACGCATAATGTTTCTGAAAATGATTTGGCATTTACGTTTCAGTGGTAATTAGAAATATTGCTGCACATTGTGTTGGAAAGATATTATATGCGGGATGTAGGCCATCTATTGTTAAGACCAATATCAATTGGAAATACATTTTCTCATTTTATAGAAATACACATCTATTATTTGCCTATTTCTATGACTAGCTTTTACTAATTTGTAAGAAAATTTCTTTTTAAAAAATTTTGAAAAGATTTTATAATTTGCAGCAAAATATATATTTCTTTTCGCATTAATAGAGTGTACAAGAAGTTCAGGCGAAAATATATGTTGATTATTATAACTAAGATTATTATTTATTATGATATGATTATTTTTGCTATGATTATATCATTTTAGACTAAACCAAAACGCAATTAAGCAAATGAGACTAGTCAAACTGTATAGTCACACTAGGACAACTAAATTATACCCGGACCGGCGAGAGAATGCAGCTGTACTGCGCCGAGGTATGAGGGGCAAGGGACGCGCCGAGGTACGCGCAGATTAGTTTGTGTTAAGAAATATGCGTCTGTTTTTCAAATACGGACAACTAAACACCGCGCACTCGAAATAAAGTGGGGGTATGTGCAGAACAATGCTAAACTCGTCGAGACGGAATGCATTCTCTCGCCGGTAGGAGTATTAGACACTTTACACTAGATGGTCTAGATCAGTGGTGGCGAACCTATGGCACGCGTGCCACAGCTGACAATTTGGAAAACTGTATTCACGCGTGCCTTCTAAACTTCTTAAACTGAAACCTTCTACTTTTCTAAAACGAATTTCTAAGTTTCTCAATCTATTTTTGTGCAACATCAAAGCTGTAAAATAATCATAGAGTGGATATCGTTACAAATTCCTGATTGAAATACACTGCTCAAAACAATTAGCGGGTCACTAATTTGTGCCTCCATAAAATTCAAACGGGAAATTACATGCAAATAAAATTAAGAACTTCTGCAAGGCGCTCTATTTAATTGTTTTAATTGAGACATAGGGAATTATCAGCATCGCATAATACCGAAGAATTGAATACGCATAATACCGAACAAAGTAATATTTTCAATATAAGAGGAAACAAAGTGAAATTATAATTTTTGGTTACGCTTTGCGGCATTCTTGATGCACTTTCTGCTTACCCAGAAGTAAAATAATTATTCGGTAACTGGACGATTATGTTTGCAATTGGACTGGACGACAGTGAGTGACAATTTGCTCGTGCTCAACCAATTTGCTTAAACAATTGTTCGTTAACAATCGTCTAACTGCTTGGCGGCATGCTATGTGATGCGCCGGCTGTAAAAACGCAGTCACGTCCTCATGGAAATGATTTCTGCAGGATCTGAAGAAGTATATCAATCTTTCAGACGTGGCCTAGAACTAAATGGAGGAAACGGTTTTATAACCTAACCTAACCAATTTGTTTAAATAATTTTTCGTTAACAATCGTCTAACTGCTTGGAGGCATGCTATGTGATGCGCCGGCTGTATAAATGCAAAGTCACGTCCCCATGGAAATGATTTCTGCAGGATCTGAGGAAGTATATCAATCTTTCAGACGTGGCCCAGAACTAAATGGAGGAAACGGTTTTATGTAGCGGTCCTCGCCACTAGGATAGACAAATGTTAAAGAAAGAGAATTCTTCATTTAATAATGCAACTTATTTTTTCCGTAAAAAGTAATATAAAAGACGGTTTGTGAAATGATTTTGTATAAGATAGGCTATTAATAAAATTTCAGAATTATTAAGTTACAAATGCAAATTATATTTTGTATTAAACAATATTGTAATGAAAGTTTATTAATAAAATGGCAGATTTTCCGAGTTCCGA
This sequence comes from Phosphuga atrata, assembly GCA_944588485.1. NCBI lineage: Eukaryota > Metazoa > Arthropoda > Insecta > Coleoptera > Silphidae > Phosphuga > Phosphuga atrata. The sequence continues at coordinate 6,645,513 of OX155893.1, read as the reverse complement.
ATGCAAATTATACTTTTTTATAACTCATGCGTTAAAAGTACTTTCTTGACGCACGATTTATAGTGCGAGAAATGCGTTGTTTTACTATATAACTTATGTATGGCAACACACGCAAATATTCAATATCGCAAAGTTTATCACATTAAAAAAAAACAATTAAATAAATAAAATAAATACAATCAAGACCTCAATATTAAAAAAGGGACGTGAAAGTGAATAAAAATAAAAATGAAAGAAAACGTTTTATAATGAGTGTAAATTCTATGGTGATACCGGAGACTGATGAGAGTTCTTATGACGAATCCACACCACCAGAGACAATTGAAAAAGCAAATTCCTCATTTTTGATTCTATTTGTTTTGGATGGCCCCTGGATCCGAAACTTGTAAGATACGTCTCTTCGCATGAGTAATAAAAAATATTTTTTGCAACACGGCCGGTATTGCCGGTATTGCCCTCTCGAGCGAATGTGCCCAATTTCGCTCTAGTGACCAATTAACAACTTACCGCCCTAGTTGGAAAATATACTATTTATAAATCAATAATATACTATTATTTGACTCTAACTGTAAATCTTAAATTCGGTTTTAAAACATGCTCCTTTAACCTCAATTTACATTTAAATCCAATTATAAAACTAATAGAAACAAATATAAAGAAACACCTGTTGATGATTGTGTTAATCAATTTATTCTAATTATCATGGCACTTAATTAAGTTCTGTGGTTTTGACCGAACTGTGCTGTTGTTAATTGCAGCGTTGACTAACTAGAGGCTAAAATGAGAGAGCACTTGCCGTCCGAACTGCTTCCTAGTTTTGTGCATTATTTAGTTTATGAATTATTAAATGTATAAATTGAAGGGATTGAGTTCTCACGTGGGTTAAGTTTAAATTATTCAAGAGTCCGGGAACAGTTTAATGTCAATTTCTTTTTGTTTGGTTGTGTGGAAAGTTCGGGAGGAAAATTTTCGATGGGAGATGAGGATATGGTGAATTTGTAAAATCTGTTAAAACTAAACTAGTTGCAGAACAAATGTTCTAATTATGTTTAAAATAATTTAATTGAACGAATTAAAAATAATTTATTTAAAAAAATCATTTTTTTTCGGTTTGTTATTTTATACTTTATTTTCTTCAAGAATAATAATAATAACTATTATTACCTATTAGTTTCGGCTCTTTATTATTAAAAAATCAATAAAATTGACGATCGACATAACAAATTGAAAGTTTTAGTGTTTATATTTTCATATATAAATGTTCATTTTTTACCCAGATGATGGCTATTTTTTTAATAATAAAGAGCCGAAACTAGTAGGTAATAATAGTTATTATTATTATTCTGGAAGTAAATAAAGTATAAAATAACAAAACAAAAAAATCTAACTTCAAGATGGTCAAATACAGAAATGATGAAAATAAAAATTTCTAAACTTCTGGTCTGAACTTCTGGATGATTTGTTACTGTTCGTTACAATAAAGATTATTATTATTATTTCAAAATTACTAGTCAGTTAATTAATAAATGATCTAAATTCTAAATCGATGAATAATTTAAATAAAATTTATTTCGATAGTGCATCGCACATTAACTGCAGTTGTCGACAACGTGTCGACATCCTCTCCTTGCGTCAGGCGACAGTTTGTCTGTAATAAATGTTTTATATTTTTAATTGTATTTTAAAACTATCTCCACTCATCTAGCAGAAGTGAAGCTTGCAATTCTTACGATATCGCAGTCAAAGTGTTGAAGGATAATTCACTTAATAAATTAATTAAGTTATTTACTAATTAAATTTATAAGCTATTTAGTAATCAAATTAAAAAGCTATTTAGTAACCAAATAATCACATTGCAGTCCGTTGGCGCATTAATACGTTTCTTTATTTAAAATTTTGAAGCCGACAACGTAGCGATACGTCAATTTAAAATTGTTATTAATAATTATAGGATTTATAAGTATAGGAGCCGTTAACGTACGTTTTTTTTTCTATTTTAAACCTTTTTCGCAAGAAAGCTGAGTGAAGGACTTTCGCCAGATTCCAGTTACCCGAATCGTTAAAAGAAAAATAAATGGAAAATCGGTTTGGTTTCCTGGGATTTTGAAAAATTTTCGTTTAGAAAAGTTTTTGATTTTTCCCAGGAAAAACCATCTTTAGTTATGTCGAAAATTTTGAGCTTTTCCTAGATTTTCGAAAACTGTTATTAGGGCCTTGTTCCAGACCACGAGGAACTGAAGACGTTTGGAGATTTTCTGAAAAATCTATACTTTCAGTTTGGATCGGAGCATGAAGAACATTGTAAGATATTATTGGAAAATTTGAAGTTTTTCCTTGATTTTGGACCAAATTAAGGAAAGCGAAGTTTTTTCTAGAATATCGTTATATGTATTATGGACCACACCTTGGGAAACTGAAAAAGTAGTTGGAACAGTTTCTTCTCGATTTTCCATAAAAAAAATGATGCATAGATTTTGGACGATGTGAAACTGAGGAAATTGTCTGAAAATTCTCAATCCCTTTTTAGCAAAACTACAGCCAAGATCTTGCGAAAATTAAGAATTTTCTGAAAATTTTCGCTTTTTTAAAGGCCGTTAATGTACGATTACTTTTTTTATTTTAAACTTTTTCGCAAGAAAACTGAGTGAAGGACTTTCGCCAGATTCCAGTTACCCGAATCGTTAAAAGAAAAATAAATGGAAAATCGGTTTGGTTTCCTGGGATTTTGAAAAATTTTAGATTAGAAAAGTTTTTGATTTTTCCCCGGAAAAACCATCTTTAGTTCAGCCGAAAATTTTGAGCTTTTCCTAAATTTTTGGAAACTGTTATTAGGGCTTTGTTCCAGACCATGAGGAACTGTACACGTTTGGAGATTCTCGGAAAAATCTATACTTTCAATTTGGATCAGACCACGAGGAACATTGTAAGATATTATTGGAAAATTTGATGTTTTGTCTTGATTTTGGACCAAACTAAGGAAAGCGAAAGCGTAAGTTTTTTCTACAATATCGTTATATGTTTTATGGACCACACCTTCGTTGGTACAGTTTCTCCTCGATTTTCCATAAAAAAATATGATGCATAGATTTTTGTCATAGAAATTGTAGGAAAATTCTCAATTCCTTTTTAGTAAAACTACAGCTAGGATCTTGCGAAACTTAAGAATTTTCAGAAAAATTTCGCTTTTTTTTCCAGGCGTTTTGGGCGGCAAATCGCGAAACTACGAAGTAAATTAATGTTTGGGAACTGCTCACGGTTGGATTTTGGATTTAGATCTCGACCAGAAGAAAATAAAAGTCCTCGAAAAGATCCTCCGAAAATTTTGAATGTATAAATATATTCAACCTTTCCGAAGCTCTAAAATATTATTAAGTCTTATTATGACTACAAAATAAATTTTATGTTGTAACGCAAAAGATATTTGTCTGTTGTTTACTAGGACTCAGTTCACTTTCCTGATACTAAAACAAGAACTAGATAAATAACATTGTTTTAAGATCAGATTTTTCTATTTAACCCAAGCCAATAGCCATTTGCAGACGCGTTCCGACATCTATCTCTACTCACTGCAGATTTTCTCTGCGAAAAGCTTAAAAAGTTTGCAAAATAATTTAGTTATATTTGATAAAATTGAAATCAAATACACAATTTTTCATTTTTGATTGAAGATTTTATGAGAAGGAAACAAACTGTTTTACTTTTTCCATAAGATTTTTCAATTTATAATAAAAACGTTTTATGGAATAACATTCGTTTCTTATCTAAATAATGGCAGGTGATTCCACTTTTATTGCGAATAATTTACGTTTTTTGCCAAAATTTTATTCAAGGCTTACGATCTTATGCGGTTCCGCTGTGTGTTACATAACACTATATCAAGTCGTCTGTATTTACCAAGTTTTCTTATGTGGGAAACAGAATGTGAAAAGTTGTAATAAAAGCAGAAGTTTTTTTCGTTGGAGCTGATTTATTGTGGTCCAAGCTATAAAATTTTTATTTAATTACATATACTCCTCACTTGATCACCGAGTTTCCTTCCTACGTTTAGGTCGTTAAGCGAATTTATCGATAAGTGATCTAGGATGTTAAAAACGAATTACACAACATAAAAATGCAATCTAATTATGACAAAGTGAATATCGAATCAGCCAGGTTTATTACGTGGATTAGATCAGTACTCCTCAAACTATGGGTTGCGTTAAACTATAAAGGTTAATTCCCATATGAGCGACACTCGGCTACGCGACGTCGTGCGACATCGCCTGTCAAATAATGATTACATTGTTTTAAATGAGCACGCCGCGTGCGTCTTGTCGCATAGCCATACTGAGAACTTGTCCACTTAAAGCACAATGTAATCATTATTTGACAGGCAATGTCGCGTTACGTCGCGTAGCTGAGTGTCGCGTATATGAGAATCGACCTTTATTGTGTCGTGAAGCGAATTTATTTAGATAAGAATACAAAGAGAAATTGTAAAAAAATAGCTAAGGAAAAAGTTGCCGAGAAATTATTAATCGTTTTTTAAAAGTTGTCCCGTTTTCTATCCAAACCTACAGGTCGTACTGCCATTTCTAGAAAATTATTTGGTTTGTATTGATTCTTTATTTAATATATTTTAAATACAAAGCTATTAATCATTTAACAAAATCTCATAATAATCGTCACATTTTTCAATCCAAAAAAAATGCATGGAATTTAACCCCTTGACATACGAATAAAATGCGCGTTGACGTGTCCATATACATGTGATCTTATCGCTTACACATGACGTCTTAGAGACATCATTGTATGTTAAGGGGTTAATATATTCTCCAATTAAAGTTGATATATAAAAGTTACTGTGATCATAGCCTTCACTCAAATTTATAATAGCTGATACTGATCCACTTGTGCAGACTTTAATTTGTTTTTCAGGTAAAAGTTGATTTTCTCTGTAAAATTTATCATCCGTTCCCTGGTCGATGAGGAGTTCCAAAGGTGGCCCATTGTATTGTTTAACTAATTCACTTGCATCCCATTGATTCAAATTTCCAGTTTATTGTGGCTCCAAGTATCCATGGAACGCCTTTTTACCTCATGGACATTCAGTAGGATTTGCAATGGGAGCAAAAGATGACACTGATTTGAATAAACCTGGATTTTTCAGTGCATATACTAAAGCTCCATGTCCACCCATGCTATGTCCCATTATCGACTGTTGTCCTTTGACGACATTAAAGTTGGAATTGATAATGGCCAACAACTCATCTGTAACATAACTACAGAATGTTTACTTGTCTTTCCAAGGTATTTGCGTTGCATTGACATAAAACCCGGCACCAACTCCAAAATCCCAAGATTCAAAATCCCCAGCAATATTCAAATTTCCTGGTGAAGTATCCGGATTGACCAATATTACTCCATGTTCAGCCGCAAAGCTTTGAGCTCCAGATTTTTGTATGAAATTAGCTTCGGAACAAGTTAATCCTGAAAGTAAAGGTTTCTCTTCACTTTGTGGGGGAGAAAATAAACCCCGAAGGTCATTTTACATCACAGTTCCATGGAGTTGTGGGAGAAGGCTTTTTGAATGGCACCGAAGATTTTGAAGGAAACCTCAATGAGAATGCATGGTGACACCATTTTGAGGGCTGATTGCAAGGATTCTCACAATATAAGCGAATCTTAGGTTCGCGTGTTTATGAGTTTGAGAAACACTGAATTGTGTATTTATGTTTTATTTCTTTGTAAAGGTCGATTCCCATATGCGCGACACTCAGCTACGCGACGTCGTGCGACATCACTTCTCAAATAAAGATTACATTATTTTAAATGGGTACGTCGCGTAGCCATAGAGAGAACCTGCCCATTTAAAGCAATGTAATCATTATTTGACAGGCAATGTCGCGTGACGTGGCGTAGCTGAGTGTCGCGTTTATGATAATCTGCCTTTAAACGTGATCGGTTTATTAAGAAAACTCCCGAAAATTGATCGCTGGTCTTCAAGCAAGTCTGAGCATTAAGCAGGTAGGTTGTTAAGTAAGGAATACCTGTATTACAATTATAGCGGGATTATTGTGATAAATTGTGTGCAATGTTTGATGATATTTGCATGTTTCTTTATTTCATTTGTTCTTGAAAACCTAACTTATTTATTTCCTAAGAATTAAATTATTATAAACTTATTAAAGACGAAATGTAGCTTGAAAATACAAATATATTCAACCTGTTCGTAGCTCTATAATATTAAGTCTTATTAAGACTACTCTCACAAATCTCATGTTGAAACAATTACTTCCCTGGCAAGTATAAAGCAGGATATTGAATTATACAATAGATATTTGCATGTTATTACTAGTACCAGTACATTTGCATGTCACTAGCAGAAAAGATCTTACAAGAAATGATCTTAAAAATAATATTCTTTATCTGGTACTTGTTAGTGAACATGCAAATGTACTAATAACATGCAAATATACTGGTACTAGTAATAACATGCAAATGTACTGGTACTAGTAATAACATGCAAATGTCTGTTGTATAATTCAATATCTTGCATGGTTTTAGCCATAGTTGTTTCATCATAAGATTTGTCATAGTAGTCTTAATAACACTTAATATTATAGAGCTACGAACGGGTTGACTATATTTGTATATCCAAGCTACCTGTCGTCTTTAATAAGTTGGAAGAGCGCGAGCGGTCTCCATACCGCCCGATTACTGGACGTGTCGTCCGATTACCCTACGGCCGAATTACCGAGATTATACTGTATATATGATTGTATTTATAATTAGTATGGTTTAGGGTTTCTGGTTTGGATATATCCGAACCGCAAAACCGCGGTTTTCTGTGCAAAAACCGGAACCGCATAACCGTCATAAAGAACCGCGGTTTTCGGTTTTATCTAAAAATATCTAAAAATAAAATGCACTGAATTAGTGCTCTTTCGAACTACAAGGTTTACAAACTCTAAAAGTTTAAACATATGTATTTGCTAGGTTTCGTTTAGGTTGGGTTAGGTTAAGTTATGTTAGGATTTTTTAAAAGCTAGACAGGGCTAAGGCAGAGGATGAGAAAGAAAAATGAAAAAACAAAAGAAGCAAAGAAAAACAAGAACACAATAAAAACAATGAAGGGACGGAAGCCCAAACAGGCAATGGAAATGCTAGTAGTACAAACCAATCTGGACCGATGTAGAGAGGCAAAAGACCTACTCTACAAACATGTGAACGAACGAAGAGAACAATAGCAGAACTCAATTTAAGCAAAACAAAAAAGACTGGATTACGAACAGAGATCTGGACGTCGCGATTAAAACCTTCAACGCAGAATGGCAAATCCTACAGAAAGGAACAAATAACAAAGTCTTCGCATGGGTAGAGTTCAAAAACATGCCAATAGTAGGATGCTATATTTCCCCAAACAAGACCACAAAAAAAATACTTCATAGATTAACTCATCCAGATAGGAAACCTCATCAGAACATGCAAAAAGTCCTAGTTGGTGACCTGATTGAATTACTGCTCTATCGAAGTACAATGTTTACAAGCTCTAGAAGTCTAAACATATGTATTTACTACGTTTTACACATTTTGTGGTACTTTTATAATTAAACAAATATTAATGCATAAACAACTTTATATTCATAGATACAATTTTTCAGCTTTTATTTACAATTAGTTGCACCTGTATATAAATACTAAATATCAGACACCACTACCAAAAGTTCTTAAAAACCGAACCCGAAACCGAAACCGCGGTTTTTAATTTTCAAAAACCGAAAACCGCGGTTTTGAAAAAGTGCGGATAATCAGAAACCCTAGTATGGTTTCACCAATATTAAATTATCATTAAAATCAATAATCTTAACTAAGTCCATGTCTTTTTCCACAAATGTAGAATTAAACCTACCTTCGCCATTCATGCACAAGGTATTCAAGTTAATGTAAGTATAATTCAATTTATAATTTAAAAAAGCAAATCTGCACTGATGAGAGATAAATTTTGAAACGCTTCTGCAGATGGCTTATTCACTTCAGTTAAATAGAAAAAAAAAACCGGCCAAGTGCGAGTTGTGACTCGCGCACCGAGGGTTTCGTACAAACTTGTATAGTATAGTATTATTATGTAGATTATCAACATATTATGTAGATTATAAAAAAAAATTAGACGAAATATAATATATACAGGATGTTACGGGACTTGAGTATGTCGCATGTCGGTTATAAACAAGCAAAATTTAGACCTAATATATACCCTGTATATTATGTATATAAAGCGTACGTGATGAAATGCATAACGAATATAAACAAAGAAAATTCAAAATAAACAGCTTGGCGCCAACACATACTTTTTAACCTTCGGACCTAACCGAATAGGACCTAACTGTATGCAACCCATATGCTTCTGGAGCCTGACAATACCACTACGACAACATTAGTGAATTTTCATAAGTTTCTAATAGTAAATTCGCATTTTTCTTGTAATTAAACTACATATTTATGGTTTTCAGATTTTTCCCTTGACATATGCTGTAAGACACCGCTTCTTGCCAACTTTCATGATTCTAGGTCAACGGGAAGTACCCTATAGGTTTTGATTCCCTTGTGAAATCGCAAAATATGCGACATAAACGGTCATATCTTTTGATCGCGTTGACTAACAAGTTTGATTTTCTCACAGCTGAAAGAGACCGCAGACCCGAGTATTTGATACAAATTTCAACTTGTTACCTCTATGCGTTCCTGAGAAAAATGGTCTTGACAGACAGACAGACGGACAGACAGACAGACAGACAGACGGACAACAAAGTGATCCTATAAGGGTTCCGTTTTCGGTACCGAACCCTAAAAATGATCTTAAAAACAATGTTATCTATCTTAAGTACTTGTTAGTGACATGCAAATGTACTGGTACCAGTAATAACATGCAAATGTCTATTGTATAATTCAATATCTTGCATGGTTTTAGCCAGTTGTTTCATCATGGGATTTATCATAGTAGACTTAATAAGACATAATATTATAGAGCTACGAACATTTTAATTTGAATATATTTATATATTCAAGCTAAAATTCGTCTTTAATAAGTTTGTATGATAGAATCTATAATTAGTATGGTTTCACAAGTATTAAATTAAATTATTAGATTATCATCTAACCTAAACATTACCTAACCTAATATATTTATTTCCTGAGAATTAAGTTACCAATTAGAGCAAAGTGTGATTTTAAACTCATTTTAATGTGTAGTAATCCGTTTACAGGAATTATATAAATGGAAAACCAATGGCAAAAACAAATTCCATTTATTTCCAGCAGGAACGTGAATTTATTTAATCGATTATCCGTTTATGCAATTACATCGAAAAAAGAAAATAAAAATGCGGCAAACAAATTATTTATTAACGCATAAACCGAGTATGAAACGTTTTTTTCCCAGCTCTCGCAAACGTGATTTTCCGTTCTGCTGGTTATTGTGCTTACAACAAATTCTATATACCAATTCAAGATTTACAGTATACATTCCAAACACTCTAATGGCTAAAAATATTTAAATTAAACATGAATAAATATTCCGGATGATTAGTAAATGATAAACTCTAATTGCGGTTGCAAAGGGGGCCCGAATTCAACTAGCCACCATTTTTGGGCCCAAAAATTAAAGTTTGCTCCATGAGACTTAACACGCCCTTATCTAGAATTATCTTATCTATAACACAATTTTATTTAAACAAATAATATTATTCCTGGTAAAATATAACATTAGTTTACTGAATTATTTTCCAGAAACATATTTTCAATTCGTGTTTATTTTTACCCCATGCTTGTGTAATGCAGGGGTTCTCAAAGCGTGTTCCGCGATACACATTTAAGTGTTCCGCGAAAAAATCGCAATTAAAAAATATTAATGCAGTTAGAATGGCAAAAGTCAGCTTAATCCAATTCTACAATTCGCTATATAGCGCTAATAGCGCTAGTAGAATTATAGTGAATGAAGAAAATAGAAAAATTGTGAAATCAATTCGAAATGTCAATCGTTTGTACGACGAAAAATACTTAAAATTTCGATTTACCTGGACCGGACATACAGATTGTCCAACACCTCTCTGCATTGTATGCTATAAGAAACTTGCCAATAACGCGATGGCGCCCGCTAAATTAAGGCGTCGTTTCAAAACCGAACATAAAAATCTTTTAACAAAAAACAAAGAATATTTTAATAGAATTTTAGAAATGCAAGGCAAACAAAAAAACAATGAAAACAAGTGATAAAGTTCAACTTGCGTCGTATGAAATTGTCGAGTCAGTAGCACTAAAATTAAAGCCACATACGATAGCAGAATCTCTCATTTTGCCTGCCCGCTGTGAAATAGTGACAATTATGTTTAAGCAAATTTATGAAGAAGCAAAGAAGGAAATTTAGAAGATTTTAATGAAATGAAATTTTAGAAAGAACTGTCGCAGGTAAGCTTGTTAATATGTCTTTTGCATTACAAGTTGACGAATCAACTAATATAAGTGGCAAGACGCAGCTCTTAGGCTTTGTACGATTTATTTATGAACAAGAGATTATAAATCAGTGTTTATGCTACAAGGAACTTATGCGCCGTCCAACTGGTCAGGACTTCTTTGATGTAATAGCAACGTATTTGAATGCTTTAAAATTATCATGGGATCATTGCGTCAGTATTTGTACCGATGCGTTATGGAGCAGCGTCCATGACGAGATGAATCAAAGGTGGTTGTCACGAGGAAAGGTTTTAAATCGTGTGTTGACATTAAAAATTGAATTACATGAATTAAATGAATTGTATTTTTTTAAAGAGAAAATCAAAAACTTTTTGTGAGTTATCAAAAAAATGATGATTGCTGCAATAATTTGGCGTATTTGTCTGATATTTTTGTTTTCTTTAATACCGTCAATATGAGTATGCAAGGAAAAGATGAAAACATTCTTACAACGACCGACAAAATTATGTTCAATGAAAAAAATACTTTTACTTTGGAAAAGACACGTAAAAGAGAGGAACAGAGAAATGTTCTCCTCTGAGCAAAATACCTACGAGGCAATCGTTTCTTTGATAATGAAACATTTATCAACTATAGAAGGAAAGCTTGAAAATTATTTTCCATTGTTAAGCCCAGCACATATGATTTTGTTTCTTCCGAACCGAACGTTTGTTTCTTCCGAATTTTTTAGTTTTACTTTAAAAGAGTAAGAAGAACTGACTTCGCTTTCTTCAGATCGTGGATTAAAATTACAGTTCCATGAAAACACTCCTGAAAATTTTTGAATCACTGTTAAAGATATAATATCCGAATATAAGCAAAAAAGCAGGATTTTCAACTATGGTTAATATAAAGACAAACAGACGCGAGAGACTAGGGAATTTAGAAGAACAAATGGTATGGCTTTATCATTTATTCGTCCCAATATCACTGAGATCTCTCAAGTTCGTCAATTTATTATTCAAATCATTCTGTTTGTTATTACTGTTTTTGGTTTCAAAAAGGTTAGCTACCCTGTTTTAACGTTTATATTTTATTGTAGATGTTCCGCATACAAATATATCATAGTTTAGTGTTCCCCAACTTCGGAAAGTTTGAGAACCCCTGGTGTAATGCTTATTATTTAAACTATTCGTGTTTTTTTCTGCTTAGTTGAGATAAATAATAATTCGCGTTTTATGTGTATCAAATAGATTATAGATTATTAATATAATGATACACTAGATATTGATTAATGCCTGTGTCGTACTTTATTGATTAATGTGTTAATTAATTAAATTAATATGCATGCATTCGTGAGCTCAATGACCCAATAGAGAAATTAATACGCACGCTTGGGCTTAACAAACTCCATGAAAACTAAGGATTTCTACTAGATACTCTTATTTACGTGGAAGAAATGTTATTCTGGATATTTATTTACTGTCTATGAATAATAATAATGATAATAATAAAGGCCTTTATTCGTAATCATCAAACATTGTCTATAAACGCCATCGCAGTAATTAAAGTATGAGAGTACAAGTGCATCACATAATATTGATTTAACATTTACGTTAAGCACATGTCTATTTAGATAATTTATTTAGCGTATGGCATTTAGACACATTTACAAGAACATAACAAACTTATTGAATTTACAAACAAACATCAAGATTCTCTATATAGTCTATAGCTTCTGGAGTTGCAGTCAGGAAATCATCGGAGCGGCCTTCGTATGTTCGGTGGGGACATTCTCTATTGTGTGTTTGATCATTTGGACCTCTACGCAATCGCATGAGGAGGATGGTAATTTTCCAACATTTGCTTAGGAAGTATGCACATCTGGCGTGTTGGGTCCTGATGCGATTTAGCCTGCTCCAGGTTTTGTTTTGTATTTCTGTTATGCAGGGCATGGTGTTATTCAGCTAAGCTTCCGACCATTCGTGAATCCACCTATTTGTGATGTTAAACTTAGTTTCTGTGGCAATTCTTGCGGTCTTTGTTGGTGGTTTTCTAGAGCGTAGTCGGTTCTTGTTGGCGTCTTCAATATAGCTATGTATTGGGCGTTCCCTGTTATTAAGTATCTTTTTATATTCGTTTGTTAGCGTATTGGTTAGGCGGTGGAATATCGCTTAGTAATGGTATCCATTGGGTTGGGGTAGATTTTACTACGCCAGCGATCACCATGAGGATGGTGTTATTTAATTGTTCGTCAATCTTTTTCACGTGGGCGATGTTGAGCCACGCTGGGGCGCAGTACTCCGCTGCGGAATAATCAAGGCCTAGCTAGAGCTGACGATCTAAGTGTGGAAGCTGAAGCTCCCCATGTCGAGCCACAGAGTTTTTGGTCTTTAACTTTTCCGCGGTTTTAGTTAGGTACCCCTTAAAGCTTAATGTTCGTATTTGTAACGTATTTTGGATTTTCATTGTGGTTAAGCAAGGTGTTATCAAGGTAGACGTTAAGTTTTCTCTTGGCTATCTTGTTGTTTAAATGAAAACAGGTTACTTCAGTTTTGGAAGCCTTAGGTTGGCGCCTACATTTTCGAAACAAACTTCCCATAACTTGTAGGTCTGCGAATTTCTTCGGCTTTTTCTATTGATTTTGTTTGGGTGATTAACGCCCAGTCGTTGGCGTAGCCAAACTTCGTTGAAGTCGTTTTCGGCATGTCTGCAACATATAAATTAAACAACAATGGCGCAAGTACTGATCCCTGCGGCAAACCATTCTTAAGGTTTCTGTGGGTACTGATTTCCGGTCCCGTAATCACCTGCAATACCTTGTCGTTAAGCATGTTATCTATTAATTTCGATGTGAGTTTGCAGGGAATTCTGCGTAGGAATTTGTATATTATTCCTTCCCTCCATACCGTATCGCAGTGATTTTCAACGTGGAGGTCGCGAAGGCTCTTTAAACGGATCACAGTTATTTTAAAATTTAAAATAAAGAGCCCTTAAGGTAGTTGACTCGTGACAGTAGTATACAAGAACATCGTGTTACATTGAGTGGTCTATAGTTGAATTATCAAGCAAAGCCGTTTGACGAGAGAACTACCTTAAAGAGGCATTCAAAGTAAAAAAGAAAAACTAAAATCATTCTATTTCAAAATGTTATATTTATTAAGAAAGAGTTAATTAATATACTTTTTTACGGATAGTTAAGCGCATGCGCACAAAAAAATTTCAACTATGAAAAATTTATTAAAAGTGTGGTAGAACACAAATTAGGTTAACACGTATCAACAAATACCTTCGAGTCACATGAATCATTATTGTTACGAGGAATAGGCACACATTGACATTAATGTGAGGGGTTACATGGGTTTCACAGCTTCAAAATATCGATTTTTTTTATTGTCTTATTAATTTCTACGACATCTCAAGAATATTATCCCAAATTTTCAAGTCGATCCGAATAAAAGTTTTGGAGATACAACCCTGGGAAGGTGCGTGCTCAAAGTCAGATAGGCTCAGCGCGCCGCAGGTGTATCGGAGCAGCTGCTCATCTATTTTTTGTCTGTCTTTATTGTGCATTGCTTTCACTTACTAAGGGCAACTAGTTTGAAATACTTCAGTTGGTGATTACTTCTTGAATCACGAGGTTTCTTTAAGGTTATCTAAAGTTTCTGTTGTAAAATTTATTACAAAATGCCTAAAGTTTCGAGAACTTCGAATGAAAGACGCTATATGGGCTACGTATTATCACTACAGCTCTACAGACAAAAATCCTCAGCACGGAAATTGCCCGAAAGGTCCAGACTCCTGGTGCGCTTGGCAGCGAGCATCAGCTACGAACACTCTTTTATCATTCAAACATGGTTATCCTCTACTACCAAATGATGTTTTGACATGAAACCTATCTATGAAGATCTCAGTAAAGATGAGCTTCTGGAGCGGTGTGTTGGTAGTTTAACACAAAATAATAATGAAGTCTTGAACCAGTTAATCTGGAAGGTTGCTCCAAAAATAATTCCTGCTGGTTCAAAGATGTCAAAGATGCATTGGTCGCTGCTTGCACTTTAATGAAGGAACATCAGCTTTATTATTATTTATGCAAGGTATGGATTTAAAACTTGGCCGAAATTCCCACGAATATGCCCGAATTTCAGATAAAAACCGTGTATGCGCAGCTGAAAAAAAATCAGCGAGCGAGACTCGCGAAGCCAGGATTCGTCATAGACAGGAGGAAAATGATGCCCTGGGCATTACAGCTGCTGCAGGTTCTTTACTTTATGGCCCAGAAATCGACGATTCAATTTAAGTTACAAAAAAAAAAGTTTTCTTGTTACTCAAAACTTTAAACGCGTTTTTCTCGAAACTGTGTTTTCTAAGACGGTTGTCAAAAGTTCTCGAAAAGTACTCAACCGATCTTGATAAAATTTTACACAGGTCTTCGAGATACAATTCACGAGGACTTGGACGAAGGATTTTTTTTTCATTCGCAACTACTAAAAAAAAAATGTTGAGCAAATTTTACCAAAAATTGCATTTTTTGTAAAAAAGTCTGCCAAAAATCCAATTTTCATTTTTTTTTACTTCGACCAAGTTCTAGTTTATGGTCTCAACTAAAAGGCGATTTTTTTTTCACTTGAGATAATCCTATCATGAGTTCTACTGTCAGCGCGGAAGCACCTTTTTTAGAAGGGGTCACGGGAAATGAGTCACAATAGCGGAGTTTTGAATATTTTCCTTTGAAAATTTCAGAAATTCCTTTTCAAATATAAATCTTTATGACAATAAAAAGTTTGAATAAAATATTTTGTTTTTTATATAAAAAAAATTGTTGTGAAAATAGACCTTTCTTCCTCCGAGTAAACCCATGTAACCCCTTAATGTGATGGTTCGGCCTGTTTCTTGTTAATCAATTTTTCGCATCGTGAATCCGTTTTTGCTACACATAGAACTAAATCGCTTTCTAAATTTAGGCGATTTCTCTGTTTGCCTTTTATTTGAGCCATCGACGAACGTCAACTCGCACAAATAGGAAGTGGCAAATAGAATCAAACACTTCAAAGCTTCTCTGGTTAATTGTGGATATTCCGTTTTTCTCTTTAGCGAAAAGCTATCCAAAGTGATAGGCATGAATTCCAAGTGTAACATTCCTTCAGCAGATAATTCCAACAGATTTTCATTTAGATTGGTTCCAAAAGTTGCCGCCGCGTCTGTAGCTTTTTTTAAAACGGATTCATGATTCTTAAATAAAAGATATGTATTTTCAATAAAATTTTCAATAAAAGACTGACTAGAAGAAAACGAATCAAAATTGTCTTGCTTTATGGATGATGACCACAGGTTTGCTTTTTTCATAAAGCTATGGGTTTTGTCTTTAGCGGTAATGAAATTTTCATCCCTCCCTTCAAGGCTTTTATTCAAAGTGTTTAAATACTCGAATAGGACAGAAAGAAAAGCCAGTTTCTAAAGGCATTTCGGGTCACAAATAAATTTGGTATATTCGGACTGAGCTGCTGTAAATACACCAAAAGTTCAGCTCGAAGTTCCAAAATTCTTGTCAGTACTTTGCCTTTCGATAACCAACTAAACTCTGTGTGGAAAATCAAACTGGGGTGCAGTGAACCCATATCTTCACAAATGTTTCCAAATTAACTTGTCTGTAAAGCTTTTCCTTTAATAGAATTTACTAATTTTATAATTATAATAAGAACGTCATTGTATTCATGTGGCAAGGTTTTGGAAACAAGAGCTTGGCGATGAAGAAAGCAATGCACCAAACAAGCGTTTGGCATCAGTGCTTTAAGTGGTAATAAAGTCGCTTTTCGAACCAGTCATAGCTTTTGCTGCGTCACTACAAATATCTATGCATTTCTTAGCGCAATCCATGTGGAAGTCTTGTATAGCTTCAAGGTATTCTTAGGCAGAGCTTTACAAAACAGTATTTCTTCATCAATCTCTCATTGCGCAAAACCCGCAATATCAGTAGATTTATCAAACTGCTGGGATACAAACGTACTTAGTTTTATTTTTTCTTGTTTTATGACTTGAACACGAATGTCTGTTATGTGTAAGTAATTACGTATTTAGCCGATTTCTAATTATAAAAATAAATAAAAATGATGTACAGATTCGATATTTGTATCATAAAAAAATACTAGGTAGAAACTGCGGAGGGTATCGTAGGGGGTCGCGAAATATTTTCTCAGACTGAGGGGGTCGCGGCATTAAAAAGGTTGAAAAACACTGCCGTATCGTATGCTGCTGACAGATCGATAAACGCAGCAGAACTCTTCGACATAAGTAGTAAGGGCTTACTCTGTTGTAGATCATTCTTTCTAGTAATTTGTACATTGTCGATAACAACGCAATTGGTCGATAACTTTTTGGTTGATCTGCTGGTTTACCTGGTTTTGGAATGGCTATGACTTTTGAGCATTTGAATTCAAGAGCGATTTCACTAGCCAGCATGATGTTTGTAAAGAAGCGTGCTATCCATTTTTTTTTGCGTTTTTTCTGCAGTTAAGAAGGAATTCAGGATGTATTCCGTCGAACCCTGGGCCATATTTTTAAGGGCAGCTGATATTTCGTCGCCGGTGAAAGGACGAGCATGCTCAGTTTCTCTCGATTCAGATTTAAGAGTTTTTAGATGTTCATTTGCTTATTTAGATAGAAACTTTAAACTAGATTAACTCTGGAATACTCTTTGTGAGTCTGCGAGACTCATACCGCCATTTTTTTTCTTCCCCAACTCATGTCACTAGTGCTACACCCCCATTCAGCTATTTAGTTGCTTAAGAGAAGCACTCTGGAGTTTATCTCTATGTCCATTGCTTGGTAAGTATTAGTCGTTTTACTAAAATCCACCGAGTCTGCGAGACTTATAAACAGTAATACCCGAATAATATAATAGGCGACTATTTTATATGAGCCTATGAAACTGATAAAAAGTACCTGATACCAAGCTGAACCTGATACTTTAGACGATTTTGATCGCCAACCATCAATTGCTAAAATTAATACTGACACAGCTAAGAAAACAGAGAAAAAAACATAAAAAAAGAAAGTTGCAGTGGAAGATGAGGAGGCAGAGGTAGAAAGATTGCTAAAGTTGGATTGTGCAACAATCATTGGCAAAAATACTCTGATCTGGCACAAAAAACCAATCCGTTCAAGAACTGCACAAACCTTAGCAAAAAAATTTCGACCAAAAATCAAAGAAAATGCACTTCAGGCTTCAAGACCAATAGGATTCTTCAAGTCGTTATTTATACTGACATATTTGACACAATATTAAAATATACCAATGAGGAAATCGAAAGTAAAAGAATTAAATACAAAAACTCTGAAGCTTCCAAATGAGTCTTGACAAACAAAGAGGAACTACAAGCACAAGACCAGCGGTCTCCAGAAAGCGATGCCAGTAGCGGACCTCGTAAAAAGAAATATTGTAGTATTTGGATTTACTCAAAAGACAATCTAAGCATGCGTCTGTATCACCACATCTCAAACATGTAGCGTCGGTCAGGGTCCAAGATTCCACCCCATATGTTAGTATTGAGAAAACGTAGCATCTAAGAACTCTGACTCTGAGGTGTATGCCTATATTTAAATTGCACAGCACGCTTCTCATGCGATTAAAAGCTGTTCTACTCTTCTCAATTCGGATCTTAATTTCATTTATTTGCTCCCATTTGTTGTTAAGGAATGTGCCCAGGTAGTTTATCGATGTAACCTGTCCATCAAAAACTATCCATCACTATCTTCTTTGTCTATTATCATAACCTTTGTTATATTTGTGTTTAGGCGCATGTTATTCGTTTCGCAAACTTCTGTTACTCGGTCTATTAGCCTCTGGAGACACTCAACTGTGTTTGCGATTAGGACTGTGTTAGATTATTAATAAGTACGCCGTTTAGTAAAATGCCTCATCTGTGTTCTCCAGAGCCTCTCTAAACAGTCTCTCCGAATAAACATTAAAGAGCAGAGGAGAGAGCACACACTCCTATCGAACTCCTTGGCGTACTTCAAACTCTTCAGAGAGTGCATTCTTCAACCGAACACGAGCCTTTTGTTTGCAGTAAAGGTTAGATATAATGCGGATATCCCTGTCATCCAGGCCTGACTGTCTTAGCGTTTCCAATAGTTTTGTGTGATTTTCTCTATCAAAAGCTTTCTCGAAGTCGATGAGACAGGCAAAGATATTACAGTTTGCGCGTGCTATTTGTATTAGAACATTAAGGCTAAACATTGCTTCCCGTGTCCCGAGTCCGTTCCTAAATACGAATTGTGTTTTTCCGATATGTTCCTCTAGTTTCGGATAAAAACGTTAATCTATGACTTTTAGAAATGTTTTTTGAACGTGACTCATTAGACTAATAGATCTGTAGTCTTCGCATTTGTTAGCTGTGATTTTCTTCGGTATGGGAATAAATGTTGAAACCAGCCATTCTTCTGGAATTGTGCCGCTCTTATAAATGTAATTGAATAGCTCTGTAATGATGTCCAGGTGGTTTTGTTCTATGTGCTTTAGAAAACATGTGGTCTTGCTGCTTTGTTATTTTCAAGCTTCCGGATTGCATTCGCAACCTCTTCTGTGGTGATATAGGGCCCCGTTTCTATGTTTGGTTCCTCCAAAATGCCTCGGTTCTCATCATTAAATATTGCCTGCACGTACTCCTTCCACCTTTCTATCCTTTGGTCAATCTTCAGTAGTGCCTCGCCATTCGTGGTTGTAACGATCCCTGGGTTTCTAGGTCTAAACATACCTGCAGCTTCTTTAATTTTTATATATATAGATTAAACGAATCATGTTGATTTTACTGTTGTTCGATTTCGGTACATTTCTCTGTCAAACAATGGCACAATGGCATGCTCAAAATCTAACGTTTCAATATGCGGTGAGGACTCAAAAAAGTTTGTGTGAACTGTCCATAATAAATAAACTTAAGTATTGTACAGTTTTTTTAAACATTTTACTTTTGGATAGTGTTAACTTTCTATACAAAATAATGATTCTTTTTATTAGTTCGAAAAAAATACCTGTCATATTATTTTTCTTTGTTTTGCATTTTTTTTTTACTTTTAATTTTTAAAATTAATTATCTTATTGTCTTTATTACTTTAATTGTTCAAATAAAACGAATTTTACAAAAAAAGTGTTTCAATTATAGTAATTTCCCTAAGTAATTTTTCCTAAGTATGAGTCTGGGAGACTCACAAAGAGTAATAACCGTATGAAAAAGTGAAAGAGTATTCTAGGGTTAAGCTTCTTGTATACATTGGTTAAGATGAGTTGAAAACCTTAGTTTATTGTCAATGTAAAGACCTAAATATTTCACCACAGAGCTAAAATAAATATTGTGGCCTTGTAACGCTGTCCTTCCAATTTTCCTCCAAATACTACGGCAACTGTATTGTTTTAACTCAATTTTAAACAATGATCATTGCTAAATTCTAAAACAATAATTAAGTCAAAGTTTATGGCGGTGAATGCTTGTGAAGATTCGTATTTCGTCTGTTTTTCACATTCGTCTTTCACATATTCATTTTGAGTCCAATAATTAATTTATTACAATTTTCTCCTCAATTATGATGTTTAAATCAATAGTTCCATAAATAAAGTTTATTTACATTATAAATGTTTGAAAACGTGATTTCAAATAACAACGTCAATAATAAATAAATGAAATTAAAATTGACTGGTTTATATCAACCGGAATGATGATGAATCAGTCAATGTTCTTTGTGAGTCTCTGGGCTATTCATCATTTAAGTAGGTGGCACACATAGCAGGATGAAATTGAAACGAAGACGAAAGTTAATAAATATTTATTGACAGACAGTTTTTGTTTGATAAAATAATTTCTTAATGCGTTCACATTGACACAATAATTCCTGAATTAGATTTTTGAAAAAAAAAGTTTTTTGTCATAAATCGAAAGGTCACATAAGTTTTATAACAAAAATATTTCTTGTTTTTTTTTTGTTGTAATTAAAAAGTTATAACAAATTGAAAAGTTTTTAACTCAGTACCGAAAACAGGCCGACATTTGAATGTGAATTTGAATGTGAAAAATGTGAATTTCTAATCATGCAGTTGATACAGTGTATTTATTCATTACTTGCAGTTGATACAGTGTCAGGCGCGTTTTTAAGCTATTCAGCGGCTCGGGTCAAGTTTTTGCAGGGGCCCGCAAAAAGCCCTCAGAGAGGAGAAACGTACATAGAAGAATCATCACCAAGAGTTCTGTTGGACAATTTTTTGCTACACATTGTGGCTTCACGCTGCTAGATCTGTAAACTCCAAAACCAGATGGCGATTGGATTTATTGCCACTCATTGTAAAGTAACAAATTTAACAACAGGCATTTATTTTATCGGGGTGAAAACTCATTTCTGATATAGCTTGGAACTAACCCAACACCTTAATGTTCAGTTGCTCAGTACCTTGCCTCCTTACGGAAACACTTGCGTTCAAACGTTCAAATGCTCCCATAAAGATGGGTCTTCTATAGATGTCTCTCAACCTTGCGTCTGACTCCGTAGTGGAGTGACCTAGCCAGTAAAGCTATTATAAAGCTATTAAAAATACAGCAAATAATACAAAATTCACTGAAACTTGATTTTTCTTCTGAGTAAACAAAAGTAAGCAATACAGCATAGACAAAATCAACAAAGGTTTAAAAAGATGTTTATGTGCGAACGCCTCGCCTAACTTTAGCCGATATATACCGTATTAGCCCGAATATAACGCGACATTTTTCGACCATTTATTTTCCGTTAAAAAATCGATTCGCGCTAAATTTGGGGTTTAAGTAATCTAATATAAACAAGGACATTCTTCTACTGAGGTTGAAACGCTCGACCGACCACGTTAAAACAACCATAGGGAAATATGGGAAATGCAGACCAAACACCAGTCTATTTTGACTTGCCTTCCAACCTTACGGTAAATAAGAGTGAAAAAACAGTCTTATTAAAGTCAGCTGATTATGAAAAGTCCAGAATTACTGTTATGCTTGCTGTTACTGCTGACGGATAAAAGCTTCGACCTTAAGTTATATTGAAACGGAAAACAATGCCCAAAGAAAAACCGTGTCCAGGAATTGTTTTTCGGGTCCCAGAAAAAGGTTGGATGACAGAGGAGTTGGTATTAGACTGGTTGAATGTGATATGGAGAAAATGGCCAGGTTCCCTCAGAAACTCTCGCTCCATGCTAGTCGTTGATGCATTTCGAGGCCACCTTACGACAGGTGTTAAGGAAAAAATTGAGACATTGAATTCTGATCTTGTAATAATACCGTGTGGTATGACTTCTCAGTTGCAAGTCTTGGATATTGTGGTCAAAAAACCATTTAAGGACAACCTTCGAAAAGAATACAACAGTTGGCTATTATCGGGCAATCAACCATTGACACCCTCAGGAAAAATTAAAAAAACCCTCAGTCTCTCTTTTGGGAAAATGGATTGCGACCGCCTGGCAGAAGATCGAACCTGAATGGATAGTTAAAGGTTCAAGAAATGCTGCATTTCCAATGATTTAAATGGGACGGAAGATGACATTTTGTGGGAGACTGAGTTCTCATTCTGAAAATAGATCAGATTCTGAATAAAAGTATTTCCGTTTTTTGTTGTTACTTACGTAATATTAATTTTGTTTTACATTACTTTACTTTATTGTCTGATGAATATAACCTGGACCTCATGAATATTACCTATAATTACCTAAATAAATGCTTATCTGATTGAACTATACTTTCGTTGAATTCTTTTATGAGTATTATTTTTTTTCTAAAAATCTTTATGCAAATTTCGGAGTCGCGTTAAATTCGTGGTCGCGTTATATTCGGGCTAATACGGTATTTTTTTTTAATTTCCTCTAAATTTTGATTATTGAAAGTATCTATTGAAAGTAATGCTACATCAGAAGTTCTAACTTAAGTTATTGTGCTCCTTAGGTATGTTTTTAGTCTATGCAATACACTAAAAAATCTCTCAGCACTTGCTATACCTATGGGCAGCGTTACAAACAAACGAAAAACTAATTCTACATAAATATCATACATTTTATGTTCAACTAATTATTCTAGATAACCCAGTACACCTCTAGCATAACAAGGGTTATCACCTGAAAATATATGTCCTGAAATTGTCATTTCATCTATCAAAATAGGCGAAATATATTTAAATGTATCATTTAATACTCTACAACTTTTTTGCAAATCTGATTTTGCACTGGTTTTCATGAAGATTGGGTTTAGAAAACCTGAAACAATTCTGTAACATCTTCCAGACCCTTAATTCTGTAAGACATTTCGTTTACTATTGCATCTATTACATTAGTTTTAAAATCAATTCGGGTGCCATCGATTCTGGATCAGGATCGCCTCTGGTGCCTTCATCGTGAAATTTTGTAACTCTCCAATTCTTTTTCTTTTTAGATGCATGTGTTCCTAGTCCATATCACATTGAAGCCATTTCGACTTGGAGAGTTTCAAAATTTGGTTGAAATAAGCCTCAGTTCTTAGTGATGCAAGTTCATCTTTAGGTTTTTTTCATGCACAAAACGACTTGAAATAAATCAATGTCTTTTTTCTGCAATATTTTTGATGTAACATCGATAGCTTGCAGAGCATCATTCCAAAAAATGAAAATCATCAAATGTGAAACCATTTAAAACTTTTAAGGCCGTAGCCATTTTATCGTATTCTTATCTCTACAATTGTTTCTAGAAAAATGATTGACTGAAAAAGAACTGATTTAAAATTTTGTAACAAAGCACTTGTTGCCTTTGCTCTTGCAGACCACCTTGTTTTGGACATATCTTTAAGTGTGTGTTGTTTTTCATTTCTTGAAAATACTTAATTTTCCAAGGGAAATTTCGTTTTAAAAGTTTCCTCCTTGGCTTCTTCTGTATTATTGGTTCCTCCCTCACTAATTTCAGGGTTTTCTGTTTTTGTGGTAAACTTATCTAAAGATTCTAAAGACTCTGCGCTAGGTGTAGAATTCAACGATGGTGTAGGTGTGAAAAAAACAGACAAACGTTCGTTTTTTCTAACCCTGTGTATTTCGTTTTCTAATTCGTTTTCTAACCCTGTGTACTGCAAAACAAGTGTATTGTACATGCGTATTGTAAAGAATTTTCACAGGGGCCCGCCCGCATTAGGGCCCGTCGGTTCTACGCACCGATTGCACCTACGTTAAATAAGCCACTGTACAGTGTTTATAAGTTTTCATGAAGTAAACCTTGTTATCATCGTCAGTACCTATATTAATAAATTTATTAGACTTGTCAATTCTTAAATTGTATTCTTGAGAAAAATTGTACCAGTCTGACGTCAAAAACGTATTGTTTGGCACGTTTGGAGTAACGTGATTCTTTTTAAAATTTCATCACTTTTAAATTGTTTATAATTATTAAAAATCTAACTATCAAAATTATTTATAATAAGGTTTATAATACCTAACAAAAATCGATATTTTTGATTTATATTTTTTCAACCCAATGCTTTAACAATTATGTCAATACCCAGTCGTTACTACGTTGTTCAATACCCGGGTACCCGCATGAGTTTTTCATTCAATAAAATAATTTTAATACCCGCAGACTTTCACATTACAACTCGGGAATACCCATAGAGTATTCCACTACCCGAAAAACCTTATTTCTATAAATAAAACCGCTGGTTGGGCAAAGTATGGGATCAAAATACGCCAAAAATTCATATCCATTGAAAGGTCAAATTTACACGTGCAAAATAACAACTGGCCGTGAAATAAATCAAGGCGAAAGACTGGAAGAGAAAAAAAGATTTAGCTGCAAAATATAAAGGATCCGGAAGAAATATTACAATGGATATTTTTTTTACTACTTTACCGTTAGCAAAGCATTTATTGTATGAAACCTAACAATTGTAGGAACATTGAAAAAAAAATACATTCTAGTAGACATGCTAGCATCTAAAGATCGTGAAGAATTCTCTCCTCTATTTGGGTTTCATGAAAAAGTTACTCTATGCTCTTATGTTCCGATGCACTCTGCACATGCACGATACACTCATATTTGCAGAAAAGAAAAAAAAGAAACCAGAAATTGTTCAGTATTATAATAAACCAAAAATTGGTGTGGATATAATGTTGTAGGATCAAATCATTTTTGTTACCAGGATGTCTATAAAAAACGGAGAAAACACGCGAAAATCGTGTAAAGAATGTAACAAACCAGTTTGCGATGAACATTCAAAAGCAATTGTAAAATGTGACGAATGTTGCCAATAATAAATTGAATATAAAAATATTTTATGTATAATTTATAATAAGTTTTATAACAAAATTAATTAAAAGTGAAATAAATCCGTTTATTTATATATTAAGTCATATTTTTTATACCTAGAAGTAAGTTAAATTATTTATTTATATGTGGGTACCCGGGTACCGCGGGTATTGAACAACGGGGTATTTGACTTTAAGTCCAAAAATTTTATATATTTTTTGGCACATTTTATTATTTATGTATATGAATCAATGTCAATAGACTCATATAACTAGGATCTGAAAGGATTTGACGATTTTTCGTTAAATAAAAAAGATATGTATGTAAGAACATGCAAAAGGGTACCCGTGTATTGACATAAGTGTTAATAAAGGTTGACATAACAATTCTTGATAAAATTGAGTAATTATTGCACAGTTTCAATCTGTTCATAAAATTTTAAAATCTATTAATATTTGAGTTATTCAATAATTCTATATAAAGAAAAAGCATGAATGTTGGATATAAGACTTATGTTTTTAAATTAATGGTTAATAATTCATTTCCATATAATATAAATTGGCGAATGAAAATATTTTCATATTTTCTAAATTTAATTTTATTACAAAGCAGTAATTATTTAAATCTCCTATGGGCCGAACGAAAGATAATTTGTTTCAAACATTATTAATACCAACAAATCTTTATTTCAAATATTTTTAAGAATCAACATTGAAACGAGCATTACTGTAGTTTTCTCAATTGCATTTGTAATTCCTTAGAAACATAGGATTGTAAGCTTTAAAAAAAAAAACTAGAACTACATTATTATAGTTCTCTATTGGATTTGTAATTCCGTCATCGAATTATTCGCTTTACACGTAATTCTAAAACCAATTTGTTTTAGTTTTTTTAATTAGATTTGTAATTACTTTGGATTTTGGGATTATCACCATTTTTCTAAATTCGAAAACCAAATAGTTTTGGAATTTTGATTTATACAATTTTAATTAAAACATTTTTAAAAATGTATTAACAACATTGACACAAGCATTATTGCAGTTTTCTCAATTGGAATTTGATTTTTTTAATTCTTTGGGATCATCGGGTTATTAGAGGAAAGTAGCTAAATATGGAATTGTATCCCTAATGTGGAATACCGGCATTTCTCGGAAAAAATATCGCCAGACCCAAAAAGCAGTGGTCATTCATTTCTTTCTAACACTATACGCTCGTATAGGTTTCAACTCGTCAGCCGAGCGAATGCTTTAGCTGCGGTGAGACTCTTTTGATTTGGGTCTGTCAGAAAACTTTTCATGGTTCGTAAAAATTAAGTATTTTTTGTAATGTAATTAGAGATAGTATTATATTTATTGCATCTATGCATTGTCTAAATGTTTGTTTGATAGTATTAGAGGTTTTTTATTGCATTGTTTTGATTAGTCTAAAAATATGAATATACGTATAAATTCGTTAGAAATGCCAAATATGGATAGTTTTCGGTATCCAAATATTAACCATTTCCATATTTGGATCCCAAAATATTAGCTGACTGGATAACTATTTAAATTTATTTAGCAAGATACCCCAAGTCGTCGACCGCAAAGGGAAATGGCAAATAGCTTCACTTACCTCAGCTGAAAGAGGCTCACTAGTGACAATCGTTGTTGCAATGAACGCCACTGGTCATTTTGTGCCTGCCATCATTATTATCCCTAGGAAAAACATGAGTGAAAAGCTAATGAGAGACAGTCCCCCAGGTGCTGTTGTCGTTACACATCCATCAGGGTGGATACAAATGAATATATTTACTGATTGGTTCAAATATTTCATAAAACTAAATGGGCTCTTTCGCAGCAATTTAAATCTGGTGTCTCCCTATGATATCAGCCCAGTGCCTGATAATAAATAAAAGGAAAAACATGAAACAAGGGAAGAAAAGCATCTGTTGCAGCAACCATCACGTCTTCACCTTACAAAAACGACCTAATTGACGAAAGAAAGAAGAAAAAGAAAATAGATTGAGTAAGGCTAAGAATAAAAAGCAGAACAACAAGAAAACGAAAGGCAAATAGCAAAAACAGAAAAATACAGCTAAGAATAATCCAGCGTGCTCAGATGATTATGAGATATTACTGTTTGACACAGACAGTGAGCCGGGTGCCTTGATAAGAAATGAAGCTGCTGCCTCGGAAGATGCAGAATGTATGTTCTATGTTCTGTCGTATGATATGTTTTATGAAGATAATCAAGCTAAACAATGCGAAGACTATAGAACTATCTGTCTCACAAGTCACTTCATGAAGGTCTTTCTTAAGATTATTTACGAACGAATATATCAAAAACTAGAAGAAGACATTAGCGAGACGCAATTTGGGTTTAGGAGTGGATTGGGGACTAGAGATACCCTTTTTGGTCTGAGTGTTCCGATTCAGAGAGCAAGAGACGTGAATTGCGATGTTTTCACGTGTTTTATCGACTTCGAAAAGGCATTCGATAGGGTTAACCATGATTTGCTAACAGAAACCATAAAGCAATCAGGAATAGATGACAGAGATGCACGAATAATCAACAATCTGTGCAGACAACAAACAGCATGTGTTCGTGTGGAAAATATAATGTCAAAGGAATTTCCAGTAGAACAAGGTGTCAGACAGGGCTGCGTACTATCCACGCTACTGTTTAACCGATACGCAGAAAACCTTTTTAAGAATGCACTCGAAGAATAACAGATTGGGATAAAGATAAACGGGGAAATAATTAATAACTTAAGGTATGCAGACGACTCTGTACTAATTGCCGACAGTGCCGAAGGACTACAGAGACTGATTGATAAAGTAGTAGAGGCATGCGAACCACTTAATATGCGATTGAATGTGGCAAAGACAAAAATTCTAATCGTCAGCAAAAATGCGTCTAATGCCCAATTCCTGGTAAATGGGGCCCAACTACAGAGAGTACCATCAATATCGTACTTGGGTGTAAACCTCAATGACCAATGGGATCATAGTCGTGAAGTAAAGATCAACATAGAGAAGGCACGTTCTACATTTAACCAAATGAAGAATGTTTTGTGTAACATGCGCTTGAACATCCATCTTCGAACACGCATACTTAGATGCTACGTCTTCTCTAAGCTTTTGTATGGAGTGGAGGCATGGACACTCTCCGAGGCAACTAGTAAGCGACTGGAGGCCTTCGAAGCATGGTGCTATCGTCGAATGCTTCGCGTTTCCTGGACCCACCATGTTAGCAACGAAACCATACTCCTACGCATGCAGAAGGACAGAGAACTGCTCACAACAGTCAAACACAGAAAACTATCATACTTTGGCCATATCATGAGAAACAGCAACAGATATAGGGGCTACTTCAACTCATCATGCAGGGAAAAATCGAGGGGAAGAGGTCACAGGGAAGACGACGGATCTCCTGGTTGAAGAATCTGCGACAATGGACCGGAAGAACATCGGTTGACTTGTTCAGATCGGCTGTGGATCGAATCCGATGGGCCATATTGATCGCCAACGTCCACTGAGGATATGGCACAATAAGAAGAAGAAGAAGATAATCGAGGAAAAACCTGGATCAAATGCCTCATGTGCGAACTCTAGGCACATAATGATTGCGCTGGTGCAGAATTAGACCCCTGGATTTTCGATTATTGCAAGTCGTGTAAGCCATGTTTTGTATTTGATCAAAGTTCCTAAAGTATCTCCTAGAAATTAAGTTTGATTTTGGATAGTTGTTCTAGTGTTCCATATTTGGGGTACCTATTCCATAATTAGATAGCTTTGTGTTGATTTTGTTTTAGAGAAATTATAGTACTTATATTTAATAAATATAAAACAAGACTGTTACTAACTAAAGCGCAAATGTATATCTGTTGATAATTGCGAATTAAAAGTTTTTGATTTTTAAAATCTGTTTTTTTATGCGTAAAATACAAAACAGTAATCCATGTTTGGTTACTTTCCTCTACCTCTAAACAAAATTCCAAAACTTAATTATTGTAGTTTTTTCAATTGGATTTGCAATTGTTCTGGATCATTAAATTATTCGGTTTAAACAAAATTCCAAAACCAAATCGTTCTGAATTAGAGTTGTAATTCTTTCGGATCAAGGGATTATCTGCATTAATCACAATTTCGAAACCAAATTATTTTGGAATTTTGATTAATGCGAGGTGGAGATTAATCAAATGCCATTAATCAAATAGGAGCCAAATAGATGAATGCAAATGTGTCATCGTTCAATCATTCATTTGTGGTTTATGGTAATATTCCTAATTACACCAATAAATAATCACACAACGAAGGAAAGTGATTTACAACTTATTGGAACGGGTTTTTAAGAATTTCATATCCATGTTAGAATGGTTTAGAATGTGTATGGCTAACTTGCGGCCCGCGGGCCATTTACAACGCTTGTGCCAGCTTCCCAAACGCCTTCATATTCAATTAATGGTAGAAATATGTTTGCATTAGAACTAGCATTTCGATTTATTACTTTATTTTTATTACATTGAATTGAAAAATTCACTATGTTTTTACCACACATATAATTAGGTACTTGAATTCATTTCTTTTATCTCATTTTTTTTGTCATAAATCGAAAGATTGTATATAAGTTTTATAACAAAACAATTTTTTGTTTTGTTTTTTTCGTTGTAATTAAAAAGTTAAAAAGGCCGAAAACACGGTGTGACGTAGCAAGAGTAACTTCTACGCGTGCATTTTTTTGTCAATTCACTTCAAATTTGAATTTTTCACTTCAAATTTACTGTTGATCAATTGCAATAACATTTCATTTAGAAATTTAATATGTTCTGATGTTTCACTAATAGCAATTTATAATTTTATCACATTTAAATTGTTTATAATTAATTGAAAAAAACAAATTTTAACTTTTTCGCATTAAAAATCCAAATTATTTACAATTAGGTTTTAAAATACATTAAAAAAATCGATAATTTTTTTTTCAACAACCCAATTGGTAGTAAAGGTCGATTCCTATATGCGCGACACTCAGCTACGCGACGTTGTGCGACATCGCCTGTCAAATAATGATTAAAAATGTTTTAAATGGACACGTCGCCTAGCTGTCGTGTAGCCATAGTGAGAACGTGCCCATATAAAACAATGTAATCATTATCTGACAGGCAATGTCGCGTAGCGCGTAGCTGTGTGTCGCGTAGATGAGAATCGGCCTTAAGTGTGGCAAAAACAGTGATTTTTTCAATTCAATGTAAGTATGAATTACCACGTAGTAACAGTGGCTATTCAATACCATCCCATTCATTACTTTGATTACTTCCAAATACAAAATTATAAACAGTTTATAAAACAAGATATTAAGTTTCCTAAAATAAGATATGTCAATATAAATATTATATAGATATAAAAGTGTTTTTATCTACTCACACACCAAAATGAACACATTAATAAATACATTATTGTATATGAAGGGTGCCATTATTATAATCTTGTGTACAAGTATCCAAATCGTGCGTAAGTCCAATGTAAATCAAATGGAGTTTCATTATTAAACGATTTATGTTTGTTGTTACTATGGCAACAACTAATTTTTCCTATTTTAAATCAAGAAGTCTCGGGATAGGGAAACATGGTTACTTCTAGGCCGTTACTTCCAGACCGTTTCCAGTTTCGACTTCTGTTTCCGGTTTCGAATTCCTTTTCCGGTTTCCTACTTCCTGTTTTTCACAGATGAGAGTGTGAGGTCTATTAAGTATTAATCTAATGAGTATTATCTGTTTATTATTATCTGAGTATTATCTATTAATTGAACTGTAGCCCTACGTGCGAGGTATATGTAACCCCACGCTGGATGTGAGGGCTATGTAACCCCACGCAGGGTTTGAGGTGTGGATTCGACTCGGCTTTGGACACAATTTTGTAAGCTATCGAGATTAATGAGATCCATCGGTAATTGTTTGGATTCGTTTTGCTACAATTCATGTATACTGAATGGATGATCGCCCGGCCCGGGCTTAGAGACCCAGGGCCCCTAGGCACTTGACATTTGCGGAAAGTCTTTTCTGATAAGTATTTGTATAGCTTCGTAATGACAATAACTCCATAACTTCATCGCTCGACGACAAATGAGCTTGTAGGTGCAGACACTCACCTTCCAAAGTCCTATCCAAATCCCCCGGATAAAAAGTTATAGGGTTTCTGGCTCCTTCACGGATGTCTTTAGATTCCAAACTAATTAGTTTCGTAAGAAAGTCAAACTAATAACTTTCGACTCATAATGATCAAAGGTACAGGTACTGGGTTTCCAAAAATGTTCAAGGTATGTTACTAAAGACTGATACAGTTCAACAATTTCCCACATCCGGTTCTTCATTTCCGATTTCCTACACCTGGCCGCCCCATTTGCCGCCCCATGGACTCCTGCACAATGCACGGGAAAATTAAAAATTTGGTGCAGGCGGGAAAACTCAAAATTTTACGGAGGCAGAAAAGTTCAAAATGGAAACCGGAAGTGTCAAGGTCTAGGTCACAGGAGGTGGAGGGTCTAGAAGGAAAAATCTTTCCCTACTCATCGACAACGACCAAATAGTGTTCCCGTTACTGTGCGTTTTTACTAGTTTAGCAATTTTTTCCACGGAGGCGCTGAACGTTTTAACCTTATTGTGTCATTTGAAGCATGTTGTCTGTCAAAATTACAATTTTTTCAATATCATAGGTAAGAAACAATAATTTTTGTGAAAATTCATCAGTATATTAACATGCTTCATAGATAAAATATTGTATGACACACGTGTGTGAAAGGCTTTTGTGCATGAGTTCCGAAGTTTAAAGCACGAACCGAAGACGAGTGGTTTAATCTTCGCAACTCATGCACAAAAGCCCTTCTTCACAAACTTGTACCATAAACTATTATTCTAGAACAATGAAAGCTCAGCCGTTTGTATTAGATTTCGATTTTGCGCAAATGTAACCTACCTACCTACCAAGTTTGATAAACCAAACTTTATGAAGTGAAATAGAACAGTTAGTTAAAGATTTAACAAAAACGTTGATAGTATAAAATCTGATATCAAATTATGATATACAAAAGATAGATAATAACATTATAAGCCAAATAAAATCAATACAAATGACTACAAATTTTTTCGTAATTTAGTTTTGGTAGTCCCAAAAGACTCAGTAATTGTTTTAGAGCTCCTGAAAGGTTGAATATACTTATATACTCAGGCTATATTCCGATTGTTTTAAGTTTTTCGTAATTTCTACTCTAAAAATGATTCTAAAAATGTTTAGAAACGTTCGCAAGACTATTCCATTAAAAAACTTGTTCAATTTAAACTTAAACAATTTCCGCTTCAATTTCTAGCATAAAAAGCTTCAAAATCTAATAAAATCTCCTTATCGACTCTATCTATACATTTTCTCCCTTTAAAATTTGCTAAAGTTAATTACACCGTCCTCTTTGAAATCTTAAGCGAGCGAACTTAACGTTCAATTTTATAGTTCGTTGAGTAAATTCTTAAAATGTGATAATGTTTTCTCATCTTGTGCGTAATTAGTAAAGAGATTTTTGTTCACAGAAATTTAATTCAAACTCAAATTGACATTGTAACTGTATTGTCGAAGAATATTAAACTTAATTAGAAAAGTTCATACTGAATAAAGAAAATGCCAGCATATTTAGACTATTTAAGCATATAAAATACAAGTCTGTATATTTGCTCATATTTAATCTAGTTGTCATAGTCAATAGTTGTCATAGTCAATCTAGTTGTCTAGTCATAATTGCTATCTTGTACAAGCAGCGCCCGCTCTAGCGGTCACGTCCGTCGCCCTGGACAAAAAGACGAATTGCCGTGCTACCTAAACTACTGGCTACATAATAGCAAGAATAATGGTATTGTGTAATAAAAGCGCTCTTTTATATTTAGAGGCAATAAGAGGCAAGTCTATGCATGTTCAAACACAAGTTCTCTGCTCGGTAATGCTATTCTGCTCAAAGAAGTAAAGGGTTGTCCCAAGAGCGCCGGATTTAATTTAAAGAAAAACACATAATTTTTTTGAATTACTTTTAAAACACTTTTACACACTAATACTTTTAGTTCCTCATAAACATTTTCGCTGGCGGAGCGAATTTCTTTGAAAATGAGGCTGGAAATGCGCCAACTGTTAATGGTGTGCGGAAATGTTAAGGCAGTGTTTGTGGCCCGAATTGGATGAAATTGATGTGGAGGGCATGTTTTTCCAACAAGACGTGTTACGATCGGCTATGTGAAGGCAAAGGTGTATGCAAATAAGCCTAAAACAGTTGAACATCCTGAAGAGGAAATACGGGCGCGTTATTGTTGAAATACAGAAATGTGGCTGTATTTCACCAATAACCCGCCCATATTTCCTCTTCAGGATGTTCAACTGTTTCATTATTTCATCTTTGCTTATTCGCATAGACATTTTCCCTCAAATAGCCGCAAAGCAAAAAGGTCATCGATGTTGGATCGCACGATTTTG
The DNA here is from genome assembly GCA_944588485.1 of Phosphuga atrata. Lineage (NCBI taxonomy): Eukaryota > Metazoa > Arthropoda > Insecta > Coleoptera > Silphidae > Phosphuga > Phosphuga atrata. The sequence continues at coordinate 6,612,336 of OX155893.1, read as the reverse complement.
TTGATTGCCAAATCGAGAATGACACGGCTTGGTAACTTGGTCTTTTTTTAATGGTGGTTTGGGCGAAGCTCTGCCAGCCTGTCTAAACCCACTAAACCCCTTCTTCCACTTGGCTTAGTTATGCGCCACCCCGGTATCGCTTGCGCATTCCATCAGGGTGGGCAGCCCGGACGGTTATTACCGCCCTAGTTTTGAAAGAGTTTCTGGTCTTTTTTCTCTTTTCCTCTCATCTTCTGTTTTTTGTTGTATTATATTGTAGAACATGCTCATATTTGTCACCAAGTTTTTCTCTGTTTCTAGTAGCCGTTCGGCGACATTGTCTTTATTTATGGGTACACACGCTGATGCGGCTTCCCTTCTCAAATTCCATTTCATGCATTGGAAGATTGTGTGTTCTGGTGAATCCGTTTCATCGCAATACCAGCAGCTTTCATTTTCTTGTTTGCCTATTCTATGTAGGTACGTGCCAAAGACGCCGTGTCCGGACATTGCCTGCGTGGCGTAAAAGTCCACCTCGCCCCACTTCCTTTCGTGCTATTTTGCTATGTCGGGTATGAATGTTTTTGCCCAGCCTTGATACCTTGTGTGAGATCTTGTGTTCTTTTTGTATTTAACTCCTTTGATGTACAGCTTTATTTTTTCCTCTACCTGTAGTCTGATTGGGGGTAGCGCGGCGATAGCAAATGCCACCTCCGTTGGAATGGTTCCGTACCCGGAGATAATGCGCAGGGCCATGGTTCTATTTATCCCCTCCATCATATTATGGTATCTTTTGTATCTTAACGCTGTCGCCCATACCGGTGCTGCATACAGTATTATTGACCTAACTGCTGTGGTTAGGATCCTTCTCTTGTTTGCACTCGATCCTCCCACGGGGTTATGCGCGTTAAAAGCATGAAGGCCTTGTGTGCCTTTGCGCAGGTTTGGCGGATGTGCGTTGTCATTCTGAGGTCCTTATCTAGGTATACACTCATGTATTTGGCGGCTGGTTTACTGTCGATAATAGTGCCTTTTACTTGGACCTGCATATTTTTTTTCTTCCTGCCAGGAGGAAGATCTCTGTCTTTGCTGGAGCTATCTTGATCTAAATTTTCTTCAGCTGATTTATAATTCTATTTGCTGCATACTGTGAGGCTTCCTCTAATAACGTTGGGGTCCTTGCCTTGATGACAATGGCTAGGTCATCTGCGACGGCTACAAGCTTGGCTTCAGCTCCTATGTTCAGACGTAATATCTCATCATAGTAGATATTCCACAGTGTCTGTCCCAGGACTGAACCCTGCGGAACCCCTCTTGTGACTTCGAAACTTGGTCTGTAGTAACACGATCTTAACGATCGGAACACGTCTTGTTAGAAAAACATGCCCTCCACATCAATTTCATCCAATTCGGGCCACAAACATTGCGTCAACATTTCCGCACACCATTAACAGTTAGCGCATTTCCAGCCTGATCTTCAAAGAAAATCGCAAGCCCAAAATGCACAGCAAACAGTTACACGCGGTGAATGTATTGGTTGTTTGAGTATCCCACTAGGATTTTCTGCAACCAAAATCCGACAGTTTTGCTTATTTACGCCTCTGTCGAGTTGAAAATGTGCCTCATCTTAAAAAAATATTTTCCTCGAAAAAAACGCAATAATTTGATGATGTTCCAACACAGAATCAGCAATCAGGTCCCTTGACTTGATTTCTTGCACCAATTGGAACCTTAAAGGCGTGCAGATGTATCACCGAAATTCGTTGCACAGTGCTCTGGAAAAGCACTTGCACAGTGCTCTGTTAAATTCTTGACCACGATGCCGAATGGTTCCTGGATTCTCGGCCACAAAGGTAATCACCTTTTTTTTGGCCATTTATGTACCGAAAATTTGGCCATTTGCAAAGTAATGCGTTCGTTTCTTTTCTTTCTCTCATCGAAAATTATCCGTTTGGGCCTCCTTATTGTTGGTTTCTCCTGAAATGCTTTTATACCGTCTACTTTCCTTCTAAACTCTCTTCTGTTCTGGGCCATCTGAAGTGTGATTCCAACTTCTGCCGCATCGTTTCTCACCTCATCTACCTAGCATTAGGATGTGGCCTTTAACTCCATGATGCAGTTGAAGATCCTTTTGATCAGTCAACATTCATCCATTCTTAGTAGGTGTCCTAAGATGTAGAACTTCAACTTCCGTTTCCTCATTGTGTCCGTGATCTTCTCAGTGTATTTGTAGATTTCGTTTTTCCTCATCCTCCAAGTCCCATCAGTAGTTTTCTGTGGTCCGAGTATTTTCCGCAGAATCCTCCTTTCTATCTTTTCGAGTTCTTGATACTATCCCTTTTTATTTAAAATAAGACACGCCGAGGCGTACAATCCTTCAGGCTGTACTACCGATTGATATGATTGTGTGTCTATTGAGTGTCTGATTTTGGCCTTGAAGGACAATGCCCGTTTGTTGTACTTGTTTTGCGTTAGCTTGTAGGCCAGCTCTACTTTTCTGGCTCTTCCTTTATTTGCATCCCTATCTAGTCCGTTGGGTTGGATCTATTCCCCCAGGTATTTAAACTTCTCTGTTCACTTTATCTTCCAGTGATTTACTACCATGTACTACTCAACCTTCACCACTCAACCTTTCCGGAGCTCTATAATGGAATTGAGTCCTTTTAGGACTAAACCAAATCTCATGTGATATTTTCCAGCTATTTACTAGCTTTCTAGGTGGACTATCTTCGTGGATACCTCTACCATGTACCTCTCACTTTGGTGCTTGTACTCCATATATTCTGCCCTTTCATAGGAGATTTGAACAAACGTTTTTACTGCGATTTCATGAAGACAGTCTAGCATCATTCGAGCGTCTTCTCGGTTATAGGCTAAGGTCATCGGCAAAAGCTAAACATTTGATTTCCAGGTTTTTCCTTTTCCTCCCAAGGCGTATTCTTCTTATTCTTTCCAAATTTAGGGCCTCTTCCCAGGTTTTCATTATTTTTTCCATTACGATGTTGAAGAGCATTGGGGATAATCCATCTGCCTGTCTAAGTCCTGTCTTAATTTCAAACGGATTAGAAATTTTCCCGACGAACTTGATTTTCGAGATGGTATTTGTCAGTGTTTCTTTGATGATTTCTCTCGTTTTTTCGTGAATTCCAAACTTTTTCAAGGTACTAAATAATGATTGTTTGTCAATTGAGTGGCAAGTCGTTTTAAAGTCGACAAAGATGACTACAATGTTCTGGATCCTTAGAGCTCTTGTTCGCAAAATGCTTTATATATTGAATATATGTTCGGCGCATGAAACCAGTTTGGTATTCTCCAATGAGGTGATCAGCCTGTTCTTGCACTCTGCTCAACAGAACATTAGGTGATGGTGACTCAGAGAGTTAAGCACTTGGCTCTCGGGTCAGACAGCGTGAGTTCGAATCCCACCCAGAACTAAAGCAGTAAAAATCAAAACTAATGGCTGCAACCCATCACACTCAATTCCCCAATCCGGCTTAGGCAACCGAGGGGTCTCACTGCCTAACACCTTCTCTGAAAATTTGTCGTTCGGATTCGACGTTAAACCGCTGGGTCCCCCATATTCAATCTTAGTGCTGAGGTTGGATATGTGGCAGAGAAGAGGCCGGTGCCCAGCAATGGGACATAAAGGCTGGCTAATGATGATGAAGCGATTGGAAGTAAGAGATGCCCCTGTAATTATTTGGGTCCGTTCGATTACTTTTCTTATGAAGTGGATGTATGAACGCACATTTCTATTCATTTGGGATCTGTCCCGTTTTCCATATTCCTTCTATAAGGTGATGGATTCTTTTTGCAGCGATCTCTCTTCCGATCTTCGACAGATTCCCTTACTGCGGCAATATTTTCGACTGACCGATAAGGACGACGACGAATGATCTTCTGATCCATCACCGTAAATTTGGTCTCAAATTTTGTAATTAAAAGTCTCACTGTCGTTTCATTTGGCGCAGTAGTGTGACGTTGCTGGTTTGATTTGTTCGCGTGGTCTGTACGTGACAACTGTCAAAAATTCACTGTACAACTCGTATTAACAAAATGGCGGCAAATTTAAATCCGGCTCTCTTGTTGGGATACCCTATATATGCAAGTTCAAGCAGTATCATCTAAAAATTCTGCGTTAATTTGTTAATAATAGAGTAAATATTTTTATATTTAAATAACATAAATATCCTACACAATATAAAAGTTTTAGCTAACGAAAACATTGATAGGTGAAATTTTCTATGAATTGGGTATTTAAAACATCTATATATATTTCTCAAACTAACAATCAAAAAGGCGCTCCTCAATTTTGGCGCACGGACAAATGTCCGGGTTGCCCACCCCTAGTGCGGGCACTGAGTTCAAGATTCTGTCTGCATCTATATAAGATTATGTGTTTTTAAAACTGTCTATTCTAATCTACTGCGATTTAGGTTGATCTGGATTAGATTGTTGGGTCCTAGAATGGAACTAAATTAACTGGAAGAAGTTTGAAAAGTTTAAAATTAACTGGAAAAAGGTAAGTTCTAGGTGGAGAGAACTAGATTATAGTCTAGTTTAATTAGTTCTTGTTTCACTTAAACAAGAAATTTTATAATAAAAAAAAATTATTTACAAACAAAACAACTCCAATTAGTATAAAATGAATAAAACGTGATTAGGATAGATTAAACTTGAGTACTAGAAGAGAGAACTAGAATATAGTCAAGTTTAATCCGTTCCAGTTTCACTTAAACAGACTTAAAGTAACAAATATTTGGCTTGAGTTTACTAAACAGCTTATTGCTATATGAACTTAATACAATCGATACACAGCCTGAATATATAAATATATTCAACCTTTCCGGAGCTCTATAACACAATTGAGTCATTTTAGGACTAAATCAAATCTCATGTGAAATTTGAAAGCTTTTTACTAGTGTTCAGTCCACTTTCGTGGCACTCAACGAAAACCAGAAAAATAACATTGTTTTTTCTATTAGCTAGCTTAATCATGTCTTTCTATTAACTTATGTGGATAGCCATCTGCAGACGCGTTTCGAGATTTATCTCTCCTCAGTGCTTTTTATAAATAATAATTTGTAAACCACTTACATGAAACCAACGTGAATGACTGGGGTTAGATATTTTTAATTTGAGATTTCGTGAGGGAGACATGAACTTAGCAGGTTATTGATTTAAATGATTATTATTATTTTCGTGTCAAACAACCACACATAAATATAAAGCATAAATATAAACATGAGTCTAAAATTAAATAAGCATACATATAAATAGAACATGAGTCAGTATAAAATCAAATAAAGTAAAATAAAAATAAAATATATAAATCACAGATGAATTGGATATTCTTACTACTAATAAGTAAAGTGATATTTGGTTAGTTACTAATTATTAAATTTTCCCTTCCCAATGTTTCACCACATTGATTGCATTTTTTGTCACTGTTAGGAGATCCGAAGTAGTGCATGTTGTAGTGCAGTTTGGACAGATCAATAGGTGGCTCATGGTATGCTGCTCTCCGCAGTCGCATTTTGTGTCTTTTTGTATTACGTCCCACTTCTTTAGATTGTCTTTTGATCTTCCTACTCGCTTTCTTAGTCTAATGAGTGTTCTCCAGGCAGGCCAATCGAGGTTATATCCTGCAGGAAGGTGTTCTGCTGGTGAAATCTGATCATCTTCAATATGGCCTACGGTTTTCCAGGTATCCATTCGGGCTTGTTGGGGGGAGTTCGCAAAGGTATTTGTGCATTTCATAAAACTCTTTCTTGATTTTAATCTTGACCTGTGTGTATTCTTGCCATGTAGGATATGTCGACTGTCAGTTTCGAGTTTGGATCTTTCTGAGTCTGCATTAATTGTTCGTCGAATGTTTGGAGGTGCGATGCCTGCGATTGGGAAGACTTTGTGGAGAGGTGTGCTCTTTAGGCACCAAGTTATCAAGCGGCAGGATTCATTCAATGCCACGTCAACTTTTTTCGCGTGGGGGGATCTACACCACAGAGCGCTTGCATACTCTCCTATGGAGAAGCATAGTGGTAACGCAGACACTCTGAGGGTATGGGCATTTGCTCCCCAGTTTGATCCTATAAGTTTTTTCAGTAAACTGTTCCTTGCAATAATTTTTGATTTTACATTTTCGCAGTGCTTTTTATATGTAAGGGATCTGTCTAGGGTAACTCCTAGATATTTAGGATAAGGTGTGTGTTCGATTTCGACACCTTTCCATGTAATATTCAATTTTTGATTGACTAGCCTATTATGGAGATGGAAAGCGCAGACTTGTGTCTTTGAGGGGTTTGGTCTCAGATAATTTGAGTCGTAGTAATCACCTAGTAGCTGTAATGAACTTTCCAGTGGTTTCTCAACCACCTCAAAATTTTCACCTTGGGCTGCCATGGCTGTGTCATCGGCATAAATAAAATGTCTGATGTCTAAGGAGGATAGTATAGGCTGGTCGTTAGTGTATATATTGAACAAGGTTGGAGATAAGACACTACCTTGGGGTAGGACATTTTTTGACTCCTCCACCTACTATTTTTTCCTCCAAGTGTTACAAAATATCGCCTGTTTCGGAGTATAATTTCTATTATCTTAACTAGTTTGCTATCCGAGGTTATTTTTTGTAGTTTTGATAATAGTATGTTATAATTGATTGTATCGTATGCCGCAGACAAGTCGATAAAAGTAACACCAGTGACCTTTTTTTCTTCAAACCAGTTTTCAATGTGTTGTGTAAGGTCTAGAACTTGTCCAGTACAAGATGTACCTGGTCTAAATCCACCTTGATCCCTAATAAGCTTATCATCAATATAGACTTTTAGTCGATTGAGTATAAATCTCTCGAAGAGTTTATAGAGGTGACGGAGCAGGAAAATTGGGCGGAATTTTTGTGGGTCATCTGGGGACTTTCCTGGTTTCAATAGTGCGATAATTTTAGTTCTTCTCCAAATTTTGGGTATCAACTGCATAAGTGAAATACCATTGAATAGATCTAGGATCCATTTTATGGTTTATCGTCCAAAATTCTTAATTTGTTCAATCCAGTCCTGCGGCTTTCCGGTTTTTAAGTTCGTCAATGGCTTTTTCTTTTTGAAGTTCATGTACTGAGAAATTTTCTTTCAATATTCCCTGTTCTGATTCCTTCTCTTTCTCTCCACACTTTAGTCTTTGAGTCGTTGCTTTATTTTTTGTGATTTTCCCATTCAAGAGTAATTGGTGTGCCACCTGATTTGCTGTTATAGGTCCCAGCACTTTTGGTACTGACGGATCACAATCAAGTTTTTTTATTAATCCCCAGGCTTTCTGGCTGCAATGTTTCATGTCGGTGGAGCTTATAAGGGAGTGCTAGTATGTTCTTTTACTGTTTGATATTTCTTCCATCAACAGGTCTCCTTTTTCAATTGTTTTTCATTAAATGGGTCATTATTATATAGTTCTGTGTATTTTTTAAATTGTTTAGACAGTTCTGGGGTTAGACCTGGGATGTGTCTTGTTCTGCAGCTTCTGGGAATAAATTTCCTCGACGTTTGCTTTACTATTTCTACAAACTTTCCGTAATTTTCTGCAGTTGCTCCCAAGGTCTTCATTTTGGTGTCTACTTCTTCCGAGAATTTGAGACAGTTTCCTATTTGGAAATTAAATCTCCTTTGGAAGGGTACGTTGTTGTACCTTATCCTCGACATAGTTTCACATAGTATAGGGCGATGTTGTGATCGTGGTATGTGGTTGCAAATTCGCTTGAAGGTCTGTTGTTTTATGTTTTCACTTACAAAAATTACGTCCGGGTTGTATCCTTTACGCCATCTGCCACTGTTAAAGGAATATTGAAGTTTTGGGTCATGAATGACTTCTAACCCTTTAGATTTTGCCCATGTTTCCACTCTGTCACAATCGTCATTATTTTCTTTGTAGCCCCATGTAGTGCTATGACTATTAAAGTCACCCACAATAATTTTTGTTTTTATTTTAATGATAATTTTAATATTGGTATATGATTCCAATTAAGACATTTTAAAGTAATTCTATTTACTGGATGTTTCAATATAAACTAGGCGTTGCCAGCGTTGTAGTTGCAGGTACAAGATAGTGATGTAAGTTGATTGTTTTATTGTTTTCGGAAAATATTTTTGTGAAAACAAAAGGATTCTGTAATTCAAATTATACACAATTTTAACACAAATCATGTAAACTAAACCTGTATAATAGGTATTTAATATATCAGAGATTTGGTAAGCAAGTACTTTTCAATTGCTTCATATTTTTATTACAAAATATATTATTTTATTTGTGTTTAGTATTGTTATTTTTGCGCGTGCGCCACCCCCTAAATGCATCATGTAGGGGTGGAACCCTAAGACTGCTTAAGTTTCTTGGAGAAACCATTTTATTATTCATTCATTCACATTTTGGTCATATTAAGTAAAACATACAATCCACTAATTATAAAAGGTTATGTAACATTGCATTTTAAATATAATAAATATTCTAATATAAAATAATAACAATCTTTATTGTACAAAGTACAACTGGCTAATGAACGGGGTCTTTCTGCCAGGATTAATATAATATAATATATAATAATACACATACAAAGAAAAAATACAAAAACAAAAAAAAGTTGTTCACTTGTTTGGTGTGTAATCGTCCATTAGTGCTTGGTAAAGTGTTTTAGGTGAGTGTTTTCTATTCGATTGTCTTGTATTACGAGTCAGGCATAAGTCTTTTATAATTGTCCAGTTTAACCTATTATTGAGAAATTTTATTGCAAGATCTGCGTATCTGTCTAGGATGGGCCGGATTTTGGTAGTGTCGTACTGTAGTTGGTTAGAGGGATTATGCAAAGGATTGTCGGGATGAGGCATTTTGGTAATGAATCGTAGTGCTATGCGTTCCGCTGTTGCAATAATTAGTCTTGTTTGGTTTGGAGCCTGTGATAGAATGATATAACCGTAGAGTCCAACAGTGACTCTACATATTGTTTTGTAAATTTTGGTCGCTGTATTTGTCGTTATGCCGTGTTTACCATAGGTGAGGGAACGAAAATGTTTGGAACGTTTTATTAATTCGGTCTTCTGTTTCGATACATGATTTTTAAATTTTAGTTTCTGATCCAAGACCAAACCCAGATATTTTACTTGGTGGGAGGGGTGGACGTCGCTGGGTCCGATTGTTATGTAAGAGGAGTTGTCTTTGATTTTATGGCTGGTTATTAGGATTTGACATTTGGAAGGATTGGGGGATAGACGCCATTTGTTGAACCACGTCATTGTGTTGTCTGAAAAAGTTTGTAACTGTTGCAATGTCTTTTTCAAATTGGTGTCGTGTGTAGTTAGTACCGTATCGTCAGCGTATTGTAAAATGTAAGAGGACAGGTCTATGTTGGTTTTGTCGATTTTATTATGGTGGTAGATGTCGTAACAGTAGATATTATAGAGGAGAGGTGATAATCGGGAGCCTTGAGGGAGACCTTGGAGAGGCGAGAAGGGGACAGATAGGGAGTCGTTACATTTGATTGGAATCTCTCCGTTGTAAAGGAAGTCTTTAATGATGTGTAAAAGGTATGACGGTGGTCCTAGTGTGTGCAGTTTGAATAGGAGACCTTGATGCCATACACAATCAAATGCCTTATTGATGTCAAGAAACAGGGCTGCTGTATGTTTATTCTGTAGGTAGGATGTTTGAATATTGTTTGTTAGGATAATGAGGAGATGTATTGTGGAATGGGAAGGTTTAAAACCGAATTGGTATTTTGGAATGAACTTGGAGACACTATCCCAAATTCGGGATTTTAGAATCTGTTCTAGATTTTTACTTAGAACAGGAAGAAGGGCAATGGGTCTGTAGTTCTGTGCAAGGAATTTGTCAAGGCCGGGCTTGGGTAGCGTTATCATAGTTCTAGTTTTCCATGCTAGAGGATAATGACTCAGAAGGCATATATTGTAGTTTTATAATTAATGTATGTATCTGGTGATCTAACTGTCTGAGTAACAGTTTTGAAACGTTATCTTTACCGGGGCAACTATTTTTTCCTTTGAATAATGCTGCATAGTATTCGTCCTCTGAAATTTCAGTGAAGTCGTGGCGGTTGTCATCTTGTTTAAAGTGATTGTCGTATCAGTTAGTAATCAGTATGCGATTGTTTTCGTCGAACTTTTTGAAGGCCTTTTTGTAATAATCGCAGAATATCTTTACTTTGTCTGCGTCGGCGTGATAAAGTTTGTTGTTATGTTCTAACCGAGAGTTTTGCTGATTCAACTTGTATTTGCACAGTTTTTTTATTTTGTTCCAGTAAGTTTTACCCTTGTCCCTCTCCACTTCCTTGCATACATCGAGCCACATGTGGGTACGGAATTGATTAATTTGAATATGTATTTGTCTATTTAAATGATTTAAGTCTTTTTTTAAGTCGTTGTGTTCAGTGCGGGAGTATTCTCTATAGCATTGTCTTTTCCTTTTAAGTAAGCTCATAATAAATGACGAAAGTCGTTGTTTGTAGAAGTTTGGTCTAGACTTAGGAGAATGTTTCTTAATAAGATTTGATAGGGATTCTTGGAAGTCGTTAATGCTGTTAGCATTAACGTGAGGAGTGCGGATAATAATATATAATATAATATATATAAAACATAAACATAATAATATATAAAACATAATTATGTAGGATAATATTTCGTTGTTTATTTTGTTTGTGTCGGTTTTCTTAATATCTATATATTCGCGTTGCACTACATTGGGGACTTGATGGTCGAGTAAAAGGGAGAAGGCAAGATGGTCGGAACATAGGTCAGTTGTCAGGTCAATGTCTACTATGTTTGGGGTTATGTTTCCTGTGTGTAGCAAAATATCAGGTGTAGAGTCTTTGTTTTTTGTCATTATAAACGTTGGTTTGGTGCGTCGTTGTATGAAGTTAGAGTTGTTTAGGAAGGTCTGCAGTTGTTTATTTCTTGATTTATTTAGGTTAAAGTCGCCAACGATTATTGAATAATCATATAGGGAAGCTTTCGTAAGGATAGTAGGTTCTATATGGGCGAAAATGGGTGGATGTATACAAGGAATATGTGTAGTTTGTCGTTTTGAAAGGGGATAGTAAAATGTAGGCAGTCATTTAAAGGGTTGTTTAGACAAGGAGGATTGGATTTACCAAGTTTGTATCTGGGGTTTAATTGCACCTCTGGGCATATTAGTCATTTGATTGCCATGTCTTAAGAGGTTATATCCACTTGTAATTTTCAAAAAATCGTTTTTTTTGTTGCATTTTCGGAATGTATATTTAACTGATAATATTCCCTGAAAATTTCAAATCGATCCGACAAATATTTTCCGAGATATACGCATATTCGATATACGAGGTAACGGCTCTCAGACTGTTAGAAAGTAGGCGGCGCACAGACCGGAGTCTCTATTGTACTGCATCACCTGCTCTTTTCTCTCTTTATATTCCTGGTATAATAGACCTTGTGAATGATTCATTTTATACCTGAGGACTAAATCCTGAGTAACCTGAGTAAAATGATAGATAAGTTAACAGTTTATTATGGCTTGGCAATCAGAAGACACTGTGATTCTGTTGAAAACCTGTATAATGGAATATGGGCAACTTATTATCACTATTGTTCAACTGATGAAAATCCTCAACACGAAAGGTGCCCGGTCGAAGATGAGTCATGGTGTTGTTGGCAGCAAGCGCGAGCTTCAGACACGTTATCTTCATATAAACATGATTATCTGTCTTTACCATCTGATGTTGCTGAAGCTATCTTTCCAATTTATACAGACCTCACTAATGAAAAATTATTGGAAAGAAGTGTTGGTGGTTTTACGCAAAACAACAATGAGAGCTACAATCAGTTGATATGGAAAATAACTCCAAAAATCATTCCATGTGGCTCGGAAATTGTGATCTTTAATGAAGACACAACTTCAATTTTATATTATATGCATGCAATGGGACTACCAATTGGGCCCAATGCCCATGCCTATGTCGAGGAAGAGGATGCAGAGCGCGTCGCGATCTCTGCCTTGAGAGCGCATGGGAGTACGCGAGAGGGAAGAATGGCTCGTAGACAGCATCAACTCGAAGTATTAGAAGCTGCTAGTGATACAGAGGGTCCATCTTATGGCCCTGGAATAGATGACAGCATTTAAGTAAAAAAAAAAAACTATCTATGTGTAAACTTCTTCCGAAACTTCTTTCTCAAAACTATGTTTTCCAAGTAGGTGGCCAAGATTTCTAAAAAACGGCTCAACCGATCGCTTTGAAATTTTAACACAAGCTTCTCAGATATACTCCTCAGGTATTAATCGAAGGAATATGATTTCGGATAATTATTTCTATTTTTTTAAACAATTTTACCTGGCAATTTTGGTCGATTTTTTTTACAATGCCGCCATTTTGTCAAAAATAAAAATTTCGATAATTCCTTCGATCTATACCTAGTTTTATCTGTCCGCTAAAAGAATCTTTTTAGTTTTTTGAATTCAGATGAACTATACCGAAGAAATCGTGGCCACCGCCGAACACCTTTTTTGGAAGACCTTCAGGAGATCGTCTGTAGGAGCACACCAAATCAATATTTTTACAAATCACTAGTGCCATTATAAACTTAGATGTTGCCACTAAATGTATCAATACTTTTTGTTTTTGTAAAATAAAATACCTTCTCAAAAAAAATTTATAACAAAACGTCTTTTTTTCGGCCTTCTAAGTGCGTATAACCCCGTATATAATATATTGTATTCTAGTCGCGATATTTAGTCTCTGGTTTAGTTTTTGTCGCAACAAGTAGACAGCAGTCCGTTTGTTTGGAGTCTAGGTAATTGTGTAGGAGCTGTCTCTTGCTGATCAAGCTATTGATGTTAGAATAAATGATGTTCAATTTAGCCATTGATCTGGATAATATTTTGGGTTGTGTCGTCTATAGGTTGCGTTGCAGGTTCCAGTTCTGGATTTTTTTGGTCGAACATGATTATGTACATTCTGTTGCCCGAAAAGAACACTTGAGAGTCTATTTAGAAGTCGTTGATGAAGCTTCTATGTAGCTTTTTGAGCAATTCTTCTCTGTTTAAGTTTTGTTGGATTGTTAACTTCTTTGCTGTAAGTGTATAGTAGATAGTCGTGTCTTGTTAAGGGGGCATAAATCCGTGATTTTTTTGTTATTGTTTCCGGCAAATCAGCTGATTTTTTGTTAGTGCTGCGGATTGTAGCATTAGGAATACCTTCAATTGGGGTTTTAGGGCGCATGGGCAATTTGGGCCAGTATGTCGCGTGTTCAGTTGATCCACATGTTGCGCATTTGTTGGGCAGAGGTGAAGTGCGTGTATTCGTGTCGTGTGGGCCTCATCTTGGAGTTTGAAGCTTGCAGTTCTCTGTGGCGTGTTCAAATGTGAGACATTTGGCACAAGGACGAGGCATTGATGGTGGCGGGGTGCTAGGCGATATGGGGAAGTGTCTATTCATGTAGAATAGATCTACGCATGCCAAAAGAGCCTCAAAAGACGATATGTCGCTGGTGATAATTCTTATTAATCGAGTCGGATTATTTGTGGCCCTTGAGATTATGCGCTTGCAATAACGGAATACATATTTTTGCTTCGCGAGGTGTTGTGCAATATCTTCATCTTTTAAATCATAGTCCACTTTTTCGATAACTGCTGAGTATGACTCTTTGCGTGGGTGCAGTACATGGGTTTGTTGAGTTTGTGCTAGCAGATAAAAGTTATTTGACCCAAATTTATTTGACAAAGTTATTTGACCTAATATAATTATTACTTTGACCTCAGTTAATTTTTGTATGTGTGTTTCTTGATTGATGTCGGATTTTATTTTTAATCCGGTTCGGGTTTTGATTATTATATCTATATTGTTTGGCCGTTGTAACGACCAAATATGGCAAAATTGGATGCGTTGGTGGTGTTGAAGTGAAAGTTGAATTTATACGTTTTAATGTGTCTTCTAGTTGTTGTGAGACCTGCACTTGAAGTGCAGGGTGTTGCTGTGTTTGACGTGCATGGTGCCGTTGATAAGAGTCCATTTGGGTTTGCTTGTGTTGTTGGCAGGGTTGTTTTGCTTGCTGGGATTGCACCCGAGTTTTTTTTTTGGTCGCCCTCTTTTTCTTTTTCTTTGCCTCCAGTCTGCATCATCGTCAGCATCAGAGGTATTGGACACGACTGAAGTCCCGGCTATCATGCCGAGAAATTGTTTGTAGGAATATCATGGTAGAGTTATATAAAAATTTAATTTTTTTTGAAAGTTTTGAATTAATTTATAGTTTAAAAAAACTGGTACCCAGATAAAACTAATCTATATCGGTTTGAGAGCAGGTAAAAATACGTCTTGACTCGGCGAATAGTCAAGCCCGACTGATATTCTAATATTAATCAACTATTTCAAATTTATTATTGACCCAACAATTTGTAAAGTTAATTTCTCAATTTTGAACTCATTTTTAAATTTTAATTGAATTCAAAGTTTAGAATTTTAAAGTCAATTATTTGAATTTATTTTTTTAAATTTGAATTAAAATATAATCCAAATGATCCAATATGATGATCCAAATTCTTCCAAGCACGACACAATTTTATTTAAAACTAATTCCATATTTTTCTTATAAATAATTTAAAGTTATTAATAAGTGAGCTCACTTATTAATAACTTAAAATTAATTATAAGGAAAATATGGAAATTGCTTCGTTTAGGTCAGCAAACTATAAGACCAATATTTGCAAAATTTATTTCCTTATTTTCTATTTAAGTTTATTTAAAAAGTAGAGTGAAAAAATCTTTCAAGCATGTTACAATTAATTAATTATATATAAAATTAAAACACTTTATATAAACTTAAATATATTTATTTATAAAAACTGAGTCAATTTAGAAAACTATATTTGCATTTCTAAATCTCATAAAATCAATTATTTCTGCTTAAATCCCTTTTTTTTTGGTTAAATCAAATTACTTTGGTTTGATTAGGATGAGGAATTTCATGTATACATCAAATTCCCGTCTACGACGAATTCCCTGTGAACCCATCTTAAATAAATGTCCGCTCCGAATTCGCAAAACTAACATCGTTAATCCCGTTTGAAAATCGCTACTAGATTCCATGACAAATTTGCATAATTCAAGTGAGAAGAGAAAAAGTTTGCAATATTCGATTGTCGCTGTGAAATTGAAACGAGGGGAGCATTCAGGCTTGAAATTATAACATGATTTAAAAGCGGTGCTAAAGCCACAATTTTACGGCTGTTTGTCTTTTTTCTGCACACGTAAGACGTAATTGACGCCATTTCACGAAAACAATTTGTGCGACTTGTGCTGGCCAAACTTTCTTATTCAAATTATTCAATTAAATTTACAAATAATTTCAACAATTATACAAATAATTAAGTCACAAAAATAATTAACATTTTGACTGGACCAAACCAGATTAAACTTTATGCTACAAATAAAACCAAACCTATTGCTTATATAATTACTTATATGCATTTATCAATTTATATAAATTTAAAAAAGAACATTGAGCTTTTATGTAAATTAACTCTTAGAGTTTTCATGCAAATTATTTCTACTTTCCATAAATCAAAATTATTGTAATCCGCATTTTGTACATTGGCACAACATTGTCATTTTCCTTTACTTTAAATCATATAATTTACAATTTCTCTAAATTCTTACTCGTAGTTCCAAGAAACGGTTTTTATTTAAAAATCGATTTCTTTGTATAATCATTATTATTACACATGTGCAAAAACAGAATTATTAAATCGAGCATTACGATTTGAATATCTTGTGAGAGAATGTCGGTGGAACTAAAGAAATAGGAAACAGCGACAGTAGTGAAAGTACCGATAGCCTATAAAAGAAAAAAAACTTGATTGGCACGGCACGCCTTGCCTTTTAAGACTTAGTTTTTGCCTTGTTACCAACGCCGTGATTACGAATTTTCTCGATAAATTTCGTACTCGAATACTTCTGTTCTTATTTAGGGAATGTAGTAGAAATCGCTTAAAAAAGTAAACAGACGGGCAACATTTCTATTATGCTAATTCTAGGTTTAAAAATAAATTGACGCTCTTTAGTTACGTACAACCCAGTTATTAAAAAGAAGATTATACTAGATGTATTCATTTTTTTTATTACTCAGTTTATAGATCACTCAACATTTATTCTATTTTGGTGCTTCCAACTAAATTTCTTATCTAACTACAGTATAATCTTGATAATCCGGCGGTTGGTTAATCCGGTGCTCTGGGAAAACTCGTATATTTTCTTTACGCTGCCCCCGCGCCGTATATAAAGCTCCTGCACAGAAGAAATAAAGTCAAAACAACACCATCCAGTGTTCTTGCCACAAGGTCTGGCCAACACACCCTGCTTTTAATGCTGAAAACTTGATTGACAATTCTGACCAAGCTAACTCCGCTCTACAATTATCTTACTATCTGTTCTAACATTGTAGATATTTCTTTGTACGTACACGTTTACTTATATAGATACATATTTTATTATTTCTGAAATACAATTCAACATAAATATGTAACTGTTACTGTTTTCTTTTAATCCTGATAATCCGGATTTTTTTATAATCCGGCGGTTGTCTGTTCCCATATGTGTCGGATTATCAAGATTAAACTGTATATCTATAAATTATCCAACACAATTATAGTGTGATATTTTGTTGCTGCTTGTTTGAAACAAGTTTATGATGTTACTGAAACATGAAGAGCCGTGTTGTTGTTCATTGTCGTAACAAATATGAATATTTTTATGCACACACAAGTTGTTGCAAATCTAATTAAAACTGCGACGGCTTTTCCAAAATAGGGTATTCACTTTCATAGAGAGCCGAAAATGATTTTGGCAGTACTTACGATTAGTGCTGTAGTCGTAAAAGTAGCAGAAGATATTCTGTAGGATGAATATAAAGTAAATGAGAGAGTATACGCACTAATGGATCAGGAGAACCTCACTTGTATCGGTTAACGCTAGGGCGTACCCCGGAAGCGACGCGCGTCGGACTCGCCCGACCGCCGTGCTAAATAGACGAGGGCTGCTAGGCTTAAGCACGCTAGCATAGTGTAAAGAAGTGTTACTATGTATTGCTACGGTGAACATCGGAACTCTAACGGGAAGTAGCCGCGAACTAGCTAATATGCTCAAAAGAGGAAAAGTGGTCATCGCCTGTATACAGGAAACTCGATGGAGATGACAAAAATTCCGTGAAATAGAAGATGGATATAAGCTCATCTACCATGGAACAACTACTCGAAATGGGGTTGTTATTGTAGTTTGTGAACCTAAGAGATGAAGTAGCCGGTAAATCGCCATTCAGTCCGCCTAATGAACGTTGTCATAGATAATTCATCATGGCGGCTACACATTATTAGTGCCTATGCACCACAAACTGGCTGTGATGAGAGTGGGAAAGAAAAGTTTTGGCAAGAACTCCAAGATCTTGACTTGTTGTGCCCAGAGGAAGACTTTTTACTCATATGTGGCGATTTAAATGGACATGTTGGTCAAAATAAGGATAGTAACAGTTGTCACGGTGGAAATGGCTACGGTAGAAGGAATGAGGACGGATGGCAAATCCTAGACTTTGCGGAAGCAAACAACCTCATCATAGGCAACACCTTCTTTAAGAAGCGCAATAGTCATCTCATGCACACTAGTCAAGCGCACTAGTCAACGTACACTAGCGGTGACTATAAAAGCCAGATTAACTTCATACTGTTCGTCTTCTGGCACCATGACCGTTCAACCATCGTTGGTTATCATGTTGGCTACCATGTTGACGATTTTTGTTTTGTTGACAGCGGCCCGGAAAAGCTGAACCGTAGACTTCCCATACCACTGCCTCAAGTTCTTTAACCACGATGTTCTCCTTCTTCCTGGGCCCCGCTTGCCTGGTATTTTTCCCTCTATAATAAGGTGTAGCACGGCGTTACGGCGTTGCAACTTCCAATCAGTCTCAGATGTGAAGGTTATACCTTCAGACTGTGTTGCCCCACAACTCAAACTACTCACTGCCGAGCTGAAGATCAGCAAACGCAGGATAGGTGGATATACAAGCGGCCAGAGAAAAATAAAAGTGGTGAAAACCAAGACCAAAAATCAGCATCGGTTAGCAGTATCACATTTCCTCCAGTGGACTCCAAAAATATTGACACCTTCTTCTTTTTTTAGTGCCGTGCAGATTCCTGCGTAAGCGTTCATCTTTTTCTTATCATACGTTTCTATTAATTGCAGCATTCTGTAGTGTTTGGAGATCCTTTATCCCCGCCCATTGACGGATAGTTCTCAGCCAATATTGACACCACATGGACCAATTTCTGTAAGTCAGAGATTGTTGTTCTATCAGAAATATTGGGTACAACAAAACCTGGAAGTCGCCATGTTGACAAGCAGACATGGCTGTGGACAGCTCACAGCGCACTAGTCATCTCATAACGTACACTAGCGGTGACTATAGCAGCCAGACAGACTTCATACTGTTACCGCGTTGCAACTTCCGATAAGTCTCAGATGTAAAGGTTATACCTTCAGACTGTGTTGCCCCCACGACACAAACTACTCACTACTGACCTGAGGATCAGTAAAACGCAGGATAGGTGGATATACAAGCGGCCAGAGAAAAATTAAGTCTCCCATTGAGTTTCCTTCAATATTGAGGTATGGCTCTGATATTACAATCGTTATCGTGGTGTGTGCTCTGTCCTCGCCAGAGCCTTCCAAGCGCCATTACACCTACATCTGAAGGCTCCCATTCTTGCCTCACCCATGATGAAGATATCTAGGGGAGGCAGGCCTGTCATAACTTCCAAAGCTGCAGTTGGTGCGGTTCTTAACGTTCCCGTAATTGCCAAGCATGTCAGACTTTGAACATTTGATAGTTCCTTTATGGCCTGTTTTTGCTTCCACCATACCGTGGAACCATATGTTAGAATGGTTCTAACTACCGTAGTATACATACAGTCATTATACCATGCTGGGTTTTAGCCACATGATTTGCCAAGTATTCTTCTAGTCATCATTAGAGAAGAGAGAGAGAATGGAGAAGGGCTAAGGTGGTATTTATACCGAATGTGGGAAAGAAAGACACCACTCAACCGAAGTCATTTAGACCCATTAGTCTAACATCTTTTATGTTAAAGACAATGGAGAAGGTGATTGATAATTACCTTAGGACTATGGTGCTGGTAGGTACACCACTACACAAGAGTCAGCATGCTTACAGAGCAGGGAAATCCACAGAAACCGCCCTGTATCAGCTGACAAATGAAATAGAAGCAGCACTAGAGACAAAGGAAGTAGCGATATGTGCCTTCTTGGATATAGAGGGAGCTTTTGACAACACCTCACACGAGGCTGTCAAGACGGCCCTCGAGAGAAGGAGTATCGACAGCACTATCTCAAAGTGGATGGGAGAAATGCTGAGAACTAGAGTGGCGGAGACACAAGTGGGAAGAGATACCATTAAGATCTCCACAACTCGAGGGTACCCACAGGGAGGTGTACTATCACCGCTAATGTGGAGCCTGGTAGTTGATGAACTACTGGTTAGGCTAAACAACCTAGACATTAAATGTCAAGGTTACGCCGATGACATAGTCATAATGGCCCGAGGAAAATTTGAGGGAACGCTCTGTGAAATTGTTCAGAGAGGCCTCAAAGTAACTAGTAGATGGTGTCAAACAGTGGGATTGAGACTCAACCCGAGCAAAACCACGGTGATACCATTTACTAGAAGGAGAAAACTAAACTGCCTGCATCCCATACTTATAGATGGGCAGGCAGTAGAATACCAACAGGAAATAAGGTATCTGGGTATCACACTAGATAGCAAACTCCTATGGAATAGACACGCTGAGGCAGTAAAGCCAAACGCGCCCTAATGGTGTGCAGAAATCTGGCAGGAAAAACGTGGGGTTGTAACCCCACTATCCTGCGATGGATGCACACCATGATAGTGAGACCTGCAATCACTTATGGGGCGGTTGCGTGGGGAAGTAGAATCAAGCTGGCCTCTATGAGGAAACAGCTTGAGAAGATTCAAAGACTGGCGTGTGTCTGCATCACGGGAGCGATGGGGTCGTGTCCGACAGCAGCATTGGAGCTGCTGCTGGATCTGACTCGGCTGCACCTTGTGGTGGAGAGCGCCGCCAGATCGGCGATCGTAAGGTTCAGCAAGGAAGGAATGGGCAGAGGTAAAATAATCGGGAGCAGAGACCGAAACAGCCTCGCTGCCAAGATCCCCTGGCTGGAAATACCAAAGGACGAAATGGTATGCAAATACCACTTCGAGAAAAACTACACAGCAATGTGTAGTAGTAAAGCCGATTGGAGCGACGAATCCTCAGCATACCACATAGAGCGAAATGCCATCAAGTGGTATACAGATGGTTCGAAGACATAGGAAGGCACTGGTGCAGGGGTGTTTGGACCTCGTACAAGATACTCCGAATCCATGGGAACATCCCCAAGTATCTTCCAAGCAGAGGTACACGCAATCAAAAGATGTGCACAGTTTAACCTCGACAGGAATTACCGCAAAAAACGAATTGCTATCCTGTCAGATAGCCAAGCAGCCATCAAGGCCATTAGCTCATACACCATCAGATCCAAACTGGTATGGGACTGTGTGGGGAAGCTGAACAAGCTTGGCAGGGATAATGAAGTAACGCTATACTGGGTACCAGGACACACTGGTATAGACGGAAACGAAGAAGCCGATCACCTAGCAAGCAAGGGATCCAGCAGCCCCTTTATAGGTCCGGAACCCTTTTGCGGTATGAGCGTGAACACCATCCGCCAAAGTTTAGATGAAGAAATAAGAGGAAAATGGATGAAAACCTGGGAAGAACTTCCAGGGCTCAGGCAATCCAAAGTGATGCTGGGATCTTTTAACCAGAAGAGAACGGGAGCTTGCCTGAAACTAAGCAGGAACAAGCTCAGAATTCTGACAGGAGCCCTGACGGGACACTGCAGACTTAGGAAACATCTCAAGGCCCTAGGCCTAGAGGAGGATGATGGATGCAGATTCTGTGGCTCAGCAGAGGAAACCCCCATACATCTGTTCAAAGACTGCGGAGCATTACTCCGCAAGAGACAGATGTACCTTGGGGCTCACTGCTTGAACACAGAGGAGCTGCAGGCCTTGAATCCCACCCAGATCCTGAGATTACTAAAGGAGTCAGGATTAGAGGAGGCGCTCTAAATGGGTAAGTACACCAACACTTGGAGGAGGAGGGTTGGGTACAATAGATCTATAAAGGTCGCAGTACAAGTCGTCAACACCATATCTACAATCTACAATCTATGGCCTGTTTTTGCTTCCACCATACAGTGGAACCATATGTTAGAATGGGTCTAACTACCGTAGTATACATACAGTAAGTATACCATGCTGGGTTTTGCCAAGTATTCTTCTAGTCATCATTAATGCCATCTTACACTTGTTGGTGCCTTTCTTAAGGTGTTGATTCCAAGTCCGTTTAGTATCCAGGATTATATCTAAATACTTGATTTCCTTACCCTTAGATGCTCATTGTAGAAAATTGGTAGCCGTAGCCCCTCAATTTTTTTCATTTTTGTGAATGGTACTAGACTGGAGTTTTGGGGATTTACTCGGAGGTCTACCTCCCTGCACTATCTTTCTACCTCGTTCAGCGTTTTTTGCATGAGCTCTGCAATTACATTAGAAAATTTCCCTCTGATGAGAATGACTATGTCATCCGCATATGCTTGGATATAAAATCCTTCGTTGTTTAGTGACACAAGCACACTGTTGACAACCATATTCCACAGGAGTGGAGATAGTACACAACCCTGCGGGCACCCATTTACAACAGACACTTTCATTGCGTCACCTGCCACTGTAGTTCCAACATTTCTACCCTGCAGCATGGATCTTATCTATCTAATTGATGTGATATTTGCACCATGACTGAGGGTTGCATTGACTATCGAATGAGGTGTTATCAAACGCTTCTTCAATATCAAGGAAGGCCCCAAGTGCCAGTTCCTTGGTTTCAAATGCGTTTTCTATTCGTACCACTAATTGCTGAAGATCAGATTCGTAGGATTTTCCTGGTTGATAAGCATGCTAATTAGCGTGTCTAAACGACAGGTCTCCCTTAGGTTAAGTTAGGGTAGGTTAGGTTTTAAGTTAAGTAGTAAGTTAGGTTTTTTAGGGTGCCCGCATAAAACCTAACCTAACCTAAAGGAGACACGCTAATCCCCAATCAACCAGGAAAATCGTACGAATCTGCTCTTCGCCAATTAGTAGTACGAATAGAAAACACAGAATGCTGATAAAGCGTGTCTAAAAGACAGGTCTCCCTTATCTGCTTTTCAGCCAGTTTCTCTAACGTTTTTTCAGTATGAAAGAGTTTAGGCTTATTGGTCTATACGATTTGGCCTGGGTGTAGTCTAGGCGCCCGGATTTTTGTATAAATACCACTTTTACTTGCCAGCTGCAGAAGCTTTATTAGTATAGTATTGGCATCAACGGCTATTTAGTATTGGCATCAACGTTTTTTTCCCTGCCACAACATAGCTGGAAAGACACCGTCTAGGCCAGCTGCTCTGTATGGGCCAAAAGTACTTAGGGCCCATTCAATCCTTTCATATGTGATTACCTCTTTGGACACCAGCCAGTCACATCTCGTCCCTCGTTTAGGAGGGCGTACAGTGTGACAATCAGATTTTTAAATTGTAGGTTCGCTCACATGAGAGCCTGGAAAGTGGGCTTGGAATAGAATTTTCATAGGCTCTTTTATCTGCTTAACATTCACAATCACAATCACAATTATAAACTTAAAAAACTTTGGTTCCCCATTTCATCCCCTTAGAAACGAAATTTACAAAAATCCTTCCGGCTTATGACATACGCAATGAATGCTTATGTCATAAAACAACGTTCCTCCTAATTTTGATGTGTGTAGGTTAAATGGTTAGTTGACTCAGTCAGGACACTTACTTAATCTTAATTAGTCGATTATTTATTTTTTAATACTCATGCACAATATTACAATCTTTGTGCACGTTTTTTAGTGCGACAAATTGTCAATATTAGTTGTATTTTACATAACTTGAATAACGCACGCAAAAATTCAATATCGCTAGGTTACATTAAAATATACAAATAATTGAAAATAAAATGAATACAATCAAGTGCTCGGTATTAAAAAAGTGACGTGAAGTGTCAAATTTTTTTTTCATAACAAAGTAAAATTAAAGAAAACGTTTTAAAGTGACTGTTAATTCTATGGTGATACCGGAGACTGAGGAGGGTTCTTATGACGAATCCACACCACCGGAGACAATTGAAAAAGCAAATTCTTCATTTTTGGTTCCATTTTTTTAATGACACCTGAATCCCAAACTTGTAAGTTACATCCTCGCTTGAGTGATAAAAAATATTGTTTGTAGCACTGGCGAAATTGTTAATTTTCGTCTCGAGCGATTGCGCGCCCTCACTTCGATCGTGCGCACAACTTCGCTCTCGACTCATATTGACAACTTTTCGCCCTAGTTACAAAATCTACTAATTTGATATTAGAAGAGACATGTATATCCAATAAAATGAGTTTAGATATGAAATGGATTGCATTATATGGTTACAGAAAACGACTAGATTGTTATAGACTGTTAACTATGTAAAAAATCTATACACCTTTAACATTTTGATTGCGGTTTCTGTTAAGCATAAAGGAAATAAAAATAAAATCTTGTGAAACGGTATTTGTTGTGCACGAATGTATCATAGTCGAGGTGTCCATTCAAGCTGGAACGGTCAGAGAAACCTTCTTTAAACCCCGGCGGCAGGCGACGAACCCAGCACTTGCAAGAAGTCTTTCGCGGCGTGCAGTCGCGCAGCACCTTGAAACCGCGTGCCGTGAAAGTGATAGTCGTTATCGTTTTTTTGTTATTGTAAGTAAACTGGTTCGGTAAAAGCAGCCCCCAGGGCGCCGAAAAGTTTTCACATTTGTTTCTGGTCTCGAGTGAGTTTCAGTGATTCCAGTGTGTGGTGCGAGAAGAAATTGATTGCAAATTACTCGTTATTTTATTTTGGGATTTATACCAGGCGGGTATTAATCGAATTGAAGCTAATTGCTGCTGGTAATTGGGGCTTTGATGTGATTGACGTCCTCGGGGGGTTTGTTGAGTATCACTTCGAATCGGGAAAGCGTTGGTAAAAAATCCATTTGAAATGGAGCCACAAAATTATTTCTCTCACAAAATAAAATTGACATTTAATATTAATTCATATATTATTTTTATAAATTCATGACACGTATGTTTTAGCGCGTAATAAATTTATAAATCAGGACTAATTAATTTATACAATTGTAACTGCATAAACTTTATGATATGATATCAAATATATATGCTATATACAGAAATCGAAATAAAAAGTTTTAAATGTAAATGATGAAACAGGTGATGCTGGGTATGTGATTTAGAATCCGTGTTAAACAAACAGAGAAATATGGAAACATATGTTGAAAGTGGTTTGATTAAACAAACCTGAACATTTTATGCAATTAATATTAAAATGAATTCAATATCTTATACAAATTGCGAATATTAAATAACAGTTATATCTTTAGAAATATAAAGATATATTTTAACATAGAATAGGTAGAAATTAGTACGTATTTATAGTTAGAGCTAATTATGAATTGATAACTAAGAGGATATTTATGTATGTTTAGATAGCCAGTTACCATAGATAGTTTGGAATACATAATCAGGTTTCCATATTTATTTACTCATTTCTCCATTTATCTACTCTAAGTTGTTTAGTTATCTATAATCTATCTAGTTATCTAGTTAGGTAAATGTTAGGAATACATTACTCGGTGGACATTCTCCTTATCTATATAAGTCTAAGTCTAACTAAATATGCGTGTCTACAATGTTTTTTGTCTAAGATAGACAAAAATAACTGAGTACATATTTATCTACTCTAACTTCTCTAGTTATCTATAATCTATCCAGTTTTCTAGTTATTATAAAAAGTTGCGATAATATAACCCGGTGGATATTCTCCTTATCTATTTAAGTCTAAATCAGGCCTGGGCAAATAGCAGTCCGCGGGCCACATGCGGCCCGCGTCGACGTTATATGCGGCTCGCGAAGCAATTTATAAACAACTTTAATTGGAAGTTACTTGCTTATTGTGTTTACCACGCTTGATGTTTACTTTATTATCTACCTGCCACTATTTTATAGACACTGCACATTTACAATATTAACAATATTGTTCTGTCTAGACGATTACAGTCGAACTTCCCTAAGTCGAAGTACCAAAGTTGACGAAAAAAATTGGAGTTATAGAAAATTCGAGTTAGAGAAATACATAACTACAAAGCTTCATAATTACTTCACTTTACACAATTTATTCAAAGTAAATGTGTACATATGTAGGTATTTATACACAAAAAACAAAAAAGAAATATACATTATTAATATAATGTTATATAATTATAATCAATTAAAAATAATTATAATTAACATATTATTTTTTAAAAAAGTCAATAAAATTTATTTGTTTTCCATTAAAAACTTCTCTATCTACAAAGTTCTCCAAAGTAGATAATGCGCGGTACACTTCGTCTGGAACAGCGTTTCTCAACCTTTATTGGCCCACGGACCAGTAAAATTTAAAAAAAAGATTCGCGGACCAGTGATATTTCTTTGACAATTTTACTATGTATTAAAGAACTACTACACAAAGGTGAATTAAAGTCATTTAACACAAAATATCGCGAAATAACACGTAGCATGAGTAACTTTGATGAAATTTATGACAGTATGTGTGCCAAAATTAAAACCAAATGTAGCGAGTTTCAGGAGAAAGATTCGGGTTGGTCACTAAGGGAGATTTCCCATTTAGAAATTAATATCAATAAATATAAACCAATACGTGGGTCGTCATTTATTGAACTGCCAAAAGAGATTAGGGAACGGAAAGCTTGTATCAATGTTCAGAATGTAGACGAATTTTGTTTCTTATGGAGCATTGTATCCGCATTACACCCCACGAATGTGAGTTCTGATCGCCCGGCATCATATCCCTACTTTTCTTCAATTTTAAAATATGACAGATTAGAGTTTCCGCTTAGAATCAAAGACATTCCTAAATTTGAACAGATGAATAATATTAGTATTAACGTTTATAGCTTGAAGTTTAATTTTAAATCTAAACAACATGACGTAGTAGCACCAATTTACCATACTAATGCGACTAGGGAAAGACATGTAAATTTATTATATTTGGAAGAAGGGGTTAAAGGTCATTATGTTTATATTAAAAATATTTCACGGCTTGTAAGAAGTCGAATCTCGGAAGATTGTAGAAAAAAATATTTATGTGACGGCTGTTTAACCTTTTTTTCAAATGAATTCGCATTTAATCAACATAAATTGAATGACTGCAGCAAAATTTACACTATTATGCCGACGGAAGACCTTGTAAAATATAAGAGAGGTGATATGATGCCGGGGAATATATTAAAATTTCAAAATTTCGATAGAAAAATGCCTATACCCTTTGTTGTATACGCAGATTTTGAATCAATTTTAAAACCTGTTGATACATGCTCGCCGAACCCTGACAATAGCTATACTAATCAGACACATATCCATGTACCATACAGTTTCGCCTATAATATAAAATGTTCATTCGATGACTCATTGAGTAAATTTTTCACTTATTCCGGGGAAGATTGCCCGAAATTGTTTTGTCAGAACCTCTGAACCTCAGTCAGAACCTCATGCATATGTTAAGGAATTATACAGGGAACATTTAAGCATTATACTTCCGATGATTAAATTAACTGCAGATGAGCAAAATTCCTACGATACGGCCACTTCTTGTCACATATGTAATTAATTATTACAAGTAAGAGACAAAGTCTATCATTTAGTCAAGTCGATCACTATCATTTAACGGGTAAATTTCGGGGAGCCGCCCACTCAAATTGTAATTTGAATTATAAAATACCTAAAATGATCCCGGTATTTTTCCATAACATGTCGAATTATGATGTGCATTTATTTATTAAAGAATTTGGAGCGGACGAGGAAAAAATTGATATCATCCCCCAAAATAAGGAAAAATATATATCCATCGCCAAAAATCTACCTGTTGGTAGAACTACTTATTATCATTTACTTACAATAATATTTAAATGTAAAGATATGTAATTATTTTTCTTTTTTTTTCTTCAGTGCCGTACTAATCATAAATTACATAGAATTAAAATTAGTTTAAGATATTTGTATTTCGTAATTTTATAAATTAAAATTTAGTTTTTATAAGTAATTTTTTTCGCGGATAGAAAAAATTGTCTGCGGACCAGTAAAATTTCTCCGCGGACCACTGGTGGTCCGCCGGACCAGCGGTTGAGAATAGCTGGTCTGGAAGATTGTCCTTAGAACACAGATATTCGCTACACTTATTTAAATAATTATGCATTTCTTTGTTCGTGGGTAGAATTGGCACTGTTTCCTTGCTAGATAAGACATATTCATCTTCGCGTTTTGTAATCTTGTTATCCATATCTTCATCTACAGATAAATAATCATTAATAGAGGTCATATTATCATATTATCCACGTTATGCTGATTATATGTGTCATACGCGGACTTCAATTCTTACAGAAGAAGCACTGACAGAGAGACAGAAGAGTGATATCATCTTCTTCTCTCCAGTTTGTTTCGCCTTGTTTTTCAAAGCCAGCCTCTCTAAAAAAATATTTTATGGTTGCTTTGCTGAATATCGATGTCCCACGCTTGTGTCTTCAGACAAAATTCAGACTCTCAGCAAAAAAAATAGCCTTTTCTCTAATAAGTGGTCTAGGCATAGCCACATTTTTATCCCGCGCAATTTTAAACCATTCCAAAGTAGCTTTGTTTTTGTCTTCGAAGGTACACTTTTTCAAACGTTTGAAATCAAAAGTTGCACCATTTTCGGCTTTTTTCAAAATTTCTTCGCGGTTTATTACAATTGAAAAAAGTGTACTTGAAGGATTCGCAAAGTCTTCAGCAATGACCTTGTAAAACCTTTGTCAACTTATCAAGCTCACTTTGTTCTCGGGCCACTCATATTTGCAATTGTAAATGCGGATAACTGAGGTAAGAAGAAAGAATGAAATTAAACTCTAAAATTTCATTAATATATAGCACCTTTACTATAACAGGATACGGTTTATGATCAGCAATATCCGACACCATAAATTTTGGAAAGTACGCAACGGTTAAAAAATTGGAGATATAGATATTATTTTCTATGTAAAATTTTTCCATTGTACAAATTTTTACTACTAGTTATGGAAAAATACGAGTTAAGGAAAATTCGAGTTATAGAAGTTAATTTATATGTAAAATGCTATCTAAACGTATGAATTTCTAAAAAAGTTCGAGTTATAGAAAAATTTTAGTTATAGAAGTTCGAGTTATGGAAGTTCGACTGCATATGGTATATGCAACGGTCGTGGTAAACAAATAAGTAAATAACTATTAAAATAGAAAAAAAATGAATGCGGCCCGCGGTCATATTTTCTTACCCATTGTGGTGCGACAGCCAAAAAATTTGCCCACCCCTGGTCTAAATAAATCACTTATTGTTAGACAAGAATAAGTGCGTAGATAACCAGTAAGAGATAGTGGATTATTTAAACATGTAGCTAAATATAGATTACTGGTGAAGTATAGATAAATAGTAGAAAGCAGTATAAAACGAATCATTTATGTAATTATCTATTGTCTAATGATCTATATAATTCTCACACAATTTTTGCCTTGTTTCTTATTTTTACACAAAATATTCTTTATTTAAAAATTTAAAATGAGATGTCTTGGTTTGAACCAAATTATTAATAGAATTGAAAGTAGGAGATTATCATTACGATATCTTCAAATCTGTCAGTAGCTGGAATTACACGGATATCTTCCGTTACTCTTTGGCACATCCGGCTCAAGATGCGTTGTGTGAGCCGTTTTTTTTTTAAAGGAATCTTCTGTAAATTAATTTGCTAACCACAATCCTTTATGACTTTGCGATACGAATTCCAAACCGGAATCTATTGTTTGTTTATTGATTTACGCTATCTGACAGTTTGCTTCAGATAAGAGTTCCCGTTGGATGAGAAGCCGACGAGATTTCCTTATCTTGGATTCTAAGGTAGTAATTACACAACTTCTAAATTTATTTTCTATACTCTTTCATAATATCTGTTGGCCTTCAGCCCCTGACAAAAATTGGTCTTGACGTACTTTCTTTGACGTAGCGAACGGCTCACAAAATGCTTCTTGAGCGGGGTGTGCCAAAGAGTAACAGAAAATATCCGTGTAATTCCAGCTACTTACAAATTTTAAGATATCGTAATGATAATCTCCTACTTTCAATTCTTTATTATTCAATTTTACCTTATAAAGTCTTGGCCTTATTTTGAATTTATTAAAATTCCTTAGATACGGATCAATAAAACAGTGGTTTATTCACCAATGCAATAAAATTTTTATTTCACAAGTGAAATAAAAGTATCCATGGCAACACATCAAAATAACTCACTTATGGGCTCCGTAAACATAACCCTAAATGTTGACTTCGCAGATGTTCTCTTTTATCGCCAACCACAAAACTTATTATACATTTTTTTGTATAAATTTCTTGATTTCGGCGGGAGTAGTCTTTCCGCAATTGTGTCATCATCTAACAATAATTCTTCAAATGTATCCATTTATGTTTAATAAAACATAAATTAATTAAACACAATACTCACAATACAAAATTTTGACTTAATCAAGAATTTTATAGATGAGAGATAAGTCTCGAAACGCGTCCACTGATGGCTATGCACTTAAGGTATGGGAAAGACATGATCTTAAAAAACAATGTTATTTTTATGGTTTTTATTGAGTGCCACGAAGGTGGACCGAAAGCTATTAAATAACTGACAAATTTCACATGGGATTCGTTTTGGTAGTCCTAAAAAGACTCAGTAATTGTTATAGAGCTCCGGAAAGATTGAATTTATTTATATATTCAGACTTTGTTCAGATTGTTTTAAGTTTGTATGATTAACTATAACGTAGGATGGTATGGTATGGTTTTACCAATTCTATCTTAACAATTTTATTGTAAGTTATGACGTATTCCACAATTTTATTTAAAAAAAAAACACAGAAAGTGATATTTTTCCTTGAGATGACTTGTTAAATCAAAAGCAAAATTGAATAAAAGTTTGGAATACACTCGCGGATAAAAATAATGTTTAACTCGCGAATTTAAATCCTCTCGCGGAGATGCGCTCGACAATTTATCGATCCGCTCGCTAAAGCTAATTTTATCCGCTTGTATAACAAATATTTATTTGATTTTGAATTTTTAACTCACTGTTTTTTTTTCGCTCACCCTTCAACATTTCATATTGAAATTTCACATCATCACATTTCACATCAAACTCTGGTTTGAATTAATTAAAAAAATCATTAATTTTTTCTCTTCTCTTTTTTTTTAATTTAACATTGAAATTCGTCCCTGAAACAGTTATTGATTCTTTATCGGCCGAAATTCGTAATAATCATCCCTCACGCGACTTTTTTCCCCTCCAAAAATAAATGCGATTACACGAGCTCCCAATTTAAAAATACTAAAAGCGTTACAGTTTCACATTTCGCTTACATTTGTAAAATCGAAAGCTCTCAAAAAAGAAAATGAAAAATTCGAACGATATTTGCAATTATTACCTTTGCGGCTCATGTTTTTTATTATTTCACGCAATATTATGCAACGAAATATTATGTAAATGCCTCCAAATGGGGGTTAGCTCGAGGCCGCACTACGGTTTTTTCCCGTGAGCGGTAACCGCTAAAACCGCGAAACCGCTCGAGAAAGATACAGTCATGGGAAAAGACCGCAAGTGAGGCCACTTGTATTAGCTTACCAGAGTCACAAAATCAAGCGATTAAAAACCGCGGCGGTTTAGCAATAGTGCGGTCTAGGCCTTAAGTGGAAGAACGGTGACTACTGAACTTCGCCTCCCTCGAATGATTGTGAAAATAATTGTTTGTAAATATTAGGACTGTTATGACCACCTAGGTATATATTGTAGATTTGCATTTTTTAGATTTTGGTTCACCGATTTTTCGAGAAATAATTTTGACATTCTAGGATATCGCAAGTGAATTTTCGGCATTTCTCATCAAAATCTTCTCTTACTATGAAACATTTTTGCCATTTCTTGTTAAAATCTTCAATTAATGTATCGAATATTTGGCATTTCTTGTCAAAATCTTCTATTAATGTCTAGAATTTTTGGAATTTCTTATCAAAATCTTCTATTAATGTATCGAATATTTGTCATTTCTTGTCAAAATCTTCTATTAATGTCTAAAATTTTTGGAATTTTTTGTCAAAATCTTCTATTAATGTTTGGAATATTTGTCATTTCTTGTCAAAATCTTCTATTAATGTCTTATGTCTAATCTTCTCTTACTATTAATCATTTTTGCCATTTCTTGTCAAGATCTTCTATTAATATCTCGAATTTTTGGCATTACTTGTTAAAATCTTGTATTAATGTCTCGAATATTTGTCATTTCTGTCAAAATATTCTATTAATGTCTCGAATTTCTGGCATTTCTTGTCAAGATCTTCTATTAATGTCTAGAATTTTTGGAATTTCTTGTCAAAATCTTCTACTAATGTCTAGAATTTTAGAAATTTCTTATCAAAATCTTCTATTAATGTTTCGAATATTTGTCATTTCTTGCCAAAATCTTCTATTAATGTCCCGAATTTTTGGCAATTCTTGTTAAAATCTTCTATTAATGTTTCGAATATTTGTCATTTCTTGTCAAAATCTTCTATTAGTGTCTTATGTCTAATCTTCTCTTACTATGAAACATTTTTGCCATTTCTTGTCAAGATCTTCTATTAATATCTCGAATTTTTGGCATTACTTGTTAAAATCTTCTATTAGTGTCTCGAATATTTGTCATTTCTATCAAAATCTTTTATTAATGTCTCGAATTTCTGGCATTTCTTGTCAAGATCTTCTATTAATGTCTAGAATTTTTGGAATTTCTTGTCAAAATCTTCTATTAATGTCTAGAATTTTAGAAATTTCTTATCAAAATCTTCTATTAATGTTTCGAATATTTGTCATTTCTTGCCAAAATCTTCTATTAATGTCCCGAATTTTTGGCATTTCTTGTTAAAATCTTCTATTAATGTTTCGAATATTTGTCATTTCTTGCCAAAGTCTTCTATTCATGTCCCGAATTTTTGGCATTTCTTGTTAAAATCTTCTATTAATGTTTCGAATATTTGTCATTTCTTGTCAAAATCTTCTATTAATGTCTTATGTCTAATCTTCTCTTACTATGAAACATTTTTGCCATTTCTTGTTAAAATCTTCTATTAATGTTTCGAATATTTGTCATTTCTTGTCAAAATCTTCTATTAATGTCTTATGTCTAATCTTCTCTTACTATGAAACATTTTTGCCATTTCTTGTCAAGATCTTCTATTAATATCTCGAATTTTTGGCATTACTTGTTAAAATCTTCTATTAATGTCTCGAATATTTGTCATTTCTGTCAAAATCTTCTATTAATGTCTCGAATTTCTGGCATTTCTTGTCAAGATCTTCTATTAATGTTTAGAATTTTTGGAATTTCTTGTCAAAATCTTCTATTAATGTCTAGAATTTTAGAAATTTCTTATCAAAATCTTCTATTAATGTTTCGAATATTTGTCATTTCTTGCCAAAATCTTCTATTAATGTCCCGAATTTTTGGCATTTCTTGTTCAAATCTTCTATTAATGTCTCGAATATTTGTAATATCTGTCAAAATCTTCAATTAATGTCTTATGTCTAATCTTCTCTTACTATGAAACATTTTTGCCATATCTTGTCAAGATCTTCTATTAATGTCTCGAATTTTTGGCATTTCTTGTTAAAATCTTCTATTAATGTCTCGAATATTTGGCATTTCTTGTCAAAATCTTCTATTAATGTCTCGAATATTTGTAATATCTGTCAAAATCTTCAATTAATGTCTTATGTCTAATCTTCTCTTACTATGAAACATTTTTGCCATATCTTGTCAAGATCTTCTATTAATGTCTCGAATTTTTGGCATTTCTTGTTAAAATCTTCAATTAATGTATCGAATATTTGGCATTTCTTGTCAAAATCTTCTATTAATGTCTAGAATTTTTGGAATTTCTTATCAAAATCTTCTATTAATGTATCGAATATTTGTCATTTCTTGTCAAAATCTTCTATTAATGTCTAAAATTTTTGGAATTTTTTATCAAAATCTTCTATTAATGTTTCGAATATTTGTCATTTCTTGTCAAAATCTTCTATTAATGTCTTATGTCTAATCTTCTCTTACTATTAATCATTTTTGCCATTTCTTGTCAAGATCTTCTATTAATATCTCGAATTTTTGGCATTACTTGTTAAAATCTTGTATTAATGTCTCGAATATTTGTCATTTCTGTCAAAATATTCTATTAATGTCTCGAATTTCTGGCATTTCTTGTCAAGATCTTCTATTAATGTCTAGAATTTTTGGAATTTCTTGTCAAAATCTTCTACTAATGTCTAGAATTTTAGAAATTTCTTATCAAAATCTTCTATTAATGTTTCGAATATTTGTCATTTCTTGCCAAAATCTTCTATTAATGTCCCGAATTTTTGGCAATTCTTGTTAAAATCTTCTATTAATGTTTCGAATATTTGTCATTTCTTGTCAAAATCTTCTATTAGTGTCTTAGGTCTAATCTTCTCTTACTATGAAACATTTTTGCCATTTCTTGTCAAGATCTTCTATTAATATCTCGAATTTTTGGCATTACTTGTTAAAATCTTCTATTAATGTCTCGAATATTTGTCATTTCTGTCAAAATCTTCTATTAATGTCTCGAATTTCTGGCATTTCTTGTCAAGATCTTCTATTAATGTTTAGAATTTTTGGAATTTCTTGTCAAAATCTTCTATTAATGTCTAGAATTTTAGAAATTTCTTATCAAAATCTTCTATTAATGTTTCGAATATTTGTCATTTCTTGCCAAAATCTTCTATTAATGTCCCGAATTTTTGGCATTTCTTGTTCAAATCTTCTATTAATGTCTCGAATATTTGTAATATCTGTCAAAATCTTCAATTAATGTCTTATGTCTAATCTTCTCTTACTATGAAACATTTTTGCCATATCTTGTCAAGATCTTCTATTAATGTCTCGAATTTTTGGCATTTCTTGTTAAAATCTTCTATTAATGTCTCGAATATTTGTAATTTCTGTCAAAATCTTCAATTAATGTCTTATGTCTAATCTTCTCTTACTATGAAACATTTTTGCCATTTCTTGTCAAGATCTTCTATTAATATCTCGAATTTTTGGCATTACTTGTTAAAATCTTCTATTAATGTCTCGAATATTTGTCATTTCTGTCAAAATCTTCAATTAATATCTTATGTCTAATCTTCTCTTACTATGAAACATTTTAGCCATTTCTTGTCAAGATCTTTTATTAATGTCTCGAATTTTTGTCATTTCTTGTTAAAATCTTCTATTAATGTCTCGAATATTTGTCATTTCTGTCAAAATCTTCTATTAATGTCTCGAATTTCTTGCATTTCTTGTCAAGATCTTCTATTAATGTCTAGAATTTTTGGAATTTCTTGTCAAAATCATCTATTAATGTCTACAATTTTTGGAATTTCTTATCAAAATCTTCTATTAATGTTTCGAATATTTGTCATTTTTTTGTCAAAATCTTCTATTAATGTCCCGAATTTTTGCCATATCTTGTCAAGATCTTCTATTAATGTCTCAAATTTTTGGCATTTCTTGTCAAAATCTTCTATTAATGTCTCGAATTTTTAGCATTTCTTGTCAAAATCTTGAATTAATGTCTCCAATATTTGTCATTTCTTGTCCAAATCTTCTATCAATGTATCTAATTTTAGGCATTTCTTGTCAAGATCTATTAACGCCATATATGTTTGGTAATAATAGAAGATTTTGACCAAAAATAAATGGCAAAAATTCGAGACAATAGAAAAGTTTGAAAGGAAATGTCACAATATTATTAAATCATTTATTGTCCACCACACAAAGAAATATACAATCTGATTTACACATTACATACAAATATATAGAAATGGAATTGAATGGAGAACAAAAGGACTTACTCTAGAAATTATCAAGAATTTCTCAATCTTCCGTAAGCCCTTTTTGTCATCTTTAGGTAACCTTACACCGACCTTTCCAACATAGGAAACATATGGAGACGAATATTAACATTCATTTTTCTAAATGCTCACTCTATTTTGGATACTGTATTCTTTGCATTTTAACATAATTCTTATTATGTTCAACGCTCGCTAGACTTAACTACATTGCATTGAATTGAAAA
This sequence comes from Phosphuga atrata, assembly GCA_944588485.1. Classification (NCBI taxonomy): domain Eukaryota; kingdom Metazoa; phylum Arthropoda; class Insecta; order Coleoptera; family Silphidae; genus Phosphuga; species Phosphuga atrata. The sequence continues at coordinate 6,576,907 of OX155893.1, read as the reverse complement.
AAAATTCAATTCAATGTAAGTATGAATTACCACGTAGTAACAGTTGCAACCATCCAATTCATTAACTCCATTGGTTTATTATTCGATTATTAATGATGGACGTTATTTGGACACAAATTTGACTAAGAACTAAAATAATAAAACATGATTTTATAAATTGCAATCTCTTAACAATTTTAATAACGAATGCATTAATTATTTGCAAAATTTAATTAAAATTTCACAATACAAATATAATTAATACACGATAACAATCCCAAAATCTGAATTTAATACGCGACTGATTCATCATGCGTTTTTAATTTAATATTTAAATTATCCCTTTATCATTCCATCCATCATTCATTGATTTTTTTCAAGGGTAAATTCCATACAATGGTCCTCTACCTGTCTTTTTTTTTACTCTAATAAAGAATGTTAATCCTTAAGCTACAAATTTAAATCTCCAGAAAAAGAATAATTTCACAAATGTGTAAAGGAGATCGAATTTGTTGTTGATTTTAGAAATATAAATAGATTTAATTTTATATTTGAAAAATCAACAACAAATTATATGTCCTTTACACACTTGTAAAATTATTCTTGGTATATTTCATATAATAAACCCAGAGTCAAGTCTCGATAAATCGAAATCAACTGTTCCCATTTATAGATGAAATTGAACTCGTTTACTTGAATCCAGCAGTCTATAAATCGAAATATAAACTACAGGCGGAGAAAGGTTTAGAAGCAGTAAGGCGCAAACTGCATTTCGAGTACTCCGAGTTCTCGAGCAGTAAAACATTGCACAAACTGTATTTCATTTCACTTGCTCGCTGAACTGACAGTTGACAAATGTCAAATGGCAAATTTGACGTATGTCTGCTTAGAGAACGTCACGCCGCGAGCCCGAGCAGTTAAACATTGCACAAACTGCTTTTCATTTCACTTGCTCGCTGAACTGACGGTTGAGACCTGTCAAATGTCGAATTTGACGTATGTCTGGAGGAGATTGTCATAGGTCACGAACCTCAGAGAGGTCGATACACAATGTTTATTTTAGAAAATATCGCTCTTTTTTGAAAACTCTTTTGGGATTTGTTTCAAATTTTTTGGAGATGTTGGTAGAGCTGTTTCGGAATATTTGGCAAATTTTCCCAATATTTTAATATTTATTTCAGCAAATATGCAGGTTTTTTTAAATTCCACCTTGAAAATCGAATTTGTAAACATTGATATTTTCAAACATAATTTTCTCAAAAACTAATTTGGTAATTTATTTCAAATTTTGTGGAGATTGTCAGCTGTTTCTGAACATTTAGCAAATTTTAATGTTTATTTTAAAAAATATTGCTCTTTTTGAAAACTCCTCCTTGACAATCAAAGTTGTAAACATTGACATCTTCAAACTTAATTTTCTCAAAAACTAATTTATTAGTTTCGGGATTTGTTTCAACTTTTGGTAGGGATGTTAGTAGAACTGTTTAGGAATTACAATATTCACGTTACTTCTATCTAGGTCTGATCTAACTGATAGATCTTCATGCTAATGATTAATTTAAATCATTGAATAAAAATGAAAAGTTAGTTGATTTTACTCTTTGTTATCATAGAGTGATTTCGATAAACTAAAGGATATGTTAGAAGAATGATATCATGTTTTGGGAATACATACTTTTGCGAACAACATTCTCGAAAATTAATTCTGAAAAATTAAAAATTCGATCTCGTTTAACAGACCAACATTATACGATTAAAAACATCAAACTAAAAAATATTTCAAACTAAGAAATCAACTAAGAAGAAGAACTAGGAAAATTAAAGAAGAAATCAAGAAAGAAATATTAAACTAAATATTCCAAAAATCAGTAATACCAAAGAGTGGGGTAAGCGTCTACTTAAATTTTAAAATTAAAATTAATTTAATTAAATTATTAAAAATTAAATTATTTAATTAAAAAATTTAAAATAGAAATATTTACATTGTATCTATGATCAAATAATTTGAACTTATTAGAGTCTGAACACAGCCTGAATATATAAATAAATTCAACCTTTCCGCAGCTTTATAATATTATAGATTATATAAGTCTTTTTAGGACTACAAAACAAATCTCACGTGAGATTTTTAAGTTATTTACTAGCTCCCAGTACACTTTCATGCCACTAAATCTGCTAAGTTCATGTCTCTCTCACGAAATGTCAAAATTAAAATCTAGCCTCCAGTCATTCACTAGGTTTTCAAGTAAGTGTTTCTCAAGTTATAATTGATAACAACAAAGCTGCACTGATGAAATAAATCTAGAAACGCGTCTGTACATGGCTATTCACTTAAGTTAATAGAAAGACATGATCTTAAAAACAATGTTATTTTTCTAGTTCGTGTTTAGTGCCATGAAAGTGGACTGGGAGCAAGTAAATAACGTACAAATCTCACATGAGATTTGTTTTGTAGTCTTAAAAAGACTTAATAATATTATAGACCTACGGAAAGGTTGAATATATTTATACATTCAGGCTGTGTTCCGACTTTATTAATATTATATGATTATCTATAATGTGGTATGGTTTTACTACTTTAGTAAATAATTTGAAATACATCTGGCCCCCCGCTTATTTAAATTATTTGGATGTGACCGGCGTTCCTAAACAAGGTTGACGACCCCTGGTTTAGATCGTAGGTTCTTAAACTGGAGTCCGCAAGACCGCGAGATAAAAAAAATAGTTGAAAATAGTTCAAGAAGACGTTGATATATTGTACACTTTTCAGTTCTGTTACTATCCCTATTCATTTATTTTTCGTTTTTTATTCTAAATCCTAAGAAAAATGTTTGTGTGCTAATAAAAATTACCTTTCATTAGAGTAACCAGAGATACATTTGTACCAATATTTATTATAACGTGGTGCCTATGAGATTATTGAGCCAGAAATTAAGTTTCAAGAATGACGTGCAATACCTATGGTTGGGGTGGCGTCCGAAAAAACTTGTTCAAGAAGGGGTCCGCAAATAAAAATTTGTTGAAAAGGGGGTCATAATCTTAAGAATCCCGGTTTTAGATGAACGAATTAAAAGAACGAATTTCTCACGATTCGAGAATTGTAATAAAATAATTTTATTAGAATTTATTTTTAAACTAGTTGTTGATAACTTCAACTTGTATTAATTTAGTTTTAAATAGAATTTTCTACTCTACTCTCGAAGTCTACTCTCATTAATTTTATTGCGTTCTTATTGCATTAACTAGGGCTTCACACGAGACGAGATACGGCGAGAGTTTCAAAAATCTCGTCTCGCTCTCGTTTGTTGTGTAAAAAATTACTTTCATCTCAGTCTCGCTCTCGCTCTAGGAACCGTCAGTCTTGTCTCCTTCTCGCTCTCATAACCGTTAGTCTCGTCTCGCTCTCGCTCTCTGAACCGTTAGTCTCGTCTCGCTCTCGTAACCGTTTGTCTCGTCTCGCTCTCGTTACCGTTTGTCTAGTCTCGTCTAATCTCGCCAAATATCGTTCTTGCTATAACTTATTGTTAAGAGTCCAAAACGAGGTAATCATTCATTTTATTGTAAACTAATCACTGTCTCTTTAGATAAATTTTCTACGGCCGCCCGTATTAGAATCAAAGATTAAAGAAGAAAAAGTATGACCGGGATCAGAAACGAGACTCTCGTGTCTCGCGAGAACGAGACCACATAAGTTCTCGCTGTCGCGTGAGTGAGAACACATGTAGTCTCGTATCGTTCTCGTCTCGCTTTTAAGAGACGAGACGAGAAAAATGTCGTTCTCGTGTGAAGCCCTAGCATTAACCAATTAGCGCCCAATCTATTTATTCTATGATTTATAAAATCAAAATCTCTAATGTCGCTTATATCACTTTCGAATTAAGTAAAATGCATCTAAGTTATTTTTTCTCTAGCTAGTTAGGGTGTCCTCATTTGAGGACGCTGGGCGATGACATAAAAACAATAAATTAATAATTTTGGTTTTACTTTACAATAACATTTTTTTTTGTGTAAGCAATTTATTGAAACTATGTATTTTAAATATTTATTATGATATATAGAAAAGCACAATATACATAGCTTTACATAGCACTTTGTACAATAAGTTCGCGGTTTTCTTTTGACACCTTCGTTGGTTTTCACGTTTCTCCGAAATATAACATTTTTTATCAAATCTTACATCATCCAGAATACTGACTTTGGATGAGTACTTAACAATAAACAATAATATCAATGCATCAAGTACACAAATTTAGAAACGCAGAAAATGAACACTATGATATATAATAACAAAATTAGTGCACCCCATGTAAAAACAATTTCAAAGCATGTAATTACAAAGTATGTAAGCATCAGGTGGTTTCTTAAAAAATATTTACAAGATTTCCTCAAAAAAGAACGCTGGAAGCTAAAGAGTCTCATTTTGAAATATTGCAAGGAACTCTGAAAAACTGAACTTTGAAATATTGCAAAATAAATTATTCATTACGTTACAGTGTTTAATGTACATAATATTTAAATTTGTCCCTATAATCTATTTTATTGATTTTTAACGCTCTAATTTGAACCCCTACGTGATCCTTCCTCCCCTTCGAATAATAAAGGTAAATCCAACAGTTCCAAATTGAATATCTGCAAAAGCCGTGATGGTTTTTATTTTCGTAAAATCGTCAGCTTTCCGCATAAAAACCTTCAAGATTCAGACGAGTCGCGTTTGTTTGCTACGTTTCCATCTAAATTCAAATAAAGCCTTCAGAGAAATGGACTGACTTTTTATTGTTATGCATACAAAAACTGTCTAGTCTATAAAATTAAGTCACACAAAATTTCAGAACCGAATTTAATTCACAGTTAACTAAATCTCCTCCAGAACATTAACTAAAACTTTACGCTATTTAGTCGTTTGAAAATAAAATAGATTTTGCCGTTTGGGTAATTCGTTCATTACGAGTGGACCATTAATTGTCCATTACGAATGGACTAATTATTTCACTTAAAACACTAAAAATACGTCGACAGTTAATTATGCTTAAAAATACTGGCTCTATTAACATAACGGCCTGAAATCATTTATCTAACAAATTTAAACATTTCAACGATTATTTTTTACATCCGTGTGCAATCTGAATATAAAAGGACCTACAGACGATCAACATGGTTGACCAACATGGTTGGTCAAATGAAGTGTTAAAGTATTTGTTGAACGTATGTAGGCAGGTTGGGTGGTTGAGGCTTGATACAACCTGCCAACAGACGTTCAACAAACACTTCAACAATGCATTTGACCAACCAAGTTGGTCAACCATGTTGATCGTCTGTAGGCCCCTTTACGGGTTGGACATATTCGACAAAAAATCGGATAACACTGTAACTTTTAACAGAGATGCAAGATCGACTAATGACATCCGAGTTTGAATCGTCAGTCTAAGGAGATTTGCGTCATGGAATAGTACACGCCACGTGAACGCTCTAAGAATGATGAATTTTACATTCAACAGAACAAGTCAAAATTAATAAAGTGAAAAGTGCGCCTTCTGCAACCTCATTGTATCATTAGTATGATAGATTTACAACTGATGCGGCACTTACTAATTCCAAGCGTCCAAATAAAAAGCGACCAAGGCGATCAGATGCTAATATCGCACTCGTACAGGCCAGTGTGGGCAGGTTTCCAACAACATCTCAAAAACGTAATTCTGAGCAGTTGGGCACAAAACGATTAGCTCTACGTCGCATTTTACGTGTCGAAAAATTATCACGAGGAATTTATCACGAGAAAGAACGGCAGAAAATTATCACGAGCGACGAAGCGCATTTCACGTTAAACGAAATCGTAAACAAACAAAATGACCGTTTCAACGACACCTAAAACCCCAAAATCATTCATGAGGAGCCTCTCTACGACCAAAAAGTTACTGTTTGGTGCGGTATTTGTGCTAATATGGCCGAACAGAAACCGTCAATCAGATGCGTTATCGGACAATGATAACCGATTTTTTTAGGCCAATTGTGCGTGATAATCGTATGGATGATTTCTGGTTTCAACAAGGCGCCTCATCGGACACTGCTCGAGCTACAATACATTTTTTTAAGTCATTGTTCCCTTGCCGTTTGATGTCGAAAAATGCTGATTTTGACTGGCCGCTGCGTTCACCAGATTTAGCGCCTGCATTCTTTTTGCTGTGGGGCTAAATGAAATCAAAGGTTTTTAGACAAGCCACGGTCCCTAGATGAGCTGAAGAACAGCATTCGCCAAGAAATAGCCGCCATTTCGGACAAAATGTTGAACGGCATGGGAACAATGACTTAAAAAAATGTATTGTAGCTCGAGCAGTGTCCGATGAGGCGCCTTGTTGAAACCAGAAATCATCCATACGTCATCACGGACAATTGGCCTAAAAAAATAGGTTATCATTGTCCGATAACGCATCTGATTGATGGTTTCTGTTCGGCCATATTAGCACAAATACCGCACCAAACAGTAACTTTTTGGTCGTAGAGAGGCTCCTCATGAATGATTTGGGGGTTTTAGGTGGCGTTGAAACGGTCATTTTGTTTGTTTACGATGACTAAAACCATGGAAAATGCTGCAAAACGTGGTCAAACCGCAATAGACGCTCTAGGCGGCCATTTACGAGGTATCCTATACAAAAAGCGATGTAAACAAATCTTCTTCAATCCAATTAAATAATTTTTAATATAAGCAGCAAAAAAATGTGTTTTATTGCATATTTTATAAAACAAAAACATCTTTTCGTCGAATATAGCCAACCCTGTATACTATTTTATTAACACGTTGACGCCGGCGCTCGGTTTTCTGTTTTAGTTTAGCGTGGTGCTAGATGTACCACCTGTGGTACACGCCGGAGTCAACGTGTTAAACATTCTTTATTTTAATTATTATAATTTTCATTTGTAATTAATTATAATTATTGTTTGTATCACGTTAAGATAAACATGGATAAACCTGTGCAAGAAAACTTTAATTACATTTTAGTTTTAGTTTGTTTACATCATCTATTTTATAGTAAACCTTTACCTTAAGCCGAAATTTACATATCTTCGTTTACGCAGCTCTAGTAAAGTTTTCGCATGAAATTGTTAATATTGTTCCAAAGTTCATTGAGCAGAATAATTATATTAGCTCTTAGTCTTTGTGCTGGAAGAGAAAAAAGTTTTGTGCAAGCACACAAACCTTTAACGTTCAACTGCAGACTTGAGTGATTAAAATCAAGGTTTTAGAAATTTTTTTTTTTTTGTTGCTGGAACAAACTTTAATTATGGTTCGATATTTTTGCGGAACTTTAAGGGATTGGCTTAATAAATATTATTTTCATACAAAATAAATAAAGGAAATTAAGGAAAAAGCAACTTTAATTATTAGTTGGAAATTAATTAGATTTTTATGAGGTGAAGGAACTTGGTGAGAGAAATACAGGAACGACTCTGAATATATAGGGTGTTCCAATAAAAGGTTTCATTTTGATATGTAAAAAAAAACGAGTATTTTAAGTGAAATCATCGGATGTTTATTTAATTGTAAAGAGGAGGGTATGCCATTAATAATGGAAAACAGTATTAGCCAAATCGCGGCACGGCTACGCTTGTAGGACCATATTCTTTTCATGAAATTTTCCATCACCAATTCGCGCATTTGCGGCTGTATGTCCTCGATCTTCTTCTTCTTTAAGTGTTGAGACGGCTTCGATCGTTGACAATGCTGTTGGCTAATAAGTTCATGATTTTAACTTTGTCGACTCCTGCACGAAACAGCTGGGCTGTTGTTTTACTATGTCCTTAGATTTTTTAACCATGATGTCGTCCTTCGTCCTACACTTCCTTTTCCCTGATTGATCTTTCCCTGATTGATAAGATGCAGTAGACCATATTTTTCCGGATGCTGCATAACGTATCCAAAATAATCGAGTTTCCGACTTTTGATGATGTTCCCTACTTCCTTAGTTTTATTTAGTCTTTCTAGGATTTCTACGTTCGTCACTCTGTCTACCCAACTGACTTTCAATATCTTCCGATAGGCCCACATTTCATATGCTTCGACTTTTATCAATACTGTGTCTGTTGTTGTCCATGATTCAACCCCGTACAGTAACACCGGGAATATGTAGCACTTGATCATTTTAGTTCTTAGCTGTACTGATAAATCGTGGGTACATAGTGCTCGTTTCATTTTGATAAGAGTTGTTCGCGCTATTGCTATTCTACGCTTTATTTCTTCGCTGGGATCCCATTTTTCGTTAATTAAGCTTCCTAGATATGTCAATTTATTTACTCTTTCAAGTTGATTACCGTTTACGAGTATGTCTGCATGTTGCCTCCTGCTCTTACTCACTATCATATATTTCGACTGAATTGATGTTCAGTTTTAATCCATATCGCTCACTACTTTGAGAGATTCTGTTCATTACATTCTGCAGTTGAATTTCTGAGCTTGTCAAGGTAAGAGTGTCATCGGCGTATTTGATGTTGTTTATAATTCTTCCGTTGATTAACACGCTATCATTTGAGTTTTCTAAAGCCTCAGTGCATATTTGTTCTGCATACAGGTTGAAAATCAACAGTGAGGGTATGCAGCCTTGACGTACCCCACATTCTATTTCTATATCGTTTGTAGTTTTCTCTCCTATACGTATATTTGCTCGTTGTTGCCAGTATAGTGCCGAAATTATCCTCAGGTCTTTCTCGTCTATTTCGGTGTCCTTTAGCATCTGTGTCATCTTGTTGTGTTGGATCTTATCAAATGCCTTCTCGAAATCTATTGTGCAGATGTATACATCATGATTTACGTCTCGACATCATTGCACCAGTACTTGGGAACTAAAAAGCGCTTCGCGCGTGCCCATTCCGTTTCTAATTCCGAATTGGGTTTCTCCTATACTGCTGTCTAGTTTTTTATACAACCTACCATGGATTGTATACAGAAACACTTTAAGGGCGTGGCTCATCAAGCTTATATGTCCTCGATAACTTCACGAATTCCATTTTTGAGGTCTTCAATGGATTGTGAGCCATGTGCATAGACCTTAACTTTCAAGTAGCCCCAAAGAAAAAAGTCTAGAGGTATTAAATCACAAGATCTGGGTGGCCAAATATGATCGCCTCTTCGAAAAATCACACGGTCAGGAAACTTTTCACGAAAAAGAGCGATGGTTTCGCTACTTGTGTGGCACATAGCGCCGTCTTGTTGGAAATAAACGTCTTCCACATCAATATCTTCCAATTAGAGCCCTACAAAATCATTAACCATCGTTCGATAGCGTAACGCATTCACTGTAACAGTTGCTGCAGCCTCTTTTTCGAAAAACAGAATTGAGAGGATTTTCAACAATAATTCTTATGCCCGCTCCAGACTCTCGCGAAGTAGCACGGAGTTGAGCGAGGAACGAGAGTGTGGTCAGGTTACTCGCCTCGCCTTGGCTTCATGAAGCGGTTTTTCGTGCCCGAGTCAAAGGGACACGAGGTGCGAGTACTGAGGTCCTCGCGAAGTAAGGCGAGAGTGTGGATGCCTACGCCGTGTGGTTCCTCGCCTCGAACAACTTCGGCGAGGATCTTCGCCGAAGTTATTCCGCGAGAGCCTGGAGCGGGCATATGGTTTTCCGAGCCCAAAATGAGACAATTCTGCTTGTTAAAGTAGCCTCCGAGGTGAAAATGGTCACTCAAGATGATTTTTCGATGAAGTTCCGTATCATTTTTGATGCATTTCAAGAACCCAATCAGCAAAGAACGACGTTGTTGATGGTCGAGAGTTCTTCTGTTAACTGAACTTTATAGGCCTTAAGACCTAAGTATTAATGCAAAATACGGTGTAATGTCGTTTGTGGAACGCCCAATTCCAAAGATCGACGAGAAATGGACAAACCTGCGTTTTCCTCAACCCTATGGGCTACAACACCAATATACTCAGTTGTTCTTAAGCGACGTGCACGAGTTCGGATCTTCACATCACTAACTTGTCCCAACAGCTTAAACTTTTCCGCCAGTTTCAAAATTGGTAGCCGAGAAGGTGCTTCAGGACGACCCAAAAATGCTTTAGTTTTGCGAACTGTGACTGCGAAATTTTCACAATTTTTGTAGCGAATTTAAATAATTTCAATGCGTTGTTGAAGTCATCTGTAAAGTAGTTACAGATTGACTCATGACAACTGTTAAAATGGTGGGCTATGGGATATTGAAACCTCTTATTAGAAGACCCTATATTACATTAGAAACATCTTGGTTGCATAGATCGTGAAAATATTGACTGAATTATGTTTATAAAAACATTTCTTTAAGCCTGGAGATGTTTTTACTCATTGCATTAGCATAAGAGAAATTGGAGTATTATATATTAGCCGACTATAACTTAAAACTAGAAATGTTTAATATTAAACCAATCTTTTTTGTTTCTATCAAATTATTAGATACCAATAAATTTCAAGCTTCATTGCCTAAACAAATCTAGCTATAATAAATTAAACAGCAAAAATTGAATCAACGAATTAATTTTTTTTTTAATATTTACCTATAAATCTCATTTACACATTTGTTGGACCCATAACTTCGTTTATTTGTAAAATGTTGTGTAAGAACTTTTACTTTCTGAATTATTGATTTTTTTTATTTTCTCCTCGCAGATCAATTTCTTGAAGGTTCGTACTTTGCATAGCAGCTAATAATCAAATCTTTTTTTGCATAATTCATGTGTTCTTGCAGTTGCCGTGATCTAAATTTAGCCCGTAAATAATAATACACTGTTTCGAATTACCTATTATATTTCCAGTGCATTGTTAGACGTAAGGAGTGTCTTAAAGTTACCTTCAATAAGAAAATGTATTATAAGTTAAAAATATAAACACATGGTATCAAATATATTAAAAATATTTATTCCAGGAAATAATAATAATTTCTGGTTAATATTTGAAACATAAATTATATTCTTGTAAAGATAAATCTATACAAGAAAGCTTTAAACCTAATAAATTTATTTTTGGTTTGTTTACATCTTCTATTTTATATTAGACCTCATTAGGATAATATAACAATAATATAACAAATAATTTTAGATTTAGCACAATCTGGGAAATAAATTTTTTGATGGGAAAGGAGTTACCACCAAATTTTCATCTTGTAATTGCATAGGAAGTAACAATTCTGACGTACAATAACAACTTTAGCTATCTTTACAAATGTTCAATTGTATATGAATGGCTGCATTACTAATTGAATGAATGGACATTGACACAACAATGCTGTCAATGTTACTGCTCTAGTAATTTTTCGTTTAAAAACCAACTTAAAAACAAAACGAATTAATTTAATTTAAACGAAATAATTAATTATAGATATAGTTTTCAATTAAAGCTTATTTAAAGCTAATTTTATAAAGCTTATTTAAAGTTAATCAAAACAAAATTATAAAAAGCAAATCTTTTTCTATTAAGCACATATTATTAATCTTGATATTTTCTAAAAAATGGGGCCAAATTAAGAGTGTCCTGTTTTTACTTAATAAAAACAAAACAAAAATAATGATAAGAAAAGAATTAAGGACACTATGGTCTTTAATTCAAGTGAATTAAAGAAAATGGTTTCCTTAATTCTTTTCTTAGTACATGCGGAGTATATGCTGCGGAGTACATGCTGGATGAATACTAGTAAATGCGGATGGAATAGTTGAATAGGGTGAGAAAGTTGATGAGGGTGAAACAATTGAAAGTGTAGATGGAATATTTGTAAGGGCGAAATAGTATATAGAATCTTGAGCATTTTGTAGTTGAACAATATAAATATTTGAAAATTTTGAACTCCTTCATTAAAAAAAATCTCGTGTCAAGGCTATCCACCGTGAATATACCAAAACATTAATGTTAAAATCAACGATCTAAGCAGAACTAATAGAATTTTTGATATATCTCTTACAATTTTCAAGCAGTAGGTATAGGGTTTCTGAATATCCGCACTTTTTTAAAACCGCGGTTTTCGGTTTTTGAAAATTAAAAACCGCGGTTTCGGGTTCGGTTTTTAAGAACTTTTGGTAGTAGTGTCTGTAGAATATAGGTAGTAGTAAATTTTAACGAGATCTTTGTTTTGTACAAAAGTTGTCAATTAGGAAAAATGATTTTTCGGAGTAGGTACTTTTTGTTCTCTCAGAAGTTCTTTTATAATTAGCCTCTTTATAAGTATTTTTGTTTAAGTGTTCTTGAATAGCTTCTTGTACTTCGTCTTGCAAGGAATAGTTTGGTCACTTCTTCTAATTCTTCTGAATTTATCGTACATTCACCTTCGACTTCAAGGAAGTTGAATTGGAACGTTGTTGTCTGGATAAAATCGTTCAAAAAGATTTTTCGGCAATATTAAAACAGTCTTTGTTGGAACTTTCGAAGCATCTAGTAAGCATCTAGCCAATTCTGTTAATGCCAGATTTTCATGGGTCTTCAAACGTCCTATGATATTTTTTATTGAAGCTTTGCTTATATCCTATTATACCTTGTGCCATAAATATGTTAGAATCATCGCTGCTTAATGTTGTTACTGCTACGCTTACTGGAGATAAAGTTTCATAACAATCGAAAATTAACATTTTAAATTAAATGAATTTTGTTTTTGAAATTAACTGAATTTAAATCTGTTAGAATCTGTAATATTACGACTTTTAGAAAAATAAATGTTTTTTATATTGGACCACCTTCCTTGGCTTGATGTCCATTGCTAATTCAATTTCCTTTTCAAAAAGAGCTTTTGCGTTTCGTTGTAGGAAACTGATTTTATCGGAGATAAACAAAAATAATTAACGTTTTCTTACCTTTTGTAAATTACTTTAAATTTCAGCATCTTCTTCGACGTAATACTCATTATCCACATCTTCTTCGTGCGATTCTTCAGTAAATAAATCTTCACTTCTGCAGCTGTTTTCTACTTGAGATGATTTATTGTAAAAAGTGTCGCACATAGCGAGATGAATTGTATGGATAATGCAATTTTTTGTTCAGCAGGGCAATCTGTACCATTTTTTAATTACCCGGCCATCGTCATGTGTAGTATCTTACTCAATAATAATGCCACGGCAATAAACTCATATCATATAAGACTCAATCAAACTTTGAGGTTTTTGCGACCAGAAATTGAAAACCGCGTTGAAATCGCTCGATAACGCCGTCGCGGCCCGTCATAATTAGATCTACCGATGATTGGTTGCATTTGATTTTTCGAAATTTCGCAGTTCCCGCAACAAATTCGACGTTTTTTTAGAGCAAAATATGGTCGGAAAGCGAGACTGTAAACCGCGTTGCGAAATATTTGACAGCGACGCCGCGACGACACCGCAAAGTTCAATTTCCTAATGCGGCTACTAGTTTTTCTGCCGTAGTTTTCGTAATTTTCAAGCTAGAAAACAAGACAGTCAGTCAGGAAGCTGTAGTGAAAAACGCGTTGCAAAGTCTTTGACAGCGGCGTGGCGACGTCACCGCAAAGTTCACCTTGCTAATCTAGGTCAAATTTCGAGAACTCGCGGTGGTTTTTCCTCTGTAGTTCTCGCAATTTAGCAGACAGCGAATCAAATTTGATGTTTAGGTGAAGCTTGTGGTAAAGCGCGACTAAAAACCGCGTTGCGAAATTTTTGAAAACGTCGTCGCGACGTCACCGCGAACTTTAACTTTCAAATCCAAGTCACAATATACAATATCATTTCTGAAACCGATTCTAAATAAATCTAAATTTTTTTCAACACTTATTACGATGTTATTTGCAGAACAAGTTCCTGAAAAATTCGCTGAAAGCCTAAATTGCAATAAAAATTGTTTTCGCCATGAATATTAATGTTTAAGTATCTTCGGCGTCCAAAGTAGTCCACTCTTCTAGCGTACTACTATTTTTTTGTCCATTTGCTTTTCAGTCTTAAAACTTTAAAATCATTTCTTTCTTTCTTTGTATTACTTTTGAAAAAATTGAAAAAATTCGATAGATAAAAGGTCGATATTTAAGAGATTAATCGTTATAACAGACTGTGAGTCTGAGTAGCTGCGTGGAGAGTGATAAGGAAGTGCCGATTGTCAAGGTACAGTCGACCGCCACCCCGCGAATTATTTAGACGAGGCCAAAGGTGTCAGCGGGTGAGTTACACCCACCTTAAGCTCCGTGTTACAAATTTTGAACTAGCATTTGTAGCGACCACTGGCCGCTGATAGTAAATTCTTGCAATAGTAAATCCGATCTGATGTACCGGAAAGGTCTAATCTACATACTAAGTCAGAAAATATTGTAAGAGATAACCAAGGCGTCAAAGCTATTGGACGATATGCAAAGGCAGCTGTTGAGTGTTGGAAACTGTTTCTTACTGTTGACATTTTACAAGAAATAATGAATCACACGAACGTTCAAATAAGTTTGAGTCCAGCAGCATGTCAAGATAGTCACAAAAGGAAATACGAGATGATACTGATAAAAGAACATCAGAATTGAAAGCTTGTATTGATTTGTTGCTTCTAGCTGGGCGTTTCAAATTGAATCATCTAACTTTGAAAGATTTATGGAGAAGTGATGGAACAGGTTTTTGATGGATTAAGATTTTTAGGATGACCATGACTTTGAAGAAATTTCAGTTTATTCAGAATTGCTTGCAGAAAACGACAAGAGCACACTATTGACGAAACTGATAGAAAACCTGAAAAAAATATTATTTAACCCTTACTTTTGGTTCAATAATAAGTACTGATATTTAATAATCAATAAAATAATAATAAAAAATACAATACACTATTAAATTCACAGGATCCCTATCAGGGTTTGTTACACCCACCTTGCGCTGAGTGTTACATATATTATCCTACCGCTCGCCGGGTTAAGACGATTTTTTAGCGAATCCAGATACGTCAATCAGATATTCTAACCAAAACCGATCACGAAAATTTCAAAATATTCAAAAATTGTATAAAAACGTATTAACTCTTGAAGAATTTCAATGAAATTTTTAGTGAACATGGGTATCCGTAGGAAGTAGTCCCTGATAACATATTAATGCTCCACCATCGCCGCGGTCGCCGTGGAGAATAATTTTTCTTGCAAAGGTTTTCTGAAAATCTCGTCAATGCTTTAAAAAATTGCGATTTGAACCACCATATGTTGGACGCTTGTACATACAAAAAGTATTCATTGGAAATTTTGCAAAATCAAATTTTTTGAAAAATGTAAAAAAAAATTTCAATGGGTACGTACGTACGTCCGCAAATCAAACTTGATTTGGGCGTAGATACTCAATTTACACACATTTATAAGAGCAGGACGGGGTAACTGACGTGTGTTATCGAAACGGCTAGCGGCCGAATCAAGAAATTTATCAAAATTATCGATGAACTTGTGATTTATCAATGTCTGTTCCCGACCAAAATTGGTCAAAAAACCCATTTTCCGTGGTCGTAGTTCGTGTCAACTGAATGACAATGTGTGCGTCCTGCCAGTAGCGCCGGTGTGCTTTCTTCGCAAATTCACGATACAGAAACTGCTGAAAAAATCGAAAATTCGAATAGTCTTGCGATAGGACGTAAGTGTCGTGCTAAGAAAATTCCGATTTTGACGTAACCCGAAATTTGAGGAATTTTGGAAAATTCCCCATCACCGAACCGCAGCCGGCGAAGAAGCGAAATTTATAATCATTGCAGAAAAGAGTTGAAATTTGCGAATTGCCGCGGTAAAAGTTGCTAAAGTTCAAAGACGGATAAAATATGAAAATGGGCGACCATACGCAGGGCTCCGGGGGTGCACCGTGCAAGCAAAACGTGCCAACTTGGTTTCATATTGACGGCAAATTTCGGCGGAAGGAAACGGTTCAAAAATTTCTGAAAAATTCACAAGCACCTCCCAGCTAGGACAAAAAATGCGAATTTCGTTTTCTTGCAATAACTTTGCCAGTTGTTAACTTTTAATAGCCTATGTCACGGTCCAGTCTGTTCTCGATCTGCTATTGTAGGACAGGAATTTGTGTCATTTGTACTTTTGTTGATCTTGAATGCGGATTGACATCCTACCGGTTTCCTTTTATCGGCTGTGGCGACCTCGTGCTTTCTGCGAATCGACAAATCGGCACATCATTCGCAAGATACCGTCGACCTTCATCAAACGGTGTAGAAGAAATTGCAAAATTCCACCTACTTCCGAACCGGTAGTAGGTTTGCGACTACCGAAGCGGCAGTCACAAACATCCGGTTTTGCAAAACCATCTACCGCACTGCCATTTTTGCAAAAAATTGCGCGCCCTCTTCGAAGATCCAGAGAGGAAGAACCTACACAACCGGATTCGCAAACAGGAAGGCATTCCGTTCAGCGGTCGGCTCGCAATAGAACGTCAAAGAAGATCGTTTTTAGCGATTATTTTTTTCGGGTTTTTCGCAATTAACTCCAAATTTTCAGCGAGGACTCGAAAATTCGAGATGACAGTTTTATGCGGAAAAAATCGGCGCTCCCGATAGCACCACTTAGGCTAGCTATACACGTACCGTGTGGATGTGTCCGGCGCCGGCGCGGCACCGGGTTGGACATCTTACACACATGCCGGATGGATTTGTCCGCAACCGGCCCGGTGACCCACGACGTCGAGCTATGAGTAGTGTATTTAATTGACTTCAGTACAAAATGGATCGCGAAAGAGTTATTTGTATTTGGTTACTTTATCGGCACTTACTTCGCAAGAAAAAAAGCAAAGAAAACATTGGGTGCACCCACTCGACAAGTGAAGACGGTAAACTGCCGGACCGGCATGTGTGCAAGCTTCAATACAGTTCCATAGCCGACCATAGCCGAGCCGGTATCAAATCAAATCAAATCAAAATTAAATTTATTTCATAAACGATGTACACTAAAATACATATATGATAAAGTCAACAAAATAAGAAATAGAAATTTAAAAAGATATATTGAAAAATTCTTGAAGAGAATAAAGAGTATCTTTTAACAAAACAAATTTCAACTTCTTCTTGAAGTTTCTCCATGAAACTTCATCTCTAATACTATTTGGTAGCTGGTTGTAGATGGAAACTCCAATGATAGTTGGAGATTTACTGCAACATTGTAAGTTACATTTAGGGGTATATAGTTTCGTACGTCCTCGCGTAAAGTGATGGTGGATATCCATGTTTCTGTTCAAACCTAACTTCATTTTGTGGATGAAACAAGCTACCTCCAAAATGTATAGGCTAGTGACTGTTAGTATTTTTAGCCTTTGGAAATGCGGTCTGCAGGTGGCTGTAAGAGGAATACCTACCAGAGAGCGTATGGCATTTTTTTGTGCCTTGAGCACAAATTCTATTTTACTAGAGGTTCCCCACGCTAGAATTCCATAAGTTAAAATTGACTCAACCTCGGCATAGTAGAAATTAAGCAGTTCATGTGGGTTGACAATTTTTCGTAACTTTCGAATCAAGAAAGCCTTACTATTTATTTTCTTTGATAACGTATCCACTGCCATGCTCCAGGTAAGGAACTCGTCAAAATAGAGTCCCAGGAATTTTGTTGCTTTCGTTCTCTGAAGGTTAAAACCATCGATCTTTAAGTTCAAGTTCTCCGCATACTCACTTCGCTGTGTTTGAAAAATGAGGTACTCAGTTTTATCCTTGTTAAAGAATAGGTTGTTCGCGGAGAACCACATTAGCATTTTGGATAAAACATTGTTAGCTTCAATTTCATTTTCAGTCGTTGAAGTTCTGGATGTTATGAATGTTGAGTCATCAGCATATAAAATACATCGACAGTTCTGCATAAATGAGACTAGGTCAGCTGTATATAATAAGAACAAGGTAGGAGCCAGGACACTTCCTTGAGGAACACCTATGTTAATATCCAGCGGTTCCGATATACCAGTTTCAACATTTGAAGTAACTTTTACGAGTTGTTTCCTGTTTAATAGGTAGGATTGTATTAAGTTGCCCAACTTTCCACGTATACCAAGTTGAAATAGTTTATCTAAAAGTTGTGGGTGAGACACACAATCGAAAGCCTTTGATAGATCGGCGAAAATGCCGATGGGATGATTTCCTTTATCAATTTCATTTAGAAGTTGAATGTACAACTCCGAAATAGCGGTGGCTGTAGCTTTGCCCTTACGAAATCCATGTTGTTCTATGGGTATTAGATTATATTTATCGATAAATGAATTTAGCCGGCGAAGAATACTGTATTCTAGAATCTTTGATAGGGTGGAGAGAAGAGCAATCGGCCTGTAGTTGTTAAGTTTGGTACCCGGCAGTCGGACGGCCAGTAGGGGCCGGCCGGTGACAACCCGACAAAATGAGTCGGCCCGGCGCCGGATGGACTCACGCGGCACGCCTGAACTCCTCCATGCTAGACTATGCAACACCACCCCCTCCACCCGGTACCGGGCCTGCGCCAGACACATCCACACGGTACGTGTGTAGCGAGCCTTACATCGCGAACGGTGCAAATGCGGCCAAGAAAGGGAAATTTCGTTTTCGCGCCGCACCCCCGCCCCCTTCGGCGGCACTACAACATCGCAAAGATATGTTAATTGTCTGAAGTTTTCTAAACATTTCACCCCTTTTGTCCGGCAAAATTTCTTTCGAAAATCACTGAAAATAAATTTAATTATGTAATAATTAAATGTAATTTTTTCCTATTTTTTATAAGAAATAATGACTTAATTAAAGACTTAAGTACTTAATGAACTAATTTTAATAATAATTTTTTACAAAAATAAAAAAAAGTAATATTCTTGTAAAAGTTTAATAATGTTATTATTTTTATCTTGAACAATATTTTTTAATTCATTGACAAAGGCAAAACAGAATTCCGAATTAATTATCTGTGCTCCTCTTATTATTACGCGTCCTTTGATTTCTTTGTATAATTGCTCCTCTTATTATTAAGCGTCCTTTGTGTCGTTGATTTCTTTTTATGAAAAAGAATATTGCGCTTTTCGCGAATCTCAGTCGGTGCCGAAATTGTTCTTTTCTGCAGTAATCCACTCACTGAATTGAATAATGCATTATTTGAACTTCAAATCTTGATAACATTATTCATGCCGGAAATCTTTCGCTAAAGAGAATATCCATGAAAAGAATAAGAGAAGAAAAATATACGATTATTTCAACGACTTTTTTCTTAGTCAAAATGTAAATTAAACAAATAATTGTAGATTGATAAATTGAATGTGGAAAGAACTGCGAATTTGTATTTGGGTAAGTTATAAATTCGCTATAAAATCATCACTAGAATATGACGTAGGGGAGGTAGGGGAGAGATGGGCACTTATTCACATAATAGGTAATAAAAAATCACTTTTTTAATATATCAAATATGTATTGCCTACGTCAAGTACACCATTCATTTGGCAAGATT
This sequence comes from Phosphuga atrata, assembly GCA_944588485.1. Lineage (NCBI taxonomy): Eukaryota > Metazoa > Arthropoda > Insecta > Coleoptera > Silphidae > Phosphuga > Phosphuga atrata. Next base: position 6,557,593 of record OX155893.1, on the reverse strand, counting down.
GTTTGCAAATAACAGTCTACAAATTATAATCATTCGCAAAGTTACAAGAGAATTTCTGAAACATGTCAATTGTGCCCAATGCTCCCTATGGTAGGGAGGTTCAGGCATCCCCTGTGGGAGGTTTGGGCATGATGTTTAAAACACCCGATATCCATGATATAAACCAAAAATAAAAAGTTAAATAATCTTAAACAGCGTATAAATCACAAACGTAATCAAGAAAGTTGATTTTTGCAAGTTGCAAGTTTGATCAGGGATATCATATTTATCAGCAGTTCTTTTATCTTACCAACTTTTGCTACTTCTTAATATTATGTCTTTTGAAATTTCGCGTTGCTTACTCTTATTTTTTTACACGAACGGCATTTTTCTGCAATTTTAATTAATTTGAACATTTTAATTAAATCAGGTAATTAAAGATGGGAGCATTGGGCATGCCCAAACCTCCCTCAAAATAACTGCTCCCTCTGCATACTTTTTCAACTTAACCCTGTCATGAAGTTTTTTTTACGTTAGTAAATATAAAATAGAAAGAAAATAAAGAAAATCTTATACCTTTCGCTGGTTCTTCGTTTATTAACTGCGACACCACAACAAAATATTTACATTGACGAGCACCTAATCTTATAAAGCGTTTGAACGCGACAATTTAACGAAATCTCAAATAGTATATGGATAAACAGAGTTACCAGTGAACAAAATAAACTACCAACCTAAAGATAAAATAAAAACTACAATTAATTTGGAATTACGAGGGGGTGCCCATGTCTGCGACTGCCCATCCCTCCCCTATCTCCCCTATATAAGATAATTTCCACTTAAACTTAATAAAGTCGGAGCACAGCCTGAATATATAAATATATTCAACCTTTCCGCAGCTCTATAATACTATTGAGTCTTTTTTGGACTACCAAAAACAAATCTCATGTGAAATTTGTCTTTGGAAGTCCTAAAAAGACTCATTAATCAAAATACAAAAAAACTATAATGTAGGTGTGTACCTATAATTGTAAACAAAAAACCTATAATATGGTATGGTTTTACCTTGTGTTTTATTCATGTGCAATGTGTACAGAAAATATTACTAAAATCGATTTTACGTAAAATTCGGCAGCATTTAATTTTTAGCGCATTCCCTGGCGCATCTTTCATTACAATTTGTCTCTTAAAAAAAAAATCTTCGCGAGTTTCCCTTAAATTAATTGCAAATTAATAAATTGAATGCGGAATGAACGGCGAATTTGTATCGGTGTAAGTTATAAAGGCATCGCTAGAATATAACGTGCATGGCCTTATTTCCGCTTAGTCTTCTTTTATTCATTTACATTTTGTACAGAAAATATTGCTGGAATCGATTTTACGTAAAATTCTGCAGCATTTAATTTTTAATGCATTCCCTGGCTCTTGTCTTTCATTACAATTTTTCTCTTTGCAAAAAAAAATCTTCGAGAGTTTCCTTTCCATTATGATGGAACTAATTTCCTTTTGCTAATGGACAACAAAGCTTTTGTGTGAGGTGTAATGTAAAAGATCCTTTTAATTACCAGAATCTTGCTTCCATTAACACATTTTTATATAAATGGAAACGTTGAAATTAAAGTTTGAAATCTGTTCTATTTCCTATTGAATATCAAATTTGTTAACAGTTAAATATTTATTTATTATTAATATTCGTTGAGGACATCTAGCACCACGTCAAGTCTTGTTACACTTGACAGTTTGTGTCGCTTTCTTCTGAGCCCAGAATTCCCTCATTCTCTGTGAGTGGGCCAGCTTGCGCTCCGTTGTCCTGATGGTACCTTGTCTTCCTTTTGGTTCATCTCGGTTTATCCCATTCGTCAATATCTTTTTGCTGAAAATACTATATTTTGTGTAGGTTCGGGTTGGTTTCTAAAAACCTCCCCGACTATATCACCGATATTTCAGAAATAGTTGCAAATTTTGCAAAGCTTTTCAAATAAAAGTCGTGGAGAATTCAATTGCCTACAAGAAATATTTGAAACGTTTTTTTTTTTTAATATTTCTGTTTATTCAAGGAAATCTCTAGAAACTGACCAATTTTCGACTAAATCCTCTTGTCCAATTTTGTCCAAAAATTAGACTCCTGTCCAATTTTCTCGAGATCCATCTTGCTTTTGTAACATAACTCGAAAACCGCCGAGAATCTCAAAAAGCTTCTCAAACAAAACTCGTAGAGAAGCAAAAAATCTACAATAAAGCTTTATAGCATTTTTCAAAACAATCAAGGGAACTACACGAAATTTAAGAAATACTGTCCTTCGTGTAAGGACAGGCTGGTTTCGAAAAGTTTCCCCGACTATTTTACCGATATTTCAAAAACTGAATTTTGAAAAACTCACAAGAAATATTTACAACGTTTTTTCAAAATCCTTCTGTTTTCACAACGAAATCTCGAGAAACTTACATCCTGTTCAATTTTCTCGATCTTTGTCTTGCTATTGTAACATAACTCGAAAACCGTCGCGAATCTCAAAAAACTTCTCAAACAAATATAGAAAATCAAAAAATCTACAATAAAGCTTTATAGTGTTTTCCTAGAAAATCAAGGTTACTGCTCGAAATCAAGTAATACTGTCTTTTGTGTAGGGTCAGGTTGGTTTCTAAAAACCTCCCCGACTATAACACCGATATTTCAGAAACAGTTGCGAATTTTGCAAGGCTTTTCAAATAAAAGTCGTAGAGAATTCAACTGCCTACAATAAATATTTGAAACGCTTTTTTTTTAAATCAGTAGGGAAAGATAATTCCAATTAGAGAAAGATAATTTCAATTTATATGTAATCTTATGCAAAGTGTGACTTTAACAGTGATTTATGAAAATTAACATTACTTCTTATGCAAAACACGCACAAACTTAATCATTTTGAGGACAAGCTTCAAACTAATTTTGTGTTTAAACTTAAACTTATAATCGCGCGCGAGAATGGAATGTATGAATTGAGATTTAGTTGATAAGAACTGCCGAATCTGCATTTTCGTATTTCAACTTGTATGATTTTATCGCTATACACTCAGATGTTTTCGAAAATCTCCAGAAAATAAAATCTTGTCCAATTTTCCCGTCCTCCATCTTGCTTTTGTAACATAACTGGAAAACCGTCACAAATCTCAAGAAACTTCTCAAACAAAACTCGCAGATAATCAAAAAATCTATAATAAATCATCACAGCATTTTTCTAAAAAATCAAAGGAACCACTCCAAATTTAAGATATACTGTCTTTTGTCTAAGCTCAGATTGGTCTCTAAAAATTTCCCTAATTTCTCTAAATAAAAAAAAATCCTCTAACTATTTTACCGATATTTCCAAAACCGTTGCGAATTTAAAAAAACATTTCAAACAAATATAGCGTAGAATTTCATTGCCTACAAGAAATGTCTAAAACGTTTTTCCAAAATATTTCTGTTTTTACAAGGAAATCTCGAGAAACTAAAATGGCACCTAAAATGTTTATTCGACAAAATTTCGCCGATATTCCGGTGACTGATGCGGATTTCGAAAAATGTTTCAAACAAAAGTGGCGCAGAATTTAATTGTCTACCAGAAATTTTTAAAACGTTTTTTCAAAATATTTTTGTTTTTACAAGGAAATCTCGAGAAACTAAAATCCCACCTAAAATGCTTATTCGACAAAATTTCGACACTATATCGCCAATATTTCCAAAATCGTTACGAATATTGAAAAACTTTTCAAATAAAACTCGCGGAGAATCTAATTAACCACAAGACGTATTTAAAACATTTTTTCAAAATCCTTCTGTTTTTACAAGGAAATCTCGAGAAACTTACATCCTGTCCAATTTTTTCGACCTTCATCTTGCTTTTGTAACTCGAAAAGCGTCGCGAATCTCAACAAACTTCTTAAACAAAACCCATGGAAAATAAAAAAATCTACAATAAAGCTTTATAGTGTTTTTCAAGAAAATCAAGGGAACTGCTCGAAATTTGAATAATACTGCCTTTTGTGTAGGAGGAGGTTGGTTTCTAAAAACGTCTCCGACTATAACACCGAAACTTTAGAAACAGTTGCGAATTTTGCAAGACTTTTCAAATAAAAGTCGTGGATAATTCAATTGCCTACAAGAAATATTATAAACGTTTTTTTTTAGTAGAGAAAGATAATTCCTTCTGGAACCTCCTCACTCTAAAATAATTACAGTTAACCTTGTGTCTCAATTTATATGTAATCTTATGGAAAAGTGTGACTTTAATAGTGATTTATGAAAATTAACATTGCTTCTTATGCAAAACATGCAAACTTATTTATTTTGAGGACCATCAAGCTTCAAACTAATTTTGTGTTTGAAGTTAAACTTATAAACGCGCGCGAGTATGGAATGAATTGAGAATTAGTTGATAAGAACTGCCGAGTATGTATTTTTGTATTTCAACTTGTATGATTTTATCGCTACATGTTCAGATGTTCGGACGTTTTGTTTACAATAAATTTACTAACACACGCCTCGCGCACGGTCGGATGTTTAGAATTCATAATTATATTGTATTATTGCTATTCGGAATGCATTTGATATTTAAGCCTGAGCTCTAAATTCATCAATAATTAAAATTGTATCCCTTCGATAATGTGTAAAAGTTTTCGCCAGCAAGGGTAATCTTGGTAGCCATAAGGAAGTATGTGATGATAATCAAAAAATGTAGTACAAATTCTATGTTTGCAATTCAACCTCCACAAGAGAAGATAGCGACATTTGAGAAAATATTATAAAATCAACATTGATGGTGGGAAGAAGAGGAGTCTAAAATTTCACCGTACACCTCCAAGAAGATACAGTTGGAGTTGCAGACAGCCAAATATTTTTTTTGTAAAATATGCAATCAACAATCCACAACAAGGCTAAAGTATGCAGGAGATCTGCGATCACAGAAACTCCTCCAGCAACAGTGAAACCGGTCCAGCAGAACATCATCCAAGCTTGTGTTAGTTTAAGAACAGATTGATGGTGCACGGGATTGATGTAAATAGCTTTGTTAGTAAATTGATCAGCCGTTGTACGAGAATCCGAACAACCTTCCACTTGGAATCTTATGAGCCCCGAAGTTGTATTTGAAATCTACGCTCACGTACGTCGTGCCGAGGAGTGACGAGGTTCCAGAAGGAATCGTATTTCCTTACTTAAAACATTGTGTTTTGCAAGGAAATCTCGAGAAACTAAAATCCTGTCCAATTTTCTCGACCTCTATCTTGATTTTGTAACATAACTCGAAAACTGTTGCGAATATCAAAAAACTTCTCAAACAAAACTCGCAGAGAATCAAAAAATCTATAATAAAGCTTTATAGCATTTTTCAAGAAAAGTCAAGACAACTACACGAAATTTAAGAAATACTGTCTTTCGTGTAAGGGTTGTAAAGTTTCCCCAACTATTTCACTGATATTTCAAAAACCGTTACGAATTTTGAAAAACTTTTCAAATAAAACTCGCGTAGAATTTAATTACCAACAAGAAATATTTACAACGTTTTTTTCAAAATCCTTCTGTTTTCACAAGGAAATCTCGAGAAACTTGTATCCCGTCCAATTTTCTCGTTCTTTGACTTGCTATTGTAACATAACTCGAAAAGCGTCGTGAATCTCAAAAAACTTCTCAAACAAAACCCATAGAGAATCAAAAAATCTACCATAATAGTGTTTTTCTAGAAAATCAAGGGAACGGCCTGAAATTCAAGTAATACTGTCTTTTGTGTAGGATCGGGTGGGATTCTAAAAGCCTCTCCGACTATAACACCGATATTTTAGAAACAGTTTCGAATTTTGTAAGACTTTTCAAATAAAAATCGTGTAGAATTCAATTGCCTACAAGAAATATTTGAAACGTTCTTACGTTTTTAATTCAGTAGGGAAAGATAATTCCTTCTGGAACCTCCTCACTCCTAGAAAATCATAACAGTTAAACTTGTGTCTCAATTTATATGTAATCTTATGGAAAAGTGTACTTCTTATGCAAAACATGCACAAACTTAATAAACGCGCGCGAGAACGGAATGTATGAATTGTATGAATTCAATTCAATTGCCCACAAGAAATATTTGATGATATTCGACTCCTAGAAAATAATTAGAGTTACCCTTGTGTCTAAATTTATACGTAATGTTATGGACAAGTGTGACATTTTTATTTATATATTTATATTATGGACAACCGTGATTTATGAAAATTAACATTACTTCTTATGTAAAACACGCACAAACTTAATCATTTTGAGGACCCTCAACCGTCAAACTAGTTTTGTGTTTGAACCTAAACTTATAAACGCGCGCGAGAATGGAATGTATGAATTGAGAATTAGTTCAAAAGAACTGCCGAGTTTGCATTTTCGTATTTCAGCTTGTATGATTTCGTCGTTATATATTCAGATGTTTTCGAGAATCTAAATGTTGTGGAACTAAAATGCTGTCCAATCTTGCTTCTTGCTTTTGTAACATAACTGAAAAACCATCACAAATCTTAAGAAACTTCTGAAACAAAACTCGCAGAGAATCAAAAAATCTATAATAAAGCATCACAGCATTTTTCTAAAAAGTCAAAGGAACCACTCCTAATTTAAGATGTACTCTCTATTGTCTAAGCTCAGATAGGTCTCTGAATTTCCCTAATTTCTCTAAATAAAAAAAATCCTTTTAACTATTTTACGGATATTTCCAAAACCGTTGCGAATTTTGAAAAACATTTCAAAGAAAAGTGGCGCAGAATTTAATTGCCAACAAGAAATGTTTTTTCAAAATATTTCTGTTTTTACAAGGAAATCCAGAGAAACTAAAATTCCACCTAAAATGTTTATTCGACAAAATTTCGCCGATATTTCGGAGACCTACAATATTTGAAACGTTTTCTTTTTAATAAGTAGAGAAAGATAATTTCTTCTGGAGCCTCCTCACTCCTCTAAAATAATTACAATTAACCTTGTGTCTCAATTTATATGTAAACTTATGGAAAAGTGTGACTTTAACAGTGATTTATGTAAATTAACATTACTTCTTATGCAAAACACGCACAAACTTAATCATTTTAAGGATCCTCAAGTTAAAAACTAATTTTGTGTTTGAACTTAAACTTATAAACGCGCGCGAGAATGGAATGTATGAATTGAGAATTAGTTGATAAGAACTGCCGAGTCTGTATTTTCGTATTTCAATTTGTAAGATTTTATCGCTATACATTCAGTATGTCTTTTGACTTTATGAGTGATTTATAAAAATTAACATTACTTCTTATATGCAAAACACGCACAAACTTAATCATTTTGAGGACCCTCAAGCTTTGTATTTGAACTTAAACTTATAAACGCGCGCGAGAATCGAATGTATGAATTGAGAATTAGTTGATAAGAACCGCCGAGTCTGCATTTTCGTATTTCAACTTGTATGATTTTATCGCTATACATTCAGATGTTTTTGAGAAAATAAATCTTCAGAAACTAAAATCCTGTCCAATTTTGCTTCTTGCTTTTGTAACATTACTGGAAAACCGTCACAAATCTCAAGAAACTTCTCAAACAAAACTCGCAGAGAATCAAAAAATCTATAATAAATCATCACAGCATTTTTCTAAAAAATCAAAGGAACCACTCCAAATTTAAGATATACTGTCTTTTGTCTAAGCTCAGATTGGTCTCTAAAAAGTTCCCTAATTTCTCTAAATAAAAAAAATCCTCTAACTATTTTACCGATATTTCCAAAAACTGTTGCGAACATTTGAGAAAATATTATAAAATCAACATTGATGGTGGGAAGAAGTAAGAGGTAAACTATTTTACCGATATTTCCAAAAACCGTTGCGAATTTTAAAAAACATTTCAAACAAATATAGCGTAGAATTTCATTGCCTACAAGAAATGGCTAAAACGTTTTTCCAAAATATTTCTGTTTTTACAAGGAAATCTCGAGAAACTAAAATGGCACCTAAAATGTTTATTCGACAAAATTTCGCCGATATTTCGGTGACTGATGAGGATTTCGAAAAATGTTTCAAACAAAAGTCGCGCAGAATTTAATTGTCTACCAGAAATGTTTAAAACGTATTTTCAAAATATTTTTGTTTTTACAAGGAAATCTCGAGCAACTAAAATCCCACCTAAAATGCTTATTCGACAAAATTTCGACACTATATCGCCAATATTTCCAAAATCGTTACGAATATTGAAAAACTTTTCAAATAAAACTCGCGGAAAATCTAATTAACCACAAGACGTATTTAAAACATTTTTTCAAAATCCTTCTGTTTTCACAAGGAAATCTCGAAAAACTTACATCCTGTCCAATTTTTTCGAACTTCATCTTGCTTTTGTAACTCGAAAAGCGTCGCGAATCTCAAAAAACTTCTTAAACAAAACCCATGGAAAATCAAAAAATCTACAATAAAGCTTTATAGTGTTTTTCTAGAAAATCAAGGGAACTGCTCGAAATTTGAATAATACTGCCTTTTGAGTAGGAGGGGGTTGGTTTCTAAAAACGTCTTCGACTATAACACCGATACTTTAGAAACAGTTGCGAATTTTGCAAGACTTTTCAAATAAAAGTCGAGGAGAATTCAATTGCCTACAAGAATATTTGAAACATTTTTTTTTTTCAGTAGAGAAAGATAACTCCTTCTGGAACCTCCTCACTCTAAAATAATTACAGTTAACCTTGTGTCTCAACTTATATGTAATCTTATGGAAAAGTGTGACTTTAATAGTGATTTATGAAAATTAACATTGCTTCTTATGCAAAACACATGAAAACTTATTTATTTTGAGGACCATCAAGCTTCAAACTAATTTTGTGTTTGAAGTTCAACTTATAAACGCGCGCGAGTATGGAATGTATGAATTGAGAATTAGTTGATAAGAACTGCCGAGTATGTATTTTTGTATTTCAACTTGTATGATTTTATCGCTACATGTTCAGATGTTCGAACGTTTTGTTTACAATAAATTTACTAACACACGCCTCGCGCACGGTCGGATGTTTAGAATTCATAATTATATTGTATTATTGCTATTCGGAATGCATTTGATATTTAAGCCTGAGCTCTAAATTCATCAATAATTAAAATTGTATCCCTTCGATAATGTGTAAAAGTTTTCGCCAGCAAGGGTAATCTTGGTAGCCATAAGGAAGTATGCGATGATAATCAAAAAATGTAGTACAAATTCTATGTTTGCAATTCAACCTCCACAAGAGAAGATAGCGACATTTGAGAAAATATTATAAAATCAACATTAATTGTGGGAAGAAGAGGAGTCTAAAATTTCACCGTACACCTCCAAGAAGATACAGTTGGAGTTGCAGACAGCCAAATATTTTTTTGTAAAATATGCAATCAACAATCCACAACAAGGCTAAAGTATGCAGGAGATCTGCGATCACAGAAACTCCTCCAGCAACAGTGAAACCGGTCCAGCAGAACATCATCCAAGCTTGTGTTAGTTTAAGAACAGATTGATGGTGCACGGGATTGATGTAAATAGCTTTGTTAGTAAATTGATCAGCCGTTGTACGAGAATCCGAACAACCTTCCACTTGGAATCTTATGAGCCCCGAAGTTGTATTTGAAATCTACGCTCACGTACGTCGTGCCGAGGAGTGAGGAGGTTCCAGAAGGAATCGTCTTTCCTTACTTAAAACATTGTGTTTTGCAAGGAAATCTCGAGAAACTAAAATCCTGTCCAATTTTCTCGACCTCTATCTTGATTTTGTAACATAACTCGAAAACTGTTGCGAATATCAAAAAACTTCTCAAACAAAACTCGCAGAGAATCAAAAAATCTATAATAAAGCTTTATAGCATTTTTCAAGAAAAGTCAAGACAACTACACGAAATTTAAGAAATACTGTCTTTCGTGTAAGGGTTGTAAAGGCTGTTTTCTAAAAGTTTCCCCAACTATTTCATTGATATTTCAAAAACCGTTACGAATTTTGAAAAACTTTTCAAATAAAACTCGCGTAAAATTTAATTACCCACAAGAAATATTTACAACGTTTTTTTCAAAATCCTTCTGTTTTCACAAGGAAATCTCGAGAAACTTGTATCCCGTCCAATTTTCTCGTTCTTTGACTTGCTATTGTAACATAACTCAAAAAGCGTCGTGAATCTCAAAAAACTTCTCAAACAAAACCCATAGAGAATCAAAAAATCTACCCTAAAACTTTATAGTGTTTTTCTGGAAAATCAAGGGAACGGCTCGAAATTCAAGTAATACTGTCTTTTGTGTAGGATCAGGTTGGATTCTAAAAGCCTCTCCGACTATAACACCGATATTTTAGAAACAGTTTCGAATTTTGCAAGATTTTTCAAATACAAATCGTGGAGAATTCAATTGCCTACAAGAAATATTTGAAACGTTCTTTTTTAATTCATTAGGGAAAGTATAAAAAAGAAATAATTCCTTCTGGAACCTCCTCACTCCTCGAAAATAATAACAGTTAACCTTGTGTCTCAATTTATATGTAATCTTATGGAAAAGTGTACTTCTAATGCAAAACATGCACAAACTTAATAAACGCGCGCGAGAACGGAATGTATGAATTGTATGAATTCAATTCAATTGCCCACAAGAAATATTTGATGATACTCGACTCATAATATTTAAAGTTAACCTTGTGTCTAAATTTATACGTAATGTTATGGACAAGTGTGACTTTTTTATTTATATATTTATATTATGGACAACCGTGATTTATGAAAATTAACATTACTTCTTATGTAAAACACGCACAAACTTAATCATTTTGAGGACCCTCAACCGTCAAACTAGTTTTGTGTTTGAACTTAAACTTATAAACGCGCGCGAGAATGGAATGTATGAATTGAGAATTAGTTCATAAGAACTGCCGAGTTTGCATTTTCGTATTTCAGCTTGTATGATTTTATCGTTATACATTCAAATGTTTTCGAGAATCTAAATTTTGTGGAACAAAAATCCTGTCCAATTTTGCTTCTTGCTTTTGTAACATAACTGAAAAACCATCACAAATCTTAAGAAACTTCTGAAACAAAACTCGCAGAGAATCAAAAAATCTATAATAAAGCATCACAGCTTTTTTCTAAAAAGTGAAAGGAACCACTCCTAATTTAAGATATACTGTCTTTTGTCTAAGCTAAGATTGGTCTCTAAAAATTTCCCTAATTTCTTTAAATAAAAAAAATTCCTCTAACTATTTTACCGATATTTCAAAAACCGTTGCGAATTTTGAACAAAAGTCGCGCAGAATTTAATTGCCTACAAGAACTGTTTAAAACGTTTCTTTAAAATATTTCTGTTTTTATAAGGAAATGTCGAGAAACTAAAATTACACCAAAAATGTTTATTCGATAAAATTTCGACGATACTCTATCGCCGATATTTCGGAGACCATTGCGAATTTTGAAAAACGTTTCAAACAAAAGTCGCGCAGAATTTAATTTGCTACAAGAAATGTTTAAAACGTTTTTTAAAAATATTTCTGTTTTTACAATGAAATCTCGAGAAACTAAAATCACACCTAAAAAGTTTATTCGAAAAAATTTCGCCGATACTATTTCGCCGATATTTCGGAGACCGTTGCGAATTTTGAAAAACGCTTCAAACAAAAGTCGCGCAGATTTTAATTGTCTACCAGAAATGTTTAAGACGATTTTTCAAAATATATCTGTTTACAAGGAAATCTCGAGAAACTAAAATCCCACCTAAAATGTTTATTCGACAAAATCTCGCAGACTATTTCGCCGATATTTCGGAGACCGTTGCGAATTTTGAAAAACTTTCCAAATAAAAGTCCGAGAGAAATTAATTGTCTATAAAAAATGTTCTAGTTATTTTCTCCAAACTCGTTAGTTTATGCAATGGGATAAACCGAGATGAACCAAAAGGAAGATAAGGTACCACCAAGCTCTGGCCCACTCACAGAGAATGAGGGGATTCTGGGCTCACAAGGGACCCTGTCAACTCGTCATCACCGATTTGGCCCAAATTTACAGTATATGTAGGGCTTGATATGATGTATATCAAGATTAATTAATCTATAATATTTATATACAATTTATAATTATTAATTGATATAGGTAGGGCTATAAATGAAAGTGACCCTAGCGGGAGGGCCTTGTCAGAAGAAAGCGACACAAACTGGCAAGTGTAAAAAGACCGTGGTGAACGTGGTCCTAGATGGCCTCAACGAATAATAATAATAATATTGTAAAACAAGAATGTTTTATGGTTTATTTTATGGCATTTGCATGCTGGCCATTATTGGGTTATAGTTGTATGTAATAATTAATATATGCGTTGAAAACAGGAAATTTCACTTTAGTGACAATAACATTATCCGCTATAATAAATGCTTTCCAATAAACTTTCCTACTGAAACTATAAAATAGTATATTAACTATACTATATATACTATTTTTTCTATTTTAATATGCCATTTCTAGATAAAAAGATCGCCGATATATATTGAGAAATTTGTATCGCACTCCGCGAGCCATAACCGCATGCATATGAGTGCTGTTATGAGTCCATTACAGATGCAAAATAGAAAAAATAACTTTTATTAAATAATTACTAAATTTGAACATATAAATAAACTTTGTAGCAAAAATAAATCAATTTAGTGTTACATAGAGCCCGATTTATGTTTTCTGCGTGCGTTTTAGTTGTGTAGCAAAGTATTAACAACTCACGCAGTATTGTTTTAATTATTGTGAGTTTCTTGAGGCCGTAATATGCAAATGCAAAGAAATTTTATCGCCGGTAAATATCTCGAGATGTATTTCTTGTATCGATTTTACGGTTACACGTCGACGTGCTAGTAATTAACATGCTAGACGTTGAAATTGAATAGAAAAATAGTTTCTAAAAAATAACTCAACAAACCCAACGAAGTATACGTTGAATCCAGTTGTTATTAAATATTTGTAATATTTTATATTTGCTCCACTTATATACAAAGTTGGTTAATAAAAAAACAACTGGAATTCTTCTGAAGGAATGCTTTAACTTGTGTAACAAGGTTATAAAAAAACCGCATTAAAATTCAATTAGATACAAGCAGGTTTGCTTTGTGAAATGGGTAATCAAAGAAAGTTAACGAATAATTTGCAATCATTTTTTAGATTACAACTCGAGTGGAAGAAAATAAACAAAAAGTGAATTTAGAAGTGGTTTTAAGAGAAATCTTAATCAAACAAAAACTGTTATAAAGTGTGCCAGATTGTGATAATTATGTCCGTAGTGCTATTCTGACCTGAAATGAGACGTTCTAAATAATGGAATAATGGAACTGCATCAGTGGCAATAAACAAACAAAACAACAACAAAAAACTTTCTAATAATGCTGTGTTACGGTTTAATAAGTCTGTGTTTGGTCGGTTTGCAGGCTGTGCGGGTGCCAACAACCTGGCAGAACTACAATACAAACGCTCGGGCACCAAGTGGGACACAGTTCAGTGTAAAATCTAATTATAATAGTTGGCATAATAACCCCAAAAATCTCCATTCAAGATCGAATATTTTCGTGCCTTACTTTCCAGCAGCAGCTGGCCAAGGCAAAGAAAGTTTCAACAATAAAGCCACAAAACGATTCGAAGCCGTCAGCAGTTTTGGCCCACATCCAGCGGCCACCAGACAAAACAAATTTTACAACCGAAAGCCACTACCAAGACCGATAAAATCTTATTATGAAGCTCCGCCGAAGTCTGTTAAAGTTGTAACTCAATATATACCAGCAAGATATATCCAGAAATCCTTTAACGTTTTACCTGAAAAACAAGCGACAATTCAAATGGAAAGAGGTTTCTTACCGTCTCAACATTTCGCACGAACCATTCAAAATCAACCGCCAAAAACTCAGACAGTACAAAGTATAAAACCAGCCAAACAAAATTATGAAACGCATCAATCAACTTCAACTAGAAATTTCTATCCTCCAGCTAATTTCGAAACCAAAAATTTCCATTCCTTTGGTGCTCCTTCAAAAAAGGTCGCTTATCCAGGAGAAGGAGTTTGGGCCAAACCAGTCCCACGCCAATCCTACATAAATCCCCCAAAACCTCCAAAACATCCAGAAACAGAAGAAACCCAAGCAGATTCCGACGATGATCCTCCATCAGATGGACACGAAATCTTCCAAGAAAACCAACAAGTTTTCAACAAACAATTAGACCAATTCTACGATAAGACAAAAAATCTTAACGAAAAAATCTACCAATCTAAATTACCCAATAAATATCCACCTCCTACTCCATTAAATACCAGAGAAGAAGTTGAAGAAGAATCAGAAGATGACTTTGTTCCTGTCCGCACTTATTCTCAAGTCAGAAAATATGAAGATGAGCAACATTTACCAGCTAGTGTACTCGAGCCAAGATTACGTGAATTAGTTAAGGACTCCAAGATCCATACAGTTTACACCGAAGAAGGATATGAAGATACAGCTTATGATCACGCAGGGCACGAGAAGAACGCAGAAGATTCGGAAGGGTATGTTGAAAGAGATGATGGGAAAGATTCTGCTGCGGAAGGTAGTGAACCAGTAGTGAAGAAAATAAAAACTAAATCAAGAGTTGTTCAAACTAACATGAAGATTAAGTTAAGGCCCGAGAACGTTGTTCCGCTAAATGAGAGAGAGAAGAAAATTAACATTGGGATACTAGGAGATGCAAGTGAAGCTGTGGTTAAGAGAGCTAGGGGAATATCTGGGAATGTTCAGACGAAGATTGAAAATAAAGTTGTAGATCCGATTCAAGTTGTTGATAAGGAAATTAAGACAAAAATTGTTGGGAATTCTGAAGTAAAGTCAAATAATGTTGAAAATGTTGAAGCAAGGAATAAAACTATAAATTTTGTTAGGAGAAGAAGAGTTAGGACTAAACCAACGAGCACAACTGAAGCTTACGAAAAGAAGACGATGGTAGTTGATACGGAAAATATTAAATTACCCGATAGAAAACCCAGGATGAAAATATCTTTAAGGAATTACAGAGCGAGAAAATTATCAACGACTACGTCGTTACCAGAAGCGCCGTCCGAAGAGATTTCAACCAAAATAAAACTCAACATACAACCCAAAGAGAACGAAACTGTTAATTTCGCCCAACTCGGCGAAATCGAAAACAAGTCCCAAATAGACCACGACACAGCAAAATCCATCAAACAAGACATCGAACGCCACTTCAAACACGAAACCAAACCTCGCCGAAAACGTTTCGTACAAACCGAAAAATACCCCTATTACTATTCCACAAATCTTCCCAAAAACTCACCGCTGAGATACGGTCAAAACATAAACACCGTTCCGATCAAACAACAAGACGAAATGAGTTTTTATAATCACATAAATAACATTGAATGCCAAGAAGTTGAAACGGATGTTAATCCCATACCAGAGGGCGTAGACGAAGGAGAAAAAGCTGGAGCTGATCCAAAACTTCCAAGGCTACAGAAATTAGGGGACAAAATTGATTGTTTCAAAGCAAAATATTTCGGAGAAAACCCTTTGGACAGTCCTATATTTAACGAAGAGGTGATTCAAGCTCCCGATCCAATCTTCAAGGAGTTGAAAAAGTCTCACAGTAAAAGATTTGTTAATAGAATTACAGAGTTAAATGCGATTGAAACTCCTAGTTTCAAAGAGTTTGTTACACCAGATAGATTGTTATATGCTAGAGAAAACAATTTCATAGATTCTAATAAGAATGGAGAAACTGTTGCAAGTAGAGAGACAGACTTGAATGAGATTTATAATAAGTTAAAAGCCAATTTTGAAATAGAAAATGTAAAAAATAGAAACCATGAAGAATCAGATGAAAATGTAAAAGTTGATAATGTAAGAGATATTGATGAAAAAATTGGAGAAACTTTTAAGTCGGTTAGAAAACCAAAAGTTTCCGACGTAATATTAGATTTCCAAAACTCAACGAATTCAGATTACGAGTACGAAGATTACGACGTGGAAGAACCCGTTTATTCATCCAACCCTAATTCGCCGCAGGCTCTACCAGTCAGGATGATTCGCAAAAGGCGCAGGAAGATTCCCAAACGCAGAGAACAAATCAGAAGGACCAAGTACGTGCCTAGATATTCACCAAGGTATCCTCCAAGAATGCAACCCATACATCCTCAACCACCGCGACCGCAAATACTCAGCGAAGTACACTATAAAGACGAGATTAAACCGAACGAGCAGCTTAACGTCTTTGCGGATATCATAAATAACATCAAGAATTCAACGTTTGATAGTTTAGCAAATCCTTCTGAACCAATCAATATTCCCATACCGTTCACCAGAACACGCGCCAGAGAAAAATCAAACACTGTACCTACAACAACAATAAGAACGATGTATAGGAAGAGAAAGCTTCCGATACACAAAGTCAACGAACAGGTCTATGATGAATACTTGAGAAATTTGAAGAAACAACAAGTTAGTGATGATTCCAAAATCGATTCCTTTTATCAACCTAATAGACTTTGGAGGAAGAAGAAAAGGAGACCAGAAGATTCGCATTCCATTAAAGCCACAACTTACCATGGAGAATTTTCCGATTCTACACCAGAAACTACAGAAATAGAACAATTTAAAGTTATTCGACCAACAGCAACTTATACAACAATCGACATTCCCATGAATACTTATTACGTCCAAGGCATGAAACCTCCGCTAGAACACGAAAAACCTTATATTTATGCAGATTATAAATTGTTGCAATTAAATGCGCTAAGACGAAATGGAATCTATAACAACCATAGAATGAAGAGAAGCACCTCGAGGTTGAGTTACTCGACAGTTAGTAGACCACAAGCTCCCAAAGCCGAAGAAGAAAAAGTAGAAGAAGAAATGGAGGAAGAAGAATATGTCCCTCATCGTCCTAAGAATTATTACTACGATCCAGAGAGTGGCAGCATTGTTTATAACAAGAAGCAAGAAGAGGAATCCAAAGAAATGTTCGTCGAAGTAGAGTATGAAGATGAGGAAATTATTACAGAAAAACCTGTCACGACGACAACGCACAGAACTGTTTATCACAAAGACGTTTTAAAGAAAGACAACGGACCAACTTTAATAGATTTCCTAGCTAGGTTAAAAACTGATCCTTCATATAAAATTATCCTTGATCCCGAAACCACTGAGAAAACTACAACTACCACTACTTCACCTGATAAAACTACTCCTCCTGCGTTCTTACAGTTCTTAGAAAAGCTACACACCAACAAAGAGTACGTCAAAATTGAGGATGAAGATGAAAATGAAAAGAAGAAAGAAAAGGCAACGACTACTACCACAACGGAAGCTCCAGTTGTTGAAGAAGTGGAAGAAGAATTAGAAAACGTGCAAAATTCACCTGGGGGACAATTTAATTCCGGCGGACCATTCCAAATCTTTGATATCAACGACTATTTACCAAAAAGTAAGAATTACAGTCCAAGAACAACAATAGATTACTCGAAATATAAGACTATTGAACGTGCACCGACAAGGCATAGTATGAGTAGCAGATATAGCGATGAAGATGAAGATGAAGATTCACCAACAAATAGAAAACCCGAGAGAACTCAGGAATCTGCAGATTCAGGATACGAGGAAATTGAAGAAGAAACAAGCATGGAATTGAAACAAGAAACTACCACGACTACAACAACAACTACTATAGCACCCACCACAACACGTAGAATAAGGAATAGAAAACGACCAACAACGACGCAAAAACCGAGAACATCAGCTCCAAGTAGATCGACAACAGAAGCTGTAGAAATTAAAGTGTACACGCCAGCAACTCATCGTCCCGCTTCAAGAGTTTACCGACGTCAACGACCTAAGATTCGTTTACGTACAACAACAGCCGCAACGCCTTCGGTTGAAGAAGAAGCTGAAAGTGATTTTCAAAAACAGAAACCTAGATTAGAACGTAAATTAGAAGATGACGCTATTAAAGTGCCTGCTAATCATAAAGCCCTTTACACTCCAATCATCGTTGAAGATAGAATGGACGCAAATCCAATAATGTTTAAAAGACCAAGGTTGGTGACACCAGACATCATTCAGTATAACAAAACAGATTTGAGGTCGAATAATAAAGGAGAAATTAATCCTAGGAAGTTGGTTGAGGTTTTCAAAGATTATGATAAGAGTAAGCGACATGGAGGGAATTATATAAGGCAAAATGATAAAGTTATGGGTAATGGAAATGAGAGTGCTGATACTCCAACTAGGATAGATTTATTTCAGAGTGGCACAGCGAATGAGAGTGGCGATAATAAGGGGAAAATCGTAGTTGAGGGTGGAAGAGAGATTAAGAATAGTGATTACGATTATGAGGACGAAGTGAAGATTTATTTTAAGAAGGACGGAAAGACGACGGCGATTATTAAGGATCCTAGTAAACGATTGTATTTTTACGCACCTGTATGATAATTGTTAATTGTATTTTTGTTTTGTTTTTTTAGTTGAATTGTATATATTATTAAAAATAAAATTATTTTTAAAATAAATTAAAAGGAAGGTTTTTTTATATAAATCCGAGGTAATATTAGATTTCCAAAATGCAACGAATTCAGAGTACGAGTACGAAGATTACGAAGTAGAAGAACCCGTTTATTCATCAGACCCAAATTCGTCCTAGGCTTTACCAGACAGAATGATTCGTAAAAGGGGCAGGGAGATTCCCAAACGCAGAGAACAAATAAGAAGGACCAAGTACGTGCCTAGATATTCGCCAAGGTATCCTCCAAGAATGCAACCCATACATTCTCAACCACAGCGACCGCAAATACTCAGCGAAGTACACCATAAAGACGAGATTAAACCGAACGAGCAGTTTAACGTCTTTGCGGATATCATAAATAACATCAAGAATTCAACGTTTGATAGTCTAGCAAATCCTTCTGAACCTATCAATATTCCCATACCTTTCACCAGAACGCGAGCCAGAGAAAAATCAAACACTGTACCTACAACAACGATAGGAACGATGTATAGGAAGAGAAAACTTCCAATACACAAAATCAACGAACAGGTCTATGATGAATACTTGAGAAATTTGAAGAAACAACAAGTTAGTGATTATTCCAAAATCGATTCCTTTTATCAACCTAATAGACTTTGGAGGAAGAAGATCAGAAGATTCGCATTCCATTAAAGCCACAACTTACCATGAAGAATTTGCCGATTCTATACCAGAAACTACAGAAATAGAACAATTTAAAGTTATTCGACCAACAGCAACTTATACAACAATCGACATTCCCATGAATACTTATTATGTACAAGGCATGAAACCTCCGCTAGAACACGAAAAACCTTATATTTATGCAGATTATAAATTGTTGCAATTGAATGCGCTAAGGCGAAATGGAATCTATAATAATCATAAAATGAAGAGAAGCACCTCGAGGTTGAGTTACTCGACAATTAGTAGGCCACAAGCTTCCAAAGCCGAAGACGAAAAAGTAGAAGAAAAAGTTGAGGAAGACGAGTATGTCCCTCACCGTCCTAAGAATTATTACTACGATCCAGAGAGTGATAGCATTGTTTATAACAAGAAGCAAGAAGAGGAATCCAAAGAAATGTTCGTCGAAGTAGAGTATGAAGTTAAGGAAATTATTACAGAAGAACCTGTCACGACGACAACGCACAGAACTGTTTACCACAAAGACGTTTTAAACAAAGAGAACGGACCAACTTTAATAGATTTTCTAGCTAAGTTAAAAACTGATCCTTCATATAAAATTATCCTTGATCCCGAAACCACTGAGAAAACTACAACTACCACTACTTCACCTGATAAAACTACTCCTCCTGCGTTCTTACGGTTCTTAGAAAAGCTACACACCAACAAAGAGTACATCAAAATTGAGGATGAAGATGAAAATGAAAAGAAGAAAGAAAAGGCAACGACTACTACCACAACGGAAGCTCCAGTTGTTGAAGAAGTGGAAGAAGAATTAGAAAACGTGCAAAATTCACCTGGAGGACAATTTAATTCCGGAGGACAATTCCAAATCTTTGATATCAACGACTATTTACCAAAAAGTAAGAATTACAGTCCAAGAACAACAATAGATTACTGTAAATATAAGACTATTGAACGTGCACCGACAAGGCATAATATGAGTAGTAGATATAGCGATGAAGATGATGATGAAGATTCACCAACAAATAGAAAACCCGAGAGAACTCAGGAATCTGCAGATTCAAGATACGTGGAAATTGAAGAAGAAACCAGCATGGAATTGAAACAAGAAACTACCACGACTACAACAACAACTACTATAGCACCAACCACAACACGTAGAATAAGGAATAGAAAACGACCAACAACGACGCAAAAACCGAGAACATCAGCTCCAAGTAGATCGACAACAGGAGCTGTAGAAATTAAAGTGTACATGCCAACAACTCATCGTCCGGCTTCAAGAGTTTACCGACGTCAACGACCTAAGATTCGTTTACGTACAACAACAGCCGCAACGCCTTTGGTTGAAGAAGAAGTTGAAAGTGATGTTCAAAAACAGAAACCTAGATTAGAACGTAAATTAGAAGATGAATTAAAGTGCCTGCCATTAAAGTGTCTGCTAATCATAAAGCCCTTTACACTCCAATCATCGTTGAAGATAGAATAGACGCAAATCCAATAATGTTTAAAAGAACAAGGTTGGTGACACCAGACATCATTCAGTATAACAAAACAGATTTGAGGTCGAATAATAAAGGAGAAATTAATCCTAGGAATTTGGTTGAGGTTTTCAAAGATTATGATAAGAGTAAGCGACATGGAGGGAATTATATAAGGCAAAATGATAAAGTTATGGGTAATGGAAGTGAGAGTGCTGATACTCCAACTAGGATAGATTTATTTCCGAGCGGCACAGCGAATGAGAATGGCGATAATAAGGGGAAAATCGAAGTTGAGGGTGGAAGAGAGATTAAGAATAGTGATTACGATTATGAGGACGAAGTGAAGATTTATTTTAAAAAGGATGGAAAGACGACGGCGATTATTAAGGATCCTAGTAAACGATTGTATTTTTACGCACCTGTATGATAATTGTTAATTGTATTTTTGTTTTGTTTTTTTAGTTGAATTGTATATATTATTAAAAATAAAATTATTTTTAAAATAAATTAAAAGGAAGGTTTTTTATATAAATCCGAGGTAATATTAGATTTCCAAAATGCAACGAATTCAGAGTAGGAGTACGAAGATTACGAAGTAGAAGAACCCGTTTATTCATCAGACCCAAATTCGTCCTAGGCTTTACCAGACAGAATGATTCGTAAAAGGCGCAGGGAGATTCCCAAACGCAGAGAACAAATAAGAAGGACCAAGTACGTGCCTAGATATTCGCCAAGGTATGCTCCAAGAATGCAAGCCACACATTCTCAACCACAGCGACCGCAAATACTCAGCGAAGTACACCATAAAGACGAGATTAAACCGAATGAGCAGTTTAACGTCTTTGCGGATATCATAAATAACATCAAGAATTCAACGTTTGATAGTCTAGCAAATCCTTCTGAACCCATCAATATTTCCATACCTATCACCAGAACGCGAGCCAGAGAAAAATTAAACACTGCACCTACAACAACAATGAGAACGATGTATAGGAAGAGAAAACATTCAATACACAAAGTCAACGAACAGGTCTATGATGAATACTTGAGAAATTTGAAGAAACAACAAGTTAGTGATAATTCCAAAATTGATTCCTTTTATCAACCTAATAGACTTTGGAGGAAGAAGAAAAGGAGACCAGAAGATTTGCATTCCATCAAAGCCACAACTTACCACGAAGAATTTGCCGATTTTACACCAGAAACTACAGAAATAGAACAATTTAAAGTTATTCGACCAACATCAACTTATACAACAATCGACATTCCCATGAATACTTATTACGTCCAAGGCATAAAACCTTCGCTATAACACGAAAAACCTTATATTTATGTAGATTATAAATTGTTGCAATTGAACGCGCTAAGACGAAATGGAATCTATAACAACCATAGAATGAAGAGAAGCACCTCGAGGTTGAGTTACTCGACAATTAGTAGACCACAAGCTCCCAAAGCCGAAGAAGAAAAAGTTGTAGAAGAAGTGGAGGAAGACGAGTATGTCCCTCACCGTCCCAATAATTATTACTACGATCCAGAGAGTGATAGCATTGTTTATAACAAGAAGTAAGAAGAGGAATCCAAAGAAATGTTCGTCGAAGTAGAATATGGAGATGAGGAAATTATTACAGAAAAACCTGTTACAACGACAACGCACAAAACTGTTTACCACAAAGACGTTTTAAACAAAGAGAACGGACCAACTTTAATAGATTTCCTAGCTAGATTGAAAACTGATCCTTCATATAAAATTATCCTTGATCCCGAAACCACTGAGAAAACTACAACTACCACTATTTCACCTGATAAAACTACTCCTCCTGCGTTCTTACAGTTCTTAGAAAAGCTACACACCAACAAAGAGTACGTCAAAATTGAGGATGAAGATGAAAATGAAAAGAAGAAAGAAAAGGCAACGACTACTACCACAACGGAAGCTCCAGTTGTTGAAGAAGTGGAAGAAGAATTAGAAAACGTGTAAAATTCACCTGGAGGACAATTTAATTCCGGAGGACAATTCCAAATCTTTGATATCAACGACTATTTACCAAAAAGTAAGAATTACAGTCCAAGAACAACAATAGATTACTCGAAATATAAGACTATTGAACGTGCACCGACAAGGCATAGTATGAGTAGCAGATATAGCGATGAAGATGACGATGAAGATTCACCAACAAATAGAAAACCCGAGAGAACTCAGGAATCTGCAGATTCAGGATACGAGGAAATTGAAGAAGAAACCAGCATGGAATTGAAACAAGAAACTACCACGACTACAACAACAACTACTATAGCACCCACCACAACACGTAGAATAAGGAATAGAAAACGACCAACAACGACGCAAAAACCGAGAACATCAGCTCCAAGTAGATCGACAACAGAAGCTGTAGAAATTAAAGTGTACACGCCAGCAACTCATCATCCCGCTTCAAGAGTTTATCGACGTCAACGACCTAAGATTCGTCTACGTACAACAACAGCCGCAACGCCTTCGATTGAAGAAGAAGCCGAAGGTGGTGTTCAAAAACACAAACCTAGATTAGAACGTAAATTAGAAGATGACGCTATTAAAGTGCCTGCTAATCATAAAGCCCTTTACACACCAATCATCGTTGAAGATAGAATAGACGCAAATCCAGTAATGTTTAAAAGACCCAGGTTGGTGACAACCGACATCATTCAGTATAATAAAACAGATTTGAGGTCGAATAATAAAGGAGAAATTAATCCTAGGAAGTTGGTTGAGGTTTTCAAAGATTATGATAAGAGTAAGCGACATGGAGGGAATTATATAAGGCAAAATGATAAAGTTATGGGTAATGGAAGTGAGAGTGCTGATACTCCAACTAGGATAGATTTATTTCAGAGTGGCACAGCGAATGAGAGTGGCGATAATAAGGGGAAAATCGTAGTTGAGGGTGGAAGAGAGATTAAGAATAGTGATTACGATTATGAGGACGAAGTGAAGATTTATTTTAAGAAGGACTGAAAGACGACGGCGATTATTAAGGATCCTAGTAAACGATTGTATTTTTACGCACCTGTATGATAATTGTATTTTTGTTTTGTTTTTTTAGTTGAATTGTATGTATTATTAAAAATAAAATTATTTTTAAAATAAATTAAAAGGAAGGTTTTTTTATATAAATCCGAAGTAATATTAGATTTCCAAAATGCAACGAATTCAGAGTACGAGTACGAAGATTACGATGTGGAAAAACCCGTTTATTCATCAGACCCAAATTCGTCCAAGGCTTTACCAGACAGAATGATTCGTAAAAGGCGCAGGGAGATTCCCAAACGCAGAGAACAAATAAGAAGGACCAAGTACGTGCCTAGATATTCGCCAAGGTATCCTCCAAGAATGCAACCCATACATTCTCAACCACAGCGACCGCAAATACTCAGCCAAGTTGACTATAAAGACGAGATTAAACCGAACGAGCAGTTTAACGTCTTTGCGGATATCATAAATAACATCAAGAATTCAACGTTTGTTAGTCTAGCAAATCCTTCTGAACCTATCAATATTCCCATACCTTTCACCAGAACGCGAGCCAGAGAAAAATCAAACACTGTACCTACAACAACGATAGGAACGATGTATAGGAAGAGAAAACTTCCAATACACAAAGTCAACGAACAGGTCTATGATGAATACTTGAGAAATTTGAAGAAACAACAAGTTAGTGATTATTACAAAATCGATTCCTTTTATCAACCTAATAGACTTTGGAGGAAGAAGACCAGAAGATTCGCATTCCATTAAAGCCACAACTTACCATGAAGAATTTGCTGATTCTACACCAGACACTACAGAAATAGAACAATTTAAATTTATTCGACCAACATCAACTTATACAACAATCGACATTCCCATGAATACTTATTACGTCCAAGGCATGAAACCTCCGCTAGAACACGAAAAACCTTATATTTATGCAGATTATAAATTGTTGCAATTGAATGCGCTAAGACGAAATGGAATCTATAGTAATCAAAGAATGAAGACAAGCACCTCGAGGTTGAGTTACTCGACAGTTAGTAGACCACAAGGTCCCAAAGGCGAAGAAGAAAAAGTAGAAGAAGAAATGGAGTCGGTTTTTAACGAAATATGTCCCTCATCGTTCTAAGAATTATTACTATGATCCAGAGAGTGGCAGCATTGTTTATAACAAGAAGCAAGAAGAGGAATCCAAGGAAATGTTCGTCGAAGTAGAATATGAAGATGAGGAAATTATTACAGAAAAACCTGTCACGACGACAACGCACAGAACTGTTTACCACAAAGACGTTTTAAATAAAGAGAACGGACCAACTTTAATAGATTTTCTAGCTAAGTTAAAAACTGATCCTTCATATAAAATTATCCTTGATCCCGAAACCACTGAGAAAACTACAACTACCACTATTTCACCTGATAAAACTACTCCTCCTGCGTTCTTACAGTTCTTAGAAAAGCTACACACCAACAAAGAGTACGTCAAAATTGAGGATGAAGATGAAAATGAAAAGAAGAAAGAAAAGGCAACGACTACTACCAAAACGGAAGCTCCAGTTGTTGAAGAAGTGGAAGAAGAATTAGAAAACGTGCAAAATTCACCTGGAGGACAATTTAATTCCGGAGGACAATTCTAAATCTTTGATATCAACGACTATTTACCAAAAAGTAAGAATTACAGTCCAAGAACAACAATAGATTACTCGAAATATAAGACTATTGAACGTGCACCGACAAGCCATAGTATGAGTAGTAGATATAGCGATGAAGATGATGATGAAGATTCACCAACAAATAGAAAACCCGAGAGAACTCAGGAATCTGCAGATTCAGGATACGAGGAAATTGAAGAAGAAACCAGCATGGAATTGAAACAAGAAACTACCACGACTACAACAACAACTACTATAGCACCCACCACAACACGTAGAATAAGGAATAGAAAACGACCAACAACGACGCAAAAACCGAGAACATCAGCTCCAAGTAGATCGACAACAGAAGCTGTAGAAATTAAAGTGTACACGCCAGCAACTCATCGTCCGGCTTCAAGAGTTTACCGACGTCAACGACCTAAGATTCGTTTACGTACAACAACAACCGCAACGCCTTCGGTGGAAGAAGAAGCTGAAAGTGATGTTCAAAAACAGAAACCTAGATTAGAACGTAAATTAGAAGATGACGCTATTAAAGTGCCTGCTAATCATAAAGCCCTTTACACTCCAATCATCGTTGAAGATAGAATAGACGCAAATCCAGTAATGTTTAAAAGACCCAGGTTGGTGACACCGGACATCATTCAGTATAATAAAACAGATTTGAGGTCGAATAATAAAGGAGATATTAATCCTAGGAAGTTGGTTGAGGTTTTCAAAGATTATGATAAGAGTAAGCGACATGGAGGGAATTATATAAGGCAAAATGATAAAGTTATGGGTAATGGAAGTGAGAGTGCTGATACTCCAACTAGGATAGATTTATTTCAGAGTGGCACAGCGAATGAGAGTGGCGATAATAAGGGGAAAATCGTAGTTGAGGGTGGAAGAGAGATTAAGAATAGTGATTACGATTATGAGGACGAAGTGAAGATTTATTTTAAAAAGGATGGAAAGACGACGGCGATTATTAAGGATCCTAGTAAACGATTGTATTTTTACGCACCTGTATGATAATTGTATTTTTGTTTTGTTTTTTTAGTTGAATTGTATGTATTATTAAAAATAAAATTATTTTTAAAATAAATTAAAAGGAAGGTTTTTTTATATAAATCCGAAGTAATATTAGATTTCCAAAATGCAACGAATTCAGAGTACGAGTACGAAGATTACGATGTGGAAAAACCCGTTTATTCATCAGACCCAAATTCGTCCAAGGCTTTACCAGACAGAATGATTCGTAAAAGGCGCAGGGAGATTCCCAAACGCAGAGAACAAATAAGAAGGACCAAGTACGTGCCTAGATATTCGCCAAGGTATCCTCCAAGAATGCAACCCATACATTCTCAACCACAGCGACCGCAAATACTCAGCCAAGTTGACTATAAAGACGAGATTAAACCGAACGAGCAGTTTAACGTCTTTGCGGATATCATAAATAACATCAAGAATTCAACGTTTGTTAGTCTAGCAAATCCTTCTGAACCTATCAATATTCCCATACCTTTCACCAGAACGCGAGCCAGAGAAAAATCAAACACTGTACCTACAACAACGATAGGAACGATGTATAGGAAGAGAAAACTTCCAATACACAAAGTCAACGAACAGGTCTATGATGAATACTTGAGAAATTTGAAGAAACAACAAGTTAGTGATTATTACAAAATCGATTCCTTTTATCAACCTAATAGACTTTGGAGGAAGAAGACCAGAAGATTCGCATTCCATTAAAGCCACAACTTACCATGAAGAATTTGCTGATTCTACACCAGACACTACAGAAATAGAACAATTTAAATTTATTCGACCAACATCAACTTATACAACAATCGACATTCCCATGAATACTTATTACGTCCAAGGCATGAAACCTCCGCTAGAACACGAAAAACCTTATATTTATGCAGATTATAAATTGTTGCAATTGAATGCGCTAAGACGAAATGGAATCTATAGTAATCAAAGAATGAAGACAAGCACCTCGAGGTTGAGTTACTCGACAGTTAGTAGACCACAAGGTCCCAAAGGCGAAGAAGAAAAAGTAGAAGAAGAAATGGAGTCGGTTTTTAACGAAATATGTCCCTCATCGTTCTAAGAATTATTACTATGATCCAGAGAGTGGCAGCATTGTTTATAACAAGAAGCAAGAAGAGGAATCCAAGGAAATGTTCGTCGAAGTAGAATATGAAGATGAGGAAATTATTACAGAAAAACCTGTTACAACGACAACGCACAGAACTGTTTACCACAAAGACGTTTTAAACAAAGAGAACGGACCAACTTTAATAGATTTCCTAGCTAGATTGAAAACTGATCCTTCATATAAAATTATCCTTGATCCCGAAACCACTGAGAAAACTACCACTACCACTATTTCACCTGATAAAACTACTCCTCCTGCGTTCTTACAGTTCTTAGAAAAGCTACACACCAACAAAGAGTACGTCAAAATTGAGGATGAAGATGAAAATGAAAAGAAGAAAGAAAAGGCAACGACAACTACCACAACGGAAGCTCCAGTTGTTGAAGAAGTGGAAGATGAATTAGAAAACGTGCAAAATTCACCTGGAGGAAAATTTAATTCCGGAGGACAATTCCAAATCTTTGATATCAACGACTATTTACCAAAAAGTAAGAATTACAGTCCAAGAACAACAATAAATTACTCTAAATATAAGACTATTGAACGTACACCGACAAGGCATAATATGAATAGCAGATATAGTGATGAAGATGAAGATGAAGATTCAACAACAAATAGAAAACCCGAGAGAACTCAGGAATCTGCAGATTCAGGATACCAGGAAATAGAAGAAGAAACCAGCATGGAATTGAAACAAGAAACTACCACGACTGCAACAACAACTACTATAGCACGCACCACAACACGCAGAATAAGGAATAGAAAACGACCAACAACTACGCAAAAACCGAGAACATCAGCACCAAGTAGATCGACAACAGAAGCTGTAGAAATTAAAGTGTACACGCCAGCAACTCATCGTCCGGCTTCAAGAGTTTACTGACGTCAACGACCTAAGATTCGTTTACGTACAACAACAGCCGCAACGCCTTCGGTTGAAGAAGAAGCCGAAGTTGATGTTCAAAAACAGAAACCCAGATTAGAACGTAAATTAGAAGATGACGCTATTAAAGTGCCTGCTAATCATAAAGCCCTTTACACTCCAATCATTGCTGAAGATAGAATAGACGCAAATCCAATAATGTTTAAAAGACCCAGGTTGGTGACACCCGACATCATTCAGTATAATAAAACAGATTTGAGGTCGAATAATAAAGTAGAAATTAATCCTAGGAAGTTGGTTGAGGTTTTTGGATAGTATGTTGAGGAGTATGATAAGAGTAAGCGACATGGAGGGAATTATATAAGGCAAAATGATAAAGTTATAGGTAATGGAAGTGAGAGTGCTGATACTCCGACGAGGATAGATTTATTTCAGAGCGGCACTGCGAATGAGACTGGCGTTAATAAGGGGAAAATCGTAGTTGAGGGCGGAAGAGAGATTAAGAATAGTGATTACGATTATGAGGACGAAGTAAAGATTTATTTTAAGAAGGACGGAAAGACGACGGCGATTATTAAGGATTCTAGTAAACGATTGTATTTTTACGCACCTGAATGATAATTGTTAATTTTTTTTTTTTTTTTAGATGAATTGTATATATTATTAGAAATAATTTTTTTTTTAATAAATTAAAAGCGATTTTTTGTATAAATTCATAAAATAGATGAATTTATTAGTATAAATTAATAAATAGTATATTTTGTAACTAGGGCGGAAAGTTGTCAATTTCACGCGAGAACGAAATTGGGCACACGAACGCGCACTCACATCGCTAGAGAGGGCAATTGACAATACCCCTCATGTTACAAAAAATATTTTTTAATACTCATGCGAGAGGATGTATCTTACAAGTTTGGGATCCAGGGGTCATCAAAAAAAAATGGAATCAAAAATGAAGAATTTGAGTTTTCAATTGTCTCCGGTGGTGTGGAATCGTCATAAGAATTCTCCTCAGTCTCCGATATCACCATAGAATTAACACACATTTTAAAATGTTTTCTTTAATTTTTATTATTATTTTGTAAAGAAAAAAATTCTGACAATTCACGTCACTTTTTTAATATCGAGGTCTTGATTGTGTTCATTTTATTTTTATTTATTTGTTTTTTTTTTAATGTAACCTAGCGATATTGAATATTTGCGTGCGTTACCAGGTAATGTGGAAAGACAATGCGAAGTGGCATTTCTCGTATTAAAAAACGTGCGCCAGGGAGTACTTTGCACCCATGAGTAATAAAAAACAAATTTTTAAAGGTGTCAATATGTTTCAAATTAATGAACTATTAAAACTATTTTTTCAGAGCTTTCATTAAATAATAAATAACTGATATTATTTGTTCTAATATTATGCAAACAGAAATTCGAACTTTACTATTCGAATTTTACTATATAGTTTGAAAAAAAGTGTTTTGTTCTAATATTATGCAACGGGAAATTGTAACTGTTCACTATATAATTAGAAAACGGACTGTAAACTCGTTATTAGACAATTTATTTTTTTGCATAAAAAGTTAATTTTTTTGTCAACAATAATAAACTGAACAAAATTTACAACTTGTCTTTTTTTCTAAACCAGACTGCAAACTAATCACTTTCTAATATTAATTCTACAACTAAATTTAGTAACGTAATCAACTGGTTGTATCGTGTTGGAATACAATAAAGTTATGCTAGGATAAACATTAATGCACACTTATATTATAATTTTATTTCACTGATCATAACAAAAACTAAAATTCTATTTTTCCTTAAGGACATATTAATGTGCTTAAGGAATAATTAAGGAAATACTTAAGGAAAAAAAATATCCACATATGTTTCGAATATTATTGATAATTTTAGTCAATAACGAGAATATTTAGTTAAGAATAAGAAGAATCACTAGAAAGCGTAACAAACAAAAATCATTCATCGATCAATAAATATTTAAATTACATTTAACAAGAAATATTTAGAGGAAGTACTATATACATTTACTCGTACATTGTAACAAGCTTCTACAATCGTTTTTATAGTATCACAACGATTGAGACACAAAAGACACTTTTACTAACAATACCATAATAAAATTAATAATGTTAAGTAACCCCCGGCACAAAAAAACTCTAAAAAGTAAAAAAATATAATTTCTCGTGGGAGGAAATACCTAGAGGTCGATAGCCTTTTGTTGACTTTTTGTATATTTCTTGTTCTTCTATAATTTCTCTCTTGCCCTTTTAACTCATTTAAAAGTACCTTTAAATATTTTCATGCTGAGCGTCGCCGCGTCGGGGGACCGCTATGTGAAGAAATATAATTAGTTATACCTACATAGGTATAACGAATAGAAAATACCTACTGGTTTCAAATTTTACGTATGAACTTAGATGTATCAATCTATCTTACAAGGTCGACTAAGTTCCTGCAGAGTTTTCATATTATTGTACCACTTCTATTCGCATGGTGGAGTCAAAGAAAATCGGCAGACACGGAAGAGCTGACGTCGTTGACGGTTGTGTTTATATTGCAAACTTTTCGGAGTAATCATGATCAATCAGGACTGAAAACTAAACGATTGGATAATGTTGTTTTGGTATATACGTACGATGCTTACACATAGTAGGTCCTTGTATAATCCCCACTTTATCATTATCAACCTTCTTATTATTTCTTTGTATTCTGATTTTATTATTTGATTTACTTAGCAGTACCCTGACGAGGCGATGCTCATCATCAAAATATTAATAGCTACTTTTAATGAATTTAAAAGGGCAAAAGAGAAATTTAATTTTTTTACTTTTTAGTTTACTTTACTTAAAAATTTTAATTTTATTTTATTATTCGAACTTTTTTCTTTTCTTTAATAATTTCTTTGAAAATACGTGATTAATGTTACCTCTTTGAAATTTTGTTCACAAATACATGATTGGTTGGGATTGTTTACAAAAAAAGATTAAGTTTGGTCAAGTAGGAAATGAGCTGATTATCACCAAACGCCTGAACAGATCTTCATAAATTATAGCTAAGAACCTTCTCGACAACGTCAGCTTCCAAACACAAACTTCGATATGCGGACCTAGACAAACATTTGTGTCAAATTGGTTGCAGATTAATTTTGTTGAGCAGGAAATGAGCTGATGGTCAACAAACGCATGAACAGATCTTCATAAATTATAGCTAAGAACCTCCTGGATCACGTCAGCTTTAAATAAAAAACAAACCGCATCAAAATAGGTCCATTTGTTTAGGAGATACGATTCCACAAACAGCCACATATATGGACAGACTGACAGACAGACACGTCAAACTTATAACAAAATCCCTTTTTTTGTGCCGGGGGTTAAAAAACCCCGGTGGGAACAAATTTAGGACATATGACATCAAACAATACCAACTTTTCATGGAACCAGCCTCTAGTAACGGAGATAGTACCATTCATACGAGACGAACATAAAATGGCTTGTGAGCGCCTCAATAGCGGCAGAGCCCCAGGACCAGACGGAATTCCACCAGAGGTACTAAAAATTGTTGTCAGAAATGCTCCCAAGTATGTTTTTGGAGTAATGAACAACCTACTAAAAGAAGGCAACTTTCCAGCACAATGTAAAAAGGCTAAACTAGTCCTCCTGAGAAAAGGAGATAAGCGCCCTAATGAAACTTTTTCGTACAGGCCACTATGTCTACTAGACGTCGCAGGTAAACTGCTTGAGTAACTGCTAGTAGACCGGGTCAAAAGAGCGCTTAAAACTGGGAGTGATCTCTCTGAAAAGCAATATGGATTCAGAGAAGGAAAATCCACTACCGACGCCATTAAGAAGGTCATTGGAACTGCAGAGGAAGCTAGGGCTGGCACAGGTAGAAACAGAAAAATCTGTGCCCTGGCACCACCTGACGTGCACAACGCATTTAATTCGGCTTATTGGCAAAACATTCTCGACGAGACGACATCACGAGGTTTCCCCGCCATACCTATTACGTATGATACGCAGCTACTGTCTGAGAGAAAAATTATTATGGAAGGAGACAATAAATTAGTGGAGCGCGAGGTATACAGCCGTGTTCCACAGGGCTCAGTGATGGGAATACAATGTGGGACATTGTATATGATGTAGTGCCTCGCCTTAAACTCCCGGAAGGGGTAGAGATTGTCGGTTCCGCGGACAACCTTGCGCTCGTGGTTTGTGGGAAAAGGAATTTGAGTCTAAAACAAATGAAGCTAGAAAAATAGTGGATGAGTGGATGGTAGGGAAGCAACTGCAGTTGGCCCCTGGGAAAACGGAGGCTGTACTTCTGACGGGCAAGAGGCATATAAAGCCAATTTCTTTCGAAATAAGGAATCTTAAAATCACCCCTAAAGCTTATTTAAAATACTTAAGCGTTGTAATCGACAAGAGCATATCTTTCAAACAGCATACAATTGAATTAATGGCACGTGAGAGATTAGACATATGCGACATGACGCAAGGACACGGCGACAAACGGACTGAAAGGAAAAAGCGGCAAAATCTAAATCATACGAAGAATGGCAAAAATCCTGGGACACATCACCAAACGGACAATGGACAAGAAAATTAATTAGGGATGTGAAAATTTGCACGACGAGAAAACACGGCGAAGTGAACTATTATGTAACCCAGGTACTTAGTGGCCACGGGTGCTATAGGGATTACCTCCACAGGATTGGTAAAGCAACAGACAGTCTCTGCGAATACTGTGGAGAGGAGGACGGGGTTGCTCACACCATCTTCGAGTGCAACAGGTGGCATGTGGGGCGCGAAAAAATAAAAAATAGGGTCCATTCAGCAACAATGGTACAGTACATGGTCGAGTCCGAAGAACAGTGGCAAGTGATGGATAGTATAGTATACAATATCATGTCACAGAAAGTATGCGACGAAAGGGCTTGGTAGAAAACTGAAGCAGAACAAATATAGGTTTATACTACGCAATCCCGAAGAAATGCGAAGAGCGGTTCCGAGATGTGCGCGATGCAGAGGGTCGACATATGTTATCCACCACCATATTTATTTACGCATGTTGTGTTTTAATAAATGTTAGACCTTCAAAAAAATTTAAAAAAAACAAAATTTTGCACAACAATTGTTTCGTCGTTCAATTTAGAAGTTTGTTTAGAAAAAAAAGCAAATTGACAATTTTTGAAAAATTGCAAAATATTGCAAATAATTAATTTAATAGAAATGTTTGTAATAAACTTTGACACCATCAGTCTTTCAATATTTTTCATTAAATATATTTCATATACTATATCTCTCTGATTCTATTAAGATATAATTTCTAGCGGTTTTAGCAGGAATATAACATTTTAAGTAAATTATATCTTACCCTTGTTATTATTTATTTACCCTTGTTATTACCCTTGTTACCCTTTACATCCGTCCTATATTTCACCCTTTTATCCCTTCAGATTTAGAAACCCTTTCCTGCTATAAACCCCATGTTAAATATTTGGAGAAGTCGAAATAACTAAAATTCCTCATTAATATATAGACAGACAAGACTAAACAGCCTATTTGTTGAATCACATATGAGTAGGAGTATAGATATGTGATCAGCATTCCGTCATTTAGACACAATACCCATTATTACTATTACTACCTATGGTTTTACCTTACTACTTGTATTATTACCTATTATTCTAACCTATTTGTTCCACGATATTGATTTTTGTTTTGTTTTAATTGTTTCATCATGAAGAAAATACAGAAATTATAATAACGAGTCATAACTAAATTAACAATTAATTTTTCTCTAATCTACAATACCACGGCGCGTGTTCAAAAGTTTTCACTAAACACATCACACATCACATACTTAGCTCTAAGTCCACTAGTCTAAGTCCTACTAGTTTGTGAGGTTTATGACTTTTCAATTTTCTTATTCCACGTGTATCCAGGAGATGGATTGCTTCAGCGTTGACGTGGTTGTGGAGCCTTAGTTCCTGGTTAACAGCAAGTCTTTCAATCGCACTGGCAATATGTTCGATGCGAAGGTCCCGACAGTAGGGAAATATCCTATGTTCTGGCGCCTCTTCACTCCTCATAATCCCACGCGTGGGGTTACATAGAACTCACATGCGGTTTAGCGTGAGGTAACATAGACCCCACGCCGAACAGGGCGTGAGGTCTATGTAACCCAACGCTAAATAGGGTGTGAGGTTTACGTTACCCCATGCTAAACAGGGTGTTAGATCTATGTTACCCCACGCTAAACAGGGTGTGAGGTGTATGTAACCAAACGCGTAGAATTATGAGGACTGATGAGGCGCCAGAACGTAGGATCTTTCCCTACTCCCGATGAATGATGCAATTTCGTACACACCACCGTGCATTAACAATATTTCTTGTTTCGGAATCGCTTGGCACACTCCCAGAGTTGAATGCCATAAGTCCACAATGGTTTTAAAGTCTGGTTATATAATAACACTTTGTTGTATATTGACAATTTTGAGTTTCGATCTAATAGCCTATACATTTTATGATATTTTATAATTAAAACTTCCATTTTTTTCACTACATATTTTTTCCAAAGAAATTTTGTATCTAGGGCTATACCTAGGTACTTTGCTGTGTTTGAGTATGGTATAATGTTATTGTTAATGGTTAAGTGTGTTTGGTCCCTGATTTTCTTGTTGGTATAGTTAGCGTGAGTAAATTTTGTTTCATTCAGCTTTATCTTCCAGTTTTGCATCCATCTGGATATCTTATTAGTAGCTTGTTGAAATTTTTCTGTAGCTTCAATAGCATTATCTAAAATTGCCATTGTCGTAGAGCAGGGCTTCTTAAACTTTTTTCATTCGCGACCCCATTTATGATAGTGATTTTTTACACAGCTTGGAGGTAGCCACAGGTCATTTTGAAAAAAAGTAGCAAGATCACATTTTTGTTCGGTTAAAAATATTTCGATTTCATCCTTTAATAAAAATAATCTTCTTAAACTTTGACCTCTTGAAATCCTGAAATTCCTAAAGGAAGCAGGATTAGAGGAGGTGCTCTAAATGGGTAAGTACACCAACGCTTAAAAGAAGAGGGTGGGGTACAATAGATCTATAAAGGTCGCAGTACAAGTCGTCACCACCATAGCTTCAAACTACAATCTACAGTTACTATTGATGAATCGTTGTCTCTGAAGCGCGCCGTTTTCAAAACTCACAAAAGAATTTAAATATTATACATTAAAATCCAGCGACCCCAAGATTTCGCTAAGCGACCCCATTTGGGGTCGCGACCCATAGTTTAAGAAGCCCTGTCGTAGAGTGTCGTCTGCAAATATTGCTGTGGAGATGTTTTCAATTTCTGGTAGATCGCACGTATAGAGAATATAAAGTATAGGTCTCAGAACACTACCTTGCGGGACAGCTGCTTGTATATCTTTTAGCTCAGTGTAATCATTTTCCTGTTTTATATGAAACATTCTATCTGTAATGTATGACATTAGCAGTTCAACATACTGTTTTGGAAGAAGTTGGTTTAATTTATGTCCCTGGTGCCAAACTTTGTCGAATGCCTGCGCAAGATCTAAGAAGATCGATGCGCAGAATTCCTTTTCTTCTAAGGCCTTTTCAAGAATGTTTGTAATTCGACGATGATACGTGATCTATAGTAGAATCTAAAGCATCTAAAGCCAAATTGGTGGTTGGGAATTAGGTTTTTCTTCTCGATGATTGGTTTTAATCTTTTTAAGGGCAGCTTTTCAAACAGTTTGGAGATTATCGCTAGTAAGGAGATAGGCCTATATGATTTGACTTCATGTGGTGACTTGCCAGGTTTTGGTATCATGATCACTACTGCTATTTTACAGATATTAGGAACATGCTTTAACCTAAACGCTGCATTGCACAGGTAGGTTAATTTAACAAAACTTTTTTGTGGGAGCTGTTTTAGGATTTCTCATACGATTAAGTCGCAGCCTGGTGCTTCCCTTGAGTTTAAGTTTGTTTTCAACTCGATCGTAACTTCTGTCGGGGTGATTAAAGGGATACTCTCTTGGTCTTGGTTAATTATATCTGGTAGCGTCTGCTTGTATTTCATTCGGCATAAAAATTTCTTCCAGATACTTGGCGAAAAGTTCTGCTTTTTGCATGCAGGGACCATTTTCCATCCTTAACGGCAGAGCTTGTTTAATCAAATATTGATTTATTGATTGAGGTCGTGATGAAGCCTTCTTTTTTTGCACACTAGTCAAAAATCCGACTAGTGTGTAAAAAAATAGACAGACAAGTCTTCTATCAGTCAATCTAGTCAATCTGCAGACTGAGCCAAGAAGCCAAGGAACAGATCCTCGAACTCCAGAGGCACGCGTTAAAAATGGGTCCCAAAGTCTCAGTTGAAAAGACCAAAATAATGACGAACATAAAAAACGCACAAAAAAAGCTATAAATACATTGACATCGTCAAAGAATTCAAATATCTTGGGGAATAGATTAGCTAAAATGCGCTAGAGAAAAAGTCAATGGAATCTAGGAAAAATAGAGTTGAATTGGCCAGGAATATCCTGAAAATCGGTCATGTTGCCCGAGATAACGTGAAATGGACCAAGAATATAATGCACTGGAGACCCAGAGAGACAAAAAGAAGTGTTGGTAGAC
Source organism: Phosphuga atrata (assembly GCA_944588485.1). Taxonomy (NCBI): domain Eukaryota; kingdom Metazoa; phylum Arthropoda; class Insecta; order Coleoptera; family Silphidae; genus Phosphuga; species Phosphuga atrata. The sequence goes on along the minus strand of OX155893.1, from coordinate 6,520,649 downwards.
CCCAGGCGAGATGGCCGGATGACCTACAGCTGCTACCCGGGAAAAACTGGATGCACAGCGCTCAAAACAGTTCGACCTGGAAAAAGATGGAGGAGGCCTATGTTCAACAGTGGACGTTTAAAGGCTGAAGAAGAAGAAGAAGGGCGCCGCGGCTGGTTCGAATGAAGTGCAATATTCAAAATGCCGTATATCGACAATAACGCGGTGGGCTCCAGCTGATCCAACGTCGTTAGTTTATTGGCGTACACTATCGACTTCACATATCCCCACAGAAAGTAGTCCATAGGTGTGATATCACACGAGCGTGGAGGTCAATTTACGGGTCCGTTAATTGATGTACGCGAGATTATGCGGTCGGCGAATGTTTCCTGCAATAAATTGATTGTGTCGCGCGCTGTGTGGCATGTTGCGCCGTTTTGTTCCTCCACAAAGCTTCTCCATATTCAACTGGGAAACGAAAAAGTCAGCAATCATGAATCGATAGCGCTTTGACGGTCACGTGCTGGCCAGCATCATCTTTAAAGAATTATGGGCCCACCAGCCCATAAAGCACACCAAACAGCGTGTTTTTGTAGATGCAACGGCGTCTCAATAATGGCTTCTGGAATATCCTAGCTCCAAATTCGCAATTATGTTTGTTTACGTAGCCATTGAGCCAAAAATTAGCCCTCATCGTTAAACATAATTTTTTTGGTGAAAATGAGGATCAAGAATAATCTTATTTTCGGTCCATTCTCCGAACGTACGACGCATATGAGGGTCACGGCTTTAGCTCTTGCACGAGCTGTATCTTATATGTTCGTAGTTTTCGCAATATTCCTCCAAAACTCCTGTACATGTCAGCGGCTATTGGTTGATTTTAGGCAGGCCGTAATCAGCCTACAAGTGTCGTTTAGGGTGGGGTCTAGTTTGTTGGCATGTGCTGATCTGGACCATACAGGGCAAGCGTATTCAGCCGGGGCATAACAAATGGCAAGGGATGTTGACCGTAGTACACCTGGATGGGCTCCCCAATGGGAATTGACAAGCTTGCGGATTGTATTTACTTTTGCTCTAGTCTTCTCCACATGTTTCTTGTAGGATAGAGTTCTATCTAAAGTAATCCCTAGGTAGACTGGGTTTGGGCAGTGCTGTAACCTGGTCGAGTTCCATTCCACTTGTAATTCCCTGTTCACTTGCCGGTTATTGAGGTGGAATAGGCATGTCTGAGTTTTCCCTGGGTTTGGGCTAAGCTGGTTTAGCTTATAATACTCAGGCAGTCTGGATAGGGACTTTGTAAGCTTTCTTTCAATCTCCTCGATGTGTTGCGATTGGCACGTAATGGCTACGTCATCGGCGTAGATGAAACTATTTGTATAGGGGCCGACAGGTTGATCGTTCGAATACACATTGAAGAGGAGAGGCGCCAGCACGCTGTCCTTGGGGAGCTCGTTCTTCTGGGTCCTCCAGCAAGTCCTCCGTCCCTGAAATTCCACGCAGAACCTCCTGTAGCTCAGCGCTGATCTCAGGATTTCTGTCAGATGGTAGTTTCTTGTCATTTTGAAAACTTTTTCGAGGAGTAGTTTGTGATTTATGGTGTCGTATGCCGCCGACAGGTCCGCCACACCACCCCTGTTTTTCTTCTCCTTTCAAACCCGTCCTCTATATGTTGGATGAGGTTCAAAATCTGGCCAGTGCAGGATTTTCAGTGCAGGAATTGGACAGGACAGTTATAACAAGAATAGTCTCTCTTCTGGAATATCAAGATAAGACTTATAACACGGTAATTAAACCAGAAGCCTTATATGCAGCCGAAACATTGTCTCTCACCACTCAGGGACCGCATGAAAGGCTGGAGGTCAAAGAGAGAAAGATATTACGCAAAATCTTAAGCCCCAAATTTCATAACAACAAATTATTTTATGACAGGAACGAAACTCTTTACCGAAAAACTCTCGGGCATAATAAAAAATAAAGAATTTATTTTTATGGGCACATCCTGCGAATAAATTCAAATAGTCTTTCCAAAAAGATCTTCGACCACTTTCATAATAAAAAACAAAACCTCTCTGGTTTTAGGAAACTGAGAAAAAACTCCAAGTTACAGACACCAAGATTGAGGAAACACCATGCTCAAGGACAAAACATCCAAAACCATCACCAAGGATAAGAAGCAACGGTTCCAAGTTAAAACCAAACAAAAGCCTACAAGCCACATCTCTGCCGAAGAAAGGAAAGCAAGATCTCAAAGGATGAGACAATACTGGGCTAAATGGAAAGCTCAAAACAATAAAAGATGATTGATATCATGTACCCCAAAGTTGGGTGAAATACATAAAGGGGAAGAAAATATAATTAAACATTTTAAGGAACCCTCGACACACAAAAAATCTCCAAAAAGTTAAAAAATTAAATTTGTCTCTTGCGATTTTAACTTCATTAACAGTACCTATTAATATTTTGATGATGAGCGTCGTCGCGTCGAGGAACTACTAGTAAATCAAATAATAAAACCAGAAGAAAAAAATAAATAAAAAGAAGATTGATAATGATAAAGTTTGGATTTACAAAGACCTTCTCTGTGCAATCAACGTACGTAAATAACAAAACAACAATCGTTTATTCTTCACATAGCGGTCCCCCGACGCGTCGACGCTTATCATCAAAATATTAATAGGCACTTTTAATGAAGTTAAAAGAGCAAGAGATAATTTTAATTTTTTAATTCTGTTTTTTTGTGTCAGAGGTTACTTAAAATTTTTGATTTCATTTTATTTAATCAAGAATTGAATTTTCCACTGGAGAAATTGAGAATTGCAGTTTATGTAAGACCATCCCAAGAAAATAAACGTACATTGTAAAACTATGCGGGAAAATAATGTATGCGCGTCTAGGTTTCAATTACTGCAAACATCCTGAAGGATATCCACCTCTAAATCTGCAACCCACTTCTGCATCCTTGCGAAACATTGCGCAACCCCTCCTAACATAATTTCAACTCGCAAAAATGCAATAAAGAAAAAGATAAACAGGTCGTAAAAAGATGTTTCATGCGTTTCTCGTACCAAGAAGGCATTACATATTTATGTATAGAATGCAATAACATGTTTATGTAAGAACTCAATTTTACGTCGTTGCAAAATAATTGCAAGTTTTTATTATTTTAAGGTTTGACCTTTCTAGTTCATATTATTATTAACTATGGTTATCTGATATATCTTTGTATACAGTGAAATTCGCGCTAATGGTTTCTGTTTTTGTCTATTTTATTTATTATTTAGCGACCATTTTCCCAGTTTTTGTTTTTGAAGAATTTTCGAGCAAAATATTTTTTCGGGAATCTCTTGCTTTTCACTGAATTCTCTGAAATTAATCTACTAAATCTACACTGAACTAAATCACTAAATTCGCTGTTGTAACCGCACTAAACTTTAACTACACCATAAGTAGTAAATTTATAAATTCAGTGCAAGTATGGATTGCCACATAGTAACCATCCTATTCCCTCCTGTTTTTTCTATTATTTTTAGTGAACACCTCAGCTTTTCAATTTTTTTTTTCAAAATGAAAGAACTGGCTGTAAGATGAAAAAATCCGTTCCCCAAAAGGGGAAATTTTGTCCAACAATTATATACAGTAATTTCGTATGAAAAAATCTTATTTGGTTCAAAGGTAAGAAAGATGAAGGGTAGGATATTTTCTGACAATTTTCTATAAATTTAGGATGTGGCTATTTATACATACAGTATGTATACGCAATTGGCTATTTATACATACAGTATGTATACGCAATTGGCTATTTATACATACAGTATGTATACGCAATTGGCTATTTATACATACAGTATGTATACGCAATTGGCTATTTATACATACAGTATGTATAAGCAATTGGCTATTGTATATACAGTATGTACCAGATATAGTGTTGAATTTTTATAGTGGGAAAATACAAAATGGACACTAATAAAAATGTCATTTAATCATAATCATACAATCGGTAAATAAGAATATGGATATTATGGCAAAGCAAAAAAAATGAAGGAAAATGGTTATGATACACTAACGCCATGGATATAATTTGTCTAATCTGCTTGGTTGTACTTTCGATTTCTAATATTGACGAGCCTGTATGCGTATGTAGTGATTATGCTAGTGCCGTCTGCGTACATAATACAGTTATCTGCTCCAATGTAGTGGATAAGGTCAACTGTGTATAACGCAAATATTAGTGGGGCTAATATGGTTCCTTGTGGTACCCCGACTGATGTGTTTGTTGTACTCTATTTAGTATTCCCTATTTTTACAAACTGATTTCGGTTTGCTAGATATGATTGGAGCCAGCGTTGTGTGTTGTCTCTAAATCCATAGTCCATAGTTTCTCTAGTAGTGTATTGTGAGCATCACAGACAAATGTCTTTGATAAATCACAGAAAATTCCCACTGCGCAATTTCCTTTGTCTATTTAATTTATTAATTTTGTGTATACATTCTCTATTGCTGTTATTGTTGATTTGTCTTTACGAAAGCCAAGTTGTTGATTCGAAATTATTTTGTATTTTGATATGAAGAATGTGATTCTACTTGTAGTTGTAGGTCTGAAGTTGTCTAAGACAGTTTTATAGCCTTTCTTATGGATTGGTATAATCATTGATGTTTACAGACATTCGGGAAAAGTGTCTGTTTTGAATGAACAGTCCACAATGTCTAAAATTGATGGTGTCAATTAGGGATTTCGCGTACCCGACCTTTTTTAATACCCGGGTATCGGGTATTATTTTTTCATATACCCGGGTATTTGCAAGTTTTGCAGAAAAAGATACAATTTTCTGATAATAATGTTTTATTTTATTACGAAAGAGTAAAGTGAGTCTCCTTAACTTACAGTACAATCAGTCACACAGTTAAACAGTCTTGTTCTCATTAACTAATTTGGAACTAAAATGACTTTTTACTGCAATAAATTCTGTTATAAAATAACAAAAATATGACTAAATAAACATTCTCCTCTGTAACACTTGAAAATTAAAAATGACACACAGTTAAACAGTCTTGTTTTCATAAACAACAACTTAAATTACTTTTTATGACAAAACTTTTACTTTTTGTTATGTTATAAATTAAAAATATATTACTTAATAATCTTTATTTCTTCTAAGAATAAACAATTTTAAAATAAATCTACTTAACATAAGTTACGGATAATCAACTTACAACATGGCCACATAACCAAGCCTAATTTCAATTTTAGTGCATTTTTGTAAAAAACTCAACGCCTTCTTTAGTTGTTTTTTTTAATTATTTGTAGTGCAAATTTGCTAAGATTATTTTTAAGGCGCTACTTAGAATTTTTTTACGAGAATTTTGATGAAAGTAGGTACCCGGGTATCCAGGTCTGACAATGAAATACCCGAGGTTATTTCCCCGCACATCAATTTACGTTATTTTCCAGATATTTATTTATTTATTGAAATTGTTATTTTGGAATATTTATGGCCGATAGCCCTGACACAGGATTTTTTTTTAATTCAGAAATTTGTGTTGAAATTCTTCAAGTATTTTTTCAGTCCAACTTTCTGAACTCTGCGAACATGCATTTTACATTCTTCGATAGAGCTGATTTTCTTCAAGAAAGTCTGTCATTTTGATCTTCATAATGCGAACCGTTTTTGTGGAAGATTTAAACCCATGTAAATTCAAAATCGAAATTCAGAGAAGAGTTATGCATTTTACACTCATCGATGGAGCTGATTTTCTTCTAAAAAGTCCGTCATTTCCATCTTTTCAAAGCAAACCGTTATGTGGAAGATTTTTTTTTGTAAAAATCCAACCGCCATTCTCCATTTCAAAACACCGCGTTCTCCATTTAAACCCATGTAAATTCAAAATCGAAATTCAGAGAAGGGTACCCCTGAAAAAAAATTTGCATTTTATATTTTTTACTTTTGTGACTGAACCGAAGATTTTTTTTTAATTTGCAAAGAATACTTTTTTGTAGATACCGACATCCTACATACAGTGATACCCTATTATAATTTTCTATGTTGAGGCGTTGAAGAGATATTTGCGAAAAACATGTGAAGCAAAAATAATTCCCCACGTCGCCCCCATTGGAAGCGGAGCGTTCAAATTTGACCAGCGGATACTTCTGGTGGAGACCCACTTTTAGTAAAAGTTTCATTGAAATCTATGAAGGGTTAGGTTAGGTTAGGTTACACGCGCCTTAGTACATGCTAGCGGTTATTTCTCCTCACTTCAATTTTCATTATTTTGCAGCTATTTATTTATCTATTGAAATTATTATTTTGAAATCTTTATGGCCGTTAGCCTTGACACAGGATTTTTTAAATTCAGAAATTTGTGTTGAAATTCTTCCAGTATTTTTTCTGTTCAACTTTCTGAACTCTGCGAACATGCATTTTACACTCTTCGATAAAGCTGATTTTCTTCAAAAAAGTCTGTCATTTTCATCTTTCCAAAGCGAACCGTTTTTTGGAGCAATTTTTTTTGTAAACTTCCAACCGCGTTTTCCATTTAAACCCATGTAAATTCAAAATCGAAATTCACAGAACGTGTACCCTTGAGTGTACCCGAGTACTAAAAAAATCATATACCCTGGTATACCAGGATCCGGGTACCCGGGTAGAAAATCCTAGTCTCAATTCTGGTAGAACTTCTTTTACGATGTTGCATGGCAGATTGTCTGATCCTGCACGGTTGTTTTTTAAACTCTGAAGTATGAGAGTAATTTCTGAGTCGGTCATTTCTGCCAAAAACATGCTATTATATAATTTGGGGATATGGTCATAATTAATATTTATCGGTGATTTTCGTAATTTGTTTCGGTGCATTTTTGAAAAATTCGTGGAATTTTGTTGCTATATTTGCCTCATTGGGGTTGATTTGGTTGTTATCTATTAATGTGATGAACAGGTTTTGTTTGTTCTTTACCTTGTTAATGATACGCCATAGTTTTATTTGTTTATTTGTGGCGTTATTGATCATTATAATTTTTTTTTTTAATTATCAGTCTCTTACGTTTTTTCCTCGCGTTCTGGTAGTCACATTTTACATCTGATTTTTTTGTATGGAGTATAGTTTATGAAGCTCTTTGCTTGACTTTTGATTTCTTCCGTTATCCATGGTTTTGTAATAATTTTAACTTTTTTGATTGGGAATGCTTTATAAAATCTCATTGCAGTCGTCTTTAGTTAAGTTGCTTTAGCAAGATTCTTCTTGTAAGCCTAACTTAAATTTAGATTTGTTCGTTTCGCTAAAGATTCTTTTGAATTCATATTGTGTTCTGTCTGTATGATTTTGTATGTTTCCGCCAAGGAAAATGAATCTGTGGTCTAATAATATTGTATGTATATATGAACTGAGATTTCTTTTGGTTTTTTTGAGTGAAAATATTGTCAATAATGCTACTTGATGCTTGCGTTACTCGCGTGTATGTTGGAAAATTATATGTTGGAAATAAGTCCATATGATCTCATGAGTTCTTGTAGGTAGAATCTTTCTTTGGTATTGGATTCGAAATGGATGTTGAAATCTCCTACTATTATTATTTCGTCATGCATGTTGAAAATTTTGTCCATGTTCTTTACCAACAATGTCATAAAGGTGGTTAAGGATCCTAGCGGGGGTCTGCATAAGCAAATTAGTTTTATTTTATTTTTATTTGTCGAATTTATCCATTGGATCCCATATATTTCTATTTGTTTTTCTATTGACATTAGGTTTGAAATTTCTTTACATTTAATTATATTTTTATTAGCCCAGATTGCTACCCCGCCCCCGTGGTAACTGTGCGGTGGAATGAGCTGATAAGTGATCATAGTAAGTCATCTATTCTTATTTGTGTGGACGTGATGTGATGTCATTTAGCCATGTCTTGGTCAAACATATAAAATCTGGTTTCAAATCAACGCTTTCAATTTGGTTGGTTTTTTTGTATCAAGCTTTGGATATTCATGTGTAATGATAAGTTGTGATTTTTTTCCGGAACTATTTGTATATTGGGCTTATTTATTATGTAGTCGATGGTTTTCTTAGTTTTGGGAAAAAAACGATTGACGCGTACGTATTTGGGCCATGTTTCAGGGTATTTGTTTCAGTTAGTTGTTCAAAGGGAATCGTGATTTTAAAAGATGAGTATGCTTCTGGAAATTTTGAATTCAGTTTCATGCATTGTATGTTGGTGAACCCTCTATTACTTAGGTATTTAATTACTTCTTCCTCTGTTGGTGTTGGGTGATGATATTTTGTTGATGATAATAATTGATGTGAAGCATAAATTATTGTAAGAATTCAAGAAATGCTTGCATTCCCAAACATATGCAGAGCAGAAAAAAGAATTTTTGGAAATTTGTAAATCTGTACAAGTTTTTATAGGAACAAAAGACAAATATGTAACACTTAAGGAACAATTCCTTAAAAATTGGCATAGTTGTAAAGAAATATGGGTACATTGTTTTAGAAAACATTTACCATTAATGCGAGGTAATACAACAAACAGAATTGAAGGATCATTTTGGAGCCTTAAACAATACATACAAACTAAATATCATAGTTTTCCAATAATTTACGTATGTATTATGGAAATAATAAACTGTATTGATTCAAGAATATATACAAAATTAGCCAAAAATAAACAAAGTTTAAAATTATAGATAGTGATATCGAAATAAGAAATATACTTGAAGGTTCTTCAAGGAAAAAAAAAATGATTCCTGTCTCTGTGAAGGCTTCAGAACATAAGCCTTCACAGAGACAGTAATCAAATTTTTTCATAGACAGTTAAAATTATTTCAAACTTTAGTCCAAATGAGAATTATAAACAATAGCATTGAGGAATATCCTAATAGCAAAATATCAAAATTTTATAATACATCGGTGGAAACATGTTTGTATTCATTTTGGAATTCTTTTAGTGCACCACGTCGTCATATTCTTTTGATAAGAAAATATAATAACTTGCAAATATTTTCAAAAACTTGTTTTCATACAAGATATATTTCAACTGAGAATGCACTAAATATGGACACAGATGTTATAAATGTAAACATTGATGATTAATGATTATATTGAAAATGAACTTGAGAGTAGTAGCTTAGTGCAACTGAACGAGAAGAACCTGCAGAACAAATTCGGCCTAATACCGAGTCAATCGAGCCCTGCCAGCCCCTCAAACCAATCAAATAAAAACTTCATTCAAATCTAAAATAAAATCCAAAGGACGTCCAAAGATAAAGACTAATCACACCACTATACCTGTATTTATTTTACTTTATACCATATTTTACCTACTTTAAATGTAATTTAAACCTATATTTCACTGATCTAGTGATACTTTTTATTTTTATTTATATGATTTAGTGAATTTTATTTATGAGTTTATTGAGCAAGATTGAAAATGAACATTAATAAATAAAACTATAATTACTTATAATTGTGTAGCTATTACCAAAATAGTAACTCCAATATTTGTATATACAGTCGGTATGTGCAAATAGTCAATTGCGAATGCAGACTGTATGTATCAATAGCCAATTTCGTATATATACTGTATGTATAAATAGTCAATTCCATATACATAATGTATGTATAAATAACCAATTGCGTATACATACTGTATGTATAAATAGCCAATTGCGTATACATACTGTATGTATAAATAGCCAATTGCGTATACATACTGTATGTATAAATAGCCAATTGCGTATACATACTGGTTGTATAAATAGCCAATTGCGTATACATACTGTATGTATAAATAGCCACATCCATAAATTTACAGTCATCTAATATGTGTTCTTAGTATGATGGAATGGCAATTTTGTCCAACAATTATATACAGTAATTTCGTATGAAAAAACCTTATATGGATCAAAGGTAAGATCAAGGGCTGGACCTTTTCTCACAATTTTCCATAAATTTACAGTCATCTAATATGTGTTCTTAGTGTGATGGAATAAACTTGTTAATTTCACCTTTCCTTACACATCGACTAAATTTATTAGCCATCAAAAGAGGTGGTCTATCTAGCAATAAATATGATAATATCTATAAAACCCAAACCCCGTATAAACTATACCCGGCACTTTTACTAATATTTATGATAATGTGATATGCAAATCTGATAATAAAAGAGATATATAGAAAAGAAAAATATATTTATATCCAAATAAATCCTTCCAAAGAGATATTGCGAAACGCACACAATTTAAAAGCTACAAAGCAATAAACACAAGAAATATTTCCAACCCCAAACATTGTCCAGTTACACAAATAATATTTTCATTGCAGGATATGTGAGGCGAGCCGCGTCCGCGTCGCTCATAAATCATGCGGATGGATTCGAAGCTGCGGAAGAGGATCTATCCGGATGAGGTCGGGGTGGAGAAGTGGGACATCAAAGCGGACGACCTGCGGTTTATTACCGAGGAGCCGCCGGCCGAGGGCGTCACCGAAACGGAAAACTTCGTCGACTTCCAGCAAGCCGCCGACAAATACGAAGACGAAGGTAATTTGTTTCTCGTTAGATGAGTGCAGGTTGTGTGGATGTGCGTGATACCCAACAAAGACTTAATTACTTTCCTCCTGTTTATATCAATTTAAATGTAACTTCAATAATTAGAAAGGCAAACGGTAAACAGATCTGGATATAAATTATTAATTAATCTAACAGGAAATATCCAACTTAGATATATAATAACATTTGAGTAAAATAATGTTCTGTAATAGATTATTTTTATGCGTTGTTTCCAGTGGTGTGCTGGAATGGGCTCTCGTTAGCCCATTGTTAAATTTTGTATAAATTGGCGAGCCCATTGTTTAATTCTTTACAAATTTGCGAGCTCTTTGTATTTTTTTTTGAAAATTAGCTTTTCACAGTTTCCACTATGCGATTCAATATATGTATAGTGCGTTTGAAAAAGAACTCCCTAGTTTTATTGTGCCATAGAAACTGTTCAAAGTGATACACACTATTCTAGTTTGTGGTGTGTCATTCATCAACTGTCCAAGTTTTGCTCCCATGAAGATGGCAGCTGGTACTTGACCTTGAGACGGCGCCAAGGCTCTTCGCTTAATTTGGTTCAAAGAGGGTGAGCTAGGATACCCTAATCTGACCTATCCTTGATTCAGTTGAGGCGTGTAGTGCAATGGAATAGCTAGTATTGTACTTATGTGACTGTATACTAAGACTTCTAGAAATGAACTAACTTAAATTACAAAATCTTACAATTTTACAAAATCAAGGAAGTTTGGCAATAAAGGTGTGGCCATTACAATATTTCTCTTTCAATTTCTACTTCTTGGCGATCTGTTAAATCTGGAACGGCCTCTGCTACTTTTCCTGAGATACTCTGTCGTCCACACCATCTAAGGTGTGGGTGTACGCAAAAGTAGCGTCGATATGTACCTCCCATCAACAAAGCAGGGACTTCCTTCACGAGAAGTCATACAGCTTCAACTGATGGTTACATAATATCCGTGTACAAAGCATTCGAAGACAATAGACATTGGTTATATTGGACCATTGCCAGGATGGTTCATAGATATTTACCCCAACATGCTGGTTTTAACACGTTCAGTGCTAGCGACGCGGCTCCGCGTCCAATCCAACTACGCTCTGTGGCGAACGACGCGGTCCGGCGTCTTTGCCATGTTTATTTCGTATTGAGGGTTGTAAGCTTGGCAATGTAGGTAAATTATCAGCATGTAGGTTGGCAATCTAGGATAGTTTAGTGATTAAGTTATTTAGTCACAGGCATTAGCCGTTCTGGCATTGAACGTGTTAAACGAGTTTCTCTGTATAAATCTCTTAGTCTGAAGGGGGAGAAAATGTATATTTTGGTTTGTGAGCGCTCTGTTCAACGATGTTACTGTGTTCGCTTTACTTTTGCCTGCGCTTAGGGCAAGATTAACAGGATCTACTGGTTTATTTAGACCTATACAGACTTTTTAAAGACGAAACTAATAAAACAATAATTTTATTAAAACAAAATTTACATTTTAAACCCCAATAAATTCGGCAAGAATTCTTCTAGAAAGACTAAACCTGTCTGTAACACCACAGTATGCGTGGTCTGTTAGAAAAGTATCCGACCTTTAGCCGGTAAAAAAAACTTGCATACCTGGAGCGTGGGAAACCTAATCACCCTCAAAGTAGTCTCCTTGGGATTCCACAAATTTCTCCCAGCGGTGCCGCCATTATTGGAAGCATTCAGAAAAAGCCTCTTTCTGAATCCTAATGTCGTCTCTTGTCTGAAATCGCGTTCCTTTCTTGACTTTGGAGAATAGCCAGAAGTCGCAGGGGGGCATATCAGGAGAGTAACGAGCCTGTCGAACCAGAGGAGTCTGCTTTTTCGCCCAAAAATTGTAAACCAAGTGCGAATAATGTGCTGGAGCATTGTCGTGATGGAGTCGCCAATTTTCTGATGACCACAACTCCAGTCGCTTGCGCCGCACAACATCACGTAGGCGACGTAGGACATCCCTCATTTCACTTCAGTCGTCATTTTACTTTCATTGAAAAACCGACGAGAGCACCTACACTACGTCACGCAAACACTGCTCGACAGCAACTGACGCTATCTACAGGCTGGAAAAAATTCACGCATGCGCACGGAGGTTCAAGGTCGGCTCATGCAAGCGCGCTTGACTTAAATCCATCAGGTTTTCAAAATAAAAAATAAGGTCGGGTAGTTTTCTAACAGACCACGTACACAGGCTATTAGCTGCTCTTCCAATAAGGTGTTTGGCCGGTGAGCAATGGTGGTTACTTCTCTGTGTTCTTGCTTAGATATGTCCTGAAATATTTCCTGATGTTATTATTGCTCTCGTCTATTTCGCGAGCAGATCAATATTTGCGTTAACTACCCGCGATAACTATTGCTGCCTTTCAAGACACACTATGATATGAACACCCTCAATGCAATCTTCCGTTGGACGGATGCTAATTTGTCTAGGTTGCTCCTTGTAGCCTACGTATTTGCTCACAGTGGTGTACCATATAGCATCACTCAGTACGCTACAGTATATGAAAGTTTCGGATACATTTTGTTATTTTCACTGGTTATACGTCAAAAAGTGCCCGAAAAACATGGCGGAAATTGACACGTACGCACAAAAAAAATTGAACTTAAAGTTTTAAAATAAAAATAAAATCAATACAATCAAGACCTCGATATAAAACAAGTGATGTCAAGTGTCAGATTTTTTTTTGCATTACAAAATAATAAAAGAAATAATGTGATAATAAATAATGTGATTTTGGAACTATTTCTTTTGCTTTAAACAATGGTCTAAGTTTTGTTTGTCCTGACAGCAGCACTGCCTCCGTTTTCTCGGGCGCCAGTTTTAATTTCTTCGGCACAATCCACTGTACTACAGTTTCTATTACACGATTAGCTGCTTGCTCGTTTTAGGCAGCTACATCCAGCCCCAAATCGTCTGTGAATCCAATTAATGTGGCGTCCTCTGGCAGTTTAGTTCTTCGGATGTAGTCTAACAAGAGGTTCCATAGTGTAGGACCCAATATAGAACCCTGAGGGGCAAAACAACTCAATTCTATTTGGATTTCTCATTTATCAGCACTAATGTCGTGTTAGTAAAGAAACGTTTTATCAGCTGTAACAGATACGGATCTATGCGGCTCTTAGTCAGCTCGCACATTATTAGTTCCTAATTACGCGATATGTCTCGCACATCAAAAGTTATTTAAAAAAAATTCAAAAAATTGCAAATTTTCCTTGTTCTTTTTGTGCCCGTTTTCGTATTCTCTGCAATCTTTATAACTGCATCGACTGCGTCTCTAGTTGACCTGTCTTTTCTGAACCCATACTGCTTGGCGGATAACCCCAGTCCGGCATCAACTGCCTTTTGTAGTCTCGTAAGTAGGAGCGTTTCCAGCAATTTTCCTGACACGTTTACTATGCTTATATAATGATTGGCTTATTTCCCTTCTTAATCAGAATTAGCCTTGAACGTTTTCATTTTTCTGGAAAGTGCTGTTGTGAAAGAAAGTGGCGGATAGGGGAATGCCTCCCAGATATGGGTAAATTGCCAACTATCGCTCCATCTTTTAGGTGGTCTCCCGGGAGGTCTTGAGCCGGGAGGACTGTTTTCTTAGACTATTTTCGGAAGTCTGTCCTCGTCCATCCATCTTACATGGTTGTACCACTGCCTCTTACGTTGTGTTCCTCATCTCACAATGTCTTGTATTTCGCATTGCTCTCAGATATCTGTTTCTTACTCTATCTCTTCTTGTTTTCCCCACTATTATTCTCAGTGTTTTCATTTCGGCCACGCTTAGCATGTTTTTCGTCTTGTTAGTGTCTTCGCGGGCTTCTCTACCGTACGTCGTGATCAGTCTGATACAAGTCTTGTAGATTTTAATTTTGCAATCTTTGCGCATGTACGGGTTTGCCCAGACTATATCTCGTAGGCATCCTGACAGTGCGGATGCTTTGTTTATCTGGCTCCTCAGATCTTTAACTGGGTCGTGGGTGCTTGATATGCCTATGCCCAGGTATCTGAATTGCATCACCTGTTCTATGGGATTGTTCTCCTCCACTAGCTTACATCTGAGCGGATCTTTCGCGATTTTCATACATTTGGTTTTGTTAATAGAGATATCCTAATTGAGTTGGCGCCTTACTTGGAAGAACTGGAAGAGTTTTCTCTGTAGTTCGTTTTCTGATTCGGCAATAATTGCTACAGCATCGGCGTAACACACCATACCAATTCTTTTGTTGCCCAGTCTGTATCCGAGGTTAAGATCTGTTACTTTATTTATTTTTCTGCCTCCACATCAACGAGGAAAAAAACAAGTATATGCACATTACCTCACAACCAACCAGGGACATAATCGGTCAGAATATAACGATGGGCACCTACAACTTCGAATGTGTCAGACAGTTTAAGTACCTTGGAGCCCCGATATACTTAGACAACGACAGCAACGAAGAGATTAAAACACGAATACACCGTGGCAATAGGTGTTTCTTTGCCATGCGAACCCTCATGCAATCCAAAACAGTGTCGAGAGTATCAAAGCTGAGGGTGTAACAGGCTGTAATCAAACCGATCATCTGTTATGGCTGTGAGACCTGGACCCTTATGAAACACAATGAGCTCCTACAAAAGCGGGCTGAAAGATCCTGAGAAGAATATTTGGCCTCGTCAGGGATCCAAATACAGAGCAATTTCGCATAAGGAGGAATGCAGAACTCCAGGACCTATACAAAAAGCCGGATATAGTCAAATCAATAAAATCCCAGCGTCTGAGATGGGCTGAACATGTCTAAAGAGCAACTGACGACCGACTGATCAAGATAATATGGGAAGGAAACCCAGTAAGAAAGAGACCGCTGGGGGGTCCGAGAATCAGATGGAAGGACAACATTTTTAAAGATCTACAGACTATGCAGGTATATGACTGTAAGGAGGCCATGTTGGACCGGGACCGATGGAGGCAAATCGTTAACGCAGCCAAGACCCATCAAGGGTTGTAGTGCTACCCAGAAGAAGAAGAAGAAGAAGAACAAGACTTTATTTATACTTTTATCCATAAGGAGATTAAACAAAAAGGGACTTAGGCTATCACCCTGTCTAATTCTTCCCGGTGTTGGTATGTTTTCAGTAAATTGATCTCCTGCTTTAACCTTTGTTACGTTATTGTTATTTCTTCTTCTTCTTCTTTTTCAGACTTTATTCTTCCAATATTGGACATCGGCCTCCCTTTTAACTTACCATTCTTCTCTATTCCTCGCCAGACTTAACCATTTCCGTCCTGCTACTTCCCGGATATCGTCACTCCATCTTTTAGGGGGGCGGCCTATGTTTCTCCTTCCGTATCTTGGTCTCCATACCAGAATTCTGTGAGACCATCTGTCATCAGTTATTCGTAGGATATGCCCAGCCCAACTCCATTTCTGTTGCGCCACTCTTTCCACCACGTCCGCAATTTCACCCATTCGTTCCTTTTCTTGTGGCGTAACGTTATACCTAGCATTTTCCGTTCCATTGATCTTTGCGTAACGGCCAGCTTCTTGATATTTTGTTGGGTAAATGTTGTGGTTTCTGCGCCATATGTGAGAACCGGTGCAACACTTGAATCCAATATTCTTGCTTGCAACTTTCTTGGGAACGTATTGTGGGTTAGAATAAAATCCAGCTTCCCAAATGCTGCCCAGC
This sequence comes from Phosphuga atrata, assembly GCA_944588485.1. Classification (NCBI taxonomy): domain Eukaryota; kingdom Metazoa; phylum Arthropoda; class Insecta; order Coleoptera; family Silphidae; genus Phosphuga; species Phosphuga atrata. The sequence continues at coordinate 6,504,467 of OX155893.1, read as the reverse complement.
CTAGTCCTATTCTTCTTCTGCTCTCCGCATCTTGGTTTTCTTTGCCTATTTTTTGTTTATGTCCCAAGTAGATGTAGCTCTCTACTCTTTCCACCGTGACACCATCGATGACTATATCAGGCCGGATGATGAGATATATCACTCTACTTGATATAGCTTCTACTTTAGTTATATATTTGGCAATTTTCTGCTTTATTATGAATCCTACACCTCCATGTGTTGTGTTTTCTTTTCCTTTGTAATGTAGGATATTGCCACTCTTGAGTTCGATGCAATATTCTCCTTTTCGTCTTATCTCGGATAGACCTACTATATCCCAGATTATCTTCTGTAATTCATGTTCAAGTTCTAGAATGCGCTCTTCTGAGGCAAGAGATCTTGCATTGTACGTAGCAATGTTAGCATGGAATGGTTTGAATTTTGGTGTCGAATTTATGCCTCCCCCAGAATCCTTGAGGCGGGCTGATGTATCAGTGTGAGATTTATTGCTCACCTCGGGTAAATTTCTGTTTAAATTCAACATTTCATAAAAGGGGGTTTTTGGCTATTGAAAGGCCGCGTTCGCCCTGCGTGTTGGTGAGTTAGTGGTTGTCTATCTAACTAAGACTGTGTATGCTACCGTTGTCTATAATTGTTTTTTAGATTATGGATTATATTAGGTTTATGTTCGCCGGTGCCTTGCTTTCTATTAATATATGTAGAATGTCTCCCAGACGAACACTGTCGAACGCCGTTGTTAGGTCAATGAAGCAAATATAAGCTGGCATACTGTAGCCTTTTCTTTTATTTGCTTTATTATGAATACTGCGTCTGTTATTGACCGCGCCTTTGTGAAGCCCAATACAATCCAAATATTATATTTCATGGGGGGAAAATTGGTAGGGCGAAAATTGGAAAACTTGGCGATGGAAAATTGGTAAATTAGAGGGCGATATAACTAGCAGACACGTGTTTTGGTTTTCTAGAATAGAACAAAAAAATGCAATAAAAATAAATAAATAACTTTAGTACAATAATGATAATCCGGCGGTTGGTTAGTCCGGCACGTTCAGTAATTAGGCGCTCCGTGAAAACTTTTTGAGAATTTTTGGATAATCCGGCGGTTGTCTGGTACTAAATGTGTCGAATAAAAGCCAATTCAGGTAAACCCCACACTTGTATTTACACTCTTTCTAGCAGCCTTGTCGTTGTCGCCTAATTTAAATTGACAAAGGTTCCATATGCGCGACACTCAGCTACGCGACGTCACGCGACATCGCCTGTCAAATAATAATTAAATTGTTTTAAATGGGCACGTTCTCACTATGAGTACGCGACTGCTACGCGAGGTGTCCATTTAAAACGATGTAATCATTATTTGACAGGCGATGTCGCACGACGGCGCGTAGCTAAGTGTCGCGCATATGGGAATCGACCTTTATCAATTTAAATCAGGCGACAACGACACGGCTGCTAGAAAAAGTGTAAATACTACTGCGGGCTTTATTTGAATTTTTTTAAATTTGTAGTAACTATCTATTCTATTAATTAATTAGTGTGATATAATAATTAAGCTCTTGGTTACCCCCGTAGAAAAGCTGTTTTACCCTCGTGGGGGTAATTACCCGTAGGTTCGGAACGCAGGCTCTAAGGGCATATTCGATTTACCTACATCTCATCCCTGCGGGATTTCCACGAAAGTTAGAAATTCAATATTCCAATAATAAATATTGTTCCCTATTCAGATTACTTAGAAATTACATTTCAATATTCATTCAACAAACAGGATTAAAGTTATAAATACAAAATCTATAAATAAATTGAATGTTCTTTCTCGTTTCTTCGCTACATTTTTATGTAAATTCCGCTTTTGTGGAAATATAAGGGTGTAATATTCAGGGCTTTGCGGTGAAAGCCTGGGATCTTTACATCCAGGGGTAAATGTGTGTTCTCTTCGGAGCAGATAGCGATTATATTTCACGGATCCGGGGAAGCTTAACATATATATTCAAGGATCAAATTGGTTTTAAATGTAATCGCAAATTAAAAAAAATAAATTTTGCAAAAAAAAGTGTCCAAATATTTGATTGGATTTGTTTAGTATTTGAAAATAAAATGGTAATTTTACTTTCAAATACTAAACAAATCCAATCAAATATTTGGACACTTTTTTTGCAAAATTTATTTTTTTTAATTTGGGATTACATTTAAAACCAATTTGATCCTTAGTACCAAAGAATTAGATAAATATTTTTTTATTTATTATGGCCTACTAAGGAGCGCGTTGGAACTTATTTGGCATGTTGCTTCTTCTTCTCTTCCCAAAAACTCTTCATCCGCTCAATGTGTTTCTTTTTCCGCTCTTATGTCCATCCTGTAGCTTGTCGTTTGGATTTTTCTGCGAATTTGTGATTGTCCTTAGTATTCCTAAATTTTGTCCTGTTGTGAATGAATCATTTCTTGGGTTATAGGTAACAATTTCTTGTAGGTCTTCATTTATTTCTGCTAACCAATTATTGTGATTTTTCAAGGATATTGCTAGGTTTAAAATTCTCCTTGTTAGCCTATGATCACTCAATCTGTAGGTGACCATAGAATTTTAATCGCCTTTTCCTGATTGTATCTGAGTAGGGAAAGATAGTATGTTTTGGAACCACCTCCTCCTTATGGGATTTACATGTTAATCTAGCCTCTTATGGGGAAATTACATATAAAATCTAGCACGAAGCTCCTTTTGGGGAATTACATGTAAATCTAGTATGGGGGAATCCTATACAAAATAGTTCTGAACGTGTCCGAGCGAGTATGTGTAGAGAGCGCTGCAAGATACGTGCGCGTTGAATAGTGGGAAAATTAAAAATGGGTTGCAGGGTGAATGTTTATGAAGGAAGGAGATTATACGTGCTCTGAGTAAGTATCAGAGGTGATTAGTTGGATATTAGAGAAGTTTATAACGAATTGTAATATGTGTCATAGTTTACATGTTACATAGTTTAAGATATCTTAAAATAAATATTTAACATTAGAAAAAATTATCTGGTTTATGTAACCATACGTCTAGGCACACGATAGGACCGAGCGTCTAGCACTGATAACAATCTTGTCTCAACCTGTCTGTAAACGCAAGTGGAACTAATAAATTATGAAGCGCGGTCTAATTAATTTCTTGAAATTATCCCGTGATGATTAGTAATGAAGCGCACTTCATGCCTATCCTCCCCGTAACCTAACCAACTGCTAACCTAACCTAATGCTAACAAAACTAACCCAATGACATTATAGCTGATTAAAAGTTGATGAAAGCAGACTAAAAACAGACCTCACACCCTCATTAACGTGGGGCACCATAGACCTCACACCCTCTTAAGCGTGGGGTTACATAGACCTCACACCCTGTTTAGCGTGGGGTTACATAGACCTCACACCCTGTTTAGCGTGGGGTTACATAGACCTCACACCCTGTTTAGCGTGGGGTCACATAGACCTCACACCCTGTTTAGCGTGGGGTCACATAGACCCCACAACCTGTTTAGCGTGGCGACCCCACGGTCTAATTAATTTCTTGAAATTATCCCGTGTTTAATTTAATAAGGATATTAAGATTTTGATTTATCGATAGTCGATTAGGCGCGACCGGACGTCTAGTGCTGATAACACCAGGCAAGAATAGAGGGACTAGACTAGACAGACTAGATTAGACAGACAAGCGGGGAAAATTCAAAATAAGTTGCGGGTGGGTAGCGGAGAATGCATACATAATGAGGATGCATACATAATTGATTGCAAACATATTACGGATTGATTCAAATGAGATTATTGGTTTTAGACCGGACAATACCGAACAAGGTCAAACAAGAACGGACAAGACTATACAGACCACATATTTCCTGTGATATTTATCCGAATAATTTCCTATGTGTAAGCCAAATTTCTTAAACTTGTCTGTGACCCAGATCGTATTAATGTTTTTCATTTATATAAATACCAAAAAGTTCAATTTTCTGGCATCCACATTTCATCTACTTGCATCCACTTTTCATCTACTTGCATCCACTTTTCATCACGCTAAACAGGGGTGTGAGGTCTATGTAACCCCACCCACGCTAAACAGGGTGTGAGGTCTATGTGACCCCACGCTAAACAGGGTGTGAGGTCTATGTAACCCCACGCTAAACAGGGTGTGAGGTCTATGTGACCCCACGCTAAACAGGGTGTGGGGTCTATGTGACCCCACGCTAAACAGGGTGTGGGGTCTATGTGACCCCACGCTAAACAGGGTGTGAGGTCTATGTGACCCCACGCTAAACAGGGTGTGAGGTCTATGTAACCCCACGCTAAACAGGGTGTGAGGTCTATGTAACCCCACGCTTAAGAGGGTGTGAGGTCTATGGTGCCCCACGTTAATGAGGGTGTGAGGTCTGTTTTTAGTCTGCTTTCATCAGCTTTTAATCAGCTATAATGTCATTGGGTTAGTTGTGTTAGCATTAGGTTAGGTTAGCATTAGGTTAAGTTACGGGGAGGATAGGCATAAAGTGCGCTTCATTACTAATCATCACGGGATAATTTCAAGAAATTAATTAGACCGCGCCTTATAATTTATTAGTTCCACTTGCGTTTACAGACAGGTTGAGACAGGATTGTTATCAGTGCTAGACGCTCGGTTCTATCGTGTACCTAGACGTGTGGTTACATAAACCAGATAAGGTTTTCTAATGTTAAATATTAATTTTAAGATATCTTAAACTATGTAGAGACATATTATAGTTCGTTATTATCTTCTCTGATATCCAAATAATCACCTCTGATACTTGCAACCCAGAGCACGTATAATCTCCTCCCTTCACAAACATTCACCCAGCAACCCATTTTTAATTTTCCCAGTATCCACCGCGCACGTATCTTGCAGCGCCATCTACACATACTCGCTCGGACACGTTCAGAACTATTTTGTATAGGATTCCTCCATACTAGATTTACATGTAATTACCCATAAGGGGCTTCGTGCTAGATTTTACATGTAATTCCCCCATAAGGGGCTAGATTTACATGTAAATCCCATAAGGAGGAGGTGGTTCCAGAACATACTATCTTTCCCTACTTATCTGTAATTTTTGCTGCAAGCTGAAATTCCATGAAAAGCCAAATTCCATTTATACAATTTGGTCAAAAAATCTTCCTGAGAAATTTCCTCTCCTGTTTCTCAATGTTCTTTATTTGCGATCGCCCACCAATGATAATTGTATCAGATGCATAAAGTGCTTCTGATTTATAACAGATTTATAGTGATATAATTTTGCATTACGAGATATACATTTTCATTTTATCTGTTCCAGGTGATTGTATGCTTCTTGTAGCTTTGTAGTTCTTTCTCTGTTGGCTTGCTCATTGATTCCTTATCGCTGGATAATTTTACCTAGATACTTGAATTTTTCTATTTGGTAAACTTTTCCATATTTGGTAGATTGTAGTATAGGTGGTGACGACTTGTACTGCGACCTTCGTAGATCTATTGTACCCCACCCTATTCCTCTAAACGTTGGTATACTACCCATTTAGAGCGCCTCCTCTAGTCCTGATTCCTTTAGCAATTTCAGGATCTGGGTGGGATTCAAGAACTGCAACTTCTGTGCGTTCAAGCAGTGCGCCCCAAGATACATCTGTCTCTTGTGGAGCAGTGCTCCGCAGTCTTTGAGCAGATGTATGGGGGTTTCCGAACCATATAATCTGCATCTATCATCTTTCTCTAGGCCCAGGGTCTTGAGTTGTTTTCTAAGTTTGCAGTGTCGCGTCAGAACTGCTGTCAAAATTCTAAGCTTATTCCTGTTTAGTCTCAGGCGCGCTTTTATTCTTTTCTGGTTAACAGATCCCAGCATTACTTTCGATTGTCTCAACTCTGGAAGTTCTTTCTAAGTTTTCATCCATTGTTCTCTTATTTCTTCATCTAAACTTTTGTGGATTTTATTCAAACTCATACCGCAAAAGGGTTACGGACCTATAAAGTGATTACTGGATCCCTTGTTTGTTAGGTGTTTCCATATTAAAGGTTAGTTGCCGAATTTTGATTTTGTTCCTTTCATATATCACGTCTTTTCATACGAAATCCAATTTTTGAAATTTTTGAATGAAATCCAAGATTCCAATTTTTGTTGTTATTTCATGCAGTTTTTCTATGTACTGGCTTGATTCTTGTCTGTTGTTGGAGAGGATTGAAAGATCATCTGCAAATGCTAAACAGTCAAGGTGGATTTTATTTTTGCGTAGTCTGCCAATATTTATTCCTCTAGTATCATTTTGCCATTCACGTATCACGTTTTCCAAAACTAGATTGAATAATAATGGGGATAATCCATCTCCTTGTCTGACTCCAGTTTTTATTTCAAAAGGTTCAGAAATTTCTCCCAAAAATTTAACTTTTGCTTTGGTGTCCGTTAGAGTTTGTTGAATCAATATTCCTTGTATTCCTGTAGACTTGAAATTCCTCTAATATGTTGAAAAGTGTATGCTTCTCGATGTCATACGGCTTTTTGAAGTCAACAAAGGTCATGAATCAACAAAGACATGATGAAAACATGCTATCGTTTCTAGTGACAAGTTCATACTGGTTGAACGTACCTGACGTCGCGAGTGAATCGCGCGCTGCTCCGCTCGTTTGACGTAAACACTCGCAAACATCTCACGCGTTTGATATTGCCGCGAGCGCGCCGGGCGCGCCAGTCGCTAGCTTGCCCGCTACTTAGACCGCACTTGCGTTTCGTACGTGAACACTTGGATACTACGCCATATGTTTGATATTTCTGCGCCCGCCACCCCGCCCGTGAGTCAACGTGAATGAGCACTAAAGAACAACTCACTTTTGAGAAAACCATACATAATCCAAACTCGGAACCTCCTACACTAGAAGGAGTCAAAGAACTAATTGGAGGACTGAAGTAAGTCAAAACTGTTTGTTTGATTTTTCGAATTTGTGGGACAGTTTTTAAGTTTAGAATTTGTTCTACACAAGATCTTTATATTCAGAATCCTGCCTGGTATTCTCCAATTAATCTGTCTGTCTGTTCTTCCAATTTATTAAGAAGAGACTTATTTATATCTAGTTTATACCCTTTCTTGCGAAGTGGGTGAATTAATGCACGTTTTCATTCCTCAGGAATTTTCTCAGAAATCCAAATATTCGGTACGGTTTCTTGAATACTTCTAGCTACTTTGTTACCAAGTAATTTTAACATTTCAGCAATTCTTCCGTCTTCTCCTGGCGCTTTGTTGTTTTTCAGTCCTCCAATTAGTTCTTTGACTCCTTCTAGTGTAGGAGGTTCCGAGTTTGGATTATGTATGGTTTTCTCAAAAGTGAGTTGTTCTTTAGTGCTCATTCACGTTGACTCGCGGGCGGGGTGGCGGGCGCAGAAATATCAAACATATGGCGTCAACATCCAAGTGTTCACTTACGAAACGCACGTGCGGTCTAAGCAGCGGGCAAGCTAGCGACTGGCGCGCGCGGCACGCTCGTGGCAATATCAAACGCGTGAGATGTTTGCGAGTGTTCACGTCGAACGAGAGGAGGAGAGCGCGATTCACTCGCGACATCAGGTAAGTTCAACCAGTATGTAATAACTTGTCACTAGAATCGATAGCATGTTTTCATCATGTCTTTACAATACAGAAGAGTTTATTAGTGCTGTTCAGGCTAGAACTCCGGTTTGGCAAATTAAACACAGAGTAAACTAACCCAACCTGACAACACTTCACACTCGAGCAAACGCCTGGCGGCCAATGTGAACTGGAACTTGCCACGTCTATCGCGCCCGCACCCGCCGCAGCGCCTGCGCGTTCCTACGTGAACATGCACTAAGGATCCTCACAACTTATAAGGTCTTTAAAGTACTCTGCAAGTAGTTCACAGTTTTCTGCATTATTTGTTGCTAGTGTTCCGTCTGGACGCCTGAAGCAAAGGCTGGGGGCTTGGTAGGTTTGGAGTTCTTCTTTAAATTACTTGTAGTAGTTTCTGGTGTTGTTTTTCTTGAAGTCTTCTTCAATTTTAAACAGTCTGATTTGTTAAAATTTGCGTTTCTCTACTCTGATGATTTTTGATGTTTGTTTTCGACTTTTGAGGAATTCTTGCCATTTCTTTTCTGATTTATGAGAGTCTCATGAGGCCCAGGCGTTGATTCTTAGTTCTGTTGCTTTGTGGTGGTAACAGTGGAGGAGGTTCCGCTCGTTATACCTGAGATCCCGGGTTCAATCCCCGGACAAACCGTGAAATTTTTCATGGAACTATGCTGCGGCCACCTCGTGGAAAGCAATGGCAAACTACCACGAGTAATTATGCCTGGTAAAACCTCTCAAATAGTGTCGTTCGGAACCGGCGATAAACTGAAGGTCTTTGTCTATTCACCCGTTTTCTTAAGGCATTTGCCCAAATCGGGACTGCGTAGAGCATTGCAGAGGGAACCACCGAATAAAGAAGTTTTCGCAATAAGTGTGACGATTCGTTCCACAAGTATGCGCGAGAGGCCGCCCACACTAGAAGATAGTAATTTGGCACCTTCAGAAGAAGAAGATTGCTTTGTCACATATATCATTCCACCATCGATGTTTTTATTTTCTGGGTGGCATACCGACTGATTGAGATTACTGGCATAACGTGTTGTTTAGGTTATCAACATCTACGGGAAGTTATCTATCGATAGTAAATTTGCTAAGATCCTCGAATTTAGCTTAAGAAATTCTGGGACAATTCGTGGTGTTCTGGTCGTTTTCGCTTTAGGTTTATTAGGCTGAAACTTTTTTTTACCGGTGATAAGTGATGATCCGAATCTAAGATTCCTTTACTTTAACATTCATGATCTCCTCTCTGATTTTGTCTATTGATTGCAACGTGATCAATCTGAAATTCTCCTAGGTATTTGATGGATCTCCTGATTTGGGGATCTCCAGGTTCTTTTTCTTGCTGGGAAGGGCTAGAAGGTGCGTTGATATTAATTTTAAGTTACAGATTTGGCAGTACTCTATCAATCTTTCTCCATTTTTGTTGATTCTGTTATCTGCGGGGTATAATCCTAAAATTTTACTAAATGTCTTTTCTCCGCCTATTTGGGCATTAAAATCTCATTTAAATGGGCATTTAAATCAGACAGCATTTTTACATGTTGCTTTGGAATTTTATTTGTTACTTCTTCTAATAACTCCCAAAAATCATCTACCATATGTGGGTCCCTCCTATTATAATTGTTGGTTGGAGCATGTGCGTTAATTCACGTATATGAGTAGGGAAAGATGTTATGTTCTGGAATCGCCTCCTTATGGAGATTTACATGGGGCTGCTCCATCCATAAGATTCCCATTGAGCCCGATGAAGCAAAACCATGCCCAACCTCCACACCCCAAACTCCAACCTTTAATCAGCTTTTAATCAGCTTTCAATCGCTGTTTAAATCTGATTGGAAGCTGATTAAAGCTGATTGAAAGCTAATTGAAAGCTAATCGAAAGCTGATTAAAAGCTGATTAAAGATGATTAAACGCTGATTAAAGCTTATTTCAAGCTGATTAAACCGGATTATAAGCTGATTATAGGGTGGAGTTTGGGGGTGTGGAGGTTGGGGATGGTTTTGCTCTATCGGACTCAATGGGAATCTTATGGATGGAGCAACCCCATGAAAATCTCCATAAGGAGGCGGTTCCAGAACATGACATCTTTCCCTACTTGTATGCTTGATTATTTGCTGATTTGACTGAAAGCAGTGAAATTCTTTCAGAAGGTGCCGTGAGATTTAGTACTGAATTGGTGATGGTTTGCTCGACGGTAAAGGCAGTCCCAAATTGTGGCGGTTGATTTGGTGTAGATTTTGCTGGCTTTCTTTTATATATTGTTTAGCTTCCAGATTCAAAATGCTTTTCATCTCGTGTTTCTTATAAAGCTAAAATTTGTATGTCAAATTTATCCAGTACGTCCGTTAGTTGTTTTAGTTTGCCAGTTCGAAGTAACGAAAAATTATCCCAAAATATTAGATAAATATTTTTTTTTATTCTTTATGCCCTCCAGAGGAGCGCGTTTGAACTTATTTATCATGTTGTTTCTTCTTCTCCTCCCAAAATCTCTTCATCGATGCCTTGTTGGCTGATTCCATCATGCTAATTAGTTGAAAGTATTGTGGAGATCACACGTGTTTCTTTTTCCGTTCTTTTGTCCATCCTGTAGCTTGTGGTTTTGATGTGTTGACGTTCAACGTGCCTAAATATTGTTTGCGTCCTGGCCGAAGAGATTTGGGAAGCTCCAACACATTTCCGCTTGATGTTCTCGGTCCCACAGAATCCGATGACTGAGATTGTCTAGCGCAGCGATCCTCACTGCTCGGCCCGCGGGCCGCATGCGGCCCTCGCCACGGTTTTTTGCGGCTCTCGGCTCAGAAAAAAATAAGAACGAAAATTTAAAAACCTAAATTATGAATGAGCATTGAATGGGTATTGTGACTGAAACACTGACTCAATTGCAAGGAGACTACAACAAAATTGTAACGAAGATGATGAGTATTGTTTTTTCATAGGAACAAAAGTTCAATATGTATATTGAAGAACTGCCAAAGGGTAATTATTCCAACTTTTATTCAGTTACAACTCTGATGAAAATCCAGATGAAAAGAAAGATGTTTCTGATTTAATAAAGTTGTTGACAAACCTAAAAGACGAAATGAATGTGAGGTTTAGTGACTTCAGGAAGTATCAAGACCATTTCGCTTAGTGCAAAATCCATGGGCAGTAACAACAGCAAATGTAGCTCAACTTTTTGTTTTTGGATATGAAGCTATAGATTTGAAATATGAGTTAATTGATCTTCAGCATGATACAGAACTCAAAATTATTTTTGAAGAATAAGGCTCACTATGAGTTTTGGAAAGTAGTTGAAAAGGACCAATTCCCCAACCCAATTGACTGTGCTCAGAAAATCGCTCAAAAAGTGTGTTTTTGCATCGACAACTACACTATATGTGTGTGAATCTACCTTCAGTGAGCTAAAGTTTATAAAAAACAAGTACAGATCCAGGTTAACGAGTGAAAACGGTGACATTTTGAGAATTTCAGTTTCTTCCCAACCTGCTAACGTGGATGATATATTAGAGAGCTGTGAAAGATTGCGTCCATCAACTTCAAAGAATTAACGAATTCAAGTATTACCTGGAGCTAAGTAAAATACATTTCATTACATCATTTCGTTACATGTGTTCATTACATATATTACATGCGGCCCTCAGGAAAATCTGAAAAAAACAATTAGGCTCTCTAAAAAATCCTAGTGAGGACCCCTGGTCTAGCGTATTTGCTAGGGCCTGGGGTAGATGCCTTGTTGGCTGATTCCATCAAGCTAATTAGTTGAAAGTAGTGTGGAGATCACACGTGGGTAATCTCAATGTTGCAGCTAAGGTATTTAGCCGTAGGGGCTGTCTCAAGATATTTTCTGATATATATGAAAGATAAATATTATTTAATAATTCAAGATTTAAACCGACAAAATTTGAAAAGTTTGCCAATTTGTGTTGCTTCTTTTGTATCAAAGGATTTTTTATTAAAAGTAAACTATTTTTTTAACTTACAGCCATTATTTTGTCAAATGTTAAGAATTGCAAAATCCTAGAATGCAATATACAGCGAATAAAACATACACAGAAGAATGAAAAATATTTATCAACAAAACAACCAAATAAAAATTTTACACAAGATCTTTCTATTCAGAATCCTGCCTGGTATTCTCCAATTAATCTGTCTGTCTGTTCTTCCAATTTATTAAGAAGAGACTTATTTATATCTAGTTTATCCCATTTCTTGTGAAGTGGGTGAAGTAATGCACATTTCCATTCCTCAGGAATTTTCTCAGGAATCCAAATATTCTGTACGATTTCTTGAATACTTCTAGCTATTTTGTTACCAAGTAATTTTAACATTTCAGCAATTCTTCGGACTTTTCCTGGCGCTTTGTTGTTTTTCAGTCCTCCAATTAGCAAATTCCTTCTAGTGTAGGAGGTTCCGAGTTTGGATTATGTATGGTTTTCTCAAAAGCGAGTTGTTCTTTAGTGCTCATTCACGTTGACTCGCGGGCGGGGTGGCGGGCGCAGAAATTTCAAACATATGGCGTCAACATCCAAGTGTTCACGTACGAAACGCACGTGCGGTCTAAGTATCGGGCAAGCTAGCGACTGGCGCGCGCGGCACGCTCGTGGCAATATCAAACGCGTGAGATGTTTGCGAGTGTTCACGTCGAACGAGAGGAGGAGCGCGCGATTCACTCGCAACATCAGGTAAGTTCAACCAGTATGAACTTGTCACTAGAAACGATAGCATGTTTTTAGCATGTCTTTCAATACAGAAGAGTTTATTAGTGCTGTTCTGGCTAGAACTCCGAAACAAAATCTAACCTGACAATACTTCACGCTCGCGCAAACGCCTGGCGGCCAATGTGAACACAAAGTCGCCACGTCTACCACGCACGCACCCGCCACAGCGCCTGCGCGTTCCTACGTGAACATGCACTAAGGATCCTCACAACTTATAAGGTCTTTAAAGTACTCTGCAAGTAGTTCACAGTTTTCTGCATTATTTGTTGCTAGTGTTCCGTCTGGACGCTTGAAGCAAAGGCTGGGGGCTTGGTAGTTTTGGAGTTCTTCTTTAAATTTCTTGAAGTAGTTTCTGGTGTTGTTTTTCTTGGTCTTGTTCAATTTCAACCAATCTGAAATTTGCGTTTCTCCACTCTGATGGTTTTTATGTTTGTTTTCGACTTTTGAGGAATTCTTGCCATTTATTTTCTGATTTATGAGTCTCATGAGTTCCAGGCGTTGATTCCTAGTTCTATTGCTTTGTGGTGGTAACAGTGGAGGAGGTTCCGCTCGTTATACCTGAGATCCCGGGTTCAATCCCCGGACAAACCGAGAAATTTTTCATGGAACTATGCTGCGGCCACCTCGTGGAAAGCAATGGTAAACTACCACGAGTAATTATGCCTGGTAAAACCTCTCAAATAGTGTCGTTCGGAACCGGCGATAAACTAAAGGTCCCGCAATTAGTGTGACGATTTGTTCCACAAGTATGCGCGAGAGGCCGCCCACACTAGAAGATAGTAATTTGGCACCTTCAGAAGAAGAAGATTGCTTTGTCACATATATCATTCCACCATCGATGTTTTTATTTTCTGGGTGGCATACCGACTGATTGAGATTACTGGCATAACGTGTTGTTTAGGTTATAAACATCTACGGGAAGTTATCTATCGATAGTAAATTTGCTAAGATCTTCGAATTTAGCTAAAGAAATTCTGGAACAATTCGTGGTGTTCTGGTCGTTTTCGCTTTAGGTTTATTAGGCTGAAACTTTATTTAACGGTGATAAGTGATGATCCGAATCTATGATTCTTTTACTTTAACATTCATGACCTCTCTCTGATTTTGTTTATTGATTGCAACGTGATCAATCTGAAATTCTGCTAGGTATTTGATGGATCTCCTGATTTGGGGATCTCCAGGTTTTTTTCTTGCTGGGAAGGGCTAGAAGGTGCGTTGATATTAATTTAAAGTTACAGATTTGGCAGTACTCTATCAATCTTTCTCCATTTTTGTTGATTCTGTTATCTGCGGGGTATAATCCTAAAATTTTACTAAATGTCTTTTCTCTGCCTATTTGGGCATTAAAATCTCATTTAAATGGGCATTTAAATCAGACAGCATTTTTACATGTTGTTTTGGAATTTTATTTGTTACTTCTTCTAATAACTCCCAAAAATCATCTACCATCTGTGGGTCCCTCCTATTATAATTGTTGGTTGGAGCATGTGCGTTAATTCACGTATATGAGTAGGGAAAGATGTTATGTTCTGGAATCGCCTCTTTATGGAGATTTACATGGGGCTGCTCCATCCATAAGATTCCCATTGAGCCCGATGGAGCAAAACCATGCCTAACCTCCACACCCCAAACTCCAACCTTTAATCAGCTTTTAATCAGCTTTCAATCGCTGTTTAAATCTGATTGAAAGCTGATTAAAGCTGATTGAAAGCTAATTGAAAGCTGATCGAAAGCCGATTAAAAGCTGATTAAAGCTGATTAAAAGCTGTTTAAAAGCTGATTAAAGATGATTAAAAGCTAATTAAAGCTTATTACAAGCTGATTAAACCGGCTTATAAGCTGATTATAGGGTGGAGTTTGGGGGTGTGAAGGTTGGGGATGGTTTTGCTCTATCGGACTCAATGGGAATCTTATGGATGGAGCAGCCCCATGTAAATCTCCATAAGGAGGCGGTTCCAGAACATGACATCTTTCCCTACTTATATGCTTGATTATTTGCTGATTTGACTGAAAGCAGTGAAATTCTTTCAGAAGGTGCCGTGAGATTTAGTACTAAATTGGTGATGGTTTGCTCGACGGCAAAGGCAGTCCCAAATTGTGGCGGTTGATTTTGTGTAGATTTTGCTGGCTTTCTTTTATATATTGTTTAGCTTCCAGATTCAAAATGCTTTTCATCTCGTGTTTCTTATAAAGCTAAAATTTTCAAATTTATCCAGTACGTCCATTAGTTTATTTAGTTTGCCAGTTCGAAGTAACGTAAAATTACCCCAAAATATTAGATACATATTTTTTTTTATTATTTATGCCCTACAGAGGAGCGCGTTTGAACTTATTTACCATGTTGTTTCTTCTTCTCTTCCCAAAATCTCTTCATCGATGCCTTGTTGGCTGATTCCATCATGCTAATTAGTTGAAAGTAGTGTGGAGATCACACGTGTTTCTTTTTCCGTTCTTTTGTCCATCCTGTAGCTTGTCGTTTTGATGTGTTGACGTTCAACGTGCCTAAATATTGTTTGCGTCCTGGCCGAAGAGATTTGGGAAGCTCCGACACATTTCCGCTTGATGTTCTCGGTCCCACAGAATCCGACGACTGAGATTGTCTAGCGCAGCGATCCTCACTACGCGGCCCGCGGGCCTCATGCGGCCCTCGCCACAAATTTTTGCGGCCCTTGGCTCAGAAAAAATTAAGAACGGAAATTTAAAAACGTAAATTAGGAATGGGCATTGAATGGGTATTGGGACTGAAACACTGACTCAATTGCAAGGAGACTACAACAAAATTGTAACGAAAATGATGAGTATTGTTTTTTCATAGGAACAAAAGTACAATGTGTATATTGAAGAACTGCCAAAGGGTGATTATTCCAACTTTTATTCATTCTTTTATTCATTCTTCTTTATTTTATTTATTATAACAACAGAGTTATCAACTCTGATGAAAATCCAGATGAAAAGCAAGATGTTTCTGATTTAATAAAGTTGTTGACAAACCTAAAAGTCGAAATGAATGTGAGGTTTAGTGACTTCAGGAAGTATCAAGACCATTTCGCTTAGTGCAAAATCCATGGGCAGTAACAACAGCAAATGTAGCTCAACTTTTTGTTTTTGGATATGAAGCTATAGATTTGAAATATGAGTTAATTGATCTTCAGCATGATACAGAACTCAAAATTATTTTTGAAGAATAAGGCTCACTATGAGTTTTGGAAAGTAGTTGAAAAGGACCAATTCCCTAACCCAATTGACTGTGCTCAGAAAATCGCTCAAAAAGTGTGTTTTTGCATCGACAACTACACTATATGTGTGTGAATCTACCTTCAGTGAGCTAAAGTTTATAAAAAACAAGTACAGATCCAGGTTAACGAGTGAAAACGTTGACATTTTGACAATTTCAGTTTTTTCCCAACCTGCTAACGTGGGTGATATATTAGAGAGCGGTGAAAGATTTCGTCCATCAACTTCAAAGAATTAACGAATTCAAGTATTGCCTGGAGCTAAGTAAAATACATTTCATTACATCATTTCGTTACATGTGTTCATTACATTTACTACTTGCGGCCCTCAGGAAAATCTGAAAAAAACAATTAGGCTCTCTAAAAAATCCTAGTGAGGACCCCTGGTCTAGCGTATTTGCTAGGGCCTGGGGTAGATGCCTTGTTGGCTGACTCCATCAAGCTAATTAGTTGAAAGTAGTGTGGAGATCACACGTGGGTAATCTCAATGTTGCAGCTAAGGTATTTAGCCGTAGGGGTTGTCTCAAGATATTTTCTGACATATATGACAGATAAATATTATTTAATAATTCAAGATTTAAACCGACCAAGTTTGAAAAGTTTGCCAATTTGTGATGCTTCTTTTGTATCAAAGGATTTTTTATTAAAAGTAAACTATTTTTTTAACTTACAGCCCTTATTTTGTAAAATGTTAAGAATTTCAAAATCCTAGAATACAATATACAGCGAATAAAACATACACAGAAGAATGAAAAATATTTATCAACAAAACAACCAAATAAAAATCTTCAAATTCAATCAAAATTTATAATAATAAAAGTTTTTTTAATCCTTCAAGAATTAAAAAATATATCCCTTTATAAACTGTTATTAAATGATCTTAATAGAGTCGCAACACAGGCGGAATATATTCAACCTTTCCGGAGCTCTATAACGTAACCTTTCCGAAGCTCTATATTGAGTCTTTTTAGGACTACCGAAACGATTCTCATGTGCAATTTGCCAGTTATTTACTAGTTTTCAGTCCACTTTCGTGGCACTCAACAAAAACCAGAAAAATAACATTGATTTTTTAAGATCATGTATTTCCGGTAACTTAAGAGAAAAGCAATCTGCAGACGCGATTCGAAATTTATATCTCATCAGTGCAGCTTTGCTTTCATGAATAACAATTTGTGAAACACTTACTTGAAACAAATTGTTATTCACAAACGCAAAGCTGCACTGACGAGAGAAAAATCACGAAACGCGTCTGCAGATGGCTATTCATTAAGTCAGTGTTTCCGAAAGAGTGGTACGCGTACCCCAAGGGCTACCCGAGCGGTTTGCAAGGGGTACGAAACAATTTTTTTTTCTTTTTGGTGTATGCCAAAGCAAATATAAAAAGAACTTAGTTTATAAAAAAAACTTTTTCTAAAATTAATCATATTATTCATATCCCAATAGTTTAATTATTTATATAATGTTCTTGAGGACATCTTGAGGACACCTCAAGAACATTATATAAATAATTTTTCTAAAATGTTTAAATCAATAAACGTATATATTGCAAACTATCTGTTAATTCCTAAGGATTAGCTGTGAATCTGCGATATTTCAATCATCTTTGATAGATAATCAATACGACACAAAGCAAATTAACTTCTGAAAAAATCCGTTTTTAAATGATTTTCTTACATTCTTTTATAATTTGTAAACTATTGACGATAAAATGCTTTAAAGATTCTTTTTTATGCATTTAAAGACAAGCAGAAACACTCTTAAAAAGAACTCTTATAAAGAAGGACATTTTCTTCAAATTTATAAAAATAAATCCCAATCTGAGGATATTATTTAAAAATATGTGTACAGTTCTTATTTTCAATAGAATATCCCAGAAATTTTTTACTAAGGGGTACGACGTGTTAAAATTATTTGAAAGGGGTACACAGGAATCGAAAGTTGGGGAAACACTGCACTAAGTTAACGGAAAGACATGATCTTAAAAAACAATGTTAATTTTCTGGTTTTCGTCGAGTGCCACAAAGGTGGACTGAAAGCTAGTAAATAACTGGCAAATTTCATATGAGATTTGTTTTGGTAGTCCTAAAAGAAATCAATAATGTTATAGAGCTCCGGTAAGATTGAATATATTTATATATTCAGGCAGTGTTCCGAATTTTATATGATTATCTATATTATTTTCCGAAGTTTATATGATTATCTATAATGTAGTATGGTTTTACCAATTCTACTGTTATTAAATAATTTAAATAAGCCGTGACAAGGAGAAGTAATCAGTTACCATAAAATGATTTCAATCACAATTTATACAAAAATGTAATCCTTTCCGACAATCGATCAAAAAATATATTCCTTAACACTCGATTACTGAATTAAATGATAAATCTGTGATTAGAAAACTGATTGCTTGTCCTACTCGCAGATTAATGTTCTTCGCAGATTAAATTTCTCACGAAAGGGTTAATATGGGGTTAATATGTAAGATGTGCTGTAATAAATGTGCATTTCCCAATTCACACCCCAGTTATTTATTCACGTAACCTGAATAATATCAAGGGAAGATTATCTTATCTATCTATATTATTCCGACATCACCCCCATGAATTATAAATATTTCCAACTAATTTTGAATGAATATTAATATATTAAGTGGACATATTTCGGATGTTGGTGTGGCTAAATGTTAATGCCAAACAAACAGAGATAATAATAAACAATCCACAAACATGAATTATTTCTGCTCAATTTCGTATGGATTAAAGTGAGTCACCACTGAAATCTAAAATCTACCCATTTATGTATTTTAATATATCTTCCTGGATAAACAGTAAGGCAATACTGCTTATAAAAAAAACAGAACACCAAGTACATGGTGTAGTACATTGGAAGTACATTGGACGATCAACGACCAAGTACATTGGACGATTTTAATGAAATTTTCAGAATTTGATCTTGTAAATGAACTGCACCGATTATCCAAAAATCAATTTGAAAAACAAAAACAAAATATATGAATAAAAATTAATAATGTGTTGGGACTCGATTTCCCAAACACTCATTAACACATCTAGGCATGCTATAAATCAGGCTATCAATATAGATTTGGGGTATTTCATACCAAACTTCGTTAATTTGATCTCCAAGTTGCATTACAGTGTTAGCGGGATGCTGTAAGTTACTTATTCTAATAAGTCATATAACAAACATGTTCTATCGGCGATAGATCTGGAGAACGAGATGGCCAAGGTAACAAATCGATTTCGGCACTATCAAAAAACTGTCTTGTAATGGCCGCTGTGTGAGGCCGAGTGTTATCTTGCTAAAAAATGGGGTTCTGCAAGACATTTACTTAGGGCACTAACACTGGTTGTAACATGTTGTCTTTATAACGAATCGCGTTAAGACTTGCTTCTAAAGTAATTAATATGTACCGACATATTAATCATATTATTAAGACATATTAATCGGCACATTAATCGACCTAAAAAGTCGGTGACCGACTACCATACACTATCGCCCCCTAAACCATAACTCCCTGTGTAATTGTTTTTCAACAGCAAATTGTAAAATTCCGCGTTCACCACGTCGACGTCTCACTCTTCTGCGACCATCATGAGCACAAAAACAGAACCGAAACTCATCGCTGAAGATAATGTAATTCCATTCGTGGGTCCAATGTTGTCTTTCCAAGCACCAATCAAGTCTTGCTCTGCGATGGTGCGGAGTAAGAGGTAGACACAATTGTGGACGGTAGGATCTAATACCAAAACCGCGGATTTTTCTGTAAACAGTAGCCATGGATACTCTTTGGCCATTTAGAGCCAACCAGTCATTGCCCAATGCCCGCGACCTTGTAAATATGTCCCTTAAAGTTGTAAGACGAAGAGCTCGATCTTCACGCTCAGTGGTGCTTCTTGCACGTCTCCCCAGCTTCGGACCATCTATACCAGTGGTTCTCAAACTGGGTGCTGCGGCACCCTGGGGTGTCGCGAGAGTATGCCTGGGGTGCCGCAGCAATAATCAAGAAATGTAAAAAGAAAATTACATGAGGTAATTACATGAAGTAAACGAATCTGAGTTCCTACTTTTAATGCAAAGTTATGGACCATTGTCTAAAATCTGGATTGGTCTAAATCAGGGGTCTCCAAACTTTCCAGCCTTAGGGCCATACTGAAAAAAAAAGTCCGAAAAAGTAAGCAACGTTTGAAAAAGGCTGCAAATCGGACTAAAGTCCGCAAAACGGCAACACTGCATATTATTAATTTTCCTGTCATTATCTGTAATTTCTAGATTAGTCGTAGAGTACGAGCCATGAGGAGTAACGTGACACGGCATCTGGTGGACACAAGCGGAAATAGGTAGTACCTTCTATCGCTAACAGATGGCGCTAATAGCACGTACAGTATAATCTCGTTGGTTCGAGAAAGTTCTAGTGTATTCCACTCACTTCTAGATAGCAGTAATTGGAATATATAAGAAGGCTAGTGGCGCAACCACAAGGCAGTTCCTATTACACTGTTGTGAAATAAAATAGTGCGTACCTCCTTAAAACGTGTTTGTACGTGTTTAAGTTTAAGACATCTTTGTAACAGTATTTTGATTTGAATTGTTGCTTTTGTGTGTGATTTAGTAGTATGGAAAAGAAGCGAAAAATTGATAGTGAATGCAGAAAATTCAAAGATCAGTGGAACATTTCGTAATTGAGTCCAGTAACAAGGCACTATGTTTGATTTGCAATGAAAGCATAGCCGTTCTCAAGGAATATAACATTAAACGTCATTATGAAACAAAACATTTTCAAAATTACTCAAAATATACAGGAAGTTAGTAAGGACAGAAAAAATCGAAGCTATGAAGCGCGGATTAATATCGCAGCAATCTTCATTTACAAAACTTAAAACTGAACAAGAGGCTGCAACTCGTGCCAGCTGTCGTGTGGCTCTTGAAATTTCAAAACGTGGAAAACCCTTCACCGATGGAGAAATGATCAAAGAATGCATAATTGCAGTAGCCGAAGAAATGTGCCCTGAAAAGGTAAATTTATTAAAAACTGTCAGTATGTCAGCAAACACTGTGGCTAGAAAACATCGCTAAAAATATATCCTCTCAACTGTTCGACAAAAATGGACATGTTGAGTGGTTTTCTTTGGCCTTGGATAAGTCAACAGATGTGTCAGATACTGCTCAGGTATTGATTTATATTCGAGGAGTAGATAAAAGCTATGAAGTGCATGAAGAACTTCTTGATATGTATAGTATTCATGGCACAACTACTTGAAGTTGAAATGGCCATTAATCAAAAGAACCTTCGATGGAAAAACTTGAAATGTATTACAACTGATGGAGGCAAAAACATGAGTGGGAAAGATAAAGTAGTGGTCGCTCTTGTGTCAAAGGCTGTAGAAAATGACGGTGGTTCAAAACCAATAGTCTTACATTGTATCATTCATCAACAGTCTTTGTGCGGAAAATGTTTGAATATGTCTGAAGTTCTGAAACCAGTCATATCAATTGTTAATTTTATCAAATCTTTTGGGCTAAATCACCGACAATTCCGACAATTTATTGAAGAGATTGGAGAAAATGACTTACCTTATCATACTGCCGTACGTTGGCTTAGTTGTGGGAAAGTCCTTCAGCGCTTTTTTGAACTTCGAGCAGTGATCGAAATTTTTTTGAATGAAAAGCAGCGCTCACTTACTGAATTACAAAACAACGCATGGGTGTGGAAGTTAGCATTCTATGTTGATTTGACAAAACATGTGAACGAACTGAATTTGAGATTGCAAGGAGAAAACCAGCATCTTCCTGATTTATACACTAATATCAAATCATTCAGGAAGAAATTGATACTGTTTCAATCACAACTACGAAGTAAATGTTTTTCACATTTTAAAACATGTGAAATATTCAGCCACACCACTGAGACTGAGTTTCCTATCGATTTTGCAATCGAAACTTTGAGTGCTTTGAAAATAAATTTTGATACTCGTTTCTCGGACTTTGATGCCATTGCGAATCAAATTAAGATTTTTCAGAATCCTTTTGATACTGACATTGAAACCCTAGCCTTGGAACTTCAAATGGAAATGATTGATCTACAGTGCAGTGATATAATTAAGAACAAATATCAAAACTCATCTTTGTTGGAATTTTATAAGAGTCTTCCACTGACACAATTTGATAATTTGCATAAATTTGCTCGTGGGCTGTTTTCTGTTTTTGGTACTACTTATTTGTGTGAGAAGACCTTCTCCAAAATGAAGTACACAAAAAATGTTTACAGATCTAAATTAACTGATGAGCATCTTAAATCTCTTTTAATTGGTACAAGTAAAATTAGTCCACAACTACAAACTATTGTCAGTGGAAAATCTCAATTACATAAATCTCATTAGTATTTCATATGTCATTATGCTTGTTATAAGTTATGTTTTTATTTAAAATGTATAAAATGTTAGTTGGATTCATTTCAATAATTTGTTAGTTATTATATACTGAAGTTAAATTTTCTGCATATTATACATGTCTTTACTCATTACAATTCTGTGTTCCTTTATCCAACTTACCACAAAAACAATAACATTAAGCCTATAACAATGTTATGAGTAGTTAGCCCATGACCATATCAATGTAGATGTCATATTAATAATTATTCAACATAAAATTAGAATACTTCAGTAAACTAAATTTAATTTGCTAAAAAAAATATGTTCTCTAAAAGGAGTTTTCAAGTATGCTAGCTCTCCGCGGACCGGACAAAATCTGTCCGCGGGCCGGATGTGGCCCTCGGGCCGTAGTTTGGAGACCCTTGGTCTAAATCATTCAAGTTCGTCTGCCTCAGTTCGCGAAAGCGCAACTCACGACCAAAAGATTATACGAGGAAAAATAAGGAAATATGATCATCTACCTCATATCGCTTGGATTTGTTTCTGTTGGGACCGAACAAGCACCGGAAGGGCAATGCGTTATCTGTGATAAAATTGTTGCTAACAGCGGCTTGGTTCCATACAAATTAAAAAGACATCTGGAATGCAATCAGTCTGATTTAGTACATATACGTGAAGAAATTTTCAAACAAAATTTGTTCAAAAAGTCAAAATTTGTAAAAATAGAAATCTGAGCCGCGAAATTTTTGTAGCCCGACGAGGGTCCCGCGAGATTTTTTTAGCTCGATAAAGGTGCCGGCACAAAAAAAGTTTGAGCACCACTGATCTAGACCAACAGCGTATACAATGCGGCCTACCCTCTCAGCAATAGCACGAACCCTAAAACCCTTCTTCTTCTCGCATACCAATAATGCGATTCCTTTCAAAATCACTTAGGTGATGATATTGCGCACAACGACGAACACGGGGCATCTTTTTAAGTTTTACTGAAACTGAAACCTCAAACTACTCAGAGGCTACTTTACATTAAATAATGAGCAGCTATTCATAATGTTTGAAATCAAGAAAAAATACCATCAAATACGAACCAAAACATTAAATTTTTTTGCAATTCATTCACATAATCAAATTCTGTAAATTTCATTAAAATCGTCAAAAAAATATATTACGTTAATACAGGCATTCTATTTTTGTCTACTTTTTCGACAATCCAGTCCACTCTGCGACATCGTAATTTATGTTACAAAATTGTGGTCCTCTATAACGCAATAGGACCAACGAGTACATATTGTAATACAGATTGAAAATTATACCAAATATAATTAATTATATAAATAAAGAAAGTGAAAAACGCTCATGATTCCTCATAGATATTCATTTTCCAGATCTTCTTCTTCTTTCTTTATTCAGCCTGTCCCGTCCACTGCTGGACATAGGCCTCTTTTAACATCTTCCATCTACTTCTATCTTGTGCTTCTTGCATCCAGTTGGTGGCGATGCGTTTCACATCGTCTGTCCATCGGGTGGGTGGGCGTCCTCTACTTCTGTATGCCTCCTGTCTAGGTCGCCATTCCAGGATCTTTTTGGTCCATCTGTTGTTTGGCATCCTTGCGACATGCCCGGACCAGTTCCATTTTAGTTTGGTTATTACTTCAATTGCATCGCTAACCCCAGATCGCTGTCTTAGTACTTCATTCCGCACTTTATCTCGCAATGTAATTCCGAGCATGGAACGTTCCATGGCTCGTTGCGCCACTCTGATCTTTTGGACAGACTTTTGTGTGAGTGTTAGAGTCTCCGCTCCGTAGGTTAAGACTGGTAGGATGCACTGGTCAAACACCTTACGTTTTAGGCAGTTGGGGATGTCGGATTTGAAAATGTGTTTTAGTTTTCCGTAGGCTGCCCACGTTAGTCTTAGCCTCCTTCCAATCTCATGTGTCTGGTTGTCTCTGCCGATTTTAATCTCGTGACCTAGATACTTGTATGAGGTGACTTGCCGGATCTCAATCCCTTCCATTATAAAGTTTCGGGAAGGTACTAGGTTGGTCATAAATTCCGTTTTCGAGATGTTTATTTTAAGGCCGACTTTTCGTGATTGTTCTGCCAGCTTCTTAAGCATTTTGCAGATATCTGGGAATAAAAGCTTAATATTTTAACGCAAAAACTTCTCCAGTTACAAATAGAATTAAAAAAAAAGAATTACAACTGCTTAACTAGCCCAATAAATGCTAAAAAAGTAATATTCTACCATATCATGCTGATCAGACATTCAGCGGTAACATCATAGAACCAGAAGACGAGGTGGAAGATGATGAACAAAGCGATACTATACTGAGAGATGAATTTGATGCCGCAATTAAAAGACTAAAAGACGAAAAGGCACCAGGAGTTGATGGGGCACCGGCAGAGTTATTCAAATTTGCTGGAGATGACGTGAAGAGTAATCTCTATTAACTTGTGTGTGATATTTATAATGGACGGGAGATGCCTGATGATTTTGAAAAATGCATTATTGTACCACTACCAAAGAACAGAAATGCTAGTACTTGTCAGCAGTTTCGCACATCAACCCTGGTTTGACACGCATAAAAAATTCTAACAAACGTAATACTAAAAAGTATAGAAAATAATGTCAATGCTTTGCTAGGCAATGACCAGTTCGGGTTCAGAAAAGGCAGAGACACCCTTAAAGCAATTTTGGCTTTCAGAATGATTCTAGGATGGACTGATGAAAGGTTTGATGACATATATCGCTTTTGTTGCTGTGAAGAAGGCATTCGACAGTGTTAAATGGGGAAAACTGTTTGTTCTCTGTCCTGGAAGAAGCAGGAATAAAATATAAAGATACGAAAGTAATATGGAGATTGCATGAAAATAAAAAGGCTGTAAAAATATGCGGAGATCACAAGGAGGAAGCAAAGATATATAAAGCCGTGAGACAAGGGTGTTGTCTGTCACCATTCATATTTAATGTATGCATTGAAGCTGCTTTAAATTTAGTAACGGAGAAAACTATTTTTTGGATAAAAATGCATGGAGAGAAAATTGAAATGCTTCGGTACGCTATTGACATTGCAGTTCTGGGAGAGAGTCTGGAGGATCTTGAGTATGCATTAAGAAGTATGGTATGATAATATGTCTTATATTGAGAAAGCAATATAATTTAGAAATTAATTATGAAAAAAAAATTTAGTTTGCAACAAAAAAGGAAGCATCCACACAAACATCAACCTAAATGGATACACTTTAGATGAAGTTCAAGAGTTCATGTATTTGAGAAGAAAAATTACAACTGACGGAAGAAGTAAAAGCGAAATTGTCAGTAGAATAAACCAAGCAAAAATTGCATTTCTTAAACAGAAAAACCTGTTCATCTCCAACAACGTTAGCCTTACGCTAAGGAAAACACTAATAAAAACTTTTGTGTGGACTGTTGCACTGTATGGGATGAAACCTGAACCATAGGAACCCAAGAAAGAATACGTCTGGAAGCCCTAGAAATGTGGTGTTATAGGAGGATGTTAAAAATTGGCTGGGTTGAGTGATAAGTGAAAAAATGTTATGGAGAGCCGAGGAAAAAAGATATTTGTGGAAGAGCATTGTAAAGAGAGGAATTCAACTTATTGGCCATACACTGCGACATGATTGCTTGCTGAACACAATTATCGAAGGACACCTTGATGGCAAGAACTGCACCACAGCAGAAATACATTGACCAACTATTTCGAGATGCTGGATGTACAACATATCAAGAAATGAATCGGAAGGCTGAAGACAGAGCAGAGTGAAGAATTGCTGTAAACCAATCTTTGGATTGAAGAGCATTGATGATGATGATTCTACCATGAATAATGATCGATGGAAGGCTCGATGATGTTTTTTAATTATAAGCACACTAGGAAATTGATCCCACTTATTTTGGGATACTAAATTGTTTGATAAAAATTAGAAATCTTTGTGATAAGCCGTTCAAAAGTTATGACATCGTGAAATCTGCGGAAAATACGAGAAAATGTGTTTCCATAAAATCTCCATTTATCAAGCGAATTGAAAATTTCAACGTGTATCTGAAAGTGTTTTCCTTGCTGGTTAGAAATATATAAATTGCGAAATTTGGTCGCCTGAGCAGAGAACTGTGAAACTAATTAATATTCTTAAAGAAATCTAAGTAGATCCGTAGGGAAATGATCTCTTAAAAGATGCCTAAATTATCAAAATCGGTTGAAAATTGCCCGAGAAGTCAATAATTAAAATGTAAAACGGGTGGAGATAAACCTCTAGTGCAGCTAAATTGTTTTGCACTGTCCATAATCAACAGAATACTTTTACGATTGCAACCTTTGTTTCATTTATTCTTACAAATTAGAAGTGTTTATAGTATATCCTTATATTCTTACGAATAAGGCAACTTTATAATTATACTCTTAAAACTTAAAAACCCAATTCTTAGCTGTACAAGCAATTGTAACAAGTACACTTAAAAATGTATGTAATGCATAAATGGAGGTGTTCCTCTTGGGATAAAACTTGTTTATCCTGTTTACTAATTAGAGTTTGTGAGTGTATTTTTTAACACAGTTAGTGAAAAAATAGCAGAGCACGTAAATCATAAATTATTCCTTGATTAATGATACATATTTCCAGTATTTGCGCTGAAAAATAAACCCGTGAAAGCAAAATTCTTGTTACAAGAAAATCTCGTAATATAAAGTTGCGTTACGCAAGCTATTTATTTGTATCTCGCGCTGGTATATTATTTATATCTCGCGCTGGTGTATTATTTGTAACTCGCTTTGTCTTAAATATCATTTGTCACGTTGTAAAAATGTGTTTTTATTATTAAAGTTTCTCTTACCTTCATAATTGTATGTTTTGTGTCTCTTGAAATTACCTAATTCACTTTATCCTTTCATTGTTATTTCAACTACATCACATTCGTTTTAAGCCCGCACTAAACTTAATGTATCTGGGGTGTGGAGGCACTCATTAAAAACCTGAAAAAGATAGAAAAAATACTTTTAGAAATTAATTTTGTTTTATAAAATTTGCATTCACATTCAAAATATTTTTAGAAATTAATTTAAGTATCATAGTTTTATTACAAATAAAAACAATGGAAAACAAATGAAGCGTACAGGGGAAAAACCACGCATGTCCACCTAGATTCGTTTTGAGAAAACCGATATTTAAAGTTGGGACTTACATTGTTTTCCCCTGGATATCTATTTTCTAATGTCAGTTTTATAGGGACTAACGTGCTTTTTCCTGCAGCAGCAGTTTAATATTGACAAAAAATGGACTTCCGTGGTTTTTCCCCTGTGCCCTTCAAATATGAAAAATATCAATTTCTGCTTCATTGGACCTATCGACGGTCCCTACGTACATAAAGACATACATCAAAAATAGCATTTTATCTATTGAAAAAGGCATTTTTTTATTGCACAATTGGGTTGTTGAATAAAAAAAATTACATTTTTTTATGTATTTAAAATACATAAAATACATATTTCAAATATATAAAAAAAATCTATAATTTTTTTTTATTGAACAAACCAATTGTGCAATAAAAAATGCCATTTTTGACATGTCTTTACGTACGTAGTGACCGTCGATATCTAAGCCTTGTATTCCTTATGTATTATTATTATTAACATTCGATATGTTTGAGCAGAGTTGAAAAATTTGTGCAAAAATCTAATATTGAGATGAACACAAAAGAGGTAAAAATATCTGTAGCCGAAAGCTAAACCAACGGTCAAGATATATTTGCAACGGATTTATACGAGCGGACGAAAAAGGTCGGCTGGATATTACGGCCATAAAGAATATCTAGGACATGAATTGTCAAATTAGTCTTATTAAGTTTCCCCAATTCGTCAATTTTCCAAACATATAAAACATGAAAAAACTTTATTAATTCAATATCTCTCACATAGTCTTGACTATTCTTTATTATCTGGCTCGTATTGTTTGCCTCGTCTGCGTGTTTTGATGTATCGAAACATGTTAATCTAAATATGTAAGTCATGTCTGTTTAATCTTGTCTGTCTAGTTTTGTCTGTCTAGTCTTGTGTGTCTAGTTTTTTTGTCTAGCCCAGAGAGAGACTTTGTCTGTAGAGCCTAGAATTGTCTGCATAGTCTCTCTGGTCTTGTCTCTCTAGTCAAAATCAAAAATCAAAATAAAAAAACATTTCCCTATGTAAGCTTGTAACACATAAATACATATATACATGTTTATACTTATTTACAAACTAAGTGAAATTATGTCATAATCAAATTATTTCTCTATTTCTTTTATTTTTGCGAAATACTCGGCCATATCGTATGGTTCCATATCAATTAATATATTCCTTATATACTGTTTAAATTTATTAGAATTCGTTGTACATTTTATTCTCTTCGGGAGTGTGTTATAGTTTAATATTAATATATGGAGATCCCTTTTCGGTCATTGTTAATCTATGTTTAGGTATTGTACAGTTTTTAGTTCTTGAATCTATATTACCATTCCTATGCTTTTCCAATAGGTTTTTGTATTTGAAGGTAAACACTAGTGTTTCATATACGTATAATGCTGTTAATGTTAAAACTCGTGCTGCTTTAAAACCCTTTGCGATCCGCGTCGTTCGTGTTGCGAGAACCCAGCAGCTCCGCGAAGTTTCTGCGTGCAGAAAGCCCGCCATTCACGCCAGGTAAACTGATCAGTTGAACTTACGTACATCCAAAAACTGACCGTGAGTATGAAATCTTAATGTCAAATTTTTAACCGACGGCAACCCACGGATTTACCGCGCGCACCATAAATCCGCTGCTCCAGTTCGTTTTCATAAAGCCAAACAAACCGCGCATGCGCTCGTCAGTCAGTCGTAGTTTAACCGCCATGGCGTAGGGACGTGCAATAATAGAAGAATTTATAGAAAAATAGCTTGAAATATGTAGATTCGTCCATTCTCAAATAGTTACGCCAGTCACTCGGTTTTAGTTACAACTCATTACAACAAATTAATATGAGATAACTGATATTTCTTTTATTGTCAAATAGAATTACTAATTTTGAATAAAACAATAAATAACATTACTTCATAGTTTATTAATGTGTATACCTGTAATTTAGGTTTACAATTTATAGTTTTTCATAGTATGATTATGCTTGAAACAGTTTCCTGAGTGCATCGTGGGGTTGCTTAGACATGTCTTACAAAAACAATTTGTTTGACATCTTTCAAAAAACCTTCCACTGATCGATTGGACTATACACACGATACAATCTTTTTTTGAACCTTGGGCAATTATGACCGAGACCGCATTACGGTTTTCCCCGCGAGCGGTAACCGCTATAACCACGAAACCGCTCGAGAAACAAACAGTACTCTATGGGAAAAATCAGTCGCGGGAAAAAACTGCAAGTTAGGCCGCTTGTATTAGCTTACTTGAGTCACAAAATCACCCGATTCAAAACCGCGGCGGTTTAGCCGTAGTGCGGCCTAGGCCTATATGGAGTTTTCCATTCATCCGATCATCATTACTAGAGTGTGATCGCTTGTTTTCTCTCGTTATGAAAGTTGCCTGCTAGCTGTTTTACCAAGCATTTTCGATATTGGTACATGGGACATTACATTATCTTGACCTTGCTTAACAGTTTTATAGACCATATAATAAGAATTCACTATACATATTTCCATTTCCAAAAAAAAAACAATTTTCGCCACCACTTTAAGGACTTCTTCAAAAAACAGTAAGTCGCTGCATAATGGTCAGCGTGATCAATACCCCCTATTGAAGATGTATAATTCAATACAACCTGTGGCTTTTCTAACAATATCTTAGCAGCACCTTGCAAGATTCTTTTTCGTTCAACAGATCCAGCATGATCCCAAGTCGAAAGAATAGTCACAACCATGGGCTTAGCCGAAATAAGCAAAATATAACATAAATATTATATTGCAATCAGAAGAGACGAGTAGATACGTCTATCTTCAAGAGAACATGGTAGATGTGGAGTTTAGGAACCCTTATTTAGAAAGTAAATTGGTGCATTTCTGCAAAACCATTTCTGCCACCACAGAAATATGTTCTAATACCCCCCCATCACAATTCTCTTATCTCTCCAAGCTAAAAGCATTGTGTTTTCCCCCTTCTGTATGCAATGGATTTGTGCATAGCTAATTTAGGTTTCCTCATTTCTATGGGAATACCTTTTCAGTTTAGCATGATAGTTCCGGTTAGATGACACTTGAATTTCAATAGTTCTTCAGCTAATGCAATGCTCGTGAAGTATCGGTCGATGAATACATGGTAATCAGTGGCAGTTGGATGATCGCTCAATAACTGATGATATAAATGCACTGGAATCATAGTAGATACTGGAAGGTCCGGTCTCATCAATGACTTTGTTATTATACTTCCACAATAAGGTACAATCGAGTATATGTACCCAGTTGCTGAATCAGTCAAACCATAAACGCGGATTCCCCCCTTTGTCGGCTTTTTCGGATTGTAAGTGATAAAAGATACCCTTCCTTTGAATTTTACTATTGATTCACCCACGCAGATGTTTTTCCCTGGGATAAAATGTTATCTAAATTTAGTATCTATGTATTCTAAGGAACCACTGATATGCTGAATTTTTGTTTATGGATCCGTGTTTGTGCTATCAGGAGGTATTCTGGTATGTAGTATCCAAAAAATTTGTAAAAATCTGGACCTGTTGAAAACTTCTGCGAAGAATGGGATTCTGCTTGCGGCATCTGAGCACCAACAGTCTTTGATATTTCGAACTGTCTTTGTACCCATGTTCACAAAAACAAAATTCCTGTTTCTCAACATATTTCCATGAATGCCAAATGGAATACTAAATAAATCTTTTCTATCTAGTATACGGTGTGCGTACTCATTAGTTTTTGAAACTAAATCATCCCCTAGTTCTTCATGTGAAATGTGAAATACATTTTTAAAAAATGTGAAATACATTTTTTTTAAATCCAGTGGTTCAACAATAGCAGAAGAAACTTGCGGTCCAGCAACTCGTGGTGAAACATCAAAAGTAAATCTTTCTGGAATATTAAAGCTATCACTCACGTCATTCCATTTATCTATATCATCGTCCATGTCACTATCACTGAGAACCCGAAGTCTGCACCTCTTGCGAAAAACTATATCACTTCAACTATAACCGTCACTTTCATACTCAACCTCATTATCGCAAATTTTTTAATTATCGGAGATATCAAAATCGCTGTCGCCTTTACTCTCAGCCAATATAACATTTTCTTCACTCTAGTTCATATTGGCATGAATAGAAAGGGTGGCAATTAACAAAAACTTACGTGAGAACTGTAACAAGTTTGTAACCGTTTGGGTTAATCTGACATATGAGATATCATACGTTCAGCGCCCCCTGTGCCACAATTCAAACTAACGGAAATTGACATAAAACCTCCAGTGGCGGGTAAAAAACGCCCCCGTAGCTACAGATTTGAACAAAATCTTTGTGCGCATGCGCACAATGCGTACATTTGGTTGCCTATATCTGTGGTATCCCATAAGTCAGATTAAAACGAAACCAAAAACGGCAAGTTAGTTTTGTCTTTTATGTACGTATTTCAGTGCGCTATGACTCGTACCCGCCGAGTAGATTCGGTGAGCAGTCGTGAGCAATTCGGTGGGGGTCCTTTAACAACAAATAATGGTCCTGCCACTACACGTAAATATGTCCCCGCTGCAGAGCCAAAGGTCCTACCACTACCCGGACACATGTTACACAGACAGCGGACCGCAAAGGATTAAATTTTCCTCTACAGTTTTCTATTATTCTTGGCTTGTTTCTGAACTTTAAAAAAAATTTTAACATCACTTCCTCCTCCCCAGAACATTTTGCAAAATTTTGCATGGCTCTGGAAATTGGTAAAGTAAACTATCTTCAGGACCTCTCTCGAAATATATTTCTGTAGCATCCTTAGGGCGAATACTGCTCTGTTTAATTTCTTGGATACTTCATGTATGTGTTGTGTCCAGTCCAGGTTACTGTCAAGAGTCAGTCCTAGTAGTCGAACGTGTTTTTGAAACGTTGTCTTTTCGTTGTTGATTGTTACGTCCATTGGGTATATTTTTGTGCTTTATTTTGTCTTGAAAACAATAACATTAGTCTTCTCCTTGTTTACAATTAATTTATTTTCCGTAAACCATTGTATCAGGTTTGCCATGGTTGAGTTTATGTTCGTCGTTATATCTTCTGTCCTTAAATATATCGTTAGTATGGTGGTATCGTCTGCGTAGTTAATGATTTTGTGTGGTGATGTCTCTAATGTTTTTCGGTAGGTCATTTATATACAGGGTGAACAGTATTGGCCCTAGGATACTTCCCTGTGGTATTCCTACATTCACTAGCCTGGCAGATGATTTTATTTTCCCTTGTGTTGTGCTTAATTGTGTTATTTGCTTCATGTTGGATAGGTATGACTTAACCAGCTTCGCTACGTTTCTTCTCATTCCATATTGTTGTATTTTATTGAGCAATATATTATGGTCCACTGCGTCGTATGCTTTCGACAGATCCAGGAGTATGCCGCTGGGGATAATATTTGCTACTAGGTGTGTCAGTAGTATACGTATCATAAATTCAAAACACACCGTGCTGCTCCTAGCTCAGAATTTGGTGCTTTGTAATAAATTGTGCAATTTTATCTGTTATTACCTTCTCAAATATTTTAGAAAACGCCGATTGTAAGCTAATTGGTCTATAATTATCAATATTATTTCTATCTCCCTTTTTGAATACTGGTACAAGTAATTTGTACTTTCTGATACATTAAGTTCATCCAGGAAAATTCCGTATTCAAATGAATTATTAATAATATACTCTAATGGCCCTATTATTTCATCAAATGCTTCTTTTATTATAATTATGGGGATATCGTCTATATCAAGTCCATATCAAATCCAGTGCTTTTTTAATTATTTTGATTTTGAATGATTATTATTTCGTTGTCGGTGCTGGGGAACAGGAACATTATTTACCTTGTGTTGCCGTCTATCTTGTCCTGATGTTCAACAATTGGTAGCTTCCTTATTAGTTCTTGTGCTCTGTCGGCGAAGAAATTGTTGATATTTGTGACTACAGTTTCTGCATTTTCTAGATCCTTGTTCTTAAAACCTTCTTGATTTTTGTCGTTTATATAGACTCTTTGTTTTACTGTCTTCCAGGTTGTTTTCATGATATTATCGCTTTCCATTATTTGTTTTTCGAAAAATTTTCTTTTTTCTTGCTTCAGTTGTAATATATAGTTTCTGTGTGTTCTATTGTATTTTCTTTTAAGGGCATTGTCGTAACGTGATAATATCTGAAGTAGTTTTAATTCTGCTTTGGTCTCTTTAATTATCGCATTATTGAATACTTCGTTGTTTCTTTGCTTATTTCTTTTCCTAAACTAGGGGAAGTACTCGTTGAAACCTATCATGAATATTTCTATGAAACCTTCCCATTGACTGGTGACGTCTGATTTATTAAGTTGTTGTAAGTGGTCCCTTGTTTGTGTCCGTAGATATTCTTTAAACTTTCCCTTGTTTTCGTCTGAGAATTGCCTGTATATGCAATAGGTCTCCCCTTTCTTGATATAGGTGATTTGTTGAGCGTAGTGATCAGATACGTTAAAATTAATTGTATTTGTTTTGTATTCCCGTTGTACATTGGTCGCTATGTTGTCAATGCATGATCCAGATGATGGGTGGCTTGTCTCTGTCATAGTTAATTTGATATTGAAAGAAGCAATTGTGTTACTTGTTCTTTCTTTGATGATTTTTTAATAAAGTTAATATTGAAATCACCTACCAAGTTTTTAGTCTCTTTTGTTAGTTTGTTTAGCAATTGGTATAGTTTTTCCAAAAAGATATCGATACTTGTAAGGGGTGCTCTGTATATGCCTATAATTACTATTGTTTCTTTATAAATGTCTGTTTCTATGGCAGCGCATACGAAAACATAGCCTTCGGCCATGTCATTGATATATTTTCTGGGATCGCTAATTATACTCTGATTATTGTATACTGCTACACCTCCGTGGGCACCTTCCTTTCGGCAAAACCATGATGTTAATTTGAAGTTTTTAATTATGTATGTTTCTAGTTGGTTTTTACTTTTCCCATGTTCTGTTATGATCCGGAATTTACAGTGTGACTTTTTCTCTAGCATGTTCTCGATTCTGTCCACGGAGTTGCCGAGTTACTGGGAGTTCTTATTTATTATGCTGCATTGTTCTAAAAGTCGGGCCTTGGTTGAGGTGGTGCCCGAAAATTTTGATTTCTTCTTTTATCTCCTAGAAGGAATTTGTATCTTTGGTATCTAATACCTTCAGGCTAAAATGAATCCTGGTAGACCTTCTCTTTCAAGTCCATTTCTACACCGACTTTAAAACATTTGTTATGCGGTCTTTGCATCATAGTTTGGCTTCTTCTACGATGAAAGCTGTGCTGGTTTTTCCTGTTTTTGCACATAGATATTTCACTATCATTTCCTCGTTTACATAATCTTTTGCTCTAGAAATGAATAGCCATATGTTAGGATTACTTTCTCGACCGATGAAAACAGTGGCTTTTTCTTCTGCGGGTACCTTCCCGCTTCCTATGGAAACCCGTTTTCCGGTTTTGTTGCTGCGCATTGTTGAATTTGTGGCCGTCTGTTTCTTTTTGCTGCGTTATTACTAATTTGAGACGTAGATGGCGCGTGTTCGATTGTTGGAACTATGTCGCGCATATTTACTGTATTCTTCCTATTATAGATGGTGGGGTTTGTTTCCATTGCGGTTTATATCCCAATAGCATTTCTATTTTGTTCTTGAGAAGTTCTGCGTTCTCCATTAGAATCCTGTTCTTATCTTCCATTTCCGCTATTATCCTCCTTAAAAGTGATTCTTGTTTCTTCAGAAATGTGTTTTCTATCTCTAAAGCGGCGTGGGTGTTACTCGCCGGGATTTCGGTGTCCTCTACGGTGATTATGTCCGATTTCAGAAACTCGTGCACGCATATGCTGCTTCTTATCTTCCTCACCTTGGGTAAGCAGTTGGGATGGAATATTAGTTTAAACTTTACACATGTAGCACTTTCTTTCAAGTTTCTCTTCTATCGGTCATTTTTTCTATTTCACTGTTTCAGTCTTGTCTGTGTAATCTTGTTTGACTAGTCTTGTAGGTTTAATCTAGTAGGTCTAATCTAGCCTACTCTTGTCTGTTTGGTCTTGTCTGTCTGGGAGACGCATACCAAAGGCCAAAGTGGAATAGGGGGTTTAGTGAGTCTTGTCTGTCTAGTCAAATCAAATCAAATCAATTTATTGGCCTTCACGGTGTATTTTAATACATATAAGCAACGTTAAACATCATCGATATTGTACAAACATTTATTGATTTAGTAATCTTTTAGATTATTAGGGAATAACTTTTATGATGATTCTTCTTTTAAATTATTGGGAAACCTATTGAAGATTTGGATTCCAAAATGCAAGGGAGCTTTGGTACACAGTGTTAAGTTGGAAAATAGTGCTTGTATCATATTCTAGTTTCTAGTGTTATGTGAGAGTCGATCACTATTTTTTAGAAAATTTGCCTTATCTTAAAAAATAAAACAAGCTAGTTCCCAGACGTATAGGACGGGACTATCAGAAAGTGTAGTTCTTTGAAGTATGGCCGACACGACGTTGATCTGGATATGCCCTTGATAGCCCGCACTACCCTCTTTTGTGCGTTAAATAAGACGTCTAAGTGCGGGGATGCCCCCCATATTATGATCGCATAAGCAACAATTAATTGCGTGGCATATTCGTGTAAGGAGCGGTAGGTCGTTGTTATTGCGAAGTATTCTTAACAAGAAGGCTTTCTGGTTGAGTTTAGCGGCAATATTCCGCATATGGGTATTCAGTGTAATTCATCTCCTAGAAATTTAGGAGAAAAGTATTTCTCCGTTCTATCTATGTATCGTCTATTTATAGTGCGCAGTCATTTGCTTTGACTCTGAGCCTCTCTGATTTTGAAATCTTGTGTAATACATTTTCTCTATATTTAGGTGTAAGTTGCTTGCAGCGAACCACATGTTGAGATCATTGAGAAGGTTGTTAGTTGCTATTTGCGCTGTTTCTATCGACTCCTCTGAAACTAGAAAACTTGCATCATCGGCATAAAATAAACATTTGGCACCATGCAAGATCTGCAATATATAAAGGAAATAGAAGATGCACAAGGAAACTTTCCTGTGGGACACCCATTTCAATGACAACAGTTGGAGATATGCTCTCCTCTATTCCTACATATTGCTTCATATTTAGCAAGTATGATTCAGGCCTACTTCCACATTTCGGTCCACTGATTCCGTAACTTTCTAGTTTATCGAGCAAATTTCTATGTGAAAGACATTCAAAAGCTTTACTTCTGCTTATCGATGTCGAATAGAGTCTTCTTCTTCGTATGGCGCTACAGGCCAAATCGCGCCCTGGCCTCCTGTATTTTTATCATCTATTCTTCCCTGCCCTTTGCTGTTCTTCTCCACGCCCTTACTCCGAGTAGTTGGTATGCGTCTTTCCGGGTTGGTATGCGTCTTTCTCTCACTGATTTCTTGGCCTCCCTACCGGCCAAATGCCTTGCATTTTTTGCGTTCAGTGCTATTAGTGGCAGACAGTTGTCGTCCAGCCAGGACACTTAGTCTTTACAGTCTGTTGAATGTCGAAATCGGTGATTCTTGGTGTATCTGGTATAGCTCGCAATTGAACCTTGACCTTCTGATGTTTCCGACCGTTACCGTGCCTAGGATCTTACGTAGCACATTGCGCTCAAATATCTCCATTGTGTTCTTGTTTTTGTTCGGCCCAAGTTTCGCAACAATAGCACGCGATGTGCCGAATTATTGTCTTGTATATTCTAAGCTTGTTCTTGCGGTGCACATTATAATCTTAATATTTCCGTCTTTGCATAGTACGCCTTATTTGCTGGTACGACTCGACGTCTTACTTCTCCGTCTTCCGTACAATCTTTGTTTATTTCCACACCCAGATATATACATTTGTTAACATCCTCGATTTTGTCTGGTAACTGTAATTCTGGCCCCCGCTTTCTTCTTTGTGTCATCATCTTTATTTTGCTTGTGTTGATGCTGAGCCCGTTATCTTTGGCAGCTGATTTTAGTTGGGCATAGGTCTTCTGCGCTTCATCCGCCCTTCTGTTCATAATATTTAGGTTATCGGCATATACCGCCAGTTGCACTGTTTTGTTGGCTAGGATGTTATCCCTAAGTGCTCATAGTGCTCATCCACGTTGACTCGCGTGTGCGGTGGCGGGCGCGGTTATGAAATATCAAACATATGGCGTAATATCGACGTGTTCACGTACGAAACGCACGTGCGGTCTAAGTAGCGGGCAAGCTAGCGACTGGCGCGCGCGGCGCGCTCGCGGCAATATCAAACGCGTGAGATGTTTGTGTGTGTTCACGTCGAACTAGCGGCGGAACGCGCGATTCACTCGCGACGTCTGTAAGTTCAACCAGTACGAACTTATCGCGAATCACGAACTTATGTCTTTCAATACAGAAGTTTATTAGTGCTGTTCAACTTAGTATACTAACCAAAACTTAAACTTAGGTTAGTATGCTAACCTAACTTAACCTGACAATAGGTCACACCCGCGCAAACGCCTGGCGGCCAATATGAACACGAACTCGCCACGTCTACCGCGCCCGCACCCGCCACCGCGCCCGCCCGTTCCAACGTGAACAAACACTAACTACACCCAATCGTCTTATAACAAATTCCAGCGCTAGGTTAAAGAGTGTGGGTGCTATCCCCTTTTTTCAATTCTTTAGTTATTCTGAAGGGGTCCGTAAGTTGGTTTCGACCCGCACCATGGCTTCAGTTTCGCACATTGTGGTCTTTATCATTTTCACCAGTTTAGTTAAGTAGTTTAGAATTTGGTAGAGGTTGTTGCGGTAGATCGAATAGTATGCCTGTTTATAATCGATGAAGTTTTGCACATGTTTTGCACATCAATGTCGTATTTGCTTTATTCAAAATTTGCTTCACTGTAAAGATCTGGTCTGGATCTGGATTCCGGTAAAGATTCCCCTATCAGTTTTCCTGCGTACGGCTATAATCGTGTGTTAATGATATACATTAGTATTTTGTACACAGTGCATAGTATACTAATTTCACGGTAGTTATCGCTGTTTGTCTCCTTGTTTATGGATGGGGATGATTATTGCTGTTTTGAGGTCCTCTGACAGCGTCTATTTCTCCCAGATTTTACTACGAGGTAGTGTATTTGCTGCATTAGGTGTTTGTATGCCTAAGCTGATATTCTATCTATCCCCGATGTTTCTTTTCATTTTCTTTCTTTTCATCTTGTTTCTTTTCATTTTGTGTAAGGCCTCTTTTGTCTCCTCGAAGTATTGGGGTTCTGTACAGTCCCCATAGAGCTTGTTAATTTCTCCTATGTCTTCTGCCATTTCTTCTCTTTTTGTAAAGAGTTTTTGGAAATGTTCTCTACAGATGTTCTTAGTTTTATTCGGGTCGCTTTCCGATTGTCCGTCATGATTTTTGATTACGTTCGTGTGTGGGGTGTAGCCTCTTCGTGTGGCTTTTCTGGCCATGGTTGCATCAAAAGGAAGATCTATTGATGTAATTTTTAAATAGTGGCAGTGGTTGATTTCACCTTGCAGAACCCATGCTGCTCTTCCAGAATTGGTGTAGGTGATGCTTATATAAGAAGCGCATCAGTCTGCTTACCATGGCATATTCTACAATTTTAGCCGTTGCCGAAATTAGAGCAACTGGTCTGTAATTTTCTATGTTCATAATATCTCCTTTTTTGTGAATAGGAATTATTCTTGACTGTTTTAAATATCTCAGAAAATTTCCCCACTTCGAAGGAGGCGTCGTTCAGGTGTGTAATAGGATCCACTTGCTCGGAATAAATGGTATATTAAAAAACAAGTTCAATAAGTGCGATTTATTAGCACGCGTCCATATTTAGAGAACGACGAGCGTAGCGAGGAGACAAACAGATGTGCGAAAAACGCCTCATAAACGAGTTTTTTTATACCATTTTTTTTCTGTTTGGCGCCCTTTTATGCCATTTCTAAATAAAAAAATCGCCGATACATATTGAGAAAATTTTATCGCACTCGGCGAGCCATTAACGAACCCATATGAGCGCTTAAATGATTTCATTATAGACGCAAAATAGAAAAACTCTTTTATTATGCTGCATGGAATGCCATCAGAATATCACGGCCTGTTGATTTTTTTAATTTAACTATTAGTCTTGCTATTTCTGCAGATTCCTCTAAATCCTCTTGCTTTCTCCAGTTTCAGCAAAAAACGATGATGCAAGTACCCTATGACATGGAAATAGTTCTGTTTTTATAAGACCTGGTAGAATTCGATGGGGATAGAAATTTTAAACGAGGAACAGTACTCGGGATGTTTAGATATGATTTTCATTCAAACTACTGTATTCAATTTTTAATCGTGTACCTCACCCTCTGATTGTGGTCTAATCTGTAAACATGGAGATGTTTATATTTCGCTGCGAATTTTATCTCGCTACTTTCGCTTGTGCCATGCTACCTGCTGTGTAGAATATTACGTATTCTGTTTTATTTCTGGTGAGCAAGAGACTTTTGTGCACGACCAGGTCTGCAGTGTATAGTACGAATAGAGTCGGAGCCAGGAAACTGCCTTGCGGGACATCTTATCTAGTCTTGTATGTTATTATCTTGTTATAATCTTGTCTATTAAGTCTTGTCTGTCTAGCCTTGTTTGTCTCGTCTTGTCTGTCTAGTCTTGTCTGTCTAGTCTTGTCTGTCTAGTCTTGTCTGTCTAGTCTTGTCTGTATAGTCTTGTCTGTCTAGTCTTGTCTGTTTAGTCTTGTCTGTCTAGTCCTGTCTGTCTAATCTTGTCCATCTAGTCTTATCTGCCTAGTCTTGTCTGTCTAGTCTTGTCTGTCCAGTCTTGCCTGTCTAGTCTTGTCTGTCTACCCTTGTCTATCTATTCTTATCGGTCTAGTTTTGCGTCTCTAGTCTTGTCTGTCGAGTCTTGCCTGTCTAGTCTTGTCTATCTAGTGTTGCCTGTCTATATAAATCAATTGAAATAAAATGAAAAATAATCTTGTGTATCTAGTCTTGTCTATCTAGTCTAGACCGTCTAGTCTTTATTAAACTAGTGTTTATTAAATAATCTTCGCCATTTATTTCTATACGTGCAGTGTGATAAATTTTCTTTTCAATTCAAGTTTATCTTTGTCGTTATTGTTTGCAGAAAATAAATTTAGCCCTCCTTGCTTTCTTAAACTGTTTCCCTTGCGCCTAAGCAAGTTGGGAACCCTTGAGGCTGCAAAAACTTTTAATCAAAGACCGACTAAAACAGAAAACTTCCAAATGAAATGTTTGTGAGCTAACATGCGCGAAATACTTGTGTTTGTGATTTAACATGCGAAAAAATAGTCGATAAGAATAAACGATCATAATCTGGTCTACTTTGTAATTTCCTATATTTGGCGTGCTAGTTGAATTTTTATGAATGCAAGTAAAATAAATGAGAAATAAATGGAGAAAAGGAAATGTTTTGAAGGATATGCATTCATAAAGCTTTGCTAAAACGATCGGTATCTGGGAAATTTTGTCACTCGGGCAAAGAACTGGGAAAATAATGAATTTTCCAAGGAATATCTAAGTGCGTCCATAAGGAAATAACCTCCTGAAAACAATGCTGCAATTTATTTTGAATTATCTGCAAGCGGTTTATGAAATATATATCGACTTATGAATTCTAAAATAGCAAACATTGCAATTTGAAATATCGAAATGAAATATTAAATTTTTAAGAGCGTTGTAATGGATCGATGCAATTTTTTTAATTTTAAACCCCCGACACAAAAAGAGGGGTGTTATAAGTTTGACGTGTCTGTCTGTCCCTCTGTCCGTATATGTGGCTGTTTATGGAATCGTAGCTCCTAAACAAATGGACCGATTTTGATGCTGTTTTTGTTTTTGAAAGCTGAAGTGATGGAGCAGGTTATTAGCTATAATTTATGAAGATTTGTTCATTCGTTTGATGACCATCGGCTCATTTCCTACTTGACAATCTTAATCTACAACCAATTTGACACAAATGTTTGTCTAGTTACGTATATCCAAACTGGTGTTTGAAAGCTGACGTGATCGAGAAGATTCTTAGCTATAATTTATGAAGATCTGTTCATGAGTTTGATCATCAGCTCATTACCTATTTGACAAAATTAATCTGCAACCAAATGTTTCCTATCATTTTGAGTTGGGCTGTTACAGTCTATAAACTACAAGGAAGCTCTGTATACAAGGCTGTCGTTTATTTTGGAAGAAGTATTTCTGTAAAAGGGCAAACTTACGTGGGCTCAAATCGTGTAAAAAGTTTGCAGGTTGTTGCAGATGTGAACTTCTTCAAAGAAATTTGTTTAATAAACCTCTTGACAAATATGCTTTAGCAGAACTGCAAAGATTACGAAAAGCATTACCGTAAAGGTAGACTTCCAAACAAAGCAGCTCTGGCGTCACTAATGCACAAGTCGTGCCGCGGCGACATAGCGATAGTATTATGCACTATGGAAATGTATGAGGCGCCATTTAAGCGCAGCGACATTGACGCGCTTATCGTCCATACGTCAGTGTCGCTGAGCTCAAATGGCGCCTCATATATTTCCATAGTGCTTAATACTATCGCTATGTCGCCGCGGCAGTATCGCTGTGTTAGTGACGCTAGAGCCGCTTTGCTCGGAAGTCTAAGTTTACGGTAATACTTTTCGTAATCTTTGCAGTTCTGCTAAAGCAGATTTGTCAAGAGGATTTGTCAGGAGGACAAATTTCTTTGATGAAGTTCACAAATTCGGAATAGTTAAGTTAGATAGTAGTTAAGGTAGACTCGGAAGTCTACCTTAACTATTAAATTTTATAAGAACATAAATCAAACTTAATCTTTTGACCAAAACTTAATCTTTTTTTGCAAACAATCCGCACCAATCACGTATTTGAGAACGAAATTTCAAAGAGGTAATTAATTAATCAAGAACATTAATCACGTATTACCACCAAATTATTAAAAAAAAAGTTCGAATAATAAAATAAAATGCCCCGACAAAAAAAGACTCAAGAGAGAAAATTTATTTTTTTAACTTTTTTGAGATTTTTTGTGTTGGGGGTTGCATAAAATTTTCAGTTTTATTTTATAATCTTTATTGCAAAACAGAAAATTTCTATCATAATATTTTTTTGTTGCTGGAATATAAAAATAAGTTTTTCCTTTCATACACTGATATTTACATACATCGCCTGCATTTTAACAATGGCCGATATTTTCACAAACGCAATGTTTC
Source organism: Phosphuga atrata (assembly GCA_944588485.1). NCBI lineage: Eukaryota > Metazoa > Arthropoda > Insecta > Coleoptera > Silphidae > Phosphuga > Phosphuga atrata. The sequence continues at coordinate 6,462,167 of OX155893.1, read as the reverse complement.
CCTCGAGGTAAATCAAATCTGGAGAAAAGAAATTTACAGAACGAACAATGGTACAGGCAGAATACCGAGATTCCTGCATAAAAATACACAAAATAGTTAGTTCTGTGTTTGCGAGTTCTGTGTATGAGTTCAATGTATTTTTTTTTCAATGTACTTTTGACGTTTATTTATTTAATTTTTACTGAACAAAAGTTCGCCCGGGCGAATTTAAAACGGATTTTCAACTTGAGAGCTTTTAGCCCACCTCAATTACAATTACACTTTCCATAAGTACATTCATTTATTAACTTAAACTTAATTTAGCAATTAGTTAAAAATCCAATTTCAACAACTTTTTATCCAATCTACGCTAAAAAAAACTCAACTACCCCACAGTGATTGTGAAAGTTGATGGAACGTGCCCACAAAAACCAAACCGTTTAAATTATTCAAGCACGTATCGTTCGTTGTCGTTATTGTTGCCATTACAAGATTACGTACGAGTTACACGGATGTGTTTCAAATCAGATTGCGTTTCGGAAATATTGCACTTATCAATTCCAGACTCCTCGATATCCGGGGATTTCTCCTGAGATTTTCAACGGGAGGAAATGTGAAAGTTTTTAAATTATTTAGGACCTTGTATCAATTCTCTTATATCTTCGCACTATCTTACGTCTTGAGGAAATCTTTAAAACGGAGATATTTTACAGATTTTACTAGCCTAGACCAGTTTATATACAGATATCCTATAGAAGGAACAAAATTGGAACTAAATTTCTAAATTAAAATAATTTTGTTTATTATAACTGAACGTAAGTAAGTCTAATTGTAAGCAGTGTTCCGTTCCCTCTATTTTTTTGTGACCTGTGTGCACACTTTTTAAGTACTTTTTAATGTATACTCAGACAATGATAAAAATATTAATTTAGCAACTAAGGAGAACAGGTGCTCTTTCAAAGTCGTATGTTGGTTTTGATGAAACAATGGTAGTTCCCATCAGCCAAGAAATGTTTTTTATCAAAGCGACTTAAAAAAGAAAACCTAATCGACATGCTCGTTGCGAGATTGAAAATTGCTAATATCGCTACGAAAGTATCCAGAGACGATGCTGATGTCCGTATTGTCGACACTAAAATTCGAATATATAATAACAACAAAGAACTCATCATAGGTGAGGAAATAGATTTATTAGTAATTTTAACTGGACGTACTAAATCACATGCACCTGAAATTTACTTAAAAAAAAATTGTATAAAAAAGGCAACGTTGAAAAACAACTATACTCCACTAAAAGTTTTGATAAATATCCCTATTGTAAAGAACATATTTTATTTTTAGACGCATTCAGAAGTTGTGACACGACGTCTGCTCTATTTTGGAAAGGAAAAAAAATAGTCATCACAACATTAGAAAAATTATCTTATTTGAATCGTCTGGCTCAAGTATTTCAAGAATAAAACTGTGCTTTGCCATCATTATATGAAAATTGAACTCGACTTTTCTTGGCAGTCAAAATCAGCGGGCTTTCATTTTTTTCCAACATCGATTACTTTTGATACACATAGTTTATAAAATCAACCAAATTAAATAAACCTGTGAAGTTATCACTTCTACCACCAACTACTGCAGCAGTTCATCAACACATTAAATGTGTCTACTACCAAAATCAAACTTAGGCAACGATTTACAACCCCAGAAATGGGGTTGGATACTTCAAAATGAACGCCGGTAAAAACACTTGTACCACCTGCGCCAGATGAACTACTCACTTCAATATTTTGCAACTGCAAGAATGGTTGTGGTTCGCGTTGTGAATGCCGTAAGTATGGGATGCAATGTTCTTTAGCTTATGGTCAATGCAATGGAAATGAATGTCTCAATTCATCATCATATCCTTCAGATGTTCATAGGACAATGCATAGGACCCTGAAATTAATGCCAATGATAACGAGGAGATATGACAATTAATGTCAATAATAACGAGGAGACTGAATATGAGAATGAGTCTAAAACTGCTGGTCAACCGGAAGAAAACTAATAATAATAATAAAAACAATAATATTAATATCAATAAAAACAACATTAAAAAGAAAATATTTTGCATAATAACTTCTATAATAAATGCAAATACGATAAAAGGCAGAGAAAACGAGATATTTTCAAAAAAACTGTTTTTTTCGACGTTTGACTTTGAATATCTAAGGACGCTAACGTGCATGTAATCCTAAAATGAAGGATTGTGAAGGATAATGCTAAAATGAAGGTATTAAATACCGGGGTGATATGCCTAGAATACAGGACTAAATGTATTTTGCCATGTGATTATTTATTTCTCGAACCGAAAGTAAAGATATGTGCATTTTAATTGCCAACAATAGATTATCAATTACATTTTTGAAGTGAAAACTTCTATAGCCGCGCTGAATGACATTTGGGTAGAAGGTAAACTCATAGATTTGCGTCATCGTTATCAATAGCTGCGTTCTATAGAAAAAAATTCTATTACTCAAAGATGTGTTCAAAAGAACACATCTATACGCATATGTTTAAAGTTGGCTCTGAACATCAAAGTTAATAGTCAAAGTTTTTGGCAGTGTTGACAGAACGTAGCGTTTGTAAAGAAATATCAACCCGTAGAATTAGTGTGCAGTACAAGAGTAACAAGTAACTTTTACCGGATGTAATAGTAGATGTACTAGTGCCGGATTATTGGAAAGTTTTTGGCAGTGTTGACAGAACGCAGCGCCTCCAAGGAAATATCAACCCCTATAATCAGTGTGCAGTACAAGAGTATGTACTTTTGACGAATGTACTAGTAGATATACTAGTGCCGGACTATTGGATGTTCAGATTAGTGGATTGTATCGAAGAATTCATGGTAAATCACGAATCAGACCCACCAAAGTTTTAGGCAACCAAATGTACTCGTTTCAGCGATATAGAGATAAGAATAAGAAAAAAAAAACTCTTGCAATAGTTAATTCGGAAATTTCTAAACATCGAACAATCACTGCTGAGAAGGAGGAAAAAATTAAACGTCCTAAAGAATATTCCAAACAAAAATTAATTTACATATAGATAAATCTTCAAAAGCAGTTATATGGAAAGTTTCTAAAAGTCAAAATTTCCATAAGTCACAAATTGCAGACCCATCAACAAGAAATGTGCCATATATCCTACCAATTCATTTTGCTGCCCTATCAACACAGAATCAATCAAACATTCCGGATTCAAATTCATATTATGATGATGACATTAACAGTCATTCTCCTTCAGAAGTGAGTTATGTTCCAGAATTACATAAAACAGTACTAACAAACTATGTACCAAATTTGATTAATTAACATACTGATAAATCCTCAAAACCAGTTTTAAAGCTGTTTTTATTTTAAAGTTTTCACTTCTGTCGGCAGTGCCTGACTGCCTATATTTTTTTTATATAGACTACAAATACAAATGCAATTTTATTTTCTGCACGAAAAAGAAATTGTGCGGGCCAATATTTTTCATGTGCGCTATGTCTAAAATCTATGTGCGCGCGCACACGCGCACAGCTTTGGGAGGGAGCACTGATTGTAAGTCTCGTAATATATTGTAAAACTAATAAAGAATATGAAATATAGATAATATAGGCAGAAAGACCTTATGGTCGATAGCCATTTGTTCCCTTTTGGTGACAATAAAAATTATCATTATTCTAACGTGAGTCCCAAAAGTCTTGAAATCCACTCTTGCCATGAGTGTGAAGAAGAAGGTCATTTATTAATTGACACACATAAAATTAAACAAATTATCAATCGTCATTTTTTTTTAGTGTTTTAAGTTCAACAATTTCATTAGTTATTAATAAAACGCCTTCTCATAAATTTAACACTGATTTATTTTATAGTGTTGTGAATTATAAAATTCACAAAGAAGAACAAACATTACAACAGATGTTGAATGTGTTGTCCATTTTCACGAATACACAAATTAATTCGCCGTTTTATGTTATCGAACACATTTTGTAATGCTGTGTTGTCTATCTCTTCACATTTTCTTATTACATTGTTTCGCAGATCTTCTACTGTATGCACTGGACTGCTGAATACTGACTTTTTTAAATAAGGAAAAAGAAAAAAGTCCAGAGGAGTTAGATCACAAAAACGTGGTGGAAATCGATCTGGAAATTAGCCTTCGAAGAATTTCTTAAGATAATTTAATGTTTCACGCGCAATGTGCGCTCTAGGAGAATCTTGTTGGAAGAAGCCATTTTGGAGTTCATCATCATGAAGTTCGTTAATAAATTGTTGCAAATTAGTGGCTCTATAAGTGGCAGCGTTTAAATTAACATAGAAAACAATTGGACCGATAATTCTACGTCTTGACATTGCTAACCACACACATACTTTGATTGGATACAGTGGGGTCTCTCTAAAAAAATGTGGGTTGCCAACTGTCCACATACGCATGTTTTGGGAATTAATGTATCCGTTTAGATGAAACCAGGTTTCATCAGTGAAAAAAGTTAAATTTAACACTTCGTCGTTCATATTTTCATTGAACCAGCGACAGTAGGCCAGTCGTTTATTATAATCGAGTGGTAAAAGTTCTTGGTACATTTGCAACTTATATGGTTTCTTGTGAAGATCCTGACGAATAATCATGTGAGTGGTAGTACGACTTAAATTCAACTGTTGAGCTAGTCTCCTAATTAAAGTGGTAGGTTCGTCTTGGATACATTTCTGATGTTTATAATATTCCCATTATTAATTTGTCGGTTGTTAATGTTACCAGTACTTCTGAAGCAAACAATTGATCGTAATACCTGCCTTCTAAACTGATTCCTATTAAATACAGCCATAGGAAAACGTTGCCTAAATTTTTCAATGCACGGGTCGATATCCCCTGTATCCCCATTCACCATATTCCAGGCATCTACCATTACGAAAATAACTTTCGACAATAAAAGTTTTCTGCTCTTTTGTAAACATTTTTAAATTAAGTAAAAGCGATAGAAATAACACAAAACGGCGAATTAATTTGTGTGTTCGTGAAAATGGACAACACATTCAACATATGTTGTAATGTTTGTTCTTCTTTGTTAATTTTATAATTGACAAGACTATAAAATAAATCAGTGTTAAATTTATTAGAAGGCGTTTTATTTATAACTAATGAAATTGTTGAACTTAACACTAAAACCAATGCGACATAACCTCAAGACCACTTAAAAATTACATTTGATAATTTGTTTAATTTTATGTATGTGAATTAAGAAATGACCTACTTCTTCAAATTCGTGGCAAGAGTGCATTCCAAGACTTTTGGGACTCACGTTAGAACATATCATTAGATTTGTGCTTACAGTTAGTTGAATTACTAATTGATAATATTTGTACAAACCTTCACCGTTCCAACTAGTAAAATAAGTAAACATTTCTAGATTTGTATTATTTATCAGTATGCATTAATAAAACATGGAACATTTGGGATTCATCAGATTTACATTATTCAAAGTCCCTGGGGACTCTAGGATTTTCAATTCAATAAAACAATATTTGCACCGTAAAATTCCTCGGGTTTCTCTTTAATATTAACCCGATTCCTTTAAGATCCTACGTCGATCTTTAAACAATGAAAGCTTTTATATGTTTATCCTGCAATATAGATCGTGTAAAGTCAACGAAACTGGAACACTTATAGTACATGACAAAACAGAATAATAAATATTCTAATATTTATGTTTAAACTCTTATCTCTATTTAGTTTTTCATATAACATCGTTGCCTTAGACTTATCTAGTTTAGTCCCACATTCGATTATCTAATTTTCGTATTAATTATATAAGCTGTAATTATATAAGCTATATGGGTCATTCTTTTACAAATCGTATACTTATTTTGAATCTCTATATTCGGATTCGTCAGAAATTTTATTTGTCACTTGTTTGCATGAAATAAGTCGACACCTATATGAGGATTTCGTTCGTATATGTGTATTTTCAGAAATATATACATTTTCAATTTTGGTAGTTTGCTGGATTCAGTAACATTTAACATTCATTATCTCCAGCTTTACAACAATTTTACAGTAAACTTACTTTCTCCTTTACAATGGATCGTTCTCGATCTTCCACTATTTAACACCTTATTAGGTCAGCTTCTTAATCGCATGGTGGAAGTATTTTATTATTATTAATTAATATAAAATAAAAACAATTGAATTGTTCAAATGATGTTTTCATGCACGTCCCCAAGTCGCATGAAATTGAAAAAAAATACCATATGTTTGCTAGGTCCTAATCTAAAAAACGCAGGTTTCATAAAGGCGGGGTCTCTATGCAAGCAGAAGATATTAAATAATTTCCAGCGCGCGGATATAGTTCCAACGGATTCTTGACCAAATTGGCGCTCATTTCTTGCTAATACGTCATGTGAATAGAATACGTCATGTGTCAATAGAATACGTCATGTGAATAGAATACACATTATTCAGAAAGATAACAAATAAAAAGTGACCCTTGTTATTTTACTGACTATTCTATAAAATGATTCTATTTCTATGGAGAAAAAATTTTTAATATTAAGATAGTTGAAGAGACGATATAATTATTAACAAATTTATTTTCGATATACAAAATACTATGTAATCTTCAACGATATGTTACAAAGAAAGTAATTATTTCATAATTTTAACTTCCCTTGAATGTTCCAGCGAAGAAAAATGTTTTGGTTCTGCTTTTTTTTTCTGTAATCGGTATCATGCAATGGTATGTAACGTCCCTTTCGCCGTTAGAGCCATTTTGAATTTTGCCTCTAATATTTGTTGTTCTTCATTATATTCTTTATCCTCTAGAAATTTCAATGAAATGTTAGGGAGTGACTCAGTTGCCCATTCGAATAATACTTTCGGCGTTTGGATTGGATTGGTTATTCTTTGAAGACTAGTTGTAGCAGCTAACCTTTTCAAAGTCCCACCCAGGCAATCGCACGCATCTTTGCCGTGAGAAGTTGGCAAAAAGTGCCAGTTGGTGAGTGAAAAAAGTGCCTCTGCAGCTAAACCAAAATCTTTTAGGTGATTGAGTGAGTTTGACAAAAAAACTTCTGTTTTTCTACTGCGCACTTGCCCCATCAGAAAAATATGTAATTTTTTCAATTTTTTTTAAGTTTTTCTTTATAAAATCTACTAAATGCTTTTGAAACACATGAAACGCAATTGTATCATGGTGCAAAAATTGGGATATAATTACGAAACTTTTCATTCGAGTTTCGCCGTCAGCGTGCCTGTAGTAGATTGCAAATGGGTGCACTGTTGCCTGGTTATTATTTCAGTGAATTCCTTGTACGGCATTTTGAACAACAAAAGTATAGTTCTCAGAAAAATCACAATGCACTCGTTTTCTGTTAACTCGTTTTTTTTAGTCTTCATAAAATCATTTTGTTTTTTAACAAGGTATGAGTGCAGAAGTAATTTTTCTAAACCAGTCTTTAATTTTTGTAAATATTCGTCTACTGGGGATACCATAACTTGTAAAGTGGTTCTATCAACGTTAGTCCATTGTCTGTAAGTAATTTCGTCAATGTAATTAAACTCGAAAATGTTTTCTAATTCGTCGATCAAATCTGTTACACCAGGACACTCAGAGCACGTTCCAAAATAACAATTTGTTGATGCTTCAACGCAAATCGATAAGTTTGCATTGGGTTCGGTGTATCGGTTTTTAATATTCAACCCTTCGATTAATAATTTTACATTTTCATGGATAGCACAAACACCGACTGAATGGGTACCACTTGCATCAGCTAGCACGCAATGTTTTGACCTCAAAGATGCGAATTTGGAAAAACTGCATTTGACTTCAGGATAATTTTCTTTGCATAACTGATGAAGCTATTTCAAATTCACTAACAATAATCGTTTTTGCACGTGAATGCGTTTATTGTCTGCTTTGACCGACACATAATCATTTGTCCTGGCATCATGCGGCTATTCTCATCCAGTTCATAAAAGCTGATTATTAAATCAAGTACTTCTTTTTCTATGGACGGATGACTCTTCGGGCTAGGCTCGGCTAATATTCCTTTTTCTCCGGCAGTTTTCTTCGCAATCGTTATCATGTAAGTCGTAGCAGAAGGAAAATGAATTTTTCGAAAAGAGCTTTCTTTAAAAAGAGTCAAAATTTTAATTTGTATTGCACGTTCCGTGGTTGAGTTGAATCTGCCTTTTAAAATTTGCAAAATATCATTACCATCATTTTCGTCAACGCTATCATACACATTAATCGCAGTGTGGAAAATCTTTTCTGAGATGGCTTCAGATATATTAGCATTTTATCCTTTGAATACATCTTTTGAAAAACTTTCTTCTTTTTAATTGGTGAAGTTCCAATCAAACACAAACCCTTGTTTGTTGATTGCATCAATCGCTTCATCGATTACTTCTCTGTCTCTTTCGAACGATGCAGGACTTTCCAGGATATGATCCACGTCTCCATAATCTTCATCAAACACTTCATCATTTGGCGAGGTGTTAGAGTTAAAATCATCAACTTCTTTGTGCAAAAAAAAAAAAATTCAAACGCACATCAAACATGTGATCGTGAGATATAGATAATAAATAATAAAAGGTACCTTCTCGTTAGATTGAAGTACGTTGTTATTTTCATTGTCTTTACGTAATTTCAAAAAATTACGTCGGCACGTGTTGCAAATTTTTTGTCTAAGACAGTATTCTGTTATAGGTATATTCAATACCAATAAATTTTGCCTCAGGATTTTCCTGAGGCTCTATTAATTCCGTACTGTGGCATGAGGAGACAAATCGAACGGGTTCAAGCATCTATCCGTTCGTATTTTTGACGATTTAGATAATTTGGAGGATAATTTTGGCATTATATAGTTAAAACTTTATGTAGTTTTCACTAAGTTTTTAGGTTATAAATACCACGCGAATGAATCGCAGCGTGCCGAGGAAGGCTAATAAAAACGTTGCTCGGAAGCGGCGCGCGCACTCGAAATTATTTAATATCTTCTGATCGAATAGAGACCCCAACTTTTTGAAACATGGGTTTTTTAGATTAAGACCTAGCAAATATATGGTATTTTTTTTAAAGTCATACGTTTTGGGAATAAGCAGGAAAACATTATTTGAACAATTTAATCCGTATTATTTTATATTAATTAATAATAAAAAAATATTGTTAGCACGCGACTAACACGAAGAAGCTAACATAATAAATTAATAAATAGTGAAAAAATGAGAATGATCCGTTCAGCAGAACCGGAGAAAATGATTTTTGAATGTTCGAGAATCCAGCTAACCAACAAAACGCAAAATGTACATATTTTGAGAAATACACATTTCCGAACAAAATCCCGATTTACGTGTCTTTTGAATGGATAAGAATGTACAGGAAAAAAATTTGTAAGTCATTCAAAAATGTAATAATTCTGTTTTGTTCAAATCCGTACGATTTGTAAAACAATGACCCATATATCTAACCTTGTTGCCTTAGACCAGGGCTCGGAAAATGGCGGCCCGCGGGCCTTATGCGTCCCGCATCGATATTGTATGCGGCCCGCGAAGCATTTTATAAATTAATTTAATTACAATATATATCTACGTATAACAAACACAAAAAAAGTTGGTTTTGTGATTGTGTTCAACCAAAATATAAGTAAATTCACTGAGAAAGCAATGACAAATTAATTTAAACATAGCAGCCACAATTAATGATTTTAATACTTATTCAAACATAAACAAAGCTATATAAGCATGCATGACATGCTTATTGTGCGTTTCCTTTGTTGATTTTTTCCGTTTGTTTTGTTTGTTTGTCTGTTTGTTGTGACTTAACAAATTGTTGAGGATGAATATATACCCTTATAGTTCTTGGTGGGGAGGGGGGCGGTGTCTGTCCGTAGATGAGGACTTATCTGTTTGATATTGGCTGAGATTTAAGTTTGAGATTGTGTAAGATCAAACAGATAAGTCCTCATCTACGGACAGACACCGCCCCCCTCCACACCAAAAACTATAAGGGTATATATTCATCCTCATCAATTTGTTAAGTCACTTGAAAATGACCGTCAAACGTCGAAACTCGAGTCGTGATATGTATAGAAATTTATATAACTATGAATAATAAGTTATATAACATTTTTACATATTATAAGTGTGGTAAAACATAGTGAATTTCTAAATTCAATGTAAGTATGATTTACCACGTATTAACTGTCGCAACCATCCTATTCACCAAGCCTTCAAATCCAGAGAGCGAGGTGGCCACAACTGATCCACACGCTGGGAAATAAGACGACTAGGAAGAACTTTTGTAACACTCCCATAGACATGTTGGATACATGAGGCCATGCACCATCTTGCTGATACCAAATATTGATGATAATTGGTAATTTTAGTAGAGCGATGGCATCCATTAAGAACGTTTGTAGCATCTCCACAAAATGTTCACTATTGACTATAATAATGGCGTTTGACTATATTGGCGTTTGCCATTTCATCTTCAAAAAAATACGGTCCCAATACTCCAGCCGTATTCCACACCACAACAGTTACCCTTTGAGAATGCAGCTCTTCTTCGAATATAGCTTGAGTGTCTTTTTTTGGCAGACAAGTAACGTAAATTTTGTTTGTTCCTCTTCCCATGCAATTGATCCCCACGCAAATGTGCTCCGTCACTCATAATTTTTTTGTTGACAAATTTATCCCTTCTGCCCAAAATCCATCGGCTGATTTCTAAATGTGAGTTTCGGTCTATTGGAGGAACTGTTTGGGCTTTTTGCCATTTGTAAGGCCGAAAGAGTAAATCTTTCTGTAAAAGTGTTCTTACCGACTCAGGTGAAATTTCCTCTTGCTGCGGTAAACGTCACAGATTGTTTTTTTTTTCACTTCTGTTCCGAACTTGCAAAGTCTTCACTTCTATTTAGCAGCTTTTTTTCTCTTTGCAAGTTTAGTATCCTTAAGAGAACCTGTTCGACGATATTATTCGTCCCATCTTGCAATTGTCCAGCAATTTGGCGGCACTGGAAAATTAATCTTTTGTCGCGTTTGAATAATGGAGTCCGTTTTAATAAAATACTGTATACAACCAATCCTTTGTACAATCGGCCACCGCTCCATTTTCAAAAAACTTGAAGCTTCAGGCTTTCGCGGAATATTATACAGTTAATACTATGGCAACTAAGTCATTACTTCTTTTTGTTCTTATTAAGTAAAACAGGACACTCTTAATTTGTCACCCCCTATTATATTATTAATATATTATATATAAAAATGGTAACTTCTTCGATTGGAAATTTGTTGGACTGAAATCGAATCGAAACGAATTGAACAATCCTCTCGGCATTCCTTGTTTATTGCTAAACAATAGAAAAAACGTGAAATATAATATATCAAATATTTTATTAAATCACTCATATAGCAACGAAAGAAAATGCTATGGAATCGAACAATTATATTACCATGGTTCAGAAAATATTTATAATACCTAAATACTTCTACGGCAAAATGTTTCATATGATAGTCACCATCTACCTGTCACCATTTTATAGACACAGAACATTTACGGGTGTTCTCTGGAAATATTTCGCCATTGTCCATTATAACAGAACCTAACAATATTGAATTATCTAGGCGAGTATATACCCAAAGGTAGTGCTATACAAATAACTATTGAAATAAAAAAATATTTAATGCGGCCCGCGGTCAAATTTTCGTACCTAATGTGGCCCTACAGCCAAAAGATATGCCCACCCCTGCCTTAGACTTATCTTATTTAGTCCTACATTTGACTATCCACTATATGACTTCGTAGTATTTTCCTAAGCTGTATAACCTTTTATACAGGCAGTCGTGTTTGAACAGCCACAGCGTGAGGCTGTGCGTTTACAAGCTATATTAAATATTTCGATATATTAATTTAAATGAAATTATTAAGTTTCTACGGAGACAATTAAAATGAAAAGAGAACTAAGGTCTAACGTAGCTAGTTCTAGTCCTACAGAAGAACAATCATCAGGGTACGATAAAGTTATATCATATCTGACGAGTCCCGATTTCCAAAGTCTGATAGAAGGGATTGTAAAAAAAACAAGCGGATTCTCTCAGTGTGATTTTTGAAGTGAAAATTATACAACTTACTGAAAAAATTCAAGAACTAACAATCCAAAATGAAAAATTGTTAAAGATGGTTCCTTCTGCAATAAATAATGAATCCACTAAAAATCCAGCGTGCGTAGCAACAAAGGATACGTCGGTCTTCGAGCCCGATACAAGGTCCCGTAAAAAGCAGTGTGATAAAATTCATGAACTACAACAGATATAGAAAACACCGATAGCGAGCAGGTCACGGGAGATATGGAGGTAGGCAACAACAAAAATAGATAAAAATTCAATGAATGAAGAATGGAAAGTACAAAAAAATAAAAACAGGAGGAAGTCTAAGATTATATATGGGAATGTCGAAGCCACGGATATAAAGGCAGCTGATAGATATGCTCATTTACATATCTCTAATTTAAAACCTTCTGTAACAGAAACCGATATGGCTAATTACCCACAGGGGAAAAACATAACGCAAGTAAAGTGCAAGAAGCTTGAATCAAAGCGATCTGAAGAATACTCATCTTTCAAATTATCAGCACCGTTTGATTTTTTAGGAGTGTTACAATTACCGGAAACCTGGCCGAAATACACTCGCGTTAATCGTTTTTTCCTATGGCTAGAAAAAAACAAAATCTACAGAGTAAAAAATAAATTTAACGAAAGTACCGAGACAACTACCGTAAATAGAATACATATAATATAGCGACACTAAGGAAGTGAATAAGGCATCAGTGAAAAATACCACACAAATTATCCAACTATTGAACCAAAATGCCCAGTCTATTGGAAACAAAATGGAACCTAGTTAGGTTTTAAAAAAACAAAAACTGCAAAATCCTAATTTTAACTGAACACTGGCGACTAGCGACTGTAAGTTGGATTTCGCTCTATCCAACTTGCAGTCGTTAAATTAAAAAAATTTAACTTAGCGGAGCATTTTTGCAGACAGGAAGGTGCACATGGAGGTGTTGCTATCTAGAGCAAGGAAGACATATCCATTAAATCTAGGAGTGATATTAACCGCATTGCTGTTCAGAAAATTTTTGAATGTGCCTCAATTGAAACCGTATTTAGTTTCATGAACTTCATGAATTACTACTGATCCTTGCTCGTGAAGGAAAACAATTTATAATTGGAGGTGACTTCAATATAAACACCTTTACAAGAACAAACTTTGGCCAACAATTTGTTTCTTTACTTCAATCATTCAACGCAATCCCTTTAGCCAACGCAGTAAGTCAGCCAAAAACCGGGACATGTATTGATAATATTATTGTTAATATCAAATGTGAATTCAATTTTAAAACAATGAATTATATTATATCAGATTACTATGCCCAAATTCTTAGTTTAGCTGTGGAAAGGGATACCAGAGTGAATTATAAACAAATTAGATCCTTCAGTGATGATAAGAGGAGATACTATTTTTTACCCAGTTTAATAAGGCATTCCCATTATTTACAATCAATATGAAAATGAAAATTCCTCAGATTTTCTCAAATCCCAAATTATTATTTTATCAGCATGAAGAAGCATATTGAGTTATTACAAACTATATCATACTATAACTGTGATTATAAGCGACCTTACAATAGACTACGCAGGGTTTATAATAATCTACTTAGAAAAGAAAAAAGAGACAATTTTAAGAGGCAACTTAAAAATGCACCGAATATTCAGAAGACAACATGGAACATTGTTCGACAAATCACAGGCATAAAATAGAAAAATACCTCATTCTGCGACAACTCTGAGGAACTACATTCCATTCTTCTTCTTCTTCTTTAATCCATAGCTGGCGCATGGAGAGGTGGTCGACCTCGTAGCCAGTACGCTGCTGTTGGTGCCGCTAGATTCCGTGCTCCATTCACTATACGCTTCCATGCTAATCGATCAGTTGCAACGGTTCTTGCCTCAGCTGTTGTTATTCGCTGGTTTTTTAAATCGTTCTCTACGTGTTTCAACCATGTGGTCTTCGGTGCTTGTTTTTGTGTTCTCCAATCAAGAGGTCGTTTTTTCCATAGGAGTTTGTGCGGTACTCGATTGTCGCCCATCCTACAGATGTGGCCGAACCATCGTAATCGGCGTTTTTGAATTTCCTCAACAACCGGTGTCTGTTGGTCGCACCTTTCTCTGATTGTCTCATTTCGGAGGTGGTTGAGGAGTGAGACGCAGAGAATCTGTCTCGGGCATCGCATTTGGAAGGCCTCGAGCTTGTTAAGGTCTGGTTTGAGTAATGTCCATGTTTCCGATCCATAAAGAAGAATTGGGAGGATCAGAGTCCGATATAGGCGTATTTTGGTTTTGATGGTAATATTCGTCCGCTTCCATATTCACCACTTGAGTGAAGCAAACGTTGCTGTTGCCTGGCCTATCCGGCTGTGAACTTCGGCAGTCGAAGCTACTTTCTTCTCCACAACCAGTGATCCCAAATATTTGAACTGTGGTACCTGCTCGATTGTGGTTCCATCGAGGTAAACTCTGGCTTTAGATCCATCCGTTGTAAGCACTTTGGTCTTATCCGCATTGATTCTCAGTCCGTATGACTGGGCAATGCGGGAAATGTCATACAAGGTGTCTGTTGCTTCGGCATCTGTGTTGGCGAAAACCGCACTGTCATCGGCGAACATCAGATCGGTTAGGAAGTTTTTGTCATCATATCGAACTCCGCGTCGCCCATCAAACGCTTTTCGCATAATCGTGTCGATCACAATGTTAAAAAGGAGCGGCGAGGCCACGTCTCCTTGCCGGACTCCGGTTCGAATCGGGAATTCCTCAGACATGTCGTTTCGGATACGAACATTGCTGGTTGAGCCGTCGTACGATGCTTGAAGAAGTTGAATGATTTTCAGTGGCACGTGTTCGATCTTCAGGGCTTCCCACAAGCTTGTCCAATCGATGCAATCAAAAGCAGATTTGAAATCGATGAAGACGATGACAGTTCGTTTGCCACATCGAATTCTTTCTTCCATTAGCTGACGGAGAGCAAATATCTGATCGATGCATCCTCGATGTGGTCGAAATCCAGCTTGTTCTTCCCGGCTTGTTTGCTCTCGATGTTTCTGTAGTCTTGATTGTATGATTTTCATAAATACTTTGCCGACGATCGAGAGGAGGCTAATACCACGGTAAATCTTGCATTCCCGACTGTCGCCTTTCTTCAAAATAGGCACAACAATCGCTTTCTTCCACACGGATGGAACACAATCTGAATGCCATATATGCACTGTGAGAACGTGAAGTTGGTGTAATAAGACGTCTCCCCCGGCTTTGATCATTTCGGCAGTTACTTGGTCTCCTCCCGGCGCTTTACCATTTTTCAGGGATTTTATTGCCGTCTTCACCTCATTGATTGTTGGTTCAGTATCGGGAAACTGATTTATCGGCTGCTCAATAATCGGCAGTTCGGGTGCTGGACCTACTGGCGGATTGTAGTTGTACAGCTGATGAAAGAATTCTCTCCACCGCTGTAGACGTTCCTGAGGAGAGGTCACGAAAGTTCCATCCAATTTTTTGATATTGTCATTTGTTGATGTTGTTTTGCCACTTAACCGTCGGATTGTCTGGTACAGCGTCCGGTACTCATGCCTTGACGCTGCTTCTTCCATGTCAGCCGCGATGTTATTCCAGTAAGCTTCCCGTTCCAATTTCATTTTCTGTCGAACTTCTTTGTTCAATCGTCGGTATTGTTTGAAATCGACGTGTTTCATTTGCTTCCGCTGGTCGACTAGTTAGAGACAGTCGTCCGAGATCCATTGCTGCGTCCGTCGACGGATGGGCGGACACAGCTCCGTTGCACACCCCACAATAGACTCAGAAAGTTGTTTTTCTTCTATGTTGATATCGACTGGTATCGTGAGTGCTGCAAATTTGTTGGATAATGCGATTTGAAATTTTCGGCTGGTTTCAGGGTCTCGCAGACAGGCCCAGTTCCTCTTGGCTGATGGTGGTGCCTTTTTCTTTGCTCTTTGTAATTTCAATTGAAGTTTCACTCGGACAAGATAATGGTCTGATCCACAGTCGGGTCCACGCATCGCACGTACATCTTTGAGCGTCGATCGGAATCTGGTGTTGACCAAAATGTAGTCCAACATCGCCGAATCGTTGCCGGATGGATTTCGCCGCGTGAGTTGATGTTTGAGGGGGTGACGAAAGATGCTGTTGCCGTTGATCAAGTTGTTTGACGCTGCAAATGATAAGAGGCGTAATCCGTTGTCATTTATTTCCCCGTATCCGAATTTTCCCATCGTTTCTTCCCAACCGGTTCGATCTGCACCCGTATGTGCATTAAAGTCGCCCATAAGTACGATTAATTCGGTTTGGGGTATTGTATCCAGTGTGTGTTGAAACTGGGCATAAAATTCATCCTTGTTTGTGTCCGGGCTGGTCTCAGTTGGGGCGTCGACGGATACGATATGGGTCTTAATCGTTCCATCAATAGTGATAACCGCCAGACGCTCGGATATCGGTTGGAATGCGATAACACTGGCAGAGGCCCGTCGATCAACCATAAAGCCAACGCCCGCTTCTCGTTTGTCGCCACCAGAATAGAATAGCGTCATCGTCTCGTCGATTGATGGTGGGTCAACCTTCATTGTCCCAGATCCTGTGAGCCGCAGTTCTGATAATGCACAGATCGATATTTTGCATTTCAATAATTCCTTGGCGATAATTTTCTTTTGACCAACATGATGTCCCGTTCGCACATTCCATGCGGCGATTCGTATTTCTGATTTCGGTGTGATTAACCTGAGTCTTTGGCCAGTAGTCCACTTCTCACCAGCATCCCTGGTTCCCAAAGCTGGCGCATCGGCTGCCCCGGATGCGGTAGCATTAATTCGTAAGTGGTTAAGTCGTGTATCCATGCGGTTTCTTGCCTAGTTTCTTCGGTTTCCCGATTCTGGTCGGCGCGGCAGGTCGACCACCCTCCTCCTTTCACACCCTGGGCTTGGGACCAGACGACGGCGGAGACGACGGTGTATTAGGACTACATTCCATTGCTACACGTATCAACAATTTCTTTGTTGATAAAGCTTAATGCTTAAAGATAATACTTAAAGTTGATAAAGCCTATCTAGTGTACAACCTAGGATAAAATATGTGAACAAGATATTAAGTAATAGTCAAACGATTTTTCTTAAACCAGTGACTGAGGAGGAGCTATACAATACGATAATTAGTTTGAAGAATAAAAAAAGTGCGGGGAGCGACGATATTCTTTGTATTGTTATAAAAAATGCGCTGTCTAGAATACTTAATCCGTTGCTCTATATAATTAATAACCCTTTTAAATTTGGTGTATTCCCGGATTCATTAAAAGTGGCGTTAATCACCCCAATCTACAAAACCGGTGATAATACGGATATTAATAACTACAGGCCTATAAGTATATTGTCATCGTTTTCAAAGATTTTTGAAAAATTGTTATGCGACAAATTACTTTCTTTTATGAATAAGCACGACATAATAAGCCAACAACAGCATGGTTTTGTCAAGGGTAAAAGTATAGACACAGCATGCTACGAAATTATATCTGCTATAACGGACAATCTGGAAGTAAAAAATATACCATATGCAATGCTAGTGCATCTTTCTAAGGCTTATGACTTAGTAGACCATGTAATATTAAAAGATAATCTCTACAACTATGGAATTCGTGGAGTTGCACTGGATTTGCTCGAATCCTTCTTATTCAATAGAATCCTTATTACAAAACTTGAAACACCATACGGTATAGTGAAATCTACTCCACGGTAGATTAATAGATGTATTCCGCAAGGAAGTACTATTGGTCCTTTACTTTTCACAATTTACATCAATGATTTGGCCCAATTACCAATCATTCCTCGGCACTCATTGGTTAACTATGCTGATGATACGTCTGTGCTAATAATAAACAAGAATGTAGAGGATATCACCCACAATGCGAACCTGATGATGTTGGCATTATTATCATGGTTCAATGAAAATAGATTGATCTTAAATAACCAGAAAACAAAGGTAATTATTTTCAAAACAAAAAGATGCTTAGCTACCTACCCAACGGATACCATAATTGGAGATGAAATAATTAAAGTGCAACAGTCAGCCAGGCTTCTAGGTATTCACATCAACGAAACATTGGACTGGTCCTGTCTACTAATCATATCTTAATAAAGCTCAATAGAGCAGTGTTAGCAATAAGAGTCCTCAGTAGATATGTTTATCTAAATGTCTTGAGAATAGGTTAGGTTAGGTTAGGTTCTGGGAAATTGCAATCCATACAAAGAAAGTATTCAGAGTACAAAGTTAGTACAAGTTTTACGCATTTTATGGGGGCACTTATGGGCGCATCATGCAGGTGGCACTTTAAGAGAGCTAATATACTAACCTGTACGGGTATATACTAGCTTATATGTGAAAGCACAATTTTCCTATTTAAACATAAACATTTGTTTGGTGCTTTTATAAAACCTACGGCACAGAATACAAGATATAATATAGAACTCTATCAATTTCCAAGACATAATCTATCAATGACTGAAAGGAGCCCACCTTACAGCATCTTGAGAATATATAACAGACTACCAAGGCAGATTAAATAAATTGACAATATCAAGAAGTTTGTTGACAAAATTTGAACAAATTGACAATATCAAAGAAAGACCTGTTCACATATATAAACGATATGGAACCTTACAATTTCGATGAATTTTTGTCCTCAAGGAACAATTCATAATTTTATTTTGAATTCGCATTTTTATTGATTATTAACACATGTATTTGCTATATTTGTTCTACTTTTTCTATGAATTTCCTTTTGTTTTGACATATTTCATTAAGTGTATTGTTACCTGTAATAATAAAATAAATGATTTGACTGATTGATTGATTATATCATGTTGCCTAAGATTATTGCCTATTTGACTGTCTAATTTTCATATTAATTAATTTCAGCGATTGTGTATCTTCTGATCGCTGGAGTGGCAGGTGTGGTTTTGATGGTGTTAATACTGGGGGTGTTTCTGCTGAAGCGCCGCAGGACCAAGCAGGACGACGCGGCGCACAGAGCGTCGAGCATTCTGGTTTACCCGTCGCAGCAGGGATCCGCCGCCCCGCAATTCCTGTGAGTTTGGAAAGCGTTTTAATTGTGAACTGAAAAGTAGGTAGCGTGATTGAAAGGAACACGGACGCGGCTTGAGGAATCGCGAATATTTTGAATTTGTAATTGAGGAAGTTCAAGATGGAGTGGAAAAAAATTGTGGAGATTATAGTTATTAAAGTTCAAAATTTAATTCAGTTCAATTAGTTTCAAATAAATTATAGTTTTGTTGAGTCTAAGCTTCCTTGTCTGGTCTTGTCGGTTTAATGACCGAGTTCCAACTGAACGGTCAAGAATTTATTCGAGAATTTTCAAGTCAGTAGTGACTATGAGTGTAAACTAATTTATTAGATTATCTAATCTAACTATGAGCTAATCATTAAAGCAATGATTTGTCGGATTAATGACTGAGTTCCATTGAGATTCAATAATTGACTGAACGAATAAGAATAGGGAATATGCATGAAATTTAAATTTGCTTCAAATATTTTTTTTCCGAATCTTTATTGACCGGATATTTGAACTTAACCTTTATTATTGTAATTAATATCTTTTTCAATACTTAAAATTAATAAACAAAAGTGTAAATTAAGCGAGGGAAATTCAAATTTGTAAAACGCAAAGCCATTGGTAAAAGCGATAGTGACGTAACATACCATGTAAACAAGTTCATATAGACCTTTTTACGGTTAGTTAAGCCCATAGCCCATGCGCATCCCTCAAGTTTAAAAGGCGGGAATATGAAAGTTTTGGGCACATATTTAGTTATACGTCAAAAAGTTCTAGCACTTTTTGACGTATAACGAGGCGGAAATTAACACATGCGCACAAAAAATTTCAACCATGAAAAGGTCTATTGTTTACATTTTTATGTCATTGCAGTCTTTTGGTTAGAAAACAAATGTCAAAAATGTGAGGTTAAAAATGAGAACAGCTGTAGAAAACAATGGACTGAACCGTCAGTAGTAATTGACGTCATCAACAGACCGCGCGAAAATGGCGGTGTTTAAGCAGCTCAAATTTGTTCTCTATTTTAAACATTTTTTTAAACTTAATTACAGCATTTTTAAGGATTATTTATATTGTTTACTATGTTATAAAGGTGTAAACAGTGAATTTAAAATATAAAAAAGCATGCATATTCCCTATTAATTTTATTCAGTTTAAAACAAGAATTTAATAGTCTCATCATCTAATCAATAGTCTGACTATGAGTCAAATGTAATTTACATTAGTCTAATCTAATTTATATGAATCTAAACTAATTATGAACCGTCAATTAAAACCAGAATTAGTCGGTTTAATGACCGAGCTCCAACTGAACGAACAAGAATTAACTATTCAAGAATAAGGGTTTCATAAGTGCAGCTTTGCTTTTATGAATAACAATTTGTGAAACACTCACTGATGTGCATCAGTGCAAATATGCACTGATGAGAGATAAATCTTGAAACGCGTCTGCAGATTCACTTAAGTTATCGGAAAGACACAATCTTAGTGCCACGAAGGTGAACTGAAAGCTATTAAATAATTGGCAAATTTCACATGACATTTGTTTTGGTAGTCCAAAAAAGACCCAATAATATTATAGAGCTCTGGAAAGGTTGTATATATATATATATATATATATATACATATATATATATATATATATATATATATATATATATATATATATATATGCAGTATGCGTCTAACGGTTGACCCGTACGGACGCATATATCTCTTGAGAATGGCGAATGTTAGTTCGGCGAAACGTCCAGAATCTGGTTCTTTTCAGAGCCAACCCTCAGCATCAACGCGGAATCCCCGAGAAAACAACGCAACACAGGTATCTATCCGCGAAAACCTCAAATACAACATATATATATATATATATATATATATATATATATATATATATATAGATATATATATATTAGAGAGAGTCTAGTTGGCCATGAAATTCTGGCATGTGCCAGATTTTTAATTTTGCTCCCCCGAAAAAATTCGCAAAAATAAGTAAATAATAATGCCAACCACAGCAAAACATCTGCTGCCGTACGGACTTACTACCCGTACGATGATACTCAATGGCAGTAAAGGCAGAGATGAAGATCATCGATATGGCAGATCTGGCGGAAGAGGCCCTCTACGGAGGTAGGCTGGTACCGGGCAGCAGCGGGCACTAGTATTGACTTGATGCACTGAGCAAATGATGCTTTAGTTGGATCAAGATCGGAGAGTCATGGGCGAAACCAATCACAGTCTGGTTCCTCGGCCGTGATACTGCGATTTGTAAAGGAAATGGAAAGACTATCACATTATTATATTTCCTGAACGTCGGAAGACGAAGAATGATGATGACAGTTCCTGGAATAATGAATTCCGGAGGTAAAATACTACCCCTTTCGGATCTCCGGGTGAGAAGTACTTCGGGGAGAGTTATCAAAAGAGGTGGACATTTTAATTTCAGGATCGGGACATGGAACGTAAAAACACTTAGAAGAGCAGGGAAACTAGAAAATCTGAAAAGAGAAATGGATAAATGTAAAGTGAACATAATGGGTTTAAGTGAAGTGAGGAGGACAGGTAGTGGTGAAATAGTGTCAGGTAATTACACAATGTTTTACTCAGGTGGAAAAAGTAACGAACGTGGAGTAGCAATAGTGATGGGAAATCAATTAGTGCAACGTGTGACTAAAATGGTGTTTCATAGTGATCGTCTAATGTTTGTCAAAATAAGTGCAGAACCAGTGGCCATTCTGATAATTTAAGTGTATATGCCAACATCAGATCATGATGACGAAGAAATGGAGAAAATATACGATTAAATAAAGGACATCATCCACTCTGAAGGCAGAGGAAAAATAAACACCATAATAATGGGTGACTGGAATAGTGTGGTAGGACAAGGTAGTGAAGCAAACATGGTGGGACAATATGGGTTAGGTAGAAGAAATGATAGAGGTGGGATGCTAGTGGAATTCTGTCAGCGTAACAAGTTGGTAGTGATGAACACTTGGTTTAAGAAAAGGAAGAATAAATTATACACATGGAAGAGCCCAGGTGACATTAGTAGATATCAGATAGATTTCACACTTGTAAAGCAGAGGTTTAGGGGCAGTGTGAAAGACACCAAAACTATGCCTGCTGCCGATATAGATTCGAATCACAACCTTCTGGTTGCAGACATCAGTACAAGGTTGAAGAGGATCAGACAGTGTCGGAAGAGAAAGCAGAGATGGGACTTGGAAAAGCTAAGAGAGAAGAATGAGGCAGTAAGAGAATCCTTAGAGAATGTCTTTAGTGAATTGAGAGAGGAAAATGTAAGTGCAAGTGCAGAAGAACAGTGGAGAAATATTTAACTGGCCCTGTTGAATACTTTAGAGAAGAAAGTCGGGAGGGAAGCAAAAAGAGCGAGGAAACTCTGGATCACCAATGAGATCCTGGAGAAGATGGAGGAAAGGAGGAAATGTAAAAATGTGAACGAAGCGGAATACAGAAGACTTAACAATGCACTCAGGAGAGAAACAGACAAAGCGAAGGAAAAATACCTAAAAGAAATGTGTGAAGAAATAGAGGAACTACAAAGCAGAGGAAGGTACGACCTGATGTATCAGAAAACGAAGGAGTTGAGAGGGAGTGAGAATAAAGGAGTAAGGAACTTCGGAATAGAAAACTCTAAAGGACAAATGGAGACAGAACAAGGGGAGATGCTGAAAATATGGGAGGAATACGTAAAAGAACTCTACGATAAGAAACACCGCCCGCAAGTAATTAAAATAGAGACAGAGGAAGCGGTTGATGAAGACGAAAAAGGGCCCAGCATATTGAAAACAGAAGTAGAGAAGGCAATTAAGGACATGAAGAGGAGGAAAGCTACAGGAGAAGACGACATACCAGTGGATTTGCTGAAGGAAATGGAGGAATGGAATGGAAACGGAGATGGAGGTTTGAAAGCGTTGACACAACTCATCAACAAAATCTACGAAACTGTGGAATGGCCTAAAGACTTTTTAGATGTTACAATGGATGCTATAGAAAAGAAACAGCAAGCCAAGAAATGTAGTGATTACAGAACAATTAGTTTGATCTTACACGTGGCGAAGATCATTGCAAAAATACTCAATGGACGGATAGAACATAAAATCGATGAAGTAATGAAAGATGATCAGTTTGAATTTACCAAAAGAAAAGGAACCAGGGACGCCATAGGCATGATGAGGATATTGTCGGAGAGAGTTTTGACTGTTAACGAAGAAGTCTGCGTGTGTTTTGTAGATTGGCAGAAGGCCTTCGATACAGTTAACTGGACAAAATATTCTTAAGGAGATTGGTGTCAACTGGGGAGACCGGAGACTAATTTGCAATCTGCACATGAGACAAAGAGTAAAAGTACAAATAAACTACTGAGAAACAAACAGCGTAGAAATAGGAAGAGGAGTCATACAAGGATGTTGTCTATCGCCGAGTCTCTTCAATTTGTATGGTGAATGGCTGGCGATAGAAGTTTTGAAAGGATGTGGAAATTTCAAGATAGGGGAACGCCTCATCAACACCATCAAATATGCAGATGACCTGATAGTACTCGCCAAGAACCAAAGACAACTACAACACATGATGAAACGGCTGGTGGAAACTGGAAGGAAATATGGCATGGAAATTAACAAGAAAAAATGGTAAGTGATGAGGGTATCAAAAAGGGAAAAACCTTTGAAAATAACAGTCGACAATCAAGAACTGGAAAATGTAAAACAGTGCAAGTACTTGGGAAGCCTGCTGACAAAGGATGCATACTGCACAAATGAAATTCGAGCAAGAATCTCCATGGCCAAAGCTGCATTCAACAAGAAGAGGACTCTACTGACCTGCAAGTTGAGCTTGGAAGTAAGGAAGAAACTTTTGAAGTGCTACATCTGGAGCATTGCACTGTACGGAGCAGAGACGTAGACCATGAGGAAAAGGGAGAAAAAATACCTCGAAAGTTTTGAAATGTGGTGTTGGAGGAGAATAGAAAAGATCAATTGGACAGATAGGGTGACAAACGAGGAGGTACTAAGAAGGGTAGGAGAAAAGAGAAGGTAGCTAGGCAGAATACTGTATAATAATATATATATATATATATATATATATATATATATATATATATATATATATATATATATATATATATATATATATATATATATATAGGCTGTGTTCCGACTTTATTAAGTTTATTTGATTATTTATAATGTAGAATGGTTTTACCAATTCTAAATAGACCTTTTTAAGGTTAGTTAAGCGCATGCGCGTCCGCCTTGTATCAAAAGCAGGAATATGAAAGTTTCGGGCACGTTTTGTTATTTTCACTGATTATACATCAGAAAAGTGACCGAAAATATGGCAGAAATTGACGCATAAAAAACTATCAAAAGGTCTAATAAAAGAAGAATTTATCCATTTAATAGTTAGCGAGTTGGTATGACTTGAAGAGTTCTACCTTAACCGACAAAAATTGACCTATATTCACATTGAAATAATAATTTAAATGACTATGAGTCTAATCCAATTTATATGAGTCGAATCTAATTATGAATCTGATCATTAAAACCTTATTTTATGAGTCTAATTTAAATATATGATGCTAATCTTCATGAATCCAATCTTGTTTCTAAATATCTGACTTTTTATTATTCTATTGCCTGTCTAGTCTTATTTGCTTCGATAGTGTTTGTCTTTGTAGCTTATGTTTATAAAAGTAATACATTTATTTCCTTTAGCTTTAATCGTGTTTGCCCTAGTATGTTATAAAGTTTAGATTTTATCTAGTTAAACAGTTTTAGTTTGATAATTACTTCGGTTTGGAATTATTTTCTGTATAACGCAAAGTTAACGGATAATGAGGGAAACGGATAATTATAATTCGGAAAGAATTCTGCACGATATTTTAGAATTTAATTGGAATTTATTAATTAAAGGCGGGAATTATGTAAGAGATGAGTTTGAGTTATTCAAAATGTTTATTGAGACCTTGTAATGAATGTGGTTAATGTTTTAAACTAGTTTCTCCGCACTCACTAGTACTACGAACTGCAGTATTAATTTAAATAATTAAATTTAGTGACAAAATATTTTTGTGATGTGAGATAATTTTGTGTAATAACATATTACTCTTATTATAAAAAAACAGTTGCAGAAGGATAAGTTTTCTAAAATATGGAAAACTTGTATTATTTGTTAACCCCCAACACAAAAAGAGCGCTCTTATAAGTTTGACGTGTCTGTCTGTGAGTCTGTCCGTATATGTGGCTGTTTATGGAATCGTAGCTCCTAAACGAATGGACCGATTCTGATGCGGTTATTTTTTTTGAAAGCTGACTTGATCGAGGAAGTTCTTAGCTTAAATTCACGAAGTTCTGTTCATACATTTGATGATCATCAGCTCACTTCCTACTTGTGAAAACTTAGAAAATTTGTCACAGAATGTCAAGAGAAATGAATGCATGTTTGCAATAGTTTTCAAAACTGTAAATTTTTCTAAATTTGCAATTTGAAATTTTGCAAAAATTTTCTTGTAAAAGACAAAGAGTTTTTGAAATAGAAATTAATGTACAGATTGTAAAATGTATTTTGAATATTTTGTATTTTTATTTTAATGATTGTATAATGGACAGATAATGGATATGCAATAAAATTAGCATAATTACCAAATCCTGTGATTTAAAACTATATTTATAAATTTCGATTTCCATAGACAAATATTTGTAAATTACAAAAATGACAATTTACAATTAAAAAAAAAACGACAATTTTCGAGTTTGTAAATTCAACGAGTGCGTTGAAATTTGTGATTAAAAACATTTTCCGAAAATTGATCGCAGAAAATGGATCGTAAGAAAATTTGTGATAAGATTCATCGCGGAGAAATGAATACACATTTAGCAACCGTTTTGCAAAGTATTCGAATTTGTAAATTTTTCTTAAATTGCAATTTCAAACTTAACAAAAATTGAAATTTTGTCTCCAAAAATTAAGTCTGTAAAATAAAAAATGAATTTCAACTTGATTAAATGGCAATTAAGAAAATTTCTCACAAAGAAATCATGAATGGTATGGTACCCAGGGGTGCATATTTGAATTCGGGCCACTGCCTTTCTAAAATTCAGTTCATAGTCATCCCAAACAGGAAACACAACATGAAACAAATTGAGGGTCGGAAGCACGGAAGAAATATTAAAATCAAATGAATTCACAAGAGCAACGGAAACGATTCAGACTCAAAGTTGGGAGGACATCAAGGAAAACCTCATTACTACAGCCGAGCGGATAGCACTTAACATAAAAAAGTAAAAAACATGCCAGGTGGTCGCTGAAATGTGATGTCTTCATTGAAAAAAGAAAGCAGTCATGGCAAAATTGCCAATCACAGAAAACAGAAGAAAGCAGATTAAATTTCACTAGAGTTGAGAAAACTGGTAGATAAAAGTATAAAAAGGATTAAGAAGGCCCATGAAAACAAAACTCTCCTCCAAATTGATGATAGATTTACTAAGAACAACACAAGAAGCTTTTAACAGAACTTTAAAATAAAGGTTATCTAAAATACAAAGCACCAACCAACCCTCAAATTTCGAGATGTAAATGGGACCATCGCCCACAATAACACGGAAGATTGTAAGATACTAGCACTACTTTAAGAAGCTCTTGAACTGTGAACCAATTCTTGAAAAGTTAAATCCATTCCAAATAACTTTGAGAAGCCGGATTCTGAACCACCAACAATTGAAGAAATACTAAAGGTTATTTCAGAACTAAAAACCAACAAAGCATCTGGAGAAAACCAAATAGTGCTCGAACTATGGAAGAGAGCTGACAAAAATGCAATTACATCCCTTCAATGTGTTTTCAATAAAATCTGGAAAGAAGAAGAAATCCCACAGAATGGAGAACAGCTCTCATCCACCCTATTCACAAAAAGACTTGAAGACATACCCTAAGAATTAAAGAGGAATATCCCTGCTAGATAGAACATACAAGAACCTTTCTAAAGTCTTTTTGAACAGGGCAGAACCACAATTGAACCCAGAAATCGGTGTATATCAGCGTGGTTTTAGAAAGGATAGGTCAGGTTTGGAACAAATACTAAACCTCAAAAACACAATGACATTTCCACCATCATCATTAATTTAAAAAAAAGTATGATTCGATTGTTAGGGAATCTTTGATATCAGTCCTAGAAGAATGGGTTTGGATAAGAAAACAACTAATATAATAAAAGCGATTTAACTCATTCATGGGTGAACTATCGGAACCTTTCGAAATAAAAACGGGGGTGTGACAGGGAGATGGATTTTCACCGTTGCTGTTCAACTGTGCACTTGAGAAAGTAATCGGAGGATGGAACACAAATATAAAGAGTGGTATAAGACTGGGTTGCAAAAAGAAGAACCTTAAAGTACATTGCATTGCTTTTGCAGATGATATTGCCTTGTTTGCTGAAACAATGGAAGAGGCATAGGAGCAAATCCTTGAACTAAAAAGACAAGTAGCTAAAATAGGTCTTCATATCTCCTTCGAGAAAACTAAGATCACGACAAAGATCAAACTCACGTAAATACTTCAAAGTCCAAGAACAGAAGATTGAAATTGTAAAAGAATTCAAATATCCCGGAGAATTGATTAGTTGGAACGCTGGGGAAAGTAAAGCGATGGAATCCAGAAAAAAGAAACTTGAACTGGCCTTCCAACTAACAAAAGGACCAAGGGTCCAAAATTACACACTTCAAGAAGAGTGATTAAGCCAGAAGCACTGTATGCAGCAGAGACACTAAACATAAACTTCAAAGACCAAATGGAGAAAGATGAGGTAAAGGAAAGGAAAATTTTAAGGAAAATCATAGGACCAAAATTTCAAGATAATAAGAGTATACATCAAGAATGAAACTTTGTACAAACTTTAGTATCTTGACTAGTACATGTGGATCGTATTTTTCGGAATGGAATAGTTTTTGTGGATGGAAGAGTTGAAAAGAATGGAATAGTTGCTAAAGGTGCAATAATTGATGAGGGTGAAATTGTTTAATGAATTTTGACATTTGTATATGAAAGAGTAATCAGAATTGCGAGCTGCGCGATTCTTGTAGAAAGCGCATCAGCTAAGGTTGTATGAGTTGCAAGATGTACAACTCCTACTGCACAGAATATTAACTAATAATACATCCGTCTCAAATGATTATAATGCTGTCAGGTTTGTAAAATAATATAATCAAACACTTTTGAGGTGTACTTAATCATATCATGTTACCAATTGTCTGAAATCAAAGTGACTTTAATTTAAGGAGTGATATTAGAAATGAAAAGTTCCCAACGTTCATAAAAAGGTTACTATATCTAACGATGTGATATTAGTTCCTAAGGTGTACAACATGGACGATAGAAAATCAGCTGTGGAGTAAAAAGTTACTGAAAATCTCACTAAAACTTTTATAACCTTTAAATTGATTAAGTAACATTGATGTTGTCAACTTTGACGTTCAACATAACCAACATATTGTTTTAATCAAGTTGGTATCTTGTGTTTTTGAGTTACCAACATACTCAAACATAATCTTACCAACTATTTGTTAAAGTTACATTGTTGTCTTTTTTTCGTCAAAATTGCAAGCCTTACTTATTAACTTCACTTCATCATATATAGTAACCTCCTTTTATGAAGGTTGGCAACTCTTGATTTCCAATATCACTCCTCCAATTATAGTAAGTTTGCTTTTAGACAATTAGCAACACTTAGCAAAATTATGTTACTAAAAGTTTCACCAAAAAAAATAATAACCAATAAATTACTCAACTGACGTTAATGTCAACTTTGATTTAATTTTCATGTATTTCTTTATTTAAAAAATCCAGTGTCAAGGTTATCGGCCATGAAAATTCCAAAATGGTCAAATTGTTTCAATAGAAATATCTATGATCTTAATAGATCTGAAAGAGTTTTTATTATATCTATTGCAGTTTTCGAGTTGTTGCTATTTGAATCCATTAGTATCAGTTCCGGTTTGACTTCGAGGGATGCGTATGTGGTCTGGATTTCTATGGCGCTTTGCTAACCTAATAGCCTAACCTAGGTTAAACCAACATTTAGCTTTACATCTTTATCTTATTTTTGATCTCTTGGGTTGCGCTACCGCTTGTAGTTTGTCTTAATTTTTCGTTCGCTTTTCTTTCAGGCTAACAGACTTTGCCACTTTAGCTTATTGTAGATCAAGCTGTAAATGCATGTCTGGTAGACTTTGAAGAGTTGGACAAAAAAATATATTTGCAAGTTTTCAATAAATATTTCTTATTATTTCAATTAATATTTCTGTCTTAAAAACAATCCTGTGTCAAGGCTATCGACCACAAAGGTACCAAAACGTCAATTTAAATAGAAAAATCTATAATCTATATATATCTGAAAAAAATTTCAAAATATCTGTTGCAGTTTTCAATTTATAGTTATTTGAATTTATTAATTTTTATTATGTCCGAGTTTGAAGGTCTTGATTTATCTGCCGCTTAACGGTGTGCAACCTAATCTAACCGGGGTTAAACCGGGGGTGCAACACCGTCCTATATTGTATCGAAAGCTTGCGCTGCCGCGCGTATGTTGTCTTGATTTATCTTCCCGCTTCGCGGCGGACAACCTAATCTAACCAAGGTAAAACCAACGGTCCTTGCCACTTTGTCCTACATTGGACCCAGAGTCCACGCTGCCGCGCGTATGTTGTCTTGATTTATCTTCCCGCTTCGCGGCGGACAACCTAATCTAACCAAGGTAAAACCAACGGTCCTTGCCACTTTGTCCTACATTGGACCGAGAGTTCGCGCTGCCGCGCGTATGTTGTCTTGATTTATCTTCCCGCTTCGCGGCGGACAACCTAATCTAACCAAGGTAAAACCAACGGTCCTTGCCACTTTGTCCTACATTGGACCGAGAGTTCGCGCTGCCGCGCGTATGTTGTCTTGATTTATCTTCCCGCTTCGCGGCGGACAACCTAATCTAACCAAGGTAAAACCAACGGTCCTTGCCACTTTGTCCTACATTGGACCGAGAGTTCGCGCTGCCGCCCGTATGTTGTCTTGATTTATCTTCCCGCTTCGCGGCGGACAACCTAATCTAACCAAGGTAAAACCAACGGTCCTTGCAACTTTGTCCTACATTGGACCGAGAGTTCGCGCTGCCGCGCGTATGTTGTCTTGATTTATCTTCCCGCTTCGCAGCGGACAACCTAATCTAACCAAGGTAAAACCAATGGTAAAACCAAATGGTATCTTAAAATATAAAATTCAAAGAAAGACAAAATATAAAATAGTGCTAAATGCATGCAACTTCGGAGCCTTTGAAAAAAATATATATTTGTAAATTTTCAATAAGTATTTCTTTATTAGAAAAAATTCCGTGTCCAGGCTATCGGCCACGAAGATACCAAAACGTCAATTTCAATAGAAAAATGTATAATCTATACAGATCTGAAAGAAATTTCAATATATCTCTTGCAGTTTTCATTTTATAGCTATTTGAATTTATTAATTTCTGTTATGATCGAGTTTGAGGGGCGACGGCCGCCGCCAGATAAAATATTTTGCAAAACTAACTTAAATATATCATAGATTGGCTAATTCTCTACAAATGAGAGAAATTTTATTGTTCCACATTGTGTGAAACATACTAAAATCATTTTTTAAACAAATCCAGACATGTCAATCAAGAATTCCGATCAAATTCGAACGCGAAAATTTCAAAATATTCAAAAATTGCGAAAAAATATATTAATAATTGAAGGATTTCAATGAAACTTATACTGAATGTGGGTATCCACCAGAGGTATGAGTTGACAAAATTTGAAAGCTCCCACTCCAATGGGGACGTCGTGAAGAATGATTTTCTCGTCAACAATTTTATGGAAATATCTCGTCAATGCCGCAAGATGGAAAATTATAACCGGGATATCCGTATGTAAGACGTCGGTGTCTACAAAAAAGTATTCTTTGCAAATTTTGTAAAATCCTTCGGTTTGGTCGCAAAAGTAAAAAATATAAAATTGAAAAATTTTTAGAAGGGGTGTTTTAGTAGGGGGCCCTTCTCTGAATTTCGTCACTCAATTTACAGTTTTAAATGGGCTCTTCCGCCAAAACGGTTCGCACTGGAAAAATGAAAATAACACAACTTTTAGATGAAAATGTGCTCTATAAAATAGCGCTAAATGCATGTTTCTTAGACTCCGGAAAATTCGACAAAAAAATATGTTTGCAAGTTTTCACTGAATATTTCTTTATAAAAACAATTGTGTGTCTAGGCTATCGGCCACGAAGATGCCAAAACTTCAATTTCAATAGATAAATGTATAATCTATATAGATTTGAAAAAAATTTCAATATATCTCTTGCAGTTTTCATTTTATAGCTATTTGAATTTATTAATTTCTGTTACTTTCGAGTTTGAGGGGCGGCGGGCGCCGCCCGATGAAATATTTTGCAAAACTAACTGAGGGATATCATAGACTGACTAATTCTCTACAAATGTGTGAAATTTTATTGTTTTGTGAAACTTAGTAAAATATTTTTTTCAACATATCCAGACATGTCAATCACGAATTCCGATCAAAACCGAATGCAAAAATTTCAAAATATTCAAAAATTGCGAAAAAAATATTAATCCTTAAAGGATTTCAATGAAACTTGTACTGAATGTGGGTATCCACCAGAAGTAACTGCTGATAAATTTTGAACGCTCCCACTCCAATGGGGACGGCGTGAGGAAATATTTTTGCATCACAGCTTATTTGCCAATAACTCGTCAACGCCTCAAGGTGGAAAATTATAACGGATATCCGTATGTAAGACGTCGGTGTCTACAAAAAAGTATTTTTTGAAAATTTTGAAAAAACCTTCAGTTTGGTCGCAAAAGTAAAAAATATAAAATTTAAAAAAATTTAGAAGGTCCCCTTCTCCGAATATCGTCACTCAATTTACACGGGTTTTAAATGGGCTCTTCCACCAAAACGGTTCGCACTGGAAAAATGAAAATGACACAACTTTTAGATGAAAATGTGCTCTATAAAATAGCGCTAAATGCATGTTTCTTTGACTTCGGAAAATTGAACAAAAAATATATTTGCAAGTATTTCTTTATTAAAAAAATCCTGTGTCAATGCAATTGACCACAAATATGTAATTTTCAATAGAAACATGTACAACTTATATATAACTCTTGTAAACTATATAAAAATTAATGCGTTTGTTAACGAAAGTGCGCTCTATTTATCTGTGTTAAAATTATTTAACACACATTTCTAAAAGTTCGTCATGTCGTGGCTATCAGCCGCAAAAAGTTTGCATGCAGCACATTTCAAAGGGTCTCAATGAGCACTATTCGATTTTAAAAAGCAAATCCGGATAAATTTCGAGATGGCTTTTCCTTCAGCCGTCAAGTGGTAGAACTGACCGTTTTTCAACAAAAGCTCTCTTGTTATACCCGCTAGGAAGTCGAGGAATGCACCTTTAGATTCCAAATTAAATGTGTAATTTTTAACTATTCTTGTCGACTACTCCTAATTCCCACCGTTTGAAAAATGGATTTTAAATCACCAGATGACCGAAAAACTTACATCGTCCCTATTGTAAAATTATCCGAATCACGAATCAGCCGCTGAAAATTCATGCAACATATTTTAATAGAACTTGATAAGTTGTATTCGAATTTGAATAGAAAATGTCAATAAATACTGAAACGGCTGTTCCTTCCGCAGTGAAATGGTAAAACTGACAGCTTTTCGCCAATAACTCTGTTGATATACATTCGAGGAAGACGCGTGTTGTACCGTTAGAATCTAAATTCAATTTAAAAGCTCCAATTATTCTTAAAAAAAACTCTTAAATATCGCGGATTATGAAATAAATTTTGGAATTCAAATGTGAAGGGAAGCAACTGTTTCTGATGTAAAATGGTCTGAATTTTAAGAATCTGCTAAAAGAAAAGTGAAAAAACTTCGTTTTCTTGTAGAAATTTGTGAAAAAATGCGAATTTTGACGTTGCTATGTGTTGCTAATCAAGAGCCAGAGTCGCCGAAATCTGCAATTTAGAGATTTCAAGATTTGAGCGAAAAATCAGAATTTTGATTTAAATTCTTTTCTTTAATTTTATCTTTTCACAAGCACACGAATATTCATAAACGGATAAACTTCAACAATGACATTTCCACATAACCTGAGCGAAAATAGTGTCAGAATGATCAGCTGTAAGTGTAAATTGGCGATTCAGCGGCAAGCAATGGTCGTAGTATTTTTGACCTGGAGTGCGAAGCCGTTGATGGATTTGAGAAATTCAAACGCCATACTGTTGGCCTTTTCACCGGGCATGCACTTGTTGGACTGGAAATGTAAATTTTCTTTTAAGCGTTTCCGTTTGAAGAGGTGAAAAAAAAGTGACTTCGCGAATTGGGGCCTGCGGAACGTCCCCGGAGGTGTAATGCGCCGAGACTGGTGTCGTTCGAAAGTTGACACGTGGGGCTATAATTCCTGAAAAGAGCAATACAATTCTAAAACATTTCACCGAATATTGAAGGTTTCAATTTGCTCAATTTTGAAAAAATCGTTTCGAGTTTGGACGGGCGTCGAGACCCCCAAATGCGATCGAGCGATGCATCATTCCTATCGCCTTATAGACCCTTTCGTTCTATATTCAGAAACCACCACCGCGAGGCCCTGCTATTTAATTTAGCGAATCCCAGAGGATTCTAGCGTACTTCTGCAAAACATGGTTTTTCGGGCCTCCCGGCGCCCTCCGGCTTGCAATCGCAATTAAACTCCAAAACAAACTTAAAGACACTATGCCGAATCGATTGGTGCCGGTCCGGTCCCGATCCGACTGTTGGGTATCCCGGGAGAGGGATCCCCGCAAATTAGGTGAAAAAACATCGCGTTTTTCGATTTTTGTGTTAAAATTGACCCAGAGTGGGAACAGGATGCCGAACCGGTTTGGAAACACGGCGCTCTTCAATCAAGAGAACGGCGTCCACAGATGTGATGAAAAAAACGGTTTTTTTCGCTTACATTTTCCGCCGCACCGGGTGAACCGACGGTCGCGTACTTTTCCGCATGACGTCAAAAAACGTGAAATCGACGCCGCAAGAGAACGCAGTAAAAAAAATCGAGCCGCGGACCAAAATTGCTCCTCAAAGGTGCTAGAAACGATCTCCTGTTTTTGGCACCTAGAGGACGCCATGTGGGACTTGCGAGCGGCAGACGGACACGGGTCGAAGGCCTGTTCAGTTTTACAACAGAAAATGACCATTTCCCGTTTCGACGCTCAAGAGGAACGGAGTTTCTACGGAAAAAGTGAAAAATTTAAAACGCACCTACAGCCGCCCCCTGCGGGGGCGGAACTTGGTAAGGCTCGTCAAAAAAAACCTAATTTTTTGTTCAATTCATTGGAAAAAATTCAAGACGTAAACCGCATTTTTTGACAATTTTTCTTAATTTTCAAGAAATCTTGACTTTTGACCCCTTTCGAGTTCAGTACCTTACTCGATTAGTATATTTCGAAAAAGTTTCAGATACTATGCGAAAAACGGAGGAATTTTTTTTATGATCATCTCCTCAGTATGAACAGATGAACTAAACAAATCTCTGACTTTTTCCGTAACCGAAAAACGAAAACCAACTAGTTTAAAGAGACTGAGAAACACCTAGTAGAATTAATTAATTCAGAAAATTCACTAATCGAGCGAACAGATAAATTAATCGCTAAGGATGAAAACATAAAGTTCCAAGACAAATCCTTACAAAAAAATCCAAACCCATCATTTCGGAAGAAGAGATGAAAAGAAGATCAGAAAGAATGAAGAAATACTGGGCACTAAGAAAAGAACATCACACACAGAAATGATTGATTCAACTTACCCCAATGAGGGTGAAACGAAAAAAAAATCAATGACAGAATGCAATAAAATTTGCATTATTTTGTGAATAAAAATATTTTTTGCATAAGTTTCCTTGCCACAGAAAAAAATTTCTAGATTTACAAAAATATCAATTTGCTTTGTAATTGATTTGTAAAAGAATGACCCATCATGTAATGGCAATAAATGATTTTTGTTATAACAACCAACACTGTCAAGTAATACCTAAATCGTATTTATAAAATTAAATATTTTATTTCTATTCAAATTTAATCAACAAATGCAACATAAAGTCTTTAGTAGATACATTGAATTATGCAAATGCAGAAAAGTTTATGTATAAAATTTAAATAATATCATAGTTTTCTATAAGCGCAGGAAATCACCGATTCAACCTGGTTTACATTAAATCATCTAAAATAAAATATGAATTTCATTTTAAAACAAACTAAATTTGTAATCAAGAACACAGGATAAATAGGTTAAAATTAAATTTAAAAAATGCAAAATTGAATTAACGATCTCAAAATTTTAACTTCTCAACTTCTCCCTACATTTCATCTCAAAATTTAAAATTAAATTTAAGTTTAAAATTTTACAAGATCTTTTATCATTTTTATTTATTTATCAAAAATAAGCTTTTTTATGATTATATCTGTATAATAAAAGTTTTTGTTCGACTTGATTTAATTGTAATTGTGTTTACTACTATATATGTACAACTAATATACTGCGGAGATCTAAAATCAACTCGTTAAAACGGAAGAGTTTTCACTTTTGCATTCCTTTGAAGTAGAACGCAGGTTTAACAGTCTTACCTTAAACAGCCTCGCACTAATTACTCCTACAGGGCACACGCCAACATGAAAGAAGTCGTTTATTTACATACCAATATTTGTTATACAATATTTATACACAGATGCTTAGCAAAGCTCTGGATTTTAGACTTATCATAATGCAAAAAAGGAACTGAAAACGACAATTTTACTCAAAAATCTGTTTTAATTTTTAATTGTTTTCAATTTTAAGTTGATCTAATTTATAAGTACATTTCGCGCTCCCATGTTAAAAGATATTAAGCTTCGTAGGCCACTATTCCGACAAGTTTTAATAAGTCTAATCTGTCTAGATTAGTGACGAGCAAAACCGTCGTTTTGAGTCTTTTAAGAAATAAATAGAACGGTTTTGCTCGTCACTTATCTAAACAGATGAGTGTTCTAAAAACTTAATAACGTAAGAACGTTCGTAAAAGACCGACAAGAACGGTTTTGCTCCCGACTAAACTAGACAGATAAGACCTATTAAAACTGATTTATGTAATTTATGTTTTAAACACCAAACTATTAATTTTTGTTGGAATAAAACCTAAAGAAAAGAGAAAAATAAACTTATAAAAACGTTTCTTAGTAATAATATAATATCCTTAAGAAAAGTTCTTTTAATATTCTTAAGAATTATATCCTTTACATTGTCTCTTATTTATTTCGTTCTGTGGTGGAAATATTTCGTGGTCTGCGGTGATTAAATCCCGCGAGGAAATTATAAAATAATGTCGAAAAAACTGTTTGTTCCTAATTGCCGCCTCTATAAGCGCTAGTGCACCCACAGGAACGCTTAAGCTGTGAAGAACGGGCAATAAATATTGTCCAGACGGGAGTAGAAAAAAGCGACAGTGTAACGAGGATTGCGCTGGAGATGGAGTAAATTTTAAATCACATAGAAGGAAACATTTAGTTTTTTTCCTATTTGTTTGAATTTAAGAGATTTTTACGTTTGGAAGAACATTGGACCTTAGAGACAAGATCCAAGCAGCGGCACTCTTTGAATTTTGAAGCCGAGGGGCTATATAGTATAGGCTAGTAATAAGTTATTATTAGTTATTAAACTTTTTTATTTATATATAGGCTCTGGGCTAGTATATTGTGCAACTAGGGCGGTAAGTTGTCAATTGCCCACGAGAGCGAAATTGGGCGCACGAACGAAGTGAGCTCATTCGGTCGAGAGGGCAAGTGACAATACCGCACGAGTAACAGATAATATTTTTTATTACTCATGCGAGGTGACGTATCTTACAAGTTTGGGGTCCTGGAGCCATAAGAAAAAAAATGAAGCTTTTTCAATTGTCTTTGTTGACACACTTTGAAACTTATTCAATTTGCTTCTTCAATTGTCTTCAGTGGTGTGGATTCCTCATAAGAATCCTCATCAGTCTCCGGTGTCACCATTGAATTTACACTCATTTTAAAACGTTTTCTTTAACCCATTAATGACCACTGTACTCATATGTGTACACCGAAATTATAATTTTTTTTGGTGACATGTAATGTGCAGTAGCTTAAGTTCAGTGTTGCGCAAAGGTTCAGGATACTTTATTGTTTCGAGTTTTGGGACAGGTTTCTATTTTTTTTCATGGACTTCACATTACAACAACAATACTTGACACGTGCATCTGTGTTTTCGAGGTTACATGAGGTAAGTGAAAGTATTTTCAAAAGTGACCATAGTTCATTCAGAAAAATTATTGTTTGCATGGTATATGTTTTGTTAGATGTGTAAGAACAATATGTGCTTATCAGATAATCGTTACATTATTGTGTAATCTTTATATATTGATATGAATCTGTCTGTACTCATTCGAGTACAACGGGCAATGGCATGGTATGAAAGCCGATAACTGGGTATCATTTTTCAGTGAGAATTCTACAATGGATTTCAACCAAATTCCACCGTCTTTCTTTTATGGAAAAAGATTTGGAACGCTATCAGCAGCTTTAGATGTAATTGAAGATGCGAGATGTAGCAGTTCAGAAATAGATTTAGTTATATTTCCACGTTATGTCGGTAACCAAATAGATAACGAAGAATTTAATGATGACTTAGTATTGACTGAAATGTCAAAAGATATATCAGGGGAAATCGAAATTGACATCAACGATCCATCAGAAGAGGAAAATACCCCAAACTATGACGATGAGTGGGATGAGGATGACGACATTCCGTCTGAATTATTGATAAAGAAATCTAATAAAAGGCAGGAAATTGCAGAACCCAAATGTACTTGTAGACCCGCAGACATGAGTATAAATGGTACCAAAGAAACGGTCGTTTGCTTGGAAAATGTGCGAGGAACTGTTAGGGCTGAATGCGGTACAGATTTTTGAGAAGTTTTTTGACGACGAATTTGTCATATTGTCACTCAAACGAATAATTACGCTGCAACAGACACTAACAACCATCATTTCAATATTACGAATAAAGAAATGAAGATTTTTATAGGATTTCTTCTGTTCACTTGTTATCACAGGCTACCCCATGAACGTCTTTATTGGAGTTTAGATGAGGATGTGGGCATCCCATTTGTGTCAAATGCCCTTAGTCGAAATAGATTCACTGAAATCGAAAAGTTACATTTAGCTGACAACTCTTAACTTGACACAAATGTATATTGTGTATGTAAGTTCGTATATGTATGTATATGTATGTAAGTTCGGCCATTTATGAATTTGATAAATACAAAATTTCAGCAGTGGGGCATTTTTCACGAACACTTATCAATCGATGAGGCCATGGTGAAATACTTCGGCCATCACTCTGTGAAGCAATTTATCCGGGGCAAGCCTGTGCGCTTCGGCTACAAATATTGGATGATAATAGTTCTACTGGCTACTGCTATGCATTCGGCAATGCCATATGAGGGCCAGGTGGAAGTGCGAAAAATGTAGTGACGCTTTTCACGGAGAAGAGGGCTGTTTTAAAATGTTTCATACTCAAAATAAATTAAATTAAATATATTCTATAATATTATGTTTTTATTTGTTACTGTAAATTACCAACTCAGAAATAAACTCTTTTTTAAAGATATTTCTGATTTTATCCTGTAAGAGCCCAATGTACTCGTTTGAGTACACCTATTTTTTTGCAAAATGAAAGAAAATAATTTTGAAATTTCTATATGAATAATCTTTTAAATACGTATTAATGCTATTTTCACTTGTGTTTCATCTCTGACTTTTCTACAAAGGCGGTGGGCATTAATGGGTTGTAGATTGTAGATTGTAGATATGGTGGTGACGACTTGTACTGCGACCTTTATAGATCTATTGTACCCCACCCTCCTCCTCCAAGTGTTGGTGTACTTACCCATTTAGAGCGCCTCCTCTAATCCTGATTCCTTTAGGAATCTCAGGATCTGGGTGGGATTCAAGGCCTGCAGCTCCTCTGTGTTCAAGCAGTGAGCCCCAAGGTACATCTGTCTCTTGCGGAGTAATGCTCCGCAGTCTTTGAACAGATGTATGGGGGTTTCCTCTGCTGAGCCACAGAATCTGCATCCATCGTCCTCCTCTAGGCCTAGGGCCTTGAGATGTTTCCTAAGTCTGCAGTGTCCCGTCAGGGCTCCTGTCAGAATTCTGAGCTTGTTCCTGCTTAGTTTCAGGCAAGCTTTAGTTCTTTTCTAGTTAAAAGATCCCAGCATCACTTTGGATTGCCTTAGCCCTGGAAGTTCTTCCCAGGTTTTCATCCATTTTCCTCTTATTTCTTCATCTAAACTTTTGCGGATGGTGTTCACGCTCATACCGCAAAAGGGTTCCGGACCTATAAAGGGGCTACTGGATCCCTTGTTTGCTAGGTGATCGGCTTCTTCGTTTCCGTCTATACCAGTGTGTCCTGGTACCCAGTATAGCGTTACTTTATTATCCCTGCCAAACTTGTTCAGCTTCCCCACACAGTCCCATACCAGTTTGGATCTGATGGTGTATGAGCTAATGGCCTTGATGGCTGCTTGGCTATCTGACAGGATAGCAATTCGTTTTTTGCGGTAATTCCTGTCGAGGTTAAACTGTGCACATCTTTCGATTGCGTGTACCTCTGCTTGGAAGATACTTGGGGATGTTCCCATGGATTCGGAGTATCTGGTACGAGGTCCAAACACTCCTGCACCAGTGCCTTTCTTTGTCTTCGAACCATCTGTATACCATTTGATGGCATTTTGCTCTATGTGGTATGCTGAGGATTCGTCGCTCCAATCGGCTTTACTACTACACATTGCTGTGTAGTTTTTCTCGAAGTGGTATTTGCATACCATTTCGTCTTTTGGTACTTCCAGCCAGGGGATCTTGGCAGCGAGGCTGTTTCGGTCTCTGCTCCCGATTATTTTGCCTCTGCCCATTCCTTCCTTGCTGAACCTTACGATCGCCGATCTGGCGGCGCTCTCCACCACAAGGTGCAGCGGAGTCAGATCCAGCAGCAGCTCCAATGCTGCTGTAGGACACGACCCCATCGCCCCCGTGATGCAGACACACGCCAGTCTTTTAATATTCTCAAGCTGTTTCCTCATAGAGGCCAGCTTGATTCTACTTCCCCACGCAACCGCCCCATAAGTGATTGCAGGTCTCACTATCATGGT
Source organism: Phosphuga atrata (assembly GCA_944588485.1). Lineage (NCBI taxonomy): Eukaryota > Metazoa > Arthropoda > Insecta > Coleoptera > Silphidae > Phosphuga > Phosphuga atrata. Next base: position 6,421,696 of record OX155893.1, on the reverse strand, counting down.
GTACATCCATCGCAGGATAGTGGGGTTACAACCCCACGTTTTTCCTGCCAGATTTCTGCACACCATTAGGGCGCGTTTGGCTTTACCTACCACTGCCTCAGCGTGTCTATTCCATAGGAGTTTGCTATCTAGTGTGATACCCAGATACCTTATCTCCTGTTGGTATTCTACTGCCTTCCCATCTATGAGTATGGGATGTAGGCAGTTTAGTTTTCTCCTTCTAGTAAATGGTATCACCGTGGTTTTGCTCGGGTTGAGTCTCAATCCCACTGTTTGACACCATCTACTAGTTACTTTGAGGCCTCTCTGAACAATTTCACAGAGCGTTCCCTCAAAGTTTCCTCTGGCCATTATGACTATGTCATCGGCGTAACCTTGACATTTGATGTCTAGGTCGTTTAGCCTAACCAGTAGTTCATCAACTACCAGGCTCCACATTAGCGGTGATAGTACACCTCCCTGTGGGCACCCTCGAGTTGTGGAGATCTTAATGGTGTCTTTTCCCACTTGTGTCTCCGCCGTTCTAGTTCTCAGCATTTCTCCCATCCACTTTGAGATAGTGCTGTCGATACTCCTTCTTTCGAGGTCCGCTCTGACAGCCTCGTGTGAGGTGTTGTCAAAAGCTCCCTCTATATCCAAGAAGGCACATATCGCTACTTCCTATATCTCTAGTGCTGCTTCTATTTCGTTTGTCAGCTGATACAGGGCGGTTTCTGTGGATTTCCCTGCTCTGTAAGCATGCTGACTCCTGTGTAGTGGTGTACCTACCAGCACTATAGTCCTAAGGTAATTATCAATCACCTTCTCCATTGTCTTTAACATAAAAGATGTTAGACTAATGGGTCTGAATGACTTCGGTTGAGTGGTGTCTTTCTTCCCCACCTTCGGTATAAATACCACCTTAGCCCTTCTCCATAGCTCCGGTATATATCCGAGCGCTAAGCTACTTCTAAAGATATTTAGAAGATACGGCATTAGTTCTCTCTCTCCCTTTTGTAGGAAGGCAGGAACTAGTCCGTCCACACCTGGGGCCTTAAAAGGCTGGAAAGTGCCGATAGCCCATCTGATTCGGTTTTCCGTACAGATGGACGCTGCCCTCTTCCAGTCGGCCCGACTTGGTTTCCGTGGTTGCATCAAGCCCTCGGTCTCCCTGTATTCTCTACATCCCGGAAAATGGGTTTTTAGTAGGAGGAGAGCTCTTTGCTCTTCATCCTCCGTGAAGGTCCCATCCGGTTTCTTGAGAGTGGTTGTCATTTCCACTCTATCCTTCGCTAGTGCTTTGTGCAGTCTAGCTGCCACCGGCGTGGATTCTATGTTTTCACAGAAGGTCCTAAAGTTTTCCCGTTTTGCCCTTCTGATCTCTTTGTTGTAGGTGGTAAGCACCTCAGAGTATTCTAGCCAATTTCCGTATTGCTTGGCTTTGTTGAAAAGCCTACGTACTTTTGCTCTTAATGTAGACAAATTTTTGTTCCACCATTTTTCGTCCTTATGCTCCTTCACGGTTTTTACCGGGCAGCTGGATTCAAATGCCGTGGTGATTGCTACATTTATTTCTCCTACAGCCTGCTCCAGCACGGTGTAGTGTTTGATACTACCCCGCACTGTCACCTGCTCTAGGTTTTCTTTTAGTTGGGAACTAAACATAGGCCACACAGTTTGTCTGGGGTTTCGAATGGGGGTGTTTTCCTCACTCGCTCCTTCCAGCTCAAACTCTATGATCTGACATTGAGGGCTCACTTGAAACCCTCCACTTTTTAATTAGTTTACTTACGTTAGCGCTACCTACCGTAATATCCAGTACCTCATTTCTGACTTTAGTGACAAATGTTGGTGTGTTCCCAACGTTGTACACAATTAAGTTCTCTTTAATGAGGTATTCTAAAAGGTACTCACCCCTCTTATTAGTGTCCGTGCTGCCCCACATCTCATTGTGTGCGTTCGCGTCACATCCCAGGATGAGTGGCAGCCTTCTCCTAATACAGTGTTCCACCAGCTTTTGTACTTCAATGGGTGGTATGCTGTTACCATTGCCAGGGAAGTATGCTGATGCGATCACTACTTCGCGGTGGAGACCCTCGATCTTGATGAGGGCCTGAATCGGTACTAAATCCCGCGTTAAAAATTCTGAAAGACATAAGTAATTTATGCCATTTCTTACCATAATGCAAGTTCTAGGGGAGACCTCACGGCTGTCCCATACCAACTTACATTCCCTTTTGCTAAGGCCTCTGTTCTTACCTCCGTAGGTCCAGGGTTCTTGAAGCAGCGCTAGCCCTAGGTGCTGCTTGGTAAACATCCTAGCCATCACAGCTGAAGCTGCTTTGGCATGATGGATGTTCACTTGGGCTATTTTTGTGCGCCTGCTGGTCATTCTTGTTTTGTGACAGGAGGCGGCAAGTCCTCCTCTGTCCCTACAAGAACATCTACCTCTGCCTCTGTAGACATGGCTGGACTGCTCATGTCTACGAGTGTGAGGTCAAGGTCGTCTTCCCGGGAATTCGGGCTGACATCCTTGTTCTCTGTGTCGGTTAGGTCCCGTACACATGGATTATTTTTACTTTTGGAATTCATATAAATCCCACGAGTCGCAAGGGAACTAAAGGTCCACCACATCAGAGCCCCGCTTGATAGTGGTAAGGCTGGATACCCTCTGAGGTCGCCAGGTATCAGAGGGGCTCCGTAAGCGATGATTAATGGGTTAATTTTTATTTTTATTTTGTAATGAAAAAATATGTCTGACAGTTTTACGTCACTTTTTTGGTATTGAGCTTTTGATTGTGTTTATTTTATTATTCAATTGTTTTTTTTTTAATGGAACTTGGTTTTTATTGAATATTTGCGTGCGCCAAGCATAATTTGCGTGCGAGAAGTATTCTTGTCGTACCCAAATGAATATTTCCTATGCGCTTAAGTTATGTGGTAATAATTGAATTGACAAAGAGCCATTTGACGCACTAAAAAACGGGCGTCAAGATAGTACTTATCCCGCAAGAGCAATAAAAATAACATTATTATAAATTATAACTTTATTTTCCTTGTATGGATTGCCAATACTAATGTTCATAAACTGACAGATCCAGAGAAAAACATGTGCTAGGCAGAATCGAAGTTAACTGATTGAACTGATTTTTTTTCTTCAATTATCGATAATTATATAACCGACGTAGCTATTTCAACCCCACAGTCCTTCTCATATGGACCGTTTATTTTGAAAGTGTGGTGTAAGTCCATTTTCTCTTGTTTCGAGAAAATTAAAGGAGGTTCGAGCGAATCCCATGTTAAATTATTTTCAAGTTTAAGCTTTGAAACTTTTAGATACATGAAGATCAATACTTTGTTTATGTCCTCTCAAAATTTGAAAGTGATCCTCCGTTTAGTGTATCCGGAAAAAAAAAATTAAAAAATGATGTTTTTTCGAATCTTATACACAGGTTCGTATGGCCGACAAGCTTCCGTCACGTCCTTATTTATTATTTTCGATATTAATTTCCTAACTTTAAGGAATAAAAAACTATATACAATAAACTTAGATAATATTAAAACACGATAACTTTAAAGCAATGTGATGTTCCCGATGTAATTATTTACATAATTAAAGTTATTTTTTTTTTTTTAATCTTGTTTATCGACAGTAATTCTCATGACAGATGGTTTGGCAACGTCGCGATTACAGCTGATTCTGAGAGAAAACAAAAACATGGAAACATTTTGAACTTTTGAACGTCTGTGGAACTATTTGATAGAATACACTCCAGCTTTTTACATGTATCTATAATTTTTTGTCTATTGGTAATTCGAGGATTTCGGTCAACATCTTGGGCTAACAAAATTCTGATACCTTTACAAACAGTCGACTCATAACACTGATGTTGCCAGATCTTTTTATGTCACCTCATAAGTCAAAAATAACGTCATCTTATAACTTTATTTTATTAAAAAAATAATAATTACCAATTTTTTAATTTGTTATGTTATTATAAATAAAAATAATTGATTTTAACAACTATTAGGATAATTGAAAATACAGAAAAATTCAAACACTATTTTGACTCATTAGTTACGCTCGAACCTCCTTAACATATGCATTAATACAATTTAGGCAAATTATATGAAATCTGGAAATGTTTCTACTGTTTTGTCAACATGTAATTTAGTTATATAAATTTGTTTTAGGCGTATTTTACTAAACTGATGTATACTTACGGGCTGCAAATCAACTTACAGCACTTTCAAAATTAGACCATTGTAAAAATCGTTCAACTTTAGTTTAAAAAAATCAAATATCACTTAAAATATACTTCATATTAATCCAATTTTGTTTGCAAATAATGACACATAATATACATAAGACATAAAATATAAGTAGTATTTTTAATTGCTTATAAAAATCAACCATATTCGAGAAAATTCTATACGTTGTGTTTCATTACTAGGTTTTATACATTTCTTCGAGCAATTACAATTTTTGAATTCAAATTTTTTTGCTGGAATGCATTTTGCTCTTTTTGTATAGAACTTTTGTCCAGCATTTCGCTTAATTTTGTTGCATACACTTTCCTTTATTTTGTTCTGCAGAATCTAAGTTCTCAGTAACAATATCCTCATCAGACGAAGATTCTACCTCTATTATTCTCCTTCTTTTTTTACGAATTTAATTTTCTGTTCATAGCTGAATTATCTTCATCCTCTGAATCTAAGATTATTCTTCTTTTTATATTCATGGGCTTCATGTTTGTATAAATTTATTTAAAATTAAATTAAAAAATATTTAATATTGATTTTCCATTTGTTCTTACCTATATCACTATCTAATGTTAATATGAAGTTCCATTCTGGGAAAATCCATTTTAGGAAAAAAATAGAATAAGTAACCTAACCTAGTAACTCTTGACAAGTAATATAAAACAAATGTAAAGTAACAGACTACTGATCTGCAACCATTTGCTAAGCCACCTCTGTCAATTGGACTTACACCACTTTCATAATCGTTGATTATGCAATTTCATTTACCGTCCAATTTTAAATTGTACAAAACATGGGAAATTTTTAAGAAATTAAACACGGACTAGTTATACATAAAAACTTACATTAAATTAAGCACGACTTACGTGATATCTCAAAATAAACGGTCCACATATAAAAATCTCACAGTGTTTTTTTTTGTATTAGGACAAAGGAAATCCACTTTAGCCTGCCCCCGTTAAGGAGCACATCCTTGGGAGATTTAAATGACACCGAACAGGATTCGGACGTGGATATTGACACAGATTCGCTGTTACCCCCAACCACCCATGGCCAGAGATCCAACTCCTTCAGTAAGTAATTTCTCACACTGTTAGTAACTAATAATTAACCGATATTACACCCCAAAACATCCATAAATTCATTATAGAAACTTTAATTTGGTTAATAACAATTTGGATCACAGAAATACCGATTCAATTACAATTTTCTTGAAATATTAAGGAATTAATAAAAACTTTTAATCAACAAATATATCAAATCTATCTTGGATATATCATACATTTTACTTGTATACCAGTTAAATGAGAGAGAAAGAATATATTTATTGTATACTTTATGCATTATACAAATGGCTATCGACCACAAGGTCCTTCCGCCCCTAGTTAAATGATTTTACAAGAGGAAAGAGAAAGTGTTAAACTTGGCAATGTATGCAAGTAACATAGCTCTGAAATTAATTAATATATGAAACAATATTAATAAATTAAAATGTACTTTAAAATTTTAAGGATTGTTTAAGCTTTCAGAAAATACCGCTTCAATTCCGCTACTTTTATTCCTTTTAAGATATAGCTGTAAATATAACAAAGTGTTTTTGGGTGATTGAAATATGTTTAGTATTTTAAGATTCTTTGACTTATTGGAAACTAAATTGCATAATGATTTATATTAGCGTAATCTGTGTAAAATTCTGGGTGTTTTGATATACAATATGTACAAATTTTAGTCGACTCTGGAGGTAGGCTCTAGACGAATCTATGCGTTAAAGATGTAGCGTACAGTCTAATCTATACGCTATCACTAAATTTGATTGATTTTATTGATTACTTAATTTGATTAATTTAATTGATTACTTCATTTAGATCTTTCACGTTGTTACTCGATCCAAAAATCTCTGTTTATATATAGACCAAGAATATCAATTTTCAATAACTTTTTATTGTAGGTTGTTACGGTTTGGGTGTTATCGAGCCGTCGCTTTATCGGAGCACATTGGATTTGGATGAGATCCAATGGCCAGAAGGACACATAGGAAGGATCTGGTTTTCACTGCGCTATGAACCATCGACGGAAAAGCTGCTGGTTTCTCTGCTAAAAGCCAAAAATCTGCCGTCGAGAACCGTGGGGACTGTTAACAGCTGTGACCCCTTAGTCAGGTAAAACAAGTTCAAAGAAAATGTATCAGTTTCATTAGTGAAACCAGGTTTTCTTTTTAATGGAATTTCGTTTTCTCGAGTCATATGATACATTTACAGAGCAAATAAAACGTGAAGCCATTGCGTCTCGGGAGATCAAGTTCACTATTTAAATATTCTTGGTGTGTTTTTTTTTTGTTAACAAAAGAAAGTAAGAGGAAATTCCGTGGAAAAACTGCTGAATAATTCCGCAACTCAAACTCGTGAATAGAAAATCCGCGAACTGGAATTTTAACTCAAAAGATGAAGAGAAGAGAATTTAAAGAGGTTAAAAACTGAAGGATAATACATCCTGTTATGTGAAAGATATACCTAAACCTAACTAATCGCTTTTGTACTAATTGCCTTATGTTTACAAAACATGTTATTTCAATATAAAATAATATACAACAAATATTAGCTTAATTTACTTTGTCATTAATCTTAATTTACCTGGACTAACGACTAATCTAGATTAAAACCTAAATTTATCTTTTAATCGCAATTGTTTTATCAAACAACATTAGAATAATACAAGTCTGTATTTATAATTTATTTAAGTTTATTTACATTTTCTACGATAATTGAATATTGGGTTGAAACGAAACTAATTATAGATACAATCATACCAACTTAATAAAGCGGAATATAGCATGCATATATAAATAACGTGAGTCCCAAAAGTCTTGGAATCCACGCTTGCCATGAATTTGAAGAAGTAGGTCATTTCTTAATTCACACACATACAATTAAAGAAATTATCAAATGTTTTGTTTTAAGTAGCTGTTAGTGGTCTTGAGGTTATGTCGCATTGTTTCTAGTGTAAAGTTCAACAATTTCATTAGTTATAAATAAAACGCCTTTTCATAAATGTAGCACTGATTTACATTGTGTAACACTGATTTACACTGTTTACTGAGTTACACAGAGAGAGAGAGAGAGAGAGAGAGAGAGAGAGAGAGAGAGAGAGAGAGAGATTTAGTTTATTTATGCCAAGGCGTATGGCCAAATGGCAATGTAAGAATACAATATAAATACAATATAGGTATGATTTTTAACATTTGTTAGTCTTACAGGTCTCCCAAAGATAACAAAATATGATACAACAAAATAACAATAACAAAAAATGATAATATGATAACTAAATGGTAATTCATAAATGATTACATAAATACTAATTTATGATTAAATTAATTACTAATGATTACTTAAATACATACCATAATATGGTACATAAACACAGATATATTTTTAATGAGATTTAACCAAATTTAGGGTATCAAAAAATGTCCACGTTACTTTTGCTCTATGCAGTTTTTCTCTAAGATTGAATACAGAGTCAAAAGTCCAGATTCAATAGATAGTCAAATATTTTGTTTTTAAATACTTCCAGACTACTAGAGTTTACCATATCACTGGGCAATTCTTCCCACAACCGTATAGCAGTTACTACGAACGAACGCTCAAGGCAATTTTCTGATGCTAATCTATCCGATCGTCTAACTTCAGTCTCCTCCACAAATAATTCACGTAAATAACTTGGTTTACCTATTTTCAATAATTTATAAAAGTAACAAGCCATGTAGTAACGTCGACGATGTTTGATTGATAGCCACCCTAGCTCTCGTCGATAAGGGGTTATGTGCTCATCTCGTTTCAGACTAAAGATAAATCTTATAGAAGAATTGACTGCGCGCTGCAATTTCAAATTATTTTCTGATGTAGAATCAATAAGTACAATTGTGCAGTAATCTATGAGTGGTAAGATAGTTGCTGAAACTAATAACTTCCTGATTGCCGTTGTAAAGATGTTTTTGCGAATTTTAAGGCAATGTAAGGTCGAATTTACTTTACTAATTGTTTGCGAGACATGATAATTCCAGGACAAGTTTTGACTTATATGTAATCCTAAGCACTTTGCTGAATTTACATAAGGTAGTGCAAGACCATCTATAATAATAGGTATCTCCCTTTGTTGTAGTTACTTTAATTTACTATTCGAGCCCAATATCATTACTTTGGTTTTTCCTAGGTTCAACTCCAAGCCATGTTCCCTAGCCCAATTTGCTATTAATTGTGCATCATGAGTGACTTTACTAACGGCTTCCTCCAATTGGAATATTAAAATATGCAAATATATATACTTGTCATCGGCAAATAACCCATGCTTGCAATAGACAATCCACCCAACAACTGAATTCATCACTATCAGAAACAATATCGGTCCCAGAACAGAGCCTTGAGGAACTACAGAAAAGGTTCTCAAGAGCTGAATTGGAATCCCAAAATCATTTAAAATTGATGGAGATCGTTTTGATAAGTAGGAGAAAAACCAAACTATCGTTTCCAGTGAAAAACCAAGTCTGAATAATGCGGTTAGTATAGTTTTGTGGTCAACGTAGTCAAAAGCTTTGCTTAAATCAAACAAAACTAATAATGTCAAATGGTTTTTATCCATAGCATGCCTGATATCATCAGTAAGCCGTAAAAGTGCTGACTGGGTACTGTGGGGTTTGCGGAAACCAGATTGAAAAGAATCTAATAATTCATTATCTTCCAAATAATTTACCACTTGATTTGCAATAATTCTTTCAAAAACTTTAGCTAAATGAGACAAATTTGCAATGGGTCGAGTATCGGAGGGCGACTTAGGCGGTGTGCTTTTATTTAAAGGTATGATATAGATGAGCTTCCATACGTCAGGAAATACACCAGTGTCAAGAGATCTATTGAATAAAGCTGTGAGAGTGGTAGAAATTTGAGGAAAATGATCTCTTAGATATCTCAGATCAATTCCATCAGGACTTTTACCTTTCGATTTTTGCAGAGTAAGATGTAAAGCTTTAGTAACATCAACAATGTCTATTTTTGACAACTTAAATGAGCATTCAACTTCAGTACTGTATTTTAAAGGCAAAGTGTCTATAAAGTCAATACTGCAAGGAGGATGTTTTCGAACTATATTGGCATAATACTCATTTAGTTTAAGCGCATCAAAGTGATTTAGCGGAGAGGAAGGATTTGATTTTATGAGCCCCAGATGTTTCAATTTACTCCAAACAGTTGAACCAAGTGGAAATATTGACAAAGCATTCTTTAGATATTCTTCACGCACATGATTCAACTGGTTTTTCAATTCTTTTCTTTTTAATTTATAGAGAGTAAGAAGATTTTGGTCTCGTGTTCGCTTAGCCTGTTTGTAAATTTTATCCCGCTCACAACACTTTGCCTTTAACTCTTTAGTAAACCAAGGATTACTGCTTCAAGTGATCTTTCGGGTAAGCATCGGAGCAAACGAGTTTAAGACAGACAGTGTCTTAGTTAAAATGAAATCGAGAAGTTCATTTGGGTCCGAATTTTGAAAAATTCCACTCTCAGTATCAAGAGAGTTCGTTAATGAATTTGACAAGGCAGTATGGTCACAATTTTTGAGATTCCTATAACTGATGATTTTTTCGGTTGTTTTTGGACTTGTAAGTAAATATTTGCACAGTAAATAGTCATGGCCGTCAATAAATGGGGTAATAGACTTCGAGTAGCTGGCTAACTTATTCTCACTGTCCAGCAATACTACATCTAGCCAAGAGTCTCTTTGATGTTTATGATAAGTAGTGCCATAGGGGACACAATACAGTGATAGCTCCTTTATAAATGTTTTCAGATGGTCGGTTGTATAACTATTTTCAAGTAAGTTACAATTTAGATCCCCGGCTATAATAGAATTCTTAAAATTCGATGAAAACCGAGAATACATTTCGAAGAATTCATTCAGAAATAGACCCTTAGGCCTTCTGTAAATGCAAGACAGCAAAAGATGAGCACCAGTCGCTAAAGTCACATCAAGCATAAGAAATTTTGGTTCATTTAAATGGTTTGAGGTAGAAATATGTAAAACCTTTGTTTTTAGAGATTTATGAATAAGACAAGCAACTCCACCACCCTGTATATAACGACCACTATCAGTGTGCTTTAAAATGCGATCTCTCCTTATTGGAATATAATCATCTAGTGAAAAAATACTATTTTCTATGGAAGGTTTTAACCAAGTTTCAACAAGAACAATAATATCTGGTGTAGTTTCAAGAACTAAATAAAGAAATTGAGCAATATTATATATCTCTATAGAGATCTCTATAGAGAGATTATCTCTATAGAGAGATTATCTCTATAGAGAGAGAGAGAGAGAGAGAGAGAGAGTGCCATGCAATCACATTTGCGTCCCACTATCCTATCCCACAAACGTAAAATTTTCGTTCCATCGCATCCTATTCATCCCATCCCAGCCCGGTCGCGCGGCCCGTCCCATTCATCCCATTTTCCAATACTCCTTTTCGTTTTTTCGCCAATGAGTAATTATCTTTCGTCGCAAACGGATCGGAAGATTTTTCAGGAACTACATCGTTATCCCAGAAATCTCCTGAGCTAGACATGTATTAAAATTTTGCGTGTAGGCACGTTAAACATTAATTTTGGATTATTTTCTATTTTCAATCTAATCGTTAAAATCGTAAGCTGCACCATTTTCAAGGATAAAATAAAACTTTTCTTTTTCACAAAAGAAAAATACCAGCCGAACTGCGCAAGCGCGATTCGATAACCGACAAACTAACGCGCCGAGTCGTGATAAACTTAACAAAAGTCTACACAAAAAAGATATGCGCTGCAAAAAAAAACAAAATTTAGAAATAGCTAAGAAAAATACTGTGATTTGTATTTGGAAGGCTACTTGTGTCTACACAAAGAGAAATAAGCGAGGCGATAAAGGCACTAAAGAACCACAAAGCACCGGGACCGGACATGATAACATCTGAAATGATCAAAATGGGAGGAGACGCTCTGAACTGTGCTTTACACCAGCTGATAGGAAGAATCTGGAGGACAGAAGAGATACCCGAGGAATGGCGGGAGGGGAAGATATGCCCTATCTACAAGAAAGGAAACAAACTGGAGTGCAAGAACTATCGTGGTATAACTCTTCTTAACACGGCCTACAAGGTGCTGTCATGGATAATCGGACGAAGACTCCAACCGTACGCAGAGAGCATTATAGGACAGTATCAGACAGGTTTCCGGAAAGGAAAGTCGACGACTGATCAAATGTTTACCCTCAGACAAATACTAGAAAAGACATGGGAAATGAACATCAGCACATACCAGGTCTTCGTAGACTTTAAACAAGCGTATGATACTATCGATAGAAGAACTCTCATGAAGACAATGGAAGAATTCGAGATACCACAAAAGATCATTAAATTGGTAAATTGTACGTTAAAAAAGACTTGGAACCAAGTCGGTATCCAAAAAACGACATCGCACAAGTTTGAAACCATTACAGGTCTGAGACAAGGAGACAGTCTATCACCCATATTATTTAACATCGCGCTCGAAAAAGCTATAAGGAAAGCTCAGATAGAATGCAACGGTACCATCTACAATAAATCCACGCAACTTTTGGGCTATGCTGACGACCTAAACATCATCGGTAGATCGCTAACGGCAATGAAAGATGCTTACGGTAAAATGGAGAAGAGAGCCAAGGAGATAGGTCTGTCAATAAACAAGGATAAAACTAAAGTAATGATGGTAAGACCGGGAGCGCCAGCGCACGCAGTAAATAATCTGGATATGGGAGAGTATACTGTAGAAGTCGTCAACAACTTTAAATATCTGGGATCAACCGTCACGGATCAGAACGACGAAGGGGTGGAAGTACAACATAGAATCATGCAAGCCAACAGGGCATACTTCACTCTTAAATCCATCCTTAACTCGAAGCTAGCTAGCAGACAAACGAAGTGTAATATATATAAAGCAATCATACGACCCATCCTCACATATGGAAGCGAAGCATGGACGCTGACCCAGAAATCGGAAAAGATGCTGGAGATTTTTGAGCGAAAGATCCTGAGGAAAATTTATGGGGCAATTAACAGCGAAGAGGGCTGGAGAATTAGGATGAACTTCGAGCTATACCAGTTATACAAAAGCCCAGATGTGGTATCCCACATAAAACTAAGCAGGCTAAGATGGGCGGGACATGTGTGCCGGATGGCTCCAACAGCAGTGCCGAGACAAATACTCAGAGTGCCGGAAGGTAGAAGGAAAGCGGGCAGGCCAAGGGCGAGATGGGAGGAAATTGTGAAAAGGGATGCGAGAGAGATGCTGGGGGTGCGGAACTGGCGGGCGGCGGCAGAGGAAAGGGAACGCTGGAGACAACGTTTGGCGGAGGCCAGGGCTCGCTTCGGGCTGTAGTGCCATTGGAGAGAGAGACTTGTGTCTACAAACAAATGAAAATAAAAATATTCTTATATGGAAGCAATTACTTATGCACGAACTAGATTTACTAGATTATCAAAATCCGTCCCGCTCCGTCCCATACAAAACTGTCGTCCCATACCATCCCATCGCACTATACTTTCATCCCACTCATCCCATACCATGGGACGATGGGATGGGATAGTACGATTTCATCAGTCGTCGCGGCGAGTGGGCAGGGGCACCAGCACCACGCTTCACGTCGCCGCTCGCTGGCAGTGTTTTGCCTACCTTACGAGCTTAATTATCTGCTTACATTTGCGAGTTTTTTTCACAATGGAACCAAAAAAAAAGGTGGAAGTCGAAAATAGACAGTTTTTGTCAGAACGGGCCGATTTATGTTGCTTTGCACTGCCAAATAACAGGTGGTGGTGGCTCAGATAGTTAAGCACTTGGCTTCGAGTCAGAGAGCGCGGGTTCGAATCTCACGCTGAACTAAAGCAGTAAAAATAATGGCTGCAACCCACCACACTCAATTCCCCAATCCGGATTCGGCAACCGTGGGGTCTCACTGTCTACCACCTTCTCTGGGAAATTTGTCGTTCGGATTCGACGTTAAACCGCTAGGTCCCCCATATCCAATCTTAGTGCTGAGCAGAGACAAGTATCTAAGGTGCTGAGGTTGATATGTGGCAGAGAAGAGGCCGGTGCCCAGCAGTGGGACATAAAAAGGCTAAAAGGGACACTGCTAAATCATGCTGAAGCAGCACCAATGTGCTTCATTTGTCAACCGACACTGGCGTTAATTAAAAGCTCGAATATTAAACGACATTATGGCACTATACATAAATCATTTGTCTAAAAATTTCCACTTGGTAGCAACTTCCGTAAATCTAAAATTGCATGTTTATTATCGAGCTACGCGTCTTCGACCTAGATCATAAGCTGGAAAAATGTGGTGAGGCTTCTTTGGGTGTTTCTTGGACGATTGCATATGAAACTATTCCCTGATACTGACATAGTTAAACAATGCTTTGTCTAGTTGCCTGCAATGTTCTGTATGAGAACAGAAGAGATATTGTTGATATTATTCGACAGATTCCGTTGTCTGCGTCTACTAACACAAGAAATACACACGTTTTGTGAATTTGGTTTTGTTAGCAATTAAATAATGCAAAGTATTGCGCCTTGGGTATGGATGAATCATGCGACGTGACTGATAAGGCACAACTGGTTATTTTTGTGCGCTTCCTGGACCAAATGAGAGAAACCTTTGTTGAGGAGATGTTGGCTGTTTTGCCGTTATTAGGAAGAACCTGGGGAGAAAATATGAACAACGCGGTGATGGATTATTTCTATTAAGAAACTTTTAACAGTAACTACTGACGGTGCACCAGCAATGGTTTGAACTAAAAAGGACTAGTTCACCTAATGAGGACCAATGCAAAATGTAATGAAAATTTTATTTCCTAACACTTTATTATACACCAAACTGTGCCTTGCTGCAATCTTATTAATAATTTTGAGATTAAAAATAGTAAATTTTCTTCGGGCAAAATCATCACTGAAACATCGTCAATTGAAATCATTTCTTGAAGAAGTTGATGCACAATATGACGATACTACTTTTGCATAATAATGCGAGATGTTTAATCAAAGGCTGCGTTTTACAAAGACTGACTTTAGAACATTTGAAGACATTTCTTTTCAACAGTAATTTCAGATTTCAGCAAATGCCTACCTAAGTATTCTAAGCAAAAAAGAAAATGTTACTTCCACTGCTTTCTTAACGGATATTTTTTAAACGTATTAATGACTTAAACTTATTAAACTTATTTGAGAGCTCATGTCAGAAGCAAAAAGCTTCTCGAGAAAACTCGATCTTTTCCATAATGACCTTGGTAATGCTGCCGCCCTTCCCTAATTTAAATAAAATAATCAGCAGTGACAACGAAATTGACTTCGTTCTATACAAGACGTTCATTAGGGATCTTAAATCGGAATTGGAAAACAGATCCGCAGATTTCAAAACAAATCGGAATCCTCAGCAACATTTATTCTCCGCATCCTGATGGTGAATGGAGCAACGAAGCCGCAAATGTTTACGGGAGTAATAAAGCTACTTTGCAGAGAAATGATCGATTTCCAAGAAAACACAGTATTAAAACACAAACATAAGTTCCTTGTTCCTTCAGTTCTGAATAAAATTTGTGTGTGGTAATAAATACCCATAATTGAAAAAAAAAGCCTTGAAATTTCTTACTTTGCTTGGGTCAACAAAATTTTGTGAAGCTGCATTTTCGAAGATGAATTTCACCTCCAGGATTGAACATCTCCAAGATTTAATGACAATAGCTTGCACCAACTGTACTCCAAACTTCAGACAAATAGTTCAAGGTAAAAAATGTCATTTTTTACATTAATATGTAAAAAAAATCCTTGTTACTTCTTTACCGCGACCGGACCGTGATGGTAATTTTATTTTAAAAACCGGACCCCTGAAGAAATTAATTGGTGATCCCTGTTCTACTGTATGCACTGGACTGCTGAATCTGAATTTTTTAAATATGGAAAAAGAAAAAAGTCCAGAGGAATTAGATCACAAGAACGTGGTGGAAATCGGTCTTTGCTTATTAGCCTGTCGTTCAAGAATTCATGGAGATAATTTAATGTTTCACGGGCAATGTGCGGTCTAGCAGAATCTTGCTGGAACAAGCCATTTTGGCGTTCATCATCATGAAGTTCCTTAATAAATTGTTGCAAAATAGTGGCTCTATAAGTAGCAGCGTTTAAATTACCATCTAAAAATATAGGACAAGATAATTCTGCGTCTTGATATTGCTAACTACACACCAACTTTGATTGGATGCAAAGGGGTCTCTCTAAAAGAATGTGGGTTGTCAACACTCCACATCCGCATGTTTTGGGAATTAATGTATCCGTTTAGATGAAACCAGGCTTCATCAGTGAAAAAAGTTAAATTTAACACTTCGTCGTTCATATTTTCATTGAACCACCGACAGTAGGCCAGTCTTTTATTATAATCGAGTGGTAAAAGTTCTTGGTATATTTGCAACATATATGGTTTTATGTGAAGATCTTGACGAATAATCCTGTGAGTGGTAGTACGACTTAAATTCTGTTAATAACTAATAACTTAATAACTAATAACTAATAACTGTTGCGCTAGTCTCCTAATTGAAGTGCTAGGTTCGTCTTGGACTGCATTTCTGATGTTGTTTATAATATTCTCATTATTAATACTAGGCCTTCCAATTCTTGATATGTTGTTAATGTTACCAGTACTTGGAATGTAATCAACTGATCGTAATACCTGCCTTCTTAACTGATTCCTATTAAATACAGCCATAGGAAAACGTTGCCTAAATTCTTCAATGCACGGGTCGTTACTGTATTCCCATTCACAATTTTCCAGGCGTCTACCATTACGAAAATAACTTTCGACAATAATAGTTTTCTGCTCTTTTGTGAACATTTTTAAATTCAATAAATTAAGACCGGTAGAAATAACAAAACGGCGAATTAATTTGTGTATTCGTGAAAATGGACAACACATTCAACATCTGTTGTAATGTTTGTTCTTCTCTGTTAATTTTATGATTCACAACACTATAAAATATATCAGTGTTAAATTTATGAGAAGGCGTTTTATTACAATATTCTAATCGAGTAAGATGCCTTCCTTGAACTAAAAAGGAGTCAAAACTTCAAAAGTTTTTTAAAATTACGAAAAATTGTGTAAAAATGCGGTTTACGTCTTTTTTAAAAAAAAATTCCGGTGGATTAAACAAAAAAATAGGTTTTTTAGACGAACTTTATAAGGGTCCGACTCCGCAAGGGGGCAGCTGTAGGTGAGTTTTAAAACTTTCACTTTTTCTTCAAAAACTCCGTTCCTCTTGCGCGTCAAAACGGGAAATTGTCATTTTCTGTTATAAAACTGAGGCCCCCGTCCTCTTTCGTGACACTAAACGAGTACTAGATAAATAACATTGTTTTTAAGATTTATCTTTCTATTTAACTTAAGTGAATAGCCATCTGCAGATGGCTTCAATTTCGAAGCTCGAGATTCGAGATTTATCTCTTATCGGTGCAGCTTTGCTGTTTATATGATCATCTATAATGTAGTATGGTTTCGCCAATCACAAGATAATATATAAAAATTTAGTAAACATAAATGACCTGAATTAGTTTGTCTGATATAAAAATCCAGTTGCCGTTAACATGTTTTTGAGATTTTTTTGGAACGAAGATCCTTTAGGGAGGTCTCGGTGGGAGTGATTCGGCAGAAATCGTTACGTTACGTTATATGCCTATCTCTTTATCTCAGTGTATATTTCTATACCGCGCGCTCTCTCTTTCTTTCTCTTTCTCGCAGTGTATATTTCTATAATGCGTGCTCTCTCTGTTTCTTTTGCCGAATGACAGACGAGCGTGGTCGGTTTATAACCTTAAAACTTAACGAGACAAAAGTTGTTCAAACGTATTTGTGTTTTGTCGTTTAAAGGTCGATTCCCATATGCGCGACACTTAGCTACGCGACGTCGTGCGACATCGCCGGTCAAATAATGATTACATGGTTTTAAATGGGCACGTCGCTTAGCTGTCGCGTAGCCATAGTGAGAACGTGCCCATTTAAAACAATGTAATCATTATTTGACAGACAATGTCGCGTGACGTCGCTTATATGAGAATCTTATACCCATTACTGGAATTAGGTTGTGAGAAATCAAAACTCAAGAAAATATAGAAAATACTGAAAAAAGTAAGTTAATAAAAAAATTTAAATTGTAAATTTTAAAACAATTGCTAACTGTTTACATATGTTTATCGTACATTTAATTCGAGTGATTGATATTAAATATATTACGGGAATATGAAAGTTTCGGGCACATTTTGTTATGTTCACTGGTTATACGTAAAAAAGTGCCCGAAAACATGGCGAAATTGTCACATGCGCATAAAAAAATTGTAACTACGAAAGGTCTATTTTGATGTTTTGTTTTTCTTGGCAACTGGTCTTGGGCCGCAAGTTGGACACTCCTGATCTATATCAAATACTCAACTACACATGTTATCTGTCATTTATGACAGACTAGATTATTTCCGCACAATTTTTTTGCGACCGCATGTTTTGATGTAATATAATAATCACGTCTATACACTAAATAATTGGTGGATTTTAGTCTATATCTACAGTCTAACTGCTTGCGTTGCGAAATTTGCAAACATATAATCACAATTTGGTGTCTGGAATAAATTAATGAAAAAAATTGTCGGTTTTGTTTTGGGCCGCATTGGAACCCGCCGGGCCGCAAGACAAGTTCCAATGCGGCCCCGTGTTTGTCTGCCGCTCGTAAGTTCCACACGGCGTCCTCCAGGTGCCAAAAACAGGAGATCGTTTCTAGCACCTTTGAGGGGCAGTTTTGGTCCGCGGCTCGATTTTTTTACTGCGTCATCTTGCCGCGTCGATTTCACGTTTTTTGACGTCATGCGGAAAATTACGCAACCGTCGGTTCATACGGTGCGGCGGAAAATGTAAGCGAATAAAACCGTTTTTTCAATCACATCTGTGGAAGAATCTGGAACCTGCGGCATGCTATTCCTGCTCTGGGTCAATTTTAACACAAAAATCGGAAAAGCGCGGAGTTTTTTTCACCAAATTTGCGGGGATCCCTCTCCTGGGATACCCAACAGTCGGATCGGGACCGGACCGGCACCAATCGATTCGGCATAGTGCCTCTTAGTTTGTTTTGGAGTTTAATTGCGATTGCGCGCCGGATGGCATCGGGACGCCCGAAAAACCATGTTTTGCAAACGCACGCGAGAATCCTCCGGGATTCGCTAAATTAAGGAGCAGGCTGTCGCGGTGGCGGTTTCTAAATAGAGAACAAAAGGGTCTATAAGGCGATAGGAACGACGCACCGCTCGTTTATAACTAATGAAATTGTTGAACTTAACACTAAAAACAATGCGACATAACCTCAAGACCACTGACAGGTACTTAAAAATGACATTTGATACTTTTTTTATTTTATGTATGTTATTAACAAATGACCTACTTCTTCAAATTCATGGCAAGAGTAGATTCCATGACTTTTGGGACTCGCGTTATATTCAACTCTATATTATTGTCTTTTTAACACTACAAAATCTCATGTTGAAACACAACAAATATTTGTCTGTTATTCAATAGGACTCAGTTCACTTTCGTGACACTCGATTAGAACCTGATAAATAACATTATTTATAAGATCAGATCTTTCCATTATATTTCATTTAACATTATTTGTTTTGTAGTCATAAAAGTCTTAATAATAACTAAATAAATAATAATTGGATTATAGATATTAATAGATTTAAATAATAATAAAAAAAAAACTAATATTATAGAGCTTCGGAAAGGTTGAATTTATTTATATATTCAAGTTATGATCCGCTTTAATAATTTGTTACATTTTCTACTTTCGTAATAAATTTAAATTATTTTTTTGTTATTCAGACTGCATTTGATGCCAGACGAGAGAAGGTATTTGCAGTCGCGACCGAAGAAGAAGACATGCAACCCATACTTCGACGAGACGCTGGTATTTCAAGTAAGTAGATTATTTTTCCAAACCTCGGGGGCATTGCCGATAGCCCTCGGCCATAAAAAGGTTCGTTCGAGTGTTCTCGAAACTGGGATAAAACTGCAATAAAATATTTTCCGAATGGAAGGCAGGAAAAAGAGCGAAAAGGATATCTCCGATATTTAGAATAATGTAAATCTTACATTGAATATTTCAATTGCCAATTTTAAAAACAATAATAATTAATATTTACTTGAAATATTAAAAATTAGTTTTTCAATTTGTTCTATATTACCGTTTTAAATGAAAATTATTGTATTATTTCCATACTTTTTAATTTCATATTTAGTGTATCATAATATGTAGTCATCAAATCACGTCGTAATAATACGTCGTAATCTAGTCTTGTCTATATAGTCTAGTTTGTCTAACTCTTGTCTGTTTAGTTTAGATTAATTAGCAATATCTATCAAACTTACTTTGTATATTGCATTACTTTCTGTCTAAACCTGATTGTCTAGTCTTTTCTATTTAGTCTCATGGCAGTTTCATATGTTTAGTCTTAAATTGCTTCTATAAAGAAACTTATTAAAGTCGGAACAAAGTCTAAATATATAAATATATTCAACCTTTCCGTAGCTCTATAATATTATTAAGTCTATTTTAGGACTAAAAAACAAATCTCATGTGAAATTAGTAAGTTATTTACTAGCTCCCAGTCCACTTTCCTGGCACTAAACATGAACTAGAAAAATAACATTGTTTTTAAGATCATATCTTTCTATTAACTTAAGTGTTTGGAAAGACAGGGCCCGGAAGAAGAAGGATATCGTGGCTCAAGAACCTAAGGACATGGTATACAAAAACAACCACAAGACTGTTTAAAGCAGCAGTCAACAAGGTCATCATAGCGAGGATGGTCGCCAATATTCGAAATTAATAGACACTACAAGAAGAAGAAGAACTTAAGTGAATAACTAGCTATCTGCTATTGATAGATATGATCTTAAAAAAAAAATATTTTTCTAGTTCTTGTTTAGTGCCACGAAAGTGGAATGGGAGCTAGTATATAACAAATTTCACATGAGATTTGTTTTGTAGTCTTAAAAAGACTTAATACTATTATAGAGCTACGGAAAGGTGGAATATATTTATATATTCAGGCAGTGTTCCGATAATAATAAGTTTATATGATTATCTATAATGTAGTATGGTTTTACGAATAGTAATTACTATAAATAGTAAAACTATAAAGAAACATTTCGATTAAGTCAAATCTAAAGCTGTGTTATATTATGAGTATTACTAACAATGATTCCTGTGCCTAAGATTTGCATTGCATTTATTTATTGTTTTATTTGTTGCGACTTTGCAAAATTGTTATAATTTTCAAAATTTGGATTATTTAATTATATAACAAAATATACAAAAATATTAACAATATAATATATTAACGGCTAAATACGACGAAAATATTAACGACTATTATTTGCTTTATTATTTGTTAACTATTAGTCTTCATAGACTAGTCTGTGTGGTCTCTCTAGGGTTAGTTAACCTTTCGTCCATCATTTCTTAATTTCCTGATTTTTCTAGGAAATGGGAATCGATCTGAATGCCGCTAGTTTTATTTTAAACAATTCTGTTCCAGTGCTTTGTTTATTGATATGACGCGAAAACAACCTTTACTAAAGCTTTGTTCTGTTTTGTTTTTAATAAAAACAAATATGGTAAAACCAAAGCTAACCGAAGCTTACGTACAAAATGGTTATTGGGGTTGCTCGTTGTGATGTTCGCGTAGTGGAAATAAATAACTCAGATTTACAATATAAAATCAATAGGAAATTACTGAAAATACTTTGAATGCTAAAAAATTGTCGATGCAATAAGGGATTCGTGTTGCATTTACAAAGAAGTTTAGCAAAGAATTTAAAAAAATTAAAAATAGATAAAACTTAACACGTAATATGTATTGAGGTGGACAAGTAGCTGAACAGTTGAGAGGTATTTTAATGCTAACTTTTACGTGTAAACAGCGTATACTAAAACTGACTATATACTTCAGTAAGACGTCTTTACACGCTGAAAGCTGGAAGCAGATAGGCCGAATTTTCGTTTGCGAACAGCTGACTGGACTTAACACTAATGACACAAATTAGACTCTATTCGAGAATAGTCTAATTTAGTACAATCTAATCTAGTCTAATCTCATCTGGTCTCATTAATATGATTTCATTAAGTCTCACCTAATCTCATATAATCTTATCTTTTTCTTCTTCTTCTGACTCTACAGCCCAGGGTGAGCTTTGGCCTCCTTAACAATCCCCTTCCACCTTTGACGGTCTTCAGCGACACGTGTCCAGTTTCCTACTTGTAGAGTTTCTACATCTTCCTCTACCTTATCTTTCCACCTGGTTCTGGTTCTACCTCTGCTTCTTGAGGTGTTAGGTTGCGCTTTATGGATGGATCTGGGTGCTCTCGCACTCGGCATTCTAATCATGTGGCCCGCCCATCGAAGTCTCTGTGCCTTAATGAATCTTACTATGTCTTCACCTTCTATTAGTTCTTGAAGTTCCTAGTTCAAGCGAATTCTGTATCCTTCTTCCTCTATCACTGGTCCAAAGATCTTCCGTAAAATCCATCTTTCAAAAATACGAAGAGAGTTTTTGTCTGCTTCCGACATACTCCAGGATTCAGCTCCATAGGTTAGCACGGGTCTGATCAGGGTTTTATATATTCGCAGTTTTGCTTTACGTGAGATGATTTTTGATTTGAAGAGCTTCAGATGTGAATAATAGCATCGATTCGCAGCTTGGATTCTGTCTTGTACCCTCAGTGATAGATTATTTGTGTTATTGAAAGTTACTCCAAGATATTTGACATATAATCTTATCTAGTTTCATTTAATCTCGTCTAGTTTCATCTGTCAAATTTTATCTAATCTCATCTAATCGCATATTGTCTCATCTTATATAATCTCATCTGGTATTATCTAGACCCATGAAGGCCCATCTAATTTCATCTACTTTCATATAGTCTCATCTAGTTTCATACAGTCTCATCTAGTTTCATATAGTCTTATCTACTTTCATATAGTTTCATCTAGTTTCATATAGTCTCATTTAATTTCATACGGTCTCATCTAGTTTCATACAGTCTCATCTAGTTTCATATAATCTCATCTAGTTCCATATAGTCTCATCTAGTTTCATATAGTCTCATATAGTTTCATATAGTCTCATCTAGTTTCATATTGTCTCATCTAATTTCATATAGTCTTATCTACTTTCATATAGTCTCATCTAGTTTCATATAGTCTCATCGAGTATTTTGTAGTCTCATCCTATCATATCCAAACTGATCTAGGCTCATTAAGTTTCATCCGGTTTCATTTAATTTAATCTCATCTGGCCACACGTAGTGTAATTTAGTCTAATCTAGACCAATCCACTCTAAACTAGTCTGATCTAGTCCAATATAATCGCATCTAGCCTAATCTAGCATGATCAAGTCTCATCTATTCTCATCTAGTGTCATCCTGTTTCATCAAGTAGCATCTAGCCTCATCTCAACTTATTTAGTCACAACTAGTCTGATCTTGTCTTAACTAGTACCATAAATGCTCACCTAATTTCATATAGTCTCATCTAATCTTTATACAAACATCTTATACAAAGTCATCTAGCCATTTCAAGTATCGTCTGGTTTAATTTAATCTCATCTAGTCTAATTTAGTCTAATCTAGTATAATCTAGTCTCATCTAGTCTCTACTGGTTTAATCAAGCCTCATCTAGCGTCATCTAATCTTATCTAGTCTTATCTAATCTCATACAAACTCATCTAGCCTTAACAAGTCTCATTTCGTTTCATTTAAACGCATATAGCCCCATCAAGTCTAATTTAGTGTAATCTATGCTAATCTATGCTAATCTAGTCAAAAGTTAGTTAATTATAGGTTTGTAGTCCAATCTAGTCTGATATAGTGTAATTCATTCTAATCTTATATAATCTCGTCTAATCTAATCTTAACTAGTACCATAAATGCTTACCTAATTTCATATAGTCTCATCTAATCTTTATACAAACATCTTATACAAAGTCATCTAGCCATTTCAAGTCTCGTCTGGTTTAATTTAATCTCATCTAGTCTAATTTAGTCTAATCTAGTATAATCTAGTCTCATCTAGTCTCTACTGGTTTCATCAAGCCTCATCTAATCTTATCTAGTCTTATCTAATCTCATACAAACTCATCTAGCCTTAACAAGTCTCATTTCGTTTCATTTAAACGCATATAGCCCCATCAAGTCTAATTTAGTGTAATCTATGCTAATCTATGCTAATCTAGTCAAAAGTTAGTTAATTATAGTTTTGTAGTCCAATCTAGTCTGATATAGTGTAATTCATTCTAATCTTATATAATCTCGTCTAATCTAATCTTAAGTCCGGTATAAGATTAGATTAGACGAGATTATATAGGATTAGGTTCAGGTTAGGTTAATCTAGTTTCATCAACTCTCATCTAATCTCATCTAGTCTTATCTGGTTTCATCTAATCTCATTTAGTCTCATATGTATTCATCTAGTATACTCAAATCTCGTCTAGTCCATATGGTTTCATTTAATCTCATGTAGTCTCATTTTAATTTCATTTACTCCTATCGTAATAATAATTACAATATTTATTTGTTTTAAATTAAATTAAAAATGCATGTAAAATCAGGTAAAATCAGAAAGGAAAACGATATTGGTAAATAAATCGCGTGTTCAAATTACGTGAATTATAGCGTGTACTCAATATTTATTTGCAATGGTATCGGGAGAAGATGAATTTCTAAGAATTTCTGTGGTCGCGTGAGCAACTGTTACCGGTTGTCATGGCAACATGCATAAATTAACTTCGCCGGCCGAGCGCGCGATACGCAAGGACCAATCAAAAC
This sequence comes from Phosphuga atrata, assembly GCA_944588485.1. Taxonomy (NCBI): domain Eukaryota; kingdom Metazoa; phylum Arthropoda; class Insecta; order Coleoptera; family Silphidae; genus Phosphuga; species Phosphuga atrata. The sequence goes on along the minus strand of OX155893.1, from coordinate 6,397,495 downwards.
GCAATTATAACCAAAATTTGTATTTTTTCGAATTACAACTATTTTCAAAATTTTGAAAATTACAATATATCGGAAATAAACTAACCTTTGAGTTTGCGCAGATTTCCTGAATCTCGGCACGGTATTTCCGGGAATTCCTCGCGATTTTCCGGGAACGAAACACAACACATGTTTTGCATGGCGAGTACTGGGCTCAGTAAGGGTTCACACATGCGCAGCAACAAATCAGAACCTACTTTGATTTGAAAGTCAAGTCTTGTCTGACAAAATTTGGCCAATAGAAGATTATATAAGAATATATAAGATTAGAATGAATTAAAATAGATCAGACCAGATTGGATTAGTTTTGACTAGATTAGCATAGATTACACTAAATTAGACTAGATGGGGCTATATGCGTTTAGATGAAACGAAATGAGACTTGATAAGGCTAGATGAGTTTGTATGACTTTATGAAACCAGTTTAGACTAGCTGAGACTAGATTAGAACAGATTATACTAGATTAGCCTAGATTACACTAGCTTAAACTAGATTTGACTAGATTAGACTAAATGATGAAAGTTGATGAGGCTAGATGAGTTTGGATATGATTAGATGAGACTACAAAATACTCGCTGAGACTAGATGAGACTATATGAAACTAGATGAGACTATATGAAACTAGATGATAACTTTTTTTATTTAAAAAATTTTTTTTTTGCTTATGTATATTTTGTATGGAAGTTTAAATTATTTTAATTATGCCAATAAAGGTTATTATTATTATTATTATTATATGAAACTATATAAGAACTATCAGAGAATATCTAATGTCGCCAAAACTAAAGGTACAAAAAGGGAGCAGTGGGATACAGACCAGTTGAGCAAAAATGAAGCCCTAAACAAATATCAAAACGCAATCAGCATGGAGTTAGATAGACTCCCAGACCATATCAATATTGACGATGAGTGGAAGTCCATGGAGAGGGCAATAATAAAAGTAACCAAAGACGTAGTAGGGACAAAAAGAAAATCAAGAAACATAGATTGGTTCGATATGGAATGTGAAAGGGTTATAACAGAAAAGAATAATGCGCGACAAAAGATGCTGCAAAGAAACACTAGAACTAATAATGCAGTATACCAAGAGAAGCGGAGAGAAGCCAACAGGTGCCTACGGGGAAAAAAAGAGATATGATGCGTAAGAAAATAGAAAGCATAGAAGAGAACTATAATCAACGCAAAGTGAAGGATTTCTATAGAACAATCAGAAATGAAGCGAAAGGGTACCAGCCAAAATTAAACGTATGCAAGGATAAGAACGGAAAAATCCTAACGGAAGAGAAAGATGTCATGGATAGATGGCGCCAGTACTTCGCCGAGATACTAAATGTTGATCATGTGGAAGACCTCGAAGAGCCAGAAATAGTAATATACACAGCTCAAGAAAATACCGAACCACCTACATTGGATGAAGTCAAAACAGCCATGGAAAAGCTTAAAAATGGTAAGGCACCCGGCGAGGACGGCATCACTGCCGAAATTTTAAAACTGGCCGGAATAGATGCACATAAAAGACTGCACCAACTAATATGCAAAATATGGAAAGAAGAACAGATGCCTGAAAGGTGGAAAACTGGGTTAATCTGCCCTATCCACAAAAAAGGCTACAAAACAAACTGCGACAATTACAGGGGAATAACACTACTCAACACTGCATATAAGGTACTCTCCAATGTGATATTCGACAGGATAAGACCGTATGCAGAAGAAATATTAGGAGAATATCAATGTGGCTTCCGAGAAAGTAGATCAACTCTGGATCAGGTATTTGTGCTAAGTCAAGCAATGGAAAAATGTTATGAATACAACATCGGCCTGCACTGTCTGTTAATCGATTTTAAAAAAGCATTCGACAGTATTAAAAGAGCAAAACTAGGAAGTGCACTTGCTCTAATGGGTATCCCACATAAACTTGCCAAACTAGCCATGATGACAATGGATGGATCCAAGGCCAGAGTAACAGTCCAAAACAAAACATCAAAGGAATTTGAAATAAGAACCGGTGTTAGGCAGGGAGATGCCTTGTCAGCTGTTCTTTTCAACCTTGCGCTACAAAATGCAATCGGAAACCTCGAAAATAAGGGAAATATCATAACAAAATCATACCAAATATGTGCGTACGCGGACGACATACTGATCATGGCTAGGGACAACAGAACTCTAGAAGAATTGTTTTTAAAAATAGAAGAGGAAGCGAGCAAAGTCGGCCAGAAAATACATGGAGATAAAACAAAATACCTAAAACTGTCACGTGATAACCCAAGAAGGGCCCCTCAGAACTTCATTATAAATGATCATCGGTTTGAAGAAGTTCAAAATGTCAAATATCTTGGAGTAACTTTCAATAACACAAATAATCTATCACTGAGGGTACAAGACAGAATCCAAGCTGCGAATCGATGCTATTATTCACATCTGAAGCTCTTCAAATCAAAAATCATCTCACGTAAAGCAAAACTGCGAATATATAAAACCCTGATCAGACCGTGCTAACTTATGGAGCTGAATCCTGGAGTATGTCGGAAGCAGACAAAAACTCTCTTCGTATTTTTGAAAGATGGATTTTACGGAAGATCTTTGGACCAGTGAGAGAGGAATAAGGATACAGAATTCGCATGAACTATGAACTTCAAGAACTAATAGAAGGTGAAGACATAGTAAGATTCATTAAGGCACAGAGACTTCGATGGGCGGGCCACATGATTAGAATGCCGAGTGCGAGAGCACCCAGATCCATCCATAAAGCGCAACCTAACACCTCAAGAAGCAGAGGTAGACCCAGAACCAGGTGGAAAGATAAGGTAGAGGAAGATGTAGAAACTCTACAAGTAGGAAACTGGACACGTGTCGCTGAAGACCGTCAAAGGTGGAAGGGGATTGTTAAGGAGGCCAAAGCTCACCCTGGGCTGTAGAGTCAGAAGAAGAAGAAGAAGAAGATATAAGAACTATATTAGATGAGACTATATGAAACTAGATGAGACTATACGAAACTAGATGAGACTGAATGAAACTAGATGAGACTATATAAAACTAGATGAGACTATAAGAAACTAGATGAGACTACATGAAACTAGATGAGACTACATGAAACTAGGTGAGACTATACGAAACTAGATGAGACTACAAGAAACTAGATTAGACTATATGAAACTAGATGAGACTATATGAAACTAGATGAGACTAGATGAAACTAGATGAGACTAGATGATAATAGATGAGACTATATGAAACTAGATGAGACTATATGAAACTAGTCTTGTCTACTAGTCTTGTCTGTCTAGTCTTGTCTGTCTAGTATTATCTGTCTAGTCTTGTATGTCCAGTCTTGTATTTCTAGGTTTGTCTGTCTAGCCTTGTGTCTCTAGTCGTGTGTGTTTAGTACTGTCGGTCTAGTCTTGTCTAACTTGTCTTGTCTAACTAGTCCTGTGTGACAAGTCTTGTCCAACTAGTATTATCTGACTGGTCTTGTGTATACAGACTTGTCTGTGCAGAATTGCCTATCTTGTCTTGCCTATCTCCTCTTGTCTCTCTAGTCTTGTGTGTCTAGTCTTCTCCATCTACTCTCACCTATCTAGACTTGTCTATCTAGTCCTGTCTCTCTAGTCTTGTCTGTCCAGTTTTGTCTATCTAGTCTAGTCTATCTAGGCTTGTCCGTCTAGTCATGTCTATCTAGTCTTATCTGTCTAATCTTATTTGTCTAATCGTGTTTGTCTAGGCTTATATGTTTGGTATGGTCTGTCTAGTCTTGTCTGTCTGGCCTTGCCTAGTCTAGTCACATATAGCCCCATCTAATTTTATCTAGTCACATCTAGTCTCATCTGGTCTTATCTAGTCTCATCAATGCTCATCTGATTTCATCTAATTTTTTATAGTCTCCTCTAGTATTTTCTGGTCTCATATAATCTTATCCAAACTCATTTAGCTTAATTAAGTCTCATCTGCTTTCATTTCATTTCATATAGCCCCATCTACTATAATCTGGTCTAATCTAGTCTGATCTAGTCTAATCTATTCTAACCTAATCTAATCTAGTCTAATCTAATCTTATCCAGTCTCATCTGGGTTCATCTAGTCTCAGCTAATCTCATCTAGTCTTCTCTGGTTTCATCTAGTCATCATTTAATTTCATGTAGTTTCATCTAATCTCATCTGATTTTATCTAGTCTCATAAAATCTCGTTTGGTCTAATCTGGTTTCATTTAGTCTCATTGTAGTTTCGTTTCGTCCTAACGCAATAATAGTTACAATTATTATATGTTATTATTATAATATTTATTTATTTTAAATTAAATTAAAAATTTATTTGAAATCGGGTGAAATCGGAAAGAAAACAATATTGATAAATAAATCGAGTGTTCAAATTGCGTGAATTGTAGCGTGGACTCAATATTTATTTCCAATGACATCGGGTGAAGATGTTTTTCTAAGAATTTCTTTCGTCGCGTGAGCAACTTGTTACCGGTTGTCATGGCAACATGCATAAATTAACTTCGCCGGCCGATCGCGCGATACGCAAGGACCAATCAAAACGCAATTATAACCAAAATTTGTATTTCTTCAAATTGCGGAAATTATTTTCAAAATTTTGGTTTAATATATAGGGAATTAACTTACCTTTGAGTTCTTGCAGTTTTCCGTAATCTCGGTCCGGTTTTTCCAGGAATTCCTCGCGATTTTCCGGGAACGAAACACAACACAACTTTCACACGGCGGCGAGCACCGAGCTCAGTAGAGGTTCACGCATGCGCACCAACAAATCTACTTTGTAAAAAAAGTAACTGATAATAATAAATGTATAAGAATATATAAATAATAATAGAACAATAATCAATAGAATAATAGAAAGAAATTAATTAAAATAATAAAATAGAATAAAAATTAATAGAATAATCTTGTCTAACTATTCTTGTCTATCTAATCTAGTCTGTGTAGTCTTGTCTGCCTAATCTTGTCTGTCTAGACTTGCCTGTCAAGTCTTGTCTGCCTAGTCTTCTCTGTCTAGACTTGTCTGACTAGCCTTGTATGTTAGGTCTTGTCTCTCTAGTCTTGTTTGTCTGTCTAGTCTGTCTCAGTTGAGACAGATGTCTATGTTTGTCTGTCTAGTTTCGTCTGTCTCAGCTGAGACAGACAAGACTAGACAGACAAACATAGACAAACAAGACTAGAGATACTAAGATTAAACATACAAGGCTACTCAGACAAGTTTAGACAGAGAAGACTAGACAGACAAGACTTGACAGGCAAATCTAGACAGACACGATTAGGCAGACAAGACTACACAGACAAGATTAGATAGACAAGAATAGTTGGACAAGATTATTATTATTATAATTATTCTATTAATTTTTATTCTATTTTATTATTTTTATTATTTTTTTCTATTATTCTATTGATTATTATTCTAATATTATTTATATATTCTTATACATTTATTATTATTAGTTACTTTTTTTACACAGTAGATTTGTTGGTGCGCATGCGTGAACCCCTACTGAGCTCAGTGCTCGCCGCCGTGTGAAAGCTGTGTAGTGTTTCGTTCCCGGAAAATCCCAAGGAATTCCTGGAAAAACCGCACCGAGATTCCGGAAAACTGCGAGAACTTAAAGGTAAGTTAATTCCCTATATATTGAACCAAAATTTGGAAAATAATTTCCGCAATTTGTAAAAATACAAATTTTGGTTATAATTGCGTTTTGATTGGTCCTTGCGTATCGCGCGATCGGCCGGCGAAGTTAATTTATGCATGTTGCCATGACAACCAGTAACAAGTTGCACACGCGACCACAGAAATTCTTAGAAATTCATCTTCACCCGATGCCATTGGAAATAAATTTGAGTACACGCTATAGTTCACGTAATTTGAATACGCGATTTATTTACCAATATCGTTTTCCCTTCTGATTTCACCCGATTTTACATGAATTTTTAATTTAATTTAAAATAAATAAATATTGTAATTATTATTACGATAGGAGTAAATGAAATTCAAATGAGACTACAGGAGACTAAATGAAACCATAAAAGACTAGACGAGATTTGAGGATACTAGATGAATACAGATGAGACTAAACGAGATTAGATGAAACCAGATAAGACTAGACGAGATTAGATGAGACTAGATGAAACCAGATGAATCTGGATAAGATTAGATTAGAGATTATATAATATTAGAATAAATTGCACTAGATCAGACTAGATTGGACTAGTTTTGACTAGATTAGCATAGTTTAGCATAGATTAGAGTAGATCACACTAAATTAGACTAGATCTGGATATATGCGTTTAATTGAAACGAAATGAGACTTGATAAGGCTAGATGAGTTTGTATGAGATTAGATAAGACTAGATGACGCTAGATGAGCCTTTGTGAAACCAGTTGAGACTAGATGAGACCAGATTATACTAGATTAGAACAGATTAGACTAAATTAGACTAGATTAAATGAAACGAGACGAAATTAAATGAAACGAGATGAAATGAGACTTGATAAGGCTAGATGAGTTTGTATAAGATTACTGAGATTTTATTTATGAGACTATATTGAACTAGATGGAATTAGGAGAGCATTTATGGAACTAGATAAGACCAGATGGACTAGTTCTGACTAAATAAAATAAGATGAGATAAAACTAGATGCGAAATAACGAGATGAGAATAAATAAGACTTGATGAGGCTAGATTAGACTAGATTAGGTTAGATTAGATTATGTTGGACTAGATCAGACTAGTTTAGAGTGGATTGGTCTAGATTTAACTAGCTTAGACTAAATTAGACTACATGTGGCTAAATGATATTAAATGAAACCAAAAGAGACTTCATGAAGGTAGATCAGTTTGGATATGATTAGATGAGACTACAGAATACCCGATGAGACTATATGAAACTATATGAGACTATATGAAACTAGATGAAATTAGATGGGCCTTCGTGGACTAGATAAGACCAGATGAGATTATATATATATATATATATATATTATTATATATAATCTATATATAGATTATATATATATATATATATATATATATATATATATGAGATTATAAGAATAGATGAGACAAGATGCGATTAGATGAGAAAAGATGAGACTAGATAAAATTTGACAGATGAGACTAGACGCAATTAAATGAAACTAAATAAGAGTAGATGAGATTTGGTGAGACTTAATGAAACTATATGGGACCAAATGAGATTAGACTAGATTAGATTATACTAAATTAGATTCTATTCGAGGGGTCATCGAAGGGTCAACTCTTGCATAGTTATGACTAGATTAGCATAGATTAGCATAGATTAAACTAGATTACACTAAATTAGACTATATGGGGCTATATGCGTTTATGACACGAAATGAGACTTGATAAGGCTAGATGAGTTTGTATGAGATAAGATAAGACTAGATAAGATTAGATGACGCTAGATGAGACTTGAAGAAACCAGTTGAGACTAGATGAGACTAAATTATATTCGATTAGAACAGATTAGACTAGATTAGACTAGATAAGTCTATATTAGACTAAATTAGACTAGATGAGATTAAATGAAACCAGACGAGACTAAGGCTAGATGAGTTTGTATAAGATTAGATGAGACTATATTAATCTAGATGAAATTAAGAGAGCATTTATGGGACTAGAATCTAGTGGGATGGGACTGGTCTTATCTAGTCACTAGATAAGACCAGATCATACTAGTTGTGATGAGATGAGATGAGGCTAGATGCGACTTGGTGAAAGAAGATGAGATTAGATGAGAATAGATAAGACTTGATGAGACTAGATTAGATTATATTGGACTAGATCAGACTACCTCAGAGTGGATTGGTCTAGATTGGATTAAAATAGACTACGGGTGGCTAGATGAGATTAAATGAAACCGGATAAACTTGGTGAGGCTAGACCAGTTTGGATATGATTAGATGAGACTACAAAATACTCGATGAGACTATATGAAACTAGATGAAATTAGATCCGCCTTCATGGGACTAGATAAGAACAGATGAGGTTATATAAGAACAGATGAGACAAGATTTGACTCGATAAAATTTGACAGTTGAGACTAGATGAGATTAAATGAAACTAGATAAGATTAGATGAGATTTGGTGAGACTTAATGAAACCAGATGAGATTAGACTAGATTAGATTATACTAAATTAGACTCTATTTTCGGGGCGAAACGGATGTATATATGTTACTGTAAAAGTACGTAGTTTGGTAAATGCACACATTTACCGGTATATGTACACATTAACCTTCTTGGTTGGTAAATGTGAGTTCAACTTACATTTACCAATTATTTCCGGTAAATGTGTACATATGCATAATATTGTTGGCAATTGTTAGAGCTTTACATTAACATACACGGCTGTCCAACAAGACACAGGTGATATTGTAACACACAAGTATACATTTTCCGGTAAAGGTAGATATATAAAGTTGATCTCAGATTGAAACTCATATTTACCTATCAAATTGGTAGATGTATACATATACCGATAAATGTATAACCGCATGCTATGAATTTATAAAGGCTATAACTTGCAACTTAGAACAAAGAAACGTTCCACTTGGCATGCTAATGGATTTATCTAAGGCGTATGACCTAGTTGACCATAACTTGCTATTACAAAAACTGGACAAATATGGCATGACAGGGGTTGCTCTAAATTGGGTTAAATCTTTTCTATGCAACAGGAAATGCATGACCAAGCTTCAAACTCTGCACGGGTATGTCTATTCCTCTGCGAGAACTATTGATATAGGAATCCCTCAGGGAAGCACAATTGGACCTCTACTATTCACCTTATTTATAAATGATCTACACAAAATATCGATCATCCCAGAGCATGTTATGGTTAACTATGCGGACGACACGACCATACTGATAAGCAACCAGTCAACAGAGGATATTAGCCAAAACGCCAACAGTGTCACGTCGTCCCTGATTTCATGGTTTGAAAGAAATAAACTAAAACTGAATAAGGAAAAGACCAATACAATAATTTTTCAAACAAAGAGAAGCAACTTGACATACCCACAAGGAATTGTTATTGGCAACGAACACATAGAAATGCTACACTCTGTAAGACTTCTCGGAATCCATATAGATCAATCTCTTGACTGGACAGTGCATACTAATCTCGTCACTAAGAATCTCAACAAGGCAGTTTTTGCATTACGATCGCTTCAGAGATATTTGAGCTCAGAAGCTATTAGGATGGTGTACTTCGCTAATTTTCACTCCTATTTAAAATTCGGCATTATCTTCTGGGGAAACGGTAGTCATTTCAGAAATGTCTTTAGAATTCAGAAACAAGCCATCCGCATTTTGAATAATTTACAATTTCGAGAGTCCTGCAGAGGCCAATTTAAAAAAGCAAATATTTTAACAACAACGGGCACATACATATACGAGAACATACTCTTTATTGTTAAACATCGTTCTCTATTCACGAATTTTAACAAGCCAACCCATAGATCAACTAGACACAATAAGGAACTTCACCAATTACCCAAGCATCACCTGACGATGACAGAAAAAAATCCACCATATTGCAAATGAAAATCTATAACGAGCTACCAAGGAATATTAAACAATTAGAAAACGTCAATCAACTCAAAAAGGATCTGTACAAACTATTAATTGAACTGGAGCCATACGATATGGAGGAATTCTACAGGAATGTCAAGAAACTGTGATCTTCACAATTAATAATAATAATTTTTAACGTAATATTAAGTCAGTTGTGTATACTTATGTATATACGCTTAAATCTGTGCGCGTATGCTTATATGTTAAGTATGTGTGCATGCATGTATTTTATTTATTTATTTATTTATGTGTGTGGGCGCAGGTATATGTGTATGTATGTCTGTATGCCTGTGTGTTTGTATGGGTATATGTATGTATATATTTTATGTGAACGTGTATATAAATTTATAAATGTATATTTATCTACTCTTGGTGCAATATTTCATTTAGAACATAGTTGTACTTAGATAATGAAATAAATATATTTTGATTTGATTTTGTTTACATTTGCCGATTTTGTACTTTTACCGTAACATATAAAGTAATGCACAAAATTCATAAAACGCACTATGTTCATTTTTGAAAAAAAATGCAAAAACACGTCAAACAGTTTATTTTATTCCGCGTCTTTTAACATATGTCAAAAAAATAACGTCAAATTTGTCAAAGTTATGACGTCATCAATATTTTTTTTAAATAGGAAGCTACTTTTTTACATTTTTTGATAAAGCTTGTTTTTATAAAAAAAAGATTGAAGTAGGGGTCATATCAGAAAAAACTGAGAAAATTAATAAAAAACAAAATAAACTTGATTTTGAATTTATGAAAAAAAAACTAATTATTAAAAGAATTAAAACTTAAAGTTACCTAGTAAGAACATCTATTTTTATCAATTGTTTTAATAAAACAACTGTTGTGTCATACCAATTTTATTATGATGCCTCCTTTATCCGAAAGAGAAAGGATAGAAATTCTAATGATGGTAGGTTACGGCGATAGACTTCATGAAGAAGCATGTGATTTATTTAACGAAACACATTTTGAAAGACCTCCAATTGCTACAAACACAGTAAGCAGAATTGTTGCAAAATTCAATGAAACGGGAAGCTTGAGGGATGTTCCAAAATCTGGAAGACCAGAAATAATCAACGCTGCAAAGTTAGATATTTTGGTGTCATTAGAAGACAACCCTCACGCAACTACAACAGAAATTGCCTTACAAGAAAATGTTAGTCAGTCGTTTGTAGTAAAGATTTTAAAAAAAGAATGGGTGCAGTTTCCATACAAAGTTCAACTTGTTCACGAACTCTCAGAAGATGATCCAGCCAGACGTTCGACGTTCGACCGAATTTTGTGAAATCTTCATGAGGCATTGTGACGAAAATTTAAATTTGCTTAACACTTATGTCAATACCCGGGTACCCTTTTGCATGTTCTTACTTACATATCTTTTTTATTTAACGAAAAATCATCAAATTCTTTCAGATCCTCGTTATTTGAGTGTATTGACATCGATTCATATACATAAATAATAAAATGTGCCAAAAAATATATAAACTTTTTGGACTTGAAGTCAAATACCCCGTTGTTCAATACCCGGGGTACCCGGGTACCCATATATAAATAAATAATGAAACTTATTTCTAGGGATAAAAAATATTATTTTATATATAAATAAACGCATTTATTTAACTTTTAATTAATTTTATTATAAAACTTATTATAAATTATTCATAAAATATTTTTTTATTCAATTATTATTTGCAACATGCGTCACATTTTACAATTGCTTTTGAATGTTCATCGCAAACTGGTTTGTTACATTCTTTACACGATTTTCGCGGTTTTTCTCCGTTTTTTGTAGACATCCTGGTAACAAATATGACATGATCCTACAACACTATATCCACACCAATTTTTGGTTTATTATAATACTGAACAATTTCTGGTTTCTTTTATTGTCTTCGCTGCAAATCTGAGTGCATCGTAGATAGAAGTATAACAACTTTCTTTTTATTATGAACATAAGAGCATAGAGTAACTTTTTCATGAAACCCAAATAGAGAAATAAAATATCCAAAATATCCAAATAAAGATAATTCTTCACGATCTTTAGATGCTAGCATATCTACTAGAATGTATTTTTTTTTTCAATGTTCCTACAATTGTTAGGTTCCATACAATAAATGCTTTGCTAAAGGTAAAGTAGTAAAAAAATTATCCATTGTAATATTTCTTTCGGATCCTTTATATTTGACCTTTCAATGGATATGCATTTTTGGCGTTGCTTATCCACCATAATTTGATCCCATACTTTGCCTATCCGTCGGTTTTATTTATAGAAATAGGGTTTTTCGGGTAGTGGAATACTCTACGGGTAATCCCGAGTTGTAATGTGAAAGTCTCCGGGTATTCAAATTATTTTATTGAATGAAAAACTCATGCGGGTACACGGGTACCCGGGTATTGAACAACGTAGTAACGACTGGGTATTGACATAAGTGTTAATAGTGTAGTATTTTCAGACGAGGCAGCGTTTTATTTAAGTGGTACAGTAAATCGACACAATTGTCGCTACTGGGTTTGGGAAAATCCCCACTGGATTCAGACAATACACACCCAAATGTTTGGGTTCCTGTTTGGAAACATTCCTAATGTTTGGGTAGGAATCGTCAGGGGAAGATTTATTGGCCCTTATATCTTTCGCGGGAATTTAACAGCTGAGCGATATTTGGAACATCCTCGCATGGCAGTGCTTCCAGACCTAATTGCGGCATTTCCGAATCCAAATAATAGGGAAAACTTGGATCCCAGTATTTGGTTCCAACAAGATGGTGCACCACCACATTATTGTCTTAATGTTCGAAAGTTTCTGGATAACCAGTTTGAAGGAAGGTGGATTGGAAGACGTGGACTAATGGAGTGGCCATCTAGGTCATCTGATATTACCCCCTTGATTTTTTTCTGTGGGGACATTTAAAAAGTCGGGTCTACGTTAACCGACCATACAATTTAGAAGACTTAATGGAACGAATTAGACATGAAATGACTCGTATAACTCTGCAGATGATCGAAAACTCTGTAAATCAGGTCTACCATCGTCTTGGCCTATGCCAGATAGTGAACGGGACACAGTTTGAACAATTCCTGTAAGAAATAGTTTTTTTTAATGGACTGTTTAGTTAATTTAAAAGGTATTACTAAAATTAAGTTTATTTCGTTTTTTATTAATTTTCACGTTTTTTTTTTTCTTATGTGACCCGTACTTCAATTATTTTTTTATAATGCAGAAAATCAAGCTTTATCAAACAATGTAAAACAAAAACTAGCTTCCTATTAAAAAAAAATATTGATGACGTCATAACTCTGACAAATTTGACGTTTTATTTTTTTGCATATTACAATCCGGATGCGTGGATAATCCGCAAATTTTACTGTCCGGATTAGCAGATGAAATATCTTACACACAATTATCTTACTCATAATTAATAATCGCAATTTATTCAATAAATTGCAATTTTGCTTTATAAAGTCATGTTTAATAAATTGGATACGGATCAATAAAACAGTGGTTTAGTCACAACTGATATAAAAATATCTATGGCAACGTATTAAAAGAGCTTACCTACGGGTTCCGTAAGCATAACCAATAAAAATGTTGACTTCGCTGATGTTCCTTCTTTGATCGCCAATCACCAAACTTATTACACGTTTTTATGTATAAATCTCTTGATTTCTGCGGGAGTAATCTTTCCGCGTCACCATCTTACAATAATTCTTGGGATGTATCCATTTATGGTTAATAATACAAAAATTAATTAAACACAATACTCAAAATTGACATACGAATCAACAATTTTATCGTTGTCATAAAAACAAAACAATCATGGCCGGACGAGAAAAAAACAACAGAATTTTTTCTTTGATTTTAATTTAATTTTTTAATGCAAAAATAGAATCCAAATTTGTATTAACCCGCGAATTTAAATCCTCTCGCGATTAACAATTCGCTCTTCAAAACTTATTATCGGCTTGTATAATAAATATTTTGAAACAAACGTGTAAAGAGGGAAGTATTAATTGTATCATGCATGACTGCAAAAACTCTGGCACAAAATAAAAATTAGTATTTTTATTTTGTGAGTTTTTAGTATTTTTATAGTTTTATTTTTAGTATTCATAGTATAAAGCCGTGGAAAACTATCAATATCGACTTGGAGTTTTTAGTATTTTTATAGTTTTACTATAAAAATACTTTTTAGTATTCATTGTATAAAGCCGTGGAAAACTATCAATATCGACTTGGAAACTACCAAAATCGAATAAGACGTTGGGAGCTAAATCTATTCAACTAATACGAACATAAATCTTCCTTGATAGATAGGCAAACATACTTACAAAGTTATAATAAAAATGCATAATTGTAAAAAAATAAATGAAGATCGACACTTCGTCAGCGAATAATTTATACATTCGACAAATTGGTAAGAATTTTAAAATAACTTATTAGATAGATATCAGGAAATTAGAACACCATTATTTTATTTAACTAAGTTAATAAGTTCAAAACTTTGATTGCGAGAAGATTAACGAGTTGTTATTTGTTTTTAAAATTCACGTCGGGATGTAGCATCCATGATATATAAGGTTAGGCAGTTAGCAGGTAATTTGGATTAAATTATTTAATAGCAATTTATTTAAATCACGCCAATATTTCGACCCTTGTCTATCTACTCTTGTCCATCTAGTCTTGTCTCTCTAGTCATGATGACCAAGCCTTGTCCATCTAGTGTTGTCCATGTAGTCCTAGCCATCTAGTCTCTAGTCATGTTCTTATAGTCTTGTCAATCTAGTCTTGTCTATCTAGTCCTGTCAACCTAATCTTGCCAATCTAATCTTGTCTATCTAGTCTTTTCCATCTTGTCTTTTCCATTTAGTCTGGCCCATCTATTCTTCTCCATTTAGCCTAGTCTATCTAGTCTTGTCAATCTAATCTTGCCAATCTAGTCTTGTCTATCTAGTCTTGTCCATCTAGTCTTGTCCATCTAGTCTAGTCCATCTGGTCTTGTCTATCTAATCTTGTCCATCTAGTCTTGTCCATCTAGCCCTGTCCATCTAGTCTTGTCCATTTAGCCTTCTCTATCTTGTCTTGTTAATTTAGTCTTGTCTTTCCGGTCTTGTCTATCTAATCTTGTCTATCTAGTCTAGTCTTGCTAATCTAGTCTTGACCAATTAGTCTTCATCTTTATTTACAATCTACTCTAGGTCTTTATCAAAAGACACAAAAACTATATATCGATCATTAAATTTACAATTATTATTTAAAAATACAATTGTGATTGAATCTTACCATATTTACGAGGAATTTTTCGAATATTGCTTGCAATTTTAATAAACGATTTATAGTTTCTGTGTATTTTCTGTATTTTATAGTCTTGATAAAGACATAATTTATGGACAAAACGTAGTTTAGGCGTAATTTAAATAAATTGCTATTGAATGATTGGATTCAAATCTTCTTGTCTATCTAGTCTTGCCTGTCGATACTTGTCTGTCTAAGCTTGTTCGTCTAGTCTTGTATGTCCAGTCTTGTCTGTCTAGTCTTGTCTGTCTAATCTTGTCTGTCTAGTCTTGTCTGTCTAGTCTTGTCTGTCTAGTCTTGTCTGTCTAGTCTTGTCTGTCTAGTCTTGTCTGTCTAGTCTTGTCTGTCTAGTCTTGTCTGTCTAGTCTTGTCTGTCTAGTCTTGTCTGTCTAGTCTTGTCTGTCTAGTCTTGTCTGTCTAGTCTTGTCTGTCTAGTCTTGTCTGTCTAGTCTTGTCTGTCTAGTCTTGTCTGTCTAGTCTTGTATGTCTAGTCTTGTCTGTCTAGTCTTGTCTGTCTAGTCTTGTCTGTCTAGTCTTGTCTTTCTAGTCTTGTCTGTCTAGTCTTGTCTGTCTAGTCTTGTCTGTCTAGTCTTGTCTGTCTAGTCTTGTCTGTCTAGTCTTGTCTGTCTAGTCTTGTCTGTCTAGTCTTGTCTGTCTAGTCTTGTCTGTCTAGTCTTGTCTGTCTAGTCTTGTCTGTCTAGTCTTGTCTGTCTAGTCTTGTCTGTCTAGTCTTGTCTGTCTAGTCTTGTCTGTCTAGTCTTGTCTGTCTAGTCTTGTCTGTCTAGTCTTGTCTGTCTAGTCTTGTCTGTCTAGTCTTGTCTGTCTAGTCTTGTCTGTCTAGTCTTGTCTGTCTAGTCTTGTCTGTCTAGTCTTGTCTGTCTAGTCTTGTCTGTCTAGTCTTGTCTGTCTAGTCTTGTCTGTCTAGTCTTGTCTGTCTAGTCTTGTCTGTCTAGTCTTGTCTGTCTAGTCTTGTCTGTCTAGTCTTGTCTGTCTAGTCTTGTCTGTCTAGTCTTGTCTGTCTAGTCTTGTCTGTCTAGTCTTGTCTGTCTAGTCTTGTCTGTCTAGTCTTGTCTGTCTAGTCTTGTCTGTCTAGTCTTGTCTGTCTAGTCAAATTCAAATTATTTATTTACAAAATGAGATACATAAAATATCTATAGGCTATGTCAAAAAATAATTAAATAATTAAAATACAATATTACAATAAGTAAAAGTAATAAGTTAGTTAAATTTAAAATACATAAAATCATTAAGACAGTACATCGGGTTCATTAATAGAACTTTTTTCAAATTATTTCTAAATTTTTTAAGTGATATTTCGTTTTTTATTGTGTTTGGTATTTTATTGTAAATTTTATATCCTTGATTCTCAAGTCCTTTTGAACACAAGTTTAAATTTGTTTTCCTGTGATAAAGGTGGTGTTTTCCTCTTGTGTCATATATATGGATATCTTTATGTTTTTGGAGAGTATCGCGAATTTTGTGGATATATGAGGCAGTTTCCAATATATATAAATTGAGTACTGTCAAGATATTTAAATTTTCAAAATGTGGTTTGCACGATTCTGTTGTTTTTATTCCCACTATATTTCGGACAATTCTTTTCTGTGCTAGAAGTATTTCTTCTATAAGTGATGTAGCTCCCCATAGAATAATGCCATATGTTAATATGGATTGCACCTCGGCAAAATACCAACTTAGCAGGTCTTCCTTGTTCACCAGATTGCGCAGATGTTTAATTTGGAATGTTTTCTGATGTAGTAGCCGACTAATTTTTTGTATGGTAGTTGTCCAGAGGAGATGCTCTTCCAAGTGGATTCCTAGGAACTTTGCTTGTTTAGCTCTTTTTAAACAGTGGTTTTGTATTTTCAAATCAATGTTCTCAGCATAGGTGCTTCTAGCTGTCTGAAAAAGACATACTCTGTTTTTTCTTTATTAAAGAAAAGGTTGTTTGCTGAGAACCAAGTGTTGATTGAACTTAGTAATAAATTAGCTTTGTCTGCATTTTCTTTTATATTTTTTCCAGTTATAATAAAACTGGTATCATCTGCGTACAATGTACAATGCTGTCCGTTTATATAACTTATTAAGTCGGCGGTGTACAATAAGAAAAGTGTTGGTGCAAGAACTCTCCCTTGAGGGACCACAATATTGGTACAAATGGTGTTGGACTTTCCTGTTTCATTTCCACTTCTTATTGTAACATATTGCTTACGGTCTTCTAAGTAGGATTGTAGCCATCTCCTGGCTTTCCCTCGGATTCCATATCTAATTAGTTTGTTTAATAGTGTTTCGTGGGAGACACAATCAAACGCCTTACTTAAGTCGCAGAATATTCCTATAGGTTTATTACCCATGTCTACTTCTTTTAAAATAGTGCTGTGGAAATCTGCTAGCGCTGTTGAAGTTGATTTCCCTTTACGAAATCCATGTTGTTGGCCTGGAATAATGTTATATTTTTCTATGAATGGGATTATTCTACTATGTATGGCGTATTCAATGATTTTTGATAGTACAGAAATAAGAGCAATCGGCCTGTAATTTCCAATATCCTTTTTTGATCCTTTTTTATGCACTGGAATAATTTTTGCTATTTTGAGGATTGCTGGAAATTGTTCATCCGCGATGGAGGCATTGATTATGTCTGTTATAGGAGTCAATAGGTATTGGCTGAACTCTTTGATAATTTGACATGGAAGGTCATCGGGTCCGCTTGTTGATTTGTTTTTTAGGGAAGCAATTATAGATAGAACCTCATTTTCTGAGAATTCCTGCAAATATATTGTATTGGGATTAAACTTTATGTGTTGATTCGAAATGTCTGTAGGAATAATATTACCAACAGTTTTTTTTGGGGCTTCCTCAAAATACGTATTAAATTTGTCTGCAATTTCCTTCGGACTTGTGATTAGCGTATTTTTTTTGATTAATATAATTTGATCGGTAGTTTTTGATCTGTTTGTTTCTTGTTTTATGACATTCCACAGCACTTTCGATTTATTAGGTGCCTGCAGTATTTTTCGTCTAAAAAAATATTTTTTCAATGAGGTGACTAATTTCTGGTATTGATATTTTTGTTGAATATAATGGTTACGTAAAGCGGGATACTTTTTTTGTAATATGTGCATTTCCTTTAGTTTTGCGGACGAGACCTCTATTTCTTTTGTTATCCAAGTCTTTCTATTGGAATTTACTTTTACTAGAGGAAAACATGTAAAGAAATAATACTGCATGATTTTGATAAATGTAGTTGTATTACTGTTGCTGCTAGTTTTGTTGAGTACTTCTTCCCATGTTTCCTTTTGTAGATATTCAGAGAAACGAACTTGTTACTATTTAACTTTACTGGTTACCGAGAATCGTCTTACTAATTTTGGCTGAATACCTGTGACTTTCTTGCAAATGCCGCTCAGCATTAATATACGATGGTCAGATATCGGAGTGTCTTCCACAGAGGTATTTACTTCCATTCCCGATGTTGCAAAGATGTTGTCAATTTTTGTTTCAGTGGTGGTGGTTATTCTGGTAAATTGTTTAATTTGTTCCTCCATTCCATATGCTGCTAGTAGATTTTTGCAATTTTGGACTTCCTTTGATGTTTTGGCAAAATTGATATTGAAATCGCCAACTAGGATAATTTCTCTGTTTCTCTTCGCCCATTTGTGTAGAATATTATCTATGACTTCCATAAATGTAATTAAACAGCCTGTTGGTGGTCTGTACACATTTAAGATTATGGTGTCTACTCCATTTAATTTCATGTGTAGTCCACATATTTCAATAGTTTTTTCAATGGCATAGTTTTCCAACTCCAATCTTGCAATGTCAATATTATTTTTGTATAATAAGGAATTGACCCATATCGCTACTCCTCCTCCTTGACTTGATTGGGTTCTGCTATAGTGACTAATCAGTTTATAATTATTAATATGTATGAATGGAATATTTACAGAAGATATCCAAGTCTCTGCTAGACAAATAAAATATGGGTTTACATTATCAATTTCCACTTCCAGTTGACACAGTTTCTTACGTAGTGATTGTATATTTAGATACATTAATATGTTAGTTTGAGGTGTCTTACAATTAGATAACGGTCGTGGCTTTGTTCTGAATTTTGTGTAATTTTTTATAGTCTTTTGTATACCGAACAGCTGAGTCTGTCTATCTATAGTCTATCTATAGTCTAGTCTTGTCTGTCTAGTCTTGTGTGTCTAGTCTTGTCTGTCTAGTCTTGTCTGTCTAGTCTTGTCTGTCTACTCTTGTCTGTCTAGTCTTGTCTGTCTAGTCTTGTCTGTCTAGTCTTGTCTGTCTAGTCTTGTCTGTCTAGTCTTGTCTGTCTAGTCTTGTCTGTCTAGTCTTGTCTGTCTAGTCTTGTCCGTCTAGTCTTGTCTGTCTAGTCTTGTCTGTCTAGTCTTGTCTGTCTAGTCTTGTCTGTCTAGTCTTGTCTGTCTAGTCTTGTCTGTCTAGTCTTGTCTGTCTAGTCTTGTCTGTCTAGTCTTGTCTGTCTAGTCTTGTCTGTCTAGTCTTGTCTGTCTAGTCTTGTCTGTCTAGTCTTGTCTGTCTAGTCTTGTCTGTCTAGTCTTGTCTGTCTAGTCTTGTCTGTCTAGTCTTGTCTGTCTAGTCTTGTCTGTCTAGTCTTGTCTGTCTAGTCTTGTCTGTCTAGTCTTGTCTGTCTAGTCTTGTCTGTCTAGTCTTGTCTGTCTAGTCTTGTCTGTCTAGTCTTGTCTGTCTAGTCTTGTCTGTCTAGTCTTGTCTGTCTAGTCTTGTCTGTCTAGTCTTGTCTGTCTAGTCTTGTCTGTCTAGTCTTGTCTGTCTAGTCTTGTCTGTCTAGTCTTGTCTGTCTAGTCTTGTCTGTCTAGTCTTGTCTGTCTAGTCTTGTCTGTCTAGTCTTGTCTGTCTAGTCTTATCTGTCTAGTCTTGTCTGTCTAGTCTTGTCTGTCTAGTCTTGTCTGTCTAGTCTTGTCTGTCTAGTCTTGTCTGTCTAGTCTTGTCTGTCTAGTCTTGTCTGTCTAGTCTTGTCTGTCTAGTCTTGTCTGTCTAGTCTTGTCTGTCTAGTCTTGTCTGTCTAGTCTTGTCTGTCTAGTCTTGTCTGTCTAGTCTTGTCTGTCTAGTCTTGTCTGTCTAGTCTTGTCTGTCTAGTCTTGTCTGTCTAGTCTTGTCTGTCTAGTCTTGTCTGTCTAGTCTTGTCTGTCTAGTCTTGTCTGTCTAGTCTTGTCTGTCTAGTCTTGTCTGTCTAGTCTTGTCTGTCTAGTCTTGTCTGTCTAGTCTTGTCTCTCTAGTCTTGTCTGTCTAGTCTTGTCTGTCTAGTCTTGTCTGTCTAGTCTTGTCTGTCTAGTCTTGTCTGTCTAGTCTTGTCTGTCTAGTCTTGTCTGTCTAGTCTTGTCTGTCTAGTCTTGTCTTTCTAGTCTTGTCTGTCGTCTAGTCTTGTTTGTCTAGTCTTGTTTGTCTAGTCTTGTCTTTCTAGTCTTGTTTGTCTAGTCTGGTCTGTCTAGTCTTGTCTGCCTGGTCTTGTCTGTCTAGTCTTGACTTTCTAGTCTTGTCTGTCTAGTCTTGTTTGTCTAGTCAAATCAAATCAAAAATCAAATAGTATTTATTTCGATAAATAAAGTTTACAGTTGAACAAGCAACAAGCAACAAGCACGTTATAATACAACTTAACAAAATATGTCAAAATATGTCAACCAAAAAAAAAAAATAAAAGTAATAATAATAATAATAATAATTACTACGAATAAAAGTAATAATAATAATAATAGTAATAATAAATAGTGATATTTCTTCATTATTAGTTTATATTGTTAATATATTCTTGTAGATTATAAAGTTCCATGTCAACTAGGATAGTCCGTATTTGCTTAGAAAATCTGTTAATGCCTGTGATGGCTTTTAACTGCCTTGGGAGTGTATTATATAGTGCATTAGGTGTGTATAATATGGTGGCAACTCTCGGTCATAGTTAACTTGTGTTCAGGCAAGATGCATTTTTTATTTTTTCCTCGGGTTTCCTTATTACAGTTTCTGTGAATTTCGAAAAGGTGTTTATGCTGCACAGTAAAAAATATTATTTCATATCGGTATGTTCTAGTGACCGTTAAAATATATTATTTTTTAAACATGCCGCGGCACAACTGTTTGTAGTTTAGATTTAGCATTACTCTGATAACTCTTTTTTGTACAGAAAATATATTCTTAATATCCTTTCCGCTACCCCAGCAGATGATCCCAAAACGAAGACAAGAGGGAAAATTTGCATAGGAAACGATTTTTAATATTTCCAAGTTTAAATATTTTTGTAAAATTCGGATGGCATATGTAACTTTTTTCAATTTTGCTTCTAGCGTTAGGATATGTGTTTTCCAGTTTAGGCAGCGTCTATGTTTACTCCAAGAAGTTTTATGTCAGTAGTGATCTCTAGATTCTTTCGTTTTTTCCTATTTGCAACTGTTTCGGATAATTTATCAGCGATCTGTTTGTCTAAAAAATAATGATATTGGTTTTTGCTGTGTTCATAGTTAACTTATTGATATTGAACCAATCAATGATTTTTGACATGACGTAGTTTGCATTAATGCTTATTTCTTCTGCTATGTTATTATTAATTAACATGCTGTATCATGTATATGCTCTACATGTACATGCTGTATCGCTGTATTAACATGCGGTATCATCTGCAAATATTACCATTTTATGTGGTGATGATATTATTGAAGGTATATCATTTATATATAATATAAATAACAAAGGTCCTAATATACTTCCCTGAGGAATCCCTATTGTTATTGTACTTGTTTTTGACTTTACTTCCTGGCTTTTTGAAAAAATCCTAGTTTGTTGATCCTTGTAAGATAGGTAGGAATTAATAATAATTAATATTAAAATAGGTAGGAGAAAACCAATTTAGGTCAATTCCCCTTACACCATAATTTATATAATTTCTCTAAAAGAATGCAATGGTCCACTGTATCGTAGGCTTTTGAGAGGTCGATCAATATGCCACATGGGATGGATTTATCTTCTAACTGTTTAGATATGTTCTCTATAAAATTGAAACAAGCTGCATCTATACCCCTGCCTTTTCTAAAACCATGTTGTTCTTTACTTATTATATTGAATCTTTCTAGGAAATTTATTGTTTTTATGTATATGATCTTTTCAAAAATTTTGGGAAAAGTTGGTAGTGTACTTATTGGTCCATAGTTTTCTATATTATTCCTATCTCCTTTTTTGAAAACCGGTGTTATTAATGCGTGTTTCAAACTATCTGGAAAAATGCCATAATTTAGAGAATGGTTAATTATGGATGTTAATGGTTCCACAATCTCCAAAAATAAATATTTTATTATAGATAAAGGAACCTTGTTCATACCACTTTTTTATTTTTTAGGGACAGGATAATATTTAACACTTCTTCCGTTGATACCGCTTCTAAGAATATTGTTTTATTTACACTTTTAATTTCATCTTTATACTGAATATTCGCTATTTGTTTTAATAATTTTTGTGGATTCTCAGTATAATAGTTATTTAAATTGTTAGCTGCTAACTGAGGGTCTTCGTCTTTATTGTTGTATTTAATTCTTGTTCTATTTGCCATACATGTGATTTGTTTTACTAAATCCCATGTAGTCTTCATTGGGTTGTCCGATTGTAGTATTTTTTTTTTTTCTAATTGTTTTCTTTTTCTTTTTTGAGAAGAGAGTTATATCGTCTCCGGGCCCTATTGTACAGAGTCATATATTTATTGTTGGAATGGGATATAATTTCAAAAATTTTAACTTCTCTTTTTACCCTAGTTATTTCCGGATTCTTAAAACTACACGGCTTCTTTGTGGTATTTACGCTTCTACATTTTCTGGGATAGCATTCGTTAAAATATTGCATAAATATATTTGTAAAAATATTCCACTGGGCATTTTCGTCTTCGGGATTTTGTGTGTATATTTCCATCCATTGGTATTCTTGTAGGTATTGTCTATGTTTTTCCATATTTTCTTCGCTGAATTTTCGAGTAAATATATGTCCGTTTCGCATCTATTTTCTTGTAAGAATATAATCTTGTGTGCGCTATGATCCGATATATGATAATCTTCAGTTCTTACGACAAATGACATATCTGTTTTAACCGCAATATTGTCAATACATGATCCGGAGCTTGGATGACTAGGCTCATTCATAGTGAGTACGGTGTGGTACGATTGAAGTACTGATTTAAATTTTTTGTATTTTGTGGAAGTTTTTAGAGCGTCTATGTTAAAGTCTCCTGCAATAATAAAATGTTTGTTTTTTGCAAAAATGTTGCTCAATAGTATAGTAACTCAATAGTTTATCTAAGAATTGATCTACACGTGTTTGAGGAGCACGGTAGGTCCTATAATAATGGCTATATATTTGTTTCGATTGCTGCGATTTCGACTAGATAGTTCTCGGACAAACATTATAAGTCTGGTCTAGATACATATGTTACGTTATTTTTGCAGAAAATGTATACTCCACCGTGCGCCCCTTGTTTCTGCAAAAACTTGAGGCTAGTGTGAAGTGCTGATTTTGTGAGCTTTTAGTTGATCTACTGATTTCCAGTGCTCTGTGATAATCATATACTGACATTCTTGATTTTCTTGAACCATATATTCAATTCTGTCAACAGAATTTCCAAGTGATTGGGCATTTTGTTTTATGAGGCTTATTTGTTGCTTATTATTATTATGGTTTGTTCGTCTTCGTTTGGGATATGGACTTTCAGATAGCGTTTCCATTATGGTGTTTGTTTCCTTGCACTCAAGTTTAGCAAATACGATTTACGCAGGTATTTTTTGGCCATAATTTTGGATCTTTTAAATCTTCAAGGTGTTCCATAGGGACAGAGATTTTAAACCAGGAATATTCCTCGGGGTGTTTTGAAACTAATTTTTCGCACAAAACTTTGTTTATTTTCTTTGTAGGTAGAAAATTTATAACGTCCGATTCATTTAAATTTGGCTCTAATCGATATACATGAAGATGCGTGTATTTAGCGTATGGCACAACACATGGTAAATTTATAAAACATGTAAAAATTAACGATTTAATAAGACATTACAATGTACGAGTTACAAACAGACATATAAGTATATATATATATATATATATATATATATATATATAATTGTTATATTAAAAGATCTAGTTCAGCTATCCATTAAAGACTTGATTGTGTGGTGAAATCTATAGATTGTGTGGTAAATCTATGGTTGGTAAGCAATAGGGACATGTCATCCGCATAATTGACCATCACATGTTCTGGATTGATAGATGTCTTATGTAAGTCATTTAGAAAGCTGGTAGATAAGAGAGGTCCAATTATACTTCCTTGGGGGATACCAATGTTAACAATTCTCGCAGAAGACGAAACATGCCCGTGCGTAGTCTGAAGCTTTGTTATATATTTTCTGTTGCGTAAAAATAAGTTAACCCAATCAAGAGCAAACCGCCTTATACCATATTTGTCCAATGTTTGCTTTTATATGTTATGGTCTACTAGGTCGTACGCGCTTGATAAATCCATAAGCATACCAAATGGAATGTTTCGTCGTTCTAAATTCACTGTAACAGCGTTTATAAATTCATATCTTGCGATTTCGATGCTCTTTCCTTTAACAAAACTATGTTGTTGGCTGCTTATTACTTCATGTTTATTTACGAATGATATTATTCTAGAACATAGTATTTCTTAAATAATTTTTGAAAAGACAGATACAATGCTTATACGTCTATAATTTCCTAATAGACCTTTTTACGGTTAGCTAAGCGCATGCGCGTATACCGTTTTGCGTAACGTTTCGGAATCATTTTGTTTTTTCACTGCTTATACGTCAAAAAGTGCCCGAAAACATGGTGGAAATTGACGCATGCGCATAAGTATAAGGCTGGAGAAAACAGAATAGACCATTTCATAGTTGAAATTTTTTTGAGCCCATGCGTCAATTTCCACCATGTTTTTCGGGCACTTTTTGACATATAACCAGTGAAAAAAAAACAAAATGAAACTGGGGTGATGATTGCTAATTTTATTTTTCCGGAAAAATACCTGCACATTTATTACTACATGTAGCAATGGAATTTAAAGTTCTAGCACATTTTTTAACGCCAAGGCAGGCATCAATGCTTGTTCCTTTTTTTGTTTTTTAGATAATTATGTTAATTAGCTCTTCTTCACTAACTGACATTAGAAATATAGAGTTCTCGTTTAATTATCGTAATATTATCTTCATAGTGAGTATTTGGTTGAGCTTCTGCTAATAAATTTCCTCCGTGTAAGATTGTAACGGAGAAAGTTTGCTACAAGGAAGTTAATTTTTCGACTTTAAGACACAAGTCGTCAGTGGCAATTCCCTCGCGATTTATCAACCTAATTTTAGTTCGCGTATTAATCTAAATGCCAAGAAATTATTTCGTCTGAAACTTCACTAATTATGCAAACTCGCAGTCCGTAAATCACGCCGAAATCATTTAAATATAAATCGTAGAAAAATATGTTAATTACTTAAATACGAATCGGTTATAAATCATAGAAAAATATGTTGATTACTTAAATGCTAGTCGGTTGCACAGCGAGGGAGATTTAAACATTGTGCGCTTTTTGCATTGGCGGAAAGTGGGTCAATTAAACGGCGACGAAAGCTCCAATTTGAATTTTGTTTATGTGTATTTTGAGGTAATCGATTCTCCCTTGGAAGTATTTCCGTTTCGGCGGAAATGCCACAGCATCCTTCCAAATAATTTATTCTTAATTGCCAGCCTAGCCTTGCCGGTAATTTACCAGCAAACAACATATTGTTTTTTCTCTGTCTATTTTGTGTGAAATTATTTGCCAATTAATTTATTTCACACTAATTGTAAAATTAATTATAAAAGACCATCATTATTTACATATAATGCTAATGGAAATCATATACCATTTATTCTACAAGTAGTAATTTTTAATAAATTTCTTCAATGTTTGACTTAATTATATAATTATTATTGTATATTTGTTTTCTAATTAACGGTCTTGTCTGGTCTTGTCACGTATTGTTTGGTCGTTTCAAATCTTGTATGGTCATGCGTGGTCTTGTCTGGTGTTGCCTGGTCTTGTCTCGTCTTGTCTGGTCTTTTCTCGTCTTGTCTGGTTTTGTCTGTACTTGTCCGTATTCTCTGATCTTGTCTACAGTTTAGAGAAAGTGTAAAAAAAACCGTCTAGTAAAACCGTGTAAAACTAGTAAAGCCGTGTAAAACGAAAACCGTGTAAAACTAATAAAACCGTGTAAAACTAGTAAAACCGTGTAAAACTAGTAAAACCGTGTAAAACTAGTAAAACCGTATAAAACTAGTAAAACCGTGTAAAACTAGCAAAACCATGTAAAACTCCGTGTAAGAGATGAAAGTAGGGAAAGATGATGCGTTCTAGGCCACGCCTCCCGACTTTAACCTCGACCTTGTCACTTCCGGTTTTTCGGTTTTGATTTCAGGTTTCGACTTCTGGTTTTGACTTCCGGTTTTGACTTCCGGTTTCCGACTTCCGGTTACCAACTCCCGGTATAGACTTTCGGTTTTGCGCGGAAAATTCAAAATTTGACGCGGGCAGGTAAATTCTAAATTGGGTGTGAGAAGGGTGGAAACATATATAGAGTTTGACCTAGTTTTTGACCCGATCAAAGAATCGTGGAAAAGTTAAAACCGTCGAGTCAGCATTCTCCTGTTTAACTTATATGTAAACGCGAGTGTAGAAATAATAAACGCCTCTTAATCATTTTCTTAGATTTGATCCATGTTTATTCTAAAAACGTGAGCGGAGAAACACTGTTTCTTGGAATTAATGTGTTTACCCTATTAAAAGTTTAACCTAGTGCTTGATGAACTCATGTTAAAAATCGTGGGAAAGTTAATACCGTCGAGTCAGCATTTTCCTGAACGTGACCCTAGAAATAAACACTGTTAGTTTCTTGGAATTGATCTGTGTTTATCCTACGTGACCGTAGAAATAAACACTGTTTCTTGGAATTAATGTGTTTATCCTATTAAGTGTTTGCCCTAGTTTTTGACCCGTGCAAGTGAATCGTGAGAAAGTTAAAACCGTCGAGTTAGCATTTTCCTGTTCAACTTGTCTAGATGAGTCATTGACCACGTGACACATACGGCGCATTAGACTCAATAATCCAATCAACTTATTGAGTCTAAATACTGAATATTTACCCTGCACCTCCAAGAAGATAAAGTTGGAGCCGCAGACAGCCACATAATTTATGTGAAATATGCAATCAACAATACCCAATAAGGCTAAGGTATGCAGTAGATACCTACGATCACAGAAACACTTTTAAGCAACAGTAAAGCTGGTCCAGCAGATCATCATCCAGCGGTTGTACGAGATTCCGTATTCTTTCCGTCCACTTTCCATACATTCCATCCACTTTCCATCCACTTTCCATTCATTTTCCATTAACTCCATCCACTTTCCATCCACTTTCCATCCACTTTCCATCCACTTTCCATCCACTTTCTATCCACTTTCCATCCACTTTCCATCCATTTTCCATTCACTTTCCATCCACTTTCCATCAACACCATCCACTTTCCATCCACTTTCCATCCACTCCATCCACTTTACATCCGCTTTCCATCCACTCCATTCACTTTCCATCCACTTTGCATCCACTTGCCGTCCACTTTCCGTCCAATTTCCGTCCACTTTCCGTCCACTTTAATCAGCTTTTTGAATAAAAGCTGTTTAAACGCTGATTAAGAATCGGTTTTAAAGCTGTTTAAATGCTGATTAGAAAGCTGTTTAAAAGCTGAATAAAAATCTGTTTGAAAGCTGTTTAAAAGCTGTATGAAATCTGATTAAAAATCTGTTTAAAAGCTGATTAAAAAGCTGTTTAAAAGCTGTTTAAAAGCTGATTAAAAGCTGTTTAAAAGCTAATTAAAGAACTGTTTAAAAAGCAGTTTAAAAGCTGATTAAAAAAGCTGATTAAAAAAAGCTGATTAAAAGCTAATTAAAAAGCGGATTAAAATTGATGGAAAGTGGATGGGAAGTGGATGGGAAGTGGATGGGAAGTGGATGGAAAGTGGACGGAGTGGATGGAAAGTGGATGGAAACTGCATGGAGTTGATGGAAAGTGAATGGAAAGTGGATGGAGTTGATGGAAAGTGGATGGAAAGTGGATAGAGTTGATGAAAAATGGATGGAAAGTGGTTGGAGTGGATGGAAAGTGGATGGAATGTATGGGAAGTGGACGGATAGAATGCGGAATCTTGTACAAAGGCTGTTCAATTTACTAATAATGCTAAATTCATCAATACCTGAACCATCAATTCTATAGCAGATCACTCTGTTCTTAAACTGACACAAGCTTGGATGATGTTCTGCTGAACTGGCTTCACTGTTGCTTGAAAGTGTTTCGGTGATCGTAGATCTACTGCATACAATAGCCTTATTGTGTATTGTTGATTGCATATTTCACAGAAATTATTTGGCTGTCTGCGGCTCTAATCTTCTTGGGGGTGTAGGGTGTATATTCAGTATTTAGACTCCATAAGTTGATTGGATTATTGAGTCTAATGCGCCGTATGTGTCACGTGGTCAATGACTCATCTAGACAAGTTTAAACAGGAAAATGCTGACTTGACGGTTTTAACTTTTTCACGTTTCACTTGCACGGGTCAAAAACTAAGTCAAACTTTTAATAGGATAAACACATTAATTTCAAGAAACAGTGTTTATTTCTACGGTCACGTAGGATAAACACAGATCAATTCCAATTAACTAGCAGTGTTTATTTCTACGGTCACGTTCAGTAAAATGCTGACTCGACGGTATTAACTTTCCCACGATTTTTTACATGAGTTCATCAAGAACTAGGTTAAACTTTTAATAGGGTAAACACATTAATTCCAAAAAAACAGTGTTTCTCCGCTTACGTTTTTTGAATAAACATTGATCAATTCTAAGAAACTGATTATGAGGGGTTTATTAATTCTACACTCGCGTTTACATATAAGTTAAACAGTAGAATGCTGACTCGACGGTTTTAACTTTTCCACGATTCTTTTCCCGGGTCAAAAACTAGGTCAAACTCTATATATGTTTCCAACCTCCTCACACCCAATTTTGAATTTACCTGCCCGCTTCAAATTTTGAATTTTCCCGCGCAAAACCAGAAGTCTATACCGAGAGTTGGTAACCGGAAGTCGGAAACCGGAAGTCGAAACCGGCAGTCAAAACCGGAAGTCAACACCGGAAAACCGAAAGTGTCGCGGTCAAGGTCGGGAGGCGTGGCCTAGAACGCATCATCTTTCCCTACTGATGAAGAATGTATAAAAGTTAAGTAAATTTTTTAGGTGTCGGCTAAAGACATGTCAGATCACACTTTGAAACTGACAGTGATTGACGGCGGCAGAACCAAGCGGCGTTCCGAGATTGGTTACGTGACGTTTCCCCTGAAGGAGCTGGAAATCGGCGACGGCACCGAACAACAGCTCTTCAAACTCGATCTGGAAAAGGTAAACAAAATCAAACATGCAATTAGGTGCAATTCACCGCACGAATCGATAAATTTTAGGAAGCGCAAGAATTGAAATCCGATTTGGGCGAGCTGTTGCTTTCCTTGGTGTACAACGAAAATATCTGCCGGCTGACGGCGACGGTGATCGAGGCTCGTAAACTGAAGGTAAGTGAGATTTTTTAATTTACTTGCAAGTGATTATTTATTTTAAGATATTGGTATATGTTATTGTTGATTTGTGGCACAAGGACAAGTTGTTTACAATGTAATTTTAACGAAAAATAAATACTAATTTTATTTTTGCGCCGCACAATGGGCCGGATTTTAAATTAACAAAAATACAAAAAATAAAAATTTACAAAATTGACAAAAATAAAATTTTACAATGTCTCACAATTAATCAAAACCACTTAAAATGTATGAGGCGGTGGTGGCCTAGTAGTCAAGGTGTCAGGTGACTTCGTAGCCGCAAGTCCCGGGTTCAAAACGTGGACATGATAAAAATAAGCCACCGTTCTCCTGTAGATGGCTCTGGCAAAGTCTTCTCAGTAAATATCTGCCACGAAACCTCCCCTAATATAGTGGCTCGCCAACGTTAAAAACTGTTTGGGCACTACACTTGTGTAAGATCAAGACACCAAGGACAACTGTAGGCCCAGGTCCAAATAGGACAGTAGCGCCACGAAGAAAGACTTAAAATGTATTGTTGAAAAATTAGCTTAAAATTGGCGCGGCGCCGTGAGGTAAAATAGTTTGGTAGACACTGATCTAGATTTAACTGTAAATAGTTTATTATTAAAGTTTGTTGGTGATGTGTGACGTACATATTCTCTAATAAACATTTTACATAACGCGTTAACGAATGCAACTTTTATTTGGCTTACTTAAACCGGTCTAGACTAATGCGTGTTTTGTAAAAAGTCGCATTTAAGTAATAAACCTCAAGGCGATTCTCAAATGTCGTTGACTGGAGTAACCTGCTTTTTATAAAGGGAATTGAATTGTTAATTGATTGGAACATTAATTAGCAAAGGAAGAAATTGAGACTTAAACAAAGAAAATATCGTCTGTAAAAGGTTCTTTCAAATGTATGCGTTTTAATATTTAATTTATTTATCTTATTGTTAGCAAGAACGGCTTTAAATCTTTATTCATTCAAACATAGCTACAACAGGAATTATTTATTGAAACACAGTTTTCAAGCGCAAAAAAATCCAAAATGAAATTGAAAATTTAAAAAAACGAGGAAGTTTAAACTTTCAAATATTCAGTAAAACCTTCTTTTAAATATATGCGCTCTAATAATTAATTTATTTCTCTTAACTATGAAAAATTTAAATCTGTATTTATTCAAACATGAGAAGCGAACATAGAGAAGCTAAAATGTTGAAGCTTAAAATGCTAAAAGTTTTTAAAAATGAGGTTTTTAAAGAAATAAAATATATTCAGTAAAACCATCTTTTAAATACAGTCGAGCTTCCCTAAGTCGAATTGCTTCATGA
Organism: Phosphuga atrata; assembly: GCA_944588485.1. Classification (NCBI taxonomy): domain Eukaryota; kingdom Metazoa; phylum Arthropoda; class Insecta; order Coleoptera; family Silphidae; genus Phosphuga; species Phosphuga atrata. The sequence continues at coordinate 6,366,539 of OX155893.1, read as the reverse complement.
AAAAAGATCGAGTTATAGAAAATTGTAGTTATAGAAATACATAACTATAAAATGAGTAAAATACACTAAACACAATTTATTCAAAGTAAATACATATGTACATATGTATAGATTTATAAAAAATAAAATAAATATGTATACATTATTAATATGATGTTCTATAATTATAATTAATTAAAAATAATTTTAATTACTATATTATTTTTTGAAAAAGTCAGTAATTCTTAATTGTTTTCCATAATATATAGTACCTTCTGGGTGATCTTCGATTATATCGTCTTGTTTTGGATTATCGATTCTCGGGGGAATAATATCCTGTTGTAGTCTTCCTAAAGCACACCCGCTGGTAAATTATTAGTTTTGCTTTATTCGAGTTTTTGGTGATCATAAAATATGAAAAATAAAATGTTTGGTAATCTGCCCGAGGAATACAATATCGACACTATTGACAGTTTATGGTAGGAAAAATTCCAAATAAATTTTGGAAAATACGCGGCGGTTAAAAAATTGGAGTTATAGAGATTATTTTGTATGTAAAATTTTACAATTGTACAAATTTTTAATACGAGTTATGGAAAAGTTTGAGTTAAGGAAAATTCGAGTTATGGAAGATAATTTATATGTAAAATGCTATCTAAACGTATGGATTTCTAAAAATATTCGAGTTATAGAATAATTGGAGATACTTTGTGACATATACACATAACTTAGAAGTGTTATGGAAATTCAACTGTATATTCGTAATAATTGCATAACAAAAATAATTTGTTTTTCTTCACAATGACGGCCTTAAAGGCTTAAATCGTTTTTTTTTCAAATATAGAAAATTGATTATTTTTTCAAATACATTATTATAATCGTATGTAGAAGTATCCAAATCGTGCGTAAAAGTCCAATGTGAATCAAATCGAGTTTCATTATTAAACGATTTGTGTTTTTTGTTACTATGGCAACAACGCGCGTCACTAAACAAAAAACATAGTAGTGAACTATGACGTAGTGAAAATAAATTTTCGGACGTATATTGAAATTGAATTAATATTTCTTATTTTGAATCAAGAAGTCTCGATCTCTCAGTCTGGATTTATCTGGCTCTAATATAACTTAACCTAACCATAACCTACTGAAGCCAATACATATAACCTAGATTACATGGAGTATACCCACTCACTGTGCGTTTTTTACTAGTTATAATTCTTTGCGACGGTGTCACTGAACGTTCTAACCTTATTAGTCATTGATTTGAAGTATTGTGTCTGTCAAAATTGCAAGTTTTCAAAATTATCAATAAGAAACAATTTTTTTTTGTAGATTCAACAGTGTAATGTATGATACACGTGTGTGAAAGGCACTTATTGTGAAACTTCACAAATCATGCAGAAAAGCCCTTCTTCACACACTTGTATCATAAACTACAATTTTTACGGTTATTAAATAATAATAATATTTATGGTAACATAAAAGATAATACAAAGGACTCAAGGTCTTTGTTCCAGGGTTAATACAATTTTTTAGTAATATGTAAATTTTAGTAACAAACAAAAATATGAGGTGATATGGGGTGATATGCGTTGATTAGTCGTCGTGCAATGTATCGTATAATCTCTTTGATGGATGTCTGCGCGTAGAGTGCCTGAAGTCACGTATTAAGCAAAGTGTGTCTGAAAAGTGTGTCGGACTTTTCAGTCTGTATAAGAGGTCGTTGGCAGGATTGTGGAGGAGGTTGTTTGGGTGCCATAATTTCGTTATAACGCGTAACGCGGTCCTTTCGGCTACCTTCAGTATCTTTGTTGTCGATTTACATGCATTGGTCCGAACTATGTGTCCGTAGCCTAAGAATATAAATATAAAAACTGTCGTAGCTGGTAAAATGTATATATTAGTTTCCTCACCTTTATTGTTTGGTAATTTACATGATTGTTCCATATTAGATTTTTGTCTATAATTATACCTAAATATTTGACCTGGTTTATTTCTTTAATTTCCTCCTCTTTCATACTTTGTCATACTCTAACTCTAACTTTCATACTCTACTCTTTCATCTTTCATCATACCTCTTTCATTCTACATGGGACTTTAATACTAGAAAAATTAGGTCCATTTGTTTTTGTTATAGAGAAGGCTAGATAGTTTGTCTTGCTAACGTTAAGTGAGAGACGATACTATCATTCACCCATTTTGTTTCGGACCATGTATTTCCACTGTAAAATACAATTCTGTCATCAGCGTAAGATATGATTCTCGCTTTTACTTTAAACACAGTAATGAGTTTATATATGTTTGAAAAAGTATTGGACCTAGAACGGTTCCTTGGGGAACCCCTATTTTTATAATTGTAGTTTCAATTATTGTATCATTTATATGTTGGTTTTTATCATCCCTAGTATTCATCATTTGTTTACTTATTGGGAATGAATTCCAAAGCATCTTTTGTACATTTATTTTTAAGGAAGACGAATTGCAATTCTTGAATTAAACTAAATTTTGTGAAAAAATGTATTAACCTCTAGTATATACCATTTTCTCGAGAACTTTAGCAACATTTGAGATCACTGATATTGTCTTTATTTGCCTGACTAGTTTCGGCGTCTTTCTATCCCCATTCTACCTTAATCATGGACAGATGATGATGGCTATGCTTAAAGTGTGAGAAAGACACCGAAACTTTTCAGACAAATAAATGTGAAGTTATAAAAGCCTTTTTAATTTCCCATTCCCAATAAGTAAACAATTGATGAATACTAGGGATGATAAAAACCAACATATACTTGATACAATAATTGAAACTACGATTATAAAACTGGGGATTTCCCAAGGAACCGTTCTAGGTCGAATACTTTTTAAAACATACATAAACTCATTACAGTCATTACTCATTAAGTTATAAAAGCCTTCCCATTTTCCAAAATTTCCCATTCCCAATAACTCAACAAATGATGTATCATTTACTTTAACACATTATTCCCCATCAGTTATAAGTGGGCGTCGTGACGCGATTCCGCAACGTCCAATAATGGGCGCGCAAAGCCAAAACATCATTCAACAATCCACTGAAAAATCTAGAACATTCATTGGGAAGCTGCAAAAATATGGACGTTTTACTTTTGTCATTTGTTTCCTGCAATACGGCGAGTTTCGGCGGGCGTCGCGACGATTTCAAACGAAGCAGCGCGATGCCGCTTGCAGTAAAAAATAAAGCATCTAATTCTCTGGGCGGAAACGCACGAAACCGTTTTCGTGGAGGTTAAGTTGGCAATTCTGCGGGAGTTTTGCTGGACGTCTAAAAAACGTCGTTTTTATTATCTTCAACGCAATCGGGATTAAACTCCCAAGCAAATTAACAGGTTCTATGCCCGATAGAAAGGTGCCAGCCCCGTACCGATCGGTCAATTGGTTCGTACGTTCTAGGTACCACCGCAAATCGTATCTGATTTGTTTCACTTTTAGCGCACTTTAAACCGCCGCAGATTCGCAAAAAAATCCCCGCAGCTTAAAAATTCTTGCCAGAATAGCTGCGTGCAAGTGTTCCTTAGAGAACGAACCCAACCGGCGAGCTGGCGCCCTTTAAATAAGTGTAAAAAAAAATCGGCAAAAAAAAGTTGCATTTTCTCTTGCACCAGGTGAACGGTACGGCGCAGGGCGGCGAGCGACGACTCTAGAAGCATCCGGGTGGAATTTTCGAGATCCGACGCTAAATGCGTCTCGAAGGTAAAAATTTACTGATTTTAGCTTTCGGTCTGGTGGGTCCGAACCTGAGGGATTTGAGTCGCCAAAATGATACCGCTCCAAAGGGCTCTCAGTTTTACACCAGAAAAATGAAAAATCCCGTTTTGCGCCGCCCCTCGAAAAACCTCGATTTTCGGGGGGTTTTGACCCGCTGGAGGGGCGCGGAAGGATGGAGGACGAAATTTGGGGATGCGCAACGTGCGAACGGACATTCGCATTGGCTTTAAGTTCAGTGACGGCTCGTTACCCGTTTAGTAATCCTGCGCAAAACTAGTTGGCGCTGAAAAATAAAAAATAGCTGCCCAGCACCAATCAAGCTTCGTATTGGACACGATGAACACGCTGCTCACAACGAGAAACTTTCCGGCCAGATGGAAAAGGGCAAAGCTCGTTCTCATCAAAAAAGGAGATAAAGAAATAGGGAAACCCACATCCTATAGATCTATTTGCCTACTGGATGTGTCGGGAAAACTCTTACAGCAACTTTTGCTAAGTAGAATAAAAGGAGAACTTGAGATTGGGCATGGTTTGTCAGAAAAACAATTTGGCTTCAGGCAAGGAAAATCCGCAATTGACGCGCTAAGATCTGTCATAGCGATTGCCGAAAAGGCGAAGTCTGGCACGCAGATAATAAGGAAACTGTGTGCGTTGCAAACCTTCGATGTTAGAAACGCATTTAACAGCGCTAGCTGGAAGCAGATCATGGAAGGCCTAACATCAAGAGGTATATCACCGTATCTACTACGCATGGTGAGGAGCTACCTTAGCGATAGAAAGTTAATACTAAAAGGGGCTCGAAGAGAGAAGCATCAGCAGCGGTGTTCCACAAGGATCGACATTGAGACCAACTTTGTGGAACGTCTTATATGACGATGTGCTGAGATTAAGACTGCCATTGGGGGCGACAGTGATGGGCTTTGCAGACGACTTGGCTCTATTGGTAACAGCCAGAACAGAAGAAGGATGAATGCAGACAGCAAACCACGCTATAGAGCAAATCATTAACTGGATGAAATCCAAAAGCCTCAATCTTGCGCCAGAGAAAACTGAGGCGGTACTTCTCATAGGACAAAAAAAGGTCCAACCAATAAAATTTAAAATTGGAAAACTGACAATAATCCCAAAGTATCAAATAAAATACCTGGGCATAGTAATGGAAAGGCATTATCTTTCACTCCGCACAAAGTAGAAGCTGCAGCAAAGGGGATGAGTACAATGGCAGCAATACAGCAACTAATGCCTAACATTGGAGGACCCAGGAGCAGTAAACGCCGACTGCTCAGCTACGCAGTACAGGCCACTATGATGTACGGAGCACCAATATGGGCCAGAGCACTGGGAAAACAGAGCAATATCCAAAAGATCTTTGCAGTGCAAAGAAAAATGGCTTTAAGAATATGTAGCGTTTACCGCACAATGGATTTTAAAATGCTACAATGACAACTTTAAATGGATTCAATCTTGATATTTTTCAATATGCTATTGTGTTTTGGAATTTTATGTCTGCCGCTATATGTACATTTTGTAACTTAATGAGGTATGAATGCTATTTGTGTGTTTATGTTAATTCTGTATTATTAAGTTTTGTTAATTCTCAATATATGGAATCCAGTTCCTATGTACACAAATATTATCTTTATCTCTATATGATACAATGTATGTATGGTTGTGTATATTGTGTTTTTTGCTGGATATGAATAAATAAATAAATCTAAAATAATTCTAGAAGAGAATAATAAAGAAAAAATTTTAGAATTTTATGTTAATAATAGAAACTATGATTCATTTTAATTACAATCAATTATTGAATTAATTTTATTATTTAATAATTAATTAGTTTTTAAACTACATTAAATAGACAACAACATTGAACGAAATAAAACTTTTCCTTAAATTAAATCCTTAATTAATTTTCTCATTTTTTTCCCAAAAAAAGGAAAATTGTTGATTGTACGATTGGCATTTTAAGGAAAATAATAAACATTTTTTTCATTGGTAATTTCTTCCGCGTGTTTTGTTCAAAAAAAATGTTAACGTTGTTGAAAGCGAGCGAACGGGAGGCATCATTGAACCTCGGACTTCCACAAGGTAAACGTGTACGCATACCCGTTTGCCATTTTACTTAATAAACAAAACAGTGCGCTCGTAACTTTCCGCCGAACAACATGTACGAAATCGAAAGTGAGTTCTCGCTGCCGCGTATCAAACTATCCGAAAATGTGATCGAAATCGAGAAGGGCAGAAACGAAATCCAGTCGGCGAAACACGCGTTCGCCTCCGGAAAAACCCTAAGTCTGAAATTCAGGATGAAACAACTCAAGAATCTCCTGAAAATGTACCAAGAACATGAAGACGACATGTTGGACGCCCTAATGACCGATTTAAACAAATGTAAGCAAGAATCGATGATATTCGAAATTGATTTCCTCAAAAACGATTTGATAAACATCCTGCAGAATTTTAAATCCTGGGCCAAACCCGAAAACCGATCCAAACGTTTAATGAATTTCTTCGACGACCTCAAAGTATATAAAGATCCTTACGGAATAGTTCTAATTATTGGCGCTTGGAATTATCCCTTGCAAAGCAGCTTACTTCCAATAGCAGGAGCCATCGCCGCAGGGAATTGTGTAATATTAAAACCGTCAACAAAAGCCAGAGCGTCCGCGGAATTCATCTTTAAATATTTACCAAATTACTTAGACAGCGATTGCTTTCAAGTAGTTTTGGACGAAGTAAACTATGCGGCGTTTGATTACATTTTTTTCACGGGACGTGCAGAGGAAGCGAAAATTGTGCAGGAAGCTGCAGCTACAGCCGTAATCCCCACTACGTTGGTATTAGGTGGTAAAAATCCGGTTTATTTAGATAGAAGTGCGAATATCGAAGTGGCTGCGAAGAGAATCCTTTGGGGAAAGTGTATGAATGCAGGTCAGACTTGTATAGGACCTGAATATATGCTGTGCACAAAGGAGGTTCAAGAAGCCTTTGTTAAAATAGCTCCTAAGATTATATCCGAGTTTTATGGAGAAAACCCTCAGAACTCGCCGGATTTCGGAAGGATGATAACCGACGATCACTATAATAACGTGATTAAACTCATTAAGGATAAGAAAGTTGTTTGCGGGGGACATTCTGACCCGTCTACGAGATTTATTCAACCGACTATATTAACAGACGTTAGTCCTAACGATGCTATTATGCACGAAGAGATTTTTGGACCAATTTTACCGATTATCAATATTAGCAATCTGCAGGAAGCTATTACGTTTATTAATGCGCGTGAGAAACCGCTGGCTATGTATATATTCTCTAATAGTAGTAAGGATGTTGAAAGAATTTTAAAATGCACGAGTAGCGGAGGTGTTACGGTAAACGACACTTTGATGCATATAGCGGCTGAAAGTTTGCCATTTGGCGGGGTTGGAATGAGTGGTTGCGGAAACTATCATGGGAAAGCTAGTTTTGATACTTTCACCCACGAGAAGAGCGTCCTTAAAAAGCGTTTGAATAGACTAGTGCAAATGTCGGAAAGTTTCAAGTATCCGCCCTATTCTAACTTCAAGTTATTAGTAATAACAAACTTTTTGAAAAAGCGGGGATTCGAGCGGTTTTCGTTTTGTTTTGTGTCGTATTTACTCGTTTTCCTGTTGGGCATCGCTGTGACGTTCGTATTTATGTATTTACTGATGTAGGTTATACGTTGAAAACACATAAATCAGGAAATTATATTGGGTGCTGGAACATATTTTTATAAATCGGATTTATTTTTATATTTGAAGTTGACACGTTTTCCTTATAACAGGTTTCTAATAGAAATTTACACATCGTAAAATATTTTAAGCAAATAAGTGATTAAGTAAGACTATTATAAACTAATATTCTTTGTATATTCGTATATATTAGGATTATGGTTAATTGTATCATTATAAAGATCAACAATAAATATATTATTTTTTGTTTTCTTTCATTTTTACCGACCTTTTAAAATTGTTCGATTACTTTCGTCTTGAAGCTTTGAATTGTCAAGTGTCAGAGTAAGTTTGAAGTTTTAATAGTATATTACGTAACGAGAGTTGTAAGAAGCATATTACTTACGACGCGAACAGGTACGTAAACAGTTACGTAATTCCGCGAGTACGTAATTGCCTTACAACTCGAGTTATGTACTATAATTTTTCTACGACCACACTAATTTCTTTCTGTTTAATAAGAAAAATATGTTTGATTTAACAAATTTAGTTCTTATTAGGTTATGGTCAGTACATTGTACGAGACGGATTATTAGATTAAAATATAATATAAATTGGGAAGGGAAGGGAATATTAATTATATTTTAATCTAATAATAATTTAATCCATCCAAAAATGTGTAGCTCTTCGAAACAATCAGTCCATTTTTTTACATATTCAGGGAAATTTTTATAAAAACTAAAAATAAAATTTCGTTAATAAATTTCGCCTTGCTTCAAGGGGTTGACTCTTCGATTGTATCGAGTTTCTACGTTAGCTTTAATACAACAAATCGAGTATTAATCTAACGACTAGTTGCTCCAACACATTATTTAAGACAGTTTTCATCTCGGAAGAGAACTTTCAATTTCTTTAATAGTGATATGAAATACAACATCTTGACTATAAATGAAATGCAATGTAACTTCAGATAACTCGATTTCGAAAAATTCTATTAATATTTTGGTACTTAAATACTTTTTTTTAATTTATTTACTTAGCTACATTAAATACATATTGTGGATGTGATAGTTACAATAGACAATAATTACATTATGCAATAGTTACAATAGACACATTAATATAATTAATACAATAACAACAATAAATACTACAAAAATGCAATTACTTCAAATTACATTAGACACTAAATTATCAACGTTATAATAGTAAAATGATTCAAATTATTTTTCCAAAAATTCAGATATCGAATAATATGCTCCTTGAGCAAGGATACATTTTACATCTATTTTAAATTGCTTGAAGTTCTTTGTTTTTATTACATTGTCCAGCTTATTAAATAATTGAACCGGTCATTTCGAAAAGGGCACGAGTCACACTTTTTTGAAATATCACTTTTTTACGCCATTTTATTCATTGCAGTGTTTTACATATTCCATGCGAAAAAGTACAGTGCGAAAGAGTGCGTGTATGTTTTTTATTTAACAATCTCTATATTCAGTTTCTTCAGCATCAATGACTTTTTAACAAAAAACATATTTTTGTTGATTCTGAAAAGTTTTAATTCATGGACTCATGCCCTTTTCGAAATGACAGGTTTATTCAATTCTTGTATAAAATAAGGACTTCTCAAGTAAGGCCGTTTTATGTTTTGGGAACGATAGCAGAGAGCCATGTACTGTATGGTGATCGTGGTATTTCACTAAGGTGTTAAAGTTTCTTATATGATATTTTGTATAACACAGCACTTTAAACATGTAAATTGAGGGTAACGTAAGTTAATTGTAAGTAACTTAAAAAAAAAAAATTACAACTTTGCCCTCCTTTTAGGCCAAACATAAGTCTAACAATTCTTTTTTGCAAAATAAAACATCTATTGACGGTAGCGGCTTGATCCCAAAGTAACACGTGTAGAGATAGATAAGAATATACCAGTGCATAAAACACACTAATTACTGATTCTTTGTTAAACGACTTTTTAATTTCTATAATTGCGAAGTAAGCGCTTCCCAGTTTTTTGCAAACATGGTCGATGTGATGTGTCCAACTAAAAGTAGAGTCTATCCGTACCCCCAAAAAGTTGGTATACGTTTCGATTTTATGGTTTTTGCCGTCAATACTGAGTTGAAAATGCATTGGAATTTTTCTCTGTTTAGCAAAGTAAAAACAAACAGACTTATCCGTATTCAGTATAAGATGGTTTGCTCGGCACCACGCATTCAACTCATCAACAACTATCCCGACTCTGCTTTCAAGCTCTTCTACACTGTTCCCAGAGACAGCCATATTCATGTCATCTGCAAACACTACAGTTTCCGCAATAACATAATGTGGAAGTTCGTTGATGAACAGCAGAAATAAAAGCGGCCCTAAAACAGATCCCTGGGGGACACCTATAGTTATATTATTGCTATTAGATTTCATCGTTCAACTTTCTTCCTGTAAGTAAGGATCTAATCAACCTTGCAAAAGTCTCTCGAAAACCATAGTTTTCTAATTTAGTTACCATAAAATCAATATTGACGGTGTCAAAGGCCTTGGACAGGTCAAAGAATAGACCCATTACATGTTTAGCTGTTTGAAGTTCTTTAATAATATATTTAGCTAAGTTGATCGTGGCTGTTTCAACTAATCTGTGAGCTCGAAACCCATATCAAATGATATTATTCTAAATAATCAAACATTTTATTATAAATCAGCCTCTCATAGATTTTAGAAAAGGAAGACGCAATCGAAATAGGTCTATAGTTAGATATATCACATGCATCCGATTTCTTGTGCAAGGGAATCACTAAAGTAATGGTAAGGTCAGGGCCGGTGCGTCAAAATATGCCGCCTAAGGCGAATACAACTTTCGCCGCCCCCACATATTAAAAAAATTAATAAACCGATGATATATTTTATTTACTTAACAAATAAAATACAAATGTAATTCTAATAACAATATTTATAAAAAATAATATAGGTATAGAAACTTTGACAGAATATATAACTTATACAAAAACAATAACTTAATATTTAACTTTAATAAAACAAAAAAAATTAAAATTTACTCTGGCTTTTTTCTTTGCAAAATTATTAATGATGTCGTCGTAGTTGATTTTCTCTGGTATTTCATGTTTTATGGCTAATATAGATAAATTTATTAATCTTTGTTGTGCCATAGAAGATCGCAAATAATTATTTTTAATTTAGAGAACGAACGTTCTTTACTGGCAACGGTAATAGGTAAATATTCTTAAGCAAACAATAATATTAAGAAAAGTTTCAGAAGTTATTTCTTTCTATATAATTCGCTGCATCCAGCGGTGTCATACCTGTTGTTAATATATTTCGCACAATTTGTAATTCGTTAGACAAATTTAAAGGTTCTAATATCGTCTGTTATGTACATGTGCAAATCCTGACAATTTTTAAGAATTTCGTCTGTTTTTTTTTTGCCCTAACAATGGAATATCATATAAAAATTAAAAATGTTATTATAATTTTCCAATTGTATAAATATTTCTCTAACAGAATTAGTACAAATATTAAAGAAATAAACTTAAAATAAACTTCAAATTTTTTAGACATTTTCTATTGTTATCTGTTCCTTCGTAAATAAATATTTTGCTTTTACGTTTAATTCTAATTGAAAGACTACTTTCAAAATCTGCATTTACTTCCATTTCATTAGCTTTCTTTAACTGTACAAATTATTTGCTCAAAACTATTTATTCGAAATTCCATCAGAAACAGATTTACGCTAATTAATATTTTAGCCAGATTAAGAACGGAACGAAAACGAAATATCGAAATTTACCGAAATATTTGAAAGAACGAAAACAAAATTTTAATTTTACGATCATGATTAACGAAATAAATAATTTCGGTTAGCGGTTTAAACCGTTTTTATTTTTGAATTGTTTAAATATAAATTCCAAATTTTAAATTTTGAAATCTGCAGTATATAAAACATACATGCATTGCAACGTCACTGTATAATTTGAAGGTGGAATAAAATAAAATCTATGATTTCTCATAAAGATCAATAGTAAATCTCGGAAGAGAACTTTCAATTTCTTTAATAGTGATATGAAATACAACATCTTGACTATAAATGAAAAGCAATGTAACTTCAGATAACTCGATTTCGAAAAATTCTTTTAATATTTTACACTTTTTTTTAATTTATTTTCTTAACCACATTAAATACATATTGTAGATGTGATAGTTACAATAGGCAATAGTTACATTATGCAATAGTTACAATAGACACATTAATACATTAATATAATTAATACAATAAAAACAATAAATACTACAAAAATGCTATTACTTCAAATTACATTAGACACTAAATTATCAACGTTATAATAGCAAAATGATTCAAATTATTTTTCCAAAAATTCAGATATTGAATAATATGCTCCTTGAGCAAGGATACATTTTACATCTCTTTTAAATTGCTTAAAGTTCTTGGTTTTTATTACATTGTCCAGCTTATTAAATAATTGAACCGGTCATTTCGAAAAGGGCACGAGTCACACTTTTTTGAAATATCACTTTTTAACGCCTTTTTATTCATTGCAGTGTTTTACATATTCCATGCGAAAAAGTACAGTGCGAAAGAGTGCGTGTTTGTTTTTTATTTAACAATCTCTATATTCAGTTTCTTCTGCATCAATGACTTTTTTAACAAAAAACATATTTTTGCTGATTCTGAAAAGTTTTAATTCATGGACGTATGCCCTTTTCGAAATGACAGGTTTATTCAATTCCTGTATAAAATAAGGACTTCTCAAGTAAGGCCGTTTTATGTTTTGGGAACGATAGCAGAGAGCCGTGTCCTGTATCGTGATCGTGGTATTTCGCTAAGGTGTTAAAGTTTCTTATGTGATATTTTGTATAACACAGCACTTTTAACATGTAAATTGAGGGTAATGTAAGTATATTGAACTTTAAAAAAAAAATTACAACTTTGCGCTCCTTTTAAACCAAACATCTAAAGTAACACGTGTAGAGATAGATGAGAATATACCGTGCATAATACACACTAATTACTGATTCTTTTTTCTTTCGAATAGGCCTAATTTGGACCACGCTTGTTCAACTGTTGGGCTTTGACCTTTGCCCAGTATTGTCGCATCTTCTGCCGGTGTAACTCCTTTCTCTCTTCTGTCCAGGGGGCACCTTTCCTTCGGGGTTTTTGCCGAAATCCACGTACTCCCTTCAGGGTGCGTCTCACAGTTTTGGAGATCTATTATTCCTAGTTCTTTAATATCCTTCTCGGTTTCTGTCAACCAAGTGGTACGAACCTTCTTGTTTTTCCAGAAGGTGAACAGACGGTTAGTTAGTCGGTTTGGAGGCAACCTTGCAATGTGGCCATAGATATCTACCCTTTTTTTCCTTGCACAGTCAGAGAGCATCTCAATATGTTCGTAGAGCTCAGAGTTATGCCGTCTTCGGAATTCCCCATCTTCCTTTACCGGGCCTAGAATCTTTCTGAGGATTCTCCTGTCTCTGATTTCCAATTTCTCTATTAGACCCCTTCGGTTCAAGGAAAGACACTTCATGGCATATAGGGCTTCTGCTCGTAAGACTGATGTGTAGTGCTTACGTTTCAGGTTGCGTGACAGGCATTTCTTATTGTAAGTGTTCTTAGTCAGCCAATAGGCTAGTTCTAACTTGCCGACTATCTTGGATAATGATGCTCTTTCTGATAAGTTGGGTTCAATCCATTCGCCGAGATACTTAAATTTCTCAGTCCTCTTGATGTTTCCCTGTTCTAGTAATATCTCTCTGTTTGCTTCTCTAATGTTGGTAAAGAATTCTGTTTTCTCCAGCGACACTTGAAGACCCGCTTTGGCAGCCTGTTTTCTTAGATAGTTTACCTGCATTGCTGCTATCTTAAGAGAATCAGCAAACAGTGCCATGTCATCTGCAAAAGCCAGGCAATCTACAACCAGTCCATCGTTCTTACGTCCCAGGTAGATACCACTCTGAGCACCCAAATTGTTCAGTTCCTTGCGCCATTCTCTCATAACCTTTTCAAGGACACAGTTGAATAGCAGTGGGGAAAGTCCATCTCCTTGTCTCACTCCAGTTTTTATTTCGAAAATTTCTCAAATCTCGCCTCTAAATTTAACCTTGGAATGGGTGTTGGTCAAAGTTTCTAGGATTAGTCTGCGGGTTTTGTTGTCTAGTGCTAGTTCCTGTAGTACTTTGTTAAGCGTTTCTCTATCGATGGAATCGTAGGCCTTCCTAAAATCAACGGAGGTGACGACCACCTTGCGGTTTCTCATCTTGGAGTATGCAAGTACAGTTTTAAGATTGAGGATCTATTCAACACCGGATCGGGTCTTCCTAAAGCCCCCCTGGTATTCTCCCAGTTGACTATCCAACTGATTTTCTGCCCTTGTTTGTAACGCCTTCGAGAGAATCTTGTATGTTATCGGAACGAGAGAAATTCCACGGTAGTTGTTTAGATCCGTAAAATCTCCCTTTTTGTGAAGCGGATGGATCAAAGCAGATTTACAATCGGGTGGTAATTTCTCTGTTTCCCAGATGTCCTGGATGATCTCGGTTAGCTTGCGCACGGCATTGTTTCCAGCATCTTTCCACAGTTCAGCAACGATAGAGTCCTCTCCAGCTGCCTTATTATTCTTAAGAAGTTGAATGATCTGGCCAACTTCTTCCAATGAATGGGGAAGCGAGTCCGGGTTTGGTGTAGTTTGTTTATAGTCGAAGTCTTCGCTGAGTGGGTCACAGTTGAGTAGATTTTTAAAGTACTGAGCCAAAAGGTGGCAGTTGTTCTTGTCGTTATAAGCCAGTTTGCCTTGTGAGTCCCGGAAGTGGAGACTTGGCGGAGCGTATTTTCTTAGTAATTGCTTAAAGGTTCCAAAGAAATCTCTGGAATTATTCTTAGCAAAGCTCTCTGTGATTTCGGTTAGTTGGTTTTGTGTGAAGGTTCATTTGGTTCCTCGAATTATCTTGGCTGTAACCTTTCTTTGTTCCAAAAATTTATGACAATTTTCCTTGCTATTTTTAGAATTCCACTTCAGCCAGGCTATCTGTCTTTGGGCTATTGCATTGTCACAGTCTTCAGTCCACCACGGATGCTTCCTTCTTCTACCGAGAGGGGCGAGTTCATTGGCCGCCTTGACAAGAGTCTCCTTCAGTTGGTCCCAGTTGTTTAGGTCTGTGTTGTTCAGTCTCTGACTTAGTTCTTGACTGTTCTTGAGTCGCTCGACTTCAAATTTTACTATTTTGTAAAATTGCGTCTGTTGCCCTGGTTGATTGGGGTATGTACATTGACTATACTGTAGCCCTTGTTTGCGCATTTGAGAGAGAGGATGGATACACGACTACTCGGGGAGGTAAAGTCGGTGACTGAATCCAGTATCCTGTGACTGATTATAAATCTTGTAAGTAAGTGGGGTAGGTTCTTCATTACCCGCTGACCCACTTTTCCTTTGAGGATTCTGTAGCCTTGGGACTCGAAGGCATGTTCGTCCGTAAATCTGGTTTCCTGTCACTGCTGTCAGTATTATGTTGTGTTGTGTTAGTGAATCAGTCAAATGTTTTCCCACTTTTAGGAATGAGTTGGCATTAAATGTTGCGAAGAAGCTTTGCCGTCTTGGTCTGAGTTTACGTCCGGTGATTTCAGGATGCTCCGACTCATCCTTAAAGCATGTTGGTGCGGACTCCCCAGAATCCGAAGGTCCGCTAACGTCACCATAGGTGACGGTGGATTGGTTACCACCTGGGGTAGTGCATTTAGCGAGATTTTCCTTCATGCTTAGTTGAAGAATATTCTTCATGGGACAGTGGCGAGCCACTGTCCAAGATGTCCTCGAGACTATCCGCGAAAACTACCGTATCATCGGTATATCTGATGTTATTAATAATTTCACCATTAACCACGACCCCCTCGTCGATATTTTAGAGTGTTTCTTTACATATTTCTTCAGAGTAGATGTTAAATAGCACAATAGGTGATAAAACACATCCTTGCCTTACTCCTCTCCTAATCTCAATATTGTCGGTGGTCTGGTCCTCTACATTTACCACAGCAGTCTGGCTCCAATATAAGTTGGCTATTACGCGAATATCTTTTTGATCTAGTCCAATCTTCTGAAGTTTGTTGATAAGTTTATCGTAGTGTATTTTATCGAATGCTTTTTGATAATCTATGAAACAAGCGTATATATCATAATTCACATCCCTGCATCTCTGAAACAGTACTTGGATGCAAAACAATGCTTCTCTTGTTCCTACTCATGTAGGAACTGTCCTAGTGCGTTTCGGAATCAAAACTGCGTGCTGCTGATGTTTTCCTCGCATTTCTTATAGATTCTACCATGAATAATCTTCAGGAATAGTTTTAAGATATGGCTCATTAGGCTGATAGTTGCATTTTTTCGCTTTTGGTTTTTTGGCAGTGTCACAAAGGTAGATTAGCCAATCCCTTGGTATCACTCCGCTGTTGTAAATTCTATTAAATAGAGAAGTTATTACCGATATACTTTCATCGTCCAGCAGCTTCAAAACTTCTGCATGCGTGTTATCTGGACCCACTGCTTTACCATCCTTGCTTTGTTTGATGGCGTTCTTCACTTCACTTGTTATAATATTAGGACCAGTAGTTCCCGTAATTGTTGGTGGATTTAATGGTCGATCATCTTCAAATAAAGTATTTATGTATTCTTTCCATATTGCAAGCTTCTCCGTGACATTTGATGCTATGCTTCCATTTTTGTCTACTAATTGACCACATACCCGTTTTCTAAGCGTGCCAGATATCAGTTTCACCTTTCTTTGTACGTTGAAGACATCGAGTTTCTTTTCCAACTCCTCTATTTCCAAACATTCTTCATGGATTCTTTTCTCTTTTGCTTTTCTTATTAGCTGCCTAATGGTTATTAGCTGGCGTATGTCTACAGTCACTCTGTGGATCCTTCTCCCTGGAGAGAATGCAGTTTAGAGGCTCCTTGCACGTTGTAGCCTTGTGGCCTTCTTGGCCGCATTTAAAGCAGGTCTTGCTGCGGTCTACTCTTTTTCTGCATTCAAGAGCTTTGTGGCCAGAATGCCAGCACTTGAAGCATCTGCTTGGTGACACTTTCTCTAGGATGCGGACTGTGCTCCAGCCTACTTTGATCTTGCCAAGCTCCGCCGCTTTCCTCGCGTGAACCTCCGGCAGGCAGACCACCAAGATCTGCGTCGAGACCCAGCTCTTCGCCCCACCCAGCGAAGACTTCGACTATAAACAAACCACACCAAACCCGGACTCGCTTCCCCCTTCATTGGAAGAAGTTGGCCAGATCATTCAACTTCTTAAGAATAATAAGGCAGCTGGAGAGGACTCTATCGTTGCTGAACTGTGGAAAGGTGCTGGAAACAATGCCGTGGTTTTGTTTAAATCCTTGTATTTGTCTGTATTTTTGTGTCGTCTTCTTTCTTCCATGAGCCTTAGGATATCGTCAGTCATCCAGCACTTTCTACGTTTTCTCCTTATTTTGGACTTTAGACATTTTTCACTCTGTTCTTCACCATTTCTCATGCGCTCTGAACTTCATGGTCGGAGTTTTTCTTTATTTTTCTGAATTCTGTCGTTAATGCGGATCGTATTTTGTCGCTTATATCATCCTTCTTGAGTTGGGAAATTTCTACTCTGTTACTATTGTTAGGTTTAAGGATACTTCTCATTTTCAGCTTTAACGTTCCGACGAAAGGGTTGTGGTCTGATGATACTTCTGCGCCAGGGTACGTCTTGACCGATTTAAATATATTTCTGAACCTTTTATTGGCAAGAATTTGGTTTCTTACAATTTTGCTTTTCTTGTCCGCGGGGGATCGCCATGTATATAGTCTACGTGGTAGAAGTTGGAAAAAGTGTTTAGTACGACATATTCTTCATCTACGGAGAACTCATATAATCTATCCCCTCTTGGGTTACTTTCACCCATACCAAACGCGCCCACAATATCAGCTCGTCTTCCGCATCCTATTTTCGCGTTGAAATCTCCCATAATGATATAAATCTCGTTTTTCTTTAGACTCTGCATTGTTTTTAGCAAATCGCTGTAAAACTCTTCGTTCTCTTCGTCAGGTTTGTCAGAAGTTATTGCATAAACCTGTATTAAGTTGATGTTTATTGGCGTTGTTGCTAGTTGTACCAACATTATTCGGTCAGAAACTGGTGTAAAGTTGCAATTTTCTGATTTATACTTTTATTTTTAGAATTATACCTGCGCCGTATTGGTGCCGGTTCTCATCTAACCCTGAGTAGTACACTGTGTGATCATCTACTATACATTTTCCCATTCCTCTCCATCTCATTTCACTGATCCCCATGATTTATACTTTCATGTGCTTCATTTCTGTAATCGTGTTTTGTATCATACATACTTCTCACGTTCCAAGTACTAATTATTGTAGTGGCTGACCCGGAGATTCTTAGCAGCCTCTGCCCATTTAAGGTTTGCCGGGAACTAAGGCCCATTATTTGATTGTTTTCAGCCATATTGATGACTATACTAGGAAATTGATACAGGGTAGTTTTCCGTTGATTTCCATGCGCTGTGACCAGACCGTTTGGGATGAATATTTAATCGTCGCCCTCGTCGTCTTGATTACAGCTGTACCGATTACACGTTAATCTTCACCTATAATCATACTGGAACGCAGCTTCCCATTCCAGGGGTGTGCTTATTTAATGGCGGCACTATTCGCCATGTCATGTTACCGTCGCCGGATGTCTGCAGTATTTACTCAAGGTAGTCGTACCCGCTGACTACCTCTCTGCATCCTGATAGTAACACCACTTTATGGTCGGGGATTGCATAGTGATTATTCGCAGCTAACCTTTATATCTAAAGGCCTATCCATTATCCGCCACCCGTGGACCCCGCTGTTAGCACAAAGCTCAGCCTCACTTGAGTTGGCTTTTTTTATGTATATATGACGGCTGTCATTTTAATTTTCAAATATTTTACTCTGTTTAGCAAAGTAAAAACTAACAGTCTTATCCGTATTCAGTATAAGATGGTTTGCTCGGCACCACGGTTTGCATTCACAAACCAACAACTATCCCGACTCTGCTTTCAAGCTCTTCTATTCTGTTCCCAGAGGCAGCCATATTCATGTCATCTACAGACAGTATAGTTTCCGTACTTACATAAAGTGGAAGATCGTTGATGAACAGCAGAAATAGTAAAGTTCCTACAGTCAGGTAGTTGGAAGAATGGATCTCAGCAAACGAGAGTGAAACCTTGGCTATAGACGCCAGGTGCACCAAGTTAGAGGGCCTAACATTCCTGTAAGAACTCTGTAGCTCCAAGTAGCTATCCAAGAACATAAAGCTGAAGCACTACTACTCGGTAGTAAGACCCTCTGCACTCTATGCCTCTGAGCTGAATCGAAAGGGCCCTCTCAGGAAACTAGAACATAAAGAAAGTAAGATCCTGAGGAGAATACTAGGACCCATAAGAGAGGAAGAGGGTACCTACAGAATCAGGCACAATAACGAGCTCTACGAATATCCGGAAGATATAGTCACATGTATGAGGAAAAGACCTTCTAGGTGCACATAACCCGCCTGAATCACTCCAGGCTTACCGAGAGAATCCTCACAGTGACAAGTAGGAGAAAGGCGTAACCTCTGTTAAGTCAGACTTAGAGGAGCTCCAGATCCCATTACAGACAACCGAGAACCGAACTCAATACCGACAGGCCATCCTGCAGCGAGTCTTACCACTGTCTCTCATAATCAGGAAGTGTACAGGCACTACTAGGCCTAAATGGACGGATGAGAGGAAGCAGGCTCACAGCCAGAAGATGAAGGCATAGTGGGCCAAGAAAAAGCCTAGCTGAGAGTTAAGACGAGCCCCGTTGTCTCTAGTAGGCCAAAACGAACTGAAAAATAAGAAATAAATTATAATTTCCTTAAAAATAAATAAAAAACGAAATCGCCACGTTCTCCATCTGGAAAATCCGAATTATTTGGAATTTTGTTAATAAAAAACTTACAACCAAATCTAATCTTCTTCTTCTTCTTAATGGCACTACAACCGATTGCCGGTCTGGGCCTCCTTCAGCATGTTTCTCCAAACGGACCTATCACTCGCCAACGTTCTCCAGTCCCGTACTTGAAGTTTTTGTAGGTCAGTTGTTACCGCATCCTTCCATCTCCCTCTTGGCCTTCCGGCCCTTCTCCTTCCCTCTGGTTGGCCCTTGAACAACTTTTTGGAACCCTATGATCACCCATTCTCTGCATGTGTCCGAGCCATCTCAATCTTGCCACCTTGATGAAACTCACAATATCTGGTTGATTATAGAGCTGATATAGTTCGTGATTATATCTTCGGCGCCAGATTCCTCGTTCTTGGGTCGCTCCAAATATTGCACGTAGCATTCTTCTCTCAAATACACTTAAAGCCTGTTCTTCGCTCTGTGTTAAGCTCCATTCTTCTGCACCATAGGTTACCACCGGTCTTATCAGTGACCTGTACAGTGTGCACTTATGCTTGGAATGGATTGTTTTGGACCTAAAAAGTTTAAGTAGCCCATAATAGCACCTGTTACCAAGAGTTATCCGCCTTCTAATCTCCTTGCCCATCCGGTTTACGCTGTTCAGTTGCGAGCCCAAGTACACAAATGTAACTACTGTGTCCCGTCTAGTTCTAGCGTTGGTCCTACCTTCCGATGAGTTTCGTTAGCCACCATGTATTTCGTTTTGTTTACGTTGACAGTGAGTCCTAGGTTACTTGCTTCCTTCTTCAGCAGCGAGTAAGTAGTTTTGGTCGCCTGTTCGCTTCTGCAAATTATATCAATGTCGTCTGCGTAAGCCAATAGTTGTGTTGACTTAAAGTACACAGTGCCGTTAGTATCCACTCCATTACTCCTAACGGCCTTTTCTAGTACGATGTTAAACAGTAAAGTTGCCAGTGGGTCTCCCTGTCGTAGTCCTTCCTCTGTTATGAAAGTCTCAGACAACTTGTTTCGTATTCTTACCACAGACGATACTTCAGACAGTGTTACTCTGGTTAGGGCTGTCAGTTTTTCAGGGAATCCGAAACTTGTCGTTATCCCCCATAGTGTGTGTCTTATAACGCTGTCGTATGCTGCTCTGAAGTCCACGAATAGATGGTGTGTCGTGATATTGAACTCATTACATTTCTCCAGGATCTACCTAATGCCAAACAGTTGGTCTGTGGTTGACCTGTTTGTGTGGAAACCGCACTGGTATTCCGCGATATTCTCTTCAGCGTATGGTAGTAATCGACGGTAGAACACATTAGTGAAGACCTTGTATGCAATGTTTAGCAGCGTTATCCCCCTGTAGTTAGAACAATCTAACTTATCACCTTTCTTGTACAATGGGCATATTATCCCTAGCTTCCATTCATCCGGTAGCTTTTCCGTTCTCCATATGTTTAATATGAGATCATGCATGCACGATATTATGGCTCTACCTCCATACTTCAACAATTCTCCTGGAATGCCATCTGCACCTGGCGCCTTATTGTTCTTGATCCTGCGCACTGCAGTCTCTACTTCTTCTAAGGTGGGTTCCTCCACTTGCTCAGTCCCTAATATTGATGTTGATGTTGGCGTTATACTTTCCTCTTGGACTACGCGAGTGTTCTGGTTGAGCAGGTCCCTGAAGTACTGACCCCACCTCTTGATACACTTTTCTGTGTGTCCGATTACTCTGCCGTCCTTATCCTTACACAGAAGTGGCTGCTGTTTGTAGCCAAGTCTCGCATTTCTGACCTTTTGATAGAGTCCCCGAGTTTCGTTGGCATTACTCCTTCTTTCTATTTCCGCGAAATCTTCTTCATCTTTTTCAGATTTCTTTCTTCGCAAGAGTTTTTTCTCAACTTTCCTTTTGTTTCGATAATCCTCTACATTCGCTCTAGTATTTCGTTGTACTACTTTTTCTCTGGCTTTGTTCTTCTCTGTCAGAGCTTCCTTGCATTCTTCATCGAACCAGTTATTACGCCTTTGTCCCTTCTTCCACCCCACAACCTCTGCTGCTGTATCTTCGATGTCCTGCTTGATCTTTTGCCACGCTTCATTGACCTCTACTAGAGCGTTTTCTGGCCATTTGGATATTCGTTCATGCATTTGGTACTGAAATCTCTCTTTCATCTCATCGGTTTTGAATTTTTCCAGATCGTATCTCTTAACTGCCGGCTGTTGTGTGCGTTGACAATCAATTCTAGCCCTAAGCACCGCCCTTACCAAATAATGATCCGAATCTACATTGAGGCCTCGACAGGCTCTTACATCCAGGATATTTGAACAGTGTCTCCCATCTATCATCACATGGTCTATCTGGTTCAATACTGTACCACCTGGTGATTTCCATGTGGCTTTGTGAATATTTTTGTGTGGGAAATATGTGCTACTGACTACCATGTTGTTGGTCGTCGCAAAGTCTATCATCCTACTTCCGTTTTCATTAGTCTCAGCATGAAGACTGTGCAGTCCGATTGTCGGTCGGTATATCTCCTCGTGTCCCACTTTAGCATTAAATTCACCAAGGATGATTTTGATATCTCCTTCTGGCGCATCACGATATGCTTTCTGCAGTTCCTCGTAAAATTGGTCCTTCACGTTTTCTTCCTTGTCCTCAGTAGGTGCGTGGACATTAATCAGGGTGACGTTTCTAAATTTCCCTCTTAGCCTTATGGAGCATAATCGTTCACTTATTGGGTTAAAACCAATTACTGCCTCTCTGGCCTTTCCTGTGACAATAAAACCCATTCCAAATTCCTTTTTGCCGCCCGTTTTACCACTATAGTAAAATGAGTACTCCTTACTGGTTAGTAAGTTCTTTCCAGGCCACCTTGTTTCTTGAACAGCAGTTATGTCCATTCCGCCGATTTTTAGGGCATCCGCTAAGGTTCTCAACCCACCAGGCCTCGATAAAGTTACAACATTCCACGATGCAATTTTCCAATCGTTCTCCCTTTTCCGTTGCTTGTCTCGTTGCCGTATTTCCAGTCCATTCCGAGGCATTATTGAAGGTTTCATTATAGGTTTTGTTTTATGGTGCTGGTTGTTAACCACACGCCCAACCCCCTGATGATCGGAGGACCATTTCTCCCGCTCTCGCTAGCCCTGACCACCCTTACCATCCATACGGGTTGGTTACCGCATCTCAGGCTAGAGTGGTCAGGTTACCAGGGTTCACCAGACGTGGAGGTGAGAGTCGGAATTGGGTAGGAGAGGCTATGCGACAAACTCTTTCAGTGCGAATGTCGTGTGGTGCGCATGCACTACCCCCTTTGAACCCCTTCCAAATCTAATCTAACCTGAGTTAAATCAGATCTAATCTAACCTGGGTTAAATCAACAGTCCTTGCAACCGCATCCTGTTTTGGATCGAGAGTTCGCGCTTATGTGGTTTTGATTCGCGGTGTTTAACCTAATCTAACCTGGGTTAAACCAACGTCCTCGCCACATTATTCTATTTCTTTCGAGATCAATTGAAAAATTGTTCGATCAATCGAGTTGTTGATCGATCACAATTTCGCTGTAAAAAAGAAAAGTGGCAACGCGGAGATGATGCGTACGCACACTTTTAGTCACGTGACCGGAAATTTACGAGCCGTTGTGTCAAATGTGTCAATTTTTAGTGCAACAAAATCACGAATATTTATTGAACCAGGCAGCATAGACGCTTCTTTTTTGCTTTCCGATCTTAACTAAGCAGTGCCAAAGACGATTAACAATAATTGCGCCAGGTAAGTCTTGAGTTTTCATAAAAAACCTTACCCCAAAAAAAAAATTGTTTGTATTTTGCAAATTTATTTTGAACTGGCATTAATCTGTTGATCTGTCTGTAACTTATAAATTCGTCAAAAGTCGCAAAAAATTTGTTCTCTGTCAAATTTACCAACTGACTATAAATGTTATTTGTTGATTTGACCTTATATTTGACTATAAATTAAGAAAGTACAATAACAGAAATGCACCAATTTACTTTCTAAAACTGACACACAAGGGTTCTTAAACTCCATATTTACCATGCTCTCTTCAAGAGATTCGTCTTTACTCGTCCCCCCCATTTCTATGTAATATTTATGTTATATTTTACATAATGAGGGGAGGGTGGGAGGGGCGCTGGGGTTTGAACCCCCAATGTAACCCCCATGCGGTTGATGGTAGTCTATTTCTCGGTAAAAAGTGCGAAGTTACTAAAGTTAGTAGTTTATGATACTTCAAATCACTGACACAATAAAGTTAGAACGTTCAGCGCCTCCATGGCAAAAATTGGTAACTAGTACAAACGCACAGTGACGGGAACACTATTTGGTCGTTGTCGATGTAATCTAGGTTAACCTAGATTAAATCTAGACTAGGTTATGGTTAGGTTAAGTCATATTAGAGCCAGATAAATTCAGACTGAGAGGCCGAACTTCTTGATTCAAAATAAGAAAAAATAATTCAATTTTAATAAACGTCAGATAATTTATTTTCACTACGTCTATGTTTTTTGTTGGGTGACGCAAGTTGTTGCCATAGTAACAACAAGCAGAAATCGTTTAATAATGAAAGTCCATTTGATTTACATTGGACTTTTACGCACTATTTGGATAATTTTATACACGTTTATAATAATGGTCTCCTGCACATTCAATAATGGGTGTGTGAGTATATATAAAGTTATTAATATATGTTAAAAATTATTAAAACCATTAATTATTTTGGCAGAGGGAGGCGGTCCAGTGCTTAGGACTGTAACACCAGTGAAAGTGTTTTTTAACTTTTCATCGTGTTTTGTTCAGCAACTTTGAAAAGCATATAGAAAAACGGTGAGCACTTAAATGGTTAAAAGAGAAAGTATTCTAAATGAGGGCTCCTAGTTCATGAAAAATAAAACTATGCAACCAACTTAACTTTCACAAATATACCATTCTACTGTAGTCGTTATAATAATTTAATATTAATAAGCAATAATTTTATTGTTTTCATGTTTTAATATTTAAACATTTGGAATTTTGCAACAGCATACAAGTTTACAGTTGAAGGACGCAACAACAAAAAATAAATTAAAACCGTGTCATTGACAAAGGAAATTATAAGAAAATACGTTTTTTTTTCAATTAATTTAAATAATATTAAATATAATTTAATTTAATTAGAATAACTATTATGAGTCGGAACTTATGCACATAGGAAAATTATTCTAGATACAATATGACTTGCATTTATATTAAAAACTTAACGACTCTACATTAAATAATAATATACAGAGTGTTTTAAAAATGACTTTGACCTATGTATTCTCTTCGTTTGTACAATATGTCTCACTTCTCGAATGAGGAAGAATAAGAAAACTTATTTAAAACTGACAAAATACTATTGTTATTTCTTTAATTGGGAAAGTGTTTTGCAAATTCGTTTTCATATTGCACCCCGGAAAAAACAGTGTCTCAACTCGAAAAATATCTAAAAACACTTGGAACTAATAGAGAAACAGTGAGAAATTAGCCTGCAGGTAGTATAATCTTACAATCACAACCAAAAGTGATCTTTATTGTGAATATGTTACCGTCATTGACCGAAATTTGGAGAATTTCGAGTTTCACCGTTGAATGTCAACACATACCAAATACGTCGGTGAAAGATCGAATATTTCATTACTTTGTTGTACATCCGGACCCTCACCGGTGTATGTCGACAATCACAGATACGCTCTGGAGGAGGTCCAAAATGGAGATGCCGATAGAGAGGCGACTGGCTCTCTCCCGCCAAATCTTTTGTTCTGCTGGGAGTCAATCAGCTTTATCGCTTAATTTCGTTTCTCATTTAGAATGTACTGTAGGTTTTAACCTCTTGACATACGTATAATATGCCCGTTGACGTGTCCATATTCATGTGATCTTATCACATATACATGACGTCTTAGAGACGTCATTGTTTGTTAAGGGGTTAAATTATTGGTCACTCTTCTCAGAAGGAGCGGTGAAAAAAGTTACGTCACCCTGTGACGTTTTATAACGACTGAATTACGGAGAAGAAAATATAAATCTCCGACATGTTCAACATTCACCATTAGTTCATGGTGAATGTCGATATTCACCGGTGTAAGTCAGAAATAAGGGTATTTAGCAAACATTTCGGACATACACTAAGCGACTATGTAAATGTTGACATTCACCGGTGAAAGTCGACATTCCCCAAATTTCGGTCTTTCACGGTAACAAATATATATTACGAATGATTTGTTCTAAGCAGCTGTAGTTTTTGAGATACTACCCTAAGGGCCTCTTTCACCATCTCCAAGTAAAGCGTTGATTAATTACTTGCAGGTTAGCGTTAATCGGCAATTAAAAGTTACGAGTATCTTTTGTCAATTTCACAAACAAAAATAAAGCTCCGAGCAACAACTTATTGGTTAAGGGAATGACGTCACAAATCTTACGTCACATTCATTCATAATACTTCAAGGTTACTCGTTACGCGTCATTGGCAGTTGTCAACTGTCATTTGTGGTGTTTTAAAGCGCGTGTTTTTAAATTTGTTTTTTAATCAACATGAATAAAGTAAAAACGGAATCTATAAAAAAAAATCTGTTTCTTCTAGGTCCGTAAAATATAAACTATAATTAAAAAAATATAAAATAAAAACACGTAATTAAAATACACGAATTCTAGGTACTCGTTGCGTCGTAAAATCTTCTAATTCATCCAATTGATGTTCAATCAACTCAAATAAATCCATTCTTACACAAATCTAGGTTTTGTTCTACACGAAATGAGAACGGGCAACTGTCAAGTAAACAAGCTATTTGGCAGATGCCATGGCAAGTAAGTTACAGGTAGGTTAATCTTAGGATTAGTGCTACTCGAACGTCGTGAAATCCGCACATGCAGTTACGGGTGACTTTAATTGGCGTTTAGCCTACTCTACACTTTACTTGAGTATGGTGAAAGAGGCCCTAAGTAACATAACTACATTACTTGTGTGATGTCAAGGTAGTATTGGTCAAAATGAGAATTATTTTTGAGAAATTCTTTCACACACAGCTACCTACATTCATGTATTATTTCTCTACAAATGATCCTTATGAATCAGTTATTTTGTCACGTTAGTCGTGGAATAAATACGTGCACATTGATAGTAATTGTACACATTGTTTGTGTCTGCACATTGATTGCAATAGGTGTTATGGCTTGTATAAATATATTACCTTGATTTGTATTTTAATTGGATACTAGTAAATATACTTATACACATAAAATTACTATTACTTGCTCATTATGCATACAATGCGTATCTATATGGTTTGTAATAAACGCTAGACCGTCATTTAATCCAAGACTTGTTGCGAACGTTTATAATAATTAAAAATAAATACAAATATTATCTTGACTTATAAATAGATGCCAGCAAATAGTGACTAGAAAAACAAGAATAGACATACAAAACAGACAAAAAAAATCAAATCTCTCACCCCTCTTTTTCACTTAACTTTTTGTATGGACCACCCGCATATTTCGCTTTCACTCAGGGTGGACAGCAAGGACGGTTAGTGGCACTAACCGTCCGGGCTCCGTGCTCCAGAAGCATTTTCAAGCAGGATGGCAGGTTGAAAATGCCTCTGGTAGAACCCCTTTAGAGTATTTGAGTTTAGTTTTAGTATTAACAGTAATGCGATGAAGAAAAGATAAAAATCACAGATAAACTTAGAAAACCACAGATAGACCTAGTTAGCAAGCTTACAAGGGGGCCCTGTCAACTCGTCATCACCGATTTGGCCAAAATTTACAGTATATGTAGGGCTTGACTATAAATGAAAGTGGCGCAAGCGGGAGGGCCAGATGGCCATTTTTACGCCGACCGGTAAGATACCGACAACTCATAAGCCCGCTGTGTTAGCATAAATTTCAATGGCCGGTCAGCGCAGCGGTAAGGGCTCGGGTTCATAGTACGAAGATCGCTAGTTCGATTCCACGTGGGGACGCTTTTTTTTTATTTGCAATTTTTCAAAACGACTTTCTTTTATTATTATTTATTATTTTTTAACTTTTTAATTGTAATTATTAATTTAATTATTTTATTAGTAAAGAAAAGCGTCCCCACGGGGAATTGAACCAGTGATCCTCGTACTATGAACCCGAGTTCTTACCGCTGCGCTGACCGGCCATTGAAATTTATGCTAACATAGCGGGCTTTTGAGTTGTCGGTAACTTACCGGTCGGCGTAAAAATGGCCATCTGGCCCTCCCGCTTGCGTCACTTTCATTTATAGTCAAGCCCTACATATACTGTAAATTTGGGCCAAATCGGTGATGACGAGTTGACGGGACCCCCTTGTAAAACAAATTGCAGAGGAATTAGCCCCTATAAAGCCTCGTAAAAAGCATCAGTGGTGGAATAGTGAATGTGACTAGGCAGTAGAAAAAAGTTTCACCAATCTCAAAAATCAGATATGTCTTTCCAAAATCTAGTAAAACAAAGAAAAGAAACCATCCAGACTTTAAGAAGAACGAAAGGACAATATCATAAGGACACATTAAAATGAATTGAAGGAAAATTAAAACAAAAATACAATCAAGAGATTGCTTCAAAACATTCAGAAATATGAACCTCCAACCAACGCTACTAACGATGGATGCAAATAGTAATCTGGCCCAAAACAATACAGATAATGCTAGAATCCTGGCTAAATACTGCAATAAACTCCTAAATTGCAAAGAACCAACAGAACTCCTTAACTTAGACACTGACACTCAATAACTACACCACCAGAAAACATCAACCCCCCAATCAACCCCATCCCCAAAGTAGATTCATCCCCATTCAATTCATCCCCAAAAGTAGACTTCTTTTATTTTTGGCACAAGCACTGGGTGAGATGAAAAATTACAAAGCACCTGGAGAAGATCACACCTTGAGATCTGGAAATATGCAGGAAGATCACAAAAATTTGCTCTTCATTAACAGCTTGTCAACATTTAGATTCAAGAAAAGCTACCAGAACGCTGGACCATAGCCATCATTCACCCAGAACACAAAAAACAGAACAATTAGATCCCAACAACTACAGGGGACTCTTACTCTTAAATTCTTTCAAGAATCATCCTTAATAGAATCAGATTACAACTTGAGAAGGAACTAGTAGAATACCAAGGAGGTTTCAGACCCTGGAAGAGCTGTCCTGACCATATCAAGTCTCAAGCTAATAATGGATTACAACAGGAAGATAAAAAGAGATATGGTGATCACATTTATAGACTTGCATACTTTAGATTTCACATAGGGAATCCCTACAATGAATTCTAAGGCTACGGCCTGATTGAAAATGCGCTGAGCGGGGAGCGGAACGTGCAGTTAAAGCGAGCAATGGGCGTCCAATGTCTGGCCTGAGTGATGCGCGTGGCGTGCAGCGTGCAGCTGCATCCGGCGCGGCGGTCTCCCACTCATCTCAGTGACCTAGCCTAGCTCAAGTCTCAAGAAATCAGTTCCATAGACAGCGTTGTCGTGGTCAAGTTGATTTACAATCATGGCATCTTACGACGTTTTTGATATGTTTTTAGTGGAAAATACTTTTTTTCAAATGGACCTATTACCAATGGATGGTACTAGTGCTGTTGTCAAATAAAGAAAACAGTTTGGAGGATCTTTTGCTTTGTGCTTTTGATTGATAACCAAATTTCTGGTTTAGACTAAATGGGAAATATTGTCCTCAAACGACATACTGCACGCTAATCACAAACTGCCCGCCCCGCTGAACGCAAACCCAAACGCCCCGCTGAGTTACCAAGCTACTCCTTACTCAGGACACCTGCTACTATGACCACGTGTTTTAGATGCACGCTGTACGCCCCGCCCCGCTCCACGCTCTGTTTGAGCGGGCACTCAGGCCGTAGCCTAAGGCACCTTGGTCTACACCCTAAATTAATAAACATGATAAAACTGACCCTCACAAACCCCAAGTCAAAAGTGAAATTGGGATTACCCCAGAAGACATCACAGACAAGATAAAATTAAACCAAAAAATCACAAATCAAGAGACACATTTGAGACACAAATCTCCTCGTCCCACTCACTAAGACAAAATTCAGAATACGGGTATTTTCAATTGAAGAACGGACACGAGGATCAGAACGTATGAAAAAGTACTGGGAGGAGAATCCCCTCAAAGAGACTAAACAAGTTAATGGACTGACTAAAGAGATTCTATGTGGTCATAAAAGAAGAAGAACGCGATGAAGATAGCAACGGTACAAAGGAAACATGCAGAGTGCTTACAAAACCGGTTCGGAGAATCCTGCACTAGTATTTGCGTGTATACCATCGATCAATATGAATGAGATGCTTCTTTCTTAGTATTGGCCCCAGCAACTTTTCGAAATGATTGATTCTTGTACGAAAACGTGCCGGTCCAGCAGAACATCCAAGCTTCTGCCAGTTTGAGAACAGAGTAGCCAGCTATAGATTTAATAGTTCAGAGATTTGTGTAGATAGTTTTATTAGTAAATTCAACAGCCGTTGTAGGAGCATCCGCATTCTCAACAAATGACATTTTACGAGCATCCGCATTCTCAACAAATGACATTTTAAACAGCTTTTAACCAGCTTTAATCAGCTTTAATCTCATTGGGTTAGGTTAGTTGGGTTAGCATTAGATATATGTCTATGGTCTATGTAACCCCACGCTAAACAGGGTGTGAGATCTATGTTGCCCCACGCTATAGAAGGTGTGAGGTCTATTTTTAATCAGCTTTTATCAGTTTTAATCAGCTTTAATCTTATTAGGTTAAGTTAGTTAGGTTTAGTTAGTTGGACCGGAAGTCGTCAAGATCACCGGAAGTGGCCAAGGTCATCGGAAGTGGTGACGGTGGGTCCAAAACGAATCATCTTTCCCTACTATCTAGACTGACAAGACAGACTGACAGACAAGACTTGACAAACAACACTGAACAGACAAGAGCAGACAGACAAGACTTTTTTTTCTGAGTGTTCAATTTATATTTAGTAAACTAATCGAAGAAGAAATAGAAAAAGCACTTAAGGAACTGTTATATACATACAAAGGACTTCCAAAACATCACATGACAATAATAATGGGCGATTTCAACGCGATGATTGGTCAAGGACGAACAAGAGAATATATCGGACCTTATTGATTGGGAGTGAGAAACGAACGTGGAGATCGATTAAATATATTTGCGACTGAAGAACAACTGATAATACTTAATACATTCTATAAACTACCGCCAAGAAGACTTTACACGTGGAAAGCACCCAGTGATTCCGTCAACTATGTGGTTAGAAATCAAATAGACTATATCTTAGTGAACAAGAGATACCGAAATTCTTTTGTTTCTGTCAAAACGTACCCGGGGGCGGACATAATGTCTGACAACAACCCATTAATAAGGATGAAAATGAAAAAGATCAAGAAAAACAAGAAAAAAACAACTAACAAGAAATATGATATAAGAAAACTGAAAAATTCAGATATACAATCTCAAGTGAGAGAAGAACTGGCAAATGCAAATAAGTGAGATCAATGACGAGATAGATCTGGAGATTAGGAGACTTAATGACATTGTAAAAACCATTGGTGAGAAACATCTAAAACCAGACAAACACGTCAAGAGAAAATCGTGGATGACGAAATTATACAGTTGCATACATACAAGTACATAAAATGATACAAAAAAAGATAAAGGGAGCTAACACAAAGCTACAAGAAGACTACAAAGAAATAGAAGCCTTGCAAGAAAAGCATGGTAGTTTTAATGTACACAAGAGAGTTAAAGAAGCAGCGGGTATCTGTAGCAAAAGGACTGCAAATGGAATAGTAAACAACTTAAATAGGTTTGTTATAGAGAAACAAGAAAAGATAGATGTCCAGAAAGAGTGCATTAAACAACTCTTTAAGGGCACTCGACCACAACTCCTACCGATGTTTGTCCGAAGATGAGGACTTATCTGTTTGAGATTGGGCATTTTTAAAAATCATACACGGAAGGATCTACAAAGTATGTGAAGAGCACATGTCAGAAACACAGTTCGGTTTTAGAAACGCAGTGGGTACAAGATAAGCGCTATTTACTATCCAACTGTTGATTCAGAAATGTCGGGATATTAACTGTTATGTGTATGCCTGTTTTGTGGATTATAGTAAGGCCTTTGATAGAGTGCAACACCATAAACTCATGGCAATACTAAAACAGGTCGGGATTGACGACCGAGACTTAAGGATAATCACACATCTATACTGGAATCAAAGTGCTTGCATAAACGTAGATGGAGACAGATCAGAAGCAATACAGATATTAAGACGAGTTAGGCAGGGGTGCGTTCTGTCGCCGATATTGTTTAACATCTACTCAGAACATATATTTAAGACTCTATGCGTAAATAATGAAATAATACTTTTTGATTTTGACTCAAATGGCAATATTTAACAAAAATTAATAATTTATCTTAATCGAAATATTGTTTCCACAAACCTGTAATATTTTTTAAAGGCCTATCCGACACCCTACACCATGGGGTAGACGAGAAAAAAAAACGACCCCACTTTTTTAGGGTAAAGGACCCTACCCTAAAAAAAAATTCTTTCAAGATTTTATTTTACCAAATTGTCGGCGTGACTATTCTGTATATGCATGCCAAATTACAGCTTTATATTTCTAATAGTCTCAGAGATACACTGCGGACGGACAGACGGCGGAGAGACATATCGAAACTATAAGTTGATAACAACGGAATTTTTTTTCTCGTCTACCCCCAAAGAGTAGGTGTAGGGTGTCGTTGGATAGGTCTTTCAAAAATATTACAGGTTTGTGAAAACAATATTTCGATTAAGATAAAATGCTAATGTTTGTTAGAGTCAAGTGTTAAAAACTTAAAAATCACGTATTTATTAAAATGCACTAAAAAGAGAACATATTTTGCTCCAGGTTGACACTTGCTGATTAAATAAAAGCGTGGTGTGGATCAGGAAGATTAAGTCTATACAATTTAGTGCTCCACGCTTTTATTTACTCCGCAATATCAACCCGGAAAATAATATTTTCCGTTTTTTAGTGCTTCTTCTTGAAGTTCCAGAAAAAATAATTAATTTCTTTTCCGCAATCTATATAATATATTTAACATATTTCCTTATAATTCGTTATAAATAATGTTAATTATACAAATAAATGTGGTATTAAGATTGAAGGATGTCTTTAAAATTAATCAATAAAGCATTAAATAAGATTGTAAAAATTTACATAAATAATTTTAAAGTTTGTATTTTCATTAGTTATTCAAAAAAAAAAAAAAACAAAAACAGTAAAAAAAAACCTTGAAACTGAAGGTAAAATCTTCGAATAAAATTTTGCTTTTGCAGTGTTCGTAGTAATAATACAGATTTTATCGCTTTCATAAAAACAATAAATTAGGTTTATATGCTCAAACACAGATTGAAAGGGAAGCGAAATTTTGAAAAATATATCAAATAAAACTTGTAGAGAATTAAGTTTCTTATAAAATGATATATCTAGTGATTTTTTATCTGATAAGTTGATAATAATCTATTTTGAATCTAAATCAAATTTTACTTTTATTTTCCATTTTCTGCTTAACCCCTTCGCGGGGAATTACTTTTTGCACTGATGTGATTGTGTGCTCAATACTCTGAACATTACATTATAGGCCGTGCGGAATACTTTTATAACTTTGTATTATTTGTAATAATTTGCAGACAAATTTTCATAAATAAAAATTTCTATTCGAAGCAAATTTTATTCTTTTGTTGATTTGAGTAGACAAACTTTGCAAAATACTTTTGTTTTGTGTAAAAATTGGACGAAAACGTCAAAATAATTTGCAAAAAATGTCACATTTTCAAAAACTACAATCTCTGCTCACAGCAAATTTCCTTTTTTGTTGATTTGAGCCGACAAACTTTGCGAAATACTTTTGTTTTATGTCAAAATTGGACTAAAACGTCAAAATTGTTTGCAAAAATTGTCAAATTTTCAAAAACAAAAATCACTATTTGAAGCAAATTTAGATTTTCTGTTAATTTGAGAGGGCAAACTTTGCGAAATACTTTTGTTTTATGTTAAAATTGGACGACAACGTCAAAATAATTTGCAAAAATTGCCAAATTTTCAAAAATCAAAATCTCTATTTGAAGCAAATTTTTTTTTTTTTTTTGTTGATTTAAATGGACAAACTTTGCGAAATACTTTTGTTTTATGTCAAAATTGGACAAAAACGTCAAAATAATTTGCAAAGATTGCCAAAATTTCAAAAACCATAATCCTCTATTCGAAACAAATTTTTTTTGTTGATTTGAGTGGACATACTATGTCCTAGTCTTGTCTGTCCTAGTCTTGTATGTCCAAGTCTTGTCTGTCCTACTCTTGTATATATATACAAGAGTAGGACAGACAAGACTTGGACATACAAGACATAGTATGTCCTAGTCTTGTCTGTCCTAGTCTTGTATGTCCAAGTCTTGTCTGTCCTACTCTTGTATATATATATACAAGAGTAGGACCCATATATTATCCTAGTCTTGTCTGTCCTAGTCTTGTCTGTCCCAGTCTTGTATGTCTTAGTTTTGTCTGTCCCAGTCTTGTATGTCCTATTCTTGTATATCTCACTCCTGTCTGTGCTAGTCTTGTAAATTCTAGTCTTGTATATCGTAGTGTCTATCCTAATCTTCTCTGTCCTAGTCTTGTAGATCCTAGTCTTGTCTGTCCTATCTGTCCTAGTGTAGTCTGTCCTAGTCTTGTCCATCTAGTCTTGTTCATCTAAACTTGTCTATCTAGTCTTGTCTTGTCTGAAACAAATTTAAGTTGAAACAACTTCATGTTGCAAAAACTTCATGTCGAAGCGACTTCATCGAAACAATCTATCTAGTTTCAACTACGAAAAGAGATTTTTTCAATTTAAATCCTCATTTCATCTTCAAATTTACGTTGAAACAACTTCATGTTAAAACAACTTCATGTTGTGACAACTCCATGTTGCGGCTTCGTATTGCGACAACTTCTAGTTGCAACAACTTCATATTGAACTTGAATTAGACTATTAAGTTATAATAATTAAGTAGACCATGGAAAGTACAATCTAATCCATCTAGTCCAATTCAGTTAGCATTGCAGAGAATTCATGAAATTAAGTACATTTTAATCTAGAAGACAACATAGACAAGACAAGAAACAGACAAGACTAGATACAGACAAGGAGACAAGACTAGACAAGACTCGACAAGACTAGACCAGGTTAGACAAAACTAGACAAGACTAGACAAAATTAGACAAGACTAGACATAAAAAAAATTAAAAACAAATATATGGCTATCCGCATAGTTTCCAATTATTTTTTGGGATTTTTTGAAATATTCATCTTTCCAACGATAAGACCTTAGGTGCAGGGGTGAGTCCCGAATCTTTCACCCAGCGTAACGCAACACTGCAATGAGAGTGTATTTTATTTATTAATCTCGTTGTTATGTTTAAAAAAGCCACAATGAATTCATGAAGTCGGTAGACTGCTATAGCAGTCCATAGCATCTGGCCGACAAATCAATTGGACTACTATAACAGTCCATAGCACCTGGGCGTCAAATCAATTGAACTTCTATAGCAGTCTATAGCAGCGAAAGAGTTAAAAAGTGCGACAAAAACTATGGAAAGGTAATGAAATTTTTATTTTAAAATTTTCTTTAGAAAACATAGCAGTTAGTTATTTTTATCGTTCAAGTTGGTAATAATTAACCTTGAACAATATCAAAACATTTTCTTGTTTCACATTTTTCTTGTCCCGAAAATTCGTAAATAACTAAAAAAAAATGAAAAATGTTTGGAATAAAACTTGAAGAGAATTGAATTTTCCATAAGAAAATCTGTCTCTCAGTAATACTTTGTTTGCCAAGTTGTTAATAACCAACTTCGGAACAAGATCGAATGTTGTTTCTGTTTTAATTCTTTTGTCTAAAAAATGTAAAATAAACTCTGAAACTACACAAAGCTTGGGAAAATGTTTAAAATAAAACTTATAGAGAATTGAATTTGGTATAAAACAACTTATGTAGTGATTTTTTATCCGATAAGTTGATAATAATCAATTTTGAAACAAAATCAAATTTTATTTTCAATTCACTTTTTTTGCACAAAAAAAATCGAGAAAAACTTGAAAACGTAAGAATAATACCATGAAGACTATAGAAGAAAATTCACATGCAAATGTCAAAGAAAATTGAAGGAAAGCGAGGGAATTGATTGCGAAAGTTGCATATAGAAGAATTGCCTGGGGTTTTGGCAAATTTGCTCGAAACGGGAAAATTTTCTAAAACTCGCAGAAGAAAAGTTAGTTGAAGCTCAGGAAAGATCTGTAGAAAATCCAAGGAAAGCAACTGCAAATTCGGAAGAAATAAAATCACATTAAAATACGATCAGACGATTACAAATGAAGAAATAAAACCACATTAAAATACGATCAAACGATTACAAATGAAGATTCGACCAATAGAAATCTAAGTAATCTAAGGTAATTTGAAGAGATCTCAAGATGAGGAATGGCTGAAGGACTTCAAGCGGCACGTTCGAATCCGAGAGAGACTACAAAGAATTTTCCAGAATCCATGACAATACAATCCAGCGAATTTTCCAATGATGAGGATACTGATGGAGAAGCTCGTTTGAGAAAAAACAAATTCGAAGAACTGTGGAACAATTCTCATTTGGTCCTAAATGAAAGTTAGCAGATTTAGGCAAATCCTACGAGAATTCATTGCGTAATATGCACGAAATCAAGTGCCGATTGGAAGGAAAACCATGCAAAAATTCTTGTAAGAAATATCCAAACCAAGGACCGGAATATTACAAAGACGCACAATGCTAGAAACCTTCGAAAACGGCAGTAAGAAAAATGGGAAAATTCGCGAAACCGAAAGTTTTTCCAAAAACTCTCCAGACCAAATCGAGGGAACTCGCAACATAAGGTAAATAAGGAAAACTAGGAAATTATAAGGTCATTTCCCGGCAGGATCTAGCAGGAGGATCCGAAGAAAAATTTGTTCAAAAGCGCTTAGTCAATGTGGAAAACGCCATCGCAGCTACAGTTTCAAAGGAACATGATGTCGGAAAGGGAGAAGAAAATTGCGCAAAAAAAGTCCTCGCCAAAGTTTCAAACGCGATCAAGGTTAAACCGAAGAAATCGTAAGACAAAGCGGATTGTAAATCGGAGGAAAATGTTATCAAGGGGTTTCTTGGAAAGGTTGCAAATGCGATTAAGGCGAAATTGCAACAATATGAGAACGCGATATCCGATGAAACAGTCACCAAAATATTTCTAGGCAAGGTAGGAAATGCGATCAAAATAAAATCTCGAGATAACGAGATTGCAAAATCTGATGAAAATGTATGAAAAGATTTTCTGGAGAAAATGCGAGCAAAGTAAAACCAAAAAAAATCCCAAGAGAACGAAATATTCTCCAAAAAAACTCTTTACCAAAGTGGAGAACGCGCTGCGAGCTCAACCACGCTCAACCAAAAAGGAGAAACCTCGCAACGAAACTGGAGCGTTTCCTTGCGAGGTTTCTCCTCCTCGGTTAAGCGCGGATGAGTTGTGCTGACCCCCGACGACAAAACCTGCCAGCAGAAAATCCCGAAAGGATTCTTAGGCAAAATCGAGAATGCCGTCCGAAGAAATTCCGTCAAGCTTGAGAAGATGGTGAGAAGATCCTCGCGGACTAGCGCAACCAGCACCAGTCGAAAACGGATCGGAAATAATTCCTTGCCTAATACAGAAAATCGCGAGGATTTGCGACACCGGTGAGAGGAAGAAATACAAAGAGAAGATAAAACGCCAAAGGACGATAAAGACAATGACAAAGCTAACGACGACAAATCTAAAGGTAAAGTTAAATACGACAAATATAAAGAAAAAGTTAAGGAAGACGAGCCTAAAGAGAAGATTATAAAAGAAGAGCACAAGGACAAAGTTACAACAAAGAGGAAACTTAGTCAGCACGATTTGGTGAGGAACAAAGAGGATACCGGGAAGATGTGGAGGCTGAGCTGGTGCCGGAACTCGTCATTCGGGAGGGCTTCAACGAGGAGGAGCGCAAGAAATTGTACAAGACGTCCATCGTCGGCAACGATAAGAACCTTTATGGGCAAATATATAATGTAAGACTAGACTAGACAGCCAAGACTAGGCAGACAAGACTAGAGAGACAATACTAGGCAGACACGAGCATTACGAAAATTTGAAAATAACTCGGAAACTAAGCGTAATTTTGAAAAATGTTTGCAATAATACTTGAAGAGAATTTAATTTTCTATAAGGAACCTTGTCTTTTAGTAATATTTAGTTTACCAAGTTATAAACCAGGTAAAACCAGGTAATAAACCAAGTTGGTAAGTAACAAAATCTAAATTTATTTATGTGTCTTTTTCTCTCAAGAATGTGAAGAGATCTCGGAAACTACACGAAATTTTGGAAAATGTTTCAAATAAAACTTGTAGATAGGGTTTCTGGTTCGGATATATCGCAAAACCGGGGTTTTCTGTGCAAAAACCGAAACCGCATAACCGTCATAAAGAACCGCGGTTTTCGGTTTTTTCAAAAAATTAATAAAAATAAAGTACAATGAATTAGTGCTCTTTCAAACATTGCAAACTGTTGTTGCAAAAATGGCAACCATCGACAGTATATCTGTTCGAGCAATTTCAAATTCTGCATTTATTCGGAAAGCTGGCCGGTTTCCCAACCAAATCTTGCCAAATTTTTTATTGCAATTTAGGCTTTCTGCGAATTGAAGGAACTTGTTCTGCAAATAATATGGCAATAAGTGTTGGAAAACATTTAGATTCATTTAGTATTAGTTTCAGAAATGATACGGTCACACATGACGGTGCCCGGGTAATTGGAAAAATAGCACAGATTGTCCTGCTGATTCTTGGAAAAGAAATTAATTGGTTCTGATATAAGCAAAGCTTCAATGAAAATTACCATGGAACATATCATCGAACAGAATTGGCTAGATGCTTATTAGATCCTTCGAAAGTTACAACAAAGTCTGTTCTAATATTGGCCGAAAATCTTTTTGAACGACTTTATCCAGACAACAATAAGGTTGAAGTCGAAGGTGAATGTTCGGCAAATTCAGAAGAATTAGAAGAAGTGACCAATCCAAATCATTCCTTGCAAGACGAAGTTCAAAAAGCTATACAAAATGTATTAAACAAAAATACTTATATGCAAACAAATTCGCTATTCTAATTCTATGAAGCAGGAGATAGCTATATATAAATGAACTTCTGAGGGAACAAAAAGATAAAATATTTTGTTCGAGCGCTCTCTACAATTAAAGCTTAAAAACCTACGCCGAAAAATCATTTTCCCAAAGCCCCAACATTTGGAAAAAACTAGGATCTCGTTAAAATATCAGACACAGACAAATACCAGAAGTCCTTAAAAACCGAACCCGAAACCGAAACCGCGGTTTTTAATTTCCAAAAATCGAAAACCGCAGTTTTGAAAAAGTGCGGATATTCATTTTTTAATCTGTTAAGCTGATAACCAATTTTGAAACAAAAACAAATTTTACTTTTTTCTTCTCGTTTGGGTCTATTTAGCGCCACGGGGATCGTTTTGACTATTTATATGGGTCTGTTGTTTATTCTTAGCCCATATAGCTTTCATTTTCTGGCTGTGGGCAAGCTTCCTCTCCTCTGTCCACATCGGTCTCCTTGTTCCTGTGCTGTTTTTTGCTGGTAAGGGCCACTGGGAAATTGAATTTTCTATAAGAAACCTTGTCGTATAGTAATATTTTGTTTGTCAAGTTGGTAATAATCAACTTCGAAACTTTGTTTCTGTTATAATTTTTTTTTTCTCAAAAATGTGAAAAGAACTCGGAAACTACACGAAATTTTGGAAAATGTTTCAAATAAAACTTGACAAAAATTAAATTTTCTAATAGAAGACTTAGTAAACTTAGTGACTTTTTATTTATAAGCATTGTAATAATCAACCTTGAACAATGCCAAAATATATTTTTATTTCATATTTTTCTTGTGCCAAAAAATCGAAAATAAGAAAGAAAGTAAACGAAATTCTGAAAAATGTTTCAAATACAAGGCTTTCCCCTCTCCGCCTTACTATACAATTTATACGACACCTAAAAGTATAATCTTGCCGACAAATGCCAAATCAACCTTTCCTCCTATGTCCTACAATACGCTAATGACACACCGCTCTCATATCTCACAATAAAAATCTTAAGAGAACGACGGACAAACTTCAAGGCCAGCACCCTAATTTGGTTTAAACTCTGGCGACTTACTGCAAACCCTTCCAAATGCCAGCTCCTCATCCTTAATCACAGAATTTTCCCACATATCCGTGTAGATACCATTGATGTGACACCGGCAACTCATATAAAATACCTAGGCATAACTTTAAACAATAAACAAATTCAAAATACGGAAGACCAAAACTGCCCAAAGAAGTAAACTTTCCCGTTGCTTGACACAAGGATAGTATCAAGTATCTCTATTTCAACGGCCGCCAAAATTTACAAATCCATCTGCAGACCTATCCTCGACTACGGACACCTACTACTGACTACTACTAACAGAAAAACATACAACATACTAGAAACAGCAGAACGAACATCCCTACGCATTATTTCCAAACTAAAACACTATAATCTTTCATAATTCTTCCAATGAACTCTTTTGCAGACTCACCCAAAATCTCGAAACTCTTCGACAGACTACTGACAAAATACATAGCGACTAACACTCACTGGACCATCACAAACCCCTATGTATCAGACGCGGTAGAGACCAAGCCCTCGCGTAGATACCCATTGAAAACACTCCAAGAAACTATATACGATTTACGACTAAACCTTCAAAGATCTGTAAATTCAGCAGTTTTTTTTTTGTATAAGGTTATTTTGAATATTAAAATTTAAACTCTTGGGCGGAAAGACCTAGTGGTCGATAGCCTTTTGTAAACATTTGTTTTCAATAAAAATATCTTCTTCTGTTTCAAATTATACGTGCTCAGAATTATACTAACCTCACCTAACCTTATTATCTAGTGATGTTTTATCAGTCAAGTTGGTGGTAATTAACCTTCAAACAAAATCAAAACCTTCACATTTTATATGTTTCTTGTTTCAAGCAAACTTTCTTATGACATATTTTTTGAGAATGAAAGTCAATGAACCTACTCTAATTGCATTCACACACAGACACAAACCTTATGTTAACTTGAATTATAATAATATTATTCATCCGACACAAACTGAAATATTTTTCAGATTTGTTAGATTTTGTCAGTCAGATTTTATAGAAATTATTTTCATTACCGTTATGAACGTTAATAACGTCTCGTGATTTTAATACGCTATCTGTCTAGTCTAAGTCTATGTTCTCTTATCTGTCTAATCTTAATTGTATAATCTTGTGCGTGTAGTGAATAACTCTCACATGTGAGTCTAAGTGTACACTATTGATCAATTTGTCTGTCTAGCCGTGTTATTCTAGGATTGTTTATCTAGAATTAAATTTTACAACTGATAAATTGAGTAAATCAATAAAATCTATTGATAAATATTTGCGTATGTATGAGCAATATTTACAACAAATATTTTTGCTAATACAAACTATATACATTTATTTATTGCGTTTTAACACCTCCGTTCAAATAATCAAATTATGTTTTATGTTATTTTTTTCTTTACTTTGTGATTGTAAATGTTTTATAATCGTGAAGTAAAGACTGTAATTTTAATACGCGTTTAATTACAGCAGTTAGCTGGTAGTTAGTCGTAGTAATATGTGCCTATTTGGGCTAATGGGAGAAAGTAAATTTTTTATTTGTAAAAAAATGCCCGATAACATTTCCTGAATGTATAATGTTAGTTACAAATGCGTTCGATATATCAAAGTTCAATTTGGTTATATATTTATTGAAAATTTAACATTTTATG
Source organism: Phosphuga atrata (assembly GCA_944588485.1). NCBI lineage: Eukaryota > Metazoa > Arthropoda > Insecta > Coleoptera > Silphidae > Phosphuga > Phosphuga atrata. The sequence goes on along the minus strand of OX155893.1, from coordinate 6,325,159 downwards.
AAATTGTATAAAACAACTTAACAAATAATGGGTTACCCAAATTTGTCCGCGGATGGGGGTACCCAATAGGGAAAAAATCTTTATTTTTCATTTTACAACAAAAAGTCATTCTTTATAAAAAGTTCTGCTTGTTGAGAAAAGTAATTGACGATAAGAAAAATTTAGATTAAATGTACAGGGTGTTAATTAATTAGGAAAGTTTGAAAATGCTCCAAGGGATAAGTTGCCTTATTTATTATTTTTTACAAAAATTTTATGAAACAAAGTTGTTTATAAACTAACGTAAAATCTGAATACGAATTTTGAAATAAAAATTTGAATTTTTAATAATTATTCTACATATCTACTTCCCAATTCGAGCAGTTGGAGGAGGCCCAGGTCCAAATGGGACTGTAGCGCCACGAAGAGAAACTTCCCAACTCGAAACACTTTTCCGCTAACTTAATAAATCTACAGTACACTTTACGAAAGGTTCGCGGCACATTCAGATCATTGATTGCTTTTTCTTTGCGTTGTTTTAATATATCCCTATCATGTGGAAGATCATCTGAATAAACCTTTTGTTTTAAAGCACCCCACAAAAAAAATCTAATAATTAGAGGTCAGGCGAGCTAGCTGGGTAATGTAAACTTAATAGTCGGAACAGCCTGAATATACTATTTATGTTATTTATGTTAACTGACTATTAAGTTTATATGATTATTTATAATGTAGTATGGTTTTACCAATTCTAACTGGGTAATGGTTTAGGCCAAACCTCCCTATCCACCTTTTGCCAAATTGATCATATAACCATTGTCTGACCAAGGCTGTGCAATGTGCAGGGCTGCCGTCTTGTTGCCAAAACAAATTATGACGTACTTCTGGCTCTAATGTATTAAGAAATGGTAAGACAAAATGTTCCAAAATGTCCAAATACACGCGCTGGTTTAAATTTTCCTCTATAATATATGGGCTAATGTTCCCATACATTTTTTGTAAAATGCAAATAAATAAAAATCTGTTATTATCTTATTGTTAAAAATTCGAATTTTTATTTCAAAATTTGTATTCAGACTCTACGTTAGCTTATAAACAAATCAGTTTTATAAAAATTTTGTAAAAAATAATAAATAACAAGGAGATGACCTCTCCCCTCTCTTGTTCAATAACATCTTGGATAATGTCATGAAAGAATGGGAAAAAGAGCTCAAGAAACAAAATGTCTGGAAACAAGTTACACTTGGCTTATGGAAAAACAATCTCTCTATACTACACCTTGCCTTCGCCGATGACTTGGTTATACTAACAGAAGATCAAGAGACTGCAAAAAAAAACCAAATAGAAACACTCCAAGAGTGCGCCGAGTGGGACTTGTGGGACTTGTGTGGGTCAAATTTCTTACAAGAAAACTTAAGTGTTAAGTCACAAAGGCGAGAATATGCAAACAAAGTACGGAATGATCTCGAGTCCCACATTTCAAATATCTGGGAGCATTTATCAAACCAAGTGGATCCGAAAAAATCTCACAACAAAACCGTCTCCAGAAAACCAAGAGAGCACTAGGACTTATCAAAAACCTCTATAACAAAAAATGCATGTCAAGACAAACTAAACTTCGACACTACCACAATCATCAAACCGGCAAGTCTCTACGCTAGCGAAAACTTACACTCAATAAGAAGTACGAACTTGAAAGAAAGATAGAAATCAAGAAAGAAGAAAGAAAAATCATTCGGAAAATACTAGGAGCAAAACTTACTGCTGACAGGTACAGACTACAGCGGTGTTACCCAACGTGGGGCCCACGCCCCACAGGGGACAATTTGATTCTTAAGGGGGGCAATTCGAAAATGGACTGGCCACGAGTTTGGCCTGGCCTCTTGCTCCTGGACATTTTAATGCAATGCTAGATTTCGGTGCCAAAATTGAAAGAAAAAAGCAAATTTTTAAATAGTTGTTATAAATTCGTTTGGCGAAACCAAAATATCAACGGGGTTTTTGGCGTCGTCAAGTTAACCCCCCTGTGCCAGGCGGCAGGCTCCGCGGGGACCCCCCGGACGCTTTAAAATCTTGCTAAACAACACCGTTTTGGATTTATATCCAAATTAAATTTGGGTTCATACCCGATGTCCACGATGAGCGGTTTCCTTTTTGTCTTTTATGCGAGCAATGCTTGACCAACGAATCAATATAACGAGGTCTTCTTGAGGCGCATTTTAAGGCGAAATATAGTGCTCATATATTAATTCAGATTTTGATTACTTTCAAACTTTAAAGAAACAATTTGAAAAGAGAACAGCAATATTGTTACCGTTTCCATCTTCATATTTAGCCCATTGGGGATTTAGTGCTGTAAATGATTTACTGATCAAAAAAAAAGAAATCGTCTGGATATAACTCAACGGAGAGACTTGAGAGCTTCAGTCTCAACCAAATTGGAACCTAACATAAAATCTCTGTGCAGCAAGTATAAAGCGCAAGGATTTCAATAAATTAAAATAATGAATTAATATAGAAAAGTCTTTATTAAATAGTTACATTTGTATCTTTTCTTCAAAGATTATAATTTCTTGGAAATCATTGTATACATATCGTCAACAAAGTTGACATCATTAGTATAACTAATCTTTCTATAAAAAAACATTTCTTAAAAACAACTACTTCACTGGCAAACACCACGACCGACATTGAATTAGATTAAGCAAGTTTTTAAGGTTGTAAGGGGTGGGCTGCCAAATTTTGAACAACCGTTAATATTTCGAAGAAAAAAATAACGGAAAATGAGTACAATGTCTTCATTTATTTTTGTACAGTAATTGTGTAATTCAGCTTCTGAACTGCTAATAGCAATTGTGCTTGCTATTTTTTACCCCTTAAAATTGAATTAGTTAATTGAACGTTTTTCAGTTGTATGTTTTCGTTTATAAAGTCACGAAAATCATTAACATCTACTTGAAACAATAAAATTTCACATAATTTTCTAACCATTTCTTCATCTTCTAGCCATGGTGACATAATTTTATCTAATGACCAGGTAGAAGGATCTAAAATCTCGAAGAGCTGAACACATTTTTCATAGTTATCAGTGTCATTGTTCTTATTTTTATCATCATTATCCACACTATTATGCCACACCAGATTTTCTTCCTAACATTGTCGATGCACCACGTGAACAAAATTCTATGAGATTTCTTTGTAAATAATATTTATTAAACCCATTTTACGTACGCACTTGTTGTGTGTAATGTGTTGCGCACATGATATGTTTGCGAGTGTGTGGCACATCGGCGCGATGTGCATATTTTGCATAAACATACTATTAAAATGGCTTATATTTTTGGGTTTAGGGGTAATGTAACAAGCGGCTCAGTTTAAAAAGTATTAACAACCGGCTAGCGCGAGCCTCCTCCAGCCCACCCCTGTATATAACCCTGTAATTATCAAAAAAAAAAAAAACTATATCCTGATCAAATGCAAAACATGCAATTAATTAATGAGTATCCATATACGCGTTTCTGCTTTTTGGCTTCATCAGTATGGCTTTACCATTAACAACAAATTAAAATTATAAATAAAATAATTTATAACCCTGTAATTTCCCCCCAAAAAAATAATTGGCTTATATAGGACCCAAAAACTTTCTTAATATAATTCAATGTCGGTCGTGGTGTTTGCCAGTGAAGTAGTTGTTTTTAAGATTTTTTTTTATAAAAAGATTAGTTATACTAATGATATCAACTTTGTTGACGATAGGTATAAAATAATTTCTTAGAAATTATAATCTTTAAAGAAAAGATACAAATGTTACTATTTAATAATATGAAAATCTTCAAACTCAACAATATATAAATAATAGAAAAGTCTTCAATCGAAATTATTTCGAATTTGAATTCCTGTTTTTCGTTGATGTTTTGAAAATTTTCTTACTGTGCTTCATTAACAATTTCCTAGTGATTTCTTCCCAAAACCTATCATTTAAGTTTCTTAAGTGAACAATTCAATTTTTTAATATTAAAAATTATGTATGTTTACATAGGGGGGCATAAGAATTTATGAAAGGCTTATGTGGGGCATGGCACAAAAAAGGCTGGGAAACACTGGACTACAGTCAATCAAGACTACTGAAAAATACTCAAACATCGAAATTGGTATAAGAAAAAGACGAATGAATTTCTTCGGGCACATAGATAGACTACCGAATACCCGACTAACCAAAAGGATACTAGATTACATATCATCACTCAAAAGTACAACACCATGGATGAAAGAAGTACAAAAAGCAAACCGCTAACATAACCGACACAGCAGACAGAGACTCCTTCCGTAACAAAGTGAACAACTGGAAAGTCCAAGCAGAGCAAGCAAAACCTAAACCTTACATACCTAAATGGTCTGACGATAGAAAATTGGCATTCTCCAACAAAATGAAAGAATACTGGCGAAATAAGAAGAACGTCAAGAATTGAGTCAAAGTGCTTAACGTTTTCCAATATTGGGAAAATACGCTGTAAATAAATAAATAAATAATAAATACATTATAATAATTTTAATAAATATTACTATCCAGTAATGTTTTAGTTTTATATTCTTCTTGTCTCAAAAATGCGAGATTTGTTGACTTCGTTAGTTTTCAGACAAAACATGTATTAAATATTCCATAAACAAATCACAAATAAAATTAATACCCGGACAAAATCTAAAAATAAATTTGACTTTAAGAATCCACGTTTTTGCTCAGTTTGTTTGAAAAATTCATCACTTACTACATTTCTATATTTAATTTGACACCTGCGAGGTTTACCACGCATTCATTTATCTATGCATTCATTTATCATTCACAAACATGTAATTATTTGAAGCTTCTAAAACATTTATAACAAACACCCTATGAATTATTGATCATTGGCAAGTTTGCGGCGAATATTCCATATTCCGATTTCCAGAAAAACAAATCAAGCATTAAACATCTGATTAGATAGATAACACTAGACAAGTAAAACTTGACAGATAAGACTGCAAAATTCATTTAAGTTTACTAACAATTATTAATCGCATTAATTGTTAAAGTATACAATTTCTTCTATATTTATAAATATTCTTGTGGATAAGTAATGAGATGAAGCAGTAAAACGTTTAACGTTTTTGTGTAATTGTTTAAGTTATAAGAGTAAGAATGGCAACTACGGAACCCTACATTTCCCGTGGCCCGACACGAACTTGGCCGATTTATTTAATAGTAGTTTATGATACAAGTGTTTAAACATGCGAATGTTCCCAGCCAGGCAACGCATGGAAAGTATGCTACTGGACCCCACAATCTTAGAAGACTTATGAGGATTGGAACATGGAATGTCCAAGGACTGCTAAAAGCTGGAAAACTACTGATAGTAGAAAGAGAAATAATACCTTGCGAAATAGTGGGAATATCTGAAACTCACTATAAAGGACATGGCCACTTCAGAACAGAAAATGCCAATATGATGTACTACTCAGGACATGAAACAGAGAGAAAACACGGTGCAGCATTTCGGGTCTTCCCGAAATATATATCATCAGTATTAGGGTATAACTGCATAAGCAACAGCTACAAGCACAACATCCTCCAAATATATGCCCCTACTTCAGACGCATCCGATGAAGAAATTGAGGAATTCCATTCGGACATCCTAATGGAAACAGCTAGAATACCAGAAAGAGAGATCACAATAATAATCGATGACTTCAACGCACAAGTTGGTCCCATTCAAACAACGGAAGACCATTTTGAAAACATACTAGGAAAATGGGGCCTTGGAGACAGAAATGAGAGAGCGTCATGAACACAATGTTCACACACCACCCACGGCGACTATATACGTGGAGGTCACCCGGGTATAGGTATATATAAATGTAATTATATAGATATAATAAATAGGTATGTATAAATAAAATAGGTTTCCTGCTGATACCACACAGATGGCGAACAAGTATAAAAGATACCAAAACCTATCCAGGCGCTGACTGCGGATACGATCATCAGCTAGTTATAGGAGAAATAACATTAAAACTGAAAACTACAAAACCTCCCTCTATGTCTAAAAATAGGTGGGACTTACACAATAACACCGAATATAGAACCAGACTCTACGAAAAACTCCAAACACTAAACAGCGGAAACACCAAACAAATGGACGAGAACCAACTTTGGAAGAGGATGAAATCGGAAATGTTAAAAATGGCCAATGAATTCAACCACCACCTCGAAAGAAGAAAAACGTGGATAACAGACAGAACATGGGAGGCTATACAGGAAAGAAAGGAACTAAAACACAAAGGTTTGAACAACGAAGAAAGACGTGAAGATTGCAGTAAACTCTCCAAAGATATAAGGAAAATGTGTAAAGAAGACAAAAATGGCTATATATCGACAATATGCAGAGAAATCGAAGACCATCATCAAAAAAATGACTCCAGAGACCTTTTTGCCAAAATCAGAGAGGTAACCAGAGACTTTAAATCGCGAACGATAATTGTAGAAAACGAGCAAGGAGAAGTAATATCGGAGAAAACAGAGGTTGCAAAGAGAATACTGGCAAAACTTGTTCGAAGATCAACCAGGAGACAACCTACCTGAAATCCCCACCTGAAAGAAGATCAAGAACCAGAAATCCTTAAATCCGAGGTGGAGTGGGCTATCAAAAAGCTAAAACCTAGCAAATCTGCAGGACCTGACGGAATAGTGGCAGAAATGATTGACGTGTCTGATGAAAATAAGATAAGTCTCCTGCAGATACTGTGCAACAAGATCTGGATATCAGGAGTCTGGCCGACTGATTGGGCAGCCTCAGTATTCGTGCCAATCTATAAAAAAGGAGCAAAAACCCAATGTTCAAATTACAGAACGATATCCTTAATATCACACGTCAGCAAAACATTGTTACATATTCTTCACGACAGGTTGAAAGCATAGATACACCCCCCAAATCCCACAAGAACAAGCAGGTTTCATGCCGGGACGAGGCACGCGAGAGCACATCTTGAACATCAGACAGATAATTGAAAAACTAAGGGAGTTCAACAAATCTGGATACCTCTGTTTCATTGACTACAAAAAGGCATTCGATCAAGTAAAATGGAGCAAATTTTTGACCGTTATGTCGGAGATGGGAGTACCTAGACATCTCAGTAGCCTCACCGCCAACCTATATCAATCTGCAGAAGTTCAGATCAGAATAGAGGATTGTCTCAGTCACCTCCTCAGAGTATACATAGGAGTTCGTCATGGGTGCATCCTTTCACCTATTTTATTCAATTTCTATGGGGAATATGGAGGATAGTCCGCAAAGAACTCACAACTGAGATGGAGGAATATCTATAGGAGGCAGCAAAATATCAAATTTACGGTACGCAGATGATACAACTTTGCTGGGAAGTACGGAAGCAGAGATCAAGAACCTGCTCCAGAAGGTGAGAGAAATCAGCGGAGAGTTGGGCCTTGAAATGAATAAAACAAAAACCAAAATAATGATAATATACCGATTCCAAGAAAGACTGCAAATCCCAACGCATATGGAATCGAAGTAGTAAAGGAGTTCGTGTGTTTGGGCTCACAAATTTCAGGAACTTGCAGCCGCGAAAAAGGAAATAAGGAGAGGAATAGCTATGGGCAAAACCGCCATTGCCAAACTTTCACGTATTTGGAAGGATCACAGCATTTCTAAAAGAACCAATATGGTCGGCATAAAGACACTTACATTTCATATAGTCACATACGCTGCGGAATCCTGGACCCTAAAAATGGCTGACAGAAGACGAATTGATGCGTTTGAAATGTACACAAATGCGTTTGAAATGCACAAATGTACACAGACGCATGCCCATGATATCATGAACGAAAAAATGTACTAATGAATCCATTCTACGAGAACTTAACATCGTCGATCGACTGAGCAAAACTATCCAAAAGCCCATCCTAAGATATTTCGGTCACATAATGCTAAGAAAGGACGACTCACTTGAGAAATTGATAGTCCAAGGAAAGATAAAGGGTAAGAGACCACGAGGAAGATCACCGTCGCACTATGTGGATCAAATATCCAAAACCATAGGCGCAACTGTACACGATTGCACAAAAGCTGCTGAAAACAGGGAAGAATGGAGACAACAAGTACAACAAATATGATCCCTAGGTCATACCATTGCCACGATGCTCGGAGACGAGCGCTACGATTGATCAAGGGCTTTTGTGCACGCGTTGCGAAGTTTTAGTCGCAATGAGTAAAACGATTATAATAAAGGCATGCATCACATACAATAATTTATTTATTTATGTGTCTATTTTAGTGGTAGTTAAAACTTTTTTTCTCGTCCATTAAATAATAGTCCAACGTGATTTGTAATAAAAATATCATTTTACATAAATAATGTATTTGATATCGTTCCACCGCGCCTAACTTCATTATAATCGACATTTAATATCATAAATTTTCGGGAACATTTACAGTTACAAAAGTCTGGAATATTTTCAGTTACTAATGTGGATTTAGTAAAATCAATCCCGATAGGGTAATATCAAACCCGTAACATGAATTCTTGTGATTACTAAACACGCGAAAGAAATGTTAGAAAGTTTCACTTGCATTTCCTGATATTATTATAAGCGAAAGCGAAACTTCTGCGGTGAATAATGGCAAACTGAGGCGTTATATAACTACTCGAAATGAGTAAAGACGTCAATTTAAATTAAATGGAACAAACAAATGTTTTACATAATTTAAAAATTTATTCTAAATATGTTATACTACTATGATTTCTATTCGAAACGTTTGTAGAAAAGTAAGAATTTAAAGGAAATGAGATTCATATTTTATTGCATTCTGTTTATTTTTATAATCAAATTAACATACTTATAGTGATCGTGTTTTCCTGCCTCACCAAATATAATTAACTAATCGTCTAGTTTCACTAAAATTATCACCAAATTGTAATCACAAAGCCCTAATTTTTCTTATAATAATTGAGTATATAAGCAAAATTTTAACAGAACTAACAGAAAATAACAGTACAAAATTATAAAAAAATAAACTCTTTATAAAAGAAAAGATCTATTTCAATCAACAAAATCTCGTTTTTTTAAAGATACTAAAACGTGATTAAATAGTGTGTTTCTTATCAGAACTAGTGAAGTGTTTAATAATAAGCGCAATGATCACTCCAGCTAAGAAAACCAGTATGTAGCTGACGGCTCTAGTAGGAAACTCTGCGCGCTTCTTTAAAACAAAACTCAACATCTGTGTCTTTTTTTCCGTATATGGCGGATATCTAGCAGATTGCAATTTCTCTGGAATTGCAGCAAAACTCTTTTTTAAAACACTCTTTTTATGAACAAACGACTCGAAGCTCTTCTTCCCGTGGTAACTTCCCATCCCCGAAGTTCCAACTCCTCCAAAAGGCAAACTTTCCACTGTCGCGTGCATCAGCGTGTCGTTAACAGTAACCCCTCCAGACGAAGTTTGATTCAGAATCAACTCCACGTCCGATTTTTTATTAGAAAATATGTATAGGGCTAAAGGTTTTTCCCTTGCATTTATAAAATTGATAGCTTGATAGACAGTTTCAACGTTAACTATCGGGAGTATCGGTCCGAAAATTTCTTCAGTCATAACAGGATCATCAGGATCAACGTCAATTAAAACCGTCGGAGAAATGTAACGTTCTTTGGAATCGTAAGTTCCTCCGATTGCGACAGTTCCGCATTGCATTAAATCAACTAATCTATTGAAGTGTCTGTCGGTTAAGATTCTGCAGAGATCCGGGGAGGTTTGAGGGTCAGATCCATACCATTCTCCAACAAGATTTGTCATTGAGATTATTAATTTTTTTTCGATAACTTTGCTGCATAACACGTAATCAGGGGCTACACAAGTTTGGCCAAGATTGAAGCATTTTCCCCATAGGAGTCTGGCAGCTGTGAAGTCTACATCAGCGGAATCATCTATGTAAACCGGGCTTTTTCCTCCAAGTTCTAAAGTTGTAGGGGTTAAGTGTTTTGCGGCGGCTTGGTGAACGATTTTTCCAACAGCTGGAGAGCCGGTGAAGAATATGTAATCGAATCGTTGTTTGAGGAGTTCGGTGGTTTCAGATATTCCTCCTTCAAAAATTTGATAACATTCGGGATCGAGATATCTGGGTATGAACGTTGATAAGAAATCGGCGGAAGCTGCAGCAATTTCGGGCGGTTTTAATATTACGCAGTTGCCTGCGGCTATGGCTCCGGCTAAAGGGAGGAGACAGAGTTGAAGGGGGTAATTCCAAGCTCCGATGATAAGAACTACTCCGTACGGGTCGTTATAAACTTTTAAATCGTTGAAGAAGTTGGGAATGTCCTTTTTGGCACTTTGCGGACGAAGCCAGTCCTTGAAATGCATCAAAACATTGATTAAATCGTTTTTTGTCAACTCGATTTCACTGATGGCGGATTCTTGTTTGTGTTTGCGAAGGTCGGTTTTAAGAACTTCATACATTTTCGACTCGTTGTCTTCGTACATTTTCTGTAAGTTTTTCAACTGTTGTTCGCGGAATTTCACCGAACGAGTCTTTTCCGACTTGAAGGCCTGTCTGGCAACGCGCACGCATTCTTCGGCAGACTTTGTGAAACCGTTTACCGGTTTTAAGTTGTGCACGGGTTCGTCGATGTCGATGACGGCTAGGTTGGTCTCGCCATCGGATTTATTCGTCCGCGGATAAATTATAACGTTCTCCATGTTTTAAACTCGTTCAAAACATTCTCACAAAACACTTTGTATTTATTTAGTCTGCTAGGCTAGAGTGCAGAACACAAACTGACTACTTACACAGCGTGTTCTGATAACGACACCCTATGCGCTTACTTGTCGCGCAACATCTCACCTGTTCTTTTTCTCTCCTCCACAAGGCTAGATAACCTTCAGTCAACCGCTCATAACGCGTTCGACGACCAAAACTATATATAAATTCTATACATTTTTTTATTGATAATCTAATCTGCATTCTTTCAAACTACGCTTATCACTAGCCCTTATCACCACTCAATACGCTCGCGTATTTTCAAACAAACGGAGAAATATTTTATTCCATGTTCACCGTTCTGTTTTCGTACATTGTTAATTCGAGTGATTGTATAATACATTCAATCGAAGGTTAAAATTCAATTAATAGCTAAAATTTACATTTAATTTTAAATTTTGTCCTTACTAGTTCTACTTGATTTGAGGCTACTAAAACATTGTGGCAGTCGCAATTGTTATATAAACATGTAATATATGTTTAGTATGTATAGTTTAGTTTGTCTATTCTCGTACCTCTCTTTAGTCTAATTTTGTCTGTCCAGTCTTGTTTATCTAGTCTAGTATGTTGTCTGTTCGGGCTTGTCTGGTCTTCTTTGTCTGTCTAGATTTGTCTGTCCAGTCTTTTTTTGTTTGTCCAGCCAAAATTATGTATTCAGTCTTGTCTGTCCACTTTTATCTGTTCAATTTTGTCTGTCTAGTCGATTCAGTCAATTAAATAATTGATATATGTTTGAGTAAATTTATTAATTTATCTTTGTAGAAAAATATGTTTGTACAGAATGAAATTCAATTAGAGCGAGGTGGGACAGTCACAACAATGTTACCTTCAAAACGAGAAGAATCTCGTTAAACTTCTTGTTTGTTTATGCGTTTGCATCATTTACTGGTGCCATATAGGAAAAAACTCGTTTGATTTCAACATTTTTTTTCTTAAAAAAAAAGTTGCTTGGTTTCTCAAAACTTTAATCTGACGCGAAAATAAACAAGCAAGTTGGTTTATTATTATATAATTATACTTATAAATGGGATGTAATTTGGAAATAATTTTATTTATAAATCACTGGCGTAACAGTAATTTTCAGAGCTAAATGTGTTAAAGGAACCAGGAAATATAACGATTAGACGAATATTTCCAGTCCGTAATAAGTTTTTCTACTGATATATGTGAAAATAGCATTTTTCCACGGCTTACCCTACAAGAAAGTGACATTTTTTCTTTCTAGAGATTTTTTCACATCTAGAGACGAAAATGAGCATTTTAAATTTATGATTTTCTCGATTAAAACACTAAACTAACCAAATTTGCATGGACTTTCTTATTAATTACATCAATTTCTATGAAATATTTTATGTACAAACGTAAAACGAGCCTGGAACTATATGAAAAACCCGAAATAAAATTAGTACCTTTGACTTGAAAATTATCCCCTTCTATGAGAATGCAAGAATATTACCATGGAAACGAACAAACCAACAATTAAATTTATATTGACAGTTCCGACAGTTCGCATCGAATTGGATTTATTTTATAAGTCGAATTATGGCTTCTACACCCGAAATCAGTAGAAAAAATTGCATTTACTACTCGAGATGAAAGTGTTTTTTTTGGTTCGGTGTGATTGCTAACTCGCTGGCGCTCGTGAGCAAACTCCCACCTCACCAAAAAAAACGCCAATTTCATCTCTTGCTGTAAAATATACTATTATTTTATTAATTTACATCTATTAAAATAGTATCGTACGCCTTTCTGGGAGGGGGCGGGAAAAATACGTCAAATCGGGTTTTGAGAATGAAAATGGACGTTTTGAGTGATTTTCGAAAGAAATTTTGTCGGGCAAAAGTGGAACAAGGCTTAGAAAACTCCAGACAATTGACAAATCCTTGAGATATTGAGGTGCGGCGGGGTTGCTGCGCGAAAAGGAAATTTTACATTTTTTGGCCGCCGAGCGGCCGTATTTGAACCGACGTAAGTGGTGCTATCCGGAGCGCCGATTTTTTCGACTGTTTAACTCGAATTTTCGACTGTTCGCTGAAAATTTGGAGATAATTGCGAAAAACCGAAACAAAAATCGCAAAAAAAAATCTTCTTTGGCGTTCACATTTTTTTTTTTAATATTTTGAAATTTACGTGGAACAACAAAATGAGACGTATTTGTAGAGAATTAGTGAGACTATGATATCCCTCAGTTACTCTATCACTTCTAGATAGATAGCGCATACATTTATCTATTGAAATTGTTATTTTGGAATCTTATTTCACAAATTTGTGTTGAAATTCAAGTATTTTTTCCAACTTTCCGAACTCTGCCGAACATGCATTTTACACTGTTCGATAGAGCAGAGTTTCTTCTATCATTTTCTTCTTTCCAAAGCGAACCGTTTTTGCGGAGGATTTTTTTTTGCAAATCTCCAACCGCGTTCTCATTTAAACCCATGTAAATTGAAAATCGAAATCCAGAGAAGGGCGCTTGAAAAAAAAATTGCGTTTTATATTTATTACTTTTGTAACTAAACCGAACGATTTTACAAAATTTGCAAATTCAAAATTCAATTCAAAATAATTTATTTACATTATGTACCTGAAATAAGCAGGCCTAAATGAAACGTGTCAATAATAATAATAATAATACAAAAAAAATAATAATTCATAATAATACAAGGAAATAATAGTAATAATAATAGTAAATATAAACTACTAGATAATACAAATATGCGAGATATCTAGGCAATTTCTTTAATTAAAATTTAAAGTTTATAAATAGGAGCTATGATAATACAAAGAGCTTTAAAACCAAAAACAATAACACAAAAGCAGAAGCAGAAACAATAAAAATATAAAAAGAAATTAATTAATTCCGATTTCTGTTCAGCGCAGCAAAATAATCCTCCATTTTGTATGGTTCTATAGTATTGATGAATTCATATAAATATTTTTTTACTTGGTTGATATTGTGCATTTGTTTGATTTTTTTTGGTAGGTTATTGTATAGCCATATGAAACTGTAAGGAGCATTTTTTCTGTCTGAGAAAAATGCTCCTTAGAGTTCCTCCTGAGAGTTTTTGTCTGTTTCGACAGTTTGTGTTGGGGAAACTCATACAGCTCTCTCGTGTATCTAGTTTCTCTCACATTTTGTTTCACATATTCCTTAAACAAAATTTTATGCTCAAATATTAACATAAGACTTTCAAAAACATATGTTCTTGTGGTTGTTAGGATCCTAGCTTCTTTGAATTTCCCTCTACAGGAGTCTCTGTATTTCATGTTGCCCATAAATCGAAGTGCTTGTTTCTGTATTATGAAAATTCTCTTGATCTTGATCTGAGCTCCATTACCCCAAAACGCTATACCGTATCGTAGATGGCTCTGAAAATATGCAAAATAGACCAATCTTAGGGTTTCCAAATTTAAATAGGGTTTTACAGTACGCATAGCGAATACCGCTCTATTTGGTTGTCAGTTGACTTATATGCGTTGACCAACCCAGGGTCTCATCAATATGGTTTCCTAAAAATCTTACTGAATGTTTAATCTCTATTGTGTCGTCACCTACCTTAATGTCGTGTGGGTAGTCAATAGTGCTACGATTCGTTTTAAATATAATTATATTAGTTTTTGTATTATTTACCATCAGTCTATTTTTGCTGAACCAATATCCAATTTCGGTCATTGAATTATTCGTTGTGGAGTAAATTTCATCCACTGTTCTGTTCATAATTAATAGACTAGTGTCATCTGCGTACTGGCTTATGTTGTTGCGTGTATTTATATTATAGTCTGGTAGGTCGTTGACATACAGAGTAAAAAATGGAGGGCCCAATATGCTGCCTTGCGGAATACCTACTTTCAATGTCCTGGTCTGTGATAATATACTACCAAGCAAGGTCTCTAATTTCGTGATTTGCCTCCCCTAGAACCACTCCCCTTAAACCATATTTTTCCATCTTTTCTAAGAGTATACTATACTCTTAGAAAAGATGGAAAAATCGACTAGATCATACGCTTTTGTAAGATCCAATAACATACCACATGGAATTGTATGATTTTCTAAGTGATATAACTTTTTTTATAAAACAATAACAAGCAGTGTCCATATTTCGTCCTTTCGTGAATCCATGTTGTTTCTTATTTACGCAGTTAAACCTCTGTAAAAAATTTGTAACTCTGGTTACCATAATTTTTTACAATATTTATGAAAAATTTGATAACAGACTTATTGGTCTATAGTTATTAATGTCATGTTTATCACTGTTCTTGTACACTGGAGTTATAATAGAAGTTTTTAGAAATGATGGAAAAATTCCGTGTTGCGCTGAGTTGTTCAATATGTGCACTAAGGGTTTTATTATAGGGTATATAAGGGTATATACGAATTTATCACTTAAAATGGAACCTCATCATAACCCGAACTTTTTTTATTTTTTAAACTGTTTACTATTATATTTAATTCCTGGCTTGTTATTGGTTGTACAACAATATTAATTGTTATTGGTTGTACAACATTGAACTTGAATTTTGTTGTATTGCTTCGCCGTAGTTAGTTGTAGGCATTTCATCTTGTAGAGAAGAAGCTCTATCAGGAAATTGGTTGTTTATTTCTGTAGCGGTGGTTGTTGGGTCGCTATCTTCATTTATTAAAGCATAAGAAGGCTTCTTTTAATTGGTTAGTTCCCTGATAATATTCCACATCGTTTTTGGAGTGTTTTCTGATACTGTGAGTTTTTTTTTATAAAATTCCCCTTTTTCTTTTTTTAGTTTAGATCTATAATATCTGCGGAGATTATTGAAAATTCTTTTAAATTGGGGTTGTGTTGTGGAACAATTTGTACTATTTTCAATTGTTCTTCTATCTATTTTAGTTGAGGATTTGTGAAAATATGTCGTTTCCTATTCCTAAAGCCCCCCATACACGTGCGAACAATTTGTGCAAATTGTTTGTGAAAACAGTTTGACCGTATTTGGGGCTGTTTGAATGGTTGCGCAAACTGTTTGAGTAAAATCGGTCAGGATCGAAATAATTTTTACAAATACTCCTTGTTTGAGTACTTGTTTGACGTGTATGGTACGGTTTGTGCAAACTTTGGGTTAGTCAACTCCTGCTCCTAGACACTGTCAGGCAGTTTCCTTTCTATTCCGTGGTTGAAAACGTAGAAAACGTAAAAACGTGAAAACGTAGATTGTTGGTATTTACCCCTCCAATATGGCGAATAAGATAACAGATGATGAAAAGCGGAAACTTTGGAGAGAGTTTATCACAGTGTATCGTGATTTACCTGACGTGTTGAAGGTGAAAACTAACGGTTATAAAGATAGAAATAAGAAGGAGGCGGCGTATAAAATACTCGTCGATAAAATGAAGGAAATTGAACCCAGTGCAGATAGTGCAAGTGTACGCGCCAAAATCAATTCATTTCGTACTGCCTACAGAAGAGAAGTGAAGAAAGTAAAGGAGAGCATAAAATCAGGTGGAGGAACAGACGTCGTGAACGTGCTAAGTTTGTGGTACTTCGACGAGCTTGACTTCTTGAGGGATTAGGAAACTCAAATTCAAGGAACCTCGACAATGAACGAAATTGAATTTATTGAAGGAAATAAATAGAAAAGGTGAAAACGAACAACACCACAAATCGAAATGATGTTTGCGCAATAGGTTGGCACGTGTATGTGCTAGCGTATGTACAAAGAGGCGTTTGTACAAATACCGAATTTGCGCAAATTGTTCGCACGTGTATGGGGGGCTTAATGCTAATCCTTGTCCTGGGGAAACAGTTGTTGAAATAATAGAGATATATAGCCATAAATGTATCAAAATGTTTGTTTACATCTCTGTCTTCAATTTAAAAAATTTCTTGATAAAGTATTGTTTCATGTCAATTTCATTATAAAATCTAACATATTGACATTTTGTTTTCTCTCTATTATTACTAACCTCTATTTCCGATTATAGTTCTTGTGAACAGTGATCAGATATATGGTATTGAATGGTTTTTAAACTGTATTTAATTTTGGTACTAACCACAATATTGTCTATACATGTACCGGTGTTTGGATGACTAATTTCTTTAAATCTAATTTTAGCATTAAAAGATTCCAACTATGATTTAAATTGTTTTGCAGAGCGGATGAGCAGATGTTAAAGTCGCCCGCTATGATCTACTGTTTTGATTCAGAACTCAATATTAGTAACATTCTGTGGAGATGGTCTAAGAATAATTTATAATTTGATAGTGGGGTTCTATATATGCTAATAATTACAAGAACATGATCTTCAAAAACGGTTTTGATTGCCACACACTCAAAAACGTATTTCTCCGCCGTAGTGTTTCTTTTCGTATTTTCATTTTATTTTCTCTTTACAATCGCTACTCCCCCGTGTTCACCTTTTGTTCTGGAGAAATGCGAGGCCAACTTGAAATTTTTGTAATTTATTACACTTAATTGTTACTCACTTTTCCAGTGCTCCGTCAGTGTTAAGTACTTACAATCAGGATTTTCCTCTAGCATTCGTTCTATCATATCAATAGAGTTTCCAATTGATTGAGAGTTTTGGTTGATAATACTTAAATTGACTATTTTATGTGAATTCAAATTTCTACTCTTAATATCTGTTGGCCTATCTATGTCGAAATTTTCACAGTTTTTTACTGTTGTTCTTTCTTTTTTTCTTCTTTCGCTTTTCGACGATTTAAGAAAAACCGTTTAATGTAAGTATATATCGGGATTTTTTAATTGATCCAAAAGTTCGAAAGGGGCTGAGGCCTTGAAAGATGCATATTCTTCAGAAGAAGCAAAGAATACATATTTGTAGACACGGACAAACTATATTTGGAGATCCCGGTTGTAATTTTCTATTTTGAGGCGTTCACGAGATATTTGCAAAAAACCTTTGAAACAAACATAATTCGCCTCCTTTTCAAGCGGAGCATTCAAATTTGGTCAGCGGATACTTCTGGTGGATACCCATATTCAGTAAAACTTTCATTGAAATCGTTCAATGGTTAATACATTTTTTCCCCAATTTTTGAAAATTTTGAAATTTTCGAGTTCCGTTTTGGTTGGAATTCGTGATTGACCCATCTGGACTTGTTAAAAAAATATTTTAGTAAGTTTCACACTACGTGGAACAATAAGATTAGACATATTTGTAAATAATTAGTCTGTCTATAATATCCCTCAGTTAGTTTTGCAAAATATTTTATTTGCCTCTCAAATTCAACGCAGCACAGAAGGCAAAACATTCAATTAACTATATTTTGAAAACTGCAACAGATGTATTAAAAAAACTTTCAGTTCTAGATAGCGCATACATTTATCTGTTGAATTTGTCATTTTGGAATCTTTGTGGCCGATAGCCTTGACACAGGATTTTTTTAATTTAGAAATGTGTGTTGAAATTGTTCAAGTATTTTTTCTGTCCAACTTTCTGAACTCTGCCCAACATGCTTTGTACACTGTTCGATAGAGCAGATTTTCTTCTAAAAAGTGTGTCATTTTCATCTTTATAAAGCGAACCGTTTTTGCGGAGGAATTTTTTTTGCAAACCTCTAACTGAATAATTGAATTTCTAATATGTGGATATATGCCTAGATTTATGTTATAAATACGATCTTTGATTCACATTAGCTTTCTTAAATAGGCGGATTTCAAGATATTTGTCAGTAACAAGTGTTTTGATACCTGGTTTGCTTATTATTTCTTAATTTATCTGACTGGAAATATAAGAAAACTAGTAGTTTATGACGCGAGTGTGTGAAGCGGGACTTCTGTGCATGAGTTGCGAAGTTAAAAGCACGAGCTGCAAGTTCGCAACTCATGCACAAAAGCTCCTCTTCACACACATGCTACACATTATCTTATCTACGAAGCGAAAAAAAATTTTATTCGAAATTTTTTTGTAATTTTTTTTTCGAAATTGTTGACTTTTTAGCGAAAGTTTTAACGTTTTTTATGCGAAATTTTTGACATTTTTTATGCGGAACTAGACTTTTTTTTGCGAAATATTTGACTTTTTTTGCGTAATTTTTTACGTTTTGTATGCGAAATATTTGACCTTTTTGCGAGTTTTGAAATTTTTTGGCGAAATTTGTTTTTTTTGCGAAATTATTGATTTTTTAGCGAAAGTTTTAACGTTTCTTTATGCGAAATTTTTGACATTTTTTATGCCGAACTAGCCTTTTTTTTGCGAAACATTTATCTTTTTTGCGAAAGTTTTGAAGTTTTTATGCGAAATTTTGGTATTTTTTTGCCGAAATTGTTGACTTTTTTAGAATATTTTACAAACTCCATTTAAACTCATGTAAATTGAAAATCGAAATTCAGAGAAAGACTTCCCCTTGAATTTTTTTTTTGCATTTTATATTTTTTACTTTTGCGACTAAACCGAACGATTTTGCAAAATTTGCAAAGAATACTTTTTTGTAGACACCGACGTCCTACTTGCGTAGATCCCAAAAACCTTTGAAACAAAAATAATTACCTAAAACCTTTGAAACATTAATAATTCTACGCCGCCCCCTTTTTAAGCGGAGCATTCAAATTTGGCCAGCGGGTACATCTGGTATGGATACCAGTTACCCATACCCATACCCATGTTCAGTATACGTTAAAGACCGCATACGCGCGGCAGCGCGGTCTCTCGATCCAAAGTAGGATAATGTGGCAAGGGCTGCTGGTTTAACCCGGGTTAGATTAGGTTATACACCGCGAGGCGGCAGATAAATTAAGACCACATACGCGAACTCTCGATCCAATATAGGATAATGTGGCAAGGACTGCTGGTATAATCCGGGTCAGATTAGGTTGCACACCTCGAAGCCGTAGATAAATCAAGACCACATACGCGCGGCGGCGCGAAATCTCGATCCAAAATAGGATAATGTGGCAAGGACTGTTGGTTTATCCCAGGTTAGATTATTATAGTTTAGCTTGTCTATTTTTGTACCTCTCTTTAGTCTAATTTTATCTGTCCAGTATTATTTATCTAGTCTAGTATATTATATGTTCGGGCTTGTCTGGTCTTCTTTGTCTGTCTAGATTTGTTTGTCCAGCCTTGTATGCCCAATCTTGACTATTCAGTATTTTATCTGCTCAATCTTGTCTGTTTTGTCTTGTCTGTCTAGTCTATTCAGTGAAATAATGCATATATGTTTCAGTAAATTTATTTATTTATCTTTGTAGAAAAATATGTTTGTACAGAATGAACTTCAATTAGAGCGAGGTTGGACAGTCACAACAATGTTACCTTCAAAACGAGAAGAATCTCGTTAAACTTCTTGTTTGTTTATGCGTTTGCATCATTTACTGGTGCCATATAGGAAAAAACTCGTTTGATTTCAACATCTTTTTTTTTTAAAAAACTTGCTTAGCTTCTCGAAACTTTAATCCGACGCGAAAATAAAAAACATAAGTTGGTTTATTATTATATAATTATACGTATAAATGGGATGTAATTTGGAAGTAATTTTATTTATAAATCACTGGCGCAACAGTAATTTTCAAAGCCAAGTGTGTGCCAAAGAGGAAGCAGAAAATATAGCGATTAACCGAATTTTTCCAGTCCGAAATATGTTTATATATATATATATATATATATATATATATATATATATATATATATATATATATATATATAAAGGTTAAGCGGGCCGAAGGGTTCCGGAGAGTCTGCTCTACAACGCGAGGGGAAGGCGGAATCCCCTGGAAATCATAAACTCAAGGAACTCTAAATGTGCAATCACTTCTTAAAATGGGGAAACTCAAGGAGATAACGAAAAACTGTGGGAGACCGTGATATCAAGGTCATGGTTATTTAGGAAACACGGTACAGAGATGAGGAACAATTTGAAAGTGGACAATACAGGATATACAAAGGGAAACCAGCGATCAGAGTAGCTAATACCAAATCCCTACCGCTTCTTGGAAGAGCGTTTATAGTAGACAAGTCCTTAATAGAGTCTGTGATAGGCTTTGAAAGTTTATCACCAAGACTGTCACTTCTGCACTTAGGAAGTGGCAACAAGACATACATTCTCATAAATGCTCACAGCCCCACCAACGAAGATAATCGCAAGAATCCAGACAAAGTCGAACAATTCTGGGAAGAGCTAGGAGATCAGATGTCTCGGATACCAAAGAAGAAGATCAAGGTACTAATGGGTGACTTCATTGCGCAGATCGGGAAGGAGAGAAAATATCGGAAGATAGTAAGAGAATATCCCGCACATAAATGTACCAATAGAGAACTTTGTCGAGCCTTTACTCTACAGCTTATGTCAACGATTTTTAAGCATTTACCCAGGAAACAAAAGACATGGCGATCCCCCAATCCTCTATTGGGAGAATTTCATATCGACCACGTCGCCATTTCTACGATGGGAAAGAGAGAAATCATGAATGTGAAAGTAGCAAGGGAAACAGAAGTAAACTCCGATCACTACCTGACCAGAATTAAACTGAAGTTTTTACCATCCAGGAAAAGAACACGGAGACAAAATGTCCCTCAATATGATATAGGAAAATTAAAATCCAATAATGCGGCAAGGGAAAGTTACAGAGATGAACTGAAGTGCTTTGCGTCAGGAAATTGGGATGTAATCCGAGACAAGATCCAAGGTGATGCTATACAAACGATTCCTCAGACAAAGCGAATAATATAAAATTGGTGGAATGCAGAATGTGACGACGCACTGAGAGAAAGAAAAATCGTCTGAAAAATCGAAAAAAAGTGATCCGTTTTCGGTAAGGAACCCTAAAAACCAAGAAGTAGTTTTATCTGCCTTGTTTTCAATAGATTTATATAAAGTGATTGAATTATAAACTTAATAAAGTCGGAACACAGCCTGAATATATAAATCTATTCAACCTTTCCGGAACTCTATAACATTATTAAGTCTTTTTAGGACTACCAATACAAAGCACATGTGAAATTTGTCGGTTATTTTATAGCTTATATACAGTCCACCTTCGTAGCACTCAACAAAAACCAGAAAAATAACATGGTTTTTTTAAGATCATGTCTTTCCGATAACTTAAGTGGATAGCCATCTACAGACGCGTTTCGAGATTTATCTCTTATCAGTGCAGCTTTGCTTTTATGAATAATAATTTTTAAAGCACATACTTGAAACTCACATGGAGGACTGCGGGTTAGATATTTTTAATTTGACATTTCGTAAGAGAGACATGAACTTAGCAGGTTATTGATTGGATAGGATAATTTAGAATTGGTTAAATCATACTACACTAGAGATAATCATATAAACTTAATAAAGTCGGAACACAGCCTGAAATATAAATATATTCAAGCTTGCCGGTTCAAAAACAATATCTCACCCACAGTCCTCCACGTGGGTTTCAAGTAAGTGGTTTACAAATTATTATTCATAAAAGCAAAGCTGCACTGATGAGGGATAAATCTCGAAGAGCGTCTGAAGATGGCTATCCACTTTTTTTGCCTTAAGGCCTAGGCCGCACTACGGCTAAACCGCCGCGGTTTTAATAGCGTGATTTTGTGACTCAAATAAGGTAATACAAGCGGCCTCACTTGCGGTTTTTCATAGCGTACTGTGTGTTTCTCGGGCGGTTCATTTCAAAATATTTATTTATTTCAAAATATGCGTTTTTTGCAAAATTTGCTTTATTACAAAATTTGCGTTTTTTGCAAATTATTGCAAAAATAGTGCTAATAGTGCAAATTATTTAATTTTATTGTTATATTTTTCTTTAAATATAAAATTCGTTCGGCCTCGTGTTGAGCAAAACAAAAAGTTGAAACATAAATCATTGGAAAATTAACAGTCTCGACTTTGATATATGCTTTTTTAATATGTTCATAGTTCAATTTGCTGTAAGTATTTACGTGCATAACATCTTCATAATTAACTTATTATCGAAAACAGAGAATGTTTAATTGAAAGGATCATTAATTTGTTTTATTTGCCTACATTTGAAATAGACAAAGAAGAAAGAAACTGGAAATAAAAACTTCATTTGAGTTTTTAAATATTTGCTTTAAATGTTAATAATGGGTGACAAATTAAGACTGTCAAGAAAGTAATGACTTATTTGCCATAATTTTATCTGTATAATATTCACAGAACGTTCAAGTTTTTTTTTTAATGCATCGTTGACAGATTTAACAAAAGATTGCTTGTGTAGAACATTCTATTAGAACGAGCTTGTAATGAAGCTCATTCTAATAGAATGCTTTCAGAACTGGTTTCGACAACAGTTGGCGGCGGTACTATGTTTTCATTTATTTTAGGATCAAATTTTTCTTTCTTTTGCTGGTATTCAGACTTCAAGCTTAAGATGTGGATGATAGATGATCACATTGAATCATCGATTATCATTATATCGAATTATTACTATAGTCCATTTTATTAAGAATGCAGTATAGGGAAGATAGGGCTTATTTGACCTTGTTCTCTGATTGGCTTAAATCGAGGAGAAGTTCACACCGACGATATTTACTTCTCCATCTCAGCATCTTTTCTCTCTTTTTTTTCACATACATTTGCAGCTGTTAGTTGTCAATGGCTGCCGTGTCAATTCACAATTGTCATCTGATCTGTTTGTATCATTTAGATTTTTTGCGTTTTTCTCCATTTATTTGTTTGTATTTTATTACTATTGTTGCCATTTTGGAAACCATAAATAAATTACCAATTTTATATTCAAGTAACTATATTTGAATTTATCGCCAAACTTTGTAACTAGATTTAACATTTGTCATAGTGTAAATCAGGTTTCTAGTTACTGCATTCTTAAAAAATTGCTCTATAGATTAATGTTTTTTTGTGGGATATCCAGTTCATAATAGCAGGGTATTTAGAAGCTCTCCACTTTCCAATAAACTACCGACAAAATGTGTGAATTACTTCATTCTTAGTGTCCACTAAGAAAAAAAATCTTTTGACACCATATGAAGATTTAAATTTGAGTCATCGTAAAATTAATTGCAATGCAATTTTATGCAACAAATAATCTGCGATAATTAACGTTTATTAAACTGTTCATTTAGATACTAAGACGAATCTTGGTTGATTTAACTAAAATTAAGGTTTGTAAGAAAGCCTATTGTCATTATGAGAAATCAGAAATCCAGGTGATTTAGTTTTCGATCGGGATGCCGGTGTGTTCGTGGATCCAGTACAAGAAGGATTCGGTGCGGGTGTATCCGGATCGGATCGCCTGAATTTTGTCGTTGAATTGGATTGGGGAAGGTAATTTAATTAAAGCGATGTCGTTTTTCATGTTCAAGGTGTTGTAGAGGGGGTGGACGAAAGATTGGGTGGCCTCGACTTCGACGCGGCCGTTCTCGGGGCCATTGACGGTCACGCCTCCGAATTTAAGTACGAATCTGTAAGCTCTAAACCGAAAAATAACTTTGCATTCAAAAGACTTTTTGGTTGGTTTACCCTAAGGCGCAGTGACCAGCGGTAAGGACCCATTCGTCGCTGATTAGGGAGCCTCCGCAGAAGTAACTGCCTGCGACGGTGAAGACGCGGACGGCTACTTGCCACGGCAATTGGCCGGGACTGGCTGTGGTACCACCGACGATACGCTCACTGTATTTTCCTTGGGTTGTTTGTCCCTTATACAAAAAAAAACATTTCTAATCTACATCAAACATTTTAAACGGTTATTATTCGGATCAATCTATTAGTATAGCTTTTTGCTTCTTTTAATAAATACTCAACCACAATTGTTGACTTACGTCGGGGACGGCGACGGCCACGGCTGCGAAAGCAAGGAATAGTAAGAACTTCATGATGAAATTTGACTAATAACTATCCCGGTCGAAACTAGGCCTTATATACTGGTTACTGCTATTAACTAATCTATGAAATACTACCAGACACTGATAAGGCACTGATTAGGAAACATTTCTCAACTAATATTTTTTTTGTTCAAAAACATATTTATTCAAAAATTATACTCCTCATTATTGTGTACAGTACAGTACAGATTAGTATTAGATTAACAATTGTGCCACTAAATTTATTCAATATACACAATAAGTCGTCAATTTATTCCAGTTGGCTTATCAGTGCTCATAAGCCAGCTGGAATAAATTGTTTTAATTTTTGCTTATTACAATATTAAGTGTGCATGTATGTAAGTGAAACTAATAATAATCATGATGCGATTTGGCAATGATCCTAACCCCATGCAACAATTCAACCCAACAGTGACGCAACAAAATGTGACGCAACAGTGACGCAACAAGTCAGTACATATAATATTTACAATGCGAAGGGGAATATGCCCTCCTATTACCATAAATAACATTGCTATATCACAATCTGAAGAAGTGACGTATCTGGGGTTACACTGGCACAAAAGGCTAACTTGGAAACAACACATTAAAAAGAAGCGCAAAGCCATGAATCTGAAAGTCAAGAAAATGTACTTTTAATATATAAAATTATATTACGACCTATTTGAACATATGGATGTGAGCTGTGGGGCTGCGCTAGCTATTCTAACGTAGAGATAATCCAGAGATTCCAATCCAAGACAATAAGAACCCTTATGGATGCTCCAACTTTGGGGCCATACGGCAGTGAAGGCAGAGGGAGACCAAGGCTGAGATGGAAAGGCGGCGTTTCTGAGGATGCCACAAAAATTGGTGCAGCTGACTGGAAGGTCCGTGCCAGAGACCGGAAAGAATGGCGGGTGAGGCTGGAGAAAGTCGAGGCCCTGTAGGGCTGTAGCACTACTGATGACGATGATGAATGCTCCATGGTACGTGACGAACCTTACCCTACATACCGACTCCAACACCCCTTACGTACGTGACGTAATTAGGGAACGGGCGACCAGACACCATGATGGACTTACATACCATCCAAACGACATCGTCCAACCACTTACGCATCAAACAAACTTTCGACGATTAAAGCGGAAATGGCCTTGGGACTTGGGAAAAATAACGTGATTCCTCCAGCTTAAACTCATCATCCGCAATAAATAGGTGGATGAAACAGCGAGGAAGCACCAGTGGGTGCAAACCTCATCAAGGCAATCAACTTTACCAACAGATTAGCTCATATAATCTACTGTAGTTCTCATTGCTGATGTACTACTAGAATGACAAAAATCTAATTGTAAGGTGCCTATTCTAGTTTATATAATCGCAAGACTAAACATCCTTTACCTAGTCTAATTAATTGAAAATAGTCTTAAATAGTCCAATTTTTGTTAGTTTGTAACTGTATTACCTAGTTTTAAGACGACTAAGAGATCTGGACTAAAATGATTAGTTCGTCTGTAACCGCAGAATTAGTGTAAATACTTTCAAAATTCAAGATTAGTCATATCTTGAGAAGTTAACCAGGCAGGAAAACGCTTATAAACGTAATTTGTAGTTGTATTATCTACTTTTGAAGACAACGAAAAGTAATCTGGACTAAGTCAACTAGTTCGTTTGTAAATGAAGAATTAGTAGATCCAGTCCAGAAAGTTTAATCTTCACTACGCCTATTCCAAAGTTTGAGATTAAATCACCATTGTGCCGCCAAATTGCAGGACAAAAGACCTTTTTCGGTTGGTTAAGCGCATGCGCTTCCGCCATATGTAAAAGGCGGGAATATGAAAGTTTCGGGCACATTTTGTTATTTTTACTGGTTATCCATCAAAAAAGTGCCCGAAAACACGGCGGAAATTGGCGCATAAAACAAATTTAACTATTGTAGCGGCAACAAGCCGTTACATTTTTATTTCTTAGTTTACGAGGGCATTACAATAATTACCCAAATATTTTCGGAAAATTTCCGAAAATATTTTATTTGGGTCGGTAATGTAATCCTCGAGCAGATTAAGAAATATTTGTACTTTTAGTTTTACGAGGGCATTGCGGTGATTACCCAAATATTTTTGGACGAATTTCCGAAAATATTTTATTAGGGTCAATGGTGTAATCCTCGTGGAAATTACGACAAGATGTTTTCGGTAATCACCAAAGCGACAAATAGCCGAAAATAGAAAAATAATTACCCCCAGACGAGGGACCAGTATACCTGGACACAACATAAATACCTGAACCCCCGAACAGTTCCGTCAAGACAGTCAAGCAACCGACAGTCAGGCGCAAACAGTCTGCAAGTCGACTCCAGTTCAGTTCAACAGTGAGGAGCAACCAACCAACGAGTCCAGTTCAGTCCAGCCAGTGCCATTCACACACAGCCGGTGGACCCAGTCAACCAGACCCAGCTAGAAGTTCAGACAGTCAAGTTCAGTTCAGCACTAGTTCAGAACAGTCCAGCCAGTTCAACCAGACTCAGCCAGCAGCCAGTTCAACCATATACACCAGTCCAGCCAGTTCAACCAGACCAGTTCAGAGAGTCCAGCTCCACTCATTCCCTCACAAGTGTTTGTATCTCTTGTACATTTATATATATATATATATATATATATATATATATATATATATATATATATATATATACATTATTCTACCGCGTATCACACCACACTATGAAAAGGTCTATTACACGATGGGTTCTTAAGGATGCTAAACTTGCAGAGTGGAAAAAAACTGCTAGAACAGAAGTAAATACATTGCAAGTTATGAACAGAATTGAAGAAAATTACAATCAATCTTACGATGTTTATCGTTGATCGCTAAGAACATGTTTAACGAAAGATTTTCTCTTTTGTCCTGACAAATGGCAAAAGGCCCAAAAACTTCTGCCAATGGAACGAAACTCAACTTTAGAATTCAGCCGATGGATTTTTGGCAAAGGGGATAATTTTGTCAACGAAATAATTATGAGTGACGAAATACATTTTCAATTGCATGGGGAGAGGAACAAACAAAATTTACGTTACTGGTCTGCCGAAAACCATCAATTTATATTCGAAGAACAGCAGCATTCTCAAAAGGTAACTGTATGGAGTGGACTATACTTAGCTGGAGATAGGTTGAAGAAACTAGACTAGTTAAAGGTAAAGGACCTCGAAGAGATTTCCGAGCAAATGAAAGCTTCCTTAGTCTCAAAGAAAATTAAGGTGCAAGGAATGAAAACTACATGGTTTGCAGGGGAAGGTCGCGAGTGGTGTAGACGTGATGCTGTTGGCCTCATGTTAGAGGGCTAAGTAACAAGTATAGAGGGACCGAATTCTATCCCCAGTGTCGGCCGGATTTGTACCAGAAGACTGAAATGTGAAAAATATTAATTAGCGCAATTTACAATAACAACTGGGTTTCTGGGCCTATAAGTGTATGTGAATGCAAAATAAAATAGGCCACAAGTAGGCTGCAGTGTTTGAAGGGTTAATACACGGCATCCACGTCGGACCAAACTTGGTCCAAAAAGAAGAGAAGGTCGGCTTGCAAATGAAAAATTCCGGGAAGTAATGAGGAAGTGGAGATTGGGAAATTAGAGTAACGAGGAAGTTTTAAAAAATAAATTAAGCTCAAAGTATGTATGAGGACCACGAGGGAGAACTGGGAAAAGAAACGATTGGAAGAAATGAAAAACATTCCACGCAGGGCTATGGAAGGTACTGAGAAAAAATAGGGAGAAAAAGGGGAGGAGCCACGTATAAATTCCACATAGATGACTGGAAACATTACTTCGCCAAGTTAATTGGGGGTAATGTCGCAGGGGAAGAAGAGCCAGGTAGGCAAGAAGGGAGTGAGGAAGGATTCGAAATTTCTGAAAGCAAAACGGGGCAAGAAACGGAATTATCGCGAGAGGACTTAGCAACTATAATAAAGCGGTTGAAGAAAGGAAAGGCAACCGGACCGGACGGAATACCGAACGAGGCCTGGCGGACCAGCAGTGTCTCCAAAGTGACGGAGGAATTTAATAAAATATGGGGCAGAAAGGCCGGCGTGCCAAAAAGTTGGAGGGTGGGGGAGGTGACGATGGATAGATTCTTCTATAAACGGCAAAATACGTCATACATCCGTTACACTCACTCTGGCTGCGTGCAGTCAGTGGGTTGTCGTTAAATCAGGCGTGTTCTAATGGCTGCGGCAGCCAGGAATTCGTGGTCGCCTAGTCCGCGGGTTCCCATACGCCGTTATTTGTTGGACTAGCGCAGCCAGGCTGGTTACTTGTGGACGATTGGATGGTGGACGATTTTGTAAGAAATAAAGATCAAGAACAAAATCACGAATTATAAATATTATCATTCTGAGTTGGAAAATTCGCTATGCTTTTAAATAACTTCTAAAGATATAAAAATCTAGACACTTAACTCAAGTTTCGACTGTTCAAGGTCATTTGAAATTTTTTAATAAATATATTTTTTAAGAAGCAGACTAGCTCAAATAAGCTCAAATACTTTATAACGTTCCCTAACGTTCGTTTCTCTTTTAAATTAGATATGTAAATGGAGATTAAAATGAGAGTCATGGTTTGAACCAAATTAATAATAGAATTGAAAGTAGGAGATTATCATTACGATATCTTCAAATCTGTCAGTAGCTGGAATTACACGGATATCTTCTGTTACTCTTTGGCACACTCCGCTCAAGATGCGTTGTGTGAGCTGTTCACAACG
This sequence comes from Phosphuga atrata, assembly GCA_944588485.1. Lineage (NCBI taxonomy): Eukaryota > Metazoa > Arthropoda > Insecta > Coleoptera > Silphidae > Phosphuga > Phosphuga atrata. The sequence continues at coordinate 6,295,858 of OX155893.1, read as the reverse complement.
TCAAAGCAACCGTTCTTGATCGTTCCCGTTACTTGGTTTGACGTAGCGAACGGCTCACACAACGCATCTTGAGCGGGGTGTGCCAAAGAGTAACAGACGATATCCGTGTAATTCCAGCTACTGACAGATTTGAAGATATCCTAATGATAATCTCCTACTTTCAATTCTATTGTAAATGGAGAGTTCGGTACTTCTCATTTTTATCAACATTCACTTCTTTTGCTTGCAATATTATTGCAATAAATATATTTTGTTCTTCTTCTGTGATTAAAATTTGAAGAATTGTTTTAGATAGATTCCTTGCTGCTAACCATAATTTTGCTCATCTGTAAACATCATAAAATTGTGATTTTCTTGATATTTACAAAAGCACAATTATTTCTTGCAAATTTTGATTAATTGTCTTCCGTCCAAGGTGCAATCATACCTTATACGTCGCGAATAATTGTGTGCAGACCACCTTGGCTTTAGAGAATACCTAATCTATCCACGTAGCATTTTGCATTCTGATAAATTTAGTTCTTCTGCACTGTTAAGGATTTCTCGTTGTTTGGCGAATTGATAAATTAAAAATGTTGAACATATTTGCTAGATTATATGAAACTTTGCTAATCCTTTTTCTTAATATAATATAATTTAAAAAAAACAGCTTCTTGCAAATAAAATGTTACCACGCTTTACCTCTATTACTATTATTATACAAAACTGTATGGACATAATTACGTTGGACAAATCTTGATGGACTAAACTTAATGGACTGAATTGAATTGCGCACCTTATTAACTACGACTAAACCTTAGTCGACAAAAACTAAATTATCATATTATAATTTAATATTATTTTGGTTTAGTTTCAGGGCGAGAAGCACGAAGCATACGTCCGTTTGACTCTGAATCAACATTACAGGTCGGTGAAGGAAAAGCGGACTCGAATTACAAAGCAGTCTCGGGATGGCGGCGTCACGTTCCTGGAGGGTTTCAATTTTAAATTGCAACCCTCACAGGTGGACATAACGAGTCTGGCCTTCCATGTCTTCGAGGCTACCGCAGGATACGGTAGGGGTACGTGCTTTTAACGTCAGCAACAATTCCACGCATGAAATTTGCATTAATACTTGGTTTTAAAATATCTGCATGGAAATTTTTGCATTTTTGTTTCAAAGTTTTGCACTGCAATACATGTTTTTTGTTAATATAGGTTTTTATCGTGCTTTTGGCGTTTTTCATCTTCTGCTATAGAAAGAAAATATATAGACATACTTGGTGCACAAATTACTACCAACAACGAGTTTTTATTAAATATAACAATATATTTAATAAAAGGACCATATTTATCATTAACAAGACGACGATTGGCCCGACCTGGGTCGAGACCACGCTAATAATATTGAACATAGACCTTTCGGTGCGGAGTCGCTGGCCGTGGTAATACATTTGTGCTACAAGGAAGGTTTCCACAAGGAATATAATGGAATAATTAGAGCAGCCGGGAATTTTAAACAAGTAAAGTATTGCGTACTATAGAGATTAAAGACACTAGTCCTTCTTACGCAATGTATGCAACGCATTGTGATATCTGGACATATTTTCATTTATGATATTTGGACTCTTGATTTTATATGAAAAAATATGCAATAGAGACAGACTTATCGTATGCAAGGCTATCACACGCGTCCCACGCAACGACGACCTGCGATGTCCAAATCGGCAGGGGAGCTTGTTCGGTCCACTTTTGTTGGTCTAATTGATTTTCGCCCTCTATCCAAAGGAGGATCGCCCTCCTTTGGATAGAGTGCGAAAATCAATTAGACCAACAAAAGTGGACCGAACAAGCTCCCCGTGTCCCGACCTGGGTCTGGTCTGGTCTGGGTCTCCAATCACGCTGCGATTTGAGATAAGTCAGTGTGTTTTGATTGTTTGGCGAGTCCACGACTTTATCGTGCGTCTGACTTCAACCGACATGTTGGCCACGCCCGCGTTTGTTATTTAATTTGATGTGAATCTTTATCGGGTGGTTCTATCACCGCATGGAAGGCAGCATCAGCTTTTCTCCCGCCTGGAACAATTTGATTTAATTCCTCCCTTGAATAGGCTACGGAAGAAAGTTCCACGGAGCGGGTCAGAGACCGTTACAGCCTGACGCGTAGCACGTCATAAACAAATAGACCTTTGGTGCGCGCACTTTTTTAGTTTTTGCATTAATGTTTGGTTTTCACCTACTTTTTCTCTTCGTTTATTTATCAATATCTTCTCTTTTTAATCTCTGTTTTTGTTCTTCTGCGGGTGCCTATCTGGTTCGAATGTTGGCGATCATCATTGTAATCTGGATTTTTTTTGCGGCTGTTCTAAATAATTCCGTTGTTGTTGAATTGAACCATTGCCTCAAGTTCTTCATCCAAGTTATCCTTCTTCTGCCTGGTCCTCTGCTTCCTATTACTTTGCCGCAGTCGATATTGTTCTCCGTTTCTCATTATATGACCGAAGTGTTCTAGTTTACGTTTTTTGATGGTAAACAGTAACTCTGGTTCCTTCTTCATTTTTCTTAATACCTCGATTTTCGCAACTTTATCCGTTCAATTAATATTTAGCAAGCGTCTATAAAGCCATATTTCAAATGCCTCTAATTTCTTGCAGGATGCTTCAGTTTACGTCCACGACTCAACACCATATAAAAGTATGGAGAAAATATAGCATCTAATATGTCTCATCTTGATGTTCAGTGAGAGATCATGACTGCTAAATAGTTTCTTCATTTTTATAAATGCGGTTCTGGCTATTTCGATTCTTCTTATACTTATTCCTTATCTCCAGCGAGTGGTCCCATTGGTCATTTGCCATGCAACCAAGATATGTAGTTGTTGCTACACGTTCGACCACTGTACCGTCGATAAAGAGTTGGCCGGGTGGTGCTGGGACCTTACTTATTACCATATATTTTGTTAATATTCAGATTTTGTTGATATTCAGTAAAAGACCATATTCTTTACTAGAGGCTACTACTTCCGACATCAACCGCTGAAGACCCTCGAGACTATCCGCGAAGACTACCGTATCATCGGCATATCTGATGTTATTAATTATTTCACCATTAACCACGACCCCCTCGTTGATATTTCAGAGTGTTTCTTTACATATTTCTTCAGAGTAGATGTTAAATAGCAGAGGTGATTAAACACATCCTTGCCTTACTCCTCTCCTAATCTCAATATTGTCGGTGGTCTGGTCCTCTACATTTACCACAGCAGTCTGGTTCCAATATAAATTGGCTATTACGCGAATACCTTTTTGATCTACTCCAATCTTCTGAAGTTTGTTGATAAGTTTATCGTGGTGTATTTTATCGAATGCTTTTTGATAATCTATGAAACAAGCGCATATATCATAATTCACATCCCTGCATGTCTGAAACAGTACTTGGATGCAAAACAATGCTTCTCTTGTTCCTAGTTCGTTTCGGAATCCAAACTGCGTACTGCTGATATTTGATACTTTCTACTTACTTACTTACTTTTGATATTTGAAAATGAATAATCTTCAGGAATAGTTTTAAGATATGGCTCATTAGGCTGATAGTTCGATAATCTTCGCATTTTTTCGCATTTGTTTTTTTTGGCAGTGTCACAAAGGTAGATTTTAGCCAATCCCTTGGTATCACTCCGCTGTTTGAATTCTATTAAATAGAGAAGTTATTACCGATATACTTTCATCGTCCAGCAGCTTCAAAACTTCTGCATGCGTGTTATCTGGACCCACTGCTTTACCATACTTGCTTTGTTTGATGGCGTTCTTCACTTCACTTTTTATAATATTAGGACCAGTATTTCCCGTAATTGTGGATGGTTTTAATGGTCGATCATCTTCAAATAAAGTATTTATGTATTCTTTCCATATTGCAAGCTTCTCCGTGACATTTGATGCTATGGTTCCGTTTTTATCTACTAATTGACCATATACCCGTTTTCTAAGCGTGCCAGTTACCAGTTTCACCTTTCTATGTACTTTGAAGACATCGTGTTTCTTTTCCAACTCCTCTATTTCCAAACATTCTTCATGGATTCTTTTCTCTTTTGCCTTTCTTATTAGCTGCCTAATGGTTTTGTTTAAATCCTTGTATTTGTCTGTATTTTTGTGTCGTCTTCTTTTTTTGTGGCAAATTCACTTAAAAATTCAATAAGCCATCCTGAAACTCTCTATCAGAATCAGAAAGCATTTTGCATACTGGGGAAGTGTACACATCTATTCTCCGGCGTTGTATCGTATACGTCGCGTACGTGGAACCAGTGTGTCTATAGCTTAATTATATTCACATAACTTTCCGTAAATGCCGATTTTAGGTGGAAGGGCGGTACCTAAAATCGACGGTTAGGTGGAACGTTTTATGACCGCCACCAATTGGCGACAGTAGTACACACAGAACGTTTCATTACCGTTGCGAATGTTTTATTTGTGACATGAACGCAAAAATGGACTAAGCCACAATTTTTCTGAAATTCCGTTTGCCCCTTTAATGTACTTTACAGCCTGAATCCAACAGCAGGGAATTAACCCACATTTTCCCAATCAAATTAGTTGGTAGTATGAAATGAGTTTGAAAGCATTGAATGTTTATTATGTTGTCTGTGTACAATAGTGAACCAATTGCCAAATTACTCAGTTTTGTGCGTATTGGAGTTAGTCCGTTCAATCCCTTATTCATATCGTATCCGTCTACGCCCCAACTGAGACCAGCCCGGACACAAACAAGGATGAATTTTATGCCCAGTTTCAACACACACTGGATACAATACCCCAAACCGAATTAATCGTACTTATGGGCGACTTTAATGCACATACGGGTGCAGATCGAACCGGTTGGGAAGAAACGATGGGAAAATTCGGATACGGGGAAATAAATGACAACGGATTACGCCTCTTATCATTTGCAGCGTCAAACAACTTGATCATCGGCAACAGCATCTTTCGTCACCCCCTCAAACATCAACTCACGTGGCGAAATCCATCCGGCAACGATTCGGCGATGTTGGACTACATTTTGGTCAACACCAGATTCCGATCGACGCTCAAAGATGTACGTGCGATGCGTGGACCCGACTGTGGATCAGACCATTATCTTGTCCGAGTGAAACTACAATTGAAATTACAAAGAGCAAAGAAAAAGGCACCACCATCAGCCAAGAGGAACTGGGCCTGTCTGCGAGACCCTGGAACCAGCCGAAAATTTCAAATCGCATTATCCAACAAATTTGCAGCACTCACGATACCAGTCGATATAAACATAGAAGAAAAACAACTTTCTGAGTCTATTGTGGGGTGTGCAACGGAGCTGTGTCCGCCCATCCGTCGACGGACGCAGCAATGGATCTTGGACGACTGTCTCAATCTAGTCGACCAGCGGAAGCAAATGAAACACGTCGATTTCAAACAATACCGACGATTGAACAAAGAAGTTCGACAGAAAATGAAATTGGAACGGGAAGCTTACTGGAATAACATCGCGGCTGACATGGAAGAAGCAGCGTCAAGGCATGAGTACCGGACGCTGTACCAGACAATCCGACGGTTAAGTAGCAAAACAACATCAACAAATGACAATATCAAAAAATTGGATGGAACTTTCGTGACCTCTCCTCAGGAACGTCTACAGCGGTGGAGAGAATTCTTTCATCAGCTGTACAACCACAATCCGCCAGTAGGTCCAGCACACGAACTTCCGATTATTGAGCAGCCGATAAATCAGTTTCCCGAGACTGAACCAACAATCAATGAGGTGAAGACGGCAATAAAATCCCTGAAAAATGGTAAAGCGCCGGGAGGAGATCAAGTAACTGCCGAAATGATCAAAGCCGGGGGAGACGTCTTATTACATCAACTTCACGTTCTCACAGTGCATATATGGCATTCAGATTGTGTTCCATCCGTGTGGAAGAAAGCGATTGTTGTGCCTATTTTGAAGAAAGGCGACAGTCGGGAATACAAGAATTACCGTGGTATTAGCCTCCTCTCGATCGTCGGCAAAGTATTTATGAAAATCATACAATCAAGACTACAGAAACATCGAGAGCAAACAAGCCGGGAAGAACAAGCTGGATTTCGACCACATCGAGGATGCATCGATCAGATATTTGCTCTCCGTCAGCTAATGGAAGAAAGAATTCGATGTGGCAAACGAACTGTCATCGTCTTCGTCGATTTCAAATCTGCTTTTGATTGCATCGATTGGACAAGCTTGTGGGAAGCCCTGAAGATCGAACACGTGCCACTGAAAATCATTCAACTTCTTCAAGCATCGTACGACGGCTCAACCAGCAATGTTCGTATCCGAAACGACATGTCTGAGGAATTCCCGATTCGAACCGGAGTCCGGCAAGGAGACGTGGCCGCGCCGCTCCTTTTTAACATTGTGATCGACACGATTATGCGAAAAGCGTTTGATGGGCGACGCGGAGTTCGATATGATGACAAAAACTTCCTAACCGATCTGATGTTCGCCGATGACAGTGCGGTTTTCGCCAACACAGATGCCGAAGCAACAGACACCTTGTATGACATTTCCCGCATTGCCCAGTCATACGGACTGAGAATCAATGCGGATAAGACCAAAGTGCTTACAACGGATGGATCTGAAGCCAGAGTTTACCTCGATGGAACCACAATCGAGCAGGTACCACAGTTCAAATATTTGGGATCACTGGTTGTGGAGAAGAAAGTAGCTTCGACAGCCGAAGTTCACAGCCGGATAGGCCAGGCAACAGCAACGTTTGCTTCACTCAAGTGGTGCATATGGAAGCGGACGAATATTACCATCAAAACCAAAATACGCCTATACCGGACGCTGATCCTCCCAATTCTTCTTTATGGATCGGAAACATGGACATTACTCAAACCAGACCTTAACAAGCTCGAGGCCTTCCAAATGCGATGCCTGAGACAGATTCTCTGCATCTCACTCCTCAACCACCTCCGAAATGAGACAATCAGAGAAAGGTACGACCAACAGACACCGATTGTTGAGAAAATTCAAAAACGCCAATTACGATGGTTCGGCCACATCTGTAGGATGGGCGACAATCGAGTACCGCACAAACTCCTATGGAAAAAACGACCTCTTGATTGGAGAACACAAAAACAAGCACCGAAGACCACATGGTTGAAACACGTAGAGAACGATTTAAAAAACCAGCGAATAACAACAGCTGAGGCAAGAACCGTTGCAACTGATCGATTAGCATGGAAGCGTATAGTGAATGGAGCACGGAATCTAGCGGCACCAACAGCAGCGTACTGGCTACGAGGTCGACCACCTCTCCATGCGCCGGCTATGGATTAAAGAAGAAGAAGAATCCCTTATTCAATATATGTATTAACTAACCCCTTGTCCTGGAATAAGTTTTGTGGCTTGTGATGTGGTATATGTGCCATCTCGTATAGTAACGATATTCACGCGTGATAAATTCTTGATACAAAACCGTTTTACATTATTTTTGTATCATCACAAATGAGTTGAAAATATGTCGTCTATATGGCGTTAATTCGAGGAAGCCTAGAATCTATGCACTTATTTATATTTTGTGTTGAATAGAATATTATTTCGTTGTAGTTTAAAGCTACACATTAAGTTTAATTAACATTTAGAAAATTTATTACTTATTACGTGATTTTTAGCATGTATTTAATTTATTTTGCATAGATTTATGTTTCGTTGTTTTCGCACGTCTATTACATTATCTAATAAAATTCATACTTTGCGGTTTAGCCACTGCGAAAATTAATTTTAATTGCAAAAATTCACGGTGTTTCCCTCGATTTTCACGGATAATATTTTATATACGAATGTTTAATTTTCTAATCAATTTTAAAAACATGCACATATTAAAATTAATAGAAAACTTCATCATTTTTAACAGTTTTTTTTTTTAAATATTTTTTGTATAATTCCTTGCTAATTTTATATTTTGCTTAACATTTTCAGTTTAAACGCAATTCGTATTGCGGTTATTTTTCCTTGTTTTCTCACAAAATGTTTTCTCCCATTTTTCCTAGTATTATCGGCCCGTAACATTCATTATAAGTTTCTAGTTTTATCGACACGTAATATTGACGCAACAACGCACACAATTTTTATAGCAAATCTATAGTTAAAGTTATTTCATTTTATTTCTAATTTTAATTTGTTGTTAATGATGAAGCTAAAACGCAGAAACGCGTCTATGGATGTTCATTAATTAATTGACATTTATCTTTTGTATTTGATCCACATTTCCATTTCCATTTGAACAGCCACATTAGAATTATATTTTGTATTTTATGAGGATATTAAATAGAACCCAAAAACTCTCTTAATGTAATCCAATATCAGTCGTGGTGTTTGCCAGTGAAGTAGCTGTTTTTATTAAAATTTTTTTTTTTAGAAAGATTAATTATACTAATTATGTCAACTTGGTTGAGAATATGTATACAGTGACTTCCTGGAAATTATAATCTTTGACGAGAAGATACAAATGTTACTATTTAATATAAAAATCTGCAAACTCAACAATATATCAATAATAATAAAGTTTGTAAAAGGAAGGAAAATTTCGCTAAATGCACTACCCCAGGTGGTAACCAATCCACCGTCAACTATGGTGACGTTAGCGGACCTTCGGTTTCTGGGGAGTCCGCACCAACATGCTTTAAGGATGAGTCGGAGCATCTTGAAATCACCGGACGTAAACTCAGACCAAGACGGCAAAGCTTCTTCGCAACATTTAATGCTAACTCACTGCTAAAAGTAGGTAAACTGTAACATCTGACTGATTCAATAACACGACACAACATAATACTGACAGCAGTACAGGAAACCAGATTTACGGACGAAAATGCCTTCGAGTCCCAAGGCTACAGAATCATCAAAGGAAAAGTGGGTCAGCGGGTAATGAAGAACGTACCCCACTTAGGTACAGGATTTATAATCAGATACTGGATTCAGTCACCGACTTTACCTCCCCGAGTAGTCGTCTATCCATCCTCTCTCTCAAATGCGTAAACAAGGGCTACAGTATAGTCAATGTACATGCCCCAATCAACCAGGACAACAGACGCATTCCAGACAGAACTGATAAATTCTGGGAAGACTTAGAAGATATCTCTAAACTACCAGAGAGGCACACCGCCATACTGCTTCGTGACTTCAATGCTCAATTGGGAAGAGAGAAAAAATACAGAAACATAGTGGGCAATTATCCGGCGCATAAACGAACCAACCGCAACGGAGAACGATTGGTGGATCTGTGTAGGACTTTTAGGTTGCTCATGAAGTCTACAGCCTTCAAACACTTGCCAATGAAGCATAAGACTTGGATTTTACCTAATACCTACCTGGGTGAATTCCAGATAGATCATGTGGACATTTCACGAAAATCTCAAAAGGAAATACAAAACGTGAAGGTATTAAGAAGCCTCAATCTGGACTCAGACCACTTCCTCTCAAAGATCAAAATAAGACCCCGGCCTAGAAACACTAGATTACACAGAACCTCCAAAATGGTAAGATTTGACGTAGAGCAACTCAGGAATAGTCAAGAAGTAAGTCAGAGTCTGAACAACACAGACCTAAATAGCTGGGACCAACTGAAGGAAATGAACAAGGCAGCCAATGAACTTGTACCTCTCGCTATAAGAAAGAAACATCCATGGTGGACTGAAGACTGTGACAATGCAATAGCCCAAAGACATATAGCCTGGGTGAATTCTAGAAAGACCAAGTAAAATTGGCATAAATTTTTGGAACACAGAAGGATTACAGCCAAGATAATTCGAGGAACCAAACGAACCTTCACACAAAACCAAGTAACCCAAATCGAAGAGAGCTTTACTAAGAATAATTCCAGAGATTTCTTTGGAACCTTCAAGCAACCACTCAAAAAATACGCTCCGTCAAGCCTCCACTTCAGAGACTCACAAGGCAAACTGGCTTATAACGACAAGGACAACTGCCACCTTTTGGCTCAGTACTTTAAAAATCTACTCAACTGTGACCCACCCAGCGAAGAATTCGACTATAAACAAACCACACCCAACCCGGACTCGCTTCCCCCTTCATTGGAAGAAGTTGGCCAGATCATTCAACTTCTTAAGAATAATAAGGCAGTTGGAGTGGACTCTATCGTTGCTGAACTGTGGAAAGGTGCTGGAAACTATGCCGTGCGCAAGCTAACCGAGATCATCCAGGACATCTGGGAAACAGAGAAATTTCCACCGGATTGGAAATCTGCTCTGATCTATGCGCTTAACAAAAACGGAGAATTTACTGATGTAAACAACTACCGTGGAATTTCTCTTGTCCCAGTAACATACAAGAGTCTCTCGAAGGCGTTACAAACAAGGGCAGAAATTCATTTGGATAATCTACTGGGAGAATACCAGGGGGGCTTCAGGACCCGATCCTGTGTTGAACAGATCCTCAATCTTAAAACTGTACTTGCATACTCCAAGATGAGAAACCTCTAGGTGGTCGTCACCTTTGTTGATTTTAGGAAAGCCTACGATTCCATTGATAGAGAAACGCTTAACAAAGTACAACAGGATCTAGGGCTAGACAACAAAACCAGCAGACTCATCCTAGAAACTTTTACCAACACCCATTCCAAAGTTAAATTTTGAGGCGAGATTTCAGAAAGCTTCGAAATAAAAACTGGAGTGAGACAAGGAGATGTACTTTGCCCACTTCTCTTCAAATATGTCCTTGAAAAGGTTATGAGAGAATGGCGCAAGGAACTGAACAATTTGGGTGCTCAGAGTAGTATCTACCTGGGACGTAAGAACGATGGACTGGTTATAGATTGCCTGGCCCTTGCAGGTGACATGGCACTGTTTGCTGATTCTCTTGAGATGTCAACAATGCAGATAAACTGCCTTAGAAAACAGGCTGCCAAAGTGGGTTTTCAAGTATCGCTGGAGAAAACAGAATTCTTCACCAACATAAGAGAAGCAAACAGAGAAATGTTACTAGAACAGGGAAACATCAAGAGGACTGAGAAATTTAAGTATCTCGGCGAATGGATTGAACCCAACTTATTAGAAAAAGCATCATTATCCAAGAGAGTCAACAAGTTAGAAGTAGCCTATCGACTGACTAAGAACACTTACTATAAGAAATGCCTGTCACGCAACCTGAAACTTAAGCATTTCACATCAGTCTTACGGCCAGAAGCCCTTTATGCTAGGAAGTGTCTTTCCTTGAACCGACGAGGTCTAGTAGAGAAATTGTAAATCAGAGAGAGGAGAATCCTCAGGAAGATCCTAGGCCCGGTAAAGGAAGATTCTAAAGGAAGACTCTACGAACATATTGAGATGCTCTCTGACTGTGCAAGGAAAAGAAGGGTAGCTTTCTATGGTCACATTGCTAGATTGCCTCCAAACCGACTAATCAACCGTCTGTTCACCTTCTGGCAAAACAAAAAGGTTCGTACCACTTGGTTGACAGAAACCGAGAAGGATATTAAAGAACTGGGATTAATAGATCTCCAAAACAGACAGTCTGTTAGACGCACCCTGAAGGAAGTCTGTGGATATCAGGAAAAACCCCTTAGAAAAGGTACCCTCTGGACAGAAGACAGAAAGGAGTTACACCTGCAGAAGGTGCGACAATACTGGGCAAAGGTCAAAGCCCAACAGTTGAACAAGCGTGGTCCAAAGTAGGCCTATTCGAAAGAAGCAGAAGAATGTTTGTAAAAATAAAATAAAATACGAACTGGAAGAAATCAAGTAAGAAGAAAGAAAAATCATTCGTAAAATTCTAGGAGTAAGACTTACTACTGACGGGTACCGACTACAGTTAATCAAACCAACTGAAAAATGAAAAATAAAACATTGAAATTGATATCAGAAAAAGACGAATTAAATTCTTCGGGCACATAGATACCGAATGCCCGACTAACCAAAAGAATGCTAGATTACATATCATCATTGAAAAGTACAACACCATGAATAAAAGAAGTACAAAAAGACATACGAACCGATAACATAACCGACTCATCAGACAGAGACTCCTTCCGTAACAAAGTGAACAACTGGGAAGTCCAACCAGAGCAAGCAAAACCTAAACCTTACAGACCTAAATGGTCTGACGAAGGAAAATTGGTATTCTCCAACAGAATGAAAGAATACTGGCAAAATAAGGAGAACGTCAAGAATTGCGTCAAAGTGCTTGGGAATGTTGGGAAAATACGCTGTAAATAAATAAATACTAAAGTTTACGGTTTCTCCCTCGATTTTCACGAATAATATTTATACCTATTTGAATGCAATATTTTCAAATCAATTTTAAAAACATGCACATCATACTAAAATTAATGGAAACCTTATCCAATGATTTGTTGAACTTTTTTTAATTTTGTAAATAATTCGTTGCCAATCCTATAAAGGGTGGCAAATTAAGAGTGTCTTGCTTTTCCTTAATAAATACAAAAAGAAATAATGACTTAGTTGCCATAATTTTAACTATCTAATATTGAATAGTGAACGTTCGAAAGAATGGAGACTTGGCCGATTGAACAAAGGGTTGTTTGTGTAGAGCATTTTATTAGAACGAACTCCATTATTCCAACTCAGAGATGGATGGATTTAGACAACTGCTTAATTTTCCAGCGCCGCCAAATTGCAGGACAATTGCAAGATGGGTCGCAAAATATCGTCGAACAGGTTTTCTTAAGGATATTATACTTGCAGAGAGGAAAAAACTGCTAGAGCAGGAATGAATACTTTGCAAGTTAGGAACAGAATTGAAGAAAATTCCAATCAATCCGTGCGACGTTCATCGCAGCAAGTAGGAATTTCACGTGCGTTGGTAAGAATAATTTTAAAGAAAGATTTGAAAAGAAAGCCCAAAAACTTCTTCCAATAGACCGAAACTCACGTTTAGAATTAAGTCGATGGATTGGGCCAAAATTAGCACAAAACCAGAGCGGTTTTAAGTCTGGTGGCTCAACAACGGACTAAATCTATGTACCACGACAGATATTAAAAAAGAAACCGCCGTTAGAGACGCCCAGATAGACCAAAAGGGAGAAATATTTAACAAATATTATACCAATAAACAATGTTTTATTTAAATATATATAATATTAGCATATGCCGATGACATTGACATAGTTGCACGCACAGAGGGAAAATTAAAAGAAATGACCACCACTCTATACAACTGCAAAACGCATGGGTCTTCAGATAAAACTTCAGATAAACATACAAAACGAAGGCCATGGAATCTGAACCAAACAACAGAGCCAGGAATATTTGAACAGACAGCCACTCAGTAGACGATAACAACTTTGAGTATGTAGACGAATTTGTGTACTTAGGCTTTTCACCAGTGATAACAATACGATGGTGAAAATGAAGAGGAGGATAGTAATAGCGAATAAATGTTACTGCGGTCTGCATAAGCATCTAAACTGTAGACTACTAAGCCTAATAACCTAACTACTCATACACAGAACACTTATCCTGCCAATCCTCACATGTGGGTCAGAAACATGGGCGGTGATATCAAAAGCCGATGAAAACCTACAATTAACGTACAACAAGATACAAGATACAACACTAAATCTACCGCATGTACCCCATATATCCTTATATCGCATGTACCCCATATATGCTTATGCAGATATATGTACCACATATATCCAATGGAATAAATGTGGTACACCTCATAAAAGTGGAAAGATTAAGGTGGGCTGGGCATTTAGCAAGAGCGGCGGAAACGTACCCTCCGACGCGCATGCTAACGGCCCTACCTTTGGGAAGAAGACGCGGAGGAAGGTCCAAACTGCGCTGGCGATACGGGTAGACGAGGACGCCAAGAAAATGGGCAGAACAAACTGGCACAGAGCAGCAAAGAATAGGGAGGAATGCCGGACAAGACCAAGGCAGGTCGAGGCTCTTTCAAGGCTGAGAAAATTGCATTTCAAGTTTTTTTACTCTGATGTTATTTACATGTTTTTGTTATTTTTTTTTTTTTTTTTTTTTATCAAATTTTGGTTCAAATTTTAGGTTTTATACCTTATCCTTTTCATAACAAACAAGACTCAATACAAGTTATTAGTCACAAAAATCCCAAATTATTAACTTTTCGCGATTTTATCACTGCGGATAAACAGATTCTGATTAACTCAAATTGATTTTTAGTTAATCCGTTTAATGATCTTTGCAACAGATAAACATGAAAAGTACGGTGAATTGAAATAAAACATAACATACGCCGACGGAAATGAGTTTTAATAAAATACAATTAAAATTATTTACAATTTCTATTGTTCCATTCCTCGATTTGGATAATAATATTAACATTATTCATGTCAACATTACCATATTTGCGATATATTTCATATTCCATACATAAAAATATTTCTATTTCAGAAATCTTAAAAATGAAATATTCGAATAATATTGCTTATTGCATACATACATAAATACATAAATATCGTAAAAATATAGGTTAGGTTAGGCAGGTTAGGTTTGGACCATGTGATACTAGTATCATCGACAAAGAGACAATTTTTTCTGCTGATATTTAGATTAGTTATGTCGTTGATGAATACTAGGAAGAGTATTGGACCTAGAACGGAACCTTGAGGGACGACAACATCCAGCGCTCTGCAGGAGGATGAGTAGTCATTTACCCTGACGAACTGCCTTCGATATTTACCCAAGATAGGATTTGAACCATTCCTGCGGAGTACTCCGGAGAGAGAAAGGAAAGAGGGTCGCAATTTGAAGATATATTAGTTGTTATATTTTTTGCCACATTTACGAAATAGTTGTTCAAATCATTTGGATCAGGATAAATTTGGTTAGGTGAACGAGATTTATTTCTCAAATCATTAACAATTGGCAATGTTTCTCCAGCGTCATTATCAGTAGTTGAGAGACGATTTTGAAAGTAAACTTTTTTAGCCAATTTGATGATTTTGAAGTGTAAAGTATGGTATTGCGAGATGTACTTAAGGACCTTAGGGTTGACCGTGGACTTTTTAATTTACGTCAAGGAGCGCATGTTTTTGGACGCTGTTTTAATTCCCACTGTAGTCCAAGGTTTATGACGCTTGGGCTTAATGGGAGTTAGGGGGAACGCTGAATTACTGGCACAGGAAACTTTCATTAAAAAATCTGAGAAGTTAAGGTCTACCTCTCCGGAAGGATAGTTACAATCAATGGATTTACATTTATTTCGAAAATTTATAAAGTTATTTGTTGAAAAAATTCTACCCAGGCGGAGAGTTGTGGGTTTTGGTTTCTTTTCTACAGAAAAATTTGTCAAAATTGCTTCATGATCCGAGAGGCCAGAGCAAATATCTACAGATTCTACATCGTTAGGTGGTAGGTCAGATACAACGTAGTCAATGGTGCTAGCTGTGGTTTTTGAAATTCTGGTCATTCATTCGAAGCCCAAAGGAATCAAAAATAGATATCAAAAATTTCTGAACAGCACTAGTGAACAGCATTAGTGAAGTCAATATTAAAATCGCCACATAAAATTTTTCTGCTTTTAATATGTAAAGCATCGAGCAAGTTTAGAAGGTTCTGTAAAAAAGATAAACTATCTGAACTAGGTGTTATATAAATACATATTATATAGAGATCGAAAAATAGGCTGTACACTAGCGAAAATTCAAAGACGTTCTCAACTAATAGGGAGACAAAATTCGAAATCGGAGAAAACTCACCCCTAGCTAAAAGTATTAACGTTCCTCCACGAGCTGAGTTTCTTCTATTAAACCGAGCAACAGTGGTGTACTTTTCAATAAATACCGGTTCGCCTACTTTTAGCCAATGTTCGGTTAAATAGGAAATATATTGGGTGGGCCATTTAACATGACCACCCCAAATAACTCCGTTACCTTTAGTGTGACGAAAAAAATGTGGCAATTTTATTGATGTTTTTCTATTCAATATATAGGTTCGTTTACATGTTTCACAAGGTATTTTATACATTTTCGTAAATGCAGGGTATTTTTAACCCGCGACCCGTAAAGAAGGTGGTTAGAAGTTTGTCGTGTCTGTGTATTAGTCTGTCCGTCTGTCCGTATATGTGGCTGTTTGTGGAATCGTAGCTCCTAAACGAATGGACCGATTTTGATGCGGTTTTTGTTTTTGAAAGCTGACGTGATCAAGAAGGTTCTTAGCTATAATTTATGAAGATCTGTTTATGCGTTTGATGACTATCAGCTCATTACCTACTTGATAAAATTAATCTGCAAAAAATTTGACTCAAATGTTTGTCTAGTTTCGGATATTCAAACTTGTGTTTGAAAGCTGATGTGATCGAGAAGGTCCTTAGCTATAGTTTATGAAGATCTGTTCAGGCATTGGATGATCATCAGCTCATTTCCTGCATGACGAAACTTAATCTTTTTTGTAAACAATCCCCACGAATCACGATTTGAAAGAGGTAACATTAATCACGTATTTACAAACAAATTATTATTATCGTATAGAATGGTCCTATACGATAATAATAATTTGTTTGTAAATACGTGATTAATGTTACCCCTTTGAAATCGTGATTCGTGGGGATTGTTTACAAAGGGGAGATCACGTTAGGCGACAATTATATGTTTCTGGAAGCCTTCCTTGCAGCCCAATTTTTTTGCATTCTTTCTCTGACAGCCTGATCCTTTTTGGTCCATAATGAAATCCCTCAAACTTGTATATCACTGACCTAAATTTTGTTGGGTTTAAAATATCTTCCGAACTCAGTCCAATCTGTTGGAGATCCTTTCTCACCTCCCTGAACCATTTGTCAGACTTTAGGTAGGTAGACTTTAGGTCTACTGTCAAGTATTTTAAGAATCCTTTTTGTTAGTCTCTTCTCACCCATTCTAAATAAACGCCCCTAGAAGTTGAGTCTCCGTTTTCTCATAGACTCAATCATTACTTCATTGTCCCGGTAAAGTTTTTCCTTTCCTCTTAAAAACCTATACTGCCCATCCACGATCTTTGGACCCATTATCATACGAAGGATCTTCCCTTTAAATTTCTCAGTTTCTCAGACTCCTGCTTTCCCTGTCATTTGGAGGCATTCACTAGCATACAGCCATTCCGTTTCAATCACTGTGTTGTAGTGTCTCAGTTTAGCTGCCTTCGAGATAGGTTTCTTCTTGTATAAAGCATATGTTCTGCCAACCAAAAGCCGCTGCCATCTTCTTCCGTTTGGTGAGCGAACAATCTCTTTCACTGCTTTTCCACTGCACGATTTCACCTAGGTGTTTAAATAATATATAAATAGGTGTGTAAAACACAACTCTTTCTAGCTTACCACGCTCGGTCTTCAGTATTACTCATACACTTTGATTTTTTCACAAGAAATCTGTAGTACTGCTTTTTTTTGCTGGATTGGTTAGTATATTCAGATGTTCTATAGCTGTGTCAGAATTTCTAGAAAGGAGCGCGAGATCATCGGCAAAAGCAAGGCAATTGACCTTGACGCCATTCTTCGATCCGCCAATGTATACTTGATTAAGTTGTCCTTTCCTGTCCAGTTTTCTCCCATTCCAGGATAATCTTCTCCAACACACAGTTCAATAGAACTGGTGGCGCTCCATCACCTTGTCTGACTCCTGTTTTAATTTCAAACTCTTTGGAGGTCTCTCCCATGTACTTTACTATAGAATACAACACTAAATCTAACGCATGTACCGCGATATATCCAATGGAATAAATGTGGTACACCTCATAAAAGTGCAAAGATTAAGGTGGGCTGGGCATTTAGCAAGGGCGCCGGAAACGTACCCTCCGACGCGCATTCTAACGGTCCAACCTTAGGGAAGAAGACGCGGAGGAAGACCCAAACTGCGCTGGCGAGACGCGTAGACGAGGACGCCAAGAAAATGGGCAGAACAAACTGGCACAGAGCAGCACAGAATAGGGAGGAATTCCGGACAAGACTAAGGCAGGTCGAGGCTCTTTTAAGGCTGAGAAAATTGCATTTCAAGTTTTTTTACTCTGAAGTTTTTGTTATTTTTTTTTATCAAATTTTAGGTTTTATACCTTATCCTTTTCATAACAAACAAGACTCAATACAAGTTATTAGTCACAAAAATCCCAAATTATTAATTTCTCGCGATTTTATCACTGCGGATAAACAGATTCTGATTATCTAAAATTGATTTTTAGATAATCTATTTAATTATCTTTGCAACAGATAAACATGAATAGTACGGTTAATTAAAATAAAACATAACATACGCCGACGGATATGGGTCTACAAGGAAAATTATTTACAATTTCTATTGTTCCATTCATCGATTTGCATAATAATATTAAAATTATTCATGTCAACATTACCATATTTGCAATACCTTTCATATTCCATACATAAACATATTTCTATTTCAGAAATCTTAAAAATGAAATATTAGAATAATATACAGGGTGGGCCATTTAACACGACCACCCCAAATACCTCCGTTACCTTCAGAGTGACGAAACGGGGATTTTATTGATTTCGAAAGGCTGACACAGTGGTTAATTTTTTTTTGTCAAGGTCACAGTATATGCGTCCACAAGGTCATCAATGGTTTTACAAATGGGAACATGTTATTTTTGTATCAAGACATTGTAGCCACTATTGGGACGAATTCAGTGACCCATGTTATCATGACCTTCAAATGATTTGGCACGTGTATCCATTGAAAATAACTTGGAATATCCATATCGAAAATGGTATTGAACAGTCAAGCAGAGAAAGCGGATATGATTTTGATTCATGGTGAGACCGGCAGGAACTCTGTGCGAGTGCAGGAACTTTCTGATTCATATTTATTCTGATTCATGGTGAGACCGGTAGGAACTTTGTGCGAGCGCAGAAACTTTGTGCACAACGTTATCCTGACAGAAATCATCTTTCCGTCGATGTTTCGATCGAATTATTCATTTATTCCGTGAAAGAGGCAGTGTTAATACACGCAAAATGAAACGTCACAGGTCATGATATTATGGGTCGCTGGATTCCTATGAAGAGTGGCTACAATTTCTTTATAAAAAAATAACATGTTCCCATTTTAAAAACCATTGATGAACTTGAGGACGCATAAACTATGACCTTGACCAAAGAAGTATTTTTTACCACAGTATCAGCCCTTCGAAACCAATATAATTCCTTTTCGACATTTTTTCCGTCACTCTAAACTTTAGAGTGACGAAAATAGAAGAAATTTAGAGTTTAAAGGCAACGGAGATATTTAGGATGGTCACCCTGTAAATGGCCCACCCTGTATATATTTTGCTAGTTTGTTCGTGTTGCTGGTCGTATATGTGTCTGGGAATGCATTTTGAGGGTGGATATAATCAGTTGCCATGCTGAGTCGAGTCGCAAGGCTTCATCTCTGATGTTCAGGCAATGATCTCGTTTTTCTATCTCTATGGTTTCTGTGTATAACCGTGACTAATCTGTGCAAGAATGCTTGAGTTTCTAAAATCCATCCAGTGGCTGGTGTTGGTCTGTTGGATAAGAGCGAAACTCTCTATTTGTGTCGGACTGAAACTGCATGTTCTTGAAACCTAGCCGATATTTGTCCTTCATTCAATGTATAGGTTCGTTCACATGATCCACAGGGCATTTCGTAAATTTTCGTAAATGCAGGGTATTTTTAACCCCGACCCAAAAATAAGTGTGTTATAAGTTTGACGTGTATGTGTGTCAGTCTGTCCATATATGTGGAATCGTAGCTCCTAAATGAATGGACCGATTTTGGATGTGGTTTTTGTTTTTGAAAGCTGACGTGATCGAGGAGGTTCTTAGATATGATTTATAAAGATCTGTCCATGCGTTTGGTGACCATCAGCTCATTTCCTACTTGTCAAAATTAATCTGCAACCAATTTGACACAAATGTTTGTCTAGTTCCGGATATCCAAACTTGTGTTTGAAAGCTGACGTGTACGAGAAGATTCTTAGCTATAGTTTATGAAGATCTGTTGAGGCATTTGATGATCATCAGCTCATTTTCTGCTTAACAAAACCTAATTTTTTTGTAAGCAATCCACACGAATCACGATTTTAAAGAGGTAACATTAACCACGTATTTACAAACAAATTATTATTATTATTATCGTATAGGAAGTAAAGTATAGGAAGTATATTATCGTAATTTGTTATAGGGTATTCGTATAGGGCCATTAGAGACCAAGTTAGGCAACAATTACATGTTTCTGGAAGCCTTCCTTGCAGCCCAATTTTTTGCATTCTTTCTCTGACAGCCTGATCCTTTTTAGTTCATCATGAAATCCCTCAAACTTCTATATCACTGACCTAAATTTTGTTGGGTTTGAGATATCTTCCGAATTCAGTCCAATCTGTTGGAGATCCTTTCTCACCTCCCTGAACCATTTGTCAGACACTTTAGGTCTACTGTCAAGTATTTTAAGAATCCTTTTTGTTAGTCTCTTCTCACCCATTCTAAATTAGCGCCCCTAGAATTTGAGTCTCCGTTTTCTTCATAGACTCAATCATTCCTTCATTGTCCCGGTAAAGTTTTTCCTTTCCTCTTAAAAACCTTTACTGCCCATCCACGATCTTTGGACCCATTATCATACAAAGGATCTTCCCTTTAAATTTCTCAGTTTCTCTGACTCCTGCTTTCCCTGTCATTTGGAGGCATTTACTAGCATACAGCCATTCCGTTTTAATCACTGTATTGTAGTGTCTCAGTTTAGCTGTCTTCGAGATAGCTTTCTTCTTGTATAAAGCATATGTTCTGCCAACCAAAAGCCGCTGCCAGCTTCTTCCGTCTGGTGAGCGAACAATCTCTTTCACTGCTTTTCCACTGCACGATTTCACCCAGGTGTTTAAATAATATATAAATAGGTGTGTTAAACACAATTCTTTCTAGCTTACCACGCTCGGTCTTCAGTATTACTCATACACTTTGATTTTTTCAAAGGAAATCTGTAGTACTGCTTTTTTTGCTTGATTGGTTAGTATATTCAGATGTTCTATAGCTGTGTCAGAATTTCTAGAAAGGAGCGCGAGATCATCGGCAAAAGCAAAGCAGTTGATCTTGACGCCATTCTTCGATCCGCCAATGTATACTTGATTAAGTTGTCCTTTCCTGTCCAGTTCTTTCTCCCATTCCAGGATAATCTTCTCCAACACACAGTTCAATAGAACTGGTGACACTCCATCACCTTGTCTGACTCCTGTTTTAATTTCAAACTCTTTGGAGGTCTCTCCCATGTACTTTACTTTAGAATGTGTTCCTGTTAGCGTCAGCTTAATAATTTCTCTTGTTTTGGCGTCGACACCAAATTCCACCAGTGTGTTATATAGCAGTTCCCTGTCAATAGAATCATAATCTTTCTTAAAGTCTACAAAAACTACTACTAGCTCTTTTGACATATAGTTCTCCAGTATTCGCTTCAGGTTCCAGATTTGTTCAACATATGATCTTGCTTTCCTAAATCTTGCTTTATATTTACCAAGTTGGTGATCCACTTGCTCTACAAGTTTCTTCTGTAACGCTTTAAACAGTGCCTTATATGTTACAAAATCTATGGAAATGCCACGGTAGTTGTTAGGATCCGTTCTATCATCTTTTTTGCATAAGAGGTGGATGATAGCATTTTTCCAAAATTCAGGGAAAGCTTCAGTTTCCCATATCTTTTCCATTTCTTGCTTTAAAATTTGGATTGTGATTTCTCCACCATATTTTAGCATCTCTTCTGTGACGGAGTCTTCCCCTGCTGCTTTGTTGTTCTTTAGTCTGCGATTATTTTACGAACTTCTCCTTCATCTGGTGGGATTGAATTTTCATTCTGTGGCTTTGGATCTTCTCTTGACCATTTATTTTTTGTTTTTTCGCAATTCAACAATTTCTCGAAAATTTCACAATTTTTATTGTTATTTATAGCCAGTTTTCCATATTCTCTTCGACATCCCATGCTGGACGGCTGATATCCATTTATTTGCTTTTTAAAGGTTCTGTAGTAGGTTCTAGTGTTGTTCCTCTTAAATTCCGTGTCAATGTTATGAATTTCTTCTGATACTTGTTTACTTTTGGTTTGCCGCAGGATCTTTTGTTCTTTTTTTTTAAGTTTGGTCCAATGTTGATACTGGGTATAAACCCTTCAAACACTGCGGCCTATTAGTGGCCTATTGTATTTTGCCCACATTTTTCACTTATAGGCCCAGAAACCTAGATGTTGTTATAAATTGCGCTAATTAATTACGCATTTGTTTTCTGTTACAAATGAGGCCGACACTGGGGATAGAACTCGGAACCTCCAGACTTGTTAGTTAGCGCTCTAACATGAGAGCACTCGTGCCGACAGCCGCAGGATCTTAGCTATCTGTTTGCGTACCTCTTTATAAGGTACCTTACGTACCTCTTCATTTTTGGCTGCATACCACTTTATACGCTACAGCTCTACTATCGATTGCTACATCTCAGTCTGTGGTCCACCATCGGTGTATGCGAGTTCGTTGCATTGGTGCCACATCCTTGGCTATATTCCCCATCTTCTCTCGGATATCCCCGCAAGTCTCCACTTTCTTCTCCCGCAAAAGGTTTTGAAGTCCTTTCTGCTTTCTTGCAAGTTTTTCATTGTTTACCTTTATCGATACATTCCCAGCAAGACGTTTCTTGTTTAACGGCAAAGGTTTGAATTTTATGAGGGCCAAGAAGTGATCAGAGTCAAGATTGGATTATTTCCGTTAATTAAATAAACAAATTTTTAAAGAAAAGAAAAAAGTTCGAAAAATGCACAAAAAACCTATAAAAAGTAAAAAAAAAATGCATCTCTTGCCCTTTTGACTTAGAGTTTTTAACTTTAAGTTAGAAATTAATTAATTAAATTAAAGTTTAATTTAAAGTTTAATCAAAAGCAACTTAATTAATATTTTGATGATGAGCGTCGCCGCTTCGGGCGACTGCTAAGTAAATGAAATAATAAAACCAGAATACACAGAATTAAAAGGAGTATTGATAATATAAAGTATATAAAGTATATATAGTATATAAAGTATGGATTATACAAAGACCTACTATGTGTATGCAACGTACGTAAGTAACAAAACAACAATATCCAATCATTTAATCTTCACATAGCGGTACCCCGACGCGGCGACGCTCATCATCAAAATATTAATTGGTACTTTTAGTGAAGTTAAGAGGACAAGGGCAAGGCAAAATAAATTCTAAACAAGAAAATGCGTTAATATTAATTTTAATTTAAATCAATTGTAATTTTAATTATTTTTATTTTTTGATTAAAATCAATATTTTCCGAGTATTTTTATTGTCTTGTGAATACAATATTGGTAACTTTCCATCATTTTTTTATGTCGTTTAAATACTTTTCAAGGAAAATAAAAACATTATTAAAGCCTGCGTTAATTCACACATTAATTTCTACTGAAACAATTAACTTTTTCGAATATTCCTTTATTAAGACTTGTAATACAGTTTACAAATTTATTATGCACTCAGTTAATCAATTATTCCACTTGCTGGAGTTTTTATTTGATATCTGGTATAAACTAATTGTAGAGAAGGACTAATTATAGGAGATTGAATAGGTTTAAAATGTATATGGGTTAAAAGCTTCTGCGTTCGAGTACTTCCATAGGTTACAAGTTTCTCTTTTAATAATTTATTTATTGAAACACTGTTTATTGAAGCACAATTCTCTCATACATTAATAGGTGAAATTATATTAATTATAATTATTAAGTTAGCAAGCATTTATATTTAATATATTTGTTGAAAAAAAATTAATAATGTGTCAAGTATTCGAAAAACCTACCTTACGGTTTTTCGAATACTTTCGAACGTTTTAACTTTGAACCAGAAAGATCTTTCATTATCGTTTTGAATTTCCTTACATCTTCTTCTTATGACGTCCTCTTCTTTCGAAAGTTGGCGTTCCACATAGCTAACATTGTTCTGGACACAGCAGCTCGAAAGATTTCAATG
Source organism: Phosphuga atrata (assembly GCA_944588485.1). Taxonomy (NCBI): domain Eukaryota; kingdom Metazoa; phylum Arthropoda; class Insecta; order Coleoptera; family Silphidae; genus Phosphuga; species Phosphuga atrata. Next base: position 6,271,912 of record OX155893.1, on the reverse strand, counting down.
GAAGTGCACCCAAACCATCTTCTGAGGTCTTTCAACCAGGAGTTGTGACGTCTACCAACAGATATTTTCCCTTGAATCTTTCCTTCAATTATTAGTCTCAGCAGTTCATACTTATTGCCTCTCATAATGTGGCCTATGTATGTAGTTTTTCTTTCTTTAATGAGGGCCTTTAGTTCTTTCGGCTTCTTCATTCGTCTAAGCACTTCTTCATTCGTAATTCGTTGGACCCATGAGATGCGGAGCATACGACGATATAAGTACATTTGAAACGCCTCAATTTTCTTTTCAGTTGCAGCGTCCAGCATTCACATCCGTACAGCAACACACTTGAGACATAACATCTAATCATGCGAACCCTGAGCTCCAAACTCAAATCAGGACTAGTATTCGATTCTGGAACGGATCTCTGGTTTAGGATCACACCACGCGTTGACTATGGTACCCAGATATTTAAAACACGAGACTTGTTCAATCTGATTGCCGTTAATCAAATTTGTTTCAGCAGTGGGTGGGTCTCTTGGAGAAGACTAGCAGTTTGGTCTTTAATATATTGTAAATGAAAATATTTAATATGTCCAATCCATGATGCTCACTATATTCAGTTATTCTATTCATCATATTTTGTTTGTCTGATATGTTATCGGCAAGGACTACGGTGTCGTCTGCTGATATTGGTGATACTTACTCCATTTATTTTGACACCTCATGGGAGGTATCAACCTCATGGGAGGTCTTCCGCTAAAGTTTCTTTGAAAATTGCCTCCGAATAGATGTTGAATAGGAGTGGTGACAATATACAGCCCTGTCGTTCGCCTCTTCGGATTGACACAGTGTCAGATGTTCCTCCGTCTATTCTTACTTCGGCAATCTGATTTCAGTAGAGATTTGTTAGCAACGTAATATCTCTTTTGTCAATCCCGGTTAAGGATAATGTTTCCACCATCTTTTGATGCTTGACACGGTCGAATGCCTTTCGATAGTAAATAAAGCAAGCGTAGACAACTATGTTCATATCTCTGCACTTCTGTGCTAAAACATTTAAGGAAAAGAGGGCTTCTCAAGTGCCTAGTCCGTTCTGGAATCTAAATTGAGTGTCGCTTATTTGTTCTTTGCATTTCTTCTATATTCGAGTGTGGATTATTCACAGAAGAACTTTAAGGATATGTGGCATTAGACTAATCATGCGATAGTCGTCACTTTGTTTTCTTCGGAATCGTTACAAAGCTAGACTTGAGCCAGCCGTAAGGGATATTTACCGTTCGGTATGTTTTTCAATAGTTCTATCATAAGATCCAGTCCTTTGCCTTCTTGGCTAGCAATGGTTTTAAGTACTTCCATATCTACCTTATCTGCTCCCGTAGCCTTTCTCTTTTTCTGAGTCTTTAACGCGTGGATGACTTCAGTCTTTGTAATAGGTGGTCCATCTTCTCCATATTCAATTACTACCCTGGGAATCTCATGTCTGTCATCATCAAAAAGCTCCTCCTCGTAACTCTTCCATCTTTTTAGTTTCTCTTTGACACCAGTTATGATTTCATTATTAGTATCTCTGAGAGTTCCTATTTGGCGTTTTCTTCCTACTTCAGCTACCTTCCTAACTTTCTTATGTACATTAACCGAGTCATGTTTCTGTTGTAGTTCTTCGATCTCTGTACATTTCTCGGCCAGCCATTTTTCCTTTGCCTCTCTGCACTTCTTCCTTACAGCTTTATTGAGTTCTTTATATTTTAACGATGTGGATTTGGCCACCCTTCTCTGTGTCATAAGTTCTAAGATTTCATCAGTCATCCATTCCTTCTTCTTAATATTTTCCTTAATACCGATCTCCTGTTCTTGAATCTTTATTATTGCGTCTCTCATCTGCCCCCATAAGGTTTCTGTGTGCAGTTGCTTTCTTGAGTCTATCGCCTTCGGTTCTTTTTCTAGTTTCAGCCCTATTTCTTCATGAATTTCCGAGTCGTTTAGTTGTTTTATTATTAAGTTTCCAAATATTTGTATTTAATATATTTGTCGAAAAACAACATTTGAGGCTGATTCTTATTTACACGACACACAGATACGCGACGTCACGCGACATCGCCTGATAAATAATGATTACATTGTTTTAAATGGGCACGTCGCGTAGCTGTTGCATAGCCATAGTGAGAACGTGCCCATTTAAAAAAATGTAATCATTATTTGACAGGCGATGTCGCGTGACGTCGCGGAGCTGTGTGTCGCGTATATGAGAATCGGCATTTAATCGTTTAAAGGGTTTTCGAAATGTTCAGAGATGATGATTGCTGTTTCGGAGTCTGTAGGATAGAGTCGGTTACTGAGAGGAATATTGAAATTGATATTGCAAATTTATTGGTTGCATATCTATTATTTGGCAAAATTATTATTTAGTGAATATGTTTAATTTTTTTTCAGCTTTTCATATTTATTTTTATTTGCATGTTTTTCAGATATTTTCAATCTTTATCTTAACCATATTTTATTACATTTCAGCTTTTCTTATTTGTATTTCTAAAACTTTGCAATTCAACACGCACATTTTTCTATGCATTTATATGTTACAGCTTTCCATATCCTGAAACTTGAACACCTCTAGTCTATTTAAACACCCCTGAACTACAAAATCTGCATCTGTGATCTTCCCCTAGGCCTAGGGTCTTGAGGTGGGAGAACTAGGGTCTTCCTATAGGCCTAGGGCCTTGAGATTATTAAGTTACCAAACATTTTTATTTAATATATTTGTCGAAAAAAAACATTAAAGGCCGATTATCATTTACACGACACTCAGCTACGCGATGTCACGCGACATCGTCTGTCAAATAATGATTACATTGTTTTAAATGGGCACGTTCTCACTATTTCTACGCGAGAGCTACGCGACGTGTCCATTTAAAACAATGTAATTATTATTTGACAGGCGGTATCAGGTGTTTACACGACGTGTCCATTTAAAACAATGTAATTATTATTTGACGGGCGATGACAGGCGTGAAATCGCGTAGCTTAGTGTCGTGTAAATGAGAATCGGCCTTTGATGTTTTTTTTTCGACAAATATATTAAATGTCGCACGACCTCGCATATCTGAATGTGGCGCATATGGGAATTGACCTTAATAGTGTCATATCAGGTATTTGAATTACTGTGGTATTTCGAAAGTTTTTGAACTTTGAACCAGAAACCAGAATATTCCTTAGTCCGCAATTGGTTCAATAGTTCATGAATGTCTCTGTTAAGTCTGTTATTTTCGGTTTAAAGGTCGATTCCCATATGCGCGACACTCAGCTACGCGACGTCGTGCGACATCGCCTGTCAAATAATGATTACATGTTTTAAATGGACACGTCGCGTAGCTGTCGCGTAGGCACAGTGAGAATATGCCCATTTAAAGAAATGTAAACATTATTTGACAGGCGATGTCGCGTGACGTCGCGAAGCTGGGTGTCGCGCATATGGGAGAAAAAGTGACCCGTGGTACCAATTAAAAAAATTATAACACATCGAACTTGTGGATCCACATGAAAAGACACCATCCGAGTGAATTGGACCCTGTTTCAGTGCCGAAGACAACAAGGAGTGATTCTAAGAGAGATAATCGATAAAAAAACATTTTATAGAGATGACGATAGTAGGGCAAAATAAATAACTCATACCATTGCTGAGCAAATATGCATCGATATGGAGCCATTCGATTTAGTCAATAAGGTAGGGTATCAACGGTTAGTAAAGAAGCTATGCCCGAATTATAAAATGGTATCACGTTTCTATATTACGGAATAAGTTATACCAGAAATATATGAGCGAGTGAGAACTAAAGTAATAGATTTGTTAAAAAAGTTGTTGCACATTGTGATAACCACGGACATATGGACAAGTGACTCTTCTTCGCAATGTAATGATTTTATTAGCGTAACAGCTCATGGTATACATGCTAACTACGAGTACAAGCTTTATTGTCTCGAAGTATTTCCATTCGAGGATCTTCAGCATTCAGGATTCAACATATCATGTAATCTAAAGAAGGCTTCTCAGTATTGGAATATACAGGACAGAGTTTGAGCCATAGTTACCGACAACGCTGCAAATATGGGTGTCGCTATCAGAGAGATTCAACAAATATACAAGTTAGTGCCCATCAAATGTTTGCCTCACTCACTCCAATTGGTAATTAAAGGTAGCCTTTTTAAACAGAATCAGGTGAATGTCATGATTACTAAAGCATGGTCTATCAGCGGTCATTTTCATTTTTCTACGAGCAGCCGCAAGATTTTAAAGGAAATGCAAGACGCTCATTAAGTTCCGAATCATGTACTTATACAAGACGTATCTCACTGCAAGTATTAAGGCGATTGCTGGAACAACGAATTGCAGTACAAGCTTCTTTGCCTAGTATAAAGTGCAACCTAGAACTCACAACGGAAGAATGGATAATGACGGATGAGATGGTAAACATTTTACGTTATTTTGAAGAGGTTACAAAATCAATCAGCAAAGCCACAGCTGTATTATCCGACGCTATTTCGTTAATTAATAGTCTCAGAAGAGTGCTGCAAAATATCAAAGACACAGACGGTCAGTCTTTTTCAAGAGGAAATGTATCGAAACTTATGGCGGCTGATATGATATTGGCTCTTAATGAGAGATTTGATTATTTGCAAACTGAAGAATCGTTTTATTTAGTCACCGTAATAGATCCGCTCTTTGGAATAACATCAAGAATATCATTGTGGACACGTGTAAATTAAATCTCCACGTGACTTTTAAACGCAAAAATAAGTGGATGACAGATCACATTCCAACCCTCATGTAGCAGCGAAGACTGACAAAGAACAAACCTGACATAAAAAAATACAAAAGGTCATAAGAAGGGAGATCAAAGAAGCCAAGCAGAGATGGATGGAAAGGGAATGTGCAGAAATAGAAGACCTCTGCTCCAAACATGATACTTTTAATATGTACAGAAAAGTAAAGGAAGTAGCTGGAATCCACAGGAAGAGAACGACTATGTCACTTCCAAATGATAGTAACCCAATTAATTTTGGAGGAACAAGAACTATAAAACACATGGACCAGTTATATAGAAGCCAACTGCAAATATCATAGAGCTGAGGGTATCATGAGGGCTCATACTATACGTGAAGGAGGCCGTAGGACCAACTATTCTTAAATCTGAGGTGATACATGCACTCTCTATAGCAAAAAATAGGTAAGCATCTGGCCCTGACGACATTGCGACCGAGGCTCTAAAGCTCAAAATATTGGCTTGGTAGTTAAACTGTTTAATAGTATGAGACAGGTGAAATTCCATCTGACTGGTTCAGCCATTATTGCATAATCATCAACCTTTATTGCTCTACCTAAAGAACATCAGCCAAAAAATTATTATTAGTGATTATCGCTTAATCAGCTTCATCCCTCATGCTCAAAGCATTCCTACGGATCATTCACGCACGCATCAGTCGTAGATGTGAGGAAGATCTTGATGATTCTCAATTCGGCTTCAGAAACGCTTTCGGAACGCGTGAAGCACTTTTCGGAATGAACCTTCTCCTCAAAAAATGTCGCGATCAGCGGAAAGATGTTTTTGCATGATTTATCGATTAAGAAAAAGTCTTTGACCGCATACAGCACGATAAACTTACAGATATACTACAGGGGGTTGGAATAGATAATAGATATATCCGCGTAATTAAAAGTCTATACTGGAATCAAACGACACAGGTAAAAATAGGCAATATTAAAACAAAACATATTGAAATACAACGTGGAGCAAGGCAGGGTTGCATTCTGTCGCCCTTTCTATTTAACCTGTACTCTGATAGAATATTTAAGGAAGCATTGGAAGGAATATCACACCTCGGCATCAAAATAAATGGAGAGCCAATAACAATAATCAGATATGCTGACGATACAGTGATTTTAGCAAACACAATCTAGGGACTACAGTTGCTTATAAACAAAATCGGTGACGTGGGAGAGACACAATGTCTAAAGATCAATATAGAACCGTAAGGACATCAATATAGGACCATAAGACCAAATTTATGATATTCAGCAGGCAACCACACAATGGCACTATCCTAGAACTTAATGGAAGCCAAATTGAACGTATCTCTAAGTTCAAATACCTTGGTAGTATTATAACAGAGGATCTAAACCCTGTCTGCGACATAAAGTGCCGAATAGAGTTTGGTCTAAATTCACAGCTGTTTACACTTTTTAAAGCCTACGATTGTACGAATCGATATGGGTATCGTCGATACTCTTTTATGAATATCGGTATCGTATCGGAAGAAGTGCGCATTGATGCATCCTCAATTGAAAGGAATATTGCAAATTTATTACTTTCATTTCTATTATTTGGCAAAATTATTATTTAGAAAATATATTTAATTTTTTTTCAGCTTTTCATATTTATTTGTATTTGCAAGTTTTTCAGACATTTTCAATCTTTATCTTAACCATATTTTATTACATTTCAGCCTTTCTTATTTGCATTTCTAAAACTTTTCAATTAAACACACAATTTTTTCTATGCATTTATATGTTTCAGCTTTCCGTATCCTTAAATTTGAACACCCCTAGTCTAACTAACTTTCATCTAACATTTCCCCCGTTTACTTGATCTGTTCCAGATAAACTAATAGGGAAATGCGTGCTGGGTTCGTACATGTTCGCCAGAGGCAAAGCTTTGATCCAGTGGAACACAGCAATGGCTAATCCGATGGAACTGTATCAACATTGGCATCTGCTCTGCGAGTAATTTTAAATTCCATTCGCACACAGAAAAATCGTGTAGAATTGATTTCAATAACGTCCTAAATGGTTTTTAAAACACGTTTTTAAATAAGTGTAAGTGGGTTAGAATTTGTGTTTTAAATAGTTGTTTTCAACAAAAATAAATAAGTTATTCAGGTCTGAGATTGAAGAGATTATTCAGTTTATGTAACAATATTACTTTTTTTTTCGATATTTGGCCACTTTGGACCACGCTTAACTTTTACTTAAATTAAGTTTAATGGAAAGGATAGTTGCGACCTTTAGTACGTTGTTGTATATATATTACGGTTAAAGTACAAAATCGGTAAATGTAAACATTTACCGGTATATGTATACATCTACCAATTTGATAGGTAAATGTGAGTTTAAATCTGAGATAAACTTTATATATCTACTTTTACCGAAAAATGTATACTTCTTGTGTGTTACAATATCACGTGTCTTGTTGGACAGCCCATGCGCTGTGTATGTTAATGTAAACCTCTAACAATTCCCAACAACATTATGCATATGTACACATTTGCCGGAAATCATTGGTAAATGTAAGTTGAACTCACATTTACCAACCAAGAAGTTAAATGTGTACATATACCGGTAAATGTATACATTTACCAAACTACGTACTTTTACCGTAATATATACATTTTTTAATTCAGTTTAAATTAAGTTTGTTTTGTATCTAAAATATTGCCAAAAATTCAAAATCATTTCTACTACTACTTTTGCAATATTTTTTTGTCAATCAATTAAAATAATAAAACTGAAAGTAGTTACCATTAGAATCTAGTTACCATTCGAGTCTATTAATAAATAGCAGGAATTACACTGAAATGTTCTGTTACTCTTTGGCACCCTTTGCTCAAGATACGTTGTGTGAACCAAGAAACACAATGCATCTTGAGCAAACTGTGGCAAAGAGCAACGAAATATATCAGTGTAATTTCTGCTATTTATTGATAGATTCGAAGATATCGTAATGTGTTCCCACTTTCAGGTTTATTATTTGGTTCAAACCATGAGCTGATTTTTAATTAAAAATTGTGTTATTTCTGCTATTTATTGATAGATTCGAAGATATCGTAATGTGTTCCCACTTTCAGGTTTATTATTTGGTTCAAACCATTAGCTGATTTTTAATTAAAATAATTTCTCCAAGAATAATTTACGTACAGAACAACAAAAAAACACGCAAATCAATAACTCTTGCAAATTATATCCACGAATAAATTATACAGCGACTAAAAACGCACGCATTTCTAAATTCAATCTTTTTACAAGCATACAAAGCGAGGATAAAGTTCGATTCCCATATGCGCGACACTCAGCTACGCGACGTCGTGCGACATCGCCTCTCAAATAATGATTACATTGTTTTAAATGGGAACGTCGCGTAGCCATAGTGAGCACGTGCCCATTTAAAACAATGTAATCATTATTTATCAGGCGATATCGCGTGACGTCGCGTAGCTGAGTGTCGCGCATGTGAGAATCAGCATTTATACAAAGGAGATATCAACGATATTGAAATTATTCGAAACTTATTAAGCTTTCTAATAAGAATCATTTCGTAATTATTTTGAGAGAATTAAAGGTGATATTTATACGTATATGATATTAATGGAATTTGTGGAATGATCGGCCTTGAGTCTTTGGCCTTTCTAATTAGTTTCGGTTGTAATGGCGCAGAAACTATTATATGCTTAATGTGTTTATGGTAAGAATTTTATTATTTAATGGACAATTTATCAAAGTCCAGATTATATGAATAGGATGGTTGCGACAGTTACTACTTGGTAATTCATATTTACGTTGATTTGAAAAATTCACTATGTTTTTTACCACACACAAAGTCCAGATTGATTGAGTAAAAAGTTATTAATTTTATTTGTTTAATACATGTGTTGTGAAAAATAATTGTAATTTTATCGTAATCAAAATTGCTTTAGAAAGTCTACATAATTAAAGTTAGTTTATAGTTTTCGAATGGATATTTATTTTTTAATAAATTTAGTACAAAAGGGTATTTTTTGAAAATATCAATAATTTTTTCGAAAACAATTTTTAGAACAAAGACATTTTTAAAAACAAGAAAAAAATTGAATCTCACCCTACAAATATTCAAATTTTCCATACGTTAATGAATTTACAAAAAACATAGTTTTTTATTTATTTAATAAAATGTTTCTTTGTCTTTAATTCTTGCTTATAATAGTATATTTTGTAACTAGGGCGGTAAGTTTAACTAGTTAACTAGTTTAACTTGGGCGGTAAGCACGAACTAAGTGAGTGCGCACATTCGCCCGGGAAATTGACAATACCACCCGTGTTACAAACAACATTTTTTATTACTCATGCAGGGGATATATCTTACAAGTTTGGGATCCTGGGACCATCCAAAAAAAATTTAATCAAAAATGAAGAATTTTCTTTTTCAATTGTCTCCGGTGGTGTGAATTCGTCATAAGAACTCTCCTCAGTCTCCGGTATCACCATAGAATTTACACTTATTTTAAAACGATTTCTTTAATTTTCATTATTATTTTGTTATGAAAAAAAATTCTGACACTTCACGTCACTTTTTTAATGTCGAGGTCTTGATTGTGTTTATTCCATTTATTTATTAGTTTTTTTTTTTTTTTTAAATGTAGCCTAGCGATATTGAATATTTACTTGCGTTGCCCAGGTTATGTGTAAATACGAGAAGGAATATGTGTGGATAACAAGAAGTGGCATTTCTCGTATTAAAAAATGTGCGTCAAGAAGTACTTTTCGCACATGAGTAATAAAAAATATTTTTACAGAAACAGAATAGATATTAACAACTGCATATAATGATTATTACAAACGTATTTATCTAATTTAATCTATGTGCGATAAGTAGATTTTATTTTTAAATGCGTTATTTAATTTTAATCCTTCAATTTTCTAGTATTAACTTACCTCGACTTACATATTAGGACCACATTAATGTCCTAAATTATTCCTTTTTAGCGGAATTATTCCTTAACGTCCTAAAGAAAAAAATCAGTTACGATATTTAACGAATAACTCAACATTTTAACAAATTAAACTAAAAATTAACTACTTAAGGAAAAATTAGGGTACTAATTAACGTCATCACCGTTACATTTACACCTAAATAATATTTATGATAAAGCATAAAATTACACATTTTATTTAAAATTAAAACATTTTTAATACTCAAAATACTAAATTTTTTAACACCGGTTAGATTAGGTTGCCCGCCGCGAAGACAACATAGGCGCTAACTCTCGATCCAATACATAGCGGTGGTGGCGTTAATACGTAACTACCAAAATTAGAAAACATTTTATTTAGGATTTACTTCTTTCGAGGAAGGAGTTACCAATTTGTTAATCATTTGCATTTATTTATTGTGATAAACGACACCAATTTTCATTTGACAAAAACATACATATTTTACGTTCAATATTTTTATATAAATGTTTAAGAACTTAAAAACATATTCTAGATTAGACTAAATGTATTTCCCAGGATGTACAATACACACAGAACAAGTAAATATTTCCCATATTTATCTAATAAACAAGGTAAACATAATCTTTATTATTAAGTAAGATTACTATTTACTAGAAACAAAGTGTATTGTGTAAGTAAACCAAAAATTATATAGAAAAATTGTAGATGTATGTATGATAGGAATACTTAATAAAACTGTACAAATGTTGGATTATTTATTTATTAATTTTTTTAAGATTTATTTTCCAGGTGATGTCACTCCCAAACTTAATCTCCCATCATCATTTCCATCTTGTTTTTAATCTTTATCTTCAAAGAAGCCCTCGAAAATGTGGAAGATGCAATACCGTGCCCGTGAATTTCTAGAGCTTTGATAGCAGCCGCACCAACTAGGTGAACAGACGCAGACTCCCTGCCGCTCGCTCCGAGTACAGACGCCGAGAGATTTGTTTTCTTGAGTTCAAAAAACAAATAAACACCAAGCCCGTGAATGGAGAGAAGCTGAACAATATCCGCTACGCTGATGATACTGTAATATTTGCTTGGATTCAAAGCTTGGATGGTCTTCAACATCTTGTCTCGCGAATCGGTGAAAGTAGTGAGCGTTATGGCTTAAATATCAACATGAATAAAACAAAGTTCATGGTCATCAGCAAGAAAGACATAGACCTACTAAACTACGTTCTAGTTTTTTATTACCTCTATTGAGCAAGTAAGCAAACACCTATATCTGGGAACCAACATTAATGACCAATGGGATAATTCACGAGAAATTACAGTCCGTATCGAGAAAGCCAGAGTTGCATTTTGTAAAATGGCTATTGTGTTTAAGAGCCATCCATTACTTCTCGATGGAAACAAAATTTCTACATTGCTTTATATTTTCCATTCTTCTCCATGGAGCTAAGACCTGGACTTTGACCGAGACGATGGGTAAACGACTTGAGGCATTTGAGATATAACTCTACATGAGAATGCTTAGAGTGCCAGAGTTACCAGCAGTAGAACTTCTCCTGCTGTTCTTGCTGTGATGTACTTGTACTTGCTTTGATGCTAGCTTCTACTGTAGAAGCTAGCTTCAAAGCAAGGAAGGCATGGCTACAGGGCAGGAAAAATACAAGAATTAGAACAGCACTACAGAGAGACACAAAGAGAAACAAGCAAAACCTTACGAAAAGAGAAGAAATTCTACCTTAAACACACATTTGAGAGTATTGAAAATGACCAGAAAGAGAACAACATCCGTAAAGGACAGATAATATTACAAACAATAACATTCTCCATAAAATGTAGAAAGGAAAAGAAGTCCCGAAAACAGTAAAATGCAGAAAACTACAATATTTAGGTCATGTAATGAGGGATGGACACAGGTATAAACTGCTACAGAACATTCTTCAAGGAAAGATTCCTGGTTAAAGAGGACGAGGAAGAAAAAGAACATCTTGGCTTGGAAGCTTAAGAACATGCACTTCACATATAAGTGAATAACTATTCAGAATCTATTCAGAACTATTCAGAATCTATGATGGTCATCAACATCCGGAACGGATAGGCACAATAAGAAGTAGAAGATCATTTCGATGAATTCTGAAACTATCAAAATAGTATAGTAGATGTATGTATGATAGGAATACTTAATAAAACTGTACAAATGTTGGATTATTTATTTATTAGTTTTATAGTTTACATTGCTTATTTTTTAACATTTATTTTCCAGGTGCTGTAACTCCCAAACTTAATCTCCCGTCATCATTTCCATGAATTCTGAAACAAACAATATATTTGGTGATTTGGTGATTGGGGTGTGATATATTTGCTTATACATTTAGATGTGTTATATATAAGGGATTTATAGGAGCGAGTTTACTAGCTACTATCCTTCGAATTCACTAGCTGCTAGTAAGCTCGTCCAGTGTAATCATGTTCACCAGCTAACTAGCAGGTTTAGTTTACTATTGTAGGTGAAACTACAGATATTGGTAGACTGTGGAATGATATCAAGGAGGTGATGCAAAAATCAGCTAAAACCACGCTACCAAAAGTGGAACGTAAGAAGGAGAAATGGATGCATGGAAATGTTTCAACGAAACATGCAGAACAGCAGTAGAAGCTAGCATCACAGCAAGGGAAGCTTGGCTATAGGACAGGAAAAATGAAGAATTAGAACAGAACTACAGGGAGACACAAAGGGAAACAAGCAGAACCTTACGAAACTCTACTTTAAACACGCATTGAGGGCATTGAGAATGACCAGAAAGAGTACAACATCCGTAAAGTATACGAAGCCGTAAATAACATTAGGAAAGAATATCAACTGCGATCATCAGTTCTTCACGACAACAATGGTAACATCATCGCAGGAACAACCCACATTTTACAGGCATGGAAAGAGTATTTTGACAGCAGATTGTAAATGGTCTGCCTAAAAAGTTGAATGCCGGGCTAGTTTTCTCGCTGGCGTGTGGGTTTTTTGCTGCTGTACTAGCAAAAAACATACATGTCATCATAGTTGCTAGTGAACTAGCTGCGAGTATCCCGATGGTGTAAGTTTAGGAAATGGAAGAAAAATGACAATAACGTATTCACAACACGCGGTTTCAAGTGGGCTACTATTTTCTGATCCAAGCTCTGGCCACATTGGACATTCTGCAGCAGCGATTTGAGGGCATGGTCATCTCACGTGGGGGTGATGTGAACTGGCTACCGAGATCGTGCGATTTGACCCCGTTAGATTTTTTCTTGTGAGGCTTTCTTAAGTCGCATGTCTATGCGATTAAGCTACAAACCACAGCGGCCGTCATAACTCAAGCCAATATAACTCATGCCAACGGTCAAATTCAGCCTGATTTATGCGCCAGATTCACGGAAAGTTGGACATTGTGTGCTAGTTCATTATCAGGAGTGTAGAATCACTTTGTGTTGTCTTTTTTGATATTCTCTTCTCCAGTCGCATTTAATTAATCCGCGAGTTGCTGCATTTGAGCGTCATCTTCATCCAATCTCGAAGCTATTTTGGAAATTTAGTAAATTAAATGCACTAGTACAGAACATATAAAGTTTTAATCGACTTTAATGACTGATAAATAATAGAGTCTATCTTACTATAGTTACGTTAGTTATATTAGTTAGTTATAGTTACGTTAGTTATAGTATAGTTAGTCATACGACGAACTTTCTTCTGTGCAAAAGAGCGAATAACGTCATCATAGTCAATTGACTGCATTATTTCTGACTCTATGTACATTACAGAGACTGAATTGAGCCTATTGTCTCCTATGTTAGATATTAAGTAATTCTTTACTCTCTTTAGCGCTGAAAACGACCGTTCTGCTGAGCAGTTTGACGCTGGTGTACACAACAGCATTCGGAGCGCAATTCCTACGTTTGGATAAATGTCCAAAAAGTTTTTGTATTGCTTCAGTGACGATAACTCCATAACTTCATCATTCGATGACAAATGAGCTTGCAGGTGCAGACACTCGTTTTCCAAAGTCCTATCCAAATCCCCGGGACAGAAAGTTATAAGGTTTATGGCTCCTTCACGGATGTCTTCAGATTCCAAACGAAGTATTTTCGTAAGAAAGTCAAATTTTTTACATAACTTCTCATAAGCAGATCCGCGTCTTTGTAGTTCTTAAATTAGTCTATCCATCATGACGTTAAAAATGGTAATTCTGAATCTGTCCCTGCCAGAGAGTCCGGTTTCGTTTCCTTTTACTTCGTCGAACTGGACTTTACGCTTACGTTTTGCTCTGCATATCATATGCAAAGCTATTTTCACCGAATTTTTCAATAACTTTCGACTCGTAATGATCAAAGGTACAGGTACTGGGTTTCCTTAAGTGTTCTAGGTGTGTTACCAAAGGCTGATACAGTTCAACGATCGTACCCAGGTCGATGTTAACAGATTGGAGAGATCTGTTGAACCTTTCCAAGATGTCAGTCCAGAGAAGTGACAACAAGCAAGTTTCCATCGAGTCTAATGAATTCAGAAGACCTGAAGCCTCAGAGCGCGTAGATGGTTTTCATTTGCATCATTGGATATTATCTGGAGAACTGCCATGATCTCATCCCAGGAGCTACGTAGACTTCGGCAGGCGTCAGCTCGAGCAGACCATCTTGTCTCAGAAAACTCTTCACGACTGTTGACTTCAGATTCGACAGAAAAATTTCCCATCTGTGTGTTGATGCCGAAAAAAAATTATACAATGACTGTAAAATGCCGAAGAAAGATACAGCAGCTTAGCAAGATTCGGCCGCACAGGATCCAACAAGATACAGTGAGTGAGCCGAACAGGGAACGAAATCATCAGAGGGTTCGCTTGTTTTATTCTCGCTTGAAGACCAGAATATACACCCGACATATTGTTGGCATTGTCGTAAGACTGCCCCCGGCAATAGGCGATATCCAAGTCGTGATTTTCAATGTCCCTAGGACGACTTTAACCAGGTCTTCCGCTTTATGGCCACAATTTGCAATGAATTTCAAAAATCGTTCAATCAAAGATGAAAGAAAGTTGATCTACCTGAGGAATGTCCGGAGTAGAGTCCACGGAGATAGAGAAATATTTGGCATGCTTTATCTCAGTCACAATTGTATTTATTACCTGTTCTACCTTGATATTGATCATTTCATCGCATATATTTGAGGAAAGATATGATGTTGTACCACTTCCTTTGTTACCGAGGTGTTTTAAGTGTAAGTCCAGAAAAGGATCGAACTCAGACAAAAGTTCTAGGGTCATAACATAGTTCTCACTATTTTTGTATCCAAATCTCTCATGGGAACCTCTAAACAGCAATCCGCGTGCAGAAAGTGACAACAGCCACAATGCGACTCAAAGCCTCATTCCAGTATTTTGTTTCTTCTTCCGTTTGAAGAACAAGACTCTCGTCAACACTTTCGCCAGCATTCTTCCTAGCTTATAGTGTCGCAAGTGCTGACCTGTGTTCGTCCGAATTATCATGTTCCTTCGTTCTTTGAACTGCGTTTATCCAGTCGTTGTACCCTTTATTAGCTAGCGACCCCAATTTGCCAAACATCTTACAAGGGCCACAAAACACTGCACCCTTGCTCTTCGAAAATATGAGCCAAGTTCGAGGTCGTGTTTCATCATTGCTTAATGTTCGACAAAAAGTGACAACGATAGATACCTAGTTTTATCTGCGTACTGACCCCTTGAAGAAGAAAAGTCGGCATCAATATTCTGTGTCACGCCATTTTGGACAAGAGCCAGGCTTTTGAGCTTATGTACAGATTCCGCCACCGGGGCCCCTAGGCCCGGGCCTTGTAGGCCTATGCAGAAATCCGGTATTTGTGCCTTGCATATAAGTTTGTCTGGTTCATAATGCTTCTAATAAATTCCTCTAAATTCCATCAAAAAGAGGGATAAATAATCTGCAGGTGTTTTACAATTACTAGGCACCTGAGCATCAATTGATCAAAACGGAATCCTATTAGACACAACCTCATCATCTATCACGTCCCTCCACATTAATTTGTGACCGTCGTCTAATAACGGATCAGTATCAATATCAGAATCACTATCAGCGTTTGTGTTTTTATCACTAAAGTAACAAAGGGGTATGCATCTTTTTTTCACCGCTCCTTATCAATATCACTGTCATTATCTTCACAAATATCAATATAATTTATGTTGAAATTCAATGTATCTAAATCTAATTCATCCTCTTAACTCGAATCGAATTCAAAATCAAAATTGGGTTTGATTCTTTACATTGTGGAGTGAAAGAAGTATATTTTTGAGTGACGATATACACTATTTTTCGTAAAATCTAAAGCTCCACGATAATTGTTACGTATATTATTATGTATATAATGAAAAATTAGTGATATTACTAATAATATAATATTTTGTTTCAACAAATCTCAGGGTCAAACTCAGGAAAATGTTAGGGCCCAAGCCAAAACATTATAGAATTTATTAGTAACCATAAGCATTTAGAAAAAATATTGTTCAGAATTTTAGCTCCCAGCCTTTACCTGTCTATATCTTAATGCTGTTGGAATGCTAACGCAAAAAAAATCAGAGTGCAACGGGCTAAAGTAACAAATAAAAATATATGTAGTTTCAACAAAAATTACGTATGAATTTCTTGTCGACATTTTGAACGTGCAATAATCGAGTAATTTGTAGTTGAGGACATTAGAAGTTGAGGACAAGCAAAAACTGGTCTTGATCATTTATAGGTTTTGCATCAATTGAGTCATTAATAATAATAATATTTCCAACACAGCTAATTGTGAAACAACAAAGTTATTAAACTTACCGTCGAAGTCAACAGTGCCTGATCCATCCGTGTCAATTTCGGCGATGATTCCATCCAAATCTCTGCTGGTGAGATTGTCGTCCAGAGCAGCGAGAATTTCCTTCAAGGTTGCTGTTGTTATGTAACCGTTGCCTTCCCTGTCATACAATCTACACAAAACAATAATTTGAATTATTATTTAATTGCAAAACGTTTCTAAATTAAAAAAAATATATTTCTTTGAATTTTGTTATTAAAATTTTTGCAATTTTTAAAAACAAAACAAAATTGCACTGAATTTGTTAATAAGGGTTTCTATCATCTGCGCCTATCCCTCGTTTTACACGGTTGCTTTTCTTTTACACGGTTTAAACAAAGTCAAACCATACATTTTGTTTTTTTATTTAATTTACGTACAATGTATTTTTTACTACTTTTTTTTAAATCGCGTTGAAAAAGAAACCGTGTAAAACGATGGATAGGTGTAAATAGTAAGCTAATCTTTATTAAAAAATTCAGAGCAATTTTCAAAAATCGCTAAATTTTTCAACAAAATTCAATGCATTTTTTTGTTTTCTTTGAGAAAATGTAAAAAAGGATACACGGTTCCCTTTTTACACTTTCTCAAAGAAAACAAGAAAAATGCATTTGATTTTGTTATTAAAAATTTAGCGATTTTTTAAAATAGCTCTGAATTTTGTTAACAAAGATTGCTATCAATTAAAACGAGGGACATCTGTCCTGAAATATATTTTTGTAGTTAATATGTTATCTTATATTTATTAATTATTTAGTTATTATTTTACCTGAAAGCTTCTTTGAGTTCTTGATTGGCGGATTCGTCGTCGTCCTCTTCAAGGAAATGCACAGCGATGTCACAGAAGCCGTCAAAGTCGACTTTCCCGGACTTGTCGGGGTCGTTCTGCGCAATCAGTCTGGACAATTCCGAGTCGTCGAAGAGTTGGCCCATGGTGTTCAAGATTGTCGAGATTTTCGAAGTGTCGATGAAGCCGGATTTGGCAGTGTCGAACATTTGGAACGCTTTGCGCATAATGGCCAACTTCTGCTGATCCTCATCCTTACAATAAAAATAAAATATTTTATTAAAATCAAAGCAGTTTATAACTTTTATTTATAAGATTATTGTTATATTATAAATGGTTATTAATATTTTAAAAAATATTAACAGTTTATTTTTTTTATATATATAATATTATTTATAATATATAATATATAATATTATTTATAATATATAATATTATTATATATAATATTATTATTTTTATATGTAAATAGTTATTAATATTATTTTAAAAATACTTTGGTTATTTTGCTGTAACGTTCATACTTTATTCTAATAGATTTTATTTTATTAGAACGGATTTATAAGGTTGATTCACAATTTTATTTAATTGTTTCAACGTCTGTCAAGATGGACTCGACAGACTGGACGGACTAGACGGACTAGTTGGACTAGACGGACTAGACGGACTAGACGGACTAGACGGACTAGACGGACTAGACGGACTAGACGGACTAGACGGACTAGACGGACTAGACGGACTAGACGGACTAGACGGACTAGACGGACTAGACGGACTAGACGGACTAGACGGACTAGACGGACTAGACGGACTAGACGGACTAGACGGACTAGACGGACTAGACGGACTAGACGGACTAGACGGACTAGACGGACTAGACGGACTAGACGGACTTGACGGATTAAACTGACTAGGCGGACTAGACAGACCTTAAATGTTTTGCATATTTTTTGTTAAAAATAATCAAACTTTCATAATTTAATTTTGCACAGAAATATTTTCTCCCCTGCACATTCAGCTTTATATAAACACTATAAATATTTTATTGACGCACTTTTCATAAAAAAAAAAATTTATTACAAGAAAACTTTATTAAACATTTGGCACAGATTTTTATTTTATTATAAATAATATTTTTCGTATAAATTATTTTTGAAAAATTGCGGCGCTTAAAGCACGACATTTACCATATTGACAGATCTCTGGACGCGGAATGCACGTATTAATGACAAAGTATGACAGGACTAATGAATTTCCATCAAGGATCTAATTATATACGCCCCCACTTTGGACTTTTCGACGTTTTTAGCCCGTGCTAAGAAAAGCAAAAAATGTTTACGAAACCAGCTAGAAATATTATGTATTGTGTGTCGTTTAATATTTTTTAACGGCGGCTAATTAATTGTTGTGATTGATGGGACAACTTACAAATGTTAAATTTTCGCCTGATTTATTGCAGCCAAATTGGAACTTTTTTTTTATTTGCTACGTGTGAGATTTCTCGCGTAATCCAAAGCACTTATCATACTTAAGATGAAAGGGGAATATTTTTGGATATGATTGATTGAATAAATGGATTCACACTTTCTTTTCACTTACAAATTCTACAAATATTTCACTCTAATGCTCCTATTTATAACATCTTTTTATATTATATCCATGCTCATCAATATTTGTTTATATAAATCATGTATCTTGGTAAACAAAATGTCAGTTAAAATTAAGAATAACATTAATAATAATGTCAATAACATAAAAATAATGATGTCGACCTACAAGACTAGATAGACAAGACTAGGCCGACAAGACTAGACAGACAAGACTAGACAGACAAGACTAGACAGACAAGACTAGACAGACAAGACTAGACAGACAAGACTAGGCAGACAAGACTAGACAGACAAGACTAGACAGACAAGACTAGACAGACAAGACTAGAGAGACAAGACTAGACAGACAAGACTAGACAGACAAGACTAGACAGACAAGACTAGACAGACAATACTAGACAGACAAGACTAGACAGACAAGACTAGGCAGACAAGACTAGACAGACAAGACTAGACAGACAAGACTAGACAGACAAGACTAGACAGACAAGACTAGACAGACAAGACTAGACAGACAAGACTAGACAGACAAGACTAGACAGACAAGACTAGACAGACAAGACTAGACAGACAAGACTAGACAGACAAGACTAGACAGACAAGACTAGACAGACAAGACTAGACAGACAAGACTAGACAGACAAGGCTAGACAGACAAGACTAGACAGACAAGACTAGACAGACAATACTAGACAGACAAGACTAGACAGACAAGACTAGACAGACAAGACTAGACAGACAAGACTAGACAGACAAAACTAGACAGACAAGACTAGACAGACAAGACTAGACAGACTAGACAGACAAGACTAGACAGACAAGACTAGACAGACAAGACTAGACAGACAAGACTAGACAGACAAGACTAGACAGACAAGACTAGACAGACAAGACTAGACAGACAAGACTAGACAGACAAGACTAGACAGACAAGACTAGACAGACAAGACTAGACAGACAAGACTAGACAGACAAGACTAGACAGACAAGACTAGACAGACAAGACTAGACAGACAAGACTAGACAGACAAGACTAGACAGACAAGACTAGACAGACAAGACTAGACAGACAAGACTAGACAGACAAGACTAGACAGACAAGACTAGACAGACAAGACTAGACAGACAAGACTAGACAGACAAGACTAGACAGACAAGACTAGACAGACAAGACTAGACAGACAAGACTAGACAGACAAGACTAGACAGACAAGACTAGACAGACAAGACTAGACAGACAAGACTAGACAGACAAGACTAGACAGACAAGACTAGACAGACAAGACTAGACAGACAAGACTAGACAGACAAGACTAGACAGACAAGACTAGACAGACTAGACAGACAAGACTAGACAAGACTAGACAAGACTAGATAAGACTAGACAAGACTAGACAAGACTAGACAAGACTAGACAAGACTAGACAAGACTAGACAAGACTAGACAAGACTAGACAAGACTAGACAAGACTAGACAAGACTAGACAAGACTAGACAAGACTAGACAAGACTAGACAGACTAGACAGACAAGACTAGACAGACAAGACTAGACAGACTAGACTAGACAGACAAGACTAGACAGACAAGACTAGACAGACAAGACTAGACAGACAAGACTTGACAGACAATACTAGACAGACAAGACTAGACAGACAAGACTAGACAGACGAGACTAGACAGACAAGACTAGACAGACAAGACTAGACAGACAAGACTAGACAGACAAGACTAGACAGACAAGACTAGACAGACAAGACTAGACAGACAAGACTAGACAGACAAGACTAGATAGACAAGACTAGACAGACAAGACTAGACAGACAAGACAGACAAGACTAGACAGACTAGACAGACAAGACTAGACAGACAAGACTAGACAAACAAGACTAGACAGACAAGAGTAGCCAGACAAGACTAGATAGACAAGACTAGACAGACAAAACTAGACAGATAAGACTAGACAGACAAGACTAGACAGATTCACATAAGTTTAAACTGACAAAAAATGACAAAGAAAGATTTAACTTTTACTATTTTTTGTTTATTATTTATTTATTGTCCAAGTCGTATCGTGCGAATCTTATTAATGTTGTCTTGGTGGACGAAATAGGTCTTTGAATGTCTGACAGATTAGATTAGACTGAACCGACAAGACTAGACAGACTAAACAGAGTAGACAGGCTAAATAGACTGGACATACTAGAGATACGTTCGGTTAACTTGATACGTGGCCCTCCTGAAACTATTTTGTACCGCTACAAGCGTAACTCCAAGATATCGCTGTCCTACGATAGGATTCACTATGAGTGTTTAGGGGTTCTGAAACTCTTGAAACTTAAATTACTTTTTACTCTTCATTTTTGCCTCTGCATCTACTAGGGCAAGGATGGCGAACCTTTTTGAAAAGTGGGTCAAATTTTGTTCATTATATTTTTCGTACTAGCTCGTGGGTCACCATGTCCGTGGAATCATTTGGAAAAGAGAAGGGAGGAGTAGTCTTTTTAAAGACTACTTTTTTGTTCTCACTTTTAAAGGCTTTTACAAAATTCAAGTTGCTTAGCTCCTTTGGCTTTACATCATTTATTTCATCTCCTTATCGCTCTTTGCCACCACTACCACATCATCCGCGAACGCCAGACTACATACTTTCTCTCTACCGATCACACACCCTCACGCTTGCTCCCTCTTAAACATTCTTTCCATATCTGTAACAAATATCTTACTCAAATCATTATCAAAATTGCTCAATATTAAAAAAGCCTCAAATCATTTTCAAAATTGCTGCATACAACTTGTACCCTGTATTAAGCGGAGTTATTCCCCGGTAGTTTTCTACTTTGATTTTATCTCTTTTTTTTGTAAATCGGGCATATTATCTTCTCCCCAGTCTGCCGGGAATCCCTCAACTTTACACACCCCTATCATTAGCTCCACCAGCCTTTCTATCATTCCCTTCACGCCATACATCCACACTTCGTTCTGCATTGCATTTCTCCCCGGTGCTTTTTTCTTTTTCAGCTTCTTGGCCTGCTTCTCTATCTCTTCTAATGTGATTAATGTACCCTCTGGAGTTGCCTACGTCTTCCCCATTGCTGTTTCTGCTTCCTCCTCTTCCTTTCTCTCTTCCAGGAGTCTCATGAAATGTTCTTCCCGCTCTCTCATCTTTATATCCTCGCTCAATGTTTCTTTCTCTCCCTGTTTATGTATTTCCACACCTCTTTCTCCGATTTTAATGCTTTTATTTCTCTCTCTCTTCTTCTTCTCGCTTCTGTTTCTTCTTTTCTGTGCATCTTTCTATGTATCTTCTCTTAATTTCTATAAAGCCACTCTTACTTGCTTTCGTCCTTCTCCACTCCTTTAGCGCCTCGGTTGCTTCCTTTTTCAATTCTTATACGCTTCTTAATCAAGTTTTTTTCTTTAAAATCTGGAAATAAAGTAGCACTCTAAAAACTTTTGTTTAAGTCTCTTTCTGAAAGATGTTTCTCGTGGCGAGCAATGCAATGGGCAACTTGAAAACTAGCAGCTGTAATGGTAGTTTATCTTTGGCTCACCAAATAAACACATTAATAAGTAAATTATTGTATGTGAAAGTTGCCATTATTATAATCGTGTGTAAAAGTTTATAAATTGTAGGTAAAAGTCCAATGTTAATCAAATGGAGTTTCATTATTAAACGATTCAGTCAGTCACTAAACAAAAAACATACACGTAGTGAAAATAACTGACGTGTATTAAAATTGAATTAATGTTTCTTATTTTGAACCAAGAAGTCTCGGCCTCTCAGTCTGGAGTTAAGTTAGCCTAACCATAACCTAATCTAGATTAAATCTAGGTTAGCCTAGATTACATCGACAACGACCGAATAGTGTTCCCGTCACTTTCCCATTTTACTAGTAAGCAATTTTTGCCACGGAAGCGCTGAACGTTCTAATATTATTTTGTCTCAAAGTTTCTCAAAAATTTTTCAAAATTATTGGTAAGAGAGAATCATTTTTTTGTAGATTCAACAGTATTTGAACATGTTTCGTAGATATAATGTATGATACACGTGTGTGAAAGGGTGTTGTGTGTGACTTGCAAAGTTTTTTTTCAATCGCAATGAAATTCTTCACACACTTGTATCATAAACTACTATTTTGGAACCAAAAATGCTTTTAAAAAACAATTATTTTCTTCTTTCTTTAATGAAAAGTAAGTTTTTCTTTTTTCATCTGTGGAAAGCCAGGATTAGGATGCAAGCTTTCAAAATGTCTTTTTACATACGTGAAGTAACTATTTCGTAACAAATTACCCACAGAGTCCTTTTATTCTCTTCAATCACATAATATTTATTAAACCATTCTGTTTGTTGTGATCTGGGATATGTATCATTTGTTTTTCTTTTTTTAACCGCAGCCGTATTACAGGGTAATAACTAAAAACATATTAAAAATATAATAATGTGAGAAGAAATTTCTTATTGATATATTTGATATTAATACTTTTGTGGTTGAGAAACTTTAATAAGAAAATAATAGGTGTGTTGCGTTATTGGAAATTTCTAAAAGTTCTAAAATCAATGCCTGGGTCACTTAAAATGCTTGTGTGGGTCAGTGTCTGACCCGCGGGTCATAGGTTCGCCATCACTGTACTAGGGTATGTACTTCTTGCGTCGAGTTTGTCTGTTTCATCCACTTTTCTCTTTCTGAGGTCCATTTTTCTAATTCGGAAATGGTATGTTGTGCGGCGTCTGCGCTCCCACAGGACACACAATGGTCAGCAGTGGTCCTGCCGATGCTATGCAAATCTTCCCGGAAGCATCCGTGGCCGCTGAGAGTCTGTGTTCATCATCATCATCAACCAGCCCGTTCCGTCCACTGCTGGACATAGGCCTCCTCCATAGCACTCCATCGTCTTCTGTCTTGAGTTTCGTGGATCCAGTTGTTTGCGATTCTGTTATATCATCAGTCCAACGTGTCGTCGGTGGTCTCCCTCTGCTATCGACTCTTTGTTTTTTTTTAAGTTTGGTCCGATGTGGATGCCGGATATTAACACTTCAAACACTGCGGCCTATTTGTGGTCTAATGTATTTTGCATTCACATAAACTTATAGGCCCAGAAACCTAGTTGTTATTGTAAATTGCGATAATTAATATTTTTCACATTTGTCTTCTGGTACAAATGCGGCCGGCACTGGGGATAGAACTCGGTCCCTCTATACTGTTAGTTAGCGCTCTAACATGAGGCCACGAGCGTAACCTCTACACCACTCGCGCCGGCTATTATCGACTCTTGGTCTTCGCTCTATTATTTTCATCGCCCATCTTTCGTGCTTCATCTGACCCACGTGGCCAGCCCATCTTCATTTGAGTTTAGTTATACGCTTAATCACGTCTGCCACTTTAGATTTCCTCCGTAGATTCTCATTGGTATGGTGGTGTTGGTTATTCCGATCAATGATCTTTTCATTTTTCATTGAGTTATTTTAAGTTTTCTTGTCGTATTGGCGGTTAGAGTTAAGGTTTCCGCCCCATATGTAAGGACAAGCAGAACACGTTGGTCATGTACTTTCATCTTCAGACAAATCGGTGTTTTGCGTTTAAAGATTTTGCTGAGTTTCCCATTTGCTGCGAGGTTGGTTTTTCAAGGGTTTTGGTTTTTCAAGGTTGTTTTGATGCAATTCGCAGGGCTGGTTATCTCTAGATATTCTGATTTAATGACTAAATCTACGTTTGTGTTTCCGATTTATCCGCGCGATACCAAATTAGTCATTACTTTTGTTTTCGAAAAGTCGATCTCCAATCCAACTTTCAAGCATACGATATGAAATTCTTCCAGTATCTGCCTTAACTCTCCCAGGTTGTCGGTTATGAGGACTATGTCCTCCACAAAACGAAGGTGGATTAGTGTTTTTCCATCCCAATTTAGCTTGATGAGGACATACTGTAGGACCGTTATAAATAGTTTTTGGAACATGATACCCCCCTGTCTTACTCCTCTTTCACATTCAATGGGGTTGGTGTTTTAATGTAACTTTACAGATATTGTAGCGTGCTGGTAGATTAGTTCTTAGTATCTGTAGTCAATGCGACACTCTCTCAAGACGTCCATGATGGCGTTTAGCTCTAAAGTATCGAAACATTTGTGGAAGTCCATGAATGCAAGAGCCATTGGTCTGTTGTACTCCACTGACTTTTCGATTAGGACCTCGATGCTTTGCAAATGGTCGTTTGTTCCAACAGAGCAGAATCCAGCTTGTTCGTTTGCTTGGTAAAAATCTATTTTTTTCTCTAATCTTGATGTTATTTTGTGAATAGTTATAGAATTGGCTCAAAAGTGTTATGAGTCGGTAGTTTTATTAGTCGGCCTTGTCCCCTTGTTTGTGGAGCAGGGTAGTAATTGCGTAGCGCCCCTTGTCTGGAATTGTGCTATCGTATATGCGCAGGTTAAATAGTGTTCGTATTTTCTTCACCAGAATCGTGTCTCCTGCTTGTATTGCTTCTTTAACTATTTTGCTTGCGAGTTGCCAATAATTTAAGGATATTAGGATTATATTATAATAAGGATATTAGGAGTCTCGTCCAGGGTGCTTTTTTAGATGCGCTCCACTTCTTTTGCCATAGTGCAAACTTTTGGTCCTTAGCCCTTCTTCTGCAGTCTTCTCTGTTTCTGGAGTTTTGGGTCTTGTAAAGTTCCATCCTTTCCTGTATTTGACACTCTACCGGTGCAACTCTGGCCATGACTAGTACGAGACTAGACAGACGAGACAAACTAGACGAACTAGATAGAATAGACGGTTTAGATGGACTAGACGGATTAAACTTGACAGAAATAAAACTAGACAGAAAAAACTAGACAGACAAGGATGAACACACAAGACTAGACAGAAGTATTGAAAGATGATTCGTTCTGAACCCACCTCCACCACTTCTGGTGACCTTGACCCTGAGCACTTCCAGTTACCTTGTCCAGTTTCGGTTAAAAGCTGATTAAAAGCTGTTGTGGAAAATTTAGTATGACGAGTAGAAATGTTCACCATAGACTTATTGATGTTCAAAAAGCTACTCGTAAAAGTTACTCGGTACGAAACTGATTATATTCGAAGAAAATGAATTACTACATAAATCTTAAGGAGTAGTTGCCCCGTGCCTTCTGCTGATCCATGTGGATACGGTTCGGATTATCAGTCTGCTGCACTGTCCTTTCTCGCTGAAGTTCCTGAACTTAAATTAATTTTCAAACTATTCCCAACAATGGGGTGTATTCAACGACAGCATCGCACAAAATTAGGAAATAGGCTCGAGTCACTACTTATGTCTAGTCTTGTGTGTTCATTCCTGTCTGTCTAGTTTTATCTGTCTAGTTTTATCTGTCTAGTTTAATCCGTCTAGTCCATCTAGACTGTCTAGTCCATCTAGACTCTCTAGTCTATCTAGACTGTCTAGTCTATCTAGTTCGTCTAGTCTGTCTCGTCTGTCAAGTCTCGTACTAGTCATCGCCAGAGTTACACCGGTAGAGTGTCAATTACAGGAAAGCGTGGAACTTTGCAAGACCCGAAACTCCAGAAACAGAAAATAGTGCAGAAGAAGGGCTTAGAACCAAAAGTTTGCACTATGGCAAAAGAAGTGGAGCGCATCTAAAAAAGGACCCCTGCACAAGACTACTAATATCCTTATTATAATGGGTCTAGAAACGGTATAAACGATAACGGTAGATAACGGTATCCATATAGATAGACGATTTATCATCGTTGTTCAAGGATTCAAATAAATGTAAAATTTGATAGTGTGGGCAGGAAATAGGTGGGGAGGGGGCGGAAGTGGGAAAGGGGGCGGAACGGAAGTGGCCAAGGTCACCGGAAGTGGTAAGGTCATGGTCACCGTAAGTGGTGCCGGTGGATCCAGAACGAATCATCTTTCACTACTGACAAACAATATTAGACAGACGAGACAAATTAAGACATAAAAGGCTCCGTTTTTCTTATTTGTTTTATCCTCAGATTCTTATTAATCTTGTATTCAATGTATCCATTTTTGTTTGGGCGCGTTGGCTTGAATTTGTGTTTTTCAGAAAACAAGCCGTCCCTTGTAGTATGTAGTTCAACTACATGAAAATCCTCAATCAGACCGGTTGACAGTGGTGTCCCACTGGATTTAATCCGCGCCCCATTCTTGTTTATCTTATTCATGAATGACATACCGAAAGGGACACATACAAAGCCAGCGCTGTATGCAGACGACACGACACCGCCATATATTCTCACTCGTTCGCCGCCCCCGTTGCAAACAAAAAATCCAATACCATCTTTGACGAATATAAGATCAAAATAAACAGAATCTATTTTTTTATGTGCGGTGATCGTTAGGCTGCAAAGCCTTTCTGCTCTGCGGCCAAATTGATCTATTGTGCTTGACCCTACTACAATTACTCTCCCAGGAATTCAACTTCGTGTACGAAGTCTAAGATATCCCTGAGAGGCTTTCTACTCAGCTCCAAGGTGCTCATTCTTGCGACCCCGAAGTGGGCAAGCCGTATGTGTGCTAGCGCTACACAAGTGCACATTATGTATTCAGCGGTTTCTTCGTCCGATTCACATAATCTACAGGCAACTTCCTGCACCTTTTCCATTTTGTGTAGGTGATATCTCAATGTCCTGTAAGTATGCCTGCTAAACTTCTGATTTCTCTTCTAGAGAAGCTTAGCATCTGCTGCGTTTTTGCGGCAGAATAGTTTATGAGCATTTTAGCTTGGCTCTATCCTAGTGTGTTCTTCCAGTAGGCTTGTTTTTGCTCTTCCCATTTCTTAGCCCCCTGCCTTACCTGGGCCTTTGTAAGCTCAGAAGTTGGCTCCGGGCCAAAGAAGGGAGCCTCAGCCACGCTTTTGGCGAGTGCGTCGGCCATTTCGTTACCATATATGCCCTGGTGACCCGGTGAGCACATTAGCGCGAGTTTGTTACGTTTCACCAGTTGCTTCAGAGTTTGTTTACAGTTCCAGGTTAACTTGGAGTTAAAGTTGTGTTCTTTTAAATTCCTTAGAGCTACCTGGCTGTCCGTTAGGATGTAGATTTGCACTCCTTCAAGACGTTTCTTTAGGAAGATTTGTGCGCATCTTTCAATGGCTATAATTTCAGCTTGTAGTACCGTGAGAGCCTAGCCCAATGTCGTGGACTTCCAATGACTCCGGCTGTATATGCCAATTCCTGTACCCTTAGCAGTTTTTGATGCGTCGGTGTACCACATGGACGCTTTGTCTTTCAGATGTTCGATTCGTTGGTCATTAATGACCCCTTCAACGGCTGTGTCCGTGTCGTATTCTGTAGACATCATGTCCCAGGGATGCTTTAGAAATTCCTTTCCGATTTGTTCCCTTATTTCCATGTGTCTTAGAATAGGCGATGTACACCTTAGTCTCAGAGCACTGTGAAGACCTTCTTTTTCTGTTTGTGCAGTGGGAGTACGTCTAACAAAACTTTCATTGCTGTGGTTGGAGTAGATTGCATCGCTCCGATTATACCCAAGCATGCGAGCCGTTGAAGCTTTTGTAGCATGCTTTGTGTCTTTTTTTCCTTTGTTTTGCACCACCATACGAATGAATCGTATGTGATAATCGGTCTTACCACTGCTGTGTAAGACCGTAGGACCATTTTGGGTTTTAGTCCCCATGTTTTCCCAAAAAGCTTACGGCAGATTCAAAAGGCCGCTATGGTTTTTGAGGGCGTTTTGTTCAGATGCGAGTTCCAAGTGAGTTTCTTATCCAAGGTTACCCCTAGATACTTCACCTCCTCGGAAAACTCTAACGTCCGACCGTTACGAACAGAATCTATTCGAACAACAGCTTCTCTTAGAACAGCAATCTCTTAGAACAGCTTTCAAGAACAGAATCTATAATTTTTCATAGAAAATTTATGAACACTGCTATTTTCCAACCCCTTAATAAATGTAGTGTACTTTAATCTGAATTATTGTTCGTTTGTCCTCCTCCAGAGTATATTGTATTTTAAGAGATAACAGTCGAGTCAGGTGATCGCAGACGAGACTTCGCTCTCTCTGCTATCACCCATCGTAGGTCAAGACGTACTCGTACAAGGTCTTAGTCTTGTTAATATATACGTTGTTAAGCCTATATAGTTGTTTTATTTACCTCTCCACTGGACACTCACTTGACCACCTCAATACATATTAAATACTTTAAAACATACGACAATGCCTGTGGACAATGTAACAGACTCACATGTAGAAAACAAATCGACGCGACGGGGTAGTTACATAGCGCTTAACTCCCTACCATATAGACAAACTCTTAGTTTATAAACGGATTTTAAGACCGATAATATCATAGGCAGCACCCGTTTGGTGTAGCGCCGCACCGAAAAACATAAAAAAATTACAGATTTTTCAGAATAAATGTTTAAGCATAATAAGCATTTCTTACTAACATTTATTATTTATGCTTATAGTTAGTAGAGACAGATACAAAATAACTACGAGACTACAAGAAGACGGAGATATTTCGACCACAGCTGAATATATTTCGCGAATCTCAAAATTTTACAGGGCACAGTTGGGGAACAACGACTTATTATTGGAATTAACAAATGTGAGAACTCAGAACACCCCCTGCAGGATGAAATATAAACTTCCTTGCCAATCCCTGCCGCTCTTAGCTAACAAAATAGGATAAGGTCACTAGTTCCCCAAATCATTGCCCATAGAATCCCGAAGCCTAAAGGCCACCAAACACAAATAGGTTTTTCCTACGATTTTTTTCTATATCTCAAAGTGTGTTCCGTAGAACCCTGGGTTTCCGCGAAAAAAATTAGGGGTTCCGCGCGACCAATTTTATTTCATTAAAAAAATTATAATGTTATTTAATTCTACGGTCTTCGTACAATATGGAATATGGTCTTCATAGCCGGCGCAAGTGGTGTAGAGGTGACGCTCGTGGCCTCATGTTAGAGCGCTAACTAACAAGTATAGAGGGACCGAGTTCTATCCCCAGTACCGGCCGCATTTGTACCAGAAGACAAATGTGAAAAATATTAATTAGCGCGATTTACAATAACAACTAGGTTTCTGGGCCTATAAGTGTATGTGAATGCAAAATACAATAGGCCACAAGTACGCCGCAGTGTTTGAAGGGTTAATACCCGGCATCCACATCGGACCAACTTAAAAAAAAAATGGTCTTCATTCGGAAGTTAAATGGTTAACGTTATCGCGTGGTAAAATGCTTGTGCAAATATTTGTATTGCGAAGGGAACTGTTTTGAGAAAGGGAACGCATTTTATTGGTCATAAATTTGAATTATCAGACAGATTAAGTAATATGGCTTGGCTATCTACACTTACCTTGCTGATATATTTGGAAAATTTAACGAATTATATTTGGCTCTGCAAGGAAATAAAGTCAACATATTACAGACATAAGATAAATTGGTTGCGTTTTCAAGGAAAATATAATATTGGATTTTAACTGAGGAGCAAAATAACTTCGAGTCTTTCCAAGTGATTTTCTCAAAGAATCTGAAGTGGATTTAGATATGGAAATCCATGATGGTATAAAAACACATCTGTCTAGTTTACAGCAACTGACACACACTTACAGCACTGAGTGATTACTTTCCAAATCTAGAGAATGAAGATAATTACTGCGTACAAAAACCATTCAGAATAACAGAAAAACCAAAAGGATTTCTTTCCATGGATTATGAAAATTTGAATAAATTGAGTTCGGACAACAATTCGAACCCAATTAGAAGCCAAATTTAAAACAGTTTCATTCGCAATATTCTAGTCAGATCTATTCCATGAATATCCAAATTTATCAAAACAGGCTGTTCCAATTCTATTGCCGTTTGCAATCACTTACTTGTGTGAAGCTGGATTTTCAAAGTATTTTGCGATAAAAACCAAATATCGTAACAAACTTGATGCTGCACCAGATATGCGATTTCACTTATCAAACATAACGCCTAATTTTAACCCTTAACCACCTGCCATACGTCTCAGGTGAGAAAATTTCTGCTACTTTGGGTCTGAGAGACGTATGTCAGGTGGTTAGTTGTTAATAGAATCATTGAATCAAAGAAGCAGGTGCATCCTTCATATTAAAATCGTTGTTTAAAAAATATTGAGTGTTCCACGATCATGGGCAACAAATTTGGGGGTTCCATGACCAAAATAGTTTGGTAACCAGTGCTCTAGAGCAGTGTTTCCCAAAGTGTGGTACGCGTACCTAAAGGGGTACGCAAATGGTTTGAAAGGGGTACGAAACGATGTTCCCAAATATTCATTTTTTATGTGTGCCAAAGTGTATAAAGGATGAAAATAGTATATTGTGTAACTAGGGCGGTAAGTTGTCAATTGCCAAACGAGTTGGGCTCACGAACGAAGTGAGAGCTCTCGTTTTTCGCAATTGACAATATCGCACGAGTTGTAGATTATATTTTTTATTACTCATGCGAAGTTCCATCGAAAAAAAAAACGAAGCAAAAGTGAAGAATTTGATTTTTCAATTGTCTTCGGTGGTGTGAATTCGTCATAAGAACTCTTCTCAGTCTCCGGTATCACCAACGAATTTACACTCATTTTAAAACGTTTTCTTTAATTTTTATTTTGTAATGAAAAAAAATGTCACTTTTTTTTAATATTAAGGTTTTGATTGTGTATATTTATTCAATTGTTTTTTTGTAACTTATTGATTTTTATTGAATATTACCATGCGCGAAGCATAATTTCAATTTGAATTGACAAACGGCCATTTGTCGCACCCGAAAACGGGCGCCAATATAGTACTTATCCCGCATGAGTAATAAAAATAACAAAATTTAAATTACATAAAAAATAGTGCATCTAAAATTACTTTTTATAAAGTGTTTGAAATCTAAAAATAATTCATTTTCATCATCTTTGATAATTAATTAATAAAATACAAGCAATAGATTATTTTACTAACTACTCACGATAAAATGATTGCAGATTGTTTTTACGTATATAAAGACAAGAATAAACTGTCTTAAAGTTAACTCATAAAAAATAACATTTTTCCTAAAATTTGTAATAATTTTGATGCGATTTTACCAAAAAAAGTCATGTCTAATTCCTTGGATGCGGATCAATAAAACCGTGAAATGAACAGTAATGAAATAAAAAAAATATTTCGCTAGTGAAATAAAAGTATCCATAACAACGCCTCAATATATTTCACTTGTGGGTTTCGTAAACACAACCCTAAATGTAGATTTCGCAGATGTTCTTTTTTGATCCCCAATCACACAACTTATTACACATTTTTCTTCCACATTTAATCCATGCAAAAAGAAACGTCGCAAGACCAAAACAAACGAAGAAGCAGAGATTGCCGTTCTAGCTGCTGTAGTTTATGATCCGCAATTAGGTAGTCGGCAAATTGACTACTATTCCGGAATTTCCAAGGCGAGTGTTTTAAGAATATTAAGACGTCATAAATTCCATCCGTACCATATTTATTTGCATCAAGAACTTCATGGTGCTGATTTTGGTAATAGAGTTCAGTTCTGTGAATGTATGCATTCTTTCCAAGACGTTTTGTTTATAGACGAGTCAACGAGTTAACCATGGACAGTTGAATACACATAACATGCATTATTGGTCAATGGAAAATCCAAAGTGGCTCCAACAAATTGTGCAGCAGCGTCCTTGGAGTGTTAATATGTGATGTGGCATAATTGAGGACCCGATTATTGGACCATTTTTCAAAGACGGCAATTTGATTGGACGAAAATACGTCGAGTTTTTTAGCCACACTTTAGGAGAATTATTACAAGACATCCCAATAGCACAGCGATATCGAATGTGGTACCAACAAGATGGCTGTCCAGCTCATTGGGAAGTTATAGCTCGTGAAGTGATAAATCGAAAATTTCTCAGACGCTGGATTGGGAGAGGTGCTGTAATCCCTTGACCTGCTCCTTCGTCGGATTTAACGCCACTAGAATTTTTTCCCATGGGGAGTTATAAGGAATCGGGTTTACCATGATGTTCCGACGACGCCGGCGATCAAGCGAGAATGAATTAGAAGAGCCTGGGCGGCTATCACACCAGAAAATTTTCGAAGTTAAATCATTTATCATATCAGATTAATCATTTAATTATTTA
The DNA here is from genome assembly GCA_944588485.1 of Phosphuga atrata. NCBI lineage: Eukaryota > Metazoa > Arthropoda > Insecta > Coleoptera > Silphidae > Phosphuga > Phosphuga atrata. Next base: position 6,238,818 of record OX155893.1, on the reverse strand, counting down.
AGAGAATCATTTATCCGACGTTTTTCAAAATGTGTCGAGACTAATGGTCATCACTTCGAACATTTGTTATAATAAATTTTCTGCTGAAAAAAATCAACTACTTTATTCGAATATTTTATTATCGTTTTTACAAGTGTATTTTGATGAAAAAGTATTTCAAGGTCATGATATCATGGGTCGCTGGATTTGTCTGCATAGTGGCTACAATGTCTTGATAAAAAAATAACATGTTCCCATTTGAAAAAACTACCTTGAGAACTTGACCACTTACTCACCTTGACCTTGAGAACGCATAAAATGACCTTCACAAGAAAGATTTTTTAACCACTGTGTCAGCCCTTCGAAATCAATAAAATTTCCTTTTGACATTTTTTTCGTCACTCTAAAGGTTACAGAGGTATTTGGGCTGGTCGCGTTAAATGGCCGAACCCTGTATACATTCTTGATTATTTAATAAGTTTGTTGAATTTTAAAAAAAATTGAAATTACATGAAAATGATAATCCTTGATGATAATCAATAATCTTTAATGCCACAAAATATACCAAAAGTCTATCGTCTAACTAGATGGTTTATGCTAAATTAAAATTATTTAGTTAATGCAATATATATTTCGCTACATCCTTAGTCCTTATTTCCTTTATAATTAATAATGCTAATAATTATGTTTAATAAGGCTAATAAAATAGTTCTATAAAATCATATTCAATATTGTTATAATATGAACTAATTTGTATTAACTCTCAATCAAGTCGGGCCAATCGTATAGGACAGTGGTGGCGAAGCTATGGTACGCGTGTCATAGCTGGCACGTAGGAAAATTGTATTGTCACGCGAACTATTTCTCACGCGTGTCTTCTAAACAAAAACCTTTAGAGACAGATTTAGACTGTCCAAACAAATCTAATAATTCTCACCTGTCTACACCAATTAACAAATAACAGACTTAGTCAGAATCGGACAAACTCGCTTTGTTTAGAAATCAGAGACGCATAAACATATTTCGAAAATTCTTGACTGTCTAGACTAGTGGTGGCGAAGCTACGGCACACGTTTCATAGCTGGCTCGTAGGGAAATTGTATTGGCACGAACTATTTCTCACGCGTGTCTTCTAAACTAAAACTTGGGGTGTATGGGGGGCAATGTAGGAGTAGCACCTTTACATTGGAAACGGCCACACCAAGCATTTGCATAGGTGGTTTTCAAGTACTGGGCTCCACAATGTCCTCAGCTCTCACTTGTTGGCTCCAAGCGCCACACCCTGGTAAACTGAGTTGGTCCGCAGACTAAACCAAGTGAGGGTATTACCGAAAAACTACCGGTATAAGTAGTTGTATCTTGTTGACCAACAGCTTAGGGTGGATGAGTTAAGAAGAATTAGGGCACCTCTTTGCTCTGGGGCTAGGAAACTGACCCCAAAGGCGGAAGAACCCAATTGCAGGGTCAACGGCATAGGGATGCAGAAGGCCCCGAGAAACCACTGCAGTGAAGCCCATAATGGGATTCTCTAGTATAACTATCACGGCATCATGACAATCAAAACAGAATATTCCGGAGTAAAAAGTCCCCCGATCGGATCTCCGGGGGGGACAGTTTTGAAGAATGAGGCGACGAGAAAAAAACTACGATCAGACGTACACATGAGATTAGGCATATGGAATGTAAGAACGATGGCACACCCTGGAAAAATCTACAACGCTATCCAGGAGATGGAAAGAATGAACATAAAAATAATGGGAATAAGTGAGATGCGATGGAATGGATTCAATTATAGTGATATTGGAGATCATCGTATCTACTACTCTGGAACAACAACCGAAGAGAAAAAACATGGTGTGAGGATCATTGTTAACGGATCAATAGCTAAATGCGTGACAAATTTCGTGCCAATCTCGGAAAGATTAATGCTGCTTCAGATGGATGCCAGACCTGCCAAAATCAATATAATACAAGTATATGCACCAACATCTGATACAAGTGATAAAGATGTAGAAGAACTCTATGCAAAAATAACTGAAATACTTAAAGTACTACCAAAGCAAGACCTGACAATAATAATGGGAGACTTTAATGCTAAAATTGGTAGAGGACGAACAAACGAGTATATAGGTCCATATGGTCTGGGAGAAAGAAACGAAAGAGGAGATCTGTTGAGCATATTTGCAGAAGAGAACGAATTTGTGATAGCAAACACTTGGTACAAGCTTCCAGCAAGAAGACTATATACATGGAAAGCACCTGGAGATACTCCCAATAAAATAATCCGAAACCAAATTGACTACATTCTAATTAATAGAAGACATAGAAATAGTTGCACTTCCGTAAAAACATATCCAGGAGCCGATATCCAATCAGATCATAACCCTGTGGTTGGTGTATTCAAAGTAACAATGAAAGCCATAAAAAGAAAAAACAATATAAACAAATACGATCTACGTAAGCTTAAAATACCAGCAATAGAGGCTAGAGCTCGAGAACTGATTAACAGCAAATACAGAGTAGTACAAGAAGATGGGGACTTTGAAAAGGAAATTGAGTTATTGGTCCACACTGTTAAGGATGTTAAAGAAGAACTTTTGAAGGCTGATAAGGTTAAAAGAAAATCATGGATGACGGATGAAATTCTGTATCTTATGGAAAAGAGAAGATCGTTAAAAAACAGCAACAATACGAGAGAATATGCAGAAATAAAGAGGAGTATCAGAGATAAAATCAGAGAAGCCAAGGAGAACGAACATATAGGTCAATGCACAGAGATTGAAGAACTACAAGACAAGTACGATAGCTTTAACGTGCACAGAAAAATTAGAGACATGACAAGCAGAACAAAACCGAGAACGATAAATAAATTGGTGGATGGCGAAGGAAAACTGATCATTGACACAGGTGACATAAAGGAAACATGGAGAAGATATATTAAACAACTGTTTCATGATACTAGAGCGGAACCTCCATCCATAAACAACTCGGATGGACCGGAGATCCTGATGGATGAAGTAAAGCAGGCAATAAAAACAATGAAAGACGGTGAAGCACCTGGACCAGATGAAATCCAATCGGAATTCTTTAAACTACTGGATGACGACAGGGTAAAAAATCTGACAAAAATATTCAACCAAGTTTATAACTCTGGAAATATACCACAAGAATGGCTAAAGTCAGAATTTATAACATTACCCAAAAAAACCAAAAGCAAAGAAGTGTGAAGAGTTCAGAACTATAAGTCTCATGAGTCACCTTCTCAAATTATTTTTAAAAATAATTCACAGAAGAATTTACAGAGTTTGCGAAGAACAAGTATCACCAACTCAGTTTGGTTTCAGAAATGCGATGGGAACACGAGAAGCATTATATTGCACGCAAGTACTATTTCAACGGTGCAGAGATATGAACTGCGACATTTTTGTCTTTTTTGATGACTACCAGAAGGCTTTCGACAGGGTCAAACACCAAAAAATGATTAACATCTTAAAGGAAACTGGGATGGACGGCAAGGATCTACGAATTATTACGAACCTCTACTGGAACCAAAAAGCCGTAGTGAGAGTAGAGACAGAAAAGACCGAACAAATAGACATAATGAGAGGAGTGAGACAAGGATGTATATTGTCCCCTCTTATTTTTAACATCTATTCTGAATACATATTTAAAGAAGCTCTGGAAGAGTGTGAAGCTGGCATCTCTCTCAATGGCGAAAAAATCAACAACATACGATATGCAGATGACACAGTGATGTTTGCAGATAGTATAGAAGGACTACAACATCCAATAAACAGACTTGTAGAAAAGAGCACAGAATATGGCTTGGATATTAACATCAAGAAGACAAAACTTATGGTCATCAGCAAGTCCTATATTGAAAACTGTGAACTTACTGTCAATTAAGAGCCAATCGAACGGGTGGAGAGGTATACATATCTTGGCACAAATGTTAATGATCGGTGGGATCACTCTCAGGAGATAAAAATTCGCATTGAAAAGGCAAGACCTGTTTTTACCAAAATGCGATCTGTACTAACAAGCCACAACCTAACAATGACTACAAAGCTGAGAATGATGAGATGCTATGTGTTTACGACAACAGAACTTTTCCGTGCCGCAGTGAATAAAGTCATCATAGCCCAGATGGTTACCAACGTTCGGAACGGACATGGAACTTAAAGAAGAAGATATAAAGACAAGAATAAACTGTCTTAAAGTTAACTCATAAAGAATAACATTTTTCCTACAATTTGTAATAATTTTGATGCGATTTTACCAAAAAAAGTCATGTCTAATTCCTTGGATGCGGATCAATAAAACCGTGAAATGAACAGTAATGAAATAAAAAAAATATTTCGCTAGTGAAATAAAAGTATCCATAACAGCGCCTCAATATATTTCACTTGTGGGTTTCGTAAACACAACCCTAAATGTAGACTTCGCAGATGTTCTTTTTTGATCCCCAATCACACAACTTATTACACATTTTTCTTCCACATTTAATCCATGCAAAAAGAAACGTCGCAAGACCAAAACAAACGAAGAAGCAGAGATTGCCGTTCTAGCTGCTGTAGTTTATGTTCCGCAATTAGGTAGTCGGCAAATTGACCACTATTCCGGAATTTCCAAGGCGAGTGTTTTAAGAATATTAAGACGTCATAAATTCCATCCGTACCATATTTATTTGCATCAAGAACTTCATGGTGCTGATTTTGGTAATAGAGTTCAGTTTTGTGAATGTATGAATTCTTTCCACGACGTTTTGTTTATAGACGAGTCAACGAGTTAACCATGGACAGTTGAATACACATAACATGCATTATTGGTCAATGGAAAATCCAAAGTGGCTCCAACAAATTGTGCAGCAGCGTCCTTGGAGTGTTAATATGTGGTGTGGCATAATTGAGGACCCGATTATTGGACCATTTTTCAAAGACGGCAATTTGATTGGACGAAAATACGTCGAGTTTTTTAACCACACTTTAGGAGAATTATTACAAGACATCCCAATAGCACAGCGATACCGAATGTGGTACCAACAAAATGGCTGTCCAGCTCGTTGGGAAGTTATAGCTCGTGAAGTGATAAATCGAAAATTTCTCAGACGCTGGATTGGGAGAGGTGCAGAAATCCCTTGACCTGCTCCTTCGTCGGATTTAACGCCACTTGAATTTTTTCCCATGGGGAGTTATAAGGGATCGCGTTTACCATGATGTTCCGACGACGCCGGCGATCAAGCGAGAACGAATTAGAAGAGCCTGGGCGGCTATCACACCAGAAAATTTTCGAAGTTAAATCATTTATCATATCATATTAATCATTTAATTATTTAAGAGTATCATTTATCCGACGTTTTTCAAAATGTGTCGAGACTAATGGTCATCACTTCGAACATTTGTTATAATAAATTTTCTGGTGAAAAAAATCAACTACTTTATTCGAATATTTTATTATCGTTTTTACAAGTGTATTTTGATGAAAAAGTATTTCAAGGTCATGATATCATGGGTCGCTGGATTTGTCTGCATAGTGGCTACAATGTCTTGATAAAAAAATAACATGTTCCCATTTGAAAAAACTACCTTGAGAACTTGACCACTTACTCACCTTGACCTTGAGAACGCATAAAATGACCTTCACAAGAAAGATTTTTTAACCACTGTGTCAGCCCTTCGAAATCAATAAAATTCCCTTTTGACATTTTTTTCGTCACTCTAAAGGTTACAGAGGTATTTGGGCTGGTCACGTTAAATGGCCGAACCCTGTATACATTCTTGATTATTTAATAAGTTTGTTGAATTTGAAAAAAAATTTAAATTACATGAAAATGATAATCCTTGATGATAATCAATAATCTTTAATGCCACAAAATATTCCAAAAGTCTGTCGTCTAACTAGATGGTTTATGCTAAATTTAAAATTATTTAGTTAATGCAATATATATTTCGCTACATCCTTAGTCCTTATTTCCTTTATAATTAATAATGCTAATAATTATGTTTAATAAGGCTAATAAAATAGTTCTATAAAATCAAATTCAATAATGTTATAATATGAACTAATTTGTATTAACTCTCAATCAAGTCGGGCCAATCGTATAGGACAGTGGTGGCGAAGCTATGGTACGCGTGTCATAGCTGGCTCGTAGGAAAATTGTATTGGCACGAACTATTTCTCACGCGTGTCTTCTAAACTAAAACCTGGGGTGTATGGGGGGCAATGTAGGAGTAGCACCTTTACATTGGAAACGGCCACACCAAGCATTTGCATAGGTGGTTTTCAAGTACTGGGCTCCACAATGTCCTCAGCTCTCACTTGTTGGCTCCAAGCGCCACACCCTGGTAAACTGCGTTGGTCCGCAGACTAATCCAAGTGAGGGTATTACCGAAAAACTACCGGTATAAGTAGTTGTATCTTGTTGACCAACAGCTTAGGGTGGATGAGTTAAGAAGAATTAGGGCACCTCTTTGCTCTGGGGCTAGGAAACTGACCCCAAAGGCGGAAGAACCCAATTGCAGGGTCAACGGCATAGGGATGCAGAAGGCCCCGAGAAACCACTGCAGTAAAGCCCATAATGGGATTCTCTAGTATAACTATCACGGCATCATGACAATCAAAACAGAATATTCCGGAGTAAAAAGTCCCCCGATCGGATCTCCGGGGGGGACAGTTTTGAAGAATGAGGCGACGAGAAAAAAACTACGATCAGACGTACACATGAGATTAGGCACATGGAATGTAAGAACGATGGCACACCCTGGAAAAATCTACAACGCTATCCAGGAGATGGAAAGAATGAACATAAAAATAATGGGAATAAGTGAGATGCGATGGAATGGATTCAATTATAGTGATATTGGAGATCATCGTATCTACTACTCTGGAACAACAACCGAAGAGAAAAAACATGGTGTGGGGATCATTGTTAACGGATCAATAGCTAAATGCGTGACAAATTTCGTGCCAATCTCGGAAAGATTAATGCTGCTTCAGATGGATGTCAGACCTGCCAACATCAATATAATACAAGTATATGCACCAACATCTGATACAAGTGATAAAGATGTAGAAGAACTGTATGCAAAAATAACTGAAATACTTAAAGTACTACCAAAGCAAGACCTGACAATAATAATGGGAGACTTTAATGCTAAAATTGGTAGAGGACGAACAAACGAGTATATAGGTCCATATGGTCTGGGAGAAAGAAACGAAAGAGGAGATCTGTTGAGCATATTTGCAGAAGAGAACGAATTTGTGATAGCAAACACTTGGTACAAGCTTCCAGCAAGAAGACTATATACATGGAAAGCACCTGGAGATACTCCCAATAAAATAATCCGAAACCAAATTGACTACATTCTAATTAATAGAAGACATAGAAATAGTTGCACTTCCGTAAAAACATATCCAGGAGCCGATATCCAATCAGATCATAACCCTGTGGTTGGTGTATTCAAAGTAACAATGAAAGCCATAAAAAGAAAAAACAATATAAACAAATACGATCTACGTAAGCTTAAAATACCAGCAATAGAGGCTAGAGCTCGAGAACTGATTAACAGCAAATACAGAGTAGTACAAGAAGATGGGGACTTTGAAAAGGAAATTGAGTTATTGGTCCACACTGTTAAGGATGTTAAAGAAGAACTTTTGAAGGCTGATAAGGTTAAAAGAAAATCATGGATGACGGATGAAATTCTGTATCTTATGGAAAAGAGAAGATCGTTAAAAAACAGCAACAATACGAGAGAATATGCAGAAATAAAGAGGAGTATCAGAGATAAAATCAGAGAAGCCAAGGAGAACGAACATATAGGTCAATGCACAGAGATTGAAGAACTACAAGACAAGTACGATAGCTTTAACGTGCACAGAAAAATTAGAGACATGACAAGCAGAACAAAACCGAGAACGATACATAAATTGGTGGATGGCGAAGGAAAACTGATCATTGACACAGGTGACATAAAGGAAACATGGAGAAGATATATTGAACAACTGTTTCATGATACTAGAGCGGGACCTCCATCCATAAACAACTCGGATGGACCGGAGATCCTGATGGATGAAGTAAAGCAGGCAATACAAACAATGAAAGACAGTAAAGCACCTGGACCAGATGAAATCCAATCGGAATTCTTTAAACTACTGGATGACGACAGGGTAAAAAATCTGACAAAAATATTCAACCAAATTTATAACTCTGGAAATATACCACAAGAATGGCTAAAGTCAGAATTTATAACATTACCCAAAAAACCAAAAGCAAAGAAGTGTGAAGAGTTCAGAACTATAAGTCTCATGAGTCACCTTCTCAAATTATTTTTAAAAATAATTCACAGAAGAATTTACAGAGTTTGCGAAGAACAAGTATCACCAACTCAGTTTGGTTTCAGAAATGCGATGCGAACACGAGAAGCATTATATTGCACGCAAGTACTATTTCAACGGTGCAGAGATATGAACTGCGACATTTTTGCCTGTTTTGTTGACTACCAGAAGGCTTTCGACAGGGTCAAACACCAAAAAATGATTAACATCTTAAAGGAAACTGGGATGGACGGCAAGGATCTACGAATTATTACGAACCTCTACTGGAATCAAAAAGCCGTAGTGAGAGTAGAGACAGAAAAGACCGAACAAATAGACATAATGAGAGGAGTGAGACAAGGATGTATATTGTCCCCTCTTATTTTTAACATCTATTCTGAATACATATTTAAAGAAGCTCTGGAAGAGTGTGAAGCTGGCATCTCTCTCAATGGCGAAAAAATCAACAACATACGATATGCAGATGACACAGTGATGTTTGCAGATAGTATAGAAGGACTACAACATCTAATAAACAGACTTGTAGAAAAGAGCACAGAATATGGCTTGGATATTAACATCAAGAAGACAAAACTTATGGTCATCAGCAAGTCCTATATTGAAAACTGTGAACTTACTGTCAATCAAGAGGCAATCGAACGGGTGGAGAGGTATACATATCTTGGCACAAATGTTAATGATCGGTGGGATCACTCTCAGGAGATAAAAATTCGCATTAAAAAGGCAAGATCTGTTTTTACCAAAATGCGATCTGTACTAACAAGCCACAACCTAACAATGACTACAAAGCTGAGAATGATGAGATGCTATGTGTTTTCGGTTCTTTTTTACGGAATGGAATCGTGGACACTGACAGAAGCCACCAGCAAAAAGTTAGAGGCATTTGAAATGTGGATATATCGCAGAATGCTGAGAGTCTCCTGGAGGGATCGAATAACCAATGATGAGATCCTCCATAGAATGAACAAGGAGAGAGAGGTTCTAAACACAGTCAAGTGCAGAAAGCTAGAATATCTTGGCCACATCATGAGAAATGAAGATAGATTTCATTTGGTGCAGAAGATTATCCAGGGAAAGGTGGCAGGAAAGAGGTCAATCGGCGCCAGACGAATATCTTGGTTGAAAAACCTAAGAACCTGGTTCGGCATGACGACAACAGAACTTTTCCGTGCCGCAGTGAATAAAGTCATCATAGCCCAGATGGTTACCAACGTTCGGAACGGACATGGAACTTAAAGAAGAAGAAGAAAGTCTTCTAAACTAAAACCTTTACAGTTTACCTTTTTACTTTAGATTTAGACTGTCCAAATAAACCTAATAATTCTCACCTGTCTGGACTATTTATTAATTAATTGGATTATTAATTGGACGAATTAGACAAACTCGCTTTATTTAGAAATCACAGACTCATAAACAGATTTCGAAAATTCTTGACTGTCTAGACCAGTGGTGGCGAAACTATAGCACGCGTGTCATAGCTGACACGTATGAAAATATGTATTGGAGCTTGTATTGGCAGGCGAACTATTTCTCACGCGTGCCTGTTAAACTAAAACCTTCTACTTTTCTAAAAAAGAAAGTTTCAAAAGCCACTTTTGTGCAACTTAAAAGGTGTAAAATATAAGACGTATTATATTCAGGCTAATACGATAATTGATTTTCACTATCAGAAATGTTCATTCGTTGTAAAAGTTACCTGGCACGTCAGCATAACAAAATGTGTAAATTTAAAAAGAAAATGGCACGCGGCCGGAAAAAGGTTTTTTCTTCAAAACGTATTATATTCTTTATTCTACGTCCGACAAGGTCCCCAGTTTCAATTTCTACTGGGTTCATTTACTTAAGCACGTTTGAATCTATTGAAAATGTGTTAAAAATCTGCAATGAAAGTTGTTTTGGCTGCTCATTTAAAATGTGCAATAATATGATAATATTATGTGCAATAATACTTTTGCGCGAGTAAATACCAAAACGGGATGACGAAATCTCGAATAAAATAACGAAGAGAATTAATTTCAGAGATTCAAGTTGATAATTTATTTTCGTTGTGAACTTTGTTCATAAATATTGCTTGTATAAATTTGTGTTGGACATAAAACACAATTCAAGACATAATAGTTATTAAAGGGAAAGTAGTTTGCTTTACGCAAATTGCAGTTTTTTATTTTCTTATAATATAATGAACAAAATGTTTAGTGAGAACCTTGGTGAGTCCATCAACTTGGAAAAGTTGTCCTGCTTAACACGGCAATTAGAGTAAAGTAAATTCCACCGGAAGTAAATCCACAAAATTAAATGGATCTTAATGGGTATTGGACATTAGTTTATAATATAAAAATAGGAAAAAACCCAACGATAAATATGGATTAATTTTATAGGAATTTTTTTCAAATATTTTATTCAAAAATATTTGTTCAAACATGTTTTCAACATTGTGTCGAAATCAAAAGTTCGGTTCAATGTCACATTAAACATTGGTGATGGCATATGATTTCTTTTTCACAAAAAGACCTTCGATACGGAGAAAAACCTTGTGGACGATAGCCATAAATCTTACGTCGATTGGCCGAAATCAAACGAGGAAAACCAGGAAAGAACTCTCGTAACATTCCCATAAACATGTTAGGCCTTGTATCTTGCTGATACCAAATATCGTTTACTGTTAACCGGAATTAAGCGATGACTTCCATTTAGAACGTTTCTCCACATAACTTTCACTATTGACAACTACTGCGATGATTCGCTTTACCAATACCGAATCTTTTATCACTCGAAAAATCCACTAGACAAAAATCCATATTACTGTTATTATTTTCTTTTACATGGAAACTGAAATTAAATCAATTGTATAATAAATCCATCGCATGTCTCCACGCAATATAGAAAAAAACATCAAAGCAAAACGACGAAGGCCAGAGCAAAATTAATCACCCACTTCGCAAGGTCAAGATTAAAAAGGAATTCTTACTAGAAAATATATATTTAATTCACAAGAAAAACCAGGGGCTTATATATAGAAACATCACATGTTTGATTTCTTTGTTAAATGAAACTACGCTGATTTACAATTTCTTCAATAACATATATTTAAATTGTCCATAATTAATTATAATAGCGGCACTATCACGTCTTTCAGGTTCTTTGGCGTAGAAAAGTCTTTGATTTGGAGGGTCTCGGTTTCGGAATCTTCTTAATCTCCAGTCATCATCTCCATGAACTCTAAATGGAACGAAAATATTAATAAAAAGACAATTCTAATATCAAGGGAGAGAATTATTTCTCTAGAAAATATTAATCTAAACCATCGTTTGTTTTATTGCGAATGGGAAAAAATGTTTCCCATTCCCAATAAAACAAACGATGAATAAGAGGGATGATAATAACCCACAGTTAAATAAACTGATAATCTGTTTTGAGTTGTTTTTTTCGTTTTTAATTGATTCTTGTTAAGTTTTTAGCAAAATCTATATATATATATATATATATACAGGGTGCTTCAAAAAAATGTATACACACTTTGAACTTCCATAGAAAATTTATTTACCGTTCTACAAAGTTAAATTTCAGGAAAATAGAAAGCTGAAAGTCCAATGTAAATGAAACATAAATAACAAATGTTAATACTGTTCAAATTGGTGACCTGCAGCATCAATACAATTCTGAGTACGAGTCACCACTGATTCTGTACATCGTATCAAAACGTCCAATGAGATTTCTCTACACACTGCTTGAATCTCATTCCAAAGAATGTCTAGGTTACGTGGTTTACGTTTGTACACCTCATCTTTTACTGTGCCCCACAAGAAGAAATCCAGTGGTGTAAGGTCTGGAGAGCGTGCTGGAAACTCGATTGGCCCCCTGCGTCCTATCCACTGTCCCGACAAATTTTGATCCAGGTAAGCTCGTACGTCCCTGTGATAGTGCGGCGGAGCACCATCTTGTTGAAAATAAAAATCATCATTACCGTATAATGCACGAATGGCAGGAAATATGGAATCAGCAAGCATTGTTAGGTAATTAATACCAGTTACAGTGCCTTCAAATCGAAAAGGTCCAATGAGTCCCCTTGAAGACAAACCGCACCACACATTTACACCAGGCAAATTTACAGCTTTTTCAATTGTAATGTGAGGATTTTCTTCACCCCAGTAAACACAATTGTGCCTATTGACAGTTCCATTAAGTTTGAATTGGGCTTCATCCGACCAAATGATGCTACCCAGGGGCGGATCCAGGATTGTCATTTGGGGGGGGCTTGACCCCGCCGAGGTAAAGTAAAGAGTAGCAAAGAAAACACTAAAAAACACACATTTTATTTTGCTTAGCACATAATAAGTCTCTCGGATACCTTTTCGCAAATTCCTCAATGACTTCGTTAGGTTGTAGATTAGCAGAGATATCTCGGTGAATATACATGGAAGCCAAACCGGTTAACTTGTCTTGGGTGATTGTCGTACGAAGGTACGATTATATTATTTTAAGCGAAGAGAAGCTCCACAATACAAGTGGTTACTGGTAATGTAGCGAGAATTTGTAACAACATTTTATATATTTGGAAAAAAAACTCCATGTATATTCACCATTTGTCTCTTAATGCGCTTCAGCTGCTGTTTGGGAGAACCTACCACTCCATAGCTCCTTCTAAAGAGATATTTATCCCGATAACGAGAGAGGATGAGATAAATCGTCACTGTAAACGCATGCAGCTGCTACTATCGAGGTCAGATTTTCTGTGTTTACGATGGCAGAAGGCCATGGTAGAAGTGATGGTAGAAGGTGGAACATATCGAGAATCGTATCTTTCGACAATCGAATATCAGCCTTTTATGTCCCCACTCCTGGGGCACCGGCCACTTCTCTGCCCGTATCAAACCTCAGCAATAAAGATTGATTACCAGAGAAGGGTTTAGGTAGTTGAGAGCCCATGGTTACGTAAGCCGGGTTGGGAAATTGAGTGATGGGTTGGCAATTTTCTTGTCGCAAAGTACACCTGCGACCTCCTTCCACCGCATCCAGGCTGCATTTACTCTGGCTCTTACTTCATCACTGAAACTGCACTCTGGAGACGAGGCCCAAGGTACCTAAAGGAGTTGGTAAACTGCTAAAAAGTACGCAAATATTTTCCCTCCATCAATTGGCTCATCTCATACTCCAAATACAGAATTGCTTTGAGCGATTTCTACGACAATAATTTTGAGAAATTCGTTTCCCTCAGAACTACAGTCAAGGAAATCCTCCAGGAAGAAGAAGATTTAGCCGAAATCGTACAACTTGTGTGAAAAGGTTCATTGACAGAAACAGATAACCTTGATCATAGCTAAGACATTGAAGGAAGATTTCCTACTACAAAACTCCTATTCGCTGTATGATCCTTTCTGCCCATTCTACAAGACCGTGGGTATGCTGAAGAATATGGTTCGTTCGTTTGTTATCAGCCTTTTATATCCTCACTCCTGGAGCACCGGCCTATTCTCTGCCCGCATCCAACCTCAGCACTAAGGATTGATTACCAGAGAAGAGTTTAGGCAAGTTGAGACCCCACACGGTTGCGTAAGCCGGGTTCGGTATGGCATCTACAATCGATGATCTGCTCTCGAAAAGCGACACTTCTCGTTCTTACTACACTTTCTACCATCTCATAATAAAGATTAAGATCTAATGCAACAGCCTGCAGTTCCTGTGAAAGCGAAACCGTGATTTCAAATACTGCGGCGGTTACCATTAAGATAAGACAAAGCCGAATCGTTGAATAGAAGCTAGAAATCTTGCACTTTTCAATGACGGAGAAGTTCTGTCGATTTCTTCAAGGAACTGTGTGATAGAGTCAAAGAACTCTTTGAATTGAAGGATCGCATCATGGCTTTCAACCCAGCGTGTATCAACTGGACTCTTTTCGTCTGTGGGTGTTTTTTAAAAACAACGATAGCTTGTTGTTGAACGATAGCTCGTTTGAAAACTTCCAATCTTTTTTCTGACTCTCGTACAAAACTGGTAATATTATTTACTATTGCCATCATATTGCGAACACTAGGCAAGCTGCATGCCTTCTCGACAGCTAGTGGTTGGATCTCGGGACACGTATTGTAATAAGCCACCGTCCTCTTATGCATGACATTACTCTGGCAAAGCCATCACAGCAAATTGCCGAGAATACCTCCCTCAAATGTGGCTCGCCGCTCACGTTAAAAAACGTAAGGCCCCCCTACGCTTATGTCTAAGACATAGACTCCAAACACAATTATACGTAAAGGGAGGAGACCTAGGTCCCAGTTAAGCTGTTGCGCCAAAAAGAAGAAGAACTATGATAATATATTTTCCTATGACTTCACTTTAATTTGCCACGGAAGAACTCAGATGCTTTTGCCCCCCCCCCCCCCCCCCCCTGGATCCGCCACTGATGCTACCCATAAATTCCGGTTCACGTATCACCATCTCCTGAATCCATTCACAAAATTGCAACCTTCGATCTGGATCGTCGTCATTTAGCTGTTGCACCAGCCTTGGAATGTAAACACGATACTTGCCTCTCTTCAGAATGCGTAGCACGCTGCTAGCACTTACATCACTTTCACGTGCCCCTTGCCTTGAAGATTTGTTAGGAGAGCGTTGAAACAGTTCCAAGACTGCCGTTGATGACTCATCACTTGTAGCTGTTCGAGGCCGACCTGAATGACCTTTATGCACATCACACACTGTTCCATGAACTTCGAATTTGTCTCGTATGCGTGTAATTGTTAATCTTGAAGGTGGTTCTGTATCATACTCCCTTCTCCGCTGTCTTTGAACTTCATTTACATTCTCAAACTTCCAGTACCACTTAATAACCTGCTTACGTTCTTCAAAACTCAAACGTACGTCCCCCATGTTGATATTACAAATTCCAACTGATAATATAACATAGAGGGACGATTATGCTGGCACCTGGCGAAGAAATATAACATTAGCCTTGTAGAGCGGGAAAACTACAATAGTTTAAAGTGTGTATACATTTTTTTGAAGCACCCGTATATTAATAAACTATAAATTATCATTTTTCCAATTGTATGGTATACAGTTATACAGTAAATATTATTTTATTATTACACATTATAGAACTTAATAAACTATTTTGCAAATGAATTATTTCCTAAATAATTCTCGTATATTTAAAACTTGATTTTAGGTTTATTTTATAAAATTTACAAGGAAAATCCCAACGGGCATAAGAACCTCGTAGTCGATAGCCCTTTGTATAAAGTATACAAGAAATATATTCTATTTCTATATCTTATAAATTGTAAAAAATTTTGAAATGTATTTGTTTAAAAAACCTAAAAATCTTTTAAAACTTTATAAAATACTTTTAAAAGTTTTAAAATATTTGTAAAAATTTTGTTTTATGTTGATATTTTTTTTAAATTGAGAATTTCTTTTTAATCATTTAAAAATTTTGAAAATACAAATTTTGAAATTTTTTAAATGATTAAAATATTTTTTAAAAGTTTTAAATATTCCAAATATTAAGATAGAATTGGTGAAACCATCCTACGTTTTAGAAAATCAAACAAACTTAAAACAAACGGAACACAGCCTGAATATATAAATATATTCAGTCTTTCCGGAGCTCTATAACAATTATTGAGTCTTTCTAGGACTACCCATACAAATTTCATTTGAGATTTGTTTTGGTAGTCGTAAAAAGACTCAATAATTTTTATAGAGCTCCGGAAAGGTTGAATATATTTATATATTCAGGCTGTGTTCCGTTTGTTTTATCTACCCAAATATATTTTTTATAATTTGAAAAATATTTTTTAAAAAATGTAATAGTAGTTTATGACACAAGTGTGTGAATGAAGGGCTGTTTTGCATGAGTTGCGAAGTTTTAACCGCAATAAGTGGTTAGGTTATGTTATATTAGATTCAGATAAATCTAGACTGAGAGACCGAGACTTCCTGATTCAAAATAAGAAAAATTAATTCAATTTTAATATACGTCAGAAAATTAATTTTCACTACGTCTATGTTTTTTGTTTAGTGACGCAAGTTGATGCCATAGTAACAACAAACGTTTAATCGTTTAATAATGAAACTCCTGATTTACATTAGACTTTTACGCGCGATTTGTATACTTTTACACACGATTATAAAACATACAATTTTGTATTTTTTCTATTTTGAGTCTATAATGAAGTCATTAAAGCACTCATATGGGTTCGTTTATGGATCTCCGGGTGCGATATAATTTTCTCAATATATACCGGCGATTTTGTTATTTAGAAATGCCAGAAAATGTCGCAAAATATAAAAAAATACTATAAAAAACTCGTTCATAAGGCGTTTTTCGCACTTGTCCATTAGAAAACTCCTCTCTGCTCTCATCGTTTTCTAAACATGGACGCGTGCTGGAAAACCGCACTTATGGAACGTTCTTATTAAAAACGTAACTTATTGTTTCGTTCTTTATTATTCTATTAAATGTAGGGTTTTCTGAATATCCGCACTTTTTCAAAACCGCGGTTTTCGGTTTTTGAAAATTAAAAACCGCGGTTTCGGTTTCGGGTTCAGTTTTTAAGAACTTTTGGTAGTAGTGTCTGATATTTAAACGAGATCTTACAATTAGTATTGTACAAAAGTTGCCGCTTAGGGAAAATGATCTTTCGGAGTAGGTGGATGTACCTTTAATTGCAGAGAGTGCTTGAAACAAAATATTTAATCTTTTTGTTCTCTCAGAAGTTCTTTTATATTTAGCAAACTTTTTCATAGAATTAAGATAGCGATTTGTTTGCATAAAAGTATTTTTGTTTAATTCTTCTTGAACAGCTTCTTGTACTTCATCTTGCAAGGAATAGTTTGGATTGGTCACTTCTTCTAATTCTTCAGAATTTTTTGCTGAACATTCCCGAATTTGCCGAACATTCACCTTCGACTTCAACCTTATTGTTGTCTGGATAAAGTCTATTTTATCAAAGATTCGAACAGATTTAAATTCAGTGCATTTAATTGAAAATGTTAATTTTCAATTGTTATGAAACTTTATCTCCAGTAAGCGTAGCAGTAACAACATTAAGCAGCGATGATTCTAACATATTTACGGCATAAGGTATAATGGGATTTGACGTTTTGTGGAAAGGAAAGCTTGTCAGAAAGCGGTAATGAAAAGCGCGTTGCAAAATCTTTGACAGCGGCATCGCGAAGTCAACTTGCTAATCTAGGTCGAATTTCGGGAACGCGCGGTGATTTTTCCGCTGTAGTTTTCGCAATTTTGCAGGTAGCGAAAATAATTTGAAGTTTTGGTGATGGGAAAGCTTGTGATAAAGCGCGACTATAAACCGTATTGAGAAATTTTTGATAACGGCGTCGCGACGTCACCGCGAACTTCAACTTTCTAATCCAAGTCAGCTACAATATCATTTCTGAAACTGATACTAAATGAACCTAAATGTTTTTCTACACTTATTACGATATTATTTGCAGAACAAGTTCCTTCAATTGCAATAAAAATTGTTTTCTCCATGAGTATTAATGTTTAAGTATCTTCGGCGTCTCAAACTAGTCGACTCATCCAACGTAATACGTCAGTAGGGAAAGATAGTATGTTCTAAATCCACCACCTCCTTATGGGTTTTACATGCAATCTAGCCCCTTATGGGGGAATTACATGTAAAATCTAGCACGATGCCCCTTATGGAGATTTACATGTAAATCTAGCACGAAGCCCCTTATGGGAAATCCTATGTAAAATTGTTCTAAACGCGTCCGAGCGAGAATGTCTAAATGACACTGCAAGATACGTGTACGTTGGATAGTGGGAAAATTCAAAATGAGGGGTGAGGGGTGAAAATTCAGATAGGGGTTGATTCAATTGAGATTATGGGGGATTTAGATTGACAAGACTAGACAGACAAGACTGGATAGACAAGACTAGACAGACAAGACTAGACAGACAAGACTAGACAGACAAGACTAGTTGGACTAGACTAGACGGACTAGACTAAACCATTTGATGAGAAAAATCAAATCTGGTGTCAGAACGGCTCTAGCATGTGCCCTAAGGGAGATACCGCCCGACCGCCTACCCCTCAGTAGATGACATCATCCGCCGCGGCAAATATTGCTAAACTAATTATCTCGATGCTGATTGGTTGATTAACGAATAAATAATTATAGTTGACCTTTCCCCTAAATTTATATGTTATGGACGAGGCTAGACAGGCAAGACTAGACAGACAAGACTAGTTAGATGAAGCTAGATAGACGGAACTAAATACATGAGACTAGATAGACGGGAGTAAATACATGGGGCTAGATACATGGGACAAGACTAGACGGGACTAGATACATGGACTAGATATGACTGAACTAAAATATATAAGGGATTGTTT
Organism: Phosphuga atrata; assembly: GCA_944588485.1. Classification (NCBI taxonomy): domain Eukaryota; kingdom Metazoa; phylum Arthropoda; class Insecta; order Coleoptera; family Silphidae; genus Phosphuga; species Phosphuga atrata. Next base: position 6,220,138 of record OX155893.1, on the reverse strand, counting down.
AATTTAACTAATATATATTTTTGATTGTTTATTCGTTTAACTTAATTATCTGCGTTTTTATTTTGATTTACTGTCCCGGCTTGTCGATCAGACGCAGCTGACCGTCTAGCGCTGATTACAACTCCTGTTATCTTATCAGCGGTGCGCGAGCGGAGAAAATAATAAATTTTTGCACAAAAATTTACAAATTTCAAAAATTCACGAAAGCCGTATTTACAAAGCTACAAATTTGAAATTTAGGAATTTGTTAGATCTCGTGAGAATATCAAATCTTACAACGTTTTATGAAAATCCATCGATTGGTTTGCCCGTAATTTCAAAAGGTGCACAAAACACGTCAAATACGTCTTTTGCAATTACGGACAAACCAATCAACGGATTTTGATGAAACTTTGTGTTAATTGATTTTCTTACAAGATATTGCAAATTACCATATTTGAAAATTGTCGCTTTGTAAATACGGCTTGGATGAAATTCGGAAATTTTTGTGGGCCTTTTGCAATTACAGGCAAAATAATTCACAGATTTTGATGAAACGTAGTATGATTTTATATTCTTACGAGGTCCCACAAATTGCCAAATTTCAAAATTGTAGCTTTGTAAATACGGCTTTTGTGAATTTTTGAAATTTGAAAATTTTTGTGCGCCTTTTGCAATTACGACAAACCAATCGACGGATTTTGATGAAACTTGGTATAATTTGATATTCTTGCGATATCTCACAAATAGCCAAATTTCAAAAGTGTACCTTTGTAAATACGGCTTTCATGAATTTTGGAAATTTTTGTGCACCTTTTGAAATTACGGGCAAACCAATCGACGGATTTTGATAAAACGTGGTGTGATGAGTGTTCTTGCGAGATCTCACAAATTACCAAATTTCAAAATTGTAGCTTTGTAAATACGCCTTTGGTGAATTTTTTAAATTTTGGAAATTTAAGTGCGCCTTTTGCAATTACGGGAAAACCAATCGACGGATTTTGATAAAACGTGGTGTAATGTGATGTTCTTGTGAGATCTCACAAATTCCCAAATTTCAAAATTGTAGCTTTGTAAATACGCCTTTGGTGAATTTTTTTAATTTTGGAAATTTTTGTGCGCCTTTTGCAATTACGGGCAAACCAATCGACGGATTTTGATAAAACGTGGTGTGATGTGATGTTCTTGCGAGATCTCACAAATTCCCAAATTTCAAAATTGTAGCTTTGTAAATACGCCTTTGGTGATTTTTTTTAATTTTGGAAATTTTTGTGCGCCTTTTGCAATTACGGGCAAACCAATCGACGGATTTTCATAAAACGTGGTGTGATGTGATGTTCTTGCGAGATCTCACAAATTCCCAAACTTCAAAATTGTAGCTTTGTAAATACGTCTTTGGTGAATTTTTTTAATTTTGGAAATTTTTGTGCGCCTTTTGCAATTACGGGCAAACCAATCGACGGATTTTCATAAAACGTGGTGTGATGTGATGTTCTTGCGAGATCTCACAATTTCCCAAATTTCAAAATTGTAGCTTTGTAAATACGCCTTTGGTGAATTTTTTTAATTTTGGAAATTTTTGTGCGCCTTTTGCAATTACGGGCTAACCAATCGACGGATTTTGAACACGTCTTAATTTTACACCATTGATGTTGCACAAAAGTAGATTAAAAAAAGATAGTTTAACAAGTTTAGAAGGCATGCGAAGTAGTTCGCGTGCCAATAAAATTTTCCTACGTGTCAACTATGACACGCGTGCCATATGTTCGCCACCGCTGTCCTAGTGAACTAATTTTCAAACTCATATTAACAATATTTGGTTTACTAATTTGCATTTAACAGTCTTTAATTTATAACTAATCTTAACAACCCTTTTCTTCTAAGGCTATCAACCGAAAACTACAGACCTATTAAACTAAAACCTCGAATTGCCAAATTTCTTAGTCGGTTTGTTTTCCAACTTTATAGTTCAAAAACTAAGCGATTTAGCAATATTTATTATACTAATTTCGATTCAGCAGTCTTTTATCTATAAAAAATCTTAACAAGTTTTTTCTTGTAAGGCTATCGACCGCAAACTATAGACAGATGAATAGATAATTGTAATTTTCAAACTTTTCTAGATTAAACGAATTCTCCTGAGTTGCCTTACTGTTTGTTCACTGCTGAATAAATGTGAGAATATATTTTGAAATCTGTTTTGCTATTTCTCAAAAAAAAAACTATTTCTGAAACAAATAAAAAACTACAAATAAATCAGGTTTTCCCGTAAAATAAAAACGTCTCCGAAAACAATAAATTCGAAAAGATTGTGAAAACTTTGTCGCGATGAGAAATGATTCACGGCCTCTATTTATAAATCCGAAAAATTCCTGAAATTCCCAAATTTCTAATAACGAAAAATGTCCCTCTAATTACATAAGAAACCCATAACTTATCTCCGGCTAAAAATACCGCGCGCCGAAAGATTAATATTCTTGAACGCACTTCTCTTTCTTCTATTTTCCTCTCTCTGAAAATACCTCCAACCCAAAAAATCCCCACAATTATATCTCCAACTCGTTACCTAAGTTATTCCGTCTTTGCCAACAAACTTGATAATTACCATCGAAATCCACGGTCCCCGAGCCGTCCGTATCAATTTCTGTTATGATGTTATCCAGGTCGCTCGATGTCAAATTATCGTCGAGGGCTCCCAAAATTTCCTTCAACGTTGCCGTAGTTATGTAACCGTTGCCTTCCCTATCATACAACCTTAAACAAAAAGAAATAATTAGACAACAATGTATTGGATGGACATAGTTTTAAAAATATTAGCACTTTATATGCGGGGAGGCGTAATTACAAGCCTATTAGGCGTATAGGCGCATAATAGGCGTAATTACAAGCCTATTACTGTAGATTTTCTATAACAGGGGTCTACTGTAGATTGTCTATAACAGTTTGTCTATACTGTAGATGGTTTTAATCTCGTGCCAATTTGTATGAGGTTTACAGTTTATTTATTTATTTTGATTATTAGCAAAAATAGAAAAATGTTAACGGCGTTTTTTTCAAAAAACTTTTAACGTTTCGGCCCGTGTGACTAATACTTATATCTAATTACATCTAATTCTTCTTTGTGATTATTTACCTGAAAGCTTCTTTTAATTCTTGTGTGGTGGATTCGTCGTCCTCTTCCTCGAGGAAGTGGGAGGCGATGCTGCAGAAGCTGTCGAAGTTGACTTTGCCGGTGTTCTGGGGGTCGTGTTCGTCGATGAGTCCGTTCAGTTCGTTGTCGTCGAAGATGTGTCCCATGGTGTTGAGCATGGTGGAGATTTTGATGGTGTCGATGAAGCCGGACTTGGTCGTGTCGAACATTTGGAAGAGCTTGCGCAGGATCGCGATTTTTTGCTGCTCGTCATCCTTTAACAAAAAAATTAGATTTGTCACAACGATTTATTTAGATCGGTCTAAAGAAAGAAACATCTTGTGTCCACTACAAGAATCTTCCATAAAGTTTCCTTATAGATTTTGGACGAGAAATTCCATCAAACTTTCAAGAGTTCCTACAAAGCTTTTCAAGAAGAATTTCGTTTAAATTTTCACGAGTGTCTGCAAGATTTTGGACAAGATTTCTTATAAACTCAGGAAGTCCTAGTAGGTTTCTCAATAAAGATTTCAAAGTTTTATGTATCTCTAGCCTAACACATCAAACACCTTCTTTGGAAATTTGTCGTTCGGATTCTCAAGTGCCAAGTCAAATCTCAGTGCTGAGGTTGGATATGTGGCAGAGAAGAGACCGGTGCCCAGCAGTGGGACATAAATGGCTGATCGGATCGGATCGGATGTACCTCTAGGATTTATCTATGTGGGAGGAGGTCCTAGGTCCTATACAAGACTGTAGCACCATTAGATAATGGTGTATGGATCCAGATAGTGATGAGGATTTATCTAGCGAGATCCCAATTATTATAAATATTGTAGGCACTTATTGTAGTCACAACTTTCAGAACTTTCAGAATCTCCTACAAAGTTTTTCAAAAAGAAGTTTTCATTCAAGAGTTCCTACAAGTTTTCGTACGAGATTTTCTAACCATCAGGAGTTCTTATCAGATTTTTGAAAAAAGATTTTAAAGTTTGTTCTTCTAGGATTTATCCAGCAAGGACAAGATTATTTCATTGCAGTTTTTATTTATTTCTTCAATTATTAATCTGATGTAGACATATTTTGAAGAGTCAAGATTTATTTGTTACAGACAAACTTGCAAGTAAAATATTAGAAGTTTGAGCAGAACTTAAAAATAATTGCAAGCGACGTAAAAGTTTTTAGCAAAATTTAGACAAAGCTATTTGAAGACTATGCATTAATCTCATCTGTTAAAACATTCTTGCATTTTGAGAAGCAATTGACAAGCCAATTATTTGTTTTGGCCGTGAGTGAACCCCCCCGCGGTTATAATTACTTGTGTGATTGACGTACCATGATTTTCCTCTGGTCGGTGCGGTCGGTGGAAGAGGATGCCAGAAGCGGCGTGCACGGAAAAATCCGCGTATTTATTACACTGTGCTGAGGCGGCGGTCTTGTGGCCGATGGAGCCAATTATATATCTCCCCCACCGACGCTGTTCAAAAAATTATAGTCTCGGGAAATATTCCGAACGGACTAGAAAAGTGGAGAGACGCTGGCACGCCATCGCCTCGGCTCTCTTAATTACTTTTTGTTCGGACGTTGCGTAAGGTGGAGAAAACGCGTTCGCTTGTTGACGGACGACAATTAAAATTGACTTTAATGGGCGGTTTTAATTCTTGGATTTTACACCTTTTCGCCTTCGTTACTTTAATGCTAAAATTAATTCAAAGTTTTCAACACCCAAACTTTTTACACTAAAAAAATGTTCTTAAACTGAACAAATTATACATTATTTCTCCTTAATAATTATTTGCATAAGATCCAATTATCTGGAAGAATTTATTATTAGCTCGAAATGTGTGTCTAGTATAGTCTGTCTAGTCTTGTCTGTCTAGCCTTGTCTGTCTAGTCTTGTCTGTCTAGTCTTGTCTGTCTAGTCTTGTCTGTCTAGTCTTGTCTGTCTAGTCTGTCTGTCTAGTCTTGTCTGTCTAGTCTTGTCTGTCTAGTCTTGTCTGTCTAGTCTTGTCTGTCTAGTCTTGTCTGTCTAGTCTTGTCTGTCTAGTCTTGTCTGTCTAGTCTTGTCTGTCTAGTCTTGTCTGTCTAGTCTTGTCTGTCTAGTCTTGTCTGTCTAGTCTTGTCTGTCTAGTCTTGTCTGTCTAGTCTTGTCTGTCTAGTCTTGTCTGTCTAGTCTTGTCTGTCTAGTCTTGTCTGTCTAGTCTTGTCTGTCTAGTCTTGTCTGTCTAGTCTTGTCTGTCTAGTCTGTCTAGTCTTGTCTGTCTAGTCTTGTCTGTCTAGTCTTGTCTGTCTAGTCTTGTCTGTCTAGTCTTGTCTGTCTAGTCTTGTCTGTCTAGTCTTGTCTGTCTAGTCTTGTCTGTCTAGTCTTGTCTGTCTAGTCTTGTCTGTCTAGTCTTGTCTGTCTAGTCTTGTCTGTCTAGTCTTGTCTGTCTAGTCTTGTCTGTCTAGTCTTGTCTGTCTAGTCTTGTCTGTCTAGTCTTGTCTGTCTAGTCTTGTCTGTCTAGTCTTGTCTGTCTAGTCTTGTCTGTCTAGTCTTGTCTGTCTAGTCTTGTCTGTCTAGTCTTGTCTGTCTAGTCTTGTCTGTCTAGTCTTGTCTGTCTAGTCTTGTCTGTCTAGTCTTGTCTGTCTAGTCTTGTCTGTCTAGTCTTGTCTGTCTAGTCTTGTCTGTCTAGTCTTGTCTGTCTAGTCTTGTCTGTCTAGTCTTGTCTGTCTAGTCTTGTCTGTCTAGTCTTGTCTGTCTAGTCTTGTCTGTCTAGTCTTGTCTGTCTAGTCTTGTCTGTCTAGTCTTGTCTGTCTAGTCTTGTCTGTCTAGTCTTGTCTGTCTAGTCTTGTCTGTCTAGTCTTGTCTGTCTAGTCTTGTCTGTCTAGTCTTGTCTGTCTAGTCTTGTCTGTCTAGTCTTGTCTGTCTAGTCTTGTCTGTCTAGTCTTGTCTGTCTAGTCTTTGTCTGTCTAGTCTTGTCTGTCTAGTCTTGTCTGTCTAGTCTTGTCTGTCTAGTCTTGTCTGTCTAGTCTTGTCTGTCTAGTCTTGTCTGTCTAGTCTTGTCTGTCTAGTCTTGTCTGTCTAGTCTTGTCTGTCTAGTCTTGTCTGTCTAGTCTTGTCTGTCTAGTCTTGTCTGTCTAGTCTTGTCTGTCTAGTCTTGTCTGTCTAGTCTTGTCTGTCTAGTCTTGTCTGTCTAGTCTTGTCTGTCTAGTCTTGTCTGTCTAGTCTTGTCTGTCTAGTCTTGTCTGTCTAGTCTTGTCTGTCTAGTCTTGTCTGTCTAGTCTTGTCTGTCTAGTCTTGTCTGTCTAGTCTTGTCTGTCTAGTCTTGTCTGTCTAGTCTTGTCTGTCTAGTCTTGTCTGTCTAGTCTTGTCTGTCTAGTCTTGTCTGTCTAGTCTTGTCTGTCTAGTCTTGTCTGTCTAGTCTTGTCTGTCTAGTCTTGTCTGTCTAGTCTTGTCTGTCTAGTCTTGTCTGTCTAGTCTTGTCTGTCTAGTCTTGTCTGTCTAGTCTTGTCTGTCTAGTCTTGTCTGTCTAGTCTTGTCTGTCTAGTCTTGTCTGTCTAGTCTTGTCTGTCTAGTCTTGTCTGTCTAGTCTTGTCTGTCTAGTCTTGTCTGTCTAGTCTTGTCTGTCTAGTCTTGTCTGTCTAGTCTTGTCTGTCTAGTCTTGTCTGTCTAGTCTTGTCTGTCTAGTCTTGTCTGTCTAGTCTTGTCTGTCTAGTCTTGTCTGTCTAGTCTTGTCTGTCTAGTCTTGTCTGTCTAGTCTTGTCTGTCTAGTCTTGTCTGTCTAGTCTTGTCTGTCTAGTCTTGTCTGTCTAGTCTTGTCTGTCTAGTCTTGTCTGTCTAGTCTTGTCTGTCTAGTCTTGTCTGTCTAGTCTTGTCTGTCTAGTCTTGTCTGTCTAGTCTTGTCTGTCTAGTCTTGTCTGTCTAGTCTTGTCTGTCTAGTCTTGTCTGTCTAGTCTTGTCTGTCTAGTCTTGTCTGTCTAGTCTTGTCTGTCTAGTCTTGTCTGTCTAGTCTTGTCTGTCTAGTCTTGTCTGTCTAGTCTTGTCTGTCTAGTCTTGTCTGTCTAGTCTTGTCTGTCTAGTCTTGTCTGTCTAGTCTTGTCTGTCTAGTCTTGTCTGTCTAGTCTTGTCTGTCTAGTCTTGTCTGTCTAGTCTTGTCTGTCTAGTCTTGTCTGTCTAGTCTTGTCTGTCTAGTCTTGTCTGTCTAGTCTTGTCTGTCTAGTCTTGTCTGTCTAGTCTTGTCTGTCTAGTCTTGTCTGTCTAGTCTTTGTCTGTCTAGTCTTGTCTGTCTAGTCTTGTCTGTCTAGTCTTGTCTGTCTAGTCCTTGTCTGTCTAGTCTTGTCTGTCTAGTCTTGTCTGTCTAGTCTTGTCTGTCTAGTCTTGTCTGTCTAGTCTTGTCTGTCTAGTCTTGTCTGTCTAGTCTTGTCTGTCTAGTCTTGTCTGTCTAGTCTTGTCTGTCTAGTCTTGTCTGTCTAGTCTTGTCTGTCTAGTCTTGTCTGTCTAGTCTTGTCTGTCTAGTCTTGTCTGTCTAGTCTTGTCTGTCTAGTCTTGTCTGTCTAGTCTTGTCTGTCTAGTCTTGTCTGTCTAGTCTTGTCTGTCTAGTCTTGTCTGTCTAGTCTTGTCTGTCTAGTCTTGTCTGTCTAGTCTTGTCTGTCTAGTCTTGTCTGTCTAGTCTTGTCTGTCTAGTCTTGTCTGTCTAGTCTTGTCTGTCTAGTCTTGTCTGTCTAGTCTTGTCTGTCTAGTCTTGTCTGTCTAGTCTTGTCTGTCTAGTCTTGTCTGTCTAGTCCTTGTCTGTCTAGTCTTGTCTGTCTAGTCTTGTCTGTCTAGTCTTGTCTGTCTAGTCTTGTCTGTCTAGTCTTGTCTGTCTAGTCTTGTCTGTCTAGTCTTGTCTGTCTAGTCTTGTCTGTCTAGTCTTGTCTGTCTAGTCTTGTCTGTCTAGTCTTGTCTCTTTTTTTTTTTTTTTTTTTTTTTTTTTTTTTTTCAGAGAGGAGGGGGAATGCATTGTTGCACACCGGATATTCAAACCCGTGTAGTGTGGGGGCTCTCTGATCGAGTTCTTCGTGACCAGCATACCCACTAAACCCCCTCCTCTGTCTCTACACTACACTCCACCCGGAACTGCGAGAGCATTACTTCAGGTGGGTGGTGGTGTTTGTACCAATTGTTTCCTTACTGTTATTTTTATTGTCCCTTACTCGTTTCGATATCGTCTTTCGTCTTCTGTCGTATTAGTTATGCAGTCGTGTGATAAACCATTTTTCGGTCTTTTCGTCACATATCTTTTCGTCCATGTTAGCTTCTTTGTGTTTCGTGTGATATTATAATCGCCTTCCATTCTCTCTCCATTTGTTCTTTTCCCAACATGATTTCGGTTATGTAAGCTTGTACTGCATCCCAGTTATGCTCACTCTCTAACATAACTTCCATGATGTTCTGTTCTTCTAGTTTTGTACCGCCTAGTGTCTCCGCGAGTCGAGTTCTTTCGTTCTCTGATTCTGTACACATGAAGATAGTGTGTTGTGCGTCGTCTGGGATATGACCGCAATAAAAACACTCCGCCGTGTCTCTTTTTTTAAACCGTTCTAGGTATGCGTTGAAGCATCCATGACCAGTGAGTGCTTGTGTAAGATGGTAACTCATATGTCCGTGTGACCTTTCATACCATGCTGTTACGTTAGGGATAAGTCTGTCTAGTCTTGTCTGTCTAGTCTTGTCTGTCTAGTCTTGTCTGTCTAGTCTTGTCTGTCTAGTCTTGTCTGTCTAGTCTTGTCTGTCTAGTCTTGTCTGTCTAGTCTTGTCTGTCTAGTCTTGTCTAGTCTTGTCTGTCTAGTCTTGTCTGTCTAGTCTTGTCTGTCTAGTCTTGTCTGTCTAGTCTTGTCTGTCTAGTCTTGTCTGTCTAGTCTTGTCTGTCTAGTCTTGTCTGTCTAGTCTTGTCTGTCTAGTCTTGTCTGTCTAGTCTTGTCTGTCTAGTCTTGTCTGTCTAGTCTTGTCTGTCTACTCTTGTCTGTCTAGTCTTGTCTGTCTAGTCTTGTCTGTCTAGTCTTGTCTGTCTAGTCTTGTCTGTCTAGTCTTGTCTGTCTAGTCTTGTCTGTCTAGTCTTGTCTGTCTAGTCTTGTCTGTCTAGTCTTGTCTGTCTAGCTTGTCTGTCTAGTCTTGTCTGTCTAGTCTTGTCTGTCTAGTCTTGTCTGTCTAGTCTTGTCTGTCTAGTCTTGTCTGTCTAGTCTTGTCTGTCTAGTCTTGTCTGTCTAGTCTTGTCTGTCTAGTCTTGTCTGTCTAGTCTTGTCTGTCTAGTCTTGTCTGTCTAGTCTTGTCTGTCTAGTCTTGTCTGTCTAGTCTTGTCTGTCTAGTCTTGTCTGTCTAGTCTTGTCTGTCTAGTCTTGTCTGTCTAGTCTTGTCTGTCTAGTCTTGTCTGTCTAGTCTTGTCTGTCTAGTCTTGTCTGTCTAGTCTTGTCTGTCTAGTCTTGTCTGTCTAGTCTTGTCTGTCTAGTCTTGTCTGTCTAGTCTTGTCTGTCTAGTCTTGTCTGTCTAGTCTTGTCTGTCTAGTCCTTGTCTGTCTAGTCTTGTCTGTCTAGTCTTGTCTGTCTAGTCTTGTCTGTCTGTCTAGTCTTGTCTGTCTAGTCTTGTCTGTCTAGTCTTGTCTGTCTAGTCTTGTCTGTCTAGTCTTGTCTGTCTAGTCTTGTCTGTCTAGTCTTGTCTGTCTAGTCTTGTCTGTCTAGTCTTGTCTGTCTAGTCTTGTCTGTCTAGTCTTGTCTGTCTAGTCTTGTCTGTCTAGTCTTGTCTGTCTAGTCTTGTCTGTCTAGTCTTGTCTGTCTAGTCTTGTCTGTCTATAGTCTTGTCTGTCTAGTCTTGTCTGTCTAGTCTTGTATGTCTAGTCTTGTCTGTCTAGTCTTGTCTGTCTATCTTGTCTGTCTAGTCTTGTCTGTCTAGTCTTGTCTGTCTAGTCTTGTCTGTCTAGTCTTGTCTGTCTAGTCTTGTCTGTCTAGTCTTGTCTGTCTAGTCTTGTCTGTCTAGTCTTGTCTGTCTAGTCTTGTCTGTCTAGTCTTGTCTGTCTAGTCTTGTCTGTCTAGTCTTGTCTGTCTAGTCTTGTCTGTCTAGTCTTGTCTGTCTAGTCTTGTCTGTCTAGTCTTGTCTGTCTAGTCTTGTCTGTCTAGTCTTGTCTGTCTAGTCTTGTCTGTCTAGTCTTGTCTGTCTAGTCTTGTCTGTCTAGTCTTGTCTGTCTAGTCTTGTCTGTCTAGTCTTGTCTGTCTAGTCTTGTCTGTCTAGTCTTGTCTGTCTAGTCTTGTCTGTCTAGTCTTGTCTGTCTAGTCTTGTCTGTCTAGTCTTGTCTGTCTAGTCTTGTCTGTCTAGTCTTGTCTGTCTAGTCTTGTCTGTCTAGTCTTGTCTGTCTAGTCTTGTCTGTCTAGTCTTGTCTGTCTAGTCTTGTCTGTCTAGTCTTGTCTGTCTAGTCTTGTCTGTCTAGTCTTGTCTGTCTAGTCTTGTCTGTCTAGTCTTGTCTGTCTAGTCTTGTCTGTCTAGTCTTGTCTGTCTAGTCTTGTCTGTCTAGTCTTGTCTGTCTAGTCTTGTCTGTCTAGTCTTGTCTGTCTAGTCTTGTCTGTCTAGTCTTGTCTGTCTAGTCTTGTCTGTCTAGTCTTGTCTGTCTAGTCTTGTCTGTCTAGTCTTGTCTGTCTAGTCTTGTCTGTCTAGTCTTGTCTGTCTAGTCTTGTCTGTCTAGTCTTGTCTGTCTAGTCTTGTCTGTCTAGTCTTGTCTGTCTAGTCTTGTCTGTCTAGTCTTGTCTGTCTAGTCTTGTCTGTCTAGTCTTGTCTGTCTAGTCTTGTCTGTCTAGTCTTGTCTGTCTAGTCTTGTCTGTCTAGTCTTGTCTGTCTAGTCTTGTCTGTCTAGTCTTGTCTGTCTAGTCTTGTCTGTCTAGTCTTGTCTGTCTAGTCTTGTCTGTCTAGTCTTGTCTGTCTAGTCTTGTCTGTCTAGTCTTGTCTGTCTAGTCTTGTCTGTCTAGTCTTGTCTGTCTAGTCTTGTCTGTCTAGTCTTGTCTGTCTAGTCTTGTCTGTCTAGTCTTGTCTGTCTAGTCTTGTCTGTCTAGTCTTGTCTGTCTAGTCTTGTCTGTCTAGTCTTGTCTGTCTAGTCTTGTCTGTCTAGTCTTGTCTGTCTAGTCTTGTCTGTCTAGTCTTGTCTGTCTAGTCTTGTCTGTCTAGTCTTGTCTGTCTAGTCTTGTCTGTCTAGTCTTGTCTGTCTAGTCTTGTCTGTCTAGTCTTGTCTGTCTAGTCTTGTCTGTCTAGTCTTGTCTGTCTAGTCTTGTCTGTCTAGTCTTGTCTGTCTAGTCTTGTCTGTCTAGTCTTGTCTGTCTAGTCTTGTCTGTCTAGTCTTGTCTGTCTAGTCTTGTCTGTCTAGTCTTGTCTGTCTAGTCTTGTCTGTCTAGTCTTGTCTGTCTAGTCTTGTCTGTCTAGTCTTGTCTGTCTAGTCTTGTCTGTCTAGTCTTGTCTGTCTAGTCTTGTCTGTCTAGTCTTGTCTGTCTAGTCTTGTCTGTCTAGTCTTGTCTGTCTAGTCTTGTCTGTCTAGTCTTGTCTGTCTAGTCTTGTCTGTCTAGTCTTGTCTGTCTAGTCTTGTCTGTCTAGTCTTGTCTGTCTAGTCTTGTCTGTCTAGTCTTGTCTGTCTAGTCTTGTCTGTCTAGTCTTGTCTGTCTAGTCTTGTCTGTCTAGTCTTGTCTGTCTAGTCTTGTCTGTCTAGTCTTGTCTGTCTAGTCTTGTCTGTCTAGTCTTGTCTGTCTAGTCTTGTCTGTCTAGTCTTGTCTGTCTAGTCTTGTCTGTCTAGTCTTGTCTGTCTAGTCTTGTCTGTCTAGTCTTGTCTGTCTAGTCTTGTCTGTCTAGTCTTGTCTGTCTAGTCTTGTCTGTCTAGTCTTGTCTGTCTAGTCTTGTCTGTCTAGTCTTGTCTGTCTAGTCTTGTCTGTCTAGTCTTGTCTGTCTAGTCTTGTCTGTCTAGTCTTGTCTGTCTAGTCTTGTCTGTCTAGTCTTGTCTGTCTAGTCTTGTCTGTCTAGTCTTGTCTGTCTAGTCTTGTCTGTCTAGTCTTGTCTGTCTAGTCTTGTCTGTCTAGTCTTGTCTGTCTAGTCTTGTCTGTCTAGTCTTGTCTGTCTAGTCTTGTCTGTCTAGTCTTGTCTGTCTAGTCTTGTCTGTCTAGTCTTGTCTGTCTAGTCTTGTCTGTCTAGTCTTGTCTGTCTAGTCTTGTCTGTCTAGTCTTGTCTGTCTAGTCTTGTCTGTCTAGTCTTGTCTGTCTATCTAGTCTTGTCTGTCTAGTCTTGTCTGTCTAGTCTTGTCTGTCTAGTCTTGTCTGTCTAGTCTTGTCTGTCTAGTCTTGTCTGTCTAGTCTTGTCTGTCTAGTCTTGTCTGTCTAGTCTTGTCTGTCTAGTCTTGTCTGTCTAGTCTTGTCTGTCTAGTCTTGTCATGTCTAGTCTTGTCTGTCTAGTCTGTCTAGTCTTGTCTGTCTAGTCTTGTCTGTCTAGTCTTGTCTGTCTAGTCTTGTCTGTCTAGTCTTGTCTGTCTAGTCTTGTCTGTCTAGTCTTGTCTGTCTAGTCTTGTCTGTCTAGTCTTGTCTGTCTAGTCTTGTCTGTCTAGTCTTGTCTGTCTAGTCTTGTCTGTCTAGTCTTGTCTGTCTAGTCTTGTCTGTCTAGTCTTGTCTGTCTAGTCTTGTCTGTCTAGTCTTGTCTGTCTAGTCTTGTCTGTCTAGTCTTGTCTGTCTAGTCTTGTCTGTCTAGTCTTGTCTGTCTAGTCTTGTCTGTCTAGTCTTGTCTGTCTAGTCTTGTCTGTCTAGTCTTGTCTGTCTAGTCTTGTCTGTCTAGTCTTGTCTGTCTAGTCTTGTCTGTCTAGTCTTGTCTGTCTAGTCTTGTCTGTCTAGTCTTGTCTGTCTAGTCTTGTCTGTCTAGTCTTGTCTGTCTAGTCTTGTCTGTCTAGTCTTGTCTGTCTAGTCTTGTCTGTCTAGTCTTGTCTGTCTAGTCTTGTCTGTCTAGTCTTGTCTGTCTAGTCTTGTCTGTCTAGTCTTGTCTGTCTAGTCTTGTCTGTCTAGTCTTGTCTGTCTAGTCTTGTCTGTCTAGTCTTGTCTGTCTAGTCTTGTCTGTCTAGTCTTGTCTGTCTAGTCTTGTCTGTCTAGTCTTGTCTGTCTAGTCTTGTCTGTCTAGTCTTGTCTGTCTAGTCTTGTCTGTCTAGTCTTGTCTGTCTAGTCTTGTCTGTCTAGTCTTGTCTGTCTAGTCTTGTCTGTCTAGTCTTGTCTGTCTAGTCTTGTCTGTCTAGTCTTGTCTGTCTAGTCTTGTCTGTCTAGTCTTGTCTGTCTAGTCTTGTCTGTCTAGTCTTGTCTGTCTAGTCTTGTCTGTCTAGTCTTGTCTGTCTAGTCTTGTCTGTCTAGTCTTGTCTGTCTAGTCTTGTCTGTCTAGTCTTGTCTGTCTAGTCTTGTCTGTCTAGTCTTGTCTGTCTAGTCTTGTCTGTCTAGTCTTGTCTGTCTAGTCTTGTCTGTCTAGTCTTGTCTGTCTAGTCTTGTCTGTCTAGTCTTGTCTGTCTAGTCTTGTCTGTCTAGTCTTGTCTGTCTAGTCTTGTCTGTCTAGTCTTGTCTGTCTAGTCTTGTCTGTCTAGTCTTGTCTGTCTAGTCTTGTCTGTCTAGTCTTGTCTGTCTAGTCTTGTCTGTCTAGTCTTGTCTGTCTAGTCTTGTCTGTCTAGTCTTGTCTGTCTAGTCTTGTCTGTCTAGTCTTGTCTGTCTAGTCTTGTCTGTCTAGTCTTGTCTGTCTAGTCTTGTCTGTCTAGTCTTGTCTGTCTAGTCTTGTCTGTCTAGTCTTGTCTGTCTAGTCTTGTCTGTCTAGTCTTGTCTGTCTAGTCTTGTCTGTCTAGTCTTGTCTGTCTAGTCTTGTCTGTCTAGTCTTGTCTGTCTAGTCTTGTCTGTCTAGTCTTGTCTGTCTAGTCTTGTCTGTCTAGTCTTGTCTGTCTAGTCTTGTCTGTCTAGTCTTGTCTGTCTAGTCTTGTCTGTCTAGTCTTGTCTGTCTAGTCTTGTCTGTCTAGTCTTGTCTGTCTAGTCTTGTCTGTCTAGTCTTGTCTGTCTAGTCTTGTCTGTCTAGTCTTGTCTGTCTAGTCTTGTCTGTCTAGTCTTGTCTGTCTAGTCTTGTCTGTCTAGTCTTGTCTGTCTAGTCTTGTCTGTCTAGTCTTGTCTGTCTAGTCTTGTCTGTCTAGTCTTGTCTGTCTAGTCTTGTCTGTCTAGTCTTGTCTGTCTAGTCTTGTCTGTCTAGTCTTGTCTGTCTAGTCTTGTCTGTCTAGTCTTGTCTGTCTAGTCTTGTCTGTCTAGTCTTGTCTGTCTAGTCTTGTCTGTCTAGTCTTGTCTGTCTAGTCTTGTCTGTCTAGTCTTGTCTGTCTAGTCTTGTCTGTCTAGTCTTGTCTGTCTAGTCTTGTCTGTCTAGTCTTGTCTGTCTAGTCTTGTCTGTCTAGTCTTGTCTGTCTAGTCTTGTCTGTCTAGTCTTGTCTGTCTAGTCTTGTCTGTCTAGTCTTGTCTGTCTAGTCTTGTCTGTCTAGTCTTGTCTGTCTAGTCTTGTCTGTCTAGTCTTGTCTGTCTAGTCTTGTCTGTCTAGTCTTGTCTGTCTAGTCTTGTCTGTCTAGTCTTGTCTGTCTAGTCTTGTCTGTCTAGTCTTGTCTGTCTAGTCTTGTCTGTCTAGTCTTGTCTGTCTAGTCTTGTCTGTCTAGTCTTGTCTGTCTAGTCTTGTCTGTCTAGTCTTGTCTGTCTAGTCTTGTCTGTCTAGTCTTGTCTGTCTAGTCTTGTCTGTCTAGTCTTGTCTGTCTAGTCTTGTCTGTCTAGTCTTGTCTGTCTAGTCTTGTCTGTCTAGTCTTGTCTGTCTAGTCTTGTCTGTCTAGTCTTGTCTGTCTAGTCTTGTCTGTCTAGTCTTGTCTGTCTAGTCTTGTCTGTCTAGTCTTGTCTGTCTAGTCTTGTCTGTCTAGTCTTGTCTGTCTAGTCTTGTCTGTCTAGTCTTGTCTGTCTAGTCTTGTCTGTCTAGTCTTGTCTGTCTAGTCTTGTCTGTCTAGTCTTGTCTGTCTAGTCTTGTCTGTCTAGTCTTGTCTGTCTAGTCTTGTCTGTCTAGTCTTGTCTGTCTAGTCTTGTCTGTCTAGTCTTGTCTGTCTAGTCTTGTCTGTCTAGTCTTGTCTGTCTAGTCTTGTCTGTCTAGTCTTGTCTGTCTAGTCTTGTCTGTCTAGTCTTGTCTGTCTAGTCTTGTCTGTCTAGTCTTGTCTGTCTAGTCTTGTCTGTCTAGTCTTGTCTGTCTAGTCTTGTCTGTCTAGTCTTGTCTGTCTAGTCTTGTCTGTCTAGTCTTGTCTGTCTAGTCTTGTCTGTCTAGTCTTGTCTGTCTAGTCTTGTCTGTCTAGTCTTGTCTGTCTAGTCTTGTCTGTCTAGTCTTGTCTGTCTAGTCTTGTCTGTCTAGTCTTGTCTGTCTAGTCTTGTCTGTCTAGTCTTGTCTGTCTAGTCTTGTCTGTCTAGTCTTGTCTGTCTAGTCTTGTCTGTCTAGTCTTGTCTGTCTAGTCTTGTCTGTCTAGTCTTGTCTGTCTAGTCTTGTCTGTCTAGTCTTGTCTGTCTAGTCTTGTCTGTCTAGTCTTGTCTGTCTAGTCTTGTCTGTCTAGTCTTGTCTGTCTAGTCTTGTCTGTCTAGTCTTGTCTGTCTAGTCTTGTCTGTCTAGTCTTGTCTGTCTAGTCTTGTCTGTCTAGTCTTGTCTGTCTAGTCTTGTCTGTCTAGTCTTGTCTGTCTAGTCTTGTCTGTCTAGTCTTGTCTGTCTAGTCTTGTCTGTCTAGTCTTGTCTGTCTAGTCTTGTCTGTCTAGTCTTGTCTGTCTAGTCTTGTCTGTCTAGTCTTGTCTGTCTAGTCTTGTCTGTCTAGTCTTGTCTGTCTAGTCTTGTCTGTCTAGTCTTGTCTGTCTAGTCTTGTCTGTCTAGTCTTGTCTGTCTAGTCTTGTCTGTCTAGTCTTGTCTGTCTAGTCTTGTCTGTCTAGTCTTGTCTGTCTAGTCTTGTCTGTCTAGTCTTGTCTGTCTAGTCTTGTCTGTCTAGTCTTGTCTGTCTAGTCTTGTCTGTCTAGTCTTGTCTGTCTAGTCTTGTCTGTCTAGTCTTGTCTGTCTAGTCTTGTCTGTCTAGTCTTGTCTGTCTAGTCTTGTCTGTCTAGTCTTGTCTGTCTAGTCTTGTCTGTCTAGTCTTGTCTGTCTAGTCTTGTCTGTCTAGTCTTGTCTGTCTCACCAAATCCCCTATTCCACCTTGGCTTTTAGTATGCGCCACCCCGATATCGCATATATTGCATTCATTCAGGGTGGGCAGCCCGGACGGTTAATGGAACCAAGACAAAATTTTGAAAATTCGCCTCTCAAAATCATGTTCCAATTATGGAGCCTTGGGGAACCAAGACAAAATTTTGAAAATTCGCGTCTTAAAATTATGTTCTAATTATGAAGCCTTGAGAAAACAAGCCAGAATTTTGAAAATTTGCGTTTCAAAATCGTATCTTAGTTGTGGTGCCTTGAGGAACCAAGACAAAATTTAGAAAATTCGCGTCTCAAAATCATGTTCTAATGATGGAGCCTTGAGGAACCAAGACAAAATTTAAAAAAATCGCGTCTCAAAATCATGTTCTAATTATGGAGCCTTGAGGAACCAAGTCAAAATTTAGAAAATTCGCGTCTCAAAATCATGTTCTAATTATGGAGCCTTGAGGAACCAAGACAAAATTTAGAAAATTAGCGTCTCAAAATCATGTTCTAATTATGGAGCCTTGAGGAACAAAGACAAAATTTTTAAAATTCACGTCTCAAAATCATATTCTAATTATGGAGCCTTGAGGAACCAAGACAAAATTTAGAAAATTCGCGTCTCAAAATCATGTTCTAATTATGGAGCCTTGAGGAATCAAGACTATATTTTGAAAATTTGCGTCTCAAAATCGTATCTTAGTTGTAGTGCCTTGAGGAACCAAGACAAAATTTTGAAAATTCGCGTTTCAATATCATGTTCTAATTATGGAGCCTAGAGGAACCAAGACAAAATTTGGAAAATTCGCGTCTCTAAATCATTTTCTAATTATGGAGCCTTAAGAAATCGAGACAAAATTTTGAAAATTCGCGTCTCAAAATCGTGTCCTAGTTATGGAGCTTTAAGGAACCAAGGAATAATATGCTTAAAAACGTAGATTTTGAAGAAGTAATTAACGAGAACGATTTTGTCCATCTCAAATCTAGAAGGGTACCTCTTCAATGAACATAGATTTAAGCACTAACCTGTGAATTCTAAAAGAGTTACTTTTATGGACTATATTATATTATATCTCTTCATTTAACGTAACTATAAAGAAATAAAAAAAACATTGCTTATTCATTTTCTTTGCCTATTGTAACAAAATAGTGCTCTGTCAAGGTCTTAGCGGCCCCATTATCGTGATTTGCCCAGGGTCTACCATAGGTTAAAGACGGCCCTGTATTATAGATTACGTCTGTAAAGAATTTTCGAAACTGATTTTCCAAAAAGAAATAAAATATTCAACAGAACCTAATTGTAAAACGGCCTTGTTTCCACTAATCCGACAAGCGAATTTATTTACTTTCACACTTCTTTCTACTTTAGATCTATTTATATTCCTATTCACTATTCACCATCACAATTCAATCCGACGATTTGTAAACTTACAGATTTATAAATAAACCGGAACGGAACAATGCGTGTAAATTTAGATTCTCTCTTCCTGATGAGATTTAACAGATGCTCGCTGGGAACGATAAATAAAACGCTCTAATTTCATTAATGAATTTGCGTAACTCTCATTCATCCTTTCATTTTACACATCGTTTACTTTTACAAGAAAAAAAAATCTACTACCTATTTTTTTCAATCAATCAATTCTTAAATAGATTTAAATTTCAAAATAAAAATAATGTATTACTAGACAATAGTTTCTACTTATTTATATAATTAGATTATTAACCCCTTGACATACAATGACGTCTCTAAGACGTCATGTATATATCATAAGATCACATGTATATGGACGAGTCAACGTGCATTTTATTTGTATGTCAAGGGGTTAAAGAATTTAGGGTACTATGTATTTATTTTGTTGTTTGATTTGGGAACGGTTTTAGCTTCTAGATGAGAACTATCTACGTGATCCGTGTTATAAATATAATGCAAATCTAATATATTAATTATAATAAATTGGGGAGAAAGTTGGCAGAGGTTTCAAAGTGTGGCCGGCGGAAGCGCGGTTTTGTTCTACATTGTCAAATCGCGAACAAATTTTTCGACAATGTTTGTTTATAAATATTCGCGTGTTTCGCGGATTTATTGGAGAAACAAATAATAAAATATGTCATTGCGAAAATAAATCAGATCTCGCGGGCGTAAAAGAAACATCAAATAAAATAAGTTTTGAAACTTTTAGGTCATTTTTTTTCGTTAAATTTGTGGATTATAAACCATTTTATTTATTTTGCAATAATTCGATTATTTTGATAATTTGATTATTTATTAATTTGCGATCATTTCGAGCAATTATGAAAAATATTGCAAATGTTAACACGGAAAAATAATATACACAAACGTCATGTTTAATTCTGGTAAATCTCTTTCCAGATGCAATTGCGCAACAGTTGTAACGACTTTTATTTATTATCTCGTGAGATAAATTTGATATGAATTAATTTTAATTAGATTTTTGGCAAGCGCGTGCTGCAGACTGCAAAAATCGGTTCAAGGTGCTCGTCCAGTTTTTAAATTTGGTTAAAAAGTCTTGTTGGACAAGCACCAAACCAATTAAAATTCCTAGCCTTCTTACCGCTTCCCGACACAGACATCTTAAATTAGACAAACAATCGCCCGACAATAAGTAATAAATTAGTTATACTAATTGTTTATGCAAAAATTATTTTTAATAGAGACGGTCGTGGCTATATTTAAATTAATTAAAAATGGTTAAATTTGTCTTGTTTACATCTCTGAAATCGTTTACTTAATGAGCGAAGTGCCCCATGCTTCCTCCATTTACCCCTGTCTGCCACCGTTCTTATGTTTTCTTGTTGTTTGTCTTGTTTGTCCCGGTGATCTCTTGCACCTGGTCTATCCAGCGTTTTTTATAGCATCCCCGAGGTCGCGTACCTTTAATTTTCCCTTGGACGACCCGTTTTTCAAAGTTATCACCCTTTTCACGATTGACGTGTCCAAAATATTTAAGTATTTGTCGGTTGATAACGGTTAATAGTCTTGTCGACTTCTTTTAGTATAGATACATTAGTTCTATGCGCTGTCCAAGGGATCCTTAGTAGCCTTCTCCACGTCCACATCTCGAAAGCGTCTATTTTCTGCCGATCTACTGCTAATGAGTCCATGCCTCGGCTCCATATAGTGCGATTGGAAACACCAGTGTGTTGACAAGCCTTCGTTTTGTTTCTTTCGTGATGTGGTCACCTTTCCAAACTTTAGTTAGTTTCGTCATGGCTGCTTTCGCAAGAGTTTGCGTCTTCTAATTTCCGTGGACGTATTGCCTATTCACTATTTATGCAGGAGCCTAGATAAATTATGTTTTCGACGTTTTCTACGTTATTTAAATTGTATGGATTTTCTCTCCTGTTGCTTGCCACGATCTACCATCAGCTTTGGTTTTTAGCGATTTAGCTTAAGTCTGAATTTTGAGCTTTCTCCCTCGACTCTTCTCAGAAGTTCGGTCATTTCTTCTTCGTTTTGTGCGATGATTGTGGTATCGTCGGCAAACCGTGAGTTGTTTATATTCCTACCGCTAATGACTATTCCGCCTTCCCAGGTCTGCTCTTAGTATAAACTCGTATATGTTGAAACCGTATATGTTGTTGTTGTAAACCGTATATGTTGAATAGTAAGGGCGATAGGACGTATTCCTTTCCGAATTCCTCGTCCTATCCTAAAGAATCTTGAGTTTCTTCCCTCGATCTTGATGATTCCATTGCTGTTGTCATATAATGTTTTTAGCAGAACGACAATGTGGGGAAGGGTTTCCATGTTTAAGAAGGCCATGTTTAATTGGTGCCAGTTTACACAGTCAAACGCTTTGCGGTAGTCGAGGAAGCATAGCTATGTGGGCTTTGCAAATTCTCTGGCTTTTTCAATAATTTGCCGTTCATTCATGATCTGCTCTCGAGTGCAATTACCAGCCACGCATTGAGCTTGTTCCTGTGGAATTTGTCGGTCTGTTTGTCGGTCGGTGTTTATAACTCTCTAGTCGTTTACTTGATGGCCGAAATGCCCCATGCTTCCTTCATTTATCGCTGTCTGCCACCGTTCTTGTAGTGGTTCGTTTACTTGTAGTGAACAAGCCTCTGAGTCGTTGTAACAAAATTCTGAGCATGATCTAGCTTGGGTGGGAGATTAATGCGATAGTTCTTTTATTACTGCATTTCTGGCTTGATCCTTTTCTGTGCAGTGGAATAAACTGAAACGATTTCTGGCGATTAGTTTTCAAGATATTTTCGAAAATGTAAGAAACTTTCCAGATTTCTTACGCAAATGGGTTTAAAGGGAAGTTTTTTGGAAAATTGCTTAAAATCTCTATTAAACTCAAAACAAGTTAGACAAATTATATATCCAATAGTTCGTAACTAAATCTAGTTTTAGAAACTTTTTACTAGAATGATTTCTGTCGACTACTTTTCGAGATATTTTCGAAAATGTGAGAAACTTTCCAGGTTTCTTACGCAAATAAGTTTGATAGCAAGTTTTTTTGAAAATTGCTCAAGATCTCTATTAAACCCAAAACTAGTTAGACAAACTATATACCAAATTGTTCGTGACTTAATCTAGTTTTAGAAACTTTTTACTAAAATGTTTTCTGTTGACTACTTTTCGAGATATTTTCGAAAATGTGAGAAACTTTCCAGATTTCCTACGCAAATGAGTTTGAAGGGAAGTTTTTTATAAAATTGTTCAAAATCTTTATTAAACCCAAAACTAGTTGGACAAATTTTATATCAAATAGTTCGTAACTTAATTTAGTTTTAGAAACATTTTACTAAAATGATTTCTGTCAACTACTTTCCGAGATATTTTCGAAAATGTGTGAAACTTTCTAGGTTTCTTACCCAAATGAGTTTGATGGCAAGTTTTTTTGGAAAATTGCTCAAAATCTCTATTAACCCCAAAACTAGTTAGACAAACTATATACCAGATTGTTCGTAACTTAATCTAGTTTTAGAAACTTTTTACTAAAATGATTTCTGTCGACTACTTTTCGAGATATTTTCGAAAATGTGAGAAACTTTCCAGATTTCTTACGCAAATGACTTTGAAGGGAAGTTTTTTGGAAAATTGCTCAAAATCTCTATTAAACTCAAGACTAGTTAGACAAATTATATATCAAATTGTTCGTAACTTATTTTAGTTTTAGAAACTTTTACTAAAATGATTTCTGTCGACTGCTTTTCGAGATATTTTCGAAAATGTGAGAAACTTTTTAAATTTCTTTCGCAAATGAGTTTGAAGGGAAGTTTTTTGGAAAATTGCTCAAAGTCTCTATTAAACTCAAAACTAGTTAGACAATCTATATACCAAATTGTTCACAACTTAATCTAGTTTTAGAAACTTTTTACTAAAATGATTTCTGTCGACTACTTTTCGAGTTATTTTCGAAAATGTGAGAAACTTTTCCAGATTTCTTACGCAAGTGAGTTTGAAGGGAAGTTTTTTGGAAAATTGCTCAAAGTCTCTATTAAACTTAAAACTAGTTAGACAATCTATATACCAAATTGTTCGTAACTTAATCTAGTTTTAGAAACTTTTTACTAAAATAATTTCTGTCGACTACTTTTCGAGATAATTTCGAAAATGTGTGAAACTTTCAAGATTTCTTACGCAAATAGGTTTGAAGGGAAGTTTCTTGGAAAATTCCTCAAAGATATATTATATATCCAATTGTTCGCAACTTAATCAAGTTTTAGAAAATTTTTATTAAAATGATTTCTGTCGACTATTTTTCGAGATATTTTCGAAAATGTGAGATACATTCTATATTTCTTACCCAAATGAGTTTGATGGCAAGTTTTTTGGAAAATTGCTCAAACTCTCTATTAAACCCAAAACTAGTTAGACAAACTATATACCAGATTGTTCGTAACTTAATCTAGTTTTAGAAACTTTTTACTAAAATGTTTTCTGTTGACTACTTTTCGAGATATTTTCGTAAATGTGAGAAACTTTCAAGATTTCTTACGCAAATGAGTTTGAAGGGAAGTTTTTGGGAAAATTGCTCAAAATCTCTATTAAACTCAAAATAAGTTAGACAATCTATATACCAAATTGTTCGTATCTTAATCTAGTTTTAGAAACTTTTTACTAAAATCTTTTATGTAGACTACTTGTCGAGAAATTTTCGAAAATGTGAGAAACTTTCCAGATTTCTTACGCAAATGAGTTTGAAGGGAAGTTTTTTTAGAAAATTGCTCAAAACCTCTATTAAACTCAAAATAAGTTAGACAATCTATATACCAAATTGTTCGTATCTTATTCTAGTTTTAGAAACTTTTTACTAAAATCTTTTATGTCGACTACTTGTCGAGAAATTTTCGAAAATGTGAGAAACTTTCAAGATTTCTTACGCAAATGAGTTTGAAGGGAAGTTTTTTGGAAAATTGCTCAAAATCTCTATAATTCAAAATAAGTTAGACAACCTATAAACCAAATTATTCGTAACTTAATCTAGTTTTTGAAACTTTTTACTAGAATGATTTCTGTCAACTACTTTTCGAGATATTTTCGAAAACTTGTGAAACTTTCAAGATTTCTTACGCAAATGAGTTTGAGGGGAAGTTTTTTGGAACATTGCTCAAAATCTCTATTAAACTCAAAACTAGTTATACAAATTATATATCAGATTGTTCGTGCCTAAACCTAGTTTTAGAAATTTTTTACTAAAATGATTTCTGTCGACTCCTTTTCGAGATATTTTCCAAAACGTGAGAAACTTTCAAGATTTCTTACGCAAATGAGTTTGAAGGGAAGTTTTTGGGAAAATTGCTCAAAATCTCTATTAGACTCAAAACTAGTTAGACAAGTTATATATCACATTGTTGGTAACTTAATCTAGTTTTAGAAACTTTTTACAAAAATGTTTTCTATCGACTACTTTTCGAGATATTTTTGAAAATGTGAGAAACGTTCCAGATTTCTTAGGCAAATGAGTTTGAAGGGAAGGTTTTTTAGAAAAATTAAGGTTTTTTAGTTAGATAAATTATATATCAAATTGTTCGTTACTTAATCTAGTTTTAGAAACTTTTTACTAAAATGGTGTCTGTCTACTACTTTTCGAGATATTTTCGAAAATGTGAGAAACTTTCTAGGTTTCTTACCCAAATGAGTTTGATGGCAAGTTTTTTTGGAAAATTGCTCAAAATCTCTATTAAACCCAAAGCTAGTTAGACAAACTATATACCAGATTGTTCGTAACTTAATCTAGTTTTAGAAACTTTTTACTAAAATGATTTCTGTCGACTACTTTTCGAGATATTTTCGAAAATGTGAGAAACTTTCTAGGTTTCTTACCGAAATGAGTTTGATGGCAAGTTTTTTGGAAAATTGCTTAAAGTCTGTATTAAACTCAAAACTAGTTAGACAATCTATATACCAAATTGTTCATAACTTAATCTAGTTTTATAAACTTTTTACTAAAATGTTTTCTGTTGACTACTTTTAGAGATATTTTCGAAAATGTGAGAAACTTTCAAGATTTTTTACGCAAATGAGTTTGAAGGGAAGTTTTTTGGAAAATTGCTCAAAGTCTCCATTAAACTCAAAACTAGTTAGACAATCTATATACCAAATTGTTCATAACTTAATCTAGTTTTAGAAACTTTTTACTAAAATGATTTCTGTCGACTACTTTTCGAGATATTTTCGAAAATGTGAGAAACTTTCTAGGTTTCTTACCGAAATGAGTTTGATGGCAAGTTTTTTTGGAAAATTGCTTAAAGTCTGTATTAAACTCAAAACTAGTTAGACAATCTATATACCAAATTGTTCATAACTTAATCTAGTTTTAGAAACTTTTTAATAAAATGATTTCTATCAACTACTTTTCTAGATATTTTCTAAAATGTGAGAAACTTTCCAGATTTCTTTCGCAAATAAGTTTGATGGCAAGTTTTTTGGAAAATTACTCAAAATCTCTATTAAACTCAAAACTAGTTATACTAATTTTATATAAGATTGTTCGTGACTTAACCTAGTTTTAGAAATTTTTTACTAAAATGAGTTCTGTCGACTACTTTTCGAGATATTTTCCAAAACGTGAGAAATTTTCAAGATTGCTTACGCAAATGAGTTTGAAGGGCAGTTTTTGGGAGAATTGCTCAAAATCTCTATTAAACTCAAAATAAGTTAGACAATCTATATACCAAATTGTTCGTAACTTAATCTAATTTTAAAAACTTTTTACTAAAATGTTTTCTATCGACTACTTTTCGAGATATTTTCGAAAATGTGAGAAAGTTTCCAGTTTTCTTACGCAAATGAATTTGAAGGGAAGTTTTTTCGGAAAATTTGCTCAAAATCTCTATTAAATCAAAACTAGTTAGACAAGTTATATATCAAATTGTTGAACAGAGCCATACTGTTAGATAGAGAAGTGAACTTCATCACTTTATGTTTCATTCGCAAATTGACGAGAAATCTTATGCCTCCCAGAGGGTCTTTAACTTTTGTGTTTTTCTGATATAACACATGTCCTGACATTAATGTGGTAGCTTTTTCATCCGGGAGACGTGTTTCCGATAGTCCAACTATATCCCACTTAATGGATTTCAGCTCGTGGTTTAGTTCGTCAAGGTGTTCCTCAGATTGTGCGTATATTATTTGTAGCAATATATAAGTGTTCTTCTCTGTGGTTATTTGTGGTCGAAGTTTTGCCCTTCCCAGATTCCGTAGGGCAGACTGACGGGTCAGTCTAAGATTTCGAGTTAGATTCGCTACTCACCTGGGAAATATTTGTAAAAATCGACGTGTTCATTTCATTTCATTCGGAGGTTTTGGCAAAATTAAAACACCGCGCTTGCCCTGCGTGTAGGTGAGTTTGTTGTATACCCGACCCTCTGGGTGCAGACGCTGGTTACAGGCGCGCATTCTGGGTCTGACGCTGCTGTAGATTAACTTTTTTTGTGTGGGGGTCGTTTGTCTGCAAAGCTTTTCTGCACTGCGACCAACTTGATCTATTGTGCTTGACCCTACTACAATTACTCTCCCAGGAATTCAATTTCCTGAACGAAGTCTAAGACATTCCTGAGAGGCCTGCTACTCAGCTCCAAGGTGGTAGTGGATTAACTTAGCTTCCTTTCTCACCTTTGACATTACCAGCAAGGGTGGCCCTACCAGGAGCATATGCTCTCGCTGGCATCGCTCTCAGGATCCTTGAAAGTACTGAGCTCTCTGACTACAAACGCGCGATGCTGGGAATATCACTGAAGGACAGAATCAGGAACAAAACCGTGATAGAGAGATTTGGTGAAACCATCCTACGTTAGAGATAATCATACAAACTTAAAACAAACGGAACACAGCCTGAATATATAAATATAACAATTCTATAATAATTGTTATAGAGTAACGAGAGTAACCGACATAATAGAGCGTGTAGCCAAGTTAAAATGGAGTTGGGCAGGTCATGTTGCAAGGCAGAATGATGGCAAATGGACGCTAATAATCACACAATGCCGTCCAAAAACAACAACTACAGTATAGGCCGACCGCAAAGAAGGTGGCTAGATAAAATTGGCCGCAGATAGCACCAGAAGGCAAAAGATCGACAGACGTGGAAGAGAAGCGGAGAGGCCTATGTCCAGGAGTGGATGAAAAACGGCTGAAAAAAAGCCTTCTCTAGTATTGTCTGCTCTTGTATCGTCTTCCCTCTCCTTGTTTGCTTATTCAGTCTTGTCTATTATTTAGTTTTGTCAAATAGTTTTTGCCTTCTTTAGTTTTTGTCTAATATTTATTAATAAGTAATTAACTTATAATACTTAAGACATGAACGTCATTAACATCAACGTCATTAATTAGAAAAGCATTCATTTTGAACTTTATTTATGTTTCAGATTCAATTTTCTATTTATAAACGTGTATTTAGCCTCGAAAATATGAAGGAATTTTAATTAGTCTACGCTTATAGAGATTAACTCACAAATATCAACGCGCACAAAAAAGGAAGCAAAACAGCCACTGGAGAGTTTTAATAACTTCTTGAATTGCCTTTTTTAATAATTCATGAATTTCACAATTCACGAGACAGCAGTTTGCTGCATAAATCAATTTTATATGATTTATTAGAAGAATACATAGTATTGTACAATTTTATAAACATTATTTATTTTATTGAACCCGCAATTATTATATTAATTTGTATTAATAATATTTGATTTATTAATTGAATAATTTATCGTTCCACTTTTTATTGTCAACATTTTATCAAATTAGAGTCACATGTATCATTTACTCACAATTTGTAAACGTAAATGAATATGTGCCAGAGATCTCTATCTAATCATTACTAAATTAATATCTAGTTAACTAACAGATTTATTTTCTTCACAAATATAACGATAGTCTAGCCTTGTCTGTCTAGTCTTGTCTGTCTAGTCTTGTCTGTCTAGTCTTGTCTGTCTAGTCTTGTCTGTCTAGTCTTGTCTGTCTAGTCTTGTCTGTCTAGTCTTGTCTGTCTAGTCTTGTCTGTCTAGTCTTGTCTGTCTAGTCTTGTCTGTCTAGTCTTGTCTGTCTAGTCTTGTCTGTCTAGTCTTGTCTGTCTAGTCTTGTCTGTCTAGTCTTGTCTGTCTAGTCTTGTCTGTCTAGTCTTGTCTGTCTAGTCTTGTCTGTCTAGTCTTGTCTGTCTAGTCTTGTCTGTCTAGTCTTGTCTGTCTAGTCTTGTCTGTCTAGTCTTGTCTGTCTAGTCTTGTCTGTCTAGTCTTGTCTGTCTAGTCTTGTCTGTCTAGTCTTGTCTGTCTAGTCTTGTCTGTCTAGTCTTGTCTGTATAGTCTTGTCTGTCTAGTCTTGTCTGTCTAGTCTTGTCTGTCTAGTCTTGTCTGTCTAGTCTTGTCTGTCTAGTCTTGTCTGTCTAGTCTTGTGTGTCTAGTCTTGTCTGTCTAGTCTTGTCTGTCTAGTCTTGTCTGTCTAGTCTTGTCTGTCTAGTCTTGTGTGTCTAGTCTTGTCTGTCTAGTCTTGTCTGTCTAGTCTTGTCTGTCTAGTCTTGTCTGTCTAGTCTTGTCTGTCTAGTCTTGTCTGTCTAGTCTTGTCTGTCTAGTCTTGTCTGTCTAGTCTTGTCTGTCTAGTCTTGTCTGTCTAGTCTTGTCTGTCTAGTCTTGTCTGTCTAGTCTTGTCTGTCTAGTCTTGTCTGTCTAGTCTTGTCTGTCTAGTCTTGTCTGTCTAGTCTTGTCTGTCTAGTCTTGTCTGTCTAGTCTTGTCTGTCTAGTCTTGTCTGTCTAGTCTTGTCTGTCTAGTCTTGTCTGTCTAGTCTTGTCTGTCTAGTCTTGTCTGTCTAGTCTTGTCTGTCTAGTCTTGTCTGTCTAGTCTTGTCTGTCTAGTCTTGTCTGTCTAGTCTTGTCTGTCTAGTCTTGTCTGTCTAGTCTTGTCTGTCTAGTCTTGTCTGTCTAGTCTTGTCTGTCTAGTCTTGTCTGTCTAGTCTTGTCTGTCTAGTCTTGTCTGTCTAGTCTTGTCTGTCTAGTCTTGTCTGTCTAGTCTTGTCTGTCTAGTCTTGTCTGTCTAGTCTTGTCTGTCTAGTCTTGTCTGTCTAGTCTTGTCTGTCTAGTCTTGTCTGTCTAGTCTTGTCTGTCTAGTCTTGTCTGTCTAGTCTTGTCTGTCTAGTCTTGTCTGTCTAGTCTTGTCTGTCTAGTCTTGTCTGTCTAGTCTTGTCTGTCTAGTCTTGTCTGTCTAGTCTTGTCTGTCTAGTCTTGTCTGTCTAGTCTTGTCTGTCTAGTCTTGTCTGTCTAGTCTTGTCTGTCTAGTCTTGTCTGTCTAGTCTTGTCTGTCTAGTCTTGTCTGTCTAGTCTTGTCTGTCTAGTCTTGTCTGTCTAGTCTTGTCTGTCTAGTCTTGTCTGTCTAGTCTTGTCTGTCTAGTCTTGTCTGTCTAGTCTTGTCTGTCTAGTCTTGTCTGTCTAGTCTTGTCTGTCTAGTCTTGTCTGTCTAGTCTTGTCTGTCTAGTCTTGTCTGTCTAGTCTTGTCTGTCTAGTCTTGTCTGTCTAGTCTTGTCTGTCTAGTCTTGTCTGTCTAGTCTTGTCTGTCTAGTCTTGTCTGTCTAGTCTTGTCTGTCTAGTCTTGTCTGTCTAGTCTTGTCTGTCTAGTCTTGTCTGTCTAGTCTTGTCTGTCTAGTCTTGTCTGTCTAGTCTTGTCTGTCTAGTCTTGTCTGTCTAGTCTTGTCTGTCTAGTCTTGTCTGTCTAGTCTTGTCTGTCTAGTCTTGTCTGTCTAGTCTTGTCTGTCTAGTCTTGTCTGTCTAGTCTTGTCTGTCTAGTCTTGTCTGTCTAGTCTTGTCTGTCTAGTCTTGTCTGTCTAGTCTTGTCTGTCTAGTCTTGTCTGTCTAGTCTTGTCTGTCTAGTCTTGTCTGTCTAGTCTTGTCTGTCTAGTCTTGTCTGTCTAGTCTTGTCTGTCTAGTCTTGTCTGTCTAGTCTTGTCTGTCTAGTCTTGTCTGTCTAGTCTTGTCTGTCTAGTCTTGTCTGTCTAGTCTTGTCTGTCTAGTCTTGTCTGTCTAGTCTTGTCTGTCTAGTCTTGTCTGTCTAGTCTTGTCTGTCTAGTCTTGTCTGTCTAGTCTTGTCTGTCTAGTCTTGTCTGTCTAGTCTTGTCTGTCTAGTCTTGTCTGTCTAGTCTTGTCTGTCTAGTCTTGTCTGTCTAGTCTTGTCTGTCTAGTCTTGTCTGTCTAGTCTTGTCTGTCTAGTCTTGTCTGTCTAGTCTTGTCTGTCTAGTCTTGTCTGTCTAGTCTTGTCTGTCTAGTCTTGTCTGTCTAGTCTTGTCTGTCTAGTCTTGTCTGTCTAGTCTTGTCTGTCTAGTCTTGTCTGTCTAGTCTTGTCTGTCTAGTCTTGTCTGTCTAGTCTTGTCTGTCTAGTCTTGTCTGTCTAGTCTTGTCTGTCTAGTCTTGTCTGTCTAGTCTTGTCTGTCTAGTCTTGTCTGTCTAGTCTTGTCTGTCTAGTCTTGTCTGTCTAGTCTTGTCTGTCTAGTCTTGTCTGTCTAGTCTTGTCTGTCTAGTCTTGTCTGTCTAGTCTTGTCTGTCTAGTCTTGTCTGTCTAGTCTTGTCTGTCTAGTCTTGTCTGTCTAGTCTTGTCTGTCTAGTCTTGTCTGTCTAGTCTTGTCTGTCTAGTCTTGTCTGTCTAGTCTTGTCTGTCTAGTCTTGTCTGTCTAGTCTTGTCTGTCTAGTCTTGTCTGTCTAGTCTTGTCTGTCTAGTCTTGTCTGTCTAGTCTTGTCTGTCTAGTCTTGTCTGTCTAGTCTTGTCTGTCTAGTCTTGTCTGTCTAGTCTTGTCTGTCTAGTCTTGTCTGTCTAGTCTTGTCTGTCTAGTCTTGTCTGTCTAGTCTTGTCTGTCTAGTCTTGTCTGTCTAGTCTTGTCTGTCTAGTCTTGTCTGTCTAGTCTTGTCTGTCTAGTCTTGTCTGTCTAGTCTTGTCTGTCTAGTCTTGTCTGTCTAGTCTTGTCTGTCTAGTCTTGTCTGTCTAGTCTTGTCTGTCTAGTCTTGTCTGTCTAGTCTTGTCTGTCTAGTCTTGTCTGTCTAGTCTTGTCTGTCTAGTCTTGTCTGTCTAGTCTTGTCTGTCTAGTCTTGTCTGTCTAGTCTTGTCTGTCTAGTCTTGTCTGTCTAGTCTTGTCTGTCTAGTCTTGTCTGTCTAGTCTTGTCTGTCTAGTCTTGTCTGTCTAGTCTTGTCTGTCTAGTCTTGTCTGTCTAGTCTTGTCTGTCTAGTCTTGTCTGTCTAGTCTTGTCTGTCTAGTCTTGTCTGTCTAGTCTTGTCTGTCTAGTCTTGTCTGTCTAGTCTTGTCTGTCTAGTCTTGTCTGTCTAGTCTTGTCTGTCTAGTCTTGTCTGTCTAGTCTTGTCTGTCTAGTCTTGTCTGTCTAGTCTTGTCTGTCTAGTCTTGTCTGTCTAGTCTTGTCTGTCTAGTCTTGTCTGTCTAGTCTTGTCTGTCTAGTCTTGTCTGTCTAGTCTTGTCTGTCTAGTCTTGTCTGTCTAGTCTTGTCTGTCTAGTCTTGTCTGTCTAGTCTTGTCTGTCTAGTCTTGTCTGTCTAGTCTTGTCTGTCTAGTCTTGTCTGTCTAGTCTTGTCTGTCTAGTCTTGTCTGTCTAGTCTTGTCTGTCTAGTCTTGTCTGTCTAGTCTTGTCTGTCTAGTCTTGTCTGTCTAGTCTTGTCTGTCTAGTCTTGTCTGTCTAGTCTTGTCTGTCTAGTCTTGTCTGTCTAGTCTTGTCTGTCTAGTCTTGTCTGTCTAGTCTTGTCTGTCTAGTCTTGTCTGTCTAGTCTTGTCTGTCTAGTCTTGTCTGTCTAGTCTTGTCTGTCTAGTCTTGTCTGTCTAGTCTTGTCTGTCTAGTCTTGTCTGTCTAGTCTTGTCTGTCTAGTCTTGTCTGTCTAGTCTTGTCTGTCTAGTCTTGTCTGTCTAGTCTTGTCTGTCTAGTCTTGTCTGTCTAGTCTTGTCTGTCTAGTCTTGTCTGTCTAGTCTTGTCTGTCTAGTCTTGTCTGTCTAGTCTTGTCTGTCTAGTCTTGTCTGTCTAGTCTTGTCTGTCTAGTCTTGTCTGTCTAGTCTTGTCTGTCTAGTCTTGTCTGTCTAGTCTTGTCTGTCTAGTCTTGTCTGTCTAGTCTTGTCTGTCTAGTCTTGTCTGTCTAGTCTTGTCTGTCTAGTCTTGACAAATATAACATTTTTTTAAGAATGCAGTAACTAGAAACCTGATTTACACTATGACAAATGTTCAATCTAGTTACAAAATTTGGCGCTAAATTCAAATATAGTCACTTGAATATAGAAGGGATTGCACCAGACCAACAGAGACTGATCTTCGCTGGAAAACAATTGGAGGATCGACGCACTCTTTCCGATTACAACATCCAAAAGGAATTAACTCTCCATTGGCATTGCGTCTTCGTGGTGGTATGCAAATCTTTGTGAAAACATTGACTGGAAAAACCATCACATTGGAAGTGGAGCCATGTGACACCATTGAAAATGTCAAAGCCAAGATTCAAGACAAAGAAGGGATTCCACCAGACCAACAGAGAGTGATCTTCGCTGGAAAACAATTGGAGGATGGACGCACTCTTTCCGATTACAACATCCAAAAGGAATCAACTCTCCATTTGGTATTGCGTCTTCGTGGTGTTATGCAAATCTTTGTGAAGACATTGACTGGAAAAACCATCACATTGGAAGTGGAACCATCTGACACTATTGAAAATTTCAAAGCCAAAATTCAAGATATGGAAGGGATTTCACCAGACCATCAGAGACTGATCTTCGCTGGAAAACTATTGGAGGATGGACGCACTCTTTCCGATGACAACATCCAGAAAGAATCAACTCTCCATTTGGTATTGCGTCTTCGTGGTGTTATCAAAATCGTGGTCATACAAATCTTTGTGAAGACATTGACTGGAAAAACCATCACATTGGAAGTGGAACCATCTGACACTATTGAAAATGTCAACGCCAAGATTCAAGATAAGGAAGGGATTCCACCAGATCAACAGAGACTGATTTACGCTGGCCAGCAATTAGAAGATGGACGTACTCTTTCGGATTACAACATCCAAAAAGAATCTACTCTTCACTTGGTATTGCGTCTTCGTGGTGGTATGCAAATTTTTGTGAAAACACTAACTGGGAAAACAATTACATTGGAAGTAGAACCATCTGATACTATTGAAAATGTCAGAGACAAAATTCAAGACAAAGAAGGAATTCCTCCAGATCAAGAGCGATTAATCTTTGCTGGTAAACAATTGTAAGAAGGTCGTATACTCTCTGATTATAACATCCAGAAGGAATCTACACTTCATTTAGTATTGAGGCTTCGTGGTGGTATGCAGATCTTTGTAAAAACTCTTACTGGAAAAACAATAACATTAGAAGTTGAACCTTCTGACACCATTGCAAATGTTAAAGCTAAAATTCAAGACAAGGAAGGAATTCCACCAGATTAGCAAAGATTGATTTTTGCAGGCAAATAGTTGCAAGATGGCCGAACACTGTCTGATTATAATATTCAAAAGGTGTCAACTCTTCACTTGGTATTGCGTCTTCGTGGAGGAATTCAGATTTTTTTTAAAACTTTAGCTGGAAAAACCATCACTTTAGAAGTAGAACCTTCTGATACAATTGAAAATGTTAAGGCTAAAATTCAAGATAAGGAAGGAATCCCTCCAGATCAATTTTTTAATTTTTGCAGGAAAGCAATTGGAAGATGGACGTACCCTTTCTGATTATAATATACAAAAGGAATCTACCCTTCACTTGGTATTACGTTTAAGAAAAGGAATGCAATTTTTTGTAAAAACTTTAACTGGGAAAACAATAACATTACCACCACCTGATCAACAACGTTTAATCTTTGCTAGTAAACAGCTTGAAGATGGTAGAACATTGTCCGATTACAACATACAGAAGGAATCTACTCTCCACTTGGTGGAGACAAGGCTGTAAAAGACTGTAAAATGATTTTTTTTTTGTTTAATAATTAACTTTAAAACTATAAACAAGACTTGTATCAAAATAAAATATTCATTTTCAACTTTAACATTTACATTTACATATATTTTACAAACTTTCTTACTTTTTTACAAGAGACTATGCAAGTTTAACCAAAACTAGTCAAGACGCGACAAGAAACCTCTCTCTATAATATTGTCTAGTCTTGTCTGTCTCGTATTGCCTCTCTAATCTTGACTAGTCTAAACTTGTTTGGCCTGAACAAGTTTAGACTAGTCAAGATTAGAGAGTCAATACGAGACAAGACTATACAACACTATAGAGAGAGGAGTAAATACACAATCAAGACTATATAGACACTATATCTATATTATTGAGGGTTCTATAATTATATATAAGACTACACAGATCAAACTTCACATATGTGGAAAAACAATTAAGTCCAAGTTTAGACTATTCAAGATTAGAGAGGCAATACGAGACAAACAAGACTAGACAACACTGTAGAGAGAGGTTCCTTGTCGTGTCTTGACTAGCTGTGGTTAAACTTGCATAGTCTTGTTGCAATTACAGGTTATTCGAAATGTACTTGCTATTATACAATAAGGTGCATACATTATTTTCGTTATTTGTTTATTTTTGTGAGACAAATACTTTTCTAATTATGTGTCTCTTGGCTGTGGGCACAGTTGTATGACTTCCAAACGCTTATTTCTGCCTGACGTATGAGTGCATAATTATCTCGCATTCACGCAAACCGAAGGTTTGTTACGCCAATTCGTTGATTGTGGGTTGATACATTGTATGCAGAAAATTCTCATGCAATAATGAATATTTTATCCGCATGAATTGTTAAATTGGAAGATGTGCTTGCAAGAAACGATATCACATGAACTGTATTAATAGATCTAACAGCAATCACAAACAGCTAATCCTGAAACTATATAAGGCTACCAAAGATTAGTTGTTTCATATGAAAACTTCTTGAAAATAGGAAATTCGTTGTTGAATTTCAAGGGCGAAAAAGCAGAATACAGAAGAACGAATTATCCCAGGGTAGTGTGCTTGCTCCAGCGCTATTCAATATCTACACCAACGATTAACCATTATCTGTGGGGACGCAGAGTTTCATTTATGCAGATGACTGTGCCATTACTGCCCAAGCCAGTCGCTTTGATACTGTTGAGCAGAAGCTGACCAAAGCATTAATAGAACTATCAGCATACTACAAAGAAAATCAGCTGGGAACAAATCTTTGTAAAACACAGACTTTTGCTGCTTTTCACCTTAAGAACTAGCAAGGCGCCAGAACTCTCAAAATTATATAGAAGTCATGCTAGACCACTGTAAGTTACCAAAATACCTAGGAGTCATCCGTGACCGCTCTCTAACTTACAGGAAACATTGTTTGAACACCAAACAAAAAGTATCTGCCAGAAATAGCATCATAACGAAGCTAACTGGCACAACATGGGGAGCACACCCTGGCACCGTCAGAATCTCTTCCCTGGCTCTATGTTTCTCGGCTGGAGAATTTGCGTGGGGAGAGCCACGTCCATTTTGGCATGGCTAGATCTGGATCATAATCCAGATCTAGCCATGCCAAAATCGATGTGGCTCTCAATGATACTCCCATCATCGGCATCATACACATCATACATCACATCATACATACTATCATCACCGCCTGTCTAAGACCCACTCCACTGGATAAGTTATATAGCTTAGCTGGTATTGCTCCACCTGATATTCGAGAGATTGCGGCCAATTATGAGAAAAAGAAGGCTCTAACAACTGAAACACACCCTCTATATGGATTAATCGGCTACCATTAATCGGCTACAATGCTTGGAAGATCCATGTTTGCTATTGCTGGCCTGGTGTTATCATTCGATCCAAAACCATGCCTGGCTTATTGAAATTCTGGGTGAGGTAGGGTGAGGTATCTAAGGTGAGGTATCCAATTATCAGCCGATGTTTGAACATTTACCGCCAACTATAGGGCAATAATGGCAGGATTCTCATACTTTGTATAGGTTGGGGCGACACCTATCCATGGGAGATACTGGAAGCCCACTTGTATTCTGAGAAACTGACTCTTTGGAGCGGATTGTAGGCATCATTGGTCCGCACATTTTTCGAAACGAAACACATCAGGCGATGACTGGGCCACAGTGAACGATATGATCATGGACAAAATGTGGTTTCAAAAAGATGTTATCAAGTGCCACATAGCGGATGATTCGCGTGAGTTATTACATGTGAAGTTTCCGCGGCGCGTTGTTTCGAAAAGAGCTGATGTCGAGTGGGATGATGCTATCTAATGCCTTTAGATTTCTTGCTTTGGAGCGACTCCATCAGCCGCAAATTCATGACTCAAATCACGAAAAAGCTTTCTGAAATCAACAGTGACTCTCGCCGGGACACAAAAGCAATCCCGTATCGATTTCTGGCGAGCAAGGTTTAATAGCTCTAAAGACTGGTCGAAGCCAAGCGAGAAACTACCCCCTGGCTACTGAGAGAAATGGAGTACATGGAGATCACTGAACAGACTACGGTCAGGAGTAGCAAGTTCTAAAACCACCTTGATAAAATGGGGTTTCCAAGTGGAGTCCTTGTTATATGAATATGGGGAATGCAGACGAACTCCCATCTGCTTCAGTGTTAGAAATGTCCGACAACATGTTCTGTGAATGACTTACTGCATGCCTCACCAAATGCACTAGAGGTTGCCAACTTCTGGGCGGCAGTAACCTCGAATAACTACACGTCCTTTTTATATCTAATGTTTCAATTGTATCCTTTCATGATTCTTTATTTGCAAATGTAAGTGTTTCTGACTAAATTTCTGAATAAATTGTTAAGTTTTTGAGCCAATATAGGCGAAACTCGAGAGGTAATATCTGGAATGACAAAAACTGGAGAGGCAAAAACTAACGGGTGTTTCAACAAACGCGCGTCAACTCTATCATTAAAAATTATACAATTGTATATAAGATATTGTGGATTTTTTTAATCAATTGCAAACAACATTCCATACCATTATCTTTTAAAAAATACGGCATGCAAAAGGCCTTCACGGCTACGTTTGCATTGGTCGATCTTTCCAATTTTGACTTTCTTCGGTAAGTCGGGCTGGATTTCCGGTTTCAATGGTTCTATTAATGCTGAGAGTTCATCAACGACTTAACGATTCGCCCCCAGGGCAAGAAATCTAAAGGCATAAGATCGCATGATCGCACTTGACGTCAGCTCTCTTCGAAATAACGCGCCCCGAAAACTTCTCTTGCAATAACTCGCTGTGTGGCACGTGGCACCATCGTTATGGAACCACATATCGTCCACTGTGGCTCAGTCCCCGTCTAAAGTCTTTCGTTTCGAAAAATATGCGGACCAATGATGCCGCCCACCTACAATCCGCGAGAACTAATGCCGTATCTTCTAAGAATCTTTAGAATAAGTTTAGCGCTCGGATACATACCGGAGCTATGGAGAAGGGCTAAGGTGATATTCATACCGAAGGTGGGGAAGAAAGACACCACTCAACCGAAGTCATTTAGACCCATTAGTCTAAAATCTTTTGTGTTAAAACAATGGAGAAGGTAATCGATAATTACCTTACGACAATAGTGCTGGTAGGTGCACCACTACACAATTATCAGCAGGCATACAGAGCAGGGAAATCCACAGCAATCGCCTTGTACCAGCTGACAAATGAAACAGAAGCAGCACTAGAGACAAAGGAAGTAGCGATATGTGCCTTCTTGGATA
Source organism: Phosphuga atrata (assembly GCA_944588485.1). NCBI lineage: Eukaryota > Metazoa > Arthropoda > Insecta > Coleoptera > Silphidae > Phosphuga > Phosphuga atrata. Next base: position 6,183,652 of record OX155893.1, on the reverse strand, counting down.
TAGAGGGAGCCTTTGACAACACCTCACGCGAGGCTGTCAAAGCGGCCCTCGAAAGAAGGAAAATCGACAGCACATCGACAAAGTGGATGCGAGAAATGCTGAGAACCAGAACGGCGGAGATAAAAGTGGGAAGAGACACCAATAAGATCTCCACAACCCGAGGGTGTCCACAGGGTAGTGTTCTATCACCACTAATGTGGAGCCTGGTAGTTGATGAACGACTGGCTAGAACCTCTGAACGACCTAGACATGAAATGTCAAGGTTAGGCCGATAACATTGTCATAATGGCCAGAGGAAAGTTTGAGGGAACGCTCTGTGAAATCGATCAGAGAGGCCCCAAAGTAACTAGTAGATGGTGTCAAACAGTGGGACTCAACCCGAGCAAAACCACGGTGATACCATTTACTAAAAGGAGAAAACTAAACTCCCTAAAGCTTATACTGTTAAACGGGAGGGTAGTAGAATACAAACAGGAGATAAGGTATCTGGGTATCACACTAGATAGAAAACTCCTATGGAATAGACACGCTGAGGCAGCGGTAGGTATAGCCAAACGCGCTGTAATGGTGTGCAGAAATCTGGCAGGAAAAACGTGGGGTTATAACCCAACAATCCTGCGATGGATGTACACCATGATGGTGAGACCTGCGATCACTTATGGGGCAGTTGCGTGGGGAAGTAGTACCAAGCTGGCCTCTATGAGGAAACAGCTTGAGAAGATTCAAATACTGGCGTGTGTCTGTATCACGGGGGCGATGGGGTCGTGGCCGACAGCAGCAATGGAGCTGTTGCTGGATCTGACTCCGCTGCACCTTGTGCTGGAAAGGGCCGCCAGATCGGTGATTGCAAGGTTCAACAAGGAAGGAATTGGTAAAGGTTAAATAATCGCGAGCAGAGACCGAAAAGGACCAGAGACCGCGAGCTAAACAAGCTTGGCAAAAGCAATAAAGTAACGCTATACTGGGTACCAGGACACACTGGTATAGACGGAAACGAAGAAGCCGATCACCTAGCAAACAAGGGATCCAGTAGTCCCTATATGGGTCCGGAACCCTTTTGCGGCATGAGTGTGAACATCAACCACAAAAATTTAGATGAAGAAACAAGAGAACAATGGATGAAAACCTGGAAAGGACTTCCAGGGCTAAGACAGTCCAAAGTGATGCTGGGATCTTTTAACCAGAAAAAGAACAAAAGCTTGCCTGAAATTAAGCAGAAAAAAGCATAGAATTCTGACAATAGTCCCGACGGGACACTGCAGACTTAGGAAACATCTTAAGGCCCTAGGCCTAGAGGAGGATGTCGGATGCAGATTCTGTGGTTCAGCAGAGGAAACCCCCATATATCTGCTCAAAAACTGCGGAGCACTACTCAGCAAGAGACAGATGTACCTTGGGGCTCACTGCTTGAACACAGAGGAGCTGCAGGCCTTGAATCCCACCCAGATCCTGAAATTCCTAAAGTAATCAGGATTTGAGGAGGCGCTCTAAATGGGTAAGTACACCAACGCTTGGAGGAGGAGAGCGGGGTACAATAGATCTATAAAGGTCGCCGTACAAGTCGTTACCACCATATCTACAATCCGCTCCAAAGAGTCAGTTTTTTAGAATACAAGTGAGCTTCCAGTATCTCCCATGAATGAGTGTCGCCCCAACCCATACAAAGAATGAGAAACGGCCCATTATTGGCCTATGGGTGGCGGTAAATGTTCAATCATCGGCCAATAATTAGTTACCATCAATAAGCCAGGCTTACTTTTGGATCGAATGATAACGCCAGGCCAAGCATGGCAAACATGTATCGGCCAAGCATTGCAGCCGATTAATGGCCAAGTATCGAAGCCGATCATTGAGCAGGCGTTAGAACCGATCATCGGCCAAGCATCAAACCTCATCATAGAACAAACATTGCAGAAAAACCAGTAGCTTTTACCAGTAGCTTCTTTTTAAACCAGTAGCTATACCTAAATATCTATAATCGCTATCTGATTCTTTAATACTAAACATTGATTGGTCAACTTTGCAATTCTTAGTCTGCAGTAGTGTCTGTGCAGTTTTCGGCAAAGTTGGGTTATTTCCCCTCTTCTCGTATTAATAATAACAAATCCGAAATAACATTTAACTGAAGACTATTTAAATGTTGAAGAGCCTACTGGCGATTTTGTTGTTCATTTTCGCTACTACTATTTCCTCATCAGAATGATTCCACAGTTTCAATGTTAATCATGATTGTAATTAAATTCACTAATATTATCACTAAATTCAGTTGGGTTTATTTACGTATTCATTTAACCAAAAATGAGCTTCATCGCTTTAGCTTATTTTTTCGCCAAAACGATCCGTCTCCAGTTGCTCCAAAGCCCAGTCTGCAAACCTGCGACAGGAGCCGTGGTTTCATGGCTTAAATTCTGGTAACAATTGAATGAATCTTATACGGGTACAAATGCAAGTCTTTCTGCAAAATTTGCCAAATTGTGGAAAGACATGCAAACTTCTTTGGAAGACTTGCAGAAAGTCTGCCAAATTGAGGAAGACTTGATTTTCTTTTTGTAAAAAATAGACACATTGTTAAAAATAGACACATAGTTCACGCACACTTTCAGCGAAAGTACCAATGTTTTCGCTAGAACACCTGGGAGGATCACGTATAGGCTTTACTCGATGTCAAACCGACCCAGTTTCCGGAAATCCTCAAATTTAGAGAGACAGAAACTTACTGAATTTAGAGAGGCAAGAACTGTAAATGCATGAACTACAGAGTCAAAAACTTGAGTCAATAGCTAGAGAGTCAAAAACTAGAGAGGTAAAAATTAGAAAGGCAAAAAATAAGTAGGCTAGATAGATACAGAATATTTAATCATTTATATGATTATAGAGAGAGATTTGCGAATTATTGCCCTTTCGCCCCGTCTGGTACACATATATCCCACTAAAATCTCATCTTCCGAAACTTAAAATTGTAAATTGAGAATTTAAAATTGTGCCCGATGCTATGGGCATCAGATAGATTAAGGAGTGGTACAACCGGTGTAAAGACGGTCGCACATCCGTGGAAGGCTCTGGGTCGGCCATCAACATGCCGAAATGACCATGTCATTGCCAAAGTGAAGGCTGAAGTGATGCGGGACCGTCGTGTGATTATCCGAGAAATTTCGACTGGAGTTGTGATCATCAGGAAATTGGCGACTCCATCACGACAATGCTCCAGCACATTCTTCTCAGACTCCTCTAGTTCGACAGGCTCCTTACTCTCCTGATATGGCCCCCTGCGACTTCTGGCTATTCCCCAAAGTCAAGAGGCCATTGAAAGGAACGCGATTTCAGACAAGAGAGGACATTATGGCTGCAACGACAGCCGAGATAAAGTCGATTCCGAAAGAGGCTTTTTAGGAATGCTTCCAACAATGGCGGGACAAGTGTGTGGAGTCCCAAGGATACTACTTTGAGGGTGATTAGGTTTCCAACGCTCCAGGTATGCCAGTTTTTTTTACCGGCTAAAGGTCGGATACTTTTCTAACAGACAATAACAGATAATATGATTAATACTGAATCAGTTAACAGAATACAGAAGACTGAACAATACTGAATAACCATGTAAAAAACAATAATAGACTGGAAAAGTCTGGACAGATCTAGTCTATATTCAACAAGAGTGGACAAAGTTGTACAAAATTTTGGACCAAAAATTTGGAAACGAATGAACAAGATTGAATAATGTCAAGACTTGAAAAGTCTCCACAAAATTATACGAGAAGAGTAGATATGATAAGATGTGTGTACGTACACCACTCATCTCTTGGGACAATTCAATCCATTCTCGATATATTTTGATATGTTGTGTTTATTTAGCAACAAATTAATAACACATGAGGTTTAATCTATTTCTGAAATGTTATTAACGTTCTGAAATGTTATTAATATATCAAGAATCATTATGATACCTACTGAGAAAATTTGATACAATAAATAAATTTCAAATTTAGTTTTAAGAATTATATAAACCATTCAAAACACATTTGATTAATATTTTCCTATAGACAACAACAAGAAAGCAAAAAAAAAGTTGTAGGAAAGACAACCGGACGCATATAGTATAGTATAATAGGCATTATAGAAAATTATTGTTTTGTAGACAACAAGTTGTTAGATGTGGGTATATTTCACTCTCCGTCAGCCCGTGTTCGTCCAATCCTGGACATAGTAGTCCAGTTCTGGACACATAGTCTTTTCCAGTGGTTTTCTTGATGTCATCGATCCATCGTTTCTGGGGTTTTCCCCTTTTTGTTTGCCTGGGTCGCCATTGCGCAATTTTAGCTGTCTAGCGTTTATCTATTCGTCTTGCGATATGTCCAGCCCATTGTCCAGCCCTTTATATTAGTTCTTTTACTCCTGTTCTTTTCCTGGCTTCTTCGTTAATGATTTTGTCTCTTAGCGTTATGCCGAGCACGGTTCTTTCCATAGTCTTCTGCATCATTCTCAGTTTTTCTGCGGTTGATTTTGTTAGGGCGGTTATCTCTAGCCCGTAGGTGGTTACAGGAAGTATCGAAAACCTTTTTCTTAAGATTTATGGGTGTGATGTTTTTTTGGTAAGTATCCTAGTTTCCTGAATGCTGCCCATGACAGCTGAATTCGTCTTGATATTTCTTTTGATCGGTTCTCCTTCCCCAACACTATTATGTGACCCAGATAGTTGAATTCGGTAACATTTTCAATCACGATATAATTTATGAGTACGAGTGGGTTCTCGGGACTCATTATTTTCGTTTTGATGTAGTTAATCTTTAACCCTATCATCTCCGATGCCTGGTTGAGTGTAATTAAGCATTGCAGTGAGTTGGTCTAGGTCTTCTGATACCACTATGATGTCATCTGCAAAACGTAGGTATGCTCCGTATGTTCCAATTTTGATTCTTCTGTTCTCGAATGCGAGTCCTTTGAAAACATCTTCCAGGTCACTTATGAAGAATTTCGGAGAGAGTGTGTCTCCCTGTGTTACTCCTCGTTCCACTTTGATGGTGTTGGTCAAGTCTCCTTCGTTAATTCTTACGTGTAGTAGGGCGTTTGTGTATATGTGCTCTGTGATTGCTATGTATCTGGAGTCAATTCGTGCATTTTCCATGGATTTCAGTATGTGTCAAATTTCGACTGCGTCGAAAGCTTTGTGGAAGTCGATGAAGGCCATATGAATGGGTACGTTGTATTCCGTGGTTTTTCAATAAGATTTCGAATCGTTTGTAGATGGTCGCATGTCCTAAATTCCTTTCTTAATCCATCTTGTTCTATTCTAGTCGGTTGGTTATTATCTTTGTATTTTTAGTTTATAGATGACGGATAATAGACTGATCGGTCTGTAGTTCTCTATGTTGGTCGTGTCTCATTTCTTGAATATATTAGTATAACTTCTGCCTCTAGCCACTTTTCAGATATATAAGTATCTCACAAGGTAGTAGTGAGTACTTGACTTATTAATAAATTTTAATTTAAAAGATGTCGTATGGAACTCTACGCATAAGATATCTGCGAATTAATATTCTATTGGCTAGTATTCGAAATCCCAGTTTATCTATCTAGGTTTCTTTTGTAATACGTTAAGTTCTAAAATGTTGAAGCAAACGTATTATGATTCACAAAAATTTTCGAGTATTTGTAGTAACCGACTGGTCTTGTTAAAAAACAGTAGATATAAATAAGTCAGAGTCTAATGCGATCGTTTTAGCATTTTTTTTTTGCGAGGAAAATTGCTTGCAACTTAGTCATAACAACCGAACAGACAAATTCCTTTATTTGGTTTTTCATCGCCCAAAGTTCGCTTTAAAAGACAATTACATTCTTTTGTAGGTCGATTCTTTGCAGCAGCTTGTCCACCTTGTATTACAATTGTCGTTTCGCCAACCAATTCCCGTCACGACTAATAAACACTTTTTTCCACAGACCTATTTTTACATTCATATTTTTTCTTTTGCTTTATTTATTACACCTTCGACCGAAAATACAATCAGCCAACAATATTTTTACAGCCAACAAACTACATTGTGAAAAATAGATATTTTCACACAAAACATATATTAGAAAACAAGTATATATTATATCACAGTTTTCACATAACACATTTCCAGATTTAAGCAAATACAAATAATACTAGATGAACAAGATTAGACTTACAAATTGACAATAAAAATCCAGTATTGTGTTTAATTTTGTCTGTCTAGTCTTGTTTGTCTAGTCTTGCCTGTCTGGTCTTGTCTGTCTAGACTTGTCTCCCTAGTCTTGTCTGTCTAGTCTTGTCTGTCTAGTCTTGTCTGTCTAGTCTTGTCTGTCTAGACTTGTCTGTCTAGTCTTGTCTGTCTAGTCTTGTCTGTCTAGTCTTGTCTGTCTAGTCTTGTCTGTCTAGTCTTGTCTGTCTAGTCTTGTCTGTCTAGTCTTGTCTGTCTAGTCTTGTCTGTCTAGTCTTGTCTGTCTAGTCTTGCCTGTCTAGTCTTGTCTGTCTAGTCTTGTCTGTCTAGTCTTGTCTGTCTAGTCTTGTCTGTCTAGTCTTGTCTGTCTAGTCTTGTCTGTCTAGTCTTGTCTGTCTAGTCTTGTCTGTCTAGTCTTGTCTGTCTAGTCTTGTCTGTCTAGTCTTGCCTGTCTAGTCTTGTCTGTCTAGTCTTGTCCGTCTAGTCTTGTCGGTCTAGTCTTGTCTGTCTAGTCTTGTCTGTCTAGTCGTGTCTGTCTAGTCTTGTCTGTCTAGTCTTGTCTGTCTAGTCTTGTCTGTCTAGTCTTGTCTGTCTAGTCTTGTCTGTCTAGTCTTGTCTGTCTAGTCTTGTCTGCCTAGTCTTGTCTGTCTAGTCTTGTCTGTCTAGTCTTGTCTGTCTAGTCTTGTCTGTCTAGTCTTGTCTGTCTAGTCTTGTCTGTCTAGTCTTGTCTGTCTAGTCTTGTCTGTCTAGTCTTGTCTGTCTAGTCTTGTCTGTCTAGTCTTGTCTGTCTAGTCTTGTCTGTCTAGTCTTGTCTGTCTAGTCTTGTCTGTCTAGTCTTGTCTGTCTAGTCTTGTCTGTCTAGTCTTGTCTGTCTAGTCTTGTCTGTCTAGTCTTGTCTGTCTAGTCTTGTCTGTCTAGTCTTGTCTGTCTAGTCTTGTCTGTCTAGTCTTGTCTGTCTAGTCTTGTCTGTCTAGTCTTGTCTGTCTAGTCTTGTCTGTCTAGTCTTGTCTGTCTAGTCTTGTCTGTCTAGTCTTGTCTGTCTAGTCTTGTCTGTCTAGTCTTGTCTGTCTAGTCTTGTCTGTCTAGTCTTGTCTGTCTAGTCTTGTCTGTCTAGTCTTGTCTGTCTAGTCTTGTCTGTCTAGTCTTGTCTGTCTAGTCTTGTCTGTCTAGTCTTGTCTGTCTAGTCTTGTCTGTCTAGTCTTGTCTGTCTAGTCTTGTCTGTCTAGTCTTGTCTGTCTAGTCTTGTCTGTCTAGTCTTGTCTGTCTAGTCTTGTCTGTCTAGTCTTGTCTGTCTAGTCTTGTCTGTCTAGTCTTGTCTGTCTAGTCTTGTCTGTCTAGTCTTGTCTGTCTAGTCTTGTCTGTCTAGTCTTGTCTGTCTAGTCTTGTCTGTCTAGTCTTGTCTGTCTAGTCTTGTCTGTCTAGTCTTGTCTGTCTAGTCTTGTCTGTCTAGTCTTGTCTGTCTAGTCTTGTCTGTCTAGTCTTGTCTGTCTAGTCTTGTCTGTCTAGTCTTGTCTGTCTAGTCTTGTCTGTCTAGTCTTGTCTGTCTAGTCTTGTCTGTCTAGTCTTGTCTGTCTAGTCTTGTCTGTCTAGTCTTGTCTGTCTAGTCTTGTCTGTCTAGTCTTGTCTGTCTAGTCTTGTCTGTCTAGTCTTGTCTGTCTAGTCTTGTCTGTCTAGTCTTGTCTGTCTAGTCTTGTCTGTCTAGTCTTGTCTGTCTAGTCTTGTCTGTCTAGTCTTGTCTGTCTAGTCTTGTCTGTCTAGTCTTGTCTGTCTAGTCTTGTCTGTCTAGTCTTGTCTGTCTAGTCTTGTCTGTCTAGTCTTGTCTGTCTAGTCTTGTCTGTCTAGTCTTGTCTGTCTAGTCTTGTCTGTCTAGTCGTGTCTGTCTAGTCTTGTCTGTCTAGTCTTGTCTGTCTAGTCTTGTCTGTCTAGTCTTGTCTGTCTAGTCGTGTCTGTCTAGTCTTGTCTGTCTAGTCTTGTCTGTCTAGTCTTGTCTGTCTAGTCTTGTCTGTCTAGTCTTGTCTGTCTAGTCGTGTCTGTCTAGTCTTGTCTGTCTAGTCTTGTCTGTCTAGTCTTGTCTGTCTAGTCGTGTCTGTCTAGTCTTGTCTGTCTAGTCTTGTCTGTCTAGTCTTGTCTGTCTAGTCTTGTCTGTCTAGTCTTGTCTGTCTAGTCTTGTCTGTCTAGTCTTGTCTGTCTAGTCGTGTCTGTCTAGTCTTGTCTGTCTAGTCTTGTCTGTCTAGTCTTGTCTTTCTAGTCCTGTCTGTCTAGTCGTGTCTGTCTAGTCTTGTCTGTCTAGTCTTGTCTGTCTAGTCTTGTCTGTCTAGTCTTGTCTGGTCTGTCTAGTCTTGTCTGTCTGGTCTTGTCTGTCCAGACTTGTCTCTCTAGTCTTGTCTGTCTAGTCTTGTCTGTCTAGTCTTGTCCGTCTAGTCTTGTCTGTCTAGTCTTGTCTGTCTAGTCTTGTCTGTCTAGTCTTGTCTGTCTAGTCTTGTCTGTCTAGTCGTGTCTGTCTAGTCTTGTCTGTCTAGTCTTGTCTGTCTAGTCTTGTCTGTCTAGTCTTGTCTGTCTAGTCTTGTCTGTCTAGTCTTGTCTGTCTAGTCGTGTCTGTCTAGTCTTGTCTGTCTAGTCTTGTCTGTCTAGTCTTGTCTGTCTAGTCTTGTCTGTCTAGTCTTGTCTGTCTAGTCTTGTCTGTCTAGTCTTGTCTGTCTAGTCTTGTCTGTCTAGTCTTGTCTGTCTAGTCTTGTCTGTCTAGTCTTGTCTGTCTAGTCTTGTCTGTCTAGTCTTGTCTGTCTAGTCTTGTCTGTCTAGTCTTGTCTGTCTAGTCTTGTCTGTCTAGTCTTGTCTGTCTAGTCTTGTCTGTCTAGTCTTGTCTGTCTAGTCTTGTCTGTCTAGTCTTGTCTGTCTAGTCTTGTCTGTCTAGTCTTGTCTGTCTAGTCTTGTCTGTCTAGTCTTGTCTGTCTAGTCTTGTCTGTCTAGTCTTGTCTGTCTAGTCTTGTCTGTCTAGTCTTGTCTGTCTAGTCTTGTCTGTCTAGTCTTGTCTGTCTAGTCTTGTCTGTCTAGTCTTGTCTGTCTAGTCTTGTCTGTCTAGTCTTGTCTGTCTAGTCTTGTCTGTCTAGTCTTGTCTGTCTAGTCTTGTCTGTCTAGTCTTGTCTGTCTAGTCTTGTCTGTCTAGTCTTGTCTGTCTAGTCTTGTCTGTCTAGTCTTGTCTGTCTTTATTGAATGGGATAGCGAAGATGTTTGAGTGCATGATCGGAGCTAGAATAAAGGAGGATCTCGAGAGAAAAGGGGGTCTTTCGGAGGAACAATATGGGTTTAGGGGCGGCCGCACTACGACGAACGCAATGATGCGAGTGATAGAGAGAGCAAGGTTAGCCAATTCGGGTCCATGGCGGACCCGCAGCTACTGTGTGCTTGTAACCCTGGATGTGAAAAATGCTTTCAATTCGGTCCCATGGGGCGGAATCATGGAGGCTTTGGAACTAAAGGGGGTAGCTCCCTACCTTCGAAAGATGGTAGGTAGCTATCTGAGTGATAGGGAGATGGTGACTGAGGAAGGAAAAACCTTCAAGATGAGTGCAGGTGTTCCGCAGGGCTCGGTCCTTGGACCGATTCTGTGGAACATATTTTATGATGAGGTTCTGAGACTGAGGCTGCCAGACGGAGTTACACTCGTCGGGTACGCAGATGACTTGGCGGTTGTCGCTGTCGCCAGAACGGAAGAAAGCCTGAATGCAAAAATGAATGAGGCAATTAGGGGGATTGATCGGTGGATAGGGGAAAAGGGGCTTACCCTGGCTCCCAATAAAACCGAGGCGGTTTTGCTGATTGGGAGAAGAAAGCTGCGTGAACTGACCGTGCGAGTGGGAACAGCGGACGTACCGGCTCGGGAGTCTTTGAGATACCTTGGGGTGGAGCTCCAGCGAAACCTCAGGGTGTCCGAACAGGTCAACCGAGTAGTGTGCAAGGCAACAGCGTGTGCGAAAGCCCTTGGACGGCTGATGCCTAACATAGGTGGGCCGCTGGCTTCCAAGAGGAGGGTTATAAATGCAGTCGTGCACTCTAGTCTTGTCCATTCTCCTGTATGGGGTGCCGGCATGGATACGTGCTTTCAGGATTAAATGTTACAGAGAGAGACTGATGAGAGTGCAAAGGTGTATGCTGCTGCGTGTGTGCAGTGCATACAGGACCGTTTCTGGGGACGCCGTGGCGGTCGTCGCTGGAGTCATCCCGTTAGACCTTCTGGCGGATGAAAGGGTAAGAGTGTGTGAAGGTAATGACCCAAAAACTGAAAGGGACGAAACAATGCGCCTATGGCAAGAGCGATGGGAGGAAACGGAAAAGGGAGCCTGGACCAGGCAACTGATTCCGGCTATTGATAAATGGGTCAACCGTGGGCACGGGGAGGTGAATTATCACCTCACCCAGGCGCTGACGGGGCATGGATGTTTTGGGTCCTACCTGGTACGCATCGGCAAACTGATTGAGGCGCACTGTAGGTACTGTGGTGCTAATGAGGACACAGCGGAGCATACGGTCTTTGAGTGTATGAGGTGGGTGCGAATGCGGAGCGAGGCAGAACGCAGCGTGGGAGAGAATGTCAACAAGGAGAGCATGGTGAGGATCATGCTCCGCAGTGAGTATGAATGGGGCGTGCTGACAGGTATGATTGGGTATATAATGAAGAGAAAAGAGAAGGATGAAAGACACGAGCGCGAGACGGGCCGAGGGGTTACCACGTGCGAGCCGCGCGTGCCAATCGCCGGGCCCCTCTTAGTGCGAAGGGGGCGCACAAATTTATTGTAAACTTGATGTAAAGGGGGGCACGGCGATTGACGGCGCGCCCGGCAAAATGAGTGAATGCTGATGACTGCTTTGGAAATGTAAGGGGGAGGAGCGTGATGAAGTAATGCCAATTATGGATTCCAACACGTTTCTCTGGTTTTGGGCTGGGGGGTATGAATGGTGGGGGGTTTTTAGTGGGTCGCTCACTAGTGGGCAGCCCCACACTACCACTCGGCACGGGCCGGGTGGTGTCTGTTTGCAGATTTTTCTCCTCCCAGCACGTGCAAAAAAAAAAAAAAAAAAAAAAAAAAAAAAAAAAAAAAAAAAAAAAAAGTCTTGTCTGTCTAGTCTTGTCTGTCTAGTCTTGTCTGTCTAGTCTTGTCTGTCTAGTCTTGTCTGTCTAGTCTTGTCTGTCTAGTCTTGTCTGTCTAGTCTTGTCTGTCTAGTCTTGTCTGTCTAGTCTTGTCTGTCTAGTCTTGTCTGTCTAGTCTTGTCTGTCTAGTCTTGTCTGTCTAGTCTTGTCTGTCTAGTCTTGTCTGTCTAGTCTTGTCTGTCTAGTCTTGTCTGTCTAGTCTTGTCTGTCTAGTCTTGTCTGTCTAGTCTTGTCTGTCTAGTCTTGTCTGTCTAGTCTTGTCTGTCTAGTCTTGTCTGTCTAGTCTTGTCTGTCTAGTCTTGTCTGTCTAGTCTTGTCTGTCTAGTCTTGTCTGTCTAGTCTTGTCTGTCTAGTCTTGTCTGTCTAGTCTTGTCTGTCTAGTCTTGTCTGTCTAGTCTTGTCTGTCTAGTCTTGTCTGTCTAGTCTTGTCTGTCTAGTCTTGTCTGTCTAGTCTTGTCTGTCTAGTCTTGTCTGTCTAGTCTTGTCTGTCTAGTCTTGTCTGTCTAGTCTTGTCTGTCTAGTCTTGTCTGTCTAGTCTTGTCTGTCTAGTCTTGTCTGTCTAGTCTTGTCTGTCTAGTCTTGTCTGTCTAGTCTTGTCTGTCTAGTCTTGTCTGTCTAGTCTTGTCTGTCTAGTCTTGTCTGTCTAGTCTTGTCTGTCTAGTCTTGTCTGTCTAGTCTTGTCTGTCTAGTCTTGTCTGTCTAGTCTTGTCTGTCTAGTCTTGTCTGTCTAGTCTTGTCTGTCTAGTCTTGTCTGTCTAGTCTTGTCTGTCTAGTCTTGTCTGTCTAGTCTTGTCTGTCTAGTCTTGTCTGTCTAGTCTTGTCTGTCTAGTCTTGTCTGTCTAGTCTTGTCTGTCTAGTCTTGTCTGTCTAGTCTTGTCTGTCTAGTCTTGTCTGTCTAGTCTTGTCTGTCTAGTCTTGTCTGTCTAGTCTTGTCTGTCTAGTCTTGTCTGTCTAGTCTTGTCTGTCTAGTCTTGTCTGTCTAGTCTTGTCTGTCTAGTCTTGTCTGTCTAGTCTTGTCTGTCTAGTCTTGTCTGTCTAGTCTTGTCTGTCTAGTCTTGTCTGTCTAGTCTTGTCTGTCTAGTCTTGTCTGTCTAGTCTTGTCTGTCTAGTCTTGTCTGTCTAGTCTTGTCTGTCTAGTCTTGTCTGTCTAGTCTTGTCTGTCTAGTCTTGTCTGTCTAGTCTTGTCTGTCTAGTCTTGTCTGTCTAGTCTTGTCTGTCTAGTCTTGTCTGTCTAGTCTTGTCTGTCTAGTCTTGTCTGTCTAGTCTTGTCTGTCTAGTCTTGTCTGTCTAGTCTTGTCTGTCTAGTCTTGTCTGTCTAGTCTTGTCTGTCTAGTCTTGTCTGTCTAGTCTTGTCTGTCTAGTCTTGTCTGTCTAGTCTTGTCTGTCTAGTCTTGTCTGTCTAGTCTTGTCTGTCTAGTCTTGTCTGTCTAGTCTTGTCTGTCTAGTCTTGTCTGTCTAGTCTTGTCTGTCTAGTCTTGTCTGTCTAGTCTTGTCTGTCTAGTCTTGTCTGTCTAGTCTTGTCTGTCTAGTCTTGTCTGTCTAGTCTTGTCTGTCTAGTCTTGTCTGTCTAGTCTTGTCTGTCTAGTCTTGTCTGTCTAGTCTTGTCTGTCTAGTCTTGTCTGTCTAGTCTTGTCTGTCTAGTCTTGTCTGTCTAGTCTTGTCTGTCTAGTCTTCTGTCTAGTCTTGTCTGTCTAGTCTTGTCTGTCTCTAGTCTTGTCTGTCTAGTCTTGTCTGTCTAGTCTTGTCTGTCTAGTCTTGTCTGTCTAGTCTTGTCTGTCTAGTCTTGTCTGTCTAGTCTTGTCTGTCTAGTCTTGTCTGTCTAGTCTTGTCTGTCTAGTCTTGTCTGTCTAGTCTTGTCTGTCTAGTCTTGTCTGTCTAGTCTTGTCTGTCTAGTCTTGTCTGTCTAGTCTTGTCTGTCTAGTCTTGTCTGTCTAGTCTTGTCTGTCTAGTCTTGTCTGTCTAGTCTTGTCTGTCTAGTCTTGTCTGTCTAGTCTTGTCTGTCTAGTCTTGTCTGTCTAGTCTTGTCTGTCTAGTCTTGTCTGTCTAGTCTTGTCTGTCTAGTCTTGTCTGTCTCTAGTCTTGTCTGTCTAGTCTTGTCTGTCTAGTCTTGTCTGTCTAGTCTTGTCTGTCTAGTCTTGTCTGTCTAGTCTTGTCTGTCTAGTCTTGTCTGTCTAGTCTTGTCTGTCTAGTCTTGTCTGTCTAGTCTTGTCTGTCTAGTCTTGTCTGTCTAGTCTTGTCTGTCTAGTCTTGTCTGTCTAGTCTTGTCTGTCTAGTCTTGTCTGTCTAGTCTTGTCTGTCTAGTCTTGTCTGTCTAGTCTTGTCTGTCTAGTCTTGTCTGTCTAGTCTTGTCTGTCTAGTCTTGTCTGTCTAGTCTTGTCTGTCTAGTCTTGTCTGTCTAGTCTTGTCTGTCTAGTCTTGTCTGTCTAGTCTTGTCTGTCTAGTCTTGTCTGTCTAGTCTTGTCTGTCTAGTCTTGTCTGTCTAGTCTTGTCTGTCTAGTCTTGTCTGTCTAGTCTTGTCTGTCTAGTCTTGTCTGTCTAGTCTTGTCTGTCTAGTCTTGTCTGTCTAGTCTTGTCTGTCTAGTCTTGTCTGTCTAGTCTTGTCTGTCTAGTCTTGTCTGTCTAGTCTTGTCTGTCTAGTCTTGTCTGTCTAGTCTTGTCTGTCTAGTCTTGTCTGTCTAGTCTTGTCTGTCTAGTCTTGTCTGTCTAGTCTTGTCTGTCTAGTCTTGTCTGTCTAGTCTTGTCTGTCTAGTCTTGTCTGTCTAGTCTTGTCTGTCTAGTCTTGTCTGTCTAGTCTTGTCTGTCTAGTCTTGTCTGTCTAGTCTTGTCTGTCTAGTCTTGTCTGTCTAGTCTTGTCTGTCTAGTCTTGTCTGTCTAGTCTTGTCTGTCTAGTCTTGTCTGTCTAGTCTTGTCTGTCTAGTCTTGTCTGTCTAGTCTTGTCTGTCTAGTCTTGTCTGTCTAGTCTTGTCTGTCTAGTCTTGTCTGTCTAGTCTTGTCTGTCTAGTCTTGTCTGTCTAGTCTTGTCTGTCTAGTCTTGTCTGTCTAGTCTTGTCTGTCTAGTCTTGTCTGTCTAGTCTTGTCTGTCTAGTCTTGTCTGTATAGTCTTGTCTGTCGTTTGTTACCAAAACAAACAAAAATAGTAAATTGAAGAAGTAGGTAAGTATATAGATGTATTTCTAAATTTTTATGTATATTAAGTTGTCTATATTAAACAGAACTACGCGTTTGAATTCTTCAACTACAACTTTTATTGTCAGCGGCTCAATGGTCTAGGGGTATGATTCTCGCTTTGGGTGCGAGAGGTCCCGGGTTCAAATCCCGGTTGAGCCCAGTTTTTAAGATTTTTCCACCAAAATGAAAATCAGTTTTCATGTCTTATAATTAATTTAATCCTCACTACAGTTTAATGTTGCTTGTATGTCTTACTTGTCCGTAAGACAAGTAAGGGGTAGGTTAGTAAGTGTAAGACTTAACCTAAATTGCTAATCTAAGATTTGATAATTAGTCTTGTCGATTAAACGTGGCGATTATCAATTGTCAGCCTATTTTAATTATTCTATAGCACAAATGTGAACACTTCCGTGACACTTCCAACAAAAAAGTTCAACGTGTCTTCATTGTACAAATTTCAGGGTCCCAAAAGATGCTTCCCTGACACTTTGACAACACTTTGTTAGCGCATGATAGAATTAGTCCTGTCGGTTAAACGTGGCGATTAACAATTGTCAGCCTATTTTAATTATTCTATAACATTGACAATTCGTCGATACTTCGTCGACATTTCATTTTCTCCAGGGTTCAAGCAGTTGTATTTTCATTGAAACTATTTCCATATTTAAATGAAAATAAAATGATTTCTTTCTTCCAAAGTATTTCTTTCGTTAGATTTTCCCAATTGGAACGTTTTAAATTTTCGCGTGATTTATAGGATACAGTGGACATTTGGCATGCAAAACACACCTGTGATTTCGCAAGAGAGAGCTCTCGCGCTTTTATGCTCGATAAATTTATTTGAGGTATTTTGGTGTAGCACGTCCTAATTTATTGGTTCTTCGGATGGCCAAACAAACTAATTTATTATTTATGTTCCTTGAAATTATCACTTCGGGATTTAATGGGACGCGGTGGAGTTTACACGGCGGACAAATATGTGCCGGCATCCATTTATTTAAAATTATTGATTTTATTTATTTCTCTAATTGTGTCTGAATACAAATATTTTTTATTTATCTTCCTTAAACCACAATTAACATCTTTCTAGAATTCTATAAAATATAAGATTTGTTATAACAGCAGTCAAAACGATCAACAAACTATTTTACATCTACACTAATTATTACAAGTAAATTATCTTTAATTTGAAATATCAATTATCACAGTCGACTTGGTATTAAACTAATTATGTAGATTAGATTATTAATTAACAATCTTTTGCAAGGTTTTAGCAAAATTGCTTGTTTTGGCACTTTAGCAGTTTGCTCTGGTTTAGTCTTTTTTTTTAATTCTGGTTTGGGGGAAGCTTTACCAGCCTGTGTGTGAGGCTCTCACTCACTAAACCCATTCTTCCACTTGGCTATAGAGACCAGCACCCCGGTATCGCTTGCGCATTCCTTCAGGGTGTTGTTACCGCCCGAGTTTCGATTTTGCTTCTACTCTTGAGATTTTGCTAGGTGGCTGCCTGGGCAGCGCGTTCTTCGGCCTCTTTCTGGGTGATAATGCTAATGATGAAGTTGGAGATTGCTTTCCAGTGGGGTTGGTCTATTAGCATTTTCCTAACGCAGTTATCAGGGATCAGTTCTCCTATTTCCGAAGTTGCCAGGCGTCTGTCGTTTTCCCATCTCTGGCAGAGGAAGAAAGTATGTTCAGCGGTGTCTGGCTGGCCACAGTAGCAGCACTCCTCTGTCTCAACGACCTTGAACCTGTGTAGGTGGGCTCTAAAGCATCCGTGTCCGCTTATCATCTGGGTTACATGGTAGGATGTTCCTTTGTGCTCTCTGTTGACCCACGGACGCAGGTCAGGAATTAAGAAGAAAGTATGTTCAGCGGTGTCTGGCTGGCCACAGTAGCAGCGCTCCTCTGTCTCAGCGACCTTGAACCGGTGTAGGTAAGCTGTAAAGCATCCGTGTCCGCTTATCATCTGGGTTACGTGGTAGGATGTTGTTGTGATTTCGCGATTTTGGTTTCAAAGAATTTGAGTTTCTCACGAGTCGGCAAAGAAAACTAAGTGGACACCCGATTAGTTTTTGTTTATTTAGGACCATTAGTCTGGTTTATCTAAATCATGCGGGCAGACGCTCGAACTTAGGGATCGTGCCGAGACGCCGAGAGGATTTTGTTTTATGAGTTCTGGAAATTTTCCATAAAGATTAGGGGAGGGCTCACACCAAGACCGAGGTGATGAGGTAGAGGAGAAGTTAAAAAGGGGCAGTCAGAATTGAGCTAGCAAGATAGTAATTTGAGTTTTGAAAACGAACCTCCGTATTTTCGTCGAAGTAAATTCCGGGTTTCGACCACAAGTATCGTAGAATTAAGTGTATTGTTGTTAGTTAGTAATTATTGTAATAAGTTAGCGATTAGTTGTACATATTGTAAGATATTAGCAGATAAGTAGTATTTAATTACATATAAAGGACATATTTGCGTGTAATTAATTCATCCATTGTCCTGATCCTGGAGCAGCACCATACAAAATTACCAGTTCGCAACAATGTTTCGCCGTGCTCTCTGCTGACCACGGACGCAGATCAGGAATCTAGCGCTTGGTCCATGTAGCCTACCCGGTTTCCGTTTCCCACCTTTCCTGCCATCTGCGTTGCTGAGCTCTGCAGGCTTCTGCCTTATCTACCTTGCCTCCTTCGTGTACCTACGCGAGCTCGCTAATCGACGAGGATGTCGATGGGGGGCAGCTAGATATCACCCAGGCAGCGTCTGGTTTGATCTTGTTTGTTCTGGTTTGGGCTGGTTAGGTCTGGTTTGGGCTGGTTAGGTCTGGTTTAGACTGATTTGGTCTGGTTTAGTCTGGTATTGTTTGGTTTGGTCTGATTTTATCTGGTTTGGGCTGGTTTGGTCTGGTGAGGTCCGGTTTGGTCTGCTTTACACGGGCTGAGTCTGGTTTGGTTTGATCTGGTTTGGTCTGATTTGGTTTGATTAGATCTGATTTAATTTATTTCCAATGTAAAAATACATAGATTCTTGTTAAATGAAATTCCATCAAAAATATAAAATGTAAAAAATGCCAAGTAACGCTTAACACTTTCGCTAAAAAAGTTGTGAGATCTCATGTATTTTATTTATTTATGTATTTATTCATGCTTTGGATCACAATAATATATAAAAAAAACCTAACCTAACCAAAGAGATAATGGTTTACACGTCTCCGGAAATGGTACAGTGGCTATAGTTCTAACGATTCTCTTTTGCAATGTAAATAACCTTTTTACGTGAGGTGAGTTACCCCAACAAAGGATACCGTAATTAAGTACCGAGCCTATAGATGCGTGGTAAAATATTAGCAATGTTTCCAGGTTGACAACATTTCTAAGCTGAAGGATGTAGTAACAGCATTTAGTCAACTTTGACGCGATGTAATTGATGTGATGTTCTCAGATCAAGTATCGATCAATGACAATTCCCAAGTATTTGGTATTTAAACAGGGCTGGATAGTGCCAGATGACCCTCTTATCAATAAACTATAATTTAGTTTATTGTGATTATTGTAAAATTGAATTAGTTCCGTTTTACCTGAGTTTAATATTATGCCATTTTTACTACACCAGTTGGCGACTTCATTTATTCGAAGATTTGCGTACCTTTGTAACTGCGACTCATTTTTGGCTGAGACCACGCTGGAACTATCATCATCAAATAATACCAAATCCTTAACACTTTCGCAGATGTCATTAATAAACAAAATAAATAGCATCGGTCCCAGAGAAGAACCCTGTGGGACACCAATATTTGACACAATTATATCTGAAAAGGCAGTGTGATTTAAACTGTTTTTTATTTTTACCATTTGTTTCCTATCAGAAAGATAGGATTTTAGCCAAGATAGTACACAGCCTCTAACACCGTAAGTCTAGTGTCGAAGGCTCGGCTCAAATTAAACAAAATGTCTAATGCTAGACATTTCTCATTCAATTTACTAAAAACTTGATTACAAAAGGAGAAGACAGCTTGTTCGGTGTTTTTCACTTTTTTGGAATCCAAACTGGGTTTTAGAAATTAAGCAGTGTATCTCAGAAAATGCTGTTAACCTTCTAAAAAATAATATCTCATATATTTTAGAGAAAACAGACAAGAGTGATATAGGTCTATAGTTTTCAACTTTATTTTTTTCCAGTTTTTTATACACTGGGACAATTACCGATAACTTCAGCTGATCAGGGAAGTAACTATTTATGAAGGAGTCATTAACTAAATAGCTCAAGGCTGTGACTATATGTTCAGCTAATTGGAAAGGAATATTGTAAGAAATTTCGTCATAACCTGAGAACTTCTTCTTTGCAAGATGTTTCAGTATATAATAAACTTCATCGCCAGTCGTATTATATAGAAACATAAATTGTAAGACCAAGTCAGTTGTTTTAGTTGGTGTCTATGGAAGCACCTATTCAAAAACTCTGTAATAAATTGTTATCTAATCAATTTCTTATCAACATTCTTGGTGACCGTATCAATATTAAGCACCTTCATTTCTATAATAATTATAATATTCATTTTTTATTTAATGGAAAATGAAATTTCGGGATTTACAAATATTTTTTCCTTCCTTTATAGGCAAAAAACTAACTAAAATTCAAAATCTGGAGTTTGTAACATTGCTAGAAGAACCTTAGAATTTTGATGATCGTTGACAGAATTAAGAATTTTTTAGTAATCATTATTTGTTATTTAATGGATAATTAAATTTCTGGATTTTTGATTTTTTCTTCCCGTTATAGGCTAAAGGCTAACTAAAATTCAAAATTTGATGTTTGTAAGATTGCTAGAACTACCATAGAATATTGATGATCGGTGACAAAATTAAGACATTTTTAAATAATCACTATTTTTCATTTAATGGATAATGTAATTTCGGCATTTTTGATTTTTTCCTTCCGTTATAGATTAAAGGCTAACTAAAATTCAAAATTATAAGTTTGTAAGATTGCTAGAAGTACCTTAGAATTTTGATCGTAGGTGAGTGTGTCACTTACAAAATTAAGAAACTTGACTGGCGATAATTCGTAAACTATAATGTATGATTATTAGGTATTTTGGCAATATAGACAGTTATGTCTTGATATCTAAAAAATCAAACTTCCTGTTTTATCCACAACGAAGTTACAGGGGGGTCAAAAGTGCCGTTTGTGCTTCGAGAAAAGACAGTACGGTAGTGCTCGACTTGGCGGGGGCACTGCCGTGCCCCCAGATTCAAATTCTACTCTCCTGTTGGAGTGGTGTGAGGAGTGGGAATGTAGTTTGAGAGGGGGGAAACTTTACGGTCGATTAATCTCGGCCGCTGGAATTTAGTTAGTATTAGTGCAGCAGCGAGAGCGAGAGGAGGTGTGAGCATATTGCATCAGCGAAAGAACGAGGAGGTGATTGTGCAAATACAATTACAACGAAATGAATTATTTGGATAAATCATTAATCACAGGTGAGTTTTTATTGGCTATTCATTAAAATTATTAGACATAGACGCCATTCACCGAGTTGCATCTTTCAATCACAACAATTCTACACCAAAGAACATAATTGTTAGATTTGTTTCACGCCTTAAAAAAGATTCAGTCATATCAACAGCACGCAATAATAAAAACCTAACTACAACAAATCTAAATTATTTACAATCTAATAATATTTATATTAATGAACACCTCAGTCCGAACAATAAATTATTACTGCGCAACGCAAAACTCGCGGCGCGAGATAAGGCTTTTAAATATGTCTGGGGGCGGAATTGTAGAATTTTTGCTAGAAAAAATGATTATTCTCCTATTATTTGAATTAAAACTAATAATGATATTCCGAAGATAAAATAAATGCACACAAACATCAACTTATAAACAAAAAAATAGCCCTTGAATGGATTTAAAGATTTATTACCAAAATGTTCGAGGCATTAAAACAAAATTAGTTAACTTCTATAACCAATCATCATCCTGTGATCTAGACGTTATATTTCTTACTGAAACATGGCTAAATAACTCTGTTCCTGACTCTGAAATGTGTGATCTGAATAAATTTTGTGTTTATAGGCGCGACCGCAACAATCATTATAACTCGCAAGGTGGTAGTGTGTTGATCTTGGTCTCCAAGAAATTCATCTCTAAATTTCAATTAAACTGGTTCTCATCAGCTGAAGATGTTTGGGTAACATTAAGGATACTTTCCACCCCTCAGTGACTTGCAGACTTATGAGAATCATTGCAACAAACTTATCAATCTGTCAATGAAGCATCCTAATGATGACTTCATAGTAGTGGGTGATTACAACCTCCCTGAAATTGATTTGGTTTGTTTAAATGACAAGTTAATTCCCTCATTCCGCAAAAGACTGGACGCTCATTTAGAAGTTACTAACACCACAGCCTTGTGTAACCTAAATCAATATAACGGTATATATAATCAAATGAATAGGATATTAGATCTGGTGTTTTGTACAAAAGTAATTAAAATTGACTCATCTCTCACTCCAATAAGTAAAATCGACTCATATAATCGATATAATCGAATCATATCACCCTTTATTAGAATTTATTTTTCATTTAAAAAAATACGATAAACTGTTACCAAATTTGTCATCTTATTACGATTTTAACAAAAGTGATTATCATGCGTTGATTTTTAAACTTTCCTGCATAAATTGGTCGACAAGACTTAACTACACCGATCTCGATAAGAACGTTGATTGTTTCTACAGCATATTATATAGTTTGATTGATAAATATGTACCACTTAAAACTCGCAAATCTTGTAATTACCCCCGTTGGTTTTCCAAATCATTAATTAAAATAATAATTGAAAAACACAAATATCATTTAAAATGGAAAATATACAGTAATCAGTCAGATTATCTTACATTTTCATTGTTGCGACGGAGAGTAAAAGTCAAAATGGATGCTGATTATAAAAATTATATAAATGTTGTGGAAGCCAGAATAAAAAATAATGTCAAACACTTTTGGAGTCACATCAACACCATAAAGAATAATAATGGCATTCCAAATACTTTAATTTACAATAACATAGAAGCCTCTTCAGCTGCTAAAATTTGTAACTTGTTTGCTGATCATTTTGAGACAGTTTACTGTACTAATAATACTGTTATTAACAGTTTACCAACCGAAGCTGATCATATTCTGGCCACTGTAAATTTAAGCTCTATATCTCAGTAAAACAAAAATATTAACTGAACTTGAAAATATAAATATTAATAAAGGATGTGGACCAGATAGAATACATCCCAAATTCATTAAAACGTGTGCCCATTACTCAACAGAACCAGTTTACATAATTTTTAGCCAATCTTTGAATTTGGGTTTCCCACTGTCTGGAAAACGTCATTTATAACACCTATTTTTAAATCGGGCAAGATTAGATTAGATTAGATTAGATTCCCGACTTCCTCTAAGGGTTTGGCGCACGTCAACCTTAAGGCTTATTGTGCTGTCGGTTGATATCAAACTTGCAGTCCGACGTCTGTGTCACTGACTAGTTTCCTTAGTTTTCCTACAAGTTTGGGTTCCCATGTGGTTTGTTGGTTCCAGTCGAGCTGGTGTCGCATTCGTTCTAGGGCAGGGCATTCGAAGAGTACGTGGTTTGCTGTTTCATCTTCCTCTCCGCAGAGTGTACATAAAGGTTCGTCTCGGTAGATTTTTACTTTATGCATGAATTCTCTAAATCCGCCAGTGCCTGTTAGTAAACTAACTATCTGCTTCGTGTGAGCTTTGTTTAGTTTTAACAGGTCCTTTGCTATATTGGGATTAGGTGAGTCTATTAGCTTCCTGCAATGGGTTGCTTTATCATAGGAGTTCCATCTGAGTTTGTGTTTATTTTTCATCCAATCATTGATGGATGCTCTGGCGCAGGCTTTTTCTATACCTATGCTCGGTTCGGGACCAACTAGTTTCTTGCGGGCACCTTGTTTTGCTAGGTCGTCTGCATGTTCGTTTCCCTCTATACCACTATGCCCGCGAACCCAAATGATTTTTACTGTGTTCTGTTGGCCTAGTGTATGTAGTATTTCTTTGCATTCTTTTATGATTCTTGATTTTGTACTGCAGGCCTCTAGTGCTTTTAGCGCTGCTTGACTATCAGATATAAAATAAATGTTTCTGTTCCGATATTTTTGTCTGTGGCATTCAGTAGCACCCAATAGTAATGCGTGTACTTCTGCTTGGAATATCGTGCAGTGTTCGCCTAGGCTGGCTGATTCCCTAATTTTGGGATTTTTGCTGTACAGGCCCGATCCGGCCCTTCCTTCAAACATTGAACCATCCGTGTAAAAGATTATGTTCTTGTTAGTAGGGGTGGGAAGCTGGTCCGGTTTCCAGCTTGGATCTATGTGTACGGTGAATGATTTTTCGAAATGGAATGACTTGTTGGTACTGTCGGTTCTCATTTCCATCAACGGTATTCTGACTGCCGTCATGATTTTCGTATGCCCGATCCTAATGGCTGCGATCCATTGACCCGCGCATTGTAGTCGGTATGCCGCCATTCTTGCTTCTCCTTTCAGAAAGATGTCTAATGGCGGTGTATCTAGTATCACGTCTAATGCTAATCCAGAGGTAGTTCTAAAGGCTCCTGTGGTGCATAGATTCGCTAGATGTTGTATCCTGCTTAATTTTGCAACAGCAGTTGATTGTTGTAGTTTAGGCCACCAGGTTACTATGCTGTAGGTTAGTATTGGTCGAACTATAGTTTTGTATAGCCAGTGAGTCAGTTCCGGTTTGAGACCCCATGTGCTACCTATGGCTCGTTTACTTATCATCAGCGTTTGTTTGCATCTGGAGATAGTCTTGTTCATGTGGGGATTCCATGTTAGTTTGGAATCTAGTGTAAGTCCTAGGTATTTGACTTCGTTGCTCCATTGAACAGGTTTCCCAAATATTGAGATATTGGTTTGGTTTGTGATTTTCTTCCTATTTGTGAAAGGGATCAGGGTGGCTTTCGCAGGGTTGATTCTTAGGTCTCCTGTCGAACACCAGGTCTCTGTAATATTCAAGGCTGCCTTCATGATTTCTTCAACCGTTCTTTGGTGTTTACCTTGAATCAGTATGACGTTATCATCGGCATATCCTTGAGTGAAGAACCCTCTTTTGGTAAGGGTGATTAGTAGCTCGTCGACTGTTAGGCACCACAAAAGTGGTGACAGTACGCCGCCTTGGGGGCAACCTCTTGTTGTTGACATGGTTATCTCTTCTTCCAGTAGTTTAACTTTTACAGTTCTGCTGTTAAGCATCGACATGGTCCATCTGGTCGTAGTGTTATCTACGTGGTGATTGACCATTGCGTTTTCTATTGAGATGTAAGATGTGTTATCGAAGGCTCCTTCTATATCTAAGAAAGCACCTAGGGCAACTTCTTTGTTCTCCAAAGTTTTCTCAATTTTACTTACTAACTGGTGTAACGCTGTTTCGCATGACTTTCCTGTTTGGTAAGCGTGTTGGTATGTATGAAGCGGAGATCTAATCAGCGCTTCTTCTCTCCAATGTCTGTCTATCAGTCTTTCTAAGGTTTTTAGAAAGAATGATGTCAGGCTGATTGGTCTATAGGATTTAGCTTCGGCATAGCTAGATTTGCCTGGTTTTGGGATAAATACCACTCTTGTCTCTCTCCAGGTTAATGGAACATGTCCTAGTGCTAGACTTGCTCTAAATAGGTACTTAAGAGGGTGGAGTATGATATTCATGCCTTTCTGAAGCATTATTGGATATATGCTATCTGTTCCAGGAGATTTGTAGGGGCTGAAGAGTTTGATTGCCCATTTAATTCTCTCTGTTGTGATAATTCTTTTTGCCACATTCCAGTCCTCTCTGGTTGCCGTATGGCTTGAGTGGAAAGGAGTGTGGTTTTCAGCAGCCCCTGGAAAATGCGTGCCTACAAGATGTAGCAGTGTTTCACGTTCATTTGCTGTGAAGTTCCCGTCTGCTTTTTTGAGGGTGCCAACGGGATTCGAAGCTTGCTTTGAGAGAATTTTATGGAGCCTCGCTGTGGAATGCGTCGTCTCTATCTCTTGGCAATATTTTTTCCAAGCAACAATCGGGCAACAGATGTGATATTTCAAACTACAGACCAATATCTATTTTGTCTATTTTTAGCAAAATTTTCGAGTCATTAATAATTCATGAGATAAAAGATGATATCAATAATATTATCATTCCTGAACGAACTGGTTTCTGTCTAGGCAAATCAGTCCTGAATAACTTAATTCCATTTACTGAATTTTTAAGTAGCAATATGGATGTTCGTAAACAAATTGACGTAATCTACACAGATTTCAATAAAGCTTTCGACAAGGTACACCATAACTTATTGTTGCATAAACTTTCTTACTGTGGTATTCACTTCTAAGATGCATCGAATCATACATTAAAAATAGATCTCAATTTGTTGTCTGCAACGGATTTCAATCTAGGCAAATTTATGTTACTTCTGGGGTACCTCAAGGATCTCATTTAGGTCCCATACTTTTCAATTTGTATATCGACACAATTTTAACAGTTTTCAAAAATAGTAAATTTCTTTAGTATGCAGATGATTTAAAGTTTTTTAGGATTATCGAGAATAATATGGATTGCGTCTTACTGCAGGAGGATTTTTCACGTTTATAACGTTACTGCTGTGCAAACTATATAACCTTAAATTTAAATAAATGTTCTGTTGTTAGTTTTAGCAGAAATATAAACACAATCACGTATCCTTATAACACGAACAGCATAGCTCTAACTAGGAACAGCAGTATTCGCGATTTAGGTATTGTTTTCGACCCTAAATTACTTTTAACTGGCCTGTTGAGATTTTTCAATTCATTTATTTGGATTAACTTCGGCTCCAATCGATAGACGGGGAAACAGGTGTATCGATCGGTGTCGAAGCCGCGCGATTTAGTGATCTTTTTCGCGAGTTGATTAAATTAATCAGTTAGCTGCGTAGAGTCGACTAAACACGCTCGGCGAGTGCGAACGAAAAACGTGAAATCCACGCAAACTGGCACATGTGCGTAATTTGAATTTCCCATCCAAATTAACCAGGGGTGATCACGAGCCCAAGGGCTGAAGCGGAGCCGGACGTCCCAAAGACGCCGATTTAAGGGAATTCCTTTACCCTTTTATTCCCATTTCCTCCCTTAGACGAAGCGCCGGAAGGACGATTCCACGTGGCGGAGACGCTGGCAGCCCAATCAGGTAAGTGATCTAACCAGCCTGTGTTTTGTTTGGAAATTGTGAAATTTGGAGAGACACGGTCCGAACATGGCCATATAGATAGTATAACTAGAAAAGCGTATAAATTATTAGGTTTTGTGTTGAGATCTATTAAGTCTTTCACTAATATTGAAACAGCAATTATGTTATACACCTCTATAGTTCGATCACAACTACAATACGCTACCACTATATGGAATCCACAATATTGCAAACATAAGTCTAGAATTGAATCCATTCCGAAAAATTTTTTTTAAATTTAATATACCATACACTAACTATGGCGATATCTTACAAAATTTCCGTTTGATAACTCTTGAACGGAGAAGAACAAATGCAGATATGATTTTTCTTCACAGAGTACTGAACAATTTCATTAAAACTGAATTATTTATTACAAACCTGATTTTTTTTGTTCCAAGGAGAATTACTATAAATAATAATTTGTTTTATATCCCTCCTATTAAGTCTAACTCATATGGCAATTCTCCTTTAATAAGATTAATGACAACGTACAATAATCATTTCCAGCATTTCGACTTCTTTAGTTTAAATTTAAACCAGCTTAAAAGACGGCTTAATGTTAACTGAATTAACCACATCGTTCTTTGTTTTGTTTACTTATTTCTTTTCTTTTTTGTATTACTATTTACATTATTTATCACTTTGTTCTGGATATTGTTAATGTGGCTTCACTATTTATGTATATACTTATGTTTGTAGACGTTTAATAGGTACTTTATATTAATAATCTGTACTAAGTTCGTTTGTTTTATAATCTGTTGAAGCTTATAATTGGACAACCGTTAGCTTCCCCTGAAATGTAAATAAATAAATAAATAAAATAGCTGTGTTTTAGATTATTTAAGCAATAAATCAAACTTTAATTTAATAAATTAAAAAATAATTTATTCCGTTATTAATCTTTTTTACAAATAAATTTAAAAATTCCACGCATTTATTTAACAACAATTTGTAAATAAATTGTTTAGTTTTGATTATATCACGAATGAATGTGCAGCAATTTAGTTTAGGTACTGCAAATTCGTTTACCTTTATCTCGATTTTAGTTTTGATTTGAAAACAAGTAAATACCAGTAACTGTTTTCTTTAGATTGATTGTTTTACATTTTGATTGGTTTCTTTAAACGATTTAGTTTTTTTTTTTTTTTATTCAACACACAATTCTTGTTTAACTTTATTTTTTTTAATTTTTATTTACAACTACAAATACAAAATTATACATTTGTGTCGCTCATTGTAAAAGTCTCCTTGCAACTGAATTTTCAAATAACGAGCTGCTTGCGAATTAAAGTGTAGAAAAAATATATAGACATTTATTCAATGTTTTCTATTTTTTATTGTTTAATACAAATCAAAGATATAATAATTTGAAGTCTCTTAAAAAATCAAAACAAAACTAATTTAATAAATGAACTTTTTTTTTCTGAAGTTACATCAGTGTATACATATGTATAGTGTTTTAATCATGTGTAATTTCGTCATCAGATGAACGTTCATCAACAATACGTGGGTTTGTCATCCTTCTTCTTGGTTTGCTTTGGTTTGCTTTGATTTGCTTTCGTTTGTCTTGCTTTGTTTTGGTTTCATCTTCCTTCGCCTTGATTATCTTTAGTTTGCTTTGATTTGCTTTCGTTTGTCTTGGTTTATCTTGGTATGTCTTTGTTTCATCTTCCTTCGTCTTGGTTTGCTTTAGTTTACGTTGGTTTGCTTTAGTTTGCTTTGGTGTGCTTTGATTTGCTTTGGTTTGTCTTAGTATATCTTTTTTGTCCGGGTTTCATCTTCCTTTGCTTTGGTTTGATTTGGTTTGCTTTGATTTGCTTTGGTTTGTCTTGGTTCATCTTAGTTTGTCTTTTTTGTTTGTCTTGGTTGTAGAGCGCAGAAATTACGGATAATCTTGCCCGCTTGCGGCGGTTAGTATTAGTGCAGCAGCGGGAGAGCGAGGAGGTGTTATTGCGTAAGGTGTGTAACGCTGCACGCAAAAAATCGATTAAAATGGCTAATTTGTATAAATTATTAATCACAGGTGAGTTTTTAATTTATATTTATTAATATGGCTTTGTTATGAATTCATTATTTAAACAATAAATCGAAATTTACTTTAATAAATTAAAGAAATAAAAACATAACGTGGGGTTGTCATCCTTCGTCTTGTTTTGCTTTGATTTGCTTTCGTTTGTGTTGGTTTATCTTGGTATGTCTCAGTTTCATCTTCCTTCATCTTGGTTTGATTTAGTTTACGTTGGTTTGCTTTAGTTTGCTTTGATTTGCTTTGATTTGCTTTGGTTTGTCTTGATATATCTTTGTTTGTCCGGATTTCATCTTCCTTTGCTTTGGTTTGATTTGGTTTGCTTTGATTTGTTTTGATTTGTCTTGGTTTATCTAGGTTTGTCTTGGTTTAATCTTCCTTTGTCTTGTTTTGCTTTGGTTTGCTTTGATTTACTTTGGTTTATCCTGGTTTGTCTTGGTTTCATCTTCCTTTGTCTTGGTTTGTTTTGGTTTGCTTTATTTTGCTTTGGTTTGCTTTATTTTGTTTTGGTTTGTCTTAGTTTACCTTGGATTGCCTTGGTTTCATCTTTCTTTGTCTTGGTTTGTTTTATTTTGCTTTGGTTTGTCTTGGTTTACCTTGGTTTGTCTTGGTTTCATCTTTCTTTGTCTTGGTTTGCTTTGATTTGCTTTGGTTTGTCTTGGTTTATCTTGGTTTGTCTTGGTTTTATCTTTCTTTGTCTTGGTTTGCTTTGATTTGTTTTGGTTTATCTTGGTTTGTCTTGGTTTCATCTTCCTTCGTCTTGGTTTACTTTAGTTTGCTTTTATTTGCTTTGGTTTGTCTTGGTTTATGTTGCTTTGTCTTGGTTTCATCTTCCTTTGCCTTGATTTGCTTTGATGTACTTTGGTTTATCTTAGTTTGTCTTCCTTTGCATTGTTTAGTTTGCTTTGGTTTGCTTTGGTTTACTTTGCTTTGGTTTACTTTGGCTTAATTTGATTTGCTTTGGTTTATTTTTTTATAATTAATTTATTTGATTTTTGTTTATTTTTGTTTAAATTGTTTTAAATTATTTTTATTTATTTTTATTTACATTTTTATTAAATTAAATTGAAATTCTATTCTCTTGTTAGTACTGGTAGAATCAGGCAGGCGGGAGAGCGCAGAAATTACGCTTTATCTCGCCCGCTTGCCGGCGGTTAGTATTAGTGCTGCAGCGGCGGAGCGAAGAGGTTTTATTACGTGAGGTTTTATTACGTGTGTACGTGCGTTCCGCACGTACACACGCTGCACGCAGAAAATAGAACAAAATGGCTAATTTGTATTAATTATTAATCACAGGTGAGTTTTTGATTTATATTTATTAATATAGCTTTGTTATGAATTCATTATTTAAACAATAAATCGAAATTTAATTTAATAAATTAAAAAAATAATTTTGCTTGTTAATATGGTTTTCTTGTAAAATCAATTTTAAACTTGTAAATTTACTAGCATTCATTTAACAACAACTTACAAATAAATTGTTTAGTTTTGATTAATTTAAAATCAATCGCGAATAAATAAATCCAAATTTAATTTGTAGCAAATTCGTCCAGCTTTTTCAGGATTTATTTTAGCTTTATCACGACAAACCTGGAAATTTAAGTTTTGATATGATTCCAAGTAAATTTAGATAACTGTTTTCTTTCATTTAATATTTTAGATTTCGATTAATTAATTTGTTTTATTTTATCAATAAACAATTCTAGTTATTATTCAGAATAAATACAAACATATACATATATTTATACACATACATGCAAATATACAGTCGTGCCTATACATACATAGTGGCCAGTGGCCAAGCCTTCCACCACCGGAAACCAGCGGACACTAACCTAACCTACACATACATATATACACATATACATACATACACATATGCATACATACAAATGTATTTACATGCATACAGACACAAATAGTTATATGCATACATACATACATACATATTTACGTGCATACATACACATATATTTACAGGCATACATACACACAAATTTACATGCATACATATACACATATTGACATGCATACATACACATATGTTTACATGCATACATACACACATATTCACTTTTAATTTAATAAATAATTTTTGAGAGCGAATGACTGACTAGTGCGATTGGGGGGCAGGGAAGGGGCCTCCACGCGTGCATTTTCTCCTGTATATGTTGAACATGCCGGCGCCCCCTGGTAACACTGTCCCACCAGACAGTGGCCAATCCTTCCACCACCGGTAACCATCGGACACTAAAAAGTAAAAGTAAATAGTGCGGGTCGCGTGTGAAATAAATGACAATTAAAAACAGAGTGTTACGTAAAGTCGGGAGTGTTAATTTCGCGGAAAGTCAAATCGTTAGTTACCGAAAATTTTGTAGTGCGCGAGTGTAAAGTCGGGAGTGTTAGTTCCGCGTGAAATAAAATGTTTAGAGAAAGTTTCCGTAAAAATTTTGCAAATAAAATTGTGCCGTAAACAAAGACACAGTGTTAGATTCGCGAATAAACAAAAAAACCGTGGTTAGGGTAGTGATGGATCCTGCCAATGGCTGGTGGATATGGTTGGGGGAGCGGCGCAGACTGCAGGAGACGCCTGTAGGGCAGGAAGGACGCCTGCTGCTCAGGGTCTCAGAAAAGTGCAGGCTACCGTCCACTGCACAAAGGTAGGACCTGCAAGAGATTGAGCTCCAAGATGACAAGTAGTGAGTGATTTTTGAAATTTATTAATCGCGGTCGCGAGTGCTCCGATAGGACTTTGTCACTCAAGATTCGGATTGGGTTTTGAGTGGTCGAAGTTCTCGAACGTCCGCAGTGAATTTAAATGGCTGTTTAGGCCGATCTGGAATATGGAGTTTGAAATGGTCATTTTGTTATTTGATTGTATATGCGGTGAAGTTAAGGGAATACGTTTTCCGTGATTTTGCCACATTTTCAGATAGTTCTTCAATTACAAGTGTGCCTATTGCAGACTCGTTTGCTACATAAGTTAGTTCCAAAAATTCATACAAAGTTAGAAAATTTAAATATATCGACCGTTTCAAAATATCCTCTTCCAGAGTCTAACAGACATCGTCAACTAAATATTCTTCTACTAAGCAGATTCGATACAGAAATCTCGTCTGATTAGTACTTAGTTTGCGCTTTCTGCTTTGTCGTTTTGCAGAAACCGAACGATACGGATCGTTCAGCGCGTGTGTTAAGAAGGAATAAAGAAGAAATGAAGACACTGGTGACCAGGTTGGTAGCTAGAGGTTTGTTTAATGGTAAGTCGATATATTTATATATATATATATATATATATATATATATATATATATATATATATATATATATATATATATATAATAAGAATATATTTGATTAATATTTTTTAGTTTAAAGCAATTTTCAGATTTAAAATTATTAATTTTTGTGAGTGAATGACTGATATAGTGCGTTTGGGGGGCACGGAAGGAGCCTCCACGCGTGCATTTTCTCTTGTATATGCAGAACATGCCGGCGCCCCCTAGTAACACTATCCCACCAGATAGTGGCCAATCCTTACACCACCGGAAACCTTTTCCTTCCAAAGGTGCCTATCTTTTTCAGATGTTTTTGACCACGCTGGCCCATCTTATCCTATACACTGCAGCTCAGAATAAGTCGGTTGATGTTAGGACGGTCCATTTTCTAAGATTGACTAGCCAGGATAAACGCCTGCTTCCAGGGCCTCGCTTACCCTCAATCTTGCCCTCAATCTTGCCTTGTAGAATTAATTGTAGAGGTTGGTACTTATCATTACGTATAATGTGGCCAAAGTCGGCCAGTTTTCTGTTCTTTACGGTAGTAATAATTTCCTTATCTTTTCTGAGCGTCTCGAGAATCGCGATGTTAGTTGTATGGTATGTGTATGAGACCCGTAGCATGCGTCGGTAGTACCACATTTTGAATGCCTCTAAGCGTTTGGTGGCAGCCTCGGTAAGACTCTAGCTTTCTGCTCCATAGAGGAGAACACTAAAGACGTAGCATCTGAGAATTCTTATGCGTATATTGATATTAAGAGAGAGGTTGCAAAGGACTTTCTTCCGGCGGTTTAAAGCGCTTCAGGCTTTTTCAATTTTTGTTCTTATCTCATGATTCCATCTATCACTGATATTGCTGCCCAGGTAAATTTGCAGGTCAACCTGGAGAATTTATTTTGTTTGTAAACTTTTTTCCCGGTGTAACTGTTGTTAATCGTCTTTGGCACTGTTTAACTTGAATCGCAAAGTAAAAATTAATCTTCTACGCTGTCTAGGTCAATAAACATTCGTGTTTCTGTTGTCCTAAAAATTGACAAAACCGTCGGAGCGCCTGGAATATTTCAGGTCACGTGATTAAAAAGTGTGCGTACGCAATCATCTCGACGTTGCCACTTTTACTTTTCTTACAGCAAAATTGAGAAATCGTGATCAAAATAAGATGATGTGGCAAGGACCATTGGTTTAACCCCGCTAAGATTAAGTTGCACACCGCAAGATCTTTCTTTCCATTTAGATTAAGTGACTGGCCATCTGCAGTCACGTTTCGAGATTTATCTCTGATTAGTGCAGCTTTACTGTTTTGAATTATAAATAGGAATACATTTACTTGAACACTTCGTGCATGACTGGTTAGGTTAGGTTTTAATTTATGTTTCTGTAGCAAGACAAGAACTTAGTTGCAGGTTATTACTTTAATTGATATATTTCTACTCTTTCCAATGGTATGTCGTTTACCGTAAACTGAGCGTTTATGTTGATGTTCTTACTGATAATCATTGTTTTAGTCTTTTTAAAGTTTAGTTTTAGTCCGTATTCGTTGCTTGCTTCTACAATATTATCTATCAATCTCTGGAGACCCTCCGCACTATCTGCCATCAGTTCGGTGTCATCTGCATATCTAATATTATTGATAAGTTGACATTATCTAATATTATTGATAAGTTATTGTAATTGCGACTTCTGATTCATCCAAGGCTTCTTTAAAGAGATTTTCGGAATATATATTGAACAAAGCTGGAGCTAGTATGCATCCTTGCTGAACTGCCTATCCGACTGCAAAGACGTCAGACAGTTCGTTTTCGAGACGCGCTGTTGCTTTTTGTTGGAGATATATGTTTGAGATTAGTCTTATATCCTTACCATCAATTCCCGATGCTTTTAGAATGTCAATTAGTTTCTCGTCCGGCACTTTGTCAAATGCCTTTTCGAAGTGAATGAAGCATGCAACTATGTCGCATTTGACAACACTCGCTCTTTGTATTAGTACCTGCAAGCTGAAAAGTGCTTCTCTTGTTCCAAGGCCCGCCCTGAATCCAAATTGCACTTCACTGAGGTGTTCTCCTAATTTGGTTTAGATGCGAGAGTGAAATGATATTTACGTGCGTGGCTCATCAAACTAATTAATCTGTGGTTCTCGTATTTCCTGGCGTTGGTTTTTTAGGAATTCGAAAAATTGGAACCAGAAACCACCGGACACTAAATAGTAAAAGTGAATAGTGCGGGTCGCGAGTAAAATAAATGACAGTTAAAACAGAGTGTTTAGTAAAGTCGGGAGTGTTAATTTCGCGGAAAGTTAAATCGTTAATTGCCGAAAACTTTTGTAGTGCGCGAGTGTAAAGTCGGGAGTGTTAGTTCCGCGTGAAATATAATGTTTAGGGAAAGTTTCCGAAAAATGTTGCTAATAAAATAGTGCCGTAAAAAAAGACACAGTGTTAGATTCGCGAATCCTTTCAATGGCTGGTGGATATGGTTGGGGGAGCGGCGCAGACTGCAGGAGACGCCTGTAGGGCAGGAAGGACGCCTGCTGCTCAGGGTCTCAGAAAAGTGCAGGCTACCGTCCACTGCACAAAGGTAGGTCCTGCAAGAGATTGAGCTCCAAGACGTCAAGTAGTGAGTGATTTTTGAAATTTATTAATCGCGGTCGCAAGTGCACCGATAGGACTTTGACGCTCAAGATTCGGATTGGGTTTTGAGTGTCCGAAGTTCTCGAACGTCCGCGGAAAATTTAAATGGCTGTTTAGGCCGATCTGGAAAATGGAATTTGAAATGGTCATTTTGTTATTTGATTGAATATGCGGTGAAGTTAAGGGAATATGTTTTCCGTGATTTTGCTACATTTTCAGATAGTTCTTCAATTATAAGTGGGTCTATTGCAGACTCATTTGCTACATGAGTTAGTTCCAAAAATTCAAACAAAGTTAGAAAACTTAAATGTATCGACCGTTTCAAAATATCCTCTTCCAGAGTCTAACAGGCATCGCCATCAAGATTTCGTAGGACTAAGCAGATCCGAGCTAGAAATCGCGTCTGATTAGTACTTAATATGCGCTTTCTGCGTTACCGTTTTGCAAAAACCGAACGATCCGGATCGTTTGGCGTGAGTGTTAATAAAGAAGATATGAAAAAGAAGAACTCCAAGGGATCAGGTAGGGAAGTTTAAGGTTTGTTTGGTTTATAATTCAAAATATTAAGTAGATTGATAAATTTGACTTCAAAACATTTAGACTTTTCAAATTTATGTTGAAATCAATTTGACTTCCAAAATTATCAGTCAATCGTAAATTCCACGAACCACAAAATTTGAAAATCTATTATTCAAAGTTTGAATCAAAATTTATTAAATTCCATAAGCTAAATGCTAATTAGCTTATAGTTTAGTTTTATGCTGTTTAAACTTCTCTTATTAGTTGCTTTTAATATTAAATATTTAATAATAAATTCCTTAATCAGCACAAAACTAAATTGGGAGCCAAGGTACTTGTGCCAGGCGTGAACCGGTAAGCACGTGCTTGTCGTGGAGCGAAAGACCGACTGTAAGTAGTCTAACTACGTCCTGCTCGTGGTGCTCCTGTTCAAACCGAAAGCAGCGGATCTAGAGGACACAACCTCAATAAAAAATACCGCTCACAATTCTCAGTAAAGGGTGATTGAGCGAAATAGTGCGGGTCGCGAGTGAAATAAATAGCAGCAAAGACATAGTGTTAAGTAAAGTCGGTAGTGTTAATTTCCACTGCACAAAGGTAGGTCTTGCAAGAGATTGAGCTTCAAGATGCCAAGTAGTGAGTGATTTTTGAAATTTATTAATCGCGGTCGCGAGTGCTCCGATATGGCTTTGACGCTCAAGTTTCGGATTGGGTTTAGAGTGGTCGAAGTTCTCGAACGTCCGCAGTGAATTTAAATGACTGTTTAGGCCGATTTGGAATATGGAATTTTAAATGGTCATTTTGGTTTTTGGTTGAATATGCGGTGAATTTAAGGGAATACGTTTTCCATGATTTTGCCACATTTTCAGATAGTTCTTCCATTACAAGTGTTGACTCGTTTGCTACATGAGTTAGTTCCAAAAATTCATTCAAAGTTAGAAAACTTAAATATATCGACCGTTTCAAAACATCCTCTTCCAGAGTCTAACAGGCATCGCCATTAAGATTTCTTGGAACTAACCAGATTCGATCTAGAAATCGCGTCTGATTAGTACTTGGTTTGCGCATTCTGCTTCGCCGTTTTGCAGAAACCGAACGATCCGGATCGTTTGGCGCGTGTGTCACGAAGAAAGAGAGATGCAAGGAAGATACAAAAGACCAGGTAGGTAACTTTGAGGTTTGTTTAGTTTGTAACTCAAAATATGTTATAAATTTTTGATTAACATTTTGCTTTTAGCAGTTTTCAGTTTTAAAATTATTAATAAATAAGTTATATAGTGCGGGTCACGAGTGAAATAAATGACAGTAAAGACAAAGTGTTAAGTAAAGTCGGGAGTGTTAATTTCGTGGAAAGTCAAATCGTTAGTTACCGAAAATTTTGTAGTGCGCGAGTGTAAAGTCGGGAGTGTTAGTTCTGCGTGACATAAAATGTTTAGGGAAAGTTTCCGTAAAAATTTTGCAATTAAAATAGTGCCGTAAACAAAGACACAGTGTTAAATTCGCGTTTAAAGAAATAAAAATCGTGGTTATGGCAGTGATGGATCCTGTCAATGGCTGGTGGATGTGGTTGGGGGAGCTGCGCAGACTGCTGGAGACGGCTGTAGGGCAGGAAGGACGCCTGCTGCTCAGGGTCTCAGAAAAGTGCAGGTCACCATCCACTGCACAAAGGTAGGTCCTGCAAGAGATTGAGCTCCAAGATGCCAAGTAGTGAGTGATTTTTGAACTTCATTAATCGCGGTCGCGAGTGCTCCGATAGGACTTTGGTGCTCAAGAGTCGGATTGGGTTTTGAGTGATCGAAGTTCTCGAACGACCGCGGAAAATTTAAATGGCTGTTTAGGCCGATTTGGAATATGGAATTTGAAATGGTCATTTTGGTTTTTGGTTGAATATGAGGTGAAGTTAAGGGAATACGTTTTCCGTGATTTTGCCTCATTTTCAGATAGTTCTTGCATTATAAGCGACCCAATTACAACAATTCATTTACAACAACAATTAGTTCCAAAACTCATACTAATTGTAAATTAGAAAACGTAAATATTTCAACCTTTTCAAAATATCTTCTTCCAGAGTCTAACAGGCATCGTCAGCTAGATTTCCTAGGACTAAACAGATTCGATCTAGAAATCGCTTCTGATTAGTACTTAGTTTGCGCTTTCTGCTTTGTCGTTTTGCAGAAACAGAACGATCCGGATCGTTCGGCGCGTGTGTCAACAAGGAAGAAAGAAGAATTGAAAACACAGGAGACCAGGTTGGTAGCTTTAAGGTTTGTTCAATTTGTAAGTCAAAATAAATACCTAATAAGAAAATTTTTGATTTATATTTTTTAGTTCGAATCAATTTGCAGTTTTTAAATAATTAATTTTTGAGAGTGAATGAGCGACATTGTGGCTACCCTTGGCGAAATTGTGGCGAAACTGTGGGGTATTGTGGCGAAAGTGTGGGATATTGTGGCGAAACTGTGGGGTATTTTGGCGAAACTGTGGGGTATTTTGGCGAAACTGTGGGGTATTGTGGCGAAACTGTGGTGTATTGTGGCGAAACTTGCGTGTGAACTAAATGAGGAAGTGAAGCTGCCGTCACCCCCGTTTTCAAGATTTGCTCAAACTGAAAATTTATTCCGGTGATAACACTTAGAAGAATGTTATAAAAATGCTCAATATGCGTCTCCAAAAATACAAAATGAGATTTCAAACTTATGTGGAGTCAGAGTGGTAGTTTGTGTGGTAATCAGAGAAAAGTTGCTCGATGATGTCAAAGCTGAAAGTGCCTACAGCATGTCTACAGTCATCTGATATAGCACGGCAGGAGCAACTATAGGTAATAATAAGTATTATGTATTCAATAATATATTACGATCAAAGGAAAATAATATTAATTAATAATTTATAGGTTTTATCGAGTTAGAAAAGCTTCTGCAATTATTGGATTCATCAATGGATTTAAAATTGATGTAAACAAATTCATGGGACATGGGCTACGAAAGATCCTATAAAATGTCTTTTGAAATAGATGTCAAATTAAACAATTTAAATTAAATAAATGTATAACCACCTATATTTGTTTATTCATTTTACCACCTATAAATCTCTATAATAGATCCTATAAATCTCCTGGTTTTTCCCTACACACTACATACATGTAGCTTATGTTTGGTATACACACAGCCAGGGCCGTCCCTAGTAAGTGCGGGGCCCAGGGCAAAAAATAATTTTGGGGCCTCTTAAATATTTTTTTTATAATTTAAAATGTGCAAAATCAAATGAAAAGTATTTATTTTCCTTGTTTTGTCGTTATAATTAAATTTCAAAATCCAATATTAGATTTTTAAATTTAATTATAATGACAAAACAAGAATAATAAATACAAGAACAATAAATAATAAATACACGATTTCTAGATCGAATCTGCTTAGTCCTAGGAAATCTAGCTGACGATGCCTGTTAGACTCTGAAAGAAGATATTTTGAAAAGGTTGAAATATTTACGTTTTCTAATTTACAATTAGTATGAGTTTTGGAACTAATTGTTGTTGTAAATGAATTGCTGTAATTGGGTCGCTTATAATGCAAGAACTATCTGAAAATGAGGCAAAATCACGGAAAACGTATTCCCTTAACTTCACCGCATATTCAAGCATTAACCGAAATCTTTATTAAAATTTTAATCCAATTAATTGAACAAACGTTAACTGCTTCCAGATTAAAATTAATATTTATTAATCAATTTATTATTAATCAATTATTTAATACATTTTGGGTTTTTTCCCGCGAATTCTCATTTAAAATTCCCACCGACTTTTCTTTTTGCAACGTTGGTATGCATGTTCAGTTTTTCATTACCTGTATCAAGTTGGTATTGGAAATTGACAGTGGTGACAAGCTGAAATTGTGCTTGTAATCTCAAAATCAAAACATTTTCGTTCAAGCATCTCTGTCTCGATAAAAT
Source organism: Phosphuga atrata (assembly GCA_944588485.1). Taxonomy (NCBI): domain Eukaryota; kingdom Metazoa; phylum Arthropoda; class Insecta; order Coleoptera; family Silphidae; genus Phosphuga; species Phosphuga atrata. The sequence continues at coordinate 6,145,505 of OX155893.1, read as the reverse complement.
TCATTTTGTGCGAAGCCAGCAACAGCAAGATGCCGGACCATTTGGGCGATGATATGCGTAAAGTGAAAGCCGAGGAGAAAGAATTACCTGAAAAAGAAATTAAATGTAAGTCGATACATTTTTCAAGGAATTGTCCCTTTTTAAATTGAATTCCTTATTTTAGCACTTGATGAAGGAGATATTCATTTATTAAAGACATATGTAAGTAAATAAATAGTTACTCAAGGTTAACATTTCTTTATTATAAAACAAGTTTTGATATAAGGAAAAGATTGAGGTTATGATTGTCATTCCTGATTTTCATTATTTTATTGTTTCATGCATTATTTCACATTTTATTGGTTGATATGCCTTTATTTTTAAAGAAGTAATGTAGGGTATGGACATTCTCTATGGGATTTAAATCAGGACTTAATGCAGGCCACAGCATTGTTTGAATTTCCAGTTCTTGTATAAAGACCAAAGTGATTCATGCAGTATGTGGTCTTTGCATTATCTAGCATTAATGGCGCTGAATATGGGCATTTTTAAACTCAGTGTTTGGATTTGGACTTTTTACCTGGTGTAATTGTTGTTAACCTTTTTGCTGTGGTGTGCTTTTCTACAAGTCGTGCCCTGTGTACGGGGTGCTGAGGGTAGTGCGGATTGAGTAGTGCGTCTGGTTCTCGTAGTTAGGTACTTACTCTTTTCATATAAATACGGTTCCTGTAGTCTGTAGTAGTTTCAAATTCATTTATTTTATTTTACTCGTTTCATTTTATTTTCTTAATGGGTAACCAAAATAATACGCAATTCTGTGCTTGGTAGGCTTAGCATATGTCCGGAATTATAAATGAAAGGCTGTACAGTCCTGGTTTATGCACTTTTTGAAGGGGCTGCAGTGAAATGATGCAAGCGGATTAATATGGTTCCCGTAGTTTGGTCAAAAAAAATTGATTACTTTGAAATCAAATTTTTATGTGTCTAAAACATTTTTAGTAGTGTATATAATAATTATAATACCGAGGATAAGTTAATTTCCCATATTAAGTACAAAAAAACACTTGTGTATTAATCCGGTTCCCGTACACAGGGCACGAAAATATTATACAGTTTCCATAGCGAAAGGGTTAATTGTCTTTAGCACTGTTTAACTAAGATCGGAAAGCAAAAATAAAGCTTCTTCGTTGCCACAATTCAGTTTCTTATAATATATACAAAGGAAATCTATAAAATCGCTCAGGGTGGTATTAATCATAAAACCCAATTTTATCTCATAAGGAACCAAGATATTTAGTTATCGCAGTGATTTTATTACAAGTTTAACCATTAAGGTCATACTACTAAGTAGTCAGCCATTCTATGTCTACTGGCCTGAGGAGTCGGTGACAATTTAGTGCAATATAATTATAGAAATATTTTCATTATAGAATCATTTCTGAGGTTTTTGTTTCTCTTTCAGTCTATTTTTCTTTAATAAATGTTTTTATAAGTTAGTTACATCATTGAATTCATTCGATTTGACACGAACAACAGAGGTGAGTCTTTACTAGAATTTATACTAACCTCCGACCTAGAAATATGTAATATAGGTAACACTCCCACCTTCACCACAGCCGTGAGAGAGGAGGTACTTGATATTACACTCGTTTCCACTAAAACGCCTAACCTTGTAAGCAATTGGAAAGTGTCAAGAGAACACTCCTTTTCTGATCATAGGTTTATTGAATTTAAGGTAGGCATACAGATGCAAACAAGGCCTAAGTTTGTAGACAAACGGAAGACTGACTGGGGTAAGTACAAAACTACCCTATCGGGTCTTCTATCGGAAGAGCCGCCCCCAACACCAAAAACAGGGGATGAGCTAGACAGAACTGTAAAACAGTTCACAGGTGCCTGTAACAAGGCCATGCGCACATCATGCAAAGTCGTGAGCAGGATAGGTAAGACCAAACCACGGTGGTGGACGCCGTTAATAAGCTCTCTAAGAAAGGAAAGCAGGAGGCTGTTCAACGAGGCAAAAAGCACCAATGAGTGGACTGCCTATAAGAACAGCCTACGGAATTTCAAAATGGAGGTTAGGAAGGCCAAAAGGTCATCCTTTGCTCGGCTCTGCGAGCAAATAGAGGAAACCTCAGAAGCCAGCCGACTGCGAAAATTTTTATCTAAGGATCCGGCAGTCCAAAGCTTCATACAGAAGCAAGATGGAAACTGGACAACCTCATGTACAGAAACGCTGGAGCTACTCATGGATACACACTTTCCAGACAGTGGAATAAGTGTAGTGGACTCCACCATAACTGCTCCACCTCAGTATCTGGCTGACAGAATTGTAGGTGGAGATAAGCTAACCTGGAGCATCAAAAGCTTCAAACCCTTTAAGTCACCTGGACCTGACGGGATCAGTCCAGTTGAGCTGCAAGAGGCCATAGATATAGTTACACCTTGGTTGGAGACTATGTTTAAGGCATGTATAAACCTCTCATACATCCCAAAAATATGGAGAGAGGTCGAAGCGGTCTTCATCCCAAAAGGAGGAAAGGCCTCACACACCTCCCCCAAAGACCTGAGACCAATCAGCTTATCATTGTTCCTGCTAAAGACACTTGAAAGACTGATTGACCTGCACATGAAGGAGGCATTACACCCTGAAATGCTGTCAATGTCTCAGCATGCATACACAAAGGGGAAATCCGTGGAAACAGCACTCCACGCCTTGGTACACCAGATAGAGAGCTCGATGAGGCATAAGGAGTTCACGATGGTTGTCTTCCTCGATATAGAAGGGGCATTTAACAACGTGAAGCCTGAAGCCATAGAATCAGCCTTAACTGGACTAGCCATGGACAATGCTCTATGTCACCTGATCGGAAAAATGCTCCGTGAAAGGAACATTAGGGCCACAATGGGAGAATCCCACATAAGAAGGAAGGTGAGTAGGGGAACCCCACAAGGAGGCGTCCTCTCACCATTGCTTTGGAACATCACGCTAAATGAGCTGCTCCTCCAACTTAGGAAATCCGGCTGTAGGGTCGTCGCCTATGCGGATGACGTAGCAATAGCGTCCTCAGGGAAACACCTCAATACAATGTCGCAACTTGTTGAAGGGGCCCTATCGAAACTAGCGCAATGGTGCAAAAGGTGTGGCGTAGATGTCAACCCGGCGAAAACCGAGCTAGTCGTTTTCACAAGGAAACACAACATCCCAGAATTCAGGCCCCCAATGCTAAAGGGCACTGAACTGGCGATCAAGGAGAGCGCCAAGTACTTAGGTCTCATACTAGACCGAAAGTTATCTTGGAAGCTCAACATAAACGAAAGAGTACGGAAAGCAACGGTGGCGCTGTACTCTTGCAAGAGAGCGGTGGGGAAGTCTTGGGGCCTCAACCCCAAGATTACCTTCTGGCTATACAGAGCCGTAGTTACACCAATACTCTACTACGGCGTTTTCATATGGTGGCCGGCACTTAATAACAGAGTCCATCAAATGGCGCTTACAAAAGTGCAGAGAATGGCGGCGCTCATGATAACGGGAGCCATGAGAACGACGCCTACGAAAGCCTTGGAGACAATCCTGGACATAGCCCCGGTCGATTTAATGGGCAAGCAACTTGCCATTACCACAGCACTTAGACTAAAGTCAGTGCGAATGTTGACATCGGACTATCGTGGACACGCCGGAATAATCAATGAATTTAAAGGGGTGCCCAAAAACATAGACCGATGTCTAGCAACACCTGCTTTTGGTAACAACTTCTCATACCACATACCCTCTAAAGAGGAGTGGATGGAAAAGAAAGAGGTACCAGCAGGACACACGCAGGTCTTTACAGACGGCTCACGGAGGGAGGACAAAGTAGGCAGCGGAGTTTTCTCCAACGACCTCAACCTCAGAATTAGCTTACGCCTGCCGGACTACTGCAGCGTTCTACAGGCGGAGGTAACCGCCATAAAAGGGGCAGCAGAGTGGCTGATGGTAAATGGGGACCCTGGTGAACAGATCCACATTTACACCGATAGCCAAGCTGCTCTCCGGGCAGTTACTAGCGTGTGCACCAACTCAGCAGTGGTCTCTGGCTGTCGGAGAAAGCTGAATGAGCTCGCAGCACACACAAACGTGAGACTCACGTGGGTACCAAGCCACAGCGGGATCTCAGGTAACGCAAAAGCGGATGAGCTTGCAAAGAACGGCACAAGTCTGCACTCAACCGAAATATTACAGGATATTGTTATTCCATTTGCCTCGTGCAAGGAGACCATAGCCGAAATAACCTCGAACCTAGCGGAGCGAAGGTGGAGGGATGAAGAAACCTGCGAGGTAACCAGGCAAATATGGCCTCACCGAAACAGGAAAAGAGCACCAACATCGTCTCTCTAAAAGAAACGATATCAGACTGGCAGTGGGAGTCATCACGGGACACTGTCCCATTGGCAAGCACGCTGAGAGACTGGGCATAGCGAAGCGGGACTACTGCAGAGGCTGCCTGGACGAGGAGGAAGAGGAGAGTGTTCAGCATTACCTATGCCAATGCCCCTCTCTGACCGCAACAAGATTGCTCTTCTTAGGCCGACCTTTCTTGGATGGTCTCTCTGACCTCGCATCACTAGATGCGCAGACTCTCATGAGGTTCATCCACGGCTCGAAATGGTTTGACAGAATCCCCTGAGGAGGGTTGTACTGCAAGTACCGTGGTAACACAACGGGCCCATCTGAGGCCTATGTGAGCATTAGCTGCCACTTTAACCTAGCCTAACCTACATCATCGACGTAGCCAAGGGGGGGTTTTGTGGTTCAAACCCCCCTGAAATATGCCAAATATAACTTAAATAATATATAACGTATATTATATTGAAATAATTAGCTATTTATATAACTAGCTACATATTTTTATCTATATTAAGTTATTTTGGTTTCAAACAAAATAAATAAATTTTTTCGTATAATGTCTAAAAATAAAACTGTTTCTAATTTAATTATTCTATTAATTTACACACTTATTGCATTTGATATTTGAATTACTATCATGTAAATACGTAGTTTGGTAAATATACACATTTACCAGTATATGTACACATGTACCAATATATATACACGAGTATACACGAGTATATGTACACATTTACCTTCTTGGTAATGGTGAGTTGAATTTACATTTACCAATTATTTCCGCCAAATGTGTACATATGCATAATGTTATTGGCAATTGTTAGAGGTTTACATTAACATACACAGCGCATGGGCTGTCCAACAAGACACGTGAAATTGTAACGCACAAAAAGTATACATTTTCCTGTAAAAGTAGATATATAAAGTTGATCGCAAATTTAAACTCACATTTAATTATCAAATTAGTAGATGTATACATATACCGGTAAATGTTTACATTTGCCCGTATATACATTAGGGCGGAGCGTCGCTATAGGTGGGGATTTTTTTGGTGGGGCGCCAAAAATAGGACAATTTACCAAATTTCTCGTCTTTAACGACATTTTTACACGATGAAATTATGAAACTTGGGTAAAAACTTAAAATATGTAAACGTGAACTTATGGACTATGAATTTATGGATATGTCAAACTTGTCTGTGTGACGTTCATACGCTGACTGGTGTGTATTTCTAGGTTAAACATGGTTCGAGCTTTCGGCGCAAATTCTGTCATAAAACACGAAAGTAAAATGTTTTATAATCCGTTCGGGGATTATACTGCCGACCCTATCATAAAATTATTTCAGAAATATTATTAAATATTCAAAAAAAGAGAATGTTTAAAAGAAAATTTTTTTTGGAAAATTAAAAATTCCTGACTTCAGAAAAGTTCGTATCAAGAGAGAACACATTTTTAACCTTATGAAACAATTCGACTAGGGTTCAATTTCCACTAACTTCCTCTATAAAAATACTTTTTTTTCGAATTCCCATTTTTATAAACGTTAATGCATATAATAGTGATGAGCGTGATGAATATCGTGATTTTCTGATATCGCCGTGATCAGTGACTGCTACTTTTCGTTCACGGTGATTTTTCACGGTTACCGTGATGACGTTATTATAAGGTCTATAAAGCTGGCACCCCCACCTCTTCAAAATTCAAATTTGATAGGACCAGAATTATGTGCTATTTATGTGCCGCAATCGCAATTTTTGTGCTCGAAGCGTTCAATGAAAAAATCATATTTTACTAGTTGGGGGTGCTAACTTAACGTCAAGCTAGCACCCACGCATCTAAAAAATAGGGATGCCGATACCAAATAAGCACTACAATTATGTTCTATTTGTGTGCTTTTCAAGTACCCTGGAGTGAATTCGCTAACTCAACCCCTTGTGCGAAAAACTCACCCCGAACTGCATGAGCCCTAAGAGGTGAAATCTATAATAATCGAGCACACAAGTTTTACCCAACGAGATATTGTTACAATAATTATGTGTTTTACAGATACGATATTCGCGATTTTTGTACTCGCACCATTGTACGAAAATTCACTCGAAAGTGTATCAGCCTTAAGAGGTGAAATCTTTAATAATTAAGAACAGAAATTTTAAATGACGCAAAATTGTTGCAATAATTATGTGCTCTCTAGATATGCTATTTACGATTTTTGTGCTCGAACCCTTTTGCAAAAAATTCACCCCAATCTGCATGAGCCCTAAGAAGTGAAATCTATAATAATCGAGCACAAAAATTTTAACCGAATCGATATTGTTGCAACAATTATGTGTTCTGCAGATATAATATTCGCGTTTTTGTGCTCGCACCCTTGTACGAGAAATTCACCCCGAAATATATGAGCCATAAGAGGTGGAATCTTTAATAATCGAGCACAGAAATTTGATCTGACACTAAATTGTTGCAATAATTATGTGCTCTCTAGATATGCTATTCGCTATTTTTGTGCTCGCACACATTTAACGAAAAATTCACCCTGAACCGTATGTCATAAGAAGTGAAATCTTGAGTGGGTCATCCACTCTTGCAATACATGTTAATATTTAGATGCATAGACACATTACTTTGTATTCCTTAGAATTACGTAAGTATTACACCACAATACACAAAGTACTCTTTAATTACTCTTGCATTCCCTGAATTACGTTCACATTATATTCGCATTATGGCCGCATTACGGACACATTAGCGCCCCACTACACCTACATGAGCCCATCATGTGCCTCGTCATGCGCCGTGCTGCAGTAGGACAGTGAGCTCCTAAATAGAAAATATAGTAAATATATAGTCTCCTCATAATAGAAAGAAGCCGATGCCATTTGAAATAAAGTAAAATTGGTTTAAAATTAGGTATATAATTTTAATAATAAATTATAATATAGTATAGTATTATAATATTAATAATAAAATTTTAATATTTAATTGTAATATATAGTCCTATGAAGTTAGCTACCGAATTTGCAAAAATATAATATTACATCGGAGTTTCTGGTAGATTTCAAATAGTTCTAGAGTACTTTATGCAAAATTTCTCGCAATAGTTATGTTTGCAGTTTTCGGTACAATTCTAGTTCTATCGAAAATCCTTATAATTGTAAAAATCCCAATTTTTCTGTAAAGTTAAAAAAGTTTTTCGAAAGAAAAGATTTTCGAAAAAATGAGCTTAACCGATGCGACGAAGTAAAAAAGAAAAAAACCGCGCAATAGTTATGTTTGAAGTTCCTGGTAGAACTCGTAGGAAATTTCTCTTAATCCTTGAGGTAATCATTCACTTCTGATAAACGGAGTACACGTGTGTGTACAGAACCAACATTTCCAGCATAACAATGGATAAATTTGCAATGAGCATCACACGTAGCCTGTTTTTGAATAAATAAGGAATAAAACGTTACTTCATGTGACAGCTTACTTGTAATTGGATCGAATGATGTCCTTTTATGTTGACATAGCATTCTGGATGTTCGCGAGGTGTAAGAACATTTATATGCGTTCCATCAATTGCACCAATAATATTGGGGAAACCGCTCATAGCTTCAAACTCATTCGAAATTTTTGCAAACTTGCACTAAAATCCACTCTCCGAGCTTGTAGTAAATACTTTTTGTTAGTAAATTTTGGTTAGAAAATGTGCATATTTTTTACAGAAACCAACGAATTCACATAGGAGCAGAACTGTTGCGCCACTTTTTTTTGCACTTCATTGCTGAACACGAACTTCATTAGTGACCTTTTTTTCGAATATCTTTCCAATATCTGACTTCACAGGATAATGTTCCAAGGATTTTCGATAGGACTCTAGGAGCTCTACCGGGAAATGCAAACAGAACTATTGCGCGATTTTTTTTTTCTTCACTTCGCCGCATCGGCGAAGTTTAATTTTTGTATATCTTTTCAATTTTTAACTTTTTTAACAGAAAAATGTTATAAGGATTTTCGATAGGACTCTAGGAGCTCTATATGAATACTGCTACTATAGGAACTGCAAACATAACTGTTGCGCGATTTTTTTAAATTTTCATTCGAAACCATGGGTCCCTTATTATTGAAAATATCTTTTGAACCAAGGTTTTGATCAAAAAATGTCCAAGGGATCTTCGATAGAACTCTTAGGCTGCTATTTACATCCACGAAAAGAACTGCTTTTGCAAATTTTCAATTTTTTTCTGCAAAATGTCAATTTTTGCAGAACTTTTTGCAAAATTGATTAAGCACTCCAGAACTATGATCGAGGTGCAGTTATATGTCAAAAACCCACAGTTTTTCTCAAAAGTGTTGCTAGCTCATTTTTGGTATTTTCCATTTTTTTAGTACTCTAGAACTATTTCTATAGTATATCATATCTACTGTTGTAATATCACTCCGTTGTAATATCATATTTTTGCAAATTCGTTTGCTAACTTTTCAGCACTTGTGACATATGATTTAATATTGATAAGCAATACAAAAATATGAAAAAGTAGTTTAGAGTATTTCAATCCAATTTCAATAAATGTATAGAAATTCAAATTAAAAATGAATTATAGAAATTCATTAGAAATTATTTAATTATTTAAATGTAAATATTTCCAATTTTCTTTCTTTACGTGGGCATTACTTTGCAGTACCTAAGCATGTCAAAATTATCTGACATTATTACGCATTACGCTAGTTATTTCTCCCAGTACTTCACATTAGCAAAGAATGTGCATAATTACGTGACATTATTACGCATTACGCTAGTAATTTCGTCGAGTACCTCGAATTACCAAAAAATTGCGAATAAATTGCAACATTTCAGGGAGTGGATGATCCTTCGTGGTTTTTTTATGGACTCATAACAGCATTCATGTGCGTGTGGTTATGGCTCGCCGAGTGCGATACAATTTTTTTATTTAGAAATGGCATAAAAGGGCACAAAATAGAAAAAATAATATAAAAAACTCGTTCATAAGGCGTTTTTCGCACTTGTCCATTAGAAAACTCTTCGCTACGCTCGTCGTTTTCTAAACATGGACGCGTGCTGCCAAACCGCGCTTATTAAACTCGTTCTTTAATATACTATTATCTACTTACACACCAAAATGAACACATTAATCAATACAATATTTCACAATACATATTTGTGAAGGATGCCATTATTATAATCGTGTCTAAAAGTATCCAGATCGTGCGTAAAAGTTCAATGTAAATCAAATGGAGTTTCATTATTAAACGATTTCTTTTTTGTTACCATGGCAACAACATGCGCCACAAAACAAAAAACATAGACGTGGTTAAAAATAAATTTTCTGACGTATATTAAAATTGAATTTTTCTTATTTTGAATCAAGTCTCGGCCTCTCTGCCTGGATATATCTGGCTCTAATATAACTTAACCTAACCATAACCTAATCTAGATTAAGTCTAGGTTGACCTAGATAACAGCGACCAAATATTACCGTCACTGTGCGTTTTTAGTAGTTAAAATTTTTTTCCACGGAGGCAGAACGTTCTAACCTTATTGTGTCAGTGATTTGAAGTATGTTATCTGTCAAAATTACAATTTTTACAATATAAAGGTCGATTCCCATATGCGCGACACTCAGCTACGCGACTTTGTGCGAAATCGCCTGTCAAATAATGATTACATTGTTTTAAATGGGCACGTCGCGTGGCCATAGTCAGAACGTGCCCATTTAAAACAATGTAATCATTATTTGACAGGCGATGTCGCGTAGCTGAGTGTCGCGTATATGAGAATCGGCCTTTATCATCTTACACGAATGACATAAAATTGTTAAAATGTCAATTTAATTAAAAAATCAATTTATAGACATCTTTAGACGCATCTTGTATTCTTATACATCAATATATTATGTTATAAAACTATTATTTTTGTAGGGTCAAGGTCAATATACTAAAACCATCAAAGTGGTCGAAGATGACATCCAAACCATAATAAAACGAGTAAATGAACTAACAGGCATCAAAGAATCTGATACTGGTCTAGCCCCTCCAGCCTTGTGGGATTTGGCTGCGGACAAACAGACTCTCCAAAATGAGCAACCTCTTCAAGTCGCAAGATGCACAAAGATCATCAACGCCGACACAGACGATCCCAAATACATCATTAACGTGAAACAGTTTGCCAAGTTTGTCGTTGATCTCGCAGACTCTGTCGCACCGACGGATATTGAAGAAGGAATGAGAGTCGGGTAAAAGAAAATTATATTTTTTATTTTGCGCTGTTTATTAAAGTTTGGTTTAGTGTGGATCGTAATAAGTATCAAATTCATATACCGTTGCCCCCGAAGATTGATCCAACGGTGACTATGATGCAGGTTGAAGAAAAGCCGGATGTTACTTATAGCGACGTAGGAGGTTGCAAGGAACAAATAGAAAAATTAAGGGAAGTGGTTGAAACTCCTCTTCTTCATGTAAGTTTCACGCATCTTAATTTAAAAATTGATTATCAATTGTTATTTGTATTTAGCCGGAGAAGTTTGTCAAACTTGGTATTGAACCACCGAAAGGTGTTTTATTGTTTGGGCCCCCGGGGACGGGGAAGACTTTGTGCGCTCGTGCCGTAGCGAACAGGACTGACGCTTGCTTCATTAGGGTTATTGGGTCGGAATTGGTGCAGAAATATGTGGGCGAGGGAGCTCGTATGGTCCGAGAACTTTTTGAAATGGCCAGGTCCAAAAAAGCCTGTCTTATCTTCTTTGATGAAATTGATGCGATTGGAGGTGCTAGGTTTGATGATGGAGCTGGTGGAGACAATGAGGTAATTTAATTAATATTTGCTTTTAAAAATTTAGTTTATTAGCACTGCATGGATGGAAATCAAACTACTGGGTTTCAAATGATCGATGGAAGAGTGAAATGACTGAATGCATCTAGCTTTTAGTATAGTTTCTGCTGTGCAATAATATTTGATTTTGATGATAGGTGCAACGTACTATGTTAGAGTTAATCAATCAACTTGATGGTTTCGATCCTCGTGGTAATATTAAAGTGCTTATGGCAACAAATCGTCCAGATACATTGGATCCCGCTTTGATGAGACCTGGGCGTTTAGACAGAAAGGTAGAATTCGGTTTACCCGACTTGGAAGGTCGCTCGCACATCTTCAAAATCCACGCCAGATCAATGTCCGTCGAACGCGACATTCGTTTCGAATTGTTGGCGAGATTGTGCCCTAACTCGACTGGAGCTGAAATACGTTCAGTGTGCACTGAAGCCGGGATGTTTGCTATTAGGGCTAGGAGGAAAGTTGCCACGGAGAAGGATTTCCTAGAGGCTGTTAACAAAGTCATTAAGTCTTACGCTAAATTCTCAGCTACTCCAAGATATATGACTTATAATTAGGATGTATTTAATTTGTGTTTGCAGTAATAATAAATATTCTTTGTGTGATGATGTGAAGTTTTGTAATTAATCAAGTGGATTTGGATGGACAAAAGATTTTTTTTATAAATAAATTGTGTAGGTTTTCTTTTTGACCTTTTTCGAAATATCAATTTTAATAATTTGCATTGTTTTTCAGGATGTTTTAACAAAATTTTCGTCGGAGAATTTGTTGAAATTACGTTACTAACATTTGTTTGTTTGATAATTTGCGTATACACGTAATAGTATATTACGTAACGAGAGTTGTAAGAAGCATATTACGTACGAGTGGATCAGTTACGCTCTACGACGAAGCGGGGAGTGCGTAATTTCGCGATCACGTAATTGCCTTACAACTCTAGTTGTAACTCTAGTCTATTTAGTTATGTACTATACTTTATCTACGACCACACTAATTTGTTTCTGTTTAATAAGAAAAGTGTGTTTGATCTAACAAATTTATTTCTTATTAGGTACATTATTTAACATTATAATAAACAAATATATAACTGTTATATTTTCATATATAACTGTTACTCGACATTATTTAAGTTGATAGAAATGGAAAGAAATACATTCTTAATGGTTACATACCTTATTATTTAGTACTTATTTGGGTTAAACTGGAATAAGAATTCATAGATATAGGCAACCCAATGTACGCAATGTCAATTTCCGTTAGTTCAAATTGTGGCACGGGGGGCGCTGAAAATATGAGCACGTAATAGCATCTCTCAACGAATTGTAAACCAAACGCACGTGTGTGTTATCAATCAAAACTTATCATAAATCGCGGACTGTTTCATACGTGTGTGTTATGATGTATTTACATAGTCCACGAACTGTACAATAATGGGCATTTACAATAGTGGTCGTAGATAAAAGTATTTTTGATCTAACTAGAAAGTATCTAATTAAATTTAGAAAGATAAATAAAGTTTAAAGATAATTCCAATTTATTTATATTTATTAAATGCTTTGTGGATTACATAATACATTATAAACATTTACTTCTTTGACTTTATATAATAGTACATTTTTACTTGCGAATTGACCACTTGGATCACGTAACAATTTCATTATCTTGGTTGTAATTTCCTCTGCCTGCAGTACTCCTTCATACGATCGCTGTGCTTCTGGTGTTGTTCGGCCGTCCAAGTTCTTTCGATCTTTGTAGCTCGTCTCTCGTCATCAAACCCTTCCAAATTGTGTATACTGTTTCGAAGCGTATCCCTTTCCAACATTTGGGCCTCTGGGATGTTAGATCTTTTAAGGTCTTTCCGAGTTTCTTTAATCTAGGATGTAGTTGTTCTTTCGTTCCAGAAGTAGTGAAATAACTGCTTGGTTAACCTGGATTTGTCTAATGTGTACGTGTGTCCAAGAAATATTAGCCTCCGCTTCCTCATGGTCGCAGAGATTTTTTCTACAGTCTGGTAGATTACGGCGTTGCTCCGAAGTTTCCATTTTTAGATTTCCCTTTCCAGTTACCACCTGGGGCAGTGCTTTCTTTCAGCGACATTTCCATTCTGCAAATGAAATTGTGATAATGATTATATAATTGATTAAATTCATTCAAATTATTTTTATTGACGACGTTGCACGTAATTTGAATTAGAAATGGGTCTTTAAAAATTGGTAATTGCGTCTACCCAAAATGTAGAATGAGAAAGTGCAAAGAAGTCTGTTAGTTATGCATGGCGGCTAATATCTCCGCGGACAATTAGATAGATTAATCGAATCCTGTGCAAGAGAACGTTTTATTCGATCGCGTTCTTACTTTTCCAAACAAATCTGAAATTAAATAACGTATAAATATGAATGTTTTTGTTATTTCGTTTATGTTTGTTCACTCGGCCAATGAACAACCGTAATTATTATAAATATGTTTACACTTACTCTTTATTAAGTTTTTTTTGCGAAAGTCTAGCTTAAAATAATACAAGATAATTGAGGTTTAAATCGTTAAATTTATTTTTGTATAACGACCTAATCTATATATAGGTATATAACAGTATAATAAAACACATATGCCATTTAACTCAAAAACGATATACATACAGGAATTCACTAACATGGAAGTTCTGCCTATCATTGAAGCATTGAAAAATAAAAAAATCTCGCGGCTCGGATGGTCTGCCATGTCACATAATAAAGGAATTTGAGGATCTCATAATTAACTCACATTATAAATGTGTCCTTTTCAATGAAACAGTTCCCTGTAATTCTAAAAACCTCAAAAATCTGTCCAATATATAAAAAGGGAGCAGAACCGATCTAAATAATTACAGACCAGTTGCGTTGACATCTATATTTGCAAAAATCCTGGAACACTGCATGTTGAAAATCTCTGGGAGATACCAGAACAATGGAAAAGCAGCGTTGATGCACCCCCTCCATAAGAAAAGAGACAAAAAGGACGTCAATAACTATAGAGGCGTCACCTTACTATCGGTTCAAAATCCTCTCAAAGATACTCCTGAATAGAATAGAGGAGACCATTGATACACAACTTGGCGAGTACCAAGGAGGGTTCCGAAAAGGTCGCTGCTGTGCAGAGCAGATCTTCAATAATATTTAAATTGTAAGTATAATAAATTAAAATAAATTGTAGTATCATTCATAGATTTCAACAAGGCTTTTGACTTGGTGGACTGAGAAACTCTGGACGGTATCATTCCAGAATTTGGGTGAAACCCAAGTTGGCTAACATAATCAAAGATACATTAACAGGCACAAAATCCAAAGTGAACTTCATGGAAGGAACTATCCCGGTCGTTTGAAATCAAGAAGGGTGTAATACAACGCGACGGACTTTCACCCATACTATTCAACCATTTCACCCATACATTTTGGAAAAGGTCGTACGAATGTGGAACTCGGAGTTTATAAATCAAGGAATAAACGCAATCTGCTTAGAGAGGAAATCAGGAATTAAAGTCAAATGTTTGGCCTTTGCAGATGACTTTGCGATACTCTCGGAAAGCCCAAGGGAAGCGATCACTCAGATTAACCTATTCTGAAAGATTACCAGTAAGAATGGACTCAAGATCACGATAGAGAAAACCGCAGATTTCTCTAGACCATTGTCCTGTAACGTTCTACCGGGATATTTAAATTTCTTTGAATCCGCCCTATTTCCGTTTCAAGGAATTTTGGTCCTTGTGCGTCATTTAACATGCATATTGATAAATGACGCACAAGGACCAACATTCCTTGAAACGGAGCTATGGCGGATTCAAAGAAATTTAAATATCTCGGTGAAACATTACAGGACAACGGTCTAGAGCAGTGTTTTTCAACCTTTTTCATGCCGCGATCCCCTTATTATTGAAAGAAATTTCGCGACCCCCTACCCTACCCTCAGCTGTTTCTAGCTTATATTTTTTATGATACAAATATCGAATTCTTACATCATTTTTACTTATTTTTATAATTAGATATCGGCTAAATACGTAATTACTTACATATAACAAACATATTTTTTTGGCCTCCTTAATTGTAAAGCTAGCTTTGACATCGTGTATACATGTGTATACAATGTTGCAAAGTACGGCTACGGTGCGGTAAAGTGACCAGTAAATTTGAACCTTTCAGGGACACTTACAAAATAAATTAAGTATAAAACAATAAAATCTAATTTAAAAAACGCTACTTTACACCACATTTGTCACGATAATGTAGAAAATAAGAGTGATTTTTTAAATTTTACTGTGCATCTGACATTTGGAAAAATGACATGACCAAACTAATAAATTTGAATTAGTAAAAATGTCAAAGTTTGTGAGTACCAACATTAAAAAATTAAATAATTTCCAATATTGTAATTAATCTAAATCTATTTGTTTCTTAAATAATAATTGTCGGCCAAAAAATCTTATACAAATTTCGTTCGTAAATGATTTTACAATGCTCCAGCAAATGGGGCTCCAAAACGAGCTGTTTCATTGTAAAATCAATGTTTCCGCACTCTAATGTAAATAACTATTATCGCATCGGCAAACGCCTCCACGTAGCGATACGACAATAGCAATGCAATCGTCCCTATCTGTGTTAATAATTTAATTTGTCATGGAGGGAATATTTCCAATATATGTATACATACCTACATAAATATTACTACTATATAAAAAATAAAAAAATGTCCATCTATTACCCAAAAAGGGTAAAATCTTAAAATTCTACTTCCTATGTATATCTTCTATATTTTTTTAATTACTTCATCTTATAATTGCGCCATGCGTGGCCATTGCCGCTCTCGACACTAGAGAACATACTACTTAAGAACATGAGAGTAGAAGAGTAGAACATGAAAGAATGAACGAGGAAAACGGGAATAACGCGATACTGCCAATTTACATTTGTTTGACGTACGCAAGCTATTTTAGTGACTTAATTGTGACGTTGTTATTGGAAATGGACAAGTTTCTAAAAAGATCAAAACAACCAAAGAAAAGCAAAGAAAAAGCCTGTCTGTATGACGACAATTATTTAAAATTAGGTTTTACAGTTATTGAAAATAAACCACAGTGGGTTAATTGGTTCCACCAAATATCTAAATGAGAAAAAACAGACCGTTGCAATTTTTTTAAAGAAAATTGTAGGTGTACGGAGATGTGTGCTGTAGTACAGATGTCCAATATAAATGAAAAATCGTTGCTAGCTAGTTATCGAGTAGTTTTTTGTGAGGCTAAAGCTGTAAAACTCTATACGGTTGCCGAAATTATTTTGTTTTTAATTAATTAGTTTGTCAAAACTTTGATTTTACCAGCGGCTTTAGAATTAGGAGAGATTATATTTGGGAAACAAGAGGTAGGAAAGTTAACCTCTCTCTGAAAATACCATTCAACGCAGAATAAGCGATATGGCGACTGACATTCGTGATCAAGTCATAGAAAAAAAAGTATCCCTACAGTTTGCTGAATCTACTGATATTGCGGGTTGTGCGCAGTTTGTAGCTTTTGTATGTTTTTAATCCAATGAGAAATTGATGGAAGAAATACTGTTTTGTAAAGCTCTGCTTACGAATACAATAGGTCAGTGTAGTCTTGTCTGCTTAGTCTCTTAATAAATTAAATGAACAGGATTCAGTTGTGCAAAGCTTAGTAGACAAAACTAAATGAAGAGTATTATGTCGCGTAAAACTAACTAAATTTTGGATGAAATAAATGTGTTTTATTTGGAAGAACCTCGCTTATTTGACTCGGTATAAAACCTCGATTTAATAAATAATGTATGGATGCCCCGTGCGCGCGTTGGATAAATACGAGTTGTGTTCTTTGTTGTAGACTGCTTTCCCGGTTTCAGCGGACGGATCTGCTCGGAAGGTCTTGTTCCCGTCTGCAAGAACGGTGGGACCTGCATGTGAGCTTTGCTTGTGCCCCAGTCCAATCTTTTTCTTGACAGTACTCTCTTTCTGTTTTGACAGCTGTGACACGACAGACGATATTTTTACAGAGTTTATTCAATGATATTACTGTTACTCTCAAATTGCGGCTAAAGAAGTTTTACTTCAAAAGTTAAAACAGAGCTCGTTTTACAAGGACAGGTTTTTATTTTAGCTAAATCTATCCGCAGAGCTTCGATTGTTTCCTAAATATGTTTCTTAGGCGACCGAATATACAAGGCTTATGTTGTTTCGCTACAGATATTAAATCAATTGTCAAAAGTTTCAGATTTCTAAAATTGTCATTTATTTGGCAAAAATGGTGAAACTTTGCTAAATTGTTATAAATAATATAACTAAAAATTGTTGCAAATTTCATTAAATTCTTTTAAGGTATAAAAGAAATAAAAATATTTCTGAACTCTCAGAATAAAGGGCAAATTTTTTTTTTAAATATGTCATTTATTTTTGAAAAATGTTGAAACTTTGCAAAATTGTTATTGATAATACAACTAAGAAATGTTGCAAGTTTCATTAAATTCTGTTAATAAACAAAGAATCCCCTAAATCGTCAAATTTAAGCTATAATTTGAGATATCTAAAATTGGCATTTATTTGCAAAAATTGGTGAAATGTTGCAAAATGTTACTAATAATACAACTAAGAAATGTTGCAAGTTTCATTAAATTCTGTAAATAAATAAAGAAATAAAGTTCTGATATTAAATGCAAAACCGCAAATTTGAATGAACGTCGTTCAGGATGTGATGTGATAAATCTCGCCGGATAAATTCGCGAAATATTGCATGCATATTTATTACCGCCTACACAGGTCTTTTTCCTCGATCTACTTCCTGCATAATTCTGGTAATGACTTCTACTATGGCTGTATTTGTAGATTTTCCTTTAAGGAAACCATGCACAGACAAGACCAGACAGACAAGACTAGATAGACAAGACTAGACAGACAAGACTAGATAGACAAGACTAGATAGACAAGACTAGACAGACAAGACTAGATAGACAAGACTAGATAGACAAGACTAGACAGACAAGACTAGACAGACAAGACTAGACAGACAAGACTAGACAGACAAGACTAGACAGACAAGACTAGACAGACAAGACTATACAGACAAGACTAGACAGACAAGACTAGACAGACAAGACTAGACAGACAAGACTAGACAGACAAGACTAGACAGACAAGACTAGACAGACAAGACTAGACAGACAAGACTAGACAGACAAGACTAGACAGACAAGACTAGACAGACAAGACTAGACAGACAAGACTAGACAGACAAGACTAGACAGACAAGACTAGACAGACAAGACTAGACAGACAAGACTAGACAGACAAGACTAGACAGACAAGACTAGACAGACAAGACTAGACAGACAAGACTAGACAGACAAGACTAGACAGACAAGACTAGACAGACAAGACTAGACAGACAAGACTAGACAGACAAGACTAGACAGACAAGACTAGACAGACAAGACAAGACTAGACAGACAAGACTAGACAGACAAGACTAGACAGACAAGACAAGACTAGACAGACAAGACTAGACAGACTAGACAGACTAGACAGACAAGACTAGACAGACAAGACTAGACAGACAAGACTAGACAGACAAGACTAGACAGACAAGACTAGACAGACAAGACTAGGCAGACAAGACTAGGCAGACAAGACTAGGCAGACAAGACTAGGCAGACAAGACTAGACAGACAAGACTAGACAGACAAGACTAGACAGACAAGACTAGACAGACAAGACTAGACAGACAAGACTAGACAGACAAGACTAGACAGACAAGACTAGACAGACAAGACTAGACAGACAAGACTAGACAGACAAGACTAGACAGACAAGACTAGACAGACAAGACTAGACAGACAAGACTAGACAGACAAGACTAGACAGACAAGACTAGACAGACAAGACTAGACAGACAAGACTAGACAGACAAGACTAGACAGACAAGACTAGACAGACAAGACTAGACAGACAAGACTAGACAGACAAGACTAGACAGACAAGACTAGACAGACAAGACTAGACAGACAAGACTAGACAGACAAGACTAGACAGACAAGACTAGACAGACAAGACTAGACAGACAAGACTAGACAGACAAGACTAGACAGACAAGACTAGACAGACAAGACTAGACAGACAAGACTAGACAGACAAGACTAGACAGACAAGACTAGACAGACAAGACTAGACAGACAAGACTAGACAGACAAGACTAGACAGACAAGACTAGACAGACAAGACTAGACAGACAAGACTAGACAGACAAGACTAGACAGACAAGACTAGACAGACAAGGCTAGACAGACAAGACTAGACAGACAAGACTAGACAGACAAGACTAGACAGACAAGACTAGACTGACAAGACTAGACAGACAAGACTAGACAGACAAGACTAGAGTCTTGAGTAATTTCTGCCTACAGAACGGTTTCGGAGGCCGCGGCGCTGGTACTTGCAAGCACACCCCCAATAGACTTACTGATTCGCGAGAAACAAGAAGTCTACGAAGACCTGCAACAACACAGGGCGAAAAAAGAAGTAAAACACGAAAGAGCAGCCGCTAAGG
Source organism: Phosphuga atrata (assembly GCA_944588485.1). Classification (NCBI taxonomy): domain Eukaryota; kingdom Metazoa; phylum Arthropoda; class Insecta; order Coleoptera; family Silphidae; genus Phosphuga; species Phosphuga atrata. The sequence continues at coordinate 6,125,736 of OX155893.1, read as the reverse complement.
AGAGAGCACGTAAGAGACTCATGGACCGATGGCAGACAAGATGGGATAACGACACTAGTGGCAGGTGGACATACAGACTTATCCCTAACGTAACAGCATGGTATGAAAGGTCACACGGACATATGAGTTACCATCTTACACAAGCACTCACTGGTCATGGATGCTTCAACGCATACCTAGAACGGTTTAAAAAAAGAGACACGGCGGAGTGTTTTTATTGCGGTCATATCCCAGACGACGCACAACACACTATCTTCATGTGTACAGAATCAGAGAACGAAAGAACTCGACTCGCGGAGACACTAGGCGGTACAAAACTAGAAGAACAGAACATCATGGAAGTTATGTTAGAGAGTGAGCATAACTGGGATGCAGTACAAGCTTACATAACCGAAATCATGTTGGGAAAAGAACAAATGGAGAGAGAATGGAAGGCGATTATAATATCACACGAAACACAAAGAAGCTAACATGGACGACTAGATATGTGACGAAAAGACCGAAAAATGGTTTATCACACGACTGCATAACTAATACGACAGAAGACGAAAGACGATATCGAAACGAGTAAGGGACAATAAAAATAACAGTAAGGAAACAATTGGTACAAACACCACCACCCACCTGAAGTAATGCTCACGCAGTTCCGGGTGGAGTGTAGTGTAGAGACAGAGGAGGGGGTTTAGTGGGTATGCTGGTCACGAAGAACTCGATCAGAGAGCCCCACACTACACGGGTTTGAATATCCGGTGTGCAACAATGCATTCCCCCTCCTCTCTAAAAAAAAAAAAAAAAAAAAAAAAAAAAAAAAAAAAAAGACAAGACTAGACAGACAAGACTAGACAGACAAGACTAGACAGACTAGACAGACAAGACTAGACAGACAAGACTAGACAGACAAGACTAGACAGACAAGACTAGACAGACAAGACTAGACAGACAAGACTAGACAGACAAGACTAGACAGACAAGACTAGACAGACACGACTAGACAGACACGACTAGACAGACACGACTAGACAGACACGACTAGACAGACAAGACTAGACAGACAAGACTAGACAGACAAGACTAGACAGACAAGACTAGACAGACAAGACTAGACAGACAAGACTAGACAGACAAGACTAGACAGACAAGACTAGACAGACAAGACTAGACAGACAAGACTAGACAGACAAGACTAGACAGACAAGACTAGACAGACAAGACTAGACAGACAAGACTAGACTGACAAGACTAGACAGACCATCATTGATTACCATACAGGAGTATTTGAATCAATCTAATGCCTAAAAAGAATAGCAAATTATTTGTATCTCTTTATGACATATTTCATTTAGCTTTTATATTTAATGTATACATAGCTTTATTAATGAAATAAATAATTTTTGATTTTTTATTTTGATTTTTGATTTTGACTAGACTGACAAGGCTAGACTGACAAGACTAGACTGACAAGTCTGACAAGTCTAGACTGACAAGTCTAGACTGACAAGTCTAGACTGACAAGTTTAGACTGACAAGTCTAGACTGACAAGTCTAGACAGACAAGACTAGACAGACAAGACTAGACAGACCAGACTAGACATACGAGACTAGACAGACGAGACTAGACAGACAAGACTAGACAGACAGACAAGACTAGACAGATAAGACTGGACTATACAGACAAGACTAGACTATACAGACAAGACTAGACTATACAGACAAGACTAGACTATACAGACAAGACTAGACTATACAGACAAGACTAGACTATACAGACAAGACTAGACTATACAGACAAGACTAGACTATACAGACAAGACTAGACTATACAGACAAGACTAGACTATACAGACAAAACTAGACTAGACAGACAAGACTAGATAGACAAGACTTTGAAGTTTGGAGAGCGGAAAGTTTGATGGCAAAAGAAGGACGAAAGCCTTATCCGGAACGAAGTTATTGCTGATCATAATTTGGACGATTTGAAACTTCACAATCATTCGCAAACCAATATGGCTATCTGCGTTTTGACATTTTATTACGCGGTTTTTCACAGCAGAAGTTTTGATACCAAAAGGGGGACGACAGGCGTACGCGTTACGAAGTTATTGCTGTCCAAGGTTTAGACGGTTTCAAACTCAAGCAAAGTGTTTTTGCAATAGCTCGCGAAACAAGAAGGTTATCGACCACATTTTGGCATTATATTTCGTGGTTTTTAAGAGCAAGAATTTTGATGGCAGAAGGAGGACGATAGCCTTATCCGTAACGAAGTTCAACATTTGGACGGTTTGAAACTTAACAATCGTTTGCAAACCATTAATGCTATCGACCGCGTTTTTACAATTTATTACGCGGTTTTTCACAACAGAAGTTTTGATACCAAAACGACAGCCGTACGCGTAACAAAGTTATTGCTGTCCAAAGTTTAGACGGTTTCAAACTCAAGCAGTGTGTTTCAAACTCAAGTGTTTTTGCAATAGCTCGCGAAACAATATGGCTGTCGACCGCATTTTGGCATTATATTTCGTGGTTTTTAAGAGCAAGAATTTTGATGGCAAAAGGAGGACGATAGCCTTATCCGTAACGAAGTGCAACATTTTTTGAAAGTTAACAACCATTTGCAAACCAATAAGGCTATCGACCGCATTTTTACATTTTATTAGTATTGTACATTTTATTAGTATTATCATAACACAGCAGCAGTTTTGATACCAATGAGACCCGTGTAGAACACGAGAATCTACTAAATAAGCTAGCTATACACTTACGGAATAAGGGAAAAAGCTAATAGATGGTTTGGATCATATTTACTAAATCGTAGTCAATTCGTTGCAATAAATCGTAAGAACAATACGACCCAATCTGATAATGTTCAAACAAATGTTGGTGTCCCTCAAGGGAGTATACTAGCACCAATGTTATTTATAATGTATACAGCAGATTTGCCTGCATACATAAATATGGATCAGTGTAAGGCAGTGGTCCCCAGCCCTATGCCCGCGGGCACCGTGGCGCCCGCCGACCGTTTTACGCCTGCCTGCCGCAAGTAAACGTAACCAAAATAGCCGCATATATTGTAGAACTTATTCACGTAACGACAGAATAACTGGAGCTAGAAATTTTGGAACTTTTAAACGACATTTTCCAAATCCAATGTATCCTCATCTGATACATTGAATTTCTTGAAAAAATGGACTTCTTGAAAAAAATAAGATAAATAATAAGATAAAATGTGCTCTTGAGTGCCAAAAGGTTGGGGATCCCTGGTGTAAGGTAATAAAATATTAGCTCAGAAATTATTAGATAGTGTAGGCGAATGGTTTGCAGCAAATAATTTGTTTCTGAATACGGATAAATCCGACTATGTTATCTATCAAACCCAACGAAGTAACTACGCAAAGAATTTAAATTTAAAAGTTGTCAACTTGAACATAGAGGCTCTAAAAGGCGTTTGCAATCCGGCAACTCAGAAATATAATAAACCATGCAAATCTGTTAAGTTTTTACAATGCTGAGGTTCATTCTCTCTTAACCTACAGAATTATGGTTTGGGGAACCTCAAATAAAATTGTTAATGTTTTGACAGCTCAGAAAGGAGTAATCCGTTCCTTAATGGGTATTTCCTCACGAATATCTTACAGACCCATTTTTCAGCGGTTACAAATACTAACCGTAAGTGTCAAGTTTATACACAAATATGAAAGGAGTATCGATAAAAATATGAATATACACCACCATAATATCGTAGGTCGTAATAAACTTTAAACAGCTAAATTTAATCTACAAATCTGTTGTAAATCACCAACCAATTTTTGAGTGTCTATTCACAACAAGCTAGTGATCTTACCAATGAAGTCTCTTACAAAGTTTTCAGGAAAAAATTGAAAAAGCTTTTAGTAAAACAGACATTATATTCTTTTGATGAATTCTTTAGTTTATATGTGTGATTACTATTTTTGTGACAATGCATATATGTATCTTGTAAATTCAATATGTAATAAATTATTTTTGATTTTGAACTAAAATTGTTTTGTAATTTTAACTCGATTTTCTGAACAAGTTCAACAAAACCAGAAAATTAGTCGATAATTGCGCCAATCAAACGGTCTCGGTTATCTATTTTGCCGCATAAAATTAAAATTCGGTTCACTTTCGTTTGAGTTTACACCGAATTACACATTCCCGACCTCTCAATGCTTTCTTAACGTCGCCGTTGTGTTATATATATTTTTGTAATTTTGTGAGCGCGGGATTATTTCGTGCGTGAAAATCGCAACGCTGACTCGAAAAAATGTTGTAGTGGTTGGTTCTCATTGCAGTGTCTTTATTTCTCTCGCGCGGACACCAACAAACGACTATTTAAATAGTTTCAAGTGAAATGAATAATTTTTATGTGCGGTATTAATTCATTAAATTAATTTAAAAATGTTTGGTGAAACCGATAAGAATACGTAATAATTCAAATTATTGATTTAATTGTGATCTATAAGAATACGTAATAATACAAATCATTCATTTACTTTGTTGTTAATAAATGGTATCAATCGTAAAATAAGAATCGAAACAACTACATTGAAATATCGAGAAATTTTTACATTTTAAACAAATAAAGTTTTAAATTTGCAGATAAACTTTCTATATAGCATTGCAGATAAAATTTCTAAAGTAAATGTCAATACAGACTAATCGTAAGTAAATGTCAATATAGGCTAATCGTTAGTAAATGTCAATATAGTCTAAGAAAATGTCAATATAGACTAAGTAAATGTCAATATAGTCTAAGCAAATATCAAAATAGACTAAGCAAATGCCAATATAAACTAAGTAAATGTCACAGACTAAATAAATCTCACAGATTAAGTAAATGTCAATGTAAAATTAAGAAAAATCGCTTAATTAAAGATAGAACTATCCACAAAAGATTTTAATCTAAATTGTTTGAATTCAACTTGGAAAAAAAACCTTGAACTTACTAATGAACTTTCCTAATTAGAGGATATTTGGAATATGAAGAAATAATAACAATATAAGAAGAAATTAACATATTATTCGACTAATAATAATTAAAATTTCAGTGTTTTAGTGTTTAGTCTTAAAAATGTGTTTATTGAGTTTATTACGTCTACACCTGCGGCAGAAACTGAAAACCAACGACACCTACAAAAACTACTCGAAATCGATATGCGATCTGTCTTCAATCAGCAAGTTTGACTTGAAATCGAGTCCCGAATATCCCGAGTTCCTGTTCGTTCCGAACGGCGATGACTTCAGCGACGATCGCACCGTTTTTGAAAGCTTTTACAGCGCGGACTATTTGGATGATGATGGCTGTGGAAAGTTACACGAATTAGACGAAAGGTGAGTTGTCAATGAGGAAGAGTGCATTGTTGCGTTATGAAATGAACTATTGTATTTGGATGATGCTTTCGGCTGTTATTCGGTTTAAATTACAAAATGAGTAGTTGTTGTGTAAGGATATACAAAATCATTTGAAACTGAAGATTAAGCAAACGAGGATGGCAAAGGCGATTTGTTTGTAGAATGATTTCTGGAAGTTTTATTGTTCTTTTTGGACTTGCATTTCAATGATTTGAGGAAGTTTTATTATGTTTCTATTTATATATAAATACTTAATGTTGAGTTTGCAATTTAAATGAATTGGAATGTATATTTAAGTTGATTAAAATTGTTATATAAAAGGAGTTTTATTTTGTGGAATTTGTGGATAAATTATAGTATACGGTGTATAATAAATAATAATAATAAATTAGTATATAGTATATAGGGTGTTAGGTAAACATGCGAAAAAAATTAAAGAAGTTATTCCTTGGCCTATTCTAAAAATATTTTATCCTTTGATGATTTCTGCAAAACCCCTTTGTTTCGTAGATACAGGGTGAACAAAATTTGTGGCAATCATTTTGGATATTTGTTGAAATCATTAATGTAAATAAAGGTATGGCGTTCGCCAATGAGTTTATCAAGTACAAAAAATTAATGAGTTTATCAAGTACAGAAAATTGTTGATGATAACTTGGAACGGCTGTTTTATCTACTAACGTACAAGTAAATTTCATTTGAAAACGTCTCGTCAGTGATCATCATCAGTATCGGTCGCAGTTGTTTACATTGAGTAACGTTTGGCTGTTTGACGTGTATTTAATAGTTGGTGAAGTCCTCTACCATGTATACAAACGCGGAGATGACTGACATGCATTTCATATATAGACTTGCAGATGGCAATTCATTACAAGCCAGACGATTGTACATTCAAATTCAAAACAGTTTTTTTCATAATTTAAGCACGTACATACATATACAATAAAATGAAACATATATACATCCTACATGAAATGTGTCAAACAGATATGGTTAACATGAAATGCCGATATTTGCGCTATTAACCTTTGAATAAAACTCTTGTACATTATAGGGTTCAATACTAATTAGCAGTTTAAATAACTGCATTTTAAATTGTTTGCTACTGTTCAAATGGGTAAAATCCCTTGGTAAACTGTTAAATAATTTCATGGTATACGGGGGATTTCTCTGCATAAGTGTTAAGGCATGCTGTGGTAGCTGACACAGTTCTTTATTGAATCTCGTTCGCCGTTCGGTAGGTTTGCAGAAATTACCGAAAAGGTGATTATGTTTTCGAAGAAATATGATGTTTTCATAAAGACGCATGTTACTGTCAAGATATTGGCCCTTCTAGAGCATTCCCTGTAAGATTCGTGGTAGACTAAGTTACTTAGTATCCGGAGGGCTTGTTTTTGAATCCTAAATATTGTTTGGATGGTAGTTGAAATTCCACAAAACTTGATACCAAACCAAAGAATGCTGGAAATTGGCGAAATACACTAACCGAAGAACATCATTATCTACATACCGCTGGAGGGATCTCAATGGGAATATCAGCCTTGTTTAGCTTTCCAGTCACAAAGGTTATATGACTGGTCCAGTCTAGATACTGGTCCAAATGAATACCAAGCAACCTAACGGACTCTTGAATCAACACGCGTTCGTTGTCGATTGCCAATTCCTCGGGGTACAATAATGAATTACGCTTTGTCTTAAAAAATATTGACTGTGTTTTCTCTTTGTTTAATATCAGTATATTAGACCAAACCATGACGTCAAAGATTCGATGACATTATTTACATTCGTAGGAATATCATCCATTGTCTTATTTAGTATTAATACTGATATGTCGTCCGCATAATTAATCATTATGTGGGGTGAATTAATATATGTCGAATGTAAATCATTTATAAATAGTGAAAATAGCAAGGCTCCAATCGTGCTCCCCTGTGGGTTCCCTATGTTGGTCGTACATGGGGGGATTGCGCAAATCCGTGCGGAGTATAAACCTTAGTGACTTGTGTCATATTTGTTAGGAAGGATTTGATCAAATTAAGCGCGACCAGGGGGGTCGTGCCATATTTTGAAAGTTTTATTAACAATATATTATGGTCAACCACATCATAGGTCTTAGATAGGTCCATAAGAAGCCTTACCGGGATCTTTCGGGATTCAAGATTATCAATTGCTCCTTTTGTGAACTGATAACATGCAGTTTCAATACCTCTGCCCTTTACAAAACCATGTTTTTGAGGGCTTATTATTTTATATTTCTCTAAGAACGATACTATTCTTGAGTAAATGATTCTCTCAAAGATCTTGAGAGAACACCGATAGGACACTCATATGCCTGCAGTTTTCAATCGCACATTTATCGCCAGCCTTGTGTTTGGGTGTTATAATCGCCACTTTTAAGTTTTCTGGAAATTTGCCCATCTCTAAGACATTGTTAATGACGTATTGTAGAGGAATTAATATCGAAGGTAGCACATTTTTTAAAACGATGGAAGAAATATCGTCTATGCCCGCACTTTTTGTATTTTTTTTAGTTTGTAATGATATTATAAAGCTCTTCCCGGCTGATTGGCATTAAAAATGTTGTATTATTGTTGAAAACGATATTATCCTTGTAGCACACCACAGTTTGAGAGTCTGCTAAAGTTTTTGCTTTGAATGGTTTCCTAGCCGTAATATCCCCGATCGAGAAATCTTCGAAAACCTTCATCGACGTCATCGTGAAACAGGCACATTGAAACGAAATGGAGGACCAGGAACAGATTGTGCTGGACATGATAGACGAAGATTCAATTACTTTTGCGCGACAAATTGCCAATACTTTGAATGTAAGTCACTGGACAGTCTGGAAATTCTTAAGGGCAATTTCTTATATCCATACCACATTAGTAGGGAAAGATCCTATGTTCTAAAACCACCTTCGTTATGGAGATTAACATGTAACTCTAAAATTTATGGGAAATTACATGTAAACCCTCCCGCCTATAAGAAATCATATACAAAAGAGTACAGTACGAGGCCGAGCGTGTATGTGTAGATGGCGCCACGGCTTATCAGTAGTTCTGAACGTGTCCGAGCCAGTATGTCTAGATGGCGTGGTAATTAGCGAGCGCGGTGGATAGAGGGAAAATTCAAAATGGGCTGTGGGGAGGGTGTTTTCAAAGGGAGGGGATTATAAGTGCTCTGAGTTGCTTAAGCATCAGGGGTGTATAGCTGATTCCTGTTTGACTCCTGTTAGACTCCTGTTTGGCTTATCAGCTGTCGGTTAGACCACGTGACCGGATGCCTGGCGCTATTGGTGAATCAAAATCAGTTTGGCTTTAGAAAGGGCATAGGAACGAAAGGCGATCAAGTTTATCAGGGAGGTATTAAGATCGAAGGTTTAAGCTTTTTTTTGTTCAGCCATAGCCTTGGATATAAGTGGGGCATTTGACAACGTTTGGTGGCCGCTTATTATCTGCAGGCTGATTGAAAAAGATTGTACTGACAATCTAATCAATTTAGCCAGGTCTTACTTTGTAGATCGTAGAGCAATAATCAGCGAACTTGGTTTATACATAGAAAGGAGCATCGGCAAAGGCTGTCCACAGGGTTCAAAGTCAGGTCCACGTTTCTGGAATAAATTATATAGCACCATTTTGGAAAGAGATCTGCCTGAAGAGATTGTTGCTTATGCGGATGATACGTTTCTACTCTGCAAAAGCAAAACCAACACGGGCTTAAAGGAGAAAACTGATCGGTCTCTAGATAATCTTTGCCAGTGGGCAATTGAAACCAGGCTTAATTTTAATGCCCAAAAGACCCAGGCCCTCTTCTTCGGCATATCTTCGAAGCAAAGGAGTCCCGTATTCACTCTCGGGAATACAAAAATTAGATGCCAACAACACCGGTACTTAGGTGTCATAATTGACAGATTCCTGAACTTCAGAGAACACATAAAGCAGGGCTGTGGTAGGGTAAAACGGTTCAGCATAAAGCTGGGTATCGCTACGAGAAAGGAATGGGGTCTGGGGAGATCACAGCTGATTGATATCTACCGTGGCGCTATAGAACCCGTACTATTATACGCTGCTCTAATATGGCAGAAGTCGTGTGGCGTGAAGGGAGGCCTAAAGCTTTTGACCGTACAGCGCCTCAGCACCATCTGTGCTGCCAAATCGTATCCCACAGTCTCCTCTGAGGCAGCCTTGTGATTACGGGTCTACTTCCAGCCGACATCCGTCTCAAGCAGCTGCCCCCCCATAACTTACACCAGATCGCAGACGATACGCTTATTAGAGATATAATGAGCTTACCAGTTGCACTGAGCGAGCTGACCGTAAATACCGAAGAAATAAGTCACCCTTCACAATTGTCGCTGGTTACATACCATTTGACACTGAGTAATATATTTCAACTCCGGGTATACAAGGGCGGTTCGAGTTCGATCAGATGTACGGGAGCTGCATTCGTCGTCTCTTTCAAGACGAGGAAGTGTACCATAAGCTTATTAAATTAGAAAAGTATTGCTCAATTTTTCAAGCTGAACTTTTGGCCATGCTGCAAGCTTTGCGTTATGTGGAAAATAAAAGCAGCAGACCCTTTTCAATCATTTGTGACAGCCGATCTATTCTGGATGCTCTGAAGAATCTAAATGCACTCACTGAATTATTGTTGGAGACGTGGAAGACAGCTGTCAGAGTTTCAAGAAAGAATAAGATCCGTTGGCATTGGGTTAAGACCCACGCTGGTTTTGAAGACAACGAACGAGCAGACATGCTTGCCAAACAAGCAGCTGACAAAGAAGATCTGCCAATTTCCTTTAGTAAATTTCCCAAACAGGCTTTAAGATCGTGCTCCAAAGGGCATTTCGAGAAGCTCTGGCAGATGGGATCTGGCTACAACAGGCTTGTGGAAGAATTGCTATTTTTACCGTCCATTAAGACCTGGATGGGTTTCAACATCAGTCTGTCCCACCACGCAATCCAGTTAATAACAGGCCACGGTAATTTCAAAGCATACCTTCATAGATTTGGTGAAAGAGAAAACCCCTCTGTGAGTGTGGCCAAAATGACACCGCGGCTCACGTGCTCTTTTATTGCTCAGATACCGAAATATGAAGACGATCTTTGGAGACTGATATGCGGATGCATGAACTTACCTGGCCCCCAAGGATGAAGATGACATCTTAACACTACCAAATTAGTGTGTGGTAGCTTGTCTTTGATAAACACACCAAGCAATTATCTAGACTGGATCATGATGAACAGTTTAGAATTCAATAACTCCAGAGAGAAGATTCAGAGATCCCGGGAAATCACATAAAAAGAGAAAAGTAAAACTGATAGCGTTATAGCCAGCATAGTGTCCCTTGGACGGAATGCTGGCCTTCGTGCGCTAGTCTGCACATTGTTGCGAACTGGTAATTTGGTATGGTGCTGCTCCAGGACAATGGATGAATTAATTATACGCAAATATGTCCTTTATATGTAATTAAGTACTACTTATCTACTAATACCTTACAATATGTGCAACTAATCGCTAACTTATTATAATAATCACTAACTAACAATAATACACTTAATACTACGAAACTTGTGGTCGAAACCCGGAATTTACTTATCGACGAAAATACGGAGGTTAGTTTTCAAAACTCAAAATACTCTCTTCGAGGCCCAATTCTGACTGGCTCCTCTTTAACTTCCCCTCTACCTCATCACCTCGGTCTTGGTGTAGGTCCTCCCCTAATCTTTATGGAAAATTTCCAGAACTCGTAAAACAAAATCCTCTCGGCGTCTTGGCACGACCCTTAAGTTCGAGCGTCTGCCCGCATGATTGGTATAAACCAGATTAATGGTAGTAAATAAACAAAAACTAATCAGGTGTCCACTTAGGGTTCTTTGCCGACTCGTGAGAAACTTAAATTCTTGGAAAACAAAATCACGAGATCATAACAATATGAAGGAAAATACAAATAGGCTGTCTGGCGCTGATAACAATTTCCTGTTTCAACTTGTCTGTAAACGCGTGCGAGTGTAGAAATAATAAATAAGAAACGTCGCGTAATCAGATTCTTGGAATTGTTCTGTGTTTATTCTAAAAAGCATATTAACACATTCACTACCGCGCCTGATTTTATGTCTTTCCTGTATCGCCGATTTAAACCACTTTACAAAATCGATAGTTGTAATGATTTGGTGATTTTAGTCACGGCGGCAGTGAATGTGTTAAGAGTTTGATTTGCTGTTTGATGATTGATTGAAGACGTGCAAGGTCACTGACCTGTTGACGTATTTCCTGTTTATCTTATTAGCTGTTGAAAAAATAAAAAAGAAACGTGGCGGAATCAGTTCCTTGGAATTGCTCATTGTGTTTATTCTAATAAGCATATAAAGAGTTTAACCTCGTCTGGTACTGATAACAATTCCTTGTAGACGTGACAAGATGTCTGGTACTGATAACAATTTCCTGTTTCAACTTGTCTGTAAACGCGTGCGAGTGTAGAATTTTCGTATTTCAACTTGTATAATTTTATCGCTAACATTAAGATGTTGTTTGGACTTTTTGTTTTCAATAATTTTACTAATGCCTCGAGCGCGGTCGAATGTTTAGCATTGATCATTATTTAATCGCCATTCGGAACGCGATTATTATTTAAGCCTGATCTCTAAATTTATCGTCATATCAACAATTAAAACTGTATCCCTGCGATCAATGTAAAATATGTGCTGCCAACGTTGTAAAAGGTATGCACGCCTGATTATCCTCATATACAGTGATGGGTTGCGAACAGTTAATTTCCAGGTCCTTGAGAAGACCCCTCGGCCAAATTAGCTCAGTGCCTGCAGAAGCTAGGGCGATGTGACCCCTCAGCAAAATTAGCTCAGTGCCTGCAGAACCTAGGGCGACGTACTCTGCTTCCGTAGAAGACAAAGCAACAGTGGCTTGCTTTCTCGTCGTCCAGCTGATGGTAGATCCTAGAACCCGGAGGACAGATATCCTGAGATAGATTTGCGGTCTGTATTTCCTCCCCAATCAGCATCAGCATATCCAACTAGTGGTTCCGATTGTTTGTTTGCAAAGAACAGTCCAATATCTCTAGTTTTTTGAATGTATTTCTGTATTTTCTTTAGTCCATTCCATTGTTCTTCAGTTGCATGATTCTGAAATCGGCTGTAGAAATTTACCGCAGCGCTGATATCGGGTTTCGTATTCAGCATTGCATACATCAGACATCCTATCATTTGTTGGTAGGGTTTGGTCTCGATAATAGACTCACCATCGGTGCCTGCTTGATGTCCATTGGAGTAAATGCACCCTTACAATTGTCCATTCCAAAACGTTGAAGAAGGTTTTGTAGATAATTTGGCTGACTCAGCATCATTCGTCATTGTGATCTTTGTATCTTGATACCTAGAAACATCCGAAGTTGTACATGGTCTTTCATTCGAAACTTCTGTTGAAAGAGGATTCCAATTTTGTTCAATATTGTCCACATAGATAAGGAGATCTTTTGTTCTTCGCTGAATATTCTGTAAAGGCATTTGTCATATTCCGATTAAACAAATCCAAGTGACTGAAGGAATTTGTCGAACTCTTCGTTCCTTGCTCTAGGGGGGCTGCTTCAACCCGTACAGAGTATTATTCAGCTTACAGACCAGACTAGTTTCGATTTCGAAGCCTTCAGGTAGCTGCATATAAATTTCCTCTCTAAGTTCTCCATGCAATTGTTTTGTGTAAAGATCCTGGTTGTTTACAACGGTTAAGAGCGTCCTTAGCGTGTCTAGTCTAGCAACTGGCGCGTATACCTCATCATAGTCGAATCCTTTTCGTTGAAACATCCTTTTACGACTAAACGAGCTTTATACTGCATAATGTTGGCATTTTCATCTTGTTTGAGCTTAAAGACCCACTTGTTGTTTTTTCCCTTTTTTTCCGTGGGTAGAGGTGTTAAAGACCAGGTCTCGTTCTCGTTGAGAGATCTTCATCTTCATCTTCTCTTTCCTGAATTTCTGCGTATGACATCGGTAGATTTTCAACGATGGTTTCAGCATTGAGGGCCAAAGCCACATAGTCGTCGAATCGATTGGGTGCTCTTTTGGTCCTTGTGCTCCTACTCACATCTGAACTCCCTGAGGTGCCCATCTCTCGGAGTGAGCCGATATCTTCCGCGCTGCTATACTCCTGAATCTCCTTTTCTTCTTGAATCGTAGGCGTTGGAGGGGATGAATTTCCGACATGAATTTCTCCTCCTGTCGCGGTATCACTCGCTGGTTCGCCGTCGTAAAAATCTGCTTCACAGAATTCCTGGATTTTCCTTCGCGGTGTTTCATCAAAGATAACATCACATCCACTGAGAACCTTTACATCCTCCGGTGACCACAACCTGTAACCGTTATTGCAGTACCCAATCATTAAGCATTCCTTTGATCTAGGGTTGAACTTCCCTCTAATAAGCGACTTGGGTAGATTGGTGATTATAAAAGTTCTCGCAAGCAAGGATAATCTTGATAGTCGTAAGGAAGTATGTGATGATAATCAAAGATTACAAATAAGATTGCAAAAAAGATTACAAATGCACCGTTTGCAATTCAACCTTCACAAGAGAAGATAGCGACATATGAGAAAATATTATAAAATCAACAATGATGGTGGGAAGAAGAGGAGTCTAAATTCTGAATATTCACCGTACAAACCTCCAAGAGGATAAAGTTGGAGTCGCAGACAGCCAAATAATTTCTGTAAAATATGCAATCAACAATCCCCAACAAGGCTAAAGTATGCAGGAGATCTACAATCACAGACCTCCAAGCTACAGTGAAGTCGGTCCAGCAGAACAGCACCCAAACTTGTGTCAGTTTAAGAACAGAGTGGGCAGCTATAGGTCAAACTCTTAACACCGTCCACTTTCAACTTTCCGTCCACTGCGTTGACTTTCCGTCCACTGCGTCCACTTTCCGTCCATTTTCCGTCCACTTTGCACTTTCCGTCCAGTTTCCGTCCACTTTCCGTCCACTTTCCGTCCTCTTTCCGTCCTCTTTCCGTCCTCTTTCCGTCCTCTTTCCGTCCTCTTTCCGTCCTCTTTCCGTCCTCTTTCAGTCCTCTTTCAGTCCTCTTTCAGTCCTCTTTGCGTCCACTTTCCGTCCACTTTCAACTTTCCGTCCACTTTCCACTCTCCGTCCACTTTCCACTTTCCGTCCACTTTCCACTCTCCGTCCACTTTCCACTTTCCGTCCATTTTCCAGTTTCCGCCCACTTTCCGTCCTCTTTCCGTCCTCTTTCCGTCCACTTTCCGTCCACTTTCCGTCTACTTTCCATCCACTTTCTGTCCACTTTAGCTTTAAACAGCTTTTAATAATCAGCTATTAAACAGCTTTTAAATAGCTTTTAATCAGCTTTAAACAACTTTAATCAGCTTTTAAACAGCTTTTGCTGATTATAAGCTGATTACCTGTATGAGTAGATTACATGTGTGGTAGATGAAAATCCGCATGAGGTATGTAAAGATCGATTTCAACATCAGTTCTCCTTGAATGTTTGCGTTGGAATTGTGGGTGACTATATAATAGGACCGGTATTTCTACCAGCAAGACTTACTGGCGAGATGTATCGCAACTACATCGGAAATACTACATAACGGAAAGTTATGTAGTATTTCCGATACTACATAACTTTTTTGGAAGATACATTGGAAGATACATTGCCCGAGTTTCTGCAGGATGTACCATTGGCGACAAGAATTGCAATGTGGTTTTTTCATGCACGATGGTGCACCAGCACATATCACTTTGGTTGCTCGTAATTTTTTAACAGCAATTTACGGATATCGCTGGATTAGTCGAAGTGAGTAACACGCATGGCCTCGATCCCCAAATTTAGTCCCCCTGGAATATTTCTTATGAAGCTATCTGAAGTCATTAGTTTAAGCTACTTCAGTGGAGAATTTGCACGAATTACAAAATCGGATAATTGCTGGGTATAACTCAATTAGAAACAACCCTGGTGTGTTTGAAAGAGTTCGACACTCAATGACGAGAAGATTGAATGCTCGTATCCAGGCTGGAGGAAGTCATTTCGAACATTTATTGTAGATTGAGCAACTTTACATGTAGTTTTGATTATAAAATGTTGTTACTGTCGTAAATTTTGTTCACTCTGTATCTTCGAAGCAAAGGATTTTTCAGAAGACAAAATATTCTTAGAATAGTCCAAGGGATAACCCCTTGAGTTTTTGACGCATGTTTACCTAACATCCTGTAGAATTAAGAACAAATATACAGTAAAACCTCGAAATAACGGACCTCGATTTAACGGACTTCCGGTAAAAGTGATCTTGTGAGAAACACCTCCAAGCAACAGTGAAGTCGGTTCAGCAGAACAGCACCCAAGCTTGTGCCAGTTCAAGAACAGAGTGGTTAGCTATAGGTCAAACTCTTAACTCCGTTCACTTTCAACTTTCCGTCCACTGCGTCCACTTTCTGTCCATTTTCCGTTCACTTTCCGACCACTTTCCGACCACTTTCCGTCCACTTTCCACTTTCTATCCACTTTCCATCCACTTTCCGTCCACTTTCCATCCACTTTCTGTCCACTTTCCACTTTCTTTCCACTTTCCGTCTACTTTCCATCCATTTTCCGTCCACTTCTTTAAACAGCTTTTAATAATCAGCTTTTAAAGAGCTTGAATCAGCTTTAAACAGTTTTTAATTAAGCTTTAATCAGTTTTTCATACGTCCCAGGTAGATACCACTCTGAACACCCAAGTCCATCAGTTCCTTGCGCCATTTTCTCATAACCTTTTCAAGGACACAGTTCAAGTGGGGAAGGTCCATCTTCTTGTTTGACTCCAGTTTTTATGTCGAAGCTTTCTGAGATTTTGCCTCTAAATTTAACTTTGGAATGGGTGTTGGTCAAGGTTTCTAGGATGAGTGTGCGGGTTTTGTTGTCTAACCCTAGTTCCTGTAGTACTTTGTTAAACGTTTCTCTATTCCTAAAATCAGCAAAAGGGACAACTACCTTGCGGTTTCTCATCTTGGAGTATGCACGTACAGTTTTAAGATTGAGGATCTGTTCAACACAGGATCGGATTTTCCTGAAGTTTCCGTGATGTTCTCCCAGTTGACTATCCCGCTGATATTCTGCTCTTGTTTGTAACGCCTTGGAGAGAATCTTGTATGTTACCGGGACGAGAGAAATTCCACGGTAGTTGTTTAGATCAGTAAGATCTCCCTTTTTGTGAAGCGGATGGATCAGAGCCGATTTACAATTCGGTGGTAATTTCTCAGTTTCCCAGATGTCCTGAATGATCTCGGTTAGCTTGCCCACGACATTGCTTCAAGCACCTTCCTACAGTTCAGCAACGATACAGTCCTCTTCAGCTGCCTTATTATTCTTAAGAAGTTGAATGATCTGGCCAACTTCTTCCAATGAAGGGGGCAGCGAGTCCGGGTTTGGTGTGGTTTGTTTATAGTCGAAGTCTTCGCTGGGTGGATAACAGTTGAGTAGATTTTTAAGGTACTAAACTAAAAGGTGGCAGTTGTTCTTGTTGTTAAAAGCCAGTTTTCCTTGTGAATCTCAGAAGTGGAGGCTTGGCGGAGCGTATTTTGTGAATGTCTGTTTGAAGGTTCCAAAGAAATCTCTGGAGTTGTTCTTAGCAACGTTCTCTTCGATTTGGGTTAGTTGGTTTTGCTAATTTGCCTTGGTCTTTTTAGTATTCCATTTCACACAGACTTTCTGTATTTGGGCTATTATATTGTCACAGTCTTCAGTCCACCACGAATGCTTCCTTCTTCTAGCGAGAGGGGCAAGTTCATTGGCCGCCTAGACAAGAGTCTCCTTCAGAGTAAAGTATAGTTATAACAAAGTATAGTTCGTATTATTTTAATTAATTTTTCGCTTGATGATCTAATTAAGAATTTTTGGTTAACGGGTTTTCACACTTCAAGAATTATATCAAAATTTAAAAAAATAACTTTTGCAGAAATCGTTGTCATTAATACAACTACTGGAAAGTTTGTCTTATCAAATGCTTTTTCTTTTACAATACTAATTATACAAAACAAGTTTGTAAACACGAATCTATAATTGAACAGATTCTAGTCTTAATTTAAGGCAACTTTTACAATTTACGTAACGATTTTTCTATTAAATAAACAAATTACCGCACGAAATTTCTAATTGTTAAACCTGTTAAACCGCCTTGAAATGAAAGAAATTCCCAATCGAACAAAAAATATGATTAAAAACCCTAATTGGAAGTGAAATAAATCGTCCATCTGTTCTCTGCATTTACATATCGATTTCTAAATGATGAAAAATGAAACAACCGTGTCTTGTGCATAAATTATTAACAAACAAGAAAAAATAAACAAAAATAAATTGAGTGAATTGAACAGAATAATTTCATGTTGAAGACTTTATTAAAATTACTCTCGAAGATATAGTTAGCCTACATTTCCAGCAATTTTTAGCCATCAATCTGTTTCTGTGGAACTTTTTTTTCTTTCACTGAGAGTAAAGGACGAAAAGAAAATTATATTGAAATATAAATTGATTTATTCAATTTCAAACACTTTTGCCTAGTCTTACCTAGACTTGTCTAGCATTGTTTAGTTTTGTATAGCCTTATCTTGTCTTCTCTAGCCTAGACTTATTTGATCTTGTCTGATCTTGCTAAGTCTTCTCCAATCTTGTCTAATCTAGTCTGCACTTTTGTAAAGTCTTAATTATTTATATACTTGTTTAATATATAAGACTAAATAAGATTATTTAATATATAAGAAGAATAAGACTAAACGTCTAGTTTAGTCTTATTCTTTCATATTTGGTCTGTCTGATCTTGTTTTGTTTGGTCCTGTCTAGTCTTCTTGCTAGATCTTCTCTGTTGATCTTAGATCTTATCTGGTTTTGTTTGGTCTTGTCTAATCACTTTTGTGGATTCTTAACTGGTTTGGTGAACTCGTGCCTGCGTTTGTCTAGTGCAGTGGTGCGTAACCAACTATTTTCCTAAAAACCTAACCTAACTATTTTCATTTGCGACCCAAGATTTTGTGCAAAATTTTATCGCGATCCCTGAATAGAAAGTAGGCATTTTTTACGTATTTAATTTAGACGTATTTGTTAAAATTGACAGTTTAGTGCTATAGAATTTCGACTTCATAAGGCTATATCTCGAGAACGGTTGCTGATAATTATAAACACATTACAGCATCGTTTTCACGAAGCCATTTCACCACGGATGCACGTAGATTTCCTAAAAAGTTCTCTGCTTGGCCGACCAAACTTCGCGAATTTTCGCTCGATTTATATCAAGCCATTTATATCACAAAAATGAATTTGAGTGAATTGAACAGAATAATTTAATGCTGAAGACTTTATTAAAACAAAAGTGATCTGGCGAACGGAAGCGGCTAGCAAAATATAATTTTTATCACTCATGCACAATAGTGCTATCTTGGTGCACGCTTTCTAGTGCGATAAATTGTCAATATTAGTTTGTATTTTACATAACTTGAATAACGCACGCAATTATTCAATATCGCTAGGTTACATTAAATTAAACAAATAAATAAAATTAATACAATCAAGTCCTCGGTATTAAAAAAGTGTCGTGATGTCAGATTTGTTTTTCATTACAAAATAAAAATTAAAGAAAACGTTTTAAAGTGAGTGTAAATTCTTTAGTGATACCGGAGGCTGAGGATAGTTCTTATGACGAATCCACAGCACCGGAGAAAATCGAAACGTCATTTTTTATTTAATTTTGTATGGATAGCACCTGGATCCCAAACTTGTAAGATAGCTCCCCTCGCATGAGTGATAAAAAATATTGTTTGTAACACTGGCGAAATTGTCGATTTCACTCTCGAGCGAATGCGCGCGCCCTGCCCTCACTTCGTTCGTGCGCACATTTTCGCTCTCGAGTAATATTGACAACCGTTCGCCCTAGTTACAAAATCTACTATTTTATATTTACAACCAGCAGGGAAAACACTTTCAGACAAACTTTTTAATTTTCTATTCACTTGATAAATAATGATTTTAAGGAAGTACATCTTCTCGCTTTTACCGCAGATTTCACGATGTCATAACTTTTGAACGGATATTCACAGAAACTTCTAATTTTTACCAATCGAATCAGTATCCCAAAATTAATCGGCAAACTTATAACATATTCCTAGGAAGCTTTTAATTAACAAATACCATCGAACCAGTCATCGATCCGCTGCACAGTGGTCTGAATCTGAAAAAAGTTGGCAAAAAATCGAAAATGTTAGTCACCGAATGGGTTTATTTTTAGAATCTTGTAAAGCAGGGGTTCCCAACCCTATGCCCGCGGGCACCGTGGCGCCCTCCGACCTTTTTAGGTGTGCCCGCTGCAAGTAAACCAAATTGCAGCATATATTGCAGAACTTATTCAAGTAAGGAGAGAAGAACTGGCTAGAAATTTTGGACCTTGAAATTTTCATAAATTTAAACATTAAAAATTTTCATTTTCATTTAAATTTTCCTAAAATACAATGTATCAGATGAGGACTTCTTGAAAAGATGCCCGCCGCCCGACCGGCATTCTAGAATGTGCTCTTGATTGCAAAAAGGTTGGGGATCCCTGTTGTAAAGGATACTTTGGAGTGTGTTATTCTAAAAGAAAAGTGGGGATATCTTTTTTCCCTGAGACGCTACACTCGTTCAAAGTTACCCTTGTCGGCATAGCGGGAGCACGCGTAGGGGCTCCGAAATATAATTGTTTATTCAAGTGCGTGTAACTTTTTACTAGAGTGTCCTTTTTAATTTCTGTTTGATGGAAGTTGTTAAGGAAGGCATGTAGAATTTTTACATATATAACGTTTTCATTAATTTATACTCGCGTGTGTTAGAAATCAAGTCAAATATGTGTCTACATAATGGTTTTTCTTGTAAAAAAAATTCCGTAATTTAGCAAAAAAGTTATCACCGCAGCGGGGCTGAAGAAGTTGAGATATAGAACATATAGATTACGATGTTTTGTAATAGAATCTTCAAGAAAATTCTGCCTATATTTGCCCGTGTACATTTGAGATTAGAAATACGAAGCGCCGACCGGCATGGCGACGCGCCGGGCAAAACTTTTTTCAAAATTTTTTAATGAAGTAGTCGGCCATATTGGATCTGCCCTATTGAATTCTAAAATTAAACCATAAAATTCGTTATCAGTGACCTCGAAAACCCTCATATACCATTTTATATAAAATTCCGCTCAAATTTTACTGTTAAAAATTCCGTAAATTAGGAAAAAAGTTATAATCTATTATATAGATTACGATGTTATGTAATAGAATCTTCAAGAAAATTCTGCCTATATTTGCCCGTGTACGTTTGAGATTAGAAATACGAAGCGCCGACCGGCATGGCGACGCGCTGGGCAAACTTATATACCAATTTATATGAAATTTTGATCAATTTTTAATGAAGTATTCGGCCATATTGGATCCGCCATTTTTAATTTTAAAATTATACTATGAAATTCGTAATCAGCTGCCTGGAAAACCCATATATACCAATTTACGTTTAAATGTGAAACTTCTTTCTATTTTTGGCTAACTTTTTTGAAATCCAGACCACTGTGCTCCGGAGGACTGATTAGTTTTTAAGATTTCTTGAATTATTGTAAACTAAATTGCATAATGGTTTCTATGACAGTAAAATGTGTCAAAATTATGAGTGTTTTGATATATAAAATGGATGCATTAAGAAAAATCGGAGAGGTGTTGCAAGGAAAAGTAGAAGTTGATGCGACCCACGGTTTGCGCACTACTGGTCTAGCGTGCAGTGTCTCCAAGTCGTATCAACTAACGACAAATTATTGTATTTTATGTTTTATATAAGTCTTAATTGATATTTATTGTTTTACAATTAGTGATTTTTGTTGCGAAAAAATTGCGAAGATTCCCATGTAATGTGGTGCGTGTGAGGAATGTATGAGATTTCTTAAAGGATTTCAAACCATTTTTTTACAAAATCTTTTAAATATGCACGTACTGCAATTATTCGCAGAAAATTGCACAAAAGAAAACAAGAGCATTATTGTTTTTCCAATTTTTCTCAATATAATAGCCTTTATTATATTAAATGTAGCAAGTACAGTTTGTTAAATATTTTTAGAAAAGCTACATGGGTGATGGGAATGTTTTCCAATTTTTCTGAATACAGTAGTCAAATCAAATCATTTATTTCTCTTGTGATGTACAAAGTTATTCATGTAAGATAGATATAAGATAATCCATATATAAAGTATCATTTAACATGTTATTTAACATAATATAGACTAGTAATATAATCATAGAGTCGATGCTACATTTATGTGAAATTGCTTTAAAAAAAATCTTTAACTGAGTAAAAGCATTTTTCAATTAAAAGTTATTTCGTTTTTTCTTCTTCTAAAAGCCTTATATGTTTTTTTGTACTTTCAGATTGATCATCAGACGGAAGTTTGTTTACAAATTTTATTCCTATGCGCCTGGGCGCTAATATATTTATTCCTATGCCCCTGGGCGCTAATATATTATCATATTATCATATCAACCTGTATTAATCCACTCCTGGACATAGGCCTCTTCCATTTCCCTCCATGTTGACCTGTCTTGTGCTGGGAGCATCCCGTTCTTTCCTTTCGTCTTTGTATGTTATCTCGCCATCTTAGCCTGGGTCTGCTTCTGATCCTCCTCCAAACTGATCCTCCTCCTTATCTCGACTGTTATCCTCACTAGTTGTGGTTATCGATATTGACATTGATGTTGTTGTTGTTTGAGCTCATGATCTTCATTTTCTGGAGGTTCATTTCTAGTCCTACCTTCTGTGTCGGTGTTCATGGTCACAATGTCGTCGGCGAAACGCAGATGACTCAAAAATCTTCCGTCTATGTTGACTCCCTTTTATTGCCATGTCAGGTTCTTACACACGTCTTCTAATGCCAGGGTAAATAATTTTGGAGAGATTAAATAAGACAGGGCCTTCTCCTCTCCGTATAGGGATCTTTTCGGTTGTTATATTTTCGACTACTTTTACATGTATTGACTACTTTGGATCCTTGTAGATATCTTTAATGAGGTTGGTATATCTTGAATTCCTCGCATTACCCATTGCCTTCAGCACCGCCCAGGTTTCCACCGAATGGAAAGCTCTTTTGTAGTCGACGAATGCGAGGTATAATGGGATATTATATTCGGTACACCTCTCAATAAGAGTACGTATCGTTTGAATGTGATCCTTCGTATTATAGCCGTTTCGGAAACCGGCTTGTTCCACTGGTTGGTAGAAATCGAACTTTTTGTTAAGCTTATACAAAACGGACAAAAGACTGATCGGTCTATAGTTTTCGATGTTTGTTCGATCTCCTTTTTGGAAGAGAATTATTATCTCGGCATTTCACCAGGCGTCGGGAATTTTTCCCTCCTCCACACATTTGTTAAGAAAGATGATCATTGCTTTATCCAGAGTTGTTCCCCATTCTTCACCATTTCTGTTGTAAGGCGGTCTTGTCCTGTGGCCTTTCGGTTTTTCATCTTCTATCTGGTCTTCGACTATCTGGTCTATACGGTTTGGCTTAGGTACCGATTGGCTGTAGAGTTCCCCATAGAAATGTTAGATAGTGGTTGTGATCTGTTACCGTTCTGTCACAACTTGTCCTTGCTGGTTCTTAATTTTGTATATGAGCGACATTCCCTTTCTTGTTTTTGATCGGAGGACTTTCATATTCATGTTGTCTTTGATGGCTTCTTGTATGATCTTTGTGTTATGAGATCTTAGGTCTTTTTTAATCGCTTTTTTACTCGTTTGTCTAGTTCTCGTAATCCTATTGAGTCTCTGTCCATTTTTCGGCGTTCTGCTAAGAGTGCGTTTGTGCTCTGGCTGAGTTTTGTATTACTTTTTTCTGCCATGTAACATATTTTCTTTGCTGCTACTTGTATGCTGCTAGTGATTTTTCCCGATAACTCATTTAGACCTATATTTATCAGATCATTAGTTGCTTCTAGTTTTTTGTTGATTTGGGAATTGTATTCTTCCAATTTGTCTTTGAGCTTTATCGATTTGCTTTTTTTTCCAAGCGTGTGTTTATATTTATTGTGGCTCTTACGATTCTGTGGTCGCTTCCGCTATTAAAACGGCTAATAACTGATACAACGGTACAGTACTGTCTATCCGTAGTGAGTATATAGTCAAATTGGTTCTTAACTGAGAAATCCGGACTTCTCCATGTCCATTTTCTCTGATGGTCTTTCTTGAAAAACGTGTTCATGCATTTGTTCTTTGTTCATAAAATACAGCATCATTTCACCTCTTATATTTCGCATGCCTAGTCCAACATTACCGATGGGCCGTCTGTCGCAGTTTTACGTCCTATCTTAGCATTGAAGTCCCCGATTATAACCTTGAACTTCGTTTCTCTTCGTTTTTAGCCATCGTCAGATCTTCATAGTTGATGTTGATGTGGGTGAATATGCCTGTATTATCTGCATGCTGTATCTCTTGTTCAGTTGGAGTATAATGTAAATAACGCGGTCTGATAAATCTTTGCTTTTCGTGACGAAGTGTTTTCTCTTGCTGTTTACCATGATCGCTACTCCTCCGATATGATGGTTTGTTTCGGAATTTCTCTGAAAGAGCATATGTCCAGATTTCAGAATCGTGTTTGCCTCGCCTTTTTGTCGGGTCTCGCTAATTCCTAGTATGTTCCATTTGATGTTTTGGAGTTCGTTTTCTAGACTTAGTAGGTGTTCTTCGTGTCTCATTGTGAGAATGTTGTTTGTTAACACTAGGATGTTCACTTTTGTTTTCCGTCTTTTATCTGTTAGTGTCGAGGTTTTGCCTCCCCCATAATCCTTGAGGCTGGCTGATGTATCAGCGCGAGATTCTGAGTACTTGGCTCTACTCGCCTGCGGTATTTCTGCTTTAAATGTCGACATTTCATGCAGGTTGTGGAAGAAGTTTGGCATTAAAACGCCACGCTTGTCGAGCGTGTTGGCGTATCCTGTTCCCAGGGATTAATTTAGCCGCCAATTTTGGGTCCGACACTGTTTGCAGCCGCCCATTCTGGGATAGACGCTGCTGGTTTGTTTCGCCATATCTGGCTACTCTACTTAATTAGCCTGTGAATCTATACAGCTTCCAGGGTGTGGGACGTGTAGCCTTGAGTAAGAGCTGGGCACCCCATGAGGACAAGTCACTAAAATCTATCTCCCGTCCATGACGTTTGATATGACCGATTCTAATGAAAGGTGCTACCTCTATGGCGTGACCCCATTACACTCCGTTACCATTGATATAATTTGTCTAATATCTGCTTGGTTATCCTTTAGATTTCTTGTATTGATGAGCCTGTAATGATTATGCTAGTGTCGTCTGCGTACATGATACAGTTATCTGCTCCAATGTAGGGGATAAGGTCAACTGTGTATAACGCAAATAGTAGTGGGACTAATATGGTTCCTTGTGGTACCTCGACTGATGTGTTTGTTGTATTCGATCTAGTATTCCCGATTTTTACAAATTGATTTCGGTTTGCTTGATATGTTTGGAGCCAGCGTTTTGTCTCTAAATCCATATCGTTCTAGTTTCTCTAGTAGTGTCTTGTGAGCAACACAGTGAAATGCCTTTGACAAATCACAGAAAATTCCCACTGCGCAGTTTCCTATGTCTATTTCATTTATTAATTTTGTGTATACATTTTCTATTGCTGTTATTGTTGATTTATATGTATATTGTTGATAATGTTGTTGATTCGAAATTATTTTGTATTTTGATATGAAGGATATCATTCTACTTTCCATACAGTATTCTATTATTCTCGCTATTATTGATATTAAGGCTACTGGCCTGTAGTTGTCTAAGCTGTTTCATCACCTTTCTTATGGATTGGTATAATCATTGATGTTTTAAAACATTCGGGAAAAGTGTTTATTTTGAATGAAAAGTTCACAATGTCTAAAATTGATGGTGTCGATTCTGGTAGAACTTCTTTTATGATGTTACATGGCAGATTGTCTGATTTTGCATTATTATCTTGGCTTATTTATTATGTAGTCGATGGTTTTCTTAGCTTTTGGAAAAAAAAACACGATTGACGTGTACGTATTTGGGCCATGTTTCCAGGTATTTTATTTCAGTTAGTTGAGCCGTTTATTTTAAAAGTGGCCATTTTTCAAAAATATTGAGTTAGTTACCTTAATAGATTTTTACTTGATCTTTTTAAACTGAAGTAACTTGTTACTAATATATTTAAAATCATTAAGATTTTGTAACATCAATAGTTAAAAAAAAAGTTTATTTATTACTATTATTATATTATTATTATTATATTATTATTTTGAAAGTGGCGTAAGTCCCACTGATTGTGAGAGAGTTTCAAACCGATATCGAAAATATGCAATTAAAGTTTATGTGATCTCGTAAGCTTTATGTTTAATTATTAATGTAGCAGTTGAATTAGCAATAAATTTATTATAAACAATTTAATTTCAAATATCAGTTTCGATTTGCTAATGGATTCATATGGGTCTCCTGATATACCATTGTAATTTTTAGTAATTCGTTAATAATTTGTTTATAACAAATTAAATTGAAAAAAAAACTGTATGAGAATATGAATATATTAAAATATCCCAAGAGAAAACTTAGGAATCTTCGAATATGAATTTCAATGTAGAAATAAAAAAAAACTACAAAAAATACGAGACCACTCACAAACCTCAAATATAAGGAATTTTGGAATACCACCTTTGTATACCACATTGTATACCACCTGCCCACAATAATTATTTTATATACCTTCCGCATACACAAAATGGAGAAGACTGAATAATAATTAATAAAACAGTATTAATATTAATATAAAAATTATTTAACAACTGTTATTTATTATTCTTGATTTTATAACATAAAAGTGTATTATACATTTATCTTCATTATACTTTATTTCAAGGAAAATTTATTTTATGTATGGATGGACTTGTGCTTTCTTAAGAATTGGAAACGTGATTTCATTGTTTTTTAAAGTGGCCCAAGTCCATTTACAACCATAAAAAACATATTATTTCTTAAATAACGCTTAATATGCTAATTGGGGTGATAAATTTGACACCCTTAGAAACACCAAAACATTATTCTATTATGTTATCTGTTCCCCATATTTTTAAATTTTATCGAACGCAAACCCTTCAATATCTCGATTCGAACATAAATGGAGTTAGGTCACTTTCAAAATAAACGGCTCTGTTGTTCAAAGGGAATCGTTTTTAGTTTCCGTTTTCAAAGGGAATTTTTAAAGATGAGTATACTTCTGGAAATTTTGAATTCAGTTTCATGCATTGTATATTGGTTGTCTTCTGTTAGTGTTGGGTATAACTTTCTTACATGCAGATGGGAAAATCTTTGTGCTGTTTTCATTTCAGTGGTTTCATAATTTGTTCCTATTATTATATTTGATTTCCTGTTAGATCCCTTTCGTTACCCTATTTCACATGAGTTTACATTTTCAAGCGATGTTTTTCAATTATCTCTCTTTTGTGGGTCATTATTTTGTCTTCTGTATTTTGAATCTTTAGTTTGCGTCTGCTCGTTTGTCTTATCATCTCTCATCTTTATTAGATCTTCGTTTTTCGATTTGTCGTTAATCTCAGCTCTATTTGATATCATGTTTGTGGTTGATAGATTAGTCTATCATGATCATGATAGATTATATAAAATGTAGCAAGTAATGTTTGTTAAATATTTTTAGAAAAGCTACATAAATGTGAAAGTGAATCAGTTTCGTTGATAAATTTTGAATATTAAATTTGTCTGTCCATATGTCATTCGTTATACCTTAAAAATTTCTCTTATGTTAAAAAACAAAAATTTTGATAAAAACAAAAATTAACACGAGTATAAAAATGTTCAAGAAAATAAAGTTTCGCAATAAATACTCATTTCTAATAAACTGTGTTTATTGTGAACCTAAAACCATTTTAATTTCATTTTACTTAAAGTGAAAGGCTATCGTCCATGTGCAATTAAGAAAAAGAATTGTCTGTTCCAGTTTGTATTGTTTATTCTTGTTTGTAATCTTGTCTTAGTCTTTCTCTCCAACTGGTCTACATCAACTTGAAATAAAATGCACAACATAAAAACTTTTTTTCACAAAAATTGTGTTTCGGTTTTGTGATTTCAAAGATAATCTCGGCTCGAACTGTTGTTAGTTTTACGGTTGGCGACTTTGCTCGCTATGATACATTAAAATTTAACATAAAACCATAATTACTGCTCACCAACAAAAAGCGAGAAGAATGTTACAAAAAGAAAATTAAACTTGTAAAAATCTTCTTCCCAGAAACAACATCTTTATCTCATTTTTATGTAAATCAGTAATTTGAAGAACCTGTTGTTGAAATTGAAAGAAACTGTTGTTGTTTCTTGTTCTATCTCACTAATCTTGTCTCACCTTCTCAAATCTCATTTTATTTTGTCTAGTGTTCTTTACTTTTGTCCAACCCTCCATATTATATATTCTATCAAAGTGATGGGACCCATGGAATTCGTTATTCATTTTTGATTACTCATGCCCGAAAAGTACTTCTTGATGTAGATTATTTAATACGAAAAATGTCACATCTCGTTGTATTTCCACATAACCTGGGTAACGCACGAAAATAGTCAATATCGCTAGGTTACATTAAAATAAACTAATAAATCAAAATAAAATGAACACAATCAAGACCGTGATATTAAAAAAGTGACGTGAAATGTCAGTATTTTTTTTCAATACAAAATAATATTGAAAATTAAAGAAAACGTTTTAAAATGAGTGAAAATTCTCAGGTGATATCGGAGACTGAGGAGAGTTCTTATGACGAATCCACACCACCGGAGACATATGAAAAAGAAATTTTTTCATATTTGATTCCATTTTTTTTTGGATGGACGCTGGATCCCAAACTTGTAAGATACCTCCCCTCGCATGAGTAATACAAAATATTGTTTTTAACACGGGCGAAATTGTTAATTTTCCTCCCTAGCGAATGTACGCACGAACGAAGTGAGTGCGCACAATTTCGTTCTCGCGAAAAATTGTCAGCTTTTCGCCCTAGTTACGAAATATACTATTTTATTGTATATACGTCGCAGTCATATAGTAAAATCAGTCAGATTGTGTAAAACTGAGCCATTGCATGTTCTGTCCGTAATTCGTGTAGTTCGTATAGCTTATAAAATCACACGTTCTAAGAAATACCTGAGTGCAGTCATAGGATAGTATAAAGCTTGTCTTAATTATCAGACCTATTTACACTATACAGACTTTAAGAATTATTAAAATATTGCTTATAAGAATTATTATAGTTTCCCATCTTCCAAAATCCATGCATCAATTTTTCCGAAAATCGAGGGAAACTGTTCCAACGACTTTTTCAGTTTCCCAAGGTTTGGTCCATAATCCATATAACGACGTTTCTGAAAATCTAGTAAAAACTTCACTTTCCTCGCATTCGTCCAAAATCAAGGCAAAACTTGAACAAATTTTCCAATAACCTGTTCTAATGTTCCTCATGGTCTGATCCAAGCAGTAAGTATAGGTTTTTTCCGAACATCTCCAAACGTCTTCAGTTCCTCATGGTCTGAAGCAAAGCACAGTTTTCACAAAAATCGAGGGGAAGCTCAACATTTTCGACACAACTATAGATGGAATTTCCTGGGGAAAATCAAAAACTTTTCTAAACGAGAATTTCTCAAAATCCCAGTAAACCAAACCGATTTTCCATTTTATTTTCTTCTAACGATTCTAGGGGGGATTGTAAACCAGTGAAAGTTCTTCAGTCAGCTTTCTTCCGGAAAAGGTTGTAAGCAAAAAAACACGTACTTGTGCGTCAACGTTATCACTACGTCGTCGGTTTCAAAGTTTTGAATAAAAAAACATATTAATACGTCAACAATGTGCAATGTGTTAATATAAAGATAAATAAAGAAACATATGTGAGGTAGTTTAATGAACTACCTAGTCATATCGTGTATTTGGAATAGAATACGTGAACTGCTGGCAGATCATGCAATGACTCGATTTTTACACAATCTGACGGATTTCACTCTATGAGTACGAGATACATGATCTTATATGTTTACATTTTTTTGTACACTAAGGCCCAGGTTACATAGTGCGAGCTAGCATCCGAGCTGGCCTAATCAGTTACTGCAGTGCAGCTACTCGCACCGTTTGACCACATCATGAGTGTCATTTGTGAGTCGGTCAGTACCTCATATCCGAGTTACTACAACAATTTTTGTTTTTACTCGTCTTTCGGTAATTTGTACGGTATTGCGAAATGACAGTAGCTCATAACCCCGGAACTACGACGAGGGCATTCTTCGTGTAGTTTTTGTATTGAAATATCCAGCACAAAGTGTTGTTTTTGTAATCGCTTTTGTTACAGTATGAACTGTGATCTGTCATGTATTTTGCGACAACATTGCAGGAATGCGTGCACACCCGGCTACTGTCATGCGAGTACACAGATGCAGTAGCTGTTCACTGTCGGGTCAGCAACTCGCACTGTGTAACCTCGCTGTAATACAATATTGAATTGGATATGTTTGAGGAATTCGTTGAATTTCTCATTCTACCACATGCCCAGTATTGGTATACTCTCGAAGCCAAAATTTGTATTGAAAAATCGTTTAACACGGATGGTACACCTTCAAATATTTTTAATAAGGGCACGTGTCTTCTAAGGCCTTCTAGCTTCTCTTTTCACGGCCTTGGAAAGGACTAGTATATTTTTATCATTTATGACAAACTTGTGCCTACTATGACACTCCATCTTCTCTTTTTACGGTTTTCGAAAGGACGAATATTTTTACTAAAGATACGTGGCACCTATTGCACTCCACATTTTTTTGTAGCCTTGGTATGTAGAGGTTTTTTGAAAATTTTCACTCACAATCAGTTGATAGGTTCAGCTTATTAGACACACCGAGGCGGTTCTGGACTAGTTTCTATAGTCTTGTCTAAACTAGGCAAAAACTAGAGAAAATCTTGATGTAATCCAACCAAAATATGGTCTAAACTGGAGAAAACTCTGGTGACCTAGTCTAAGTACAATCTAGTCTACACTAGATAAAACGTTGAAAATCTATTGTTGACCAAACCTTGTTTAAACTAGAAACATCAAAATCTTTATTTCAGTTTCATGTAAATTGGTAAATCTAAAAAACTTGTTGTTTCTTGCTCCATCTCACTAATCTTGTCTCCACTTGTCAAATCTTGTTTTATTATGTTTAGTATTATTTAGATTTTTCTACGCTACAATTAAATTAATAGACCGGATGTCAAGGTTCAAAATAGTCATTTCTAAGCCAAAATGCGAATTGGAAAAATCATTTTTCATCATTTTTTCTTAAGGGCCATTGATGCTTAAAAATGGTACAAAGAAGACCAAATTAAGACTTCTTTTGCTTCGGAGATTATTAAAAAAAAGTAAAAACATTCTTTCTTGTAATCCATTAATAAACGCCTTCGTGCATTAATAAATGCTTTAGTGCATTAATAAATGCTTTAGTGCATTAATAAATGCATTAATAAATTATATACGTATTATATATGTATATAAATGGAATATCCATTAATAAATGCATTAATAAAAAGTTTTATATTGTTTGTATTTTCTAGTATTGACAGCCAAGTGGAGTTTCATAGAAGATCTTGTGATTTATGTGCAATATCTTGCAATGTATTGCATAAATTTCTTGTAATTGATACGTGAAAGTCATGTAATCTAAGCATACTAACAGTACACATGAAAGACCCTATTTTATTACGGTATTGTTCTTGTAATTAGAAAGTCATTATTTATCTCGCATGTCAACGAAAGTTATGAATTTTTGATATTTTTTACTTTTTTTCATATATTTTTGTCACTTTTTAAATAATGCAATATTACCCAAAATTCATATTCGATTGCTTAACATTTTCCGCCTACAAGGAAAGATTCGATTTCCTTACTATTCCTTACTATACTATTTCCTTACTATACAGTTCAGAATCTAGGTCGGTTTGCGCACCAACCGTCTAGAGTCTAGAGACAATCTTTTAGAGTGAAAAAAATTAAGGCTTTTCGTGTGTAAGTATCAGGTTAGGTTAGGTTTATACATCTACTTTCTAGCAACTTCTACTTTTCCTTGCAACTGCAAGTATAATACATAGTTTTAATCTACATTTAATTTAAAATAATTTAGAGAAAAATTCAGTCAATTAACATTATTTTGGAAAAAGTTTTGGGTAAAAATGCAAAAGTGCGCTATTTTGCGCGTCTTAATTATCGCTAATTTCAGCTTACGTTTCACCTAAACAGAAAACGATTATTAATAGTTTGTTCTATACCAAATACCGCTTTTTTTTGAACAAGGGAAAATGAAGGGAAAATAAGTGAAATTTGTGAAATTTGCTTGATTTTCGACGCTTCTCCGATTTTTACATATTGTATATCCAAACACACAGAATTTTACACACATTACGCTCATATAAATCATTATGCAATTTAGTTTACAATAAGTCAAGAAATCTTAAAAAACTAATTGGTCCTCTAGCGGACCCATGCACAGTGGGCTGGAATGCCGAAAAAGTGGACAAAAATAGAATACCTCCTTCTATACATTTGAAATATTGGTTACAGGGGTTTTATACGCCGTTAAACCGAATCTGTTATTATAATGTTCAAAAACAAAATGGCGCATCCAGTATGGCCGACATTTTTTCGAAAACGACCACAATTTTTACAAAAGTTGGTACTTACGGTTTTTTTTAGTTAGTTGATTACGAATCAGTTATCAGCATTTTTTTAAACAAAATGGCGGATCCAATATGGCGGGTAATTTTTCGTAAAACTTTTTACAAAATTGCGTACCTACTTAGTTTTTATACATCCTTGGTCAGCAATCAACTGTCAAAATTCCAAAAAACAGAATGACTTGTTCAATATGTCGGACAATTGTGCATCAACAGTTCTTTAAACCTCTGATGTATGAATTTCCTATCAAAATTTTAGAAAACATAATGGTTGCTCGAATATAGAAAATTCCAAATTGTATATTTGATATTGTATATGAAAAATAACTGGACAATTTTGAGTGCTGCTTAAAATTATTGTGAATATCTGATTCTTTAATCAGAATATTTGCTACTATTAGACGATTCGATCAGATTATTTGAATTTCAAGTGCTCGATCGTCCTCCTCGATCGTAAAGAGACAACAATTTCAAAGCTTCGGCAGACAAACTTTTACAACTTTTGGGTATTTTTGGCCCATGCTCGACATATAAGGGTCGGATGTAATAAGAAGTCTTTTAAATAGATCTTCCAATGTTGCTTTTCTACATTTTTTTCTAGATATTTTTTTATGTCTGTTACGTGTATACATACTTATTTTTTATGTCTTTTTAAAGGCATCTACTGCCCTTTTAGAGTCTATTCACTTTGATTTAAATTTTGACAACATTTTTCTTACGTTATCTCTGTCGTCTTGATGTATTGTAAAACTAGAGTTATACTTTTCAATCTTCTAGAATTCATCTTCTAGAATGTATGTTGCACATTCTAGAAGATGAATTCTCAGACGGCTCAGCATGGAGAAATTTTTTTCAAAAATTTCAAAAATTTTCAAAAACAGTCAAAAATTCCATGTAAAAATTAATGTCCACTTTGGCCCTGCCTGTCGTATTCGGTTGTGTAATGTAATATAAAAAATCACTACGAATGTATTACGGCTTTTCTCACACGGTACCAAATATACATAGGCTCGTCGGCATGTAACTCTTAAGAATTCTGATATCATAGAGCAGTGATCTTCAACCTTTGTCATCCCGCGGAACCCTATTTTGAGAATTTTTTTTTATGGAACCCTCTGTTTAGTAGCACTTTGATTAAAGGGGGGAATCGCATTACATGTTACGAACAAGGATCGCCCCTACATTTCTTATAAAAATTTTGTAAAAGTCTCATAATAAATAAATTTTCATTTATTCAAACAAAATTATAAATTCCATATAAAATATAAAATATATGTACTATACATACAAAACATGAAATTGTAATCAAAGAAAACTATTTAAAAAATCAATGACTTAGTTATGCTTTTGTTTATGACTGCATAATTTATCAATATCTGGATGGTTAATTGGAGACGCAAATCATTTTCGGCATCAAGTCGATTCCTATACTTACAATTAGTTTTTGTAGTGACGTATGTGGAAAAGGATTTCTCACAGAGATAGGTTGTTACGAAAGGTATCAATTCCTTAACCGCGCGTTTGGAAACTTCCGGATATTCTTCCCTTAATTTTATCCAAAACGGGTCAATGCCCAAGATGGCAAATGTAGATTTTATTGTAGTGTCGGTTCACATATCTATAAATTGCTCTCTTTCCTTAATTGGCAAGGTATCCACATCACAACACTCATTAAAAGGTTTTTCGTTCCAATTTAAATTATTGCAAATGAGAGGGGTATATTCGAAAAATGTGTTTTGCAATTCCGTTAAATGTTCCAAAATATGATTTTTTAAATTTTTGCCGAATGCCATATTATTGTTTGCCAGGAAATCATTTAAATTATAAAAAACATTACGTATTACTTTTGGTAATGCATTCCTCCCAAAGTTTGATTTTCGATTTGATTGAGTTTACTTTGCTATTGACCTTAAAAACAGCAGTAGGTATTTGGTCCTTGAAGTGAAAGATTAACTTCGGTTATGTACGAAAATATATCTACAAGGTAGGCTAGATTTTGAAGACAATTAGTGTCATTAAGTTTTCCAGAAAATTCACGTTCAGATAAAAAGATTCGAATTTTATCATGCAATTCCCTGATTCTGGTCAGAACCTTTCCACTGGATAACCTTACTTCAGTATGAAGAAGGAGATTTTTATGTAAGTTTCCCAGATCATCGTACAATAAGGCAAATACCCTGGTATTTAGGGGTCTGGATTTTTATAAAATTAACCATCTTAACGGCCTCATTGCGAACTTCATGGAATGCTTTTGGTGTCCGTTTAACAGCGAGAACATGACGATGAAGACAGCAATGGCTGGTTTTAATGTCTGAAACAAGTTTCTTTAAACGTGCTATTACGCCCTGTATAAAAACAAACTGGTGGAATTTTCAAGAGAGCAAGAATCTTATTCTATGGATTTTGATTCCAATTTCCCAGTTATAAGCCAATTATGCATTCTATTTCTACAGTATTTTAGGATAAGTTAAAACAAAACTCAATTTACTACAAAATAATTAACTTACTACCTGCTACTTGCCTTTGTAAGACTTTAACAATAAATCTACTACACCAGATATTTAAATTATTTATAAGGGCAATGTGCGTCGTTCTCGTCCAATATAAGCCACAGAGCAAATGAATAGTTCCAATATGAAACTCCAATCGACACACGTGTTCCAAAGAGCGGCGCAACGCATCATCTCTTTCGTGTCAGTAAATTATTTAAAAAAAGATTTTCTACTCGCGATTTTCAGTTAGCCACTGAATGAGCATAAACTATTATTTAATAATGTAAAAAGTATACAAATATTCTACATACCTTTAGGATTACCCTGCATTGAGCAGATTTGATATTGCACACACCAAAAATTAGGAGCACTTTTAGCGGAGAACGTTTTTCGATGCGAATTCACGCGTCATATAAATGTGAAAAGTACATAACTTCGGGATGCTCTGTAGCCGCCGGTTTGGAACCAGACGTCTTATCTTTCGTTAAGACATGCCCAGAGACTTCATTTAGAAGATAATACAAGAAAAAAGGTATATTTCAAATTTTGATTTTTTCATTTTTGTCCACATTTTCGACAATCCAGCCCACTGTGCGATGGCTGGTCTATCCTACGGTGAATCCTACTATTTCCACTCTACTCTGTACTACAAAAAACTTGCAATGATATCCTCATGCCAAGAAAGCCTTCGAAAAGAATACAGGTATACTGGTGGAGCGCGAAAATTGCCGAGATGAGAAAGATCTGTTTTGCTAAAAAACGTGGCTACCAACGGAAAGGGAAGAGAAATCCAAACCCAGACATAGAAGCTACGTACAGAAATTCTTACGCCGAGCAAAAAAGAACTTACGCGCAGAAATCAACAGATCTAAAACGGACCACTGGCGTCAACTCTGCGATAAAACGTGCGGGGTAACTAATATTCCAT
Source organism: Phosphuga atrata (assembly GCA_944588485.1). Classification (NCBI taxonomy): domain Eukaryota; kingdom Metazoa; phylum Arthropoda; class Insecta; order Coleoptera; family Silphidae; genus Phosphuga; species Phosphuga atrata. The sequence goes on along the minus strand of OX155893.1, from coordinate 6,090,185 downwards.
TACCAACTCAAAGTAAGATCGCCAAACCTGAAAATAAGCATGGAAAAGGCGCGAGAGTGGTGGAGGTTCTCTACTCCTAGCGGGGAAAACGAGCCTTGCACGCGATCGTATAGAATGTTCCACAGGGTAGGGTCAAATACCTAGCCCTGAGGAACACCACTATTTACTTCGCATTCGACGACCTCATCGCCGGATTCCATCTGTGTTCTCCTAATTGAGAGGTGCTGCGGACTAGTCGTATAGAATGTTTCACAGAGTAGGACTTTTTGCCCACTTTTTCGACAATCCAGCCCACTGTGCGATTGGCTGGTTCTATGGTATTTTTTAATTTAATGCTTCTTATGAATATGATGTTTTTGGATTTATTTTGGGACACTGAATCGATTGGTAAAAACTAGAAGTCTTTGTGATAAGCCGTTCAAAAGTTACAACATAGTGACATCTGCGGAAAAATGCGAGAAAATGTACTTCCTTAAAATCATTAATTATCAAGTGAATAGAAGAATTTCAAAGTTTGTCTGAAAGTGTTTTCCCTGCTGGTTGTAATTATACAAATTATAGTTTTCTAGCCGCTTCCGTTCGCCAAATATAAGTTGATATTTTAGGCAAAATCGAGCGAAATTTGGTTTTTCGAGCAGAGAACTTTTAAGGAAATCTAAGCGCATCCGTAGGGAAATTACTTCGTGAAAAAATGCCGTAATCTGTTTATGATCAGTAACCGTTCTCGAGATATAGTAGAAATTCTGTAGCACCAAAATGTCAATATAAACAAATTTAAAAAACGTCATTCTATTCCGGGGACGCTATAAGATTTTACACAAAATGTTGGGTCGAAAATGAAAATAGTTTGCGCATCACTGATCTAGATTCTAGATGGACGAGATTTGGAAGATAATATTCGACCGGGCAGACAAGAAATAAATAACTCTAGAAAATTGGAGTTTCCAGTTCAGACATATAAAACTAGATATTCAAGACGAAGGTGATCATACTAGACAAACAATAATAGACAAAACTAGATATGAAAAAAAATAGACTGGATTAAAGTGACCACATTTTCATTGAGTCAAAGCGGGACAAATGGGATGAAATGAGAATTATAATTTGATTATGAAAGCAGACCAATAATTTAATGTTTATATTCATAGACAAGTCTATGAATATACAAAAATGTATTTATTATTAATTATTGATAACTATAAAAATATTTTTAAAAAACAATAATTTGAATACAAAATGAGGAAAAAATGACTGTGTGAATTTCCATATTACAAGAAAATAATTCAGAAATTACAATGTTTTCTAGTTCACTCATGACTTATGAAATAAATAAATATAGTGCTATATAGTGCTATATATAGTGCTATATAGTGCTATATATAGTGCTATATATAAGTTTTGTGCTACCAGAGACCAAGTGGGTTGCTAAAAATACTATAACCTGATAAATTATAATAATAAACATAGACGCTTTTCTGCCTTTTGGCTTCATCAGTATGGACTTATCGCACGAAAGTGCACGAAACCAAATCGTACTTGTAATTATATTTATTTATTTTATATGTTATGAGTGAATTAGAGAACATAGTAATTTCTTAATTTTTTTCTTGCAATAATTTGAACATTATGATTTTCAATTTAAATTTGTTATTTAAATAAAAAATATGATTTTCTTTCACGGTCATATTTTTGATCCGATTGAATACTGCAGTAGATCCGGATCATTTAATAAAATGTCGTGAAATTTCTCATATGAATTGGTCAAATTATTTTTTACGCTTAATATAGATTTTAAAGTTTAATGTTCAACTGTGTTTTTTTAGTTGTCCATATTTTATTGATACTAGAAGAAAACTCTCATCAAAACTCATTTTAAAACAAATTCAAATTCTCATTTTAAACAGAATAATATTTCTTATCAAAATATTTCGAAAATATTATTCTGTTTAAAATGAAGCAATACTCCGTCCATTTTTTGTCTGTTTCCACATTTGCAGCCAACCAATATTTCACTTTTAATTCGCAAATATTATTTTTCGGAAAATGTTTACTGATATATTCAAAAGATTTTTCCACATATTCTCATAAAATCTCCTCTTTTAATGTCACCCAATGAAAATTTCTCAACAAGGTGCCATTAAAAGACCGGATTTTCTGAAAGAAGTCAGACATTTTTATAATAACTGCTTGGAATATCTTGAAGAATGAAAATTTTATGGGAATATGTAGAAAAATATTATATTATATATTACAGTACATTTAAAATAAGAAATGCAGATTTCTTCTAAATAGCGGGACATTTTTAAAAATCGGCGGGACGCGGGACAGGCCTACAAAAAGCGGGACTGTCCCGCCAAAATCGGGACGTGTGGTCACCCTAGACGGGATAGCCAAGATAAAAGAGACATATAAGATAGCTAGGAATTGAAGCAACTGTGTGAACCTAGAAGTATATATTAAAAAAAGTGAATGTTGCTGCCATCTATACTAACTTTTAGTCAAGTCTAATAGTTCAAAATTTATTACACCAGATGGATAAAAATATATTCTTGTCAATCCACATTTCCAAGTCTTGCTTCTGTAATGTTTTCTGCCTAAATTTGTTAGTCTTCCATATATAAACATTTCTGTCTACGCTTGTTTATCTAGTATTGTCTGTGTACTTTTATCTCCTTCTGTATTATTAGGCCGATCACATTTCATTTGTAAAAATTGGAACTTGTTGATCGCATAAAGAGACGTTGAGATTACAAAAACGGGATAATGAGAACGCAAATTCGCCTCGACGCTGTACAGCACTATCATTAATTCGGAAGCTGCTTGACGCCAAAAACTGACATAATTGAAAATAATGGGACAGATGCAAAAACGTCGTGACTATCTTGTCCACACTCCTATCTTGCCTGCCTAGTCCTGCCTGTCTAGTCTGTATAGTCTTGTCTGTCTATTCTTTTATGTCTAGTCTTGTCTGTCAAGCCTTGTCTGGCTAGTTTTGTCTGTCTTGTCTTAAAATTAACTGTTTCATTCGCGTACCAATACAATTTTTCTTCGTGTCAGCTGTGACACGCGTGCCATAGCTTCGCCACCACTGATGCAGCCTTTTATATTTTATGCTGTATAAACTGAACTGTAATCAAATTATTCATAAGGAATTAGCGTGTTGAAAAAACCCCTTAAATATTTATACATTTAAGAATCCTACGAGATTTCTAAGCTCAACTCCTCGGGTTAAAGAACAGTTTCTGCACATGACTACAAATAGCTACACACAGTAAACTATCCAGCGTAATGCAAATGATGATATTACAAGCTATCCAGCGTAATGCAAATGATGATATTACAAGCTGTCTGCCACTTTTCATTTGTAATTGCTAATTACGTAATTCGAGAAGCGCTTGAACGGTACGGCAATCAATCGCGCACTTGGAATTAGCCGCAGCATATGCTCCATATATAATTCACGGCTCCTAACGGAACTCGAACCACGTTTTCCTGGTAGTCTGCAAGTGTAAAGTGCACGGACAATAGTAATTTGACACTTCCTACCTTTACCGGCATTCGCCATTTCTCGATTGTACGCCGAGACAAATAATAACGACGGCAGTTACCGATAAATCCTCTTGTTATTTGTTTCCTATGCGCAGGTGAAATATTGTGAGGAGATTGTTGTTTCTCTCGAATTCTGCTGCGATTGAATTGAGACTTGTCGAGGTTAATTGAGGTCGCGAAGTCAAGAAATAATTTTAAAACCATTTTTAAAGACGATAAAACCGTAAGAGGAATTAAATGACGTAAGAAAACTACTTGAGATGAAATAAGGACAAACAAGAAAGGCATTTAAGATTAGATTCGAAACAAGATAGGTAAGATTTGACAGACAAGATCATAGAAACCAGATAGTGTCTTGATTTGCACTTTTGTATTATTATCTGTCTATACTCGGGCCGGCGAGAGAATGCAGTAGTCCCACTCCAAGGTATTAGGGGCGAAGGATGCAGGTTAGTTTGACAAGGGGAACTTCCGAAGTCTGGTTTCACGGATTTTCTTTGTACACTTTTAGTAGTCCATTAGGACGACATAACGTACAAGTAGTAAGGCGTACTACTTCGGCAGTTTCTATAAAAATTGCAATTTTCTTTCTTCTTTGAGTTTAGTAATATGTCAGTTTTTCAAACCCTGACAACTAAACACCGCGCGCTGGGAATAATGTGGGGGTGTGCGCAGAAGAATGCTAAACTCGTCGAGACGAGATGCATTCTCTCGCCGGCGTATTGTCTAATTTATTTAGACTTGTCTATCTAGTTTGGTCGGTCTAGATCAGGGCTGTTCAACCTTTTCGTATATTATACCCGCTTTGGTTTGAGTTTTGTTATTAGTTTTGATTTGTTTTTCTTTGTTGGTCACCGTGATGGAAATCAAAGGGTTACGGTTTGAGTGAAAAAATAAGTATCTATTATATAACGTTTACATACAACGTAAATATGGAAGCAGGAAAAATCTAAAGATCTGCTTAAAATCGACCGGTAGATCGCGATCGACTGTTTGGGCAGCCCTGGTCTAGATTCTTCTTTTAATTTTGACTATGTCTAGTCGTGTTTGTCTGGACTTATTATGCTAGTCTATCTAGTCTAATCTTGTGTATCTAGTCGTATGTGTCTAATCTTATCCATTTAATCTTGTCTGGTAGGTCTCATCTGCTTAGCTTTGCTATTTACATGTACTAGTATCTAATGGTATTGTGTCTGTCTGATCTTAACTTTAATTAGATTGTATATAAACTTTCTCTATCAATTCATTTGAATATTTGGTAAAAAGTAAAATTTTCACAGGGAATCAGCTTTCCATTTTGTTAGAGAGCATCTGCTATTTACCATGATTTATTTCTCCGTCGTAATTTTAATGTGGGCTTTAATCAGGACATCACCTATTGAACAACCTAATTAGAAAACTGAGTGTGCTTTCTGAAGCGGTTTTACCTCCGATCCAAACTAATTTTCCAATTAAACTAGAAACTAATTATCTTGCATAGAGAAAAATCAATTATTGCTCTATCGAACAGCTTTAGATAGTGATAGAATTCATCAATACTCACAATCAGACTCACTAATTAATAAATGTATCAATCGTAGAAAGTCTTGTATTCTCTCCTAAGGAAATATTTGATTAACGTTTTATATGGAACTGGTTCAATTTGCACTAGATTGGTAATCAAAAAAATAAGCAACATAGAGAAGAAACTGAGTAAAACCTGTTAATAATAAAGCAAATTAGACAAATTAGATTTGCTTGACACATTTGATTAAGAATATATGATTAGACTACACTAGACTAAACAAACAAAACTAAATAGACTAGAGCATAGAGACTAAATAGACAACACTAGATAGACAAGACTAGACATACAAAACTAGACAGACAAGACAAGGCAGACAAGATTAGGAAGACATGACTAGACACACAAGAGTAGACAGAAAAGACTGGATGGGCATGACTAGACAAACAATTCTGGACAGACAAGATTAGACAGACAAAACTAACAGACAAGACAAGGCAGATAAGTCTAGATAGACATGGCTTGACAGACAAGACTAGATAAACAAGTCTAAACAGCATAGACTATATGTGCAATATGCCAATCAAACAAAAATTGTGCCTCTGCGCAATTAACAACAGATATCGCGGTACCGATATTATTGCTATTGGTTATCAATGCACTGTCAACGGTTGGTGTTTGTGCTCCGCGATTTTCCAGAAATTACCAAGAAAAAACTGGCCCCGTCGGTGTGAAAATGCTCACAAATCAAGGTAACCACCCCTACTTCAACCCAAGCGCATTTGCAACCCCCGGGAACTAACAGAAACATCGTAAATTTTTAAATATCTCGGCGATTTTTCGATAATAATTTTGACATTTAATTTCCATCGCTTACGTGATATCTAATTAAAAAAATACATTTCTAGTGCTGTGTTTGTTGTTTGGCAAACGCCATTAACACCTAACCACCTGACATACGTCTCTCAGACCCAAAGTAGCAGTAATTTTCTCACCTGAGACGCATGGCAGGTGGTTAAGGGTTAAACAAGAAGAAAGTAAGGTAAACAAAGTCTAACTGTTATTTCACCGTTATAAGTGATCCCCCTATACCAAATGCCAACACCTCTTCGGATTGCGTATGAGCGGTTAGAGGTAAAGGGCAAAGGGCCTCTTGCCCTTGGGGTGGGAAATTATCCCTAAAGGCGGAAGAGCCGCTTGATGGCCAACGGCATAGGATGGAGAATGCAACGAGAAACAGTTCCATTAAAGATCCCTTTGGATATCTTAGGCGTTAGCAATTTATTCATGGATGGAGTGCTCTTCAGCACCGGGCTGCTCAAGAGATTAAGAAATGAAGCGGAAGGCTGTAGACAGAGCAGACTGGAGAATTGCTGCAAACCAATCATCGGATTGTAGACCATTGGTGATGATGATCGTTGTACCACAGGGAAGTATATGAGCACCTATACTATTTTCTCTTTATACTGCAGACCTGATACAATATTTAAAGGGCAGGGAATATATCCTCTACGCAGACGATTCCAGCTTTAGAGTATCGGAGCCGTCTGTGCAAAAATCGGAATCCGTGGCAAATGAGCTTCTAAGTAACGTATATCAATGGTTCCCTGCCAACAACCCATATTTAAATATTGGAAAAACAAAATAAATTGTATTTCAAGATTCCAGCGGGAAGGTGAAGAAAAATACGGTGTAAATATACGGAGACAAAGTCAAATCTAAGGTGAAAGAAGCGACGCCGAGCAGTAAACCAGGAAAAATCACGTCACAGGTTTCCAGAAGCAAGGAAGTTGTTAAACAGCTTCGCATTTGAAGCAGGAGTCATCCAGGTCACTGACGAAGACCAATAAAACGAGGAAGGGAAGTTTCCGAAAGAAAGTTCAAAAAAAGAAGCGAAATTGGCGGAGCTACAAGCGGGCAAAGAGAAACCAATTCAGGAAAATGTCATTGTTGTAGAGAAAGCTGTTGAAGAATAGGTGAGTAAAGCAGAAGGTGTCACCCAGGTCACTGACGGAGGCCAAAAAGCGAGGTAGGGAAGTCTCCGGGACTCCGGGAAGGGAAGAAAAGGTGAGTAAGGCTGTTGCGGCAAAAGCAAGTAAGTTGTTAAAAAAGTTTCGCATTTGAACGAACTCAAAAAACGAGGTCTCGGAAAGAAAGTTCAAAGAAAGAAGCGAAATTGACGGAGCTACAAGCGGGCAAAAAGGAAACAATTGAGGAAAATGTAATTGGTGTAAAAAAAGCTATTGAAGAAGAGGTGAGTAAAGCAGAAAGTGTCACCCAGGTCACTGACGGAGGCCAAAAAACGAGGAAGGGAAGTGTCCGAAAGAACGTGTCCGAAAGAAGCGAAATTGGCGGAGCTACAAGCGAGCAAGGAGGAAACAATTCAGGAAAATGTCATTGGTGTAGAGAAAGCTGTTGAAGAAGAGGTGAGTAAGGCTGTTGAGACAGAAGCAAGGAAGTTGTTAAAAATCTTCGCATTTGAAGCAGAAGCAGTCACCCAGGTCACTGACGAAGGCCAAAAAACAAGGTCTCCAAAAGAAAGTTTAAAGGAAGAAGCGAAATTGGCGGAGCTACAAGCGGGCAAAAAGGAAGCAATTGAAGAAAATTTGATTGGTGTAGAGATAGCTGTTGAAGAAGAGGTGAGAAAAGCAGAAGGAGTCACCCAGGTCACTGAAGAAGGCCAAAAAACGAGGAAGGGAAGTCCACGAAAGAAAATTCAAAGGAAGAAGCGAAATTGGCTGAGCTACAAGCGGGCAAAGAGGAAACAAGTCAGGCAAATTTGATCGGTGCAGAGAAAGCTTTCGAAGAAGAAGTAAGTAAGACTGTTGAGGCAGAAGGAAGGAAGTTCTTTAAAGATCTTTACATTTGAAGCAGAAGCAGTCACCCAGGTTACTGACGAAGGCCAAAAAACGAGGTGTCCGAGAGGAATTTTTAAGGAAGAAGCGAAATTGGCGGAGCTACAAGCGGGCAAAGAGGAAACAATTGAGAAAAATTTGATTGGTGTAGATAAAGCTAAAAGCCAAAGAGGTGAGTAAAGCAGTAGGAGTCACCCAGGTCACTGATGAAGGTCAAAAACGATGACGGGAAATCTCTGAGAGAGAGTTCAAAGAAGAAGGAGAATGTGATTTTTGTAGAGAAAGCTGTTGAAGAAGAGGTGAGTAAAGCTGTTGTGGAGGAGAAGAGGGTCCCTATGGAAAGACCGAAATCTGCTAGCCCTAGAACGGCTGAGATCAGGAAGGAAACGGTTGAAGAGAAGAAGAAAGGTGTGGAGGAGAAGACAGACGAAAAGAACAAGGATAGGTTAGGTTATCGAGCGCTCGTCCGGGAGCTCCCCGTTTCCGTCCCGATTCTCCTGTCTCCAGTGTAGAGAAAGCTGTTGAAGAAGAGTTGAGTAGAGCTGTTGAGGAGGAGAAGAGGGCTACTATGGAGAGACCCAAATCCACCAGGCCTAGAATGGCTGAGAGGAGAAGACAGATAGAAAGAAGAAGGTTGAAGAAGAGAAAAAACAGGTTTAGGAGGAGAAGGAGGACAAAATTCCCCAAGATAGCAAAATTGAAGAAGCTAAACAGCCGCAGGAGAAGAAGATTGAGGCTTCACGAGAAGTTCGTCAAAGGAGTTCGCTTCTTCGTCCACCAAGTGTCCGTCCATCGAGCGCTCGTCCAAGAGCTCCCGGTCTTCCCCCAGATTCTCCGGTTCCCAGTGTAGAGAAAGCTGTTTAAGAAGAGGTGAGTAAAGCTGTTGAGGAGGAGAAGAGGGTTTCTATGGAAAGACCGAAATCCTCCAGGCCCAGAATGCCTGAGATCAGGAAGGAAACGGTTGAGGAGAAGAAGAAAAGTGTGGAGGAGAAGACAGACGAAAAGTAGAATTTTGAAAAGGAAAATAAACAGGTTGAGGAGGAGAAGGAGGTCAAAATACCTCAAGAGCGCAAAATTGAAGAAGCTAAACCGCCGCAGTAGAAGAAGATTGAGGCTTCACGAGAAGTTCGATTCTTCGTCCAGCAAGTGTCCGTCCATGAAGCGCTCGTCGGGAGCTCCCGTCTTCGGCCTGATTCTTCCATCCCTAGCCGCGCAGAAAATATCCCCATGTGCAAAATCAACGTGATCGTGGAGAACTTCGATAGAGCTGAGAATTGCGATGAAAAGGAGCAGGACGAGGTGGTAGAACGTTCTCCACCACCTCATCCTGCTCCTTTATATCGCGATTCTCAGCTCTAACGAAGTTCTCCACGATCACGTTGAATTTGCACATGGGGATAATTTCTGCGTGGCTGGGGACGGAAGGAGCTCGTCGAGCCGGTCGACTTCGAGAAGTCCCTGGACATTCCGGCGGACAAGAAACATCTCGTCGAACAGTTCCTGGAAGAGATCAAGGGCAAGGAGGACCTGGAAGAACACGTCAAGGAAAACGCACAATGGGAGAAAGAGAACATTAGAGGTAGAGATACGACCAGCAAAGAAATAAATCAGTTGCGAGAATCGATTCAATAGTTGACTAGGACGGCTAATCAATAAGTTATCTGCACGAGGACATGGAATCGATACACTCGGAACTAGATACCTGGCTCAAAATGAGACGACTATTCCGGATGGAAATCGACAAACAGAAAAGGGTAAATCAGGAATCTAATCAACCGTTAATTCTGCAACTGGAAGAGTAGGAGGAGAGAATTCGCCACCAGGGGAAGGAAATCCAGGGAGAGAAGTTGCAGATTACATACAAGTGTCTTTGAGGCTAAATGCGATGCGGTGCCGATCGGCGCATGACCTCCTAAACGTCACAGCCGTTGATCTGGATATCGACATCATACTTATCAGTGTACCGAACAGGATGCTGATTAGTACGGGCTGGTGGTTCGAGGAAGTACAAAAAGCTGCAGCAATCAAAATTATAAATAAAAACGTGTATGTTCAAGATAGTGGAAAGGGGACAGGCTTTGTGTGGGTAGAGTTAGAAAACTACATTATCTATAGCTGTTATTTCTCTCCTAACAGCAGCCTCCAACAGTTTGAAATATTACTGACTGAAATAATAGACAGTGTATGAGCTCAAAAGAAACCATCATTAATAGCAGGCGAGTTCAACGCCAAATCCCCTTACTGGGGAAGTCCAGCAATGGATGCAAGAGGTGATCTGGTCATGGACTGGCTAGTTGAACTGGATTTACTTATACAAAATGCTGGTGACACTACTACCTTCGAACGAAGAGTGTCCAAGTCTATCATAGACCTCACTCTTACCACAGACCAACTTATTGACAAGGTTTACAACTGGCAAGTACTGGACAGAGAAACACTTAGTGATCATAGATACATCTACTATAACCTGCAGAGCCAAAGTAAAAACTTCGTGAACCTACAAACGACATATAAGAGATGGTCAACTAAATCCTCGAAGGAGGATAAGCTAATCCGTCAACTAAAAATGGAAGTAGCAAAAACCTCTGAAAACACAGCAGAGGAAATGGTATCATTATAGAAATGGTATCACTATAGAAATGGTATCACTATATGATCACTATAGTGTGTAATGCGACGCTACCAACAAAAAGAAATGCTACCAGGAAGCGACAAGTATATTGGTAGAGTGAAGATATTGCCAACCTAAGGAAAGTATGTGTTTCCACGAGACGGAAACTCCAAAGGAAAGGCAAGAAAAACCTAGATGCATGCACCAAAGAACAGCTCAAAGGTGCATATTCTCAATCTAAAAAGGCTCTCAACATAGTAATAAAGAAAGCGAAAAGGGAACACTGGGAAGCATTGTGCAGGAAATTGACGAAGACGCCTGGGGCGATGCTTATCCAATAGAAACCTGAAAAGCAGACACCCAATTACGAAAATACCTCTGGAAAAAATAGAAGAGTTGGTTGACAAACTATTTTCCATCTATGAAGAACCAAGATGGAAGCAGCCTCTAGTAACGAAGATAACACAAGCCTCTAGTAACACAAGACGAACTTAAAATAGCTTGTAAGCGCCTCAATAGCGGCAGAGCCCCATGACCAGACGGAATTCCATTAGAGGTACTAAAAATTGATGTCAGAAATGCTCCCAAGTATGTTCTTGGAGTAATGAATAACCTACTAAAAGAAGGCAACTTTACAGCACAATGTAAAAAAAGGCTAAACTAGTCCTCCTGAGAAAAGGAGATAAGCCCCTTATTGAAGCTTCTTCGTAGAGACCACTATGTCTACTAGACGTCGCAGGTAAACTGCTTGAGCAACTGCTAGTAGACCGGGTCAAAAGAGCGCTTAGAACTGGGAACTGGGACTGATCTCTCTGAAAAGCAATATGGATTCAGAGAAGGAAAATCCACCACCGCCGCCATTAAGAAGGTCATTGATAATGCAGAGGAAGCTATCGCTGGCACAAGTAGAAACAGAAAAATCTGTGCCCTGGTAACACTTGACGTGCGCAATGAATTTAAATCGGCTTGTTGGCAAAACATTCTCGATGAGAATGATGGTTTCGCGATAGTATCACGAGGTTTCCCCCATACCTATTACGTTTGATACGCAACTGCCTGTGTGAGAGGAAAATTATTATGGAAGGAGACAATAAATTAGTGGAGCGCGAGGTCTACAGCGGTGTTCCACAGGGCCCTACAATTTGGAACATTGTATATGATGGAGTGCTTCGCCTTAAACTCCCTCGCTCGTGGTTTGTGGGAAAAGGGAAAAGGAATTAGAGTCTAAAACAAATGAAGCTATAACAATAGTGGATGAGTGGATGGCAGGGAAGCAACTGCAGTTGGCTCATGAGAAAACGGAGGCTGTACTTCTGACGGGCTAAAGGCATATAAAGTCAATTTCTTTCGAAATAAGGAACCTTACAATCACCCCAAAAGCTGATTTTAAATACTTAGGCGTTGTAATCGACAAGAGCATATCTTTCAAACAGCATATTAGTAAAGCTTGCGACAAAGCGCCAAACACGGCTGCAGCAGTGGAAAGACTCGTGCCAAATGTATGGGGACCCAGAAGTAGTAAGCGGACACTTCTGTGCTCGGTTGTCCACTCTGCTATGCTATATGGAGCCCCGATATGGGCAAAGGCAAAGACAAAAACCTTAAGAGATAAGCTGGCATCGGTACAACGGAAGCTAGCATTGGGGGTGTGTAGCGCGTACCGGACAGTGTCCAGAGAAGCGGCTCTGGTGATCGCTGGAATTATTTCAATTGAATTAATGGCACAGATTAGACATTTACAAGACGCAACGAAACGGCGACAAACGAACAATGACTGAAAGGAAAAAAGCGGCAAAATCTAAATTATACGAAGAATAGCAAAAATCCTGGGACACAACAACAAACGGACAATGGACAAGAAAATTAATTAGGGATATGAAAATTTGGACGATGAGGAAACACGGCGAAGTGAACTACTATGTCCTGGGTTACATCTCAGTGGCCTTGGGTGCTAAAGGGATTGCTTCCATAGAATTGGTAAAGCAACGGACAGTTTTTGCGAATACTGCGGAGAGGAGGACGGGGTTGCTCACATCATCTTCGAGTGCAACTGGTGGCATATGGAGCGCGAAAAAATTAAAAAAAGGGTCCATTCAGCAACAATGGTACTGTTATGAAGCTCCCACCAATGTTGTCAAAGTTGTGGTGTGAACCACCGCTGACTTCAATGCTGAGAGGAAAGGACAAAACACAACAATTCTTCGGTCTCTGAGATATATCTAAATATCTCGGGATCTTGTAATGTAATGTTCACCGTGATTCGCAAGGCACGTAACTTGTCGAATAATAGCCGAGTAGGTTTTAACAATTTAATTAAACAATAATACAACAAAATAACTTATAGCTTACAACTTTTCTTCTTTTACTGACAACTGGGGGATGGTATTTATACCATTCCTTTATAATATATCTGTAAGAGGGGTTAAGTCATCCCTCTAATTCAAATAAGGGGGAGATAGAATTTACTTTGCACCTCCCATAAACAATCGAGGTTTAAAGTCTCTAAATTCTTGTCTGGTCCTCTGGTCTATCTGGTTAATCTTTATAAGAAGGTTTTTATAGGCCTTCGTTTTCCTGATTTACGAGAAAAGTTCAACCAATGTAATATGTCATTGTACATACATATTGACTCTTAGTTTCTGGACAAACTATAAAACTATTGAATTTATCCAAAACGTGGGACTAAGGGCACGTTTTGGAATGTGCGCTAATGGCACAGATGTCCAGTCCTGGTTTTTATTACAACAGTACAGTACTTGCTCGAGTCCGAAGAACAGTGGCAAGTGATGGATTGTATAATATACAATATCATGCCACAGAAAGTATGCGACGAAAGGGCTCGACAGAAAACAGAAGCAGAACAAATATAGGTTTATAAAACGCCATCCCGAAGAAATGCGAAGAGCGGTTCCTAGATGTGCGCGATGCAGAGGGTCGACATATGTTATCCACCACCATATTTATTTATGTATGTTGTGTTTTAATAAATGTTAAACCTTTAAAAAAACCGGCGAAGTGCGAGTTGTGACTCGCACACCGAGGGTTCCGTACAAACCTGTAAGTAAGGTATCTTTTTTTGTGGAGGACGTAGCAAGCACATTCAGTTAACTTGACAAGTGGCCCTCCTGAAATAACGACCATCTTAGTACCGCTGCAAACATAACCTCAAGATGTCGCATACATGTCGCATACATACATGTCGCATACATACATGTCGCATACATACATGTCGCATACATACATGTCGCATACATACATGTCGCATACATACATCCCCCATTCACTATGAGTGTTTAGGGGTTCTGGAACTTCACTATTTGTTTTCACTGTTCAATTTTGCCTGTATACCTATATACCCTGTATAAGGTATACAGGGTATTTTTTTTAAATAACGCGAATATTTTTAAACCTATAAAAAGAAAACTTTATTTTAGTATTACACTTATTCACTAACTTATATTAAGATCTAACTATTTCTAGATCTAATATCAACTAATATAATAACTATTTCTAGCTCTATTTCGATACTCTTAACATTCAGTTGTTCAATTGACTGCTTTTGGGCAATTGACTACCAAAAAATATAGGGCGTACGTGATTTAAGTATAATATACTTAAATCATATTATCTTCAACATATTATGTAGATTATGTAGATTATAGCATAGTATTCTTATGTAGATTATCAACATATTATGTAGATTATAAAGAAAAATTAGACGAAATATAATATATACAGGATGTTACGGGACTTGAGTATGTCATGTCGGTTATAAACAAGCAAAATTTAGACGTAATATATACCCTGTATATATTATGTATATAGAGCGTACGTGATGAAATGCATAACGAATATAAACAAAGAAAATTCAGAATAAACAGCTCGGTGCCGACACATACTTTTTAACCTTCGGACCTAACCGAGGAGGACCTAACTGTATGCAACCCATATGCTTCTGGAGCCTGACAATACCACTACGACGACATTAGTGTGTTTTCATAATTTTCTAATAGTTAATTCGCATTTTTCTTATAATTAGACTACATATTTACGGTTTTCAGATTTTTCCCTTTACATGTGCTGTAAGACACCGCTTGTTGCCAAATTTCTTGATTCTAGGTCCACGGGAAGTACCCTATAGGTTTTGATTCCCTTGTGAAATCGCAAAATATGCGACATAAACGGTCATATCTGTTGATCGCGTTGACTTACAAGTTTGATTTTTTGACAGCTGAAAGAGACCGTAGACCCGAGTATTTGATACAAATTTCAACTTGTTACCTCTACGCGTTCCTGAGAAAAATGACGGACAGACAGACAGACAGACATTCAGACAGACAGGCAGACAGACAGACAGACAGACAGACGGACAACAAAGTGATCCTATAAGGGTTCCGTTTTCGGTACGGAACCCTAAAAAAAGACAAGACTAGACAAACAAGACTAGACAGACAAGACTAGAAAGACAAGACTAGGCACACAAGACTAGACAGAGTAGACTAGACAAACATGACCAAACAGACATGACCAGACAAACAAGACTGAACAAACAAGATTAGACAGACATGTCTAGACAGACATAAATCTATAGACTAGACTAGATTGACACGTCTAGACACAGGCTTGTCTAGATAGAACAGTCTATACATACAAGATTAGATTTGTAATATTATTCAGACTAGACCGACAAGACTATGCCGACAAGACAAGTTTATATTTGTTAATATTTGATGTAAAATAGAAAAGTTTGATCTACGTAGTTTTTAAAAATTGCTATTTATTAATACGTAGCTTGATATAAGGTGTTGTAGACCTAATTTTGATTAAATATAGCATCTTCAAATAAGCTTTTGATCTATAAAATAATTGTTTATCCATATATGCGATATTACGCATGTTTAATAGAAATTATATTATATTAATTAAATTATATATAATTATATTATATATAGTTTAATAGAAAATTGGTTTAATAGAAATGGTAACTTGGAACACAATTATTAAATTCTCGCTTATGAACGAAACTTTCTTTTATCATAATTTTAATTTCACACGACCTTTACAAACAATAAATAGGAAAAGAAAATTGCTAACAATTTGTTAAAACGTGTTTAAGTGTTTTGCATAAATCTTGCGAGGAAAGTCCTAAAAATGATTACAAAAGAAAATACTTGTGGGCAATTTTCTCTTCTTGTACATTGGCTTTCCTTCTTTACGTATATGGCAATCAAGAAAAAACGGTGCGTACAAAAGAAATTATTCTCTCCTAAAACCAACACAATTGTTCAATCCGCGTAAAAACAACCGCTAATTATCCCTGCGCACATACGCCATATGATCTTAATGATTATTAATTTTAATGAATATTGTGCGCCCCACTTGTTTGACCCACTTCGCGGGGCCCAATGTCATTGGCATGGTCAAGAGAAGAAGAGCGCGCGGCTCGAAGAGTGAGACGACCATCTCGTTCAGAGCGGAACTTTCTTCGGTAGAAGAACTTGCAGGAGGTTTGGAAACCGCGCGAGCACATCACTTCTTCTTCAAGTTTCTTAATTCGTTGGTGGTGTGAGAGCATCAAACGTTCAAAGTTTTTCGCGAAATAAATTTAGGTCTCGTTATTGTGGTTTGCTGTGACGTTGTGTTTGATTTTTGGTGATTTGTTTTCACAGACAGAACTTTCAAAATGTTTGGTTCAGCGATGAATCAGACGTTTTGATTTTTCTGTTTCGGTTTGTTTGCGGTTTAGGGAACAAAATTGAAATTTCAACAAAAGAACACGAATTTTCAGTGACGGAAAAAGAAACTGTTTCGGTTTTTTTTTTTTAATAGTGACCGTTTCAAATTTGGATTTTTATTTGGATATAAAAATATAAGGTAATTTCCATTCTTCCTATATTATTAAATCTATGAAATGTTTTACAATTAGTATTTTCTAAATACATATGTACATCAACAAACTATGTTTCCTTGAATCCCTCATGAGGCAAAGCGCTTCAATAATTCAATATAAAAATATTTACATTACCTAACTCTGTATTTGCTCCCGGGAATGGGAAATATTGAAAGGCTTCTATAACAATCATTGTATGTCCAATATAATATGTCATTGTATGTTCAATGTAATATGTCATTGTATGTCCAATGTAATATGTCATTGTATGTCCAATGTCATTGTATACCTTTTATATCATTATATGTCCAATATAATATGCCATTATACTTCTATAACAATCGCATTTAATCGCCTGAGACACTTGTCAGGTGGCTTTCTATCACCTTTATCATAGGCTCTAAATATGCTGAGTTTCTTAAATTAAAATACAACAGGTTTATGATACAACGCTGTGAAATGAACTTTTCTCGCAAATCACGATTGGACATACAATGACATTTATACATTGGCATGACAATAACATATTATATTGGACGTATAATGACATATTATATTGTACATACAATGACATATTAGATTGGACATTTAATGACATTATATTGGACATACAATGACATATTACATTGGTTGAACTTTTCTCGCAAATCATGAAAATGTCCATTAGACATACAATGACATATATACATTAGACATACATTAACATATTACATTGGACATGCAATGATATATTATATTGGACATACAATGACATATTAGATTGGACATACAATGACATATTATATTGGACATACAATGACATCTTACATTGGTTGATCTTTTCTCGCAAATCAGGAAAATTTCCATTGGACACAACAATGACATATATACATTGGACATATAATGACATATTACAATGGACATACAATGACATATTATATTGGACATACAATGACATATTAGATTGGACACACAATGGCATAAAATAATATACTAGATTGGACATACAATGACATATTATATTGGACATACAATGACATATTTCATTGGACATACAATGACATATTATATTAGACATACAATGACATATTATATTGGACACACAATGAACATGTTAGATTGGACATACAATGACATATTATATTGGAAATACAAAGACATATTACATTGGTTGAACTTTTGCCGCAAAGCAGGAAAATGTCCATTGGACACACAATGACATATATACATTAGTCATACAATGATACATTACATTGGATATACAATGTCATATTAGAATATACTTGCAATGACATATTATTTTGGACATACAATGACATATAACATTGGTTGAACTTTTCTTGCAAATCAGGAAAATGTCCATAGGACATACAATAACATATATACATTGAACATACAATGACATATTACATTGGACATACAATGACATATTATATTGGACACACAATGACATATTAGATTGGAGATACAATGACATATTATATTGAACATACAATGACATATTACATTGGTTGAACTTTTCTCGCAAATCAGGACAATGTTCATTGGACATACAATGACATATTACATTGGTTGAACTTTTCTTGCAAATCAGGAAAATGTCCATAGGACATATAATGACTAATATACATTGGACACACAATGACATATTATGTTGGACATACAATGACACATTATATTGGACACACAATGACATATTAGTTTGGACATACAATGACATATTATATTGGACATACAATGACATATTATATTGGACATACAATGACATATTACATTCGTTGATACTTACATTCTTTTGTCGCAAATCAGGAAAATGTCCATTGCGCATACAATGACATATATACATTGACAGTCAATTACATATTACATTAGACATACAATGACATATTATATTGGACCTACAATGACATATTAGATTTTACATACAATGACATATTATATTGGACATACAATGAGATATTACATTGCTTGAAGTTTTCTCGCAAATCAGGAAAATGTCCATTGGATATACAATGACATATATACATTGGACAATCAATTACATATTGCATTGGACATACAATGACATATTATATTTGACATACAATAACATATTAGATTAGACATACAATGACATATTATATTGGACATACAATGACATATTATATTAGACATACAATGACATATTACATTGGTTGAACTTTTCTCGCATATCAGGAAAATGTTCATTGGATATACAATGACATATATACATTGGACATACAATGACTTATTACATTGGATATGCAATTGACATATAATTTTGGACATACAATGACATATTTACATTGGTTGAACTTTTCTTTCAAATCAGGAAAATATCCATAGGACATACAATAACATATATACATTGAACATACATTGGACATATTACATTGGACATACAATGACATATTATATTGGACACACAATGACATATTATATTGGAGATACAATGACATTATATTGAACATACAATGACATATTACATTCGTTGAACATTTCTCGCAAATCAGGACAATGGTCATTGCACATACAATGACACATTACATTGAATGAACTTTTCTAGCAAATCAGGAAAATGTCCATAGGACATATAATGACTAATATACATTGGACACACAAGGACATATTACATTGTACATACAATGACATATTATATTGGACATACAATGATATATTAGTTTGGACATACAATGACATATTATATTTGACATACAATGACATATTACATTGGTTGAACTTTTCTTTCAAATCAGGAAAATATCCATAGGACATACAATAACATATATACATTGAACATACAATGACATATTACATTGGACATACAATGACATATTATATTGGACACACAATGACATATTAGATTGGAGATACAATGACATATTATATTGAACATACAATGACATATTACATTCGTTGAACTTTTCTCGCAAATCAGGACAATGTTCATTGGACATACAATGACACATTACATTGGTTGAACTTTTCTAGCAAATTAGGAAAATGTCCATAGGCCATATAATGACTAATATACATTGGACACACAATGACATTTTACATTGGACATAGAATGACATATTATATTGGACATACAGTGACATATTAGTTTGGACATACAATGACATATTATATTGGACATACAATGACATATTACATTGGTTGAACTTTTCTTGCAAATCAGGAAAATGTCCATAGGACATACAATAACATATATACATTTGAACATACAATGACATTACATTGGACATACAATGACATATTATATTGGACACACAATGACATATTAGATTGGAGATACAATGACATATTATATTGAACATACAATGACATATAACATTGGTTGAACTTTTCTCGCAAATCAGGAAAATGTCCATTGGACATATAATGACTAATATACATTGGACACTCAATGACATATTACATTGCACATACAATGACATATTATATTGGACATTCAATGACATATTACGATGGTTAAATTTTTCTCGCAAATCAGAAAGATGTCCATTGGACATTCAATGACATATATACATTGGACAGTCAATTACATATTACATTAGAAATACAATGACATATTATATTGGATCTACAATGACATATTAGATTTTACATACAATGACATATTATATTAGACATACAATGACATATTACATTGGTTGAACTTTTCTCGCATATCAGGAAAATGTTCATTGGATATATAATGACATATATACATTGGACATACAATGACTTATTACATTGGATATGCAATGACATATATTGGACATGCAATGACATATTAGATTGGACATACAATGGCATATAAGATTGGATATAAAATAACATATTATATTGGACATACAATGACATATTACATTGGTTGAACTTTTCTCGCAATTCTGGAATATGTTCTTCGGACATATTCACAGCGTTAATTTGTCACTGTCGGCCTCGTAGACTATAGAATTAGAGGGTTAACTAACAAATCTGGAGGTTCCGGGTTCGATCCTGGGAGCGAGTTTACGCGGCTTTGTACTAGAAGATAAATATGTAATTAATTAACGATAAATAAAATAAATAAAAAAAATTAAATTCTAATGCTAATATTAATTATGTTATTTATACAGGGTCTGCCAAAAGTATTGCACCAAGCGATGTAGCATAAATACGCGTGCGAATTTAGGCATGGTATTTTAAGGTTGCATACAGTATCCACCAGTGCAGATTTTGACCATATTTTTTATTTGTTAGTAACAATTGTTTCCAAATGGTGGCGCCACATACGTTTTTTTAATGACATCATGGGTTCCTACATTTTGTTATGTGACTCCACATTTTTGATAGACTCTCATATTCACAAGGAAATTGTCTATCTAATGATACCAAAAACGACCCATGATGTCGTTAAAAAAAACGTACGTGGCGCCACCACTCGGAAAAAAATGTTACTAACAAATCAAAAATATCGTCAAAATATGCACTGGTGGATACTGCATGCAACCTTGAAATATCATGTCGTAAATCACACGCGTATTAAAGCTCGATTCCCATCTGCGCGACGTCTGTCAAATAATGATTACATTGTTCTAAATCGTCACGTTCTGTAGCTGTCGCGTAGCAATAGTGAGAACGTGCCCATTTAAAACAATGTAATCATTATTTCACAGGCGATGTCGCGTGACGTCGCGTAGCTGAGTGTCGCGTATATGAGAATCGGCCTTAAAATCACAAACAAACTGGTCAAACGTCATTCGACGTCGAGCGACAATACGTAAAAGAATGCTCACGAAATAATCCAGGCGACAGCGCGCGGCATAGCGACTTATTGCAGCTGTCGCGCAGCCATAGTGAGAACGTGCCTATTTAAAACAATGTAATCATTACTTGACAGGCGATGTCGGGTGATGTCGCGTAGACGAGTTTCGCGTAGTTGAGTGTCGCGTATATGAGAATCGGCCTTAATTCTTCATCGCTTGGTGCAATACTTTTGGCGGACCCTGTATATTATTTAATGTTGCAATTAGACGAAGCCAATTGCAAAACTTCCATTAATTAAATTATTCCATTAATTGTTATTATTATTTGTGTTGTTGAAGAAAACATAATATTTGCATGCAGAAAAGTTCCGGATGATGCACAACATGTATGCGCGTTCGAAACTTAAACTTCAGTTAAACGACTAATTAATCATTAAATTATCAATTAAATTATCTAATTAGTGATCTGGGTGGTTTAGCTATTTTTTAATTTGCGTGGCTTTAAAATAGCAAAAATGTATTGCAAAATTTCCGCCG
Source organism: Phosphuga atrata (assembly GCA_944588485.1). Lineage (NCBI taxonomy): Eukaryota > Metazoa > Arthropoda > Insecta > Coleoptera > Silphidae > Phosphuga > Phosphuga atrata. The sequence goes on along the minus strand of OX155893.1, from coordinate 6,068,524 downwards.
CGGACGAATTCAAACGGTGATTTTATAAACAAATCAAACTTTTATTATTTAAAAAAAAATAACGTAATTGAAAAACATCCTTGGATTTCAATCTATTGTTTTCAACTTCCGGTTTTTTTTGCATTAAATTGTTTGATAATTAGATAATTATTGCAAAAAGGAATTAGAATCTCATTGTCAACAAACAAATTAATAACAGAAAGGAACATAACTTTAATTAAATAATTAATTATTACGGTTTATCAGAATCATTGGATTAAATTGAACTAAAAAAAATGTTTTTATTACTCATGCTTTAAAAGTACTATCCTGGCGCACGTTTTTTTGTGCGACAAATGCCATTTTTTGTTGTATTATCACCAAAATGCCATTTTTTGTTGTATTTATTTTACAAATAAATAAAATAAACACAATCAACACCTCAATATTAAAAAAGTGATTTTTTTTTTCATTACAAAATACAAATTAAAATCAAATAAAACATTTTAAAATGTGTAAATTTTATGGTGATACCGGAGACTGATGAGAGTTCTTATGACGAATCCACACCACCGGAAACAATTGAAAAAGCAAATTCTTCATTTTTTATTCTATTTTTTTTGATGGCCCCTTGATTTGTGCTTGTAAGATACGTCTCTTCACATGAGCAATAAAAATATTATTTGCAACACGTGCGGTATTGTCAATTAACCTCACGAGCGAATGTGCGCACTCATTTCTTTGGTGCGCCTAATTTCGCTCTCGTGACCAATTAACACCTTACCGTCCTAGTTGCAAAATATACTATTTTGATTTCTGGTTAAATATAATATATTTTTGATAGAATTTTGTTACATTGTTTTGTTGCAATAAATTATATTATCACTATCATTAAATATCATTACCAAAAATTAACAAATTTGTTAGTTATAAAGAATCTAGCTATATTGTTATTAAATATTATTTGTATTGTAATATATACAGGGTTATTATAAAAGAAATAGACAACTTTGGTATTGTATAAAGCAAAAGTTATTTGTGATATTGACATGCATTTTGCGCTGTCAGATTGAGGAACTGTAGAAGTTTCGATAGTACAGTTGGTATTACTGCGCAAGCATACATAATACCTAGGATGGCAGCAAACTCTACTGAGAAAGCATATTACGTGCTTGAATTTGCCAAAACGAACTCCGTAACTGTTGTCCAACGACATTTTCGCACACGTTTTGGAAAATCACCACCTACTAGACAGTCGATCTACGATTGGTACAATAAATTTGAAACGACAGGGTCTTTATGTAAAGGCAAAAGTCCGGGAAGATCTCGTGTGTCAGAAGAAACAGTGGAAGGTGTTCGTGCTGTTTAACAGCGAAGTGAGCACCTATACACTACTGTGTATATATATAATACAGCACTGTGTAAAATAGTTTAAACGAATTCATAATAACGTTATTAATTTTGGATTAATAAAGCATTGAAAGTGTCTATTTCTTTTGTAATAACGCTGTATTATTACCACTATCGTTAAATATTATTACTATAGACCTGTTTACGGTTAGTTTAGCGCATGCGCGTCCGAAATATTTAAAATGCGCGAATATGAAAGTTTCGGGCACATTTTGTTATTTTCGCTGGTTATACGTCAAAAAGTGCTGAAAAAACATGGCGGAAATTGACGTTTACGCCAAAAAAACTACGGAAAGGTCTATTTTTCTTAAATAATATTCTTAATAGTTATTTATTACACAAGTGGATAAAATTCGCGAGTTAAACCTTAATTTTATCCGCGAGTGTAATATAAGCTTTTATTAAATTTTACTTTTGATTTAACAATCAAACTATATTTCAAAAAATAGTATATTTTTCAGCAAGGGATGAAAATGGCGTTTTTTGGTGAGGTGGGAGTTTGCTTACGAGCGCCAGCGAGTTAGCAATCACACCGAAACACTTTCATCTCGAGTAGTAAATGCAATTTTTTCTACTGATTTCGGTTGTAGAATCCATAATTCGACTTTAATAAATCCAATTCGAAGCGAACTGTCAGAACTGTCAATACAAATTTAATTGTTGGTTTGATCGTTTCCATGGTTACCTATTGCATTCTCATAGAAGGTGTTACTTTTCAAGTCAAATGTCCTAATTTTATTTCCGTTTTTTAAATAGTTTCAGGCTCGTTTTACGTTTGTACATAAAATATTCCATTGAAATTTATGTAATTAATAAGAAAGTCCATGCAAATTTGGTTAGTTTAGTGTTTTAATCGAGAAAATCATAAATTTAAAATATATAGAATGAAAAAATGTCTCTTTCATGTAGGGTAAGTCGTGGAGGAAATGCCATTTTCACATATATCAGAAGAATAATTCCATTTTCCGTATTTTTTTTTACGAGAGCGGTCGTCCGGCCATGATTGTGTTGTTGCCATGACTACAATTAGATTGTTGATTCGTACGTCAAAATTTTGTTTAGAAGTTGTGTTTAATTAATTTGTGTTTTATTATTTAAAAATGGATATATCAGAAGAGTTCTTGTTAAATGGTGACGCTATTGCGGAAAGTTTACTCCCACATAAATCAAAAGAATGATAAAAAACAAATTGTGATTGGTGATTAAAGAAGAATATTAGCAAAGTTACCGAGAGCACAGAGACTTAAAATGTCATTATTGTCTATATTTGGTGTTTACAGAGTCCGTAAGTGAGTAATTTTGATGCGTAGGATACTTTTATTGCACTAGGGAATAAAATTTTTATTGCACTAGTGCAGGAAATAAAAATTTTAATTATTTTTTAATTTAAATTTTTACTTAAAACTGGTTTTAAGTAAAGAGCCATTTTCTTAAAAAAAAAGAATTAAATCTTTCGGAAGAGCCGTAGGGATTTAGTTTAAAATAATATTTAATAACTTTCTAATTATTTTATACTTTTATTTTCACATATTGGTAAGTAAATAATGAAAGCATACAATTTATTAAAAATTAACAAAAACATAAGTGAGATTTTTACGAGTGAATTGATGCACATATGTGTTTTGTATCAGATTCGTAATTTGAAATCTTTAGTTTTGAACTTTTAAGGCAAACGTCGTTCAGCAGGGCTCATATTTTTCTTTTAATGATATTCATGTTTTTTAAAATCCACTCACAATAATAATACATGGATCCGAAAATTGAAAGAGTAGAAATGCCTCGAGCTTAAATTGATTGTAACTTTCAGGAACCATGTTTCATAAATAAATTAATCGTTTTCTTTTCGAGTTTTCAAGTGGAAAAATGTTTGTAAAAATGTAAATTTTGAAGAACAATAATATTTTGATTTACAACCTATTAACTAAAATTCAAATTCAGATCAAAATAAATTTTAAATTATTCCAAAAGGTTGATACCTTTTGGAATAATTTAAAATTTATTTCGTTGGTACATCAAATGAATGTGTCAAAAATGGCAATATTGTTTTTTCCTTTCTGAAATCTATAAATCAATTAGCGAAGGAATTCATTTGATTATAGTAAAAAATACTTATTGTTAATGGCAATTTCTGCATCATCTCGAAGGTTCTTTAAATTGCAAATATTGATTATATTTGTATTGTTGATAAGTAGCATAACCAAAGATGATGACTTTCAAGAAGTACAATTTCTAAAAGTGATATGGAGGTTGTTAAGAGCTGTCAGATCATTAGCAAAATAGAATTTTTATAACTAACCGTTATCTTTTAGCTCCGGGTTCTTTGACAACGAAAAAGTTTAAATATGTTATTTCTGCCAGTCATACTTTTTGCACCATATGTAGCAATAGATATTAGTTTATTTGTATCAATTTAATGTTTTGCCAAAAATTACATTAGATATCGCCCTCCTAATCCAACCTATACGGTATCATAATTTACTGCTGTTTGCAATTCCCTTTAGTGCTCTTATCGAGAGTTTCTTTTCCATCAGAATCACCATCATCCTCATCTTCTTCCTCCTCTTCATCCTCATCCAAAAAATCTTCATCAATACCTTCTCCTGTAAAGTACAAAACTACTCTGGGCACAATTCTCTCCCTGATGACCAATAACCAATTTCGAAATCACTCGTTAACAAATTTCTCAATTCCTCATCAACATCATCAGCATTGATATCTTCTGGAATTGTTGGTGGAGCAAAGAAGTTGAAGAAGGAATCATTCTGAACAGTTTTAGTTACTATACGTAGGACTCCCGTGCTCTTATGTTTCTGCTTCTTCTTTACAGTCTTGACAGTTAAATTCTTGCCTGGGTTCCAATTTATTGTGCAACCTTTGCATTTAAAGATCTCTGGACCTTCAAAACGGCATCCTTAATGTCACACAACTCGTCACACTACATGGTTTTGCATAAAAAATGCGGTGATATCACTTTCTTTGTTATTTTAAGTGTTCTATCATGAATTTACTTTGCAAAATTTGCATTGAAAATTCAATTCGATTCAAATTTGCAGAAATCTTTACTTTAATAATTAAAATTTTAATTTGTTTCTTTAATAAACTTAAAATATATTTATTGGACGAGATGAAGAGCCACACAATTTACATAAAAGAACCGCATGCGGCTCGCGAGCCGCGCGTTGCCGACCCCTGCACTACTGAATAAACCACTGCTTGATTGATCCGTATCCAAGGAATTAAACATGACTTTATAAGTCAAAATTGAATTAATAATATTATTATTATATTTAAATATTATAATTATTATTATTCTTCTCGATGTGCCTTATCCTCTCAGGACGTTGGCGATCACATTAGCCCATCTAACTTTATCCACTGCAGCTCGGAACAGTTCAATTGAAGTCATATTCGTCGCAAGTTTTTCAGCCATGAAATCCTTCTTCTGCCTGGCCCCCCTTTTTCCGTCTATTTTTCCTGCAATTATGAGTTGAAGCGCTCTGTATTTGTCGCTTCTCATTATGTGTCCAAAGTAGCTTGTTTTTCTCTGTTTGACAGTATTCATTATTTCTGTTTGTTTCTCCAGGCGGTTTAGGACCTCGATGTTGGTAGTATGGCTTGTCCAAGGAATTCTCAGCATCCTGCGGTAGCATCACCTTTCAAAGGCCTCCACTCTCCTTTGCGTTGTTTCTGTTAGTGTCCACGTTTCCAGACCATAAAACAGTGTGCTAAAAACATAACACTTCAGAACACGGAGCCTGGTTTTTAGGTTAAGCCTGAGATTGCACAGCACATTGCGCATGTTGTTAAATACTGCTCTTGCCTTTTCCACTCTAGCTTTTATCTTAACCGAATGATCCCAGCTATCATTGAGCACGTAGCCCATATATGTCAATTTCCTCACTCTTTCCAGGGTGTTCCCGTTTACAGTTATTTCAGCGCTATCATCTGGGTTTTTACTGATTACCATTGTTTTGGTTTTATTTATATTAAGTTTCATGCCATATTCTTCGCAGACGGTAACTACTCCGTTCATTAGCCGCTGCAAACCTTCTTCGCTGTTGCTCATGATCACCGTACCATCCGAGTATCGCAGATTATTCAAACATTCGCCGTTGATAATAACACCATCTGTTCCGTCTTCCCTCTTCCAGTGCTTTTTTAAATATTTCCTCTGAATATACATTAAACAGTAGAGGTGACAGAATGCACCCTTGGATTACTCCTTTCTTTATATTGATACTGTCTGTTGTATTGTTTTTTATTCTTACTTTGGCAGTTTGATTCTAATATAGGTTTGAGATGATACGAAGATCAGCAGCTTCTACACCCCCATACGCCAGCACCTCAACAAGTTTGTCGTGGTTCACGAGGTCAAACGCTCTGCTAAAGTCTATGAAACATAGGTATACATTTGTATTGACATCTCTGCATCTTTCAATAAGTATTTTTGCAGCAAACAGAGCTTCTTTTGTACCTAGTCCCTTTTTAAAGCCGAATTGAGTGTCATCTGTAAGTTCTTCTAATTGATTATATATTCGTCAATGAATTATCCGGAGGAATAGTTTTAGAGCGTGGCTCATTAAGCTAATGGTTCTATATACCTCGCATTTTTATGAGTTGGGCTTTTTTGGCAACGGAATAAAAATAGATGTTAAATAGTCCTGTAGTATTATTCCTGTATTGTATATAGTGTTAAACAAGTCTTGTATGTCGTCAATGTATTGATTAGCAAAGAGTTTTATAACCTCAGCTGGTATACCGTCTTCCCCGTTTGCTTTCTTGTTCTTTAGCTGCTTTCTTGCAGGAATAATTTCCTCCCTTGTAATCGATAGACCTTCAATATCTGACTTGGTTTTCCTCTTGTCGCCCCGTTGGTCCTCGTCAAACATTTCTTCCACGTATTTCTTCCATCTCGCAAGTTGAGCCCCTATGTCTGTTATTGTCTATCCATTCCCATCCTCTATGATTCCATGATGTTGCTGCTTTCGTGTTCCTGCTGCTTCTTTTATCTTTTCTTATACTTGCATTATATTTAGATTGGCAGGCTTGCAACTTATCTGCAATAGAACTATTCTATCTGAGACGGGGATGAAACCTCTTATTGACTTAGCCATGCTGTTCGCAACTATAATTGCAACGCCGTTTCGGTTTTGTGTGGTGCTATCGCCAGAATAATAGACTGTGTGCTTACCAATTACGGTTGTTCCTGTGTTAGGCCATCTGACTTCGCTGCATGCCAAGATGTCTATTTTCAGTACTTCCATTTCCCTTATCAAGTTTGCTTCCTTTCCGGCTTCATACAAACTCCTTACGTTCCAAGTGCCGATTCTTTTTTCGCTTTTCCACCGGGAGATTCTTCGCACCCTCTCCCTAACTAAAGGGGTGCCCGGGACTGAGGCCCGTTTCTTCTCTGTATCTATCCATGAGCTTTGTAGTTATACTAGGGAAATGTAATGAGGTGGTTTCCCCTTGCCTTCCTCATCGCTGTGCAAACGCCGTTTCTGTGGTTGCCACTGCGCCGTTTGTTATCTGGACCACAACCAATTGAATTGAAATATCTTTATTTTTCTTGCCTGAGATCAGTTTTGGAAAGCCAGCTGCTACTGTCCAGTGCTAGTTTTGGTCCGCCCCGGCTATTTGATTTCACCAGTACCACCCATATCTCGGAGGCATTCCCCTATCCGCCACCTGGGGAGGCGCCCGAATGGAGGACTAGCAACCCCACAACGGGATTATTGAGATTATTATTATATTTAAATAATATTATTATTAAATATTATTACTATTATTTATCTTAAGATCTTATCCTTTTTATTATACTGTGGTTTATTTTTGGGAAAAGGATTGTTTTTAATAAAACAACTAATATCGATATCTTTACATTTTAAATGATGTCTATTATATGACAATTGTCAAAGGGACAAAGACATCATTTTATATTAAAGTTAATATGTTCAGACCTTAATCTCAATAGTTTATATTTTTATGTTTAATTTTTGTGTTTTGCTTTGTTTATACTTAATTTACTTCAAGAAATGGAAATCGTCTTAAGTATTAACAAAGCAAAATACAAATGAAGGGCAGAGGGGAAAACCCACGGAAGTCATTTTTTTGTCAATATTAAACTGGTACTTGAAGTTCCACTGTATAAGATTGGGGAAAAGCACGTTAGTCCCTATAAAACTGACATTATAAAATATATATTCAGGTGAGAAACAATGTAAGTCCTAACTTTAAATTAGGTTTTTCTCAAAACAAATCTAGGTGGACATGCGTGGTTTTTCCCGTGTACCCTTCAAATATTAACTTTCAAGATGGTTAAATCCTCAAATAATTTTATGTTTGATACCTAAATTGATAATAAAGTCATTGATACCTACTAACTAGATATAAGCCGTTAAGAAGGTCAGAATAATAAACCGAAGCGTTGGTAAAATATCCATATTAGTTGTTTTATTAAAAAATCCTTTTCCCAAGAATAAACTACAATATTATTACTATTATTATAATTAAATAATATTTTTATTATTACTATTATATTCATAATTAATTTATAATATTATTATTAATAAATGTTATTATGATTATTATTATTCTTTTAACAAATTTATTTGTAAAACATGTAATTATTATTATTATTTGTTTATTTAAAAAGAAATCTCAGTGCTGGAAAATTTCTCTCCTTATAATCATTTCTAGATTATAGAAATTTTCGTTGACAACTTGACACGCATTTAATCGGCCAGTCAGCCAGTTTCTGAAACCGGAAAAGGAACAACCCGATAAACTTGTCGGATGGGAAAATTAGAAAGCAGAATTTTCCAACCAAGAATTTTCTATAAAAACTAATATGAAGTTGTGAACGATTTAGCCAAGAGTAGACGCGTAGAGTCAAGTCTTAGACAAGATTAAATAGATTTATATAAGATTAGTAAGAGAATACACACATCTTGATTACACAATTATAAATTAAGAGATAGATAAGAGCAGACAAACTTATCAAGGCTAGTCATAATTCGACAAGACTAGATGATATTAGAAAAGGGTTGAACAATTGAGACAGGCAAGACCAGATAAGACCATACAATATCTGATTAGATCATACAAGACTGTACATGACTAGATAAGACCAGACAAGACCAGACTAGATCAGACAAGAACAGACATGACCAGACATAGTTTTCTTTTGATTTGTCTCACATATATCATTTAATAATCATAATAATATTAGCTGTATTCACTTGGCCACATTAAGGCTATAAATACAGTAATAAAATAAATACGAGAAGGAAAAAAAACTATAAGATAATAATACATTAAATATAAAAATGCTTAAACATAGAAGTACAAAAAATAAATTAATTAAAAAAAAAAAGTTTAACACCAAAAATAAGTTTGGTATATTTTAGTTTAGATACAACTCCTCTAAAACTCAGAAATGGAATAGTAGGCTCCTTGCAACAGGATTTGCTTGACATGTCGTTTAAAATGGTCATCATCATCATCATCATCAAACAGCCCTTTGCGTCCACTGCTGGACATAGGCCTCCCCAATTTCCGCCCATTTCCTCCTATCCTGAGCCTCTCGCATCCAGGCTCCTCTTCTTCTTTTTATATCGTCTGTCCATCTTGTGGGGGGCTTCCCCCTGCTTCGTATATCTGCTCTTGGCCTCCACTCCAGTAGTCTCTTGGTCCATCTTCCATCTGACATTCGGGCCACGTGTCCAGCCCAGTTCCACTTTAGCCTCGCCATACGCACAACCACATCTGTGACACCTGTTGTTCGGCGTAGGTCTTCGTTTGTGATATGGTCTCGTAGCGACACGCCGAGCATCGATCTTTCCATCTTTCGTTGTGCAATTTGGAGCTTTTTTGCAGTGGCGACGGTGAGTGTTGCGGTTTCAGTGCCGTAGGTCATAACTGGCAATACACATTGATCAAACACTTTCCTTTTCAAGCAGACTGGCAGATCGCTTTTGAATACGTCCCGAAGTTTTCCATGTGCGGCCCAAGAGAGGATTATTCTTCTTTTAAATTCGCATGTTTGGTTGTCTCTAGTTATGCGTATTTCGTGACCTAAATAGGTGTATTTGTCTACGAGATCAATATCTCTATCGCCTACATCTATCTGTCTGCTCGGGACCAAGTTTGTCATACATTTTGTTTTGGAATAGTTTATTCTTAGGCCTACGGTATTACATGCTTCCTGGAGTTCTAATAGCATTGTTTTTATATCGTTAAGATCGTCAGCAAGCAGCACTATGTCATCTGCAAATCGCAGATTTGATAGATTTTTGCCATCTATGGTTAAGCCTTTTCTTTCCCAGTTGAGCTTTTTGAAAGCGAGTTCCAAAACCGCGGTGAATAATTTAGGCGATATCGTATCCCCCTGTCTCACGCCTCTACCAATTGGAATGGGTTTGGTGTTTTCATGGAGTTGAACCGTCATACTGGCGTTTTTGTAGATGTTGTAAATGGTTCTCGTGTAGCGATGGTCGTCACGGCATTCCTGTAGTGCTTCCATAACTGCATCTAACTCGACGGTGTCAAATGCTTTATGGAAATCTATGAAGGCCAGTACGAGTGGTCTGTTGTATTCAATACTTTTCTCGACTATTGTTTTAACACTTTGTAGAAGGTCATTGGTTCCGTATCCTGTGCGAAATCCTGCCTGTTCCACTGGTTGGTAGAAGTCCAGTTTATTTTCAAGTCTATTTGTTATTATTCTTGTAAATAGTTTGTAGAGATGACTTAGAAGGCTTATCGGCCTATAGTTTTCTAGGTCAGCTATATCTCCTTTTTTTGTGTATTAAGATCACAATAGCGTTGTTCCATTCATTTGGTACTGTACTGTTGAACAGGCAAAGATTGAACAGGTCTCTGATTTTTCCTAGCAGGTGGACACCTCCGATTTTGATGGCGTCTGCGGTGACGTGGTCACCTCCGGGGGCTTTGTTTGTCTTCGTTTTACTTAAGGCTAATTCTATTTCATCTAAAGTAATATCTGGTAGTATTTCAGACCCTTGGTTTATGATGCCCTTTTTATTTGATACGATATCTGTTTCAGATTCCGGGATTGGTTCTTTTTGGCTTGTATATAGAAGTTGGTAGAATTCTTCAACGACATTTAGGATCTCCTCTCTGTTCGTTGTTATATTTCCTTGTTTATTTCTGAGTTTAGTTATTTGTCTCTTCCCGCTTCCCAGTTTTCTACGCAGGACCTTCATACTTTTGTTGTTTTCTTTGGTTTGTTGAATTTTATCTTTATTATGTGCTCTTATGTCGCGCCTTATTGCCTTCGATATCTGTTTATTTATCTCTCGTAGTTCTTCGATGGAGGTTGTCTCTTCACTTCTCATGTTTCTTCTACTTTGCATCAGCTGTATTGTTTCTTGGCTGAGTTTTTCTTCTTGTTTTGTTCTAGTGCAGCATGTACTTTGACTTTCTATTATGGCATTTGTTATTCGGTCGTTTAGGTTGTTGATGTTTTCATTTTTGTCCGCGTTTCCACTCGTCAACCGGTCTGCGATGCACTGTTGGCATCTAGTGGGCTGTGCCATTGTTGGTTGGTTGTCTTTTTAACCATTTTGTGTCTTTCTTTCTTTATATCAATGGTTATTTTTGATCGCACCATTCTATGGTCGCTCCCAGTATCAAATCTATTTAATACCGTTACGTCCTTAATTATATGTTTCTTATCCGTTATTACAAATTCTATTTCATTTCTTGTGCGGCCGTCTGGACTTTCCCAGGTCCATCTTCGATTTAGTTTTTTATAGAAGAAGCTGTTCATTTGAAATAGGTTGTTTTGTAGTAGGAAGCCCAACAACGTCTCACCTCGGTTATTCCTGCCTTCCAGTCCAAAGTTTCCTAAAGAAATTTCCGTATCGTCGCTTTTCATTCCGATTTTGGCGTTGAAGTCTCCGCATACAATGGTGAATTGGACTGGTTGCTCTCTTAGGGCCGTAGATATATCGTCGTAGAAGATGTCTACTTCCTCATCACTGTAGTTGGTCGTCGGTGCATAGATTTGTACGATTTTTATGTGGTATCTTGTATTTAGTTTCAGGACCAGGCTAGTCACTCTAGGGGAGATTTTCTTTATGGAAATTATATTCTTGCTGTGACGTTTACGTATTATAAAACCGGTTCCACCATTGGAATTTTCGTCGTTTCCCGCATAATATAGGCTATGCCCAGATTTTAGTTTTATTAGTTGCTCTCCCCGTCTTCTAATCTCGCTGAGACCAACAACATCCCATTTTATATGATCTAATTCTCGCTCGAGTTCGGTGAGTCTTTCCTCTGATTGTAGCGATCTTGTGTTGTAGGTTGCGATATACATGTGTATATTCTGCTTCTTTGTTGAGTAGGTTTTCTGCTTCATTAGATGTTTGTCCCCCCCAGAATCCGTGGGACAGAATGATTGGTTATCATTGCGGAACTGTGGAGATATTCTCCTATCCGCCTGGGGTATTTGTTTGTTTACATCTATCATTTTCATGGGTAAAAAATGGTCATAGTCCTCTGATATTTTATTATCCAGCTCATTATACAATTGTATGCCTGTATAGATAAAGTACTTTTCATATAGAGCAGTATTATGTTTAGGATAGCATAATAAAGTGCGAATCCGCTAATGTTGCGAAATATTTTACATAAAATTTTATAGAGAAGGAGTTATGTCAAATAGACGCTCATATTTATCAATAAAAAGAGGGATTGCCGGAAATCTTCTGTTACTCTTTAGCACATACTGCTCAAGATGCGTTGTGTGAGCCGTTCGCTACGTCAAAGCAAGTAACAGGACATAAGAATCAAGACATAATAAGGTCAAGACATAAAATGTCAGGGGCTGAAGGTCAAAAAAGATGTTAGAGTAAGAAAGAGAGATGTTGAAGAAGAGTAAGTTAAACCACTGCCACCTAACAGCGGAATTCACTTATCTAAGAGGAACTTGATAAATAATAGTATATCGACAACAAACAGAGGATCTATAATATATAGACAACAAATGTAAGGCTACCGAAAAATTAATGCAGTACGCAATCTAATACCAAGAGAGTATCAATATAAATTGATCCAATTTAAAAATTTTATAAGCAAAGTAATCCATCCCCTTTTTATTGATAAATATGAGTGTCTATTTGACATAACTCTTTCTCTATTGAATTACTTCACCCTGTTAGGGATAACCTGCACTTTGCTTGTAAAACTTTATAATTTTATATAACAAATTTTATATAACACAGAACTTTTAGAATATAAATTGATGGCAAAGTGAGAATATTGTTCTCTGTGAAACACGTTCTACAACTCTGGCCGGATGTAAGTCCAAAAAGTTAATTCAAATTTTAATTTGAGGCTAGTCAAGACAAGACCAAGCAATACTAGACAAGACCAGACAAGACTAGATTAAACCAAACCCTTTGCCCATCTAATCTTATGACTTTCGTTATCTTAAAATAAATAATTTAGTTGTCCAATTTTATCCAGTCTTGTCCAATCTGATCTTGTGTACATTTTTGGAGTCTTGCGTAGTCTTAGCTAGTCTTATTTAGTTTTAACTAGTTTTGTCTCTGTTCATGGTTAATCACAAGTAAAAGTTTTGTTGTCCACTTTTAAAAATCGGCTCTAAACCAGATTTAAAATCGTAATATATTATTATATTAACTATTAGAATGTTTGGAGAAGGCTAACGACCTTAGTTCCCCCCTTAGATAACTAATTAGATGCGAAAGCTTTGTTGAAACGAACTTCTCTCTCCCATTTCTGTTAGTCCATTATTCCCCGGCTTCTAAATGGATCCTCAAGATCCTCAACAAGTGAAGGTTGATAAACGTTAAACGAGCGTTCTTTTTCATCTTGCATGTCTCTCATTCCATTCAGGTTCGGCGATTATTGCCACCGTACAATTCCTTTGTATCCTATTATGACAAAGCTAAATAAGTTAAGTTGTCTGCAATTTGTCACGTTTATCTAAGATTTTCTATTCACTCGATTTATAATTTAATAAATCAAGATTTGAACATATCAATTCTTACATCAATTTTTATATCAAATAGTTTATATCAATTCTTACATCAAATTTAAAAATTCTAAAATTACTATTACAAATATAAAGCTGGTAACAAACAAATTCAAGTATGTTAATGTTGCACAGAATGCGTGTGCAATGCTGATATTATCCTTGTCTGGTCCATTCAATGTCCTCTATATCAGCGGTCGGCAACATTTTAGGTATTGCGGAACCCTAAATTCAAAACTATTCTTCTTCTTAGAGTGCCTATCCGTTCCGGATGTTGGCTACCATGCTGGCTATTCGAACTTTGTTAACAGCAGCGCGTTAAAGCTAAGTGGTTGAACCAAGTTCTTAATTTTTTCAACCACGATGTTCTCCTTCTGCCCACTCCTCTAGCTCCATATACCGTGCCTTGGAGGGAGGATCTTCTGCAAAAGGACATATCGGCTCTCGTTACGATCTCCAATTCGAAATTCGACGAGGAGGCGGACGTCGTGGCAACCTCTAGTTGATCATCGAGTTGCAGACGTATCGTTTAAGAGCCCAAATTAGGGCCGCCGAACAGGACGCGGCATATCGGCAGACCGATGCACGGTGTCTTTTATAGACTCATCGACGCAAGAGGTCTGTTGACAAGGCTAGCCTTCGGTTATCTCAGGTCAGCCGGGCTCACAGCGGAGACTGAGAGATTCATAGCGGCCAGTCAAGATGGCGTTATCAACACCTTGGTCTATCGTCGCCGCGTGATGGGTGTACAGGTCCCCGATACCATCTGCAGGGCCTGTCGTAAGGCGCCTGAGACGCTAATGCACTTGTTGTCGGCTTGCTCGACAAAAGCTGTCTCGGCGTACATCCATCGACATAACGCGGCACTGCGAGTGCTCTATTGCCATCTTAGGCACTCGTATGAGATAGACCTGTGCCGCCTTACTCGCCGGGAGATATTGACTCCGTTGTCGGGAATGAGAGATGCCAAATTTCAAACTATCCGTTCCCGACGGCCAGGCTTATTCGCGCTAACAAGCCTGGCGTCCTCCTCGATAAACAGACCAGGACTATGTTCGTCATCGAGTTTTTCGCTCCAGCAAAACAGAAAATAATCCAGAAAGAGGAGGAAAAACGTACTAAATATCAAGACCTCCTTTTCGAGATCCGCACGCTTTACTCTGGCAATGATGTCATGCTGGTTGTCTTAATTATAGGAGTCCTAGGAGGAATCCGTTCTTCGCTGCTTTCAGAGTTCAAAAATCATTCCGGCTGCAGAAACTCCATGGTAGTTTTGGCAGGCCGGATGCGGAAAGCTGTCATCCTGGGGTCTCTTCGTTTGCTGAGGACACATGACTCTGGAACCTACAGCTGCTTACCGACCGGTGGGAGGAGCAGATGTAGAAACATTCTTGGACACTGGCGCGGTTGCTGCGAAGGGTCGCAGCAGTCCCGACCAGAATTTTATTAAAAAAAATAATTTAATGTAACATAAAGTTTGATACAAAGGGCTACCGACCTCGACTTTTTATATTATCATAACAAATATACAGCTGGTAACAGCGTAATTGAACTATGGTAATGTTCCAGAGAGTTTTGCTGACATTGTCCTCGTTAGGTCCATGATTCATTGTCTTCTAAATGTACAATGTCCGAGATTTTGAGACGTTCTAAGACATTGTTAGTACAAAACATATTGTACAAGGTTATAGAAATTTTTGCATTAACAATCCCTCCATGTTCATGTCCTTTACATTTACAATTCCTTCATATTGCTTGTCTTAAGGACCTGTAAAGTCCATTATTCAGTGTCCCCTAGATGTATAATGTCCGAAATATGTTACCACGTTGTACGAAATTGCTGCTACAAAACACATTGTATAACCTTGTAATAATTCTTGCTTTGACAATTTGTTCATATTCATATTGTTCATATGGCGTTGCTTCTACAATGTTACAAGCTAGCACAGCAAGTGTTTGCTTGTGTTAGAATCAATAATAACAAATATATAATTTAAATAAATAATCACAAATAATAATCCTGTTGACGCCGGCGCTCGATTTTGTGTTTTAGTCTTGCGGGCGGACGGTGTACCACCGGTGGTACACGCCGGCTTTAACGTGTTAATCCTGTTTCTACAGTGGCATGAGCTTATATAACTTGTCTTGCAGCAAAAACTCTGCAGACAGTGCGCCAGTGATAACAAATAAAAGATTTTGACGATTTCTTGTGCTATTTGTGTGAAACGATGTAAATTGGATTAAATTAAAATATCTTGCCTAATCTACCATGTAAGCGATTAAATAAGTTGTGCAATATCTTACTACAACTAAAACGTTTCAAATTGGCAAACACAAATAGTTGTCAAACCAATAAGGCAAATTGCATTTGTGTAGGAACACACATTCATAACTAGCAAGACTATACAGACAATATAAACTTTTGATTTTAAATGGACAGACTAGACCAGGGGTCGGCAAACTCTACAAACTTAAGACCCATTTGTTTATTTAAAATGATTTTAAACCGGATCAAGAACCACAGATAATTTTCTTCATAAATTCATATTTTTGAATTTTCTTCATAATTGACGGTGATTAAGGGCCGTTGCTATAATATTATTGGTGGCTTTGACTACCAAATCCAGCGTCGGACTGGCCATATAGTTGCGACCTGCGCAACCCCCCTGAAAGTCTGGCTTGCGGGGCCCCTGCCGCTACATTTATTATTGTAATCTGTCTAACGTGCTAATAATAGCAAAGTAGTTCATATTGTCAAAAATTTTAATAACTGTTAAAAATGGAATTTTCTACAAAAATGATAATAGCTGATAATAACTGTCAAAAATGACAGTAAATTATATTATCATTCCTTTATATGCAGAACTTTGGATGGTTAATGCCGGGTTTACGGTGAACTTAAAGTAACGGGACGCGAAGCCACGTAAAGTGATTTGATTTGAATGTGTCCATCGACATTTTCTTTACTTTCTGTTATTGTAGTTGCTCGCACAATATAAATCACAACATAATGCCACCAATCACAACACAATAACAATGTCACTCATGAATTCGATTGCATGCGCGCAAGAATCGAGAGCGTTGATTGGCAAAAATAGTCATGTGAATCAGCTAACGTAACGGGAAGCGAAGTTTGAACTTTGGCAGCTTTTACGTTACATTAAGTTCTGATATGTACGTCGCGTCAGTCGTAATCAGCCGCATATAAAAAACGTGTTTAAGTTATCCGCCACGTCCCGTTACGTTAAGTTCATTCACTTATATTCCCAAAACTTGTCATAAATGGCAACAACATTCTTTGCATCTTTGGATAATCATGTGTATTTGTCTAATCAGTTATTAATCATTAAAGCTACATTTCTAATTTTAATCTGTCAAAGTTGGTAAAAATTGTAAAATAATTTATAATTGTCAAATAACATTGTAATAACTGTCAAAATTGATAATAACTCTCAAAAATGCGAATTACTGTCCAAAATGACGATAGCTGATAAAAACTGTCAAAAATGACAGTAAATTATATTATCATTCCTTTATATCCAGAACTTACAATTATCAATATCCCGTACCGCGCCCTGGGTTTATGGGGAGGCGCCCGCCCAGGCGCTTCCGGCCCAGTCCGACCCTGAGCACATCCATAACTTTACCCATATCTTCTGGAAATGTTTGTCCGCAAAATGTGAATTATG
The DNA here is from genome assembly GCA_944588485.1 of Phosphuga atrata. NCBI lineage: Eukaryota > Metazoa > Arthropoda > Insecta > Coleoptera > Silphidae > Phosphuga > Phosphuga atrata. The sequence continues at coordinate 6,051,418 of OX155893.1, read as the reverse complement.
CAATGGAAAGATAACACGTCATGATTAATTTTTTGTTTTAAAATTGTAAAAAATCCTTTTTTATTGCCCGCCATACTTTTAGCTTCATCTGTAGCAATTGACACTATTTTAATAATATCGATGTGATTTTTATTCGTTCGTTTATTTTGACATTCGTTCATTGCATTTTATACATCTTCTCCTCGTGTTTGACCCTTGAGTGGCATTAATCCCAGGAGTTCTTCTTTGGAACCAACTGATGATATAAGCAAAAAGGACAACTTGTATCCTTTATGTGACAAGGCTCATCGACCGCTATTGATATGACTGATGCTATTTTAACGTCTTCAACTTGTTGGCATACATTTAATGACTTTTTTTGTCATATCTGTTGTAGTTTTGGCATATAATGATAAGCTTTTGATTTTATTCACAATATCTGGTTTATTGTTAAAATTTTGAAAAAGAGTGACTGTTAGTTATGAACTTGGCGGCGGCGCCGGCGGTCCTAAGACTCCCGAAAAGGGGCAGGTCATTTGGGGCTGTTTCTTTTTTTCTGTCATTTTTTCGTTTCGATATGTTTCTGAAGAGCCTGAATGATATGTTTCTGAAGAGGCTCACACCAAAAGAGCCACATGTAGTCAGTTAAATAATTTGTCCATTAAATATCTTATTTATATGATTCCCTATATAGTTGTAATTAAATATTTAGCATTACTGTTTAGCGCACTAAAGTATCCAACGCAACAGGTGCATAATTGACGCGCTTAGTTTTTTCTCTCTCGAAATTCTCGTGTAAAATAACGGATTTCGAGCCAAGATTACTTTAAAATCGTAAATGGGTCGAATGTTTCCATAATTCCACCTGAATAATTAGCTTTGCCGACCCCTGGACTAGACAGACAACTAACCGGCCATAAGGTAGACTTAATCTACAAAGACTTAGACTAAGTACACACTTAACTCCAGCAATTAAGATTAAACTGGAATTCATGGTGTTTAATCTTGTCGCTAATTTGTTTATCCGTCATGTTTTCTTGAGTTCTTATAAAACACACTATTCCAATTTCACGTATTGTTTAAATAATAAACATATTTTGAAGAGTAATATTGTGGAACAATATAGGCGAAAGCATTTGCCAATTTCCCACGACTTATCTAGATGAGAGTGCGAGTGTGAATGGCTGATGGTAACCGTTGGGAACTTTTCGCACTTGAAACCGTTTTTATGCCATTTTGCGCTTCTTTTTCGAGCGAAAGTGAGACTTTTAATAATGAGATGGGTTAGAAGAATGCAACAATGTTAGAATAACCGCAAGTGATTTTGTTTTTTTTTTAAACTAATTGAGTAATAAAAATGTATCGACTGATACATATACGAGGAGAAATTGTTGCTTGATCGAGAGCAATTAACCTAAATAATGAAAGTTTTTTCTTTCGGCTAATTATTAGTATTGAGAAATCTATCACTTTCTTTCTGGGATGTAATTTTATACATTGATGGCGATGGTCGCGTATTAAACCTCTGCGTTGTTTTAGAATGTTCAAACCGCGGCGGATTTATTGCAACCGGAAAACATCGGAAATGATTAGGGGGAAATGCAATGTGAAATGTGAAACTTGCGAGATTCACTGAAATTCTTTCTATTTAATTTATGGATGTGGCTATTTATACATACAGTATGTATACGCAATTGGCTATTTATACATACAGTATGTATACGCAATTGGCTATTTATACATACAGTATGTATACGGAATTGACTATTTATACATACAGTATGTATACGCAATTGGCTATTGGTACATACAGTATATTATATACATACAGACTATTTGCACATACCGACTGTATATGCAAATATTGGAGTTACTATGTTTATAATAACGACACAATTATAAGCAATTATAGTTTTATTTATTAAAGTTCATTTGCAATCTTGCTCAATAAACTCAGAAATAAAATTCACTAAATCAAGCAAATAAAAATAAAAAGTATCACTAGATTATTGAAATATAGGTTTAAATTACATTTAAAGTATGTAAAATATGGAATATCATCATCATCATCATCACGTAGCGCTACAACCCTGGGTGGGTCTTGGCTGACTGTACAACTTTTTTCCAATTTGTTCGGTCTTCCATCAACCTAGGGTCAAATGGAATGTTCATTTTCCGGAGATCTGCTTGGATGTTATCTCTCCATCGCATTCTGGGACGTCCGAGCGGTCTCTTGCCTGTGGGAATCTCCTCCCATACCAGTTTTACAAGTCTTTCGTTATGCAGTCTGTGCACGTGGCCTGCCCATCTTAGTCGCTGTGATTTAATTTCTTGGACAATATCGGTGTCGTTGTAAAGTGCTTTTAATTTGATATTGGTTCTGATCTTATACTGGTCTGTGGTGATGTCATGGTGAGGTCCAAAAATTTTTCTAAGTATTTTTCGTTCAAAGCGTCTGAGCTTTTCTTCGTTTGCTTTGGTCATGGTCCACGTTTCGCATCCGTATGTTATTACAGGTCTGACGATGGATTTATAGATTTTGATCTTTGAACTTCTTGTGAGATTTTTTGATTTTATGAGCTTATTCAGTGCAAATAGACAGCGGTTTGCAGATTGGATTCTGTCTTTTATTTCTTCGGTAACATCGTTGTCCGCTGTGATTACGGCCCCCAGATACTTAAAACGTTGTACTCTTTCGAAATTAAAGGTGTTGATCGTCATATTTTGTCCTATTCTGTCTCTTCGTGTCGTTCTATTTATACACATATATTTCGTTTTCTCTTCATTAATCTTCAGCCCTACTTCACTTGTTGCTCCTTCCACCTTGTTGAAAATATCTTTCGTGGATAGAATGGAGTCTCCAACGAGATCTATGTCATCTGCATATGCGAGTAACACTTTGGGACCTTGACCCGATAGCAATTTTGTTTTTATTTCGGCCGACCTCATGGCTTTCTCTAATACAAGGTTGAATAGTAGTGGAGATAACCATCACCCTGTTTAGGTCCACTGTTGATTTTAAAGCTGCCAGACAGTTTATTATTTACACGTACTTTAGATATTCCACCCTCCATACAGACTTTGGTCATCCGAATGAGTTTCTTTGGTATTGAGAACTCCGCCATGGCATTCCATACTTGGCTTCTTTCTACGCTATCATATGCCTGTCGAAAGTCTATGAAAAGGTTGTGTATGGGTTTGTTATACTCCCATCCCTTTTCTAGAAGTTGTCTCAGCGTGAATAGTTGATCTATTGTTGATCTGTTTGCCCTAAACCCGGCTTGATATTCGCCTAGGACATTTTCAGCATAAGGGATTAGTCTACTAAGAATGATGTTTGAGAGGGTTTTATATGCCGTGTTTAGGAGTGAGATTCCTCTATAATTCGCGCATTTTGTTTTGTCCCCTTTTTTGTGGATGGGCACTATTATGTTTTCCTTCCATCGTGCTGGTATCCTTTCTTCTAACCATATGTGCGTTATTAGCTGGTGGATTTGGCGATGTAGTGCGTCTCCCCCATATTTCAGAAGTTCTGCTGGTATCTCGTCCGTACCCGGCGCTTTGTGATTAAAAATATGGTATATATACAATGTAAAATAAATACAGGTATAGTGGTGTGATTAGTCTTTATCTTTGGACGTCCTTTGGATTTTATTTTAGATTTGAATGAACTTTTTATTTGATTGGTTTGAGGGGCAGGCATGGCTCGATTGACTCGGTATTGAGCCGAATTTCTTCTTCAGGTTCTTCTAGTTCAGTTGCACTAAGCCCACTCCTCTCAAGTTCATTTTCAATATAAACATTAATCATCAATGTTTACATTTATAACACCTGTATCCATATTTAGTGCATTCTCAGTTGAAATATATCTTGCATGAAAACAAGTTTTTGAAAATATGTGCAAATTATTATATTTTCTTATCAAAAGAATATGACGACGTGGTGCACTACAAGAATTCAAAAATGAATACAAACATGTTTCCACCGATGTATTATAAAATTTTGATATTTCGCTTTTAAGATTTTCCTCAATGCCATTGTTTTTAATTCTCATTTTGGACTCATTTGGACTAAAGTTTGAAATAATTGAAACTCCCTATGAAAAAATTTGATTCCTGTCTCTGTGAAGGCTTCAGAACATCCTTCAAGTATATTTCTTATTTCGATATCACTATCTATAATTTTAAAAACTTTTTGTTTATTTTTGGCTAATTTTTTCTTGAATCAATACAGTTTATGATTTCCATAATACATACGTAAATTATTGGCAAACTATGATATTTAGTTTGTATTGTTTAAGGGTGGAAAATGATTCTTCAATTATGTTTGTTGTATTGCCTCGCATTAATGGTAAATATTTTCTAAAACAATGTACCCACATTTCCTTGCAACTATCCCAATTTTTAAGGAATTGTTGCTTAAGTGTTACATATTTATCTTTTGTTCCTATTAAAACTTGTACAGATTTAAAAATTTCCAATAATTCTTTTTTCTGCTATTCATATTCTTCATATGTTTTGGAATGCAAGCATCATACAATAAATTATGCTTCACATCAATTATTATCATCAACAAAATCTCATCACCCAACACTAACAGAGGAAAAAGTAATTAAATACCTAAGTAATAAAGGGTTCACCAACATACAATGCATGAAACTGAACTGAAAATTTCCAGAAGCATACTCATCTTTTAAAATCACGATTCCCTTTGAACAACTAACTGAAACAAATACCCTGAAACATGGCCCAAATACGTACGCATCAATCGTTTTTTTTTTCAAGCTAAAGAAAAGCTAAGAAGCTAAGAAGCTTTTCAAAGCTAAGAAAAGCATCGACTACATAATAAATAAGCCCAATATACAAATAATCACAAGTTATCATTAAGCATGAATATCCAAAGATTGAAACAAAAACCCAACCAAATTGAAAGCGTTGATTTGAAATCAGATTTTGTATGTTTGACCGAGACATGGCTAAATGACATCGTCCACACAAATAAGAATAGATGACTTACTATGATCACTTATCAGCTCATTCCACCGCACAGTTACCACGGGGGGACGGGTTAGTAAACAGCCAACAAAAATATAATTAAATGTAAAGAAATTTCAAACCTAATTTCAATAGAAAAACAAATATAAATATGTGGGATCCAATGGATAAATTCGACAAATAAAAATAAAATAAAACTAATTTGCGTATGCAGACCCCCGCTAGGATCCTTAACCACCTTTATGACATTGTTGAAAAAGAACATGGACAAAATTTTCAACATACATGACGAAATAATAATAGTAGGAGATTTCAACATCCATTTCGAATCCAGTACCAAAGAAAGATTCTATCTACTAGAACTCACGAGATCATATGGACTTATTTCCAACATATAATTTTCCAACATACACGAGTAACGCAAACATTATTGACAATATTTTCACTCAAAAAAACCAAAAGGAATCTCAGTTCATGATTCAATATTATCAGACCACAGATTCATTCTCCTTGGCGGAAACATACAAAATCATACAGACAGAACACAATATGAATTCAAAATAATCTTTAACGAAACGAACATATCTAAATTTAAGTTAGGTTTACAAGAAGAATCTTGGGAAAGCAACTTAACTTAAGACGACTGCAATGAGAAAACAACAGAATTCATTAAAAATCTTCTAAAACATTTTTATAAAGCTTCCCAATCAAAAAAGTTAAAAATTATTACAAAACCATAGATAACGGAAGAAATCAAAAGTCAAGCTAAGAACTTCATAAGCTAGCTATACTCCATACAATAATAAAGAAATCAAAATCAAAATCAAAATAAATGTATTTCTTTTAAATATACAAATACACAATAACAAATATTTACAGAAAATACTGGCAACAGAGGCAGTGCCCGTGCGTAGCCAGGAGTCTTTTAAAACAAATAAAATGTATCTTCTTTTATCTTAGAATGAAAATAAAAACAAAACTTTACTCTGATATAAAATTAAAAATAAAATAATTGAAATAAAATAATTCTTCTCACTGTTATTAATTTTTGGAAAATGTATATAAAATATATATATATATATATATATATATATATATATATATATATATATATATATATATATATATATATATATATATACATACACACACACATATACATATAAATATACATATATACACATATATATATATACATATACATACACATGTACACATACACATACACACACACACACATACATACATACATACACACATTAAGAAGTTCTGCTAAATGTATTCGCAACCAGTCGTTCTATTGCACCGCAGTAACGGTTATACCCCATAGACAAGGAGACCTCCTCAGGTAGGCGATTGTAAAGTCTGGGACCCCAACGTGCAACGTGCCTCTCAGCCAAGGAGGTTCGGCTGCGAGGCTCGTACAGGGGCATGCATTGTTGTCTGCGAGTCGCGTGATTGTGGGGCGGGCTTACAGGGAAGTCAGACTGGTGCTTATGAATGTATTTTAGAGAATTTAATATAAACAAATTTTGAATATTTAAAGTCCGAAATTCAGTAAAAAGAAAAGCTGAAGGATAGTCAAGTGGTTTTTTTAGACAAATTTTTGTTATTCTTTTATACACCAAATTTAGCGGTTCTAGCACAGTCTGACCACAATTGCCCCAACCCACAATCCCATACTCAACAATAGACTTGACCAACGCCACGAAAACCATTCTCACCTGCTCCCCAGATAGTACAGATCGCAGTTGGACAAACTTATAAATTGTCTTCCTGAGTCTGCAGCACATGTACGAGATATGACAGTCCCACCGTAGGTGTCGGTCCACCATAATGCCTAAATATTTAACGCTATCGACCAAGCGGATTGAATCACATGAGCAAAACTGTTCATAACAACATGTTCTGTGAATCAACAGGCGAAAAGTTTTTGCTGGTTGTCCAGCAGCTGTTAAGGAGAACGGAAGTGCCACAGTCTTATTTACATTAAGACTAAGTAAGTTTGAATCAAGCCATTTTTTTATACTTTTCATTCCCGCTGATGCATTACCAAAAGCTGCATTCCAAGAGGAACCTGAAAAAATAGCTACTGTGTCATCAGCAAAGGAATATAACTTACAATTTGTAATATTCAAATTTAATAAGTTATTAATATATATTAAAAATAAAACAGGCCCAAGAACTGATCCTTCTGGCACACCCGTTTCCATTGTCAATGCATCACTGTTGGTTTCCCCAATTTTAACTACCTGAGTCCGTCCATTCAAGTAGGATTCGAAAAATTTGTTTGTAATACCTCTTATCCCAATTCTCTCCATTTTCCGTAGTAGCAAGTCGTGGTCAACTGTGTCAAAGGCTTTTTCCAAATCTAAGAAGACCCCGAGACATTTAGTTCCATCATCTAGACTATCGATAATTGATCGAGTTACATTAAAGATTGCATCTGTTGTATTTTTATCATTTCTAAATCCAAACTGATTCTCAGAAATAATTTTAAATCTATTCAAAAAATCAACCAATCTAGCTTTGACACACTTCTCCACAATCTTAGCCACACTGGAAAGGAGAGAAATGGGACGATAATTACCTAGAATTGACTTGTCATTTGCTTTATAAAGTGGGATTACTGTTGCTTTTTTTAACTCTTGAGGAAAATATCCCTGTTGAAAACAGAGATTTATTATATGCGATAGGGGGACCGACAAAGCACCCGAATTTGAAATCAACAATTTAGAGGACAACCCATCCATTCCAGGAGCTACATTTTTCTTCAATTTATTTATTATTTTTATAATTTCATTTTCACATACTGGCCTAAAGAAAAAAGAATTTGAGTAATTGTTCTGGTTACTACAATATTCAAAAGTATGAAGACTATTGCTGTTATTATTTGCTTGTGATAAATTAATTTTATCTGCTATACGATTCCCCACACTAACAAAATGTTTATTAAACTCAAGGGCCATTTCAAATGGCTGATTTGCATCAAAAGAGCGATTATCAGCAGTGATAATCTTTGAGATAGTGGGCTTAGCAGTTGTGGCACAATCAGTCACCTCATTGATTGTCTGCCACAATTGACGTAGATTATTTCCACATTCATTAATTTTATTACGATAATAAATTTCTTTCGCTATACGGATTGACATTTTCAAAATGTTTCTGTATTTTTTAAATTTTACCTTTAAAGTTGTATTAAAAGGCTGCTTACGTACTTTATTAGATAATTTTTCCCTAGCACGAATTGATCTGACAATGCCAGAAGTTATCCACGGTTTGATTTTAGTAAATTTATGCCCACACTTTGGTCTCTTTAGATCATAACTATTATTAAATATGTCTAATAATTTAGTATAAAACAGATCAAAAGCTAACTCTGCATCCGTCTCCTCAAGAACCAATGCCCATGATTCACTTTCAATTCTCCTCTTGAAACATTGTTCATCAAATTTTTTAATTATGTTATTTTTATTCAAAATAGAATTATCAGCGACCCCATGGACATGGGATTCACAAGGACACAGAAAAACTTGTCCCATAGCTACGTCATGATCAGTCGTAGACCATGTCAAAATGGCAGTTTCGAGGGAAAAGTGTACACTTTTTAAAAACAAATGATCCAAACAAGATTGTCTGGTTGGAGTAAACCTGGTACACCCGTAGAGCCACTTAACAAAACCATTTTCATGCATTATATCTAAGTATCTATGCCCTATAGGAGTCAAGTTCTCCTCCAGAATATCAATATTAATATCCCCAAGTACTATATGATTATCGTACCTAACCCCCCTGAGAAAAGCTTCCATGTTATCAAGGAACCCAACGACATTCGTGTCATTCGGGGACCTATACACCGCAGTGCAATAGAACTCCGACTCACAATTACTTACAACAAAATTTAGCGAATTCATATTTTCCAAATCCAAATCAAAAATTTTATAATTAATACCAGATTTTATGTACAGTACAATTCCATCACATTTATTATATTTACCAGGTTTAATAATTTTCTCAAAATTTGGAAGTTCAAAACCATCGTCATTATAGCATAACCAAGACTCTGTGAGAACAATAATGTCAAAATCAACCTCTAGCTTACATAAAAGTACACATAACTCATTAAATTTTTTTCTAATACTTCGAATATTTAAATTTAGGATTTTTAAAGAATTAAAAATAAAAAAATTATGAACTTTCTCAAAATTTTGAAATACTAATGATTTGTTTGAAATTGGATTTAAATGTTCTAGTAATTCACCTATTTCCATTTAACTTAAAAATATACCTTTGTTTATACTATAAATTTGATTCATTCAAAGAAGAGTTTACAGTTTATCAAGATCACTAACACACTTAATTTGCACTGAACGGTGACCGTCAGTCTTTTTTACAAATATTTTGCCATTTCGGGCCCATATGTACTTGTAGCCCTTATCCAGAGCGAGTCTTCTAGATGTTTTTAATAGTAGTTGAACATCGGGAGCTAGGTGATTATTTGCAAAAACACGGCTTTCAGGTAGATTACCATTAATTAAGTGTGCTGAAATTCCAGGATTATTTTTATTAAGGCTAGAGACCTTTTTAAAGTCTGACAACCAAACGTCCTTATCTTGACGTCTACAGAATTTAGCAATAATTGGTTTGATTCCACCTTGTACTTTAGATGGTAGCCTATGAGCTGTACTTAGACTACTTGAGGTGAGCTTATTGTTTATGGCTGCCGAGATGCAGTTAAAGATTTCAAAAACTGACTCATTTGGGGTCTCAGGGATCCCTGTTATGATTACATTGTCAATACGAGTGTAGCTCTGGAGGTTAGATAATTCACATTTTAGGCTGGCGCTTTCTTTTTGAAGACTTAGGTTCTCTTTCTTCAAGCTTTGAATTTCCTGTTCATTATTGTCTAATTTCTTCTTAAAAAGTTCACCAAAATCTTTTTTGAAATCTGGAGAGATTTCATCACGAATCATGTCCCTGAGGACGGCCCCAATGGCCTTCAGATCACTTTTTGTTAAATTTGACTTATTATTCTGTTCACCTTCAGCTTCTTCTTCATCCTCATCAGAAAATAGATTCTTAGGAATGTTGGGATCAAAAGTAACTAAGCTTTTTCTCCGGTTTGAGATACACTTAGGACACTTCCATTCATTTAACTTATTTGTTTTTTTAAGATACTCTAGATCCTCCTGCTTTGTATTTGAGCACTTAGATGCCGCATGTAAAATGGTTTCACATGCTGAACATCGAATTGATTCACTCCTAGAAACTTTTCCATCACACTTAGCACACTTGGCAACCATACTTTATGATAGTATATAAATTTGATTTAAACTAGTTGTATTTTTTATTAAGTTTTACATCTACTACGTAATTCCACCTTGATTTTTTTTCTTTTTTCCTTTAACTCAAGTATTCAATATTTCGATCTTCGTAGGTTATAAACTCACTGCACGTAAATATTCGCGTGTAAGTCGAAGGTTTTAAATTAAAATTCACGATTAAAGAATACAGTGATAAGCCAGGTCGACTGTAGATAAAGATTATTAAGTAATATATTTTTAATTTATAACATAACAAAAATTAAAAGCTTTGTCATAAAAAGTAATTTTAGTAACTGTGTGTGATTTTTACTTTTCAACTGTAACAGAAAAGAATGTTTATTTAGTCATATTTTTGTTATTTTATAACAGAATTTATTGCAGTAAAAAGTTATTTTAGTTCCTAATTAGTTAATGAGAACAAGACTGTTTAACTGTGTGACTGATTTTCTGCGAAAATTGCAAATACCCGGGTACATGAAAAAATAACACCCGATACCCGGATATTAAAAAAGGTCGGATACGCGAAAACCCTAATTGACACCAACAATTTTAGACATTGTGGACTGTTCATTCAAAACAGACACTTTTCTCAAATGTTTGAAAACATCAATGATTATACCAATCCATAAGAAAGGCTATAAAACTGTCTTAGACAACTACAGGCCTACAACTACAAGTAGAATCACATTCTTCATATCAAAATACAAAATAATTTCGAATCAACAACTTGGCTTTCGTAAAGACAAATCAACAATAACAGCAATAGAAAATGTATACACAAAATTAATAAATTAAATAGACAAAGGAAATTTGTCAAAAACATTTGTCTGTGTTGCTCACAATACACTACTAGAGAAACTATGGACTATGTATTTAGAGACAAAATACAACGCTGGCTCCAATCATATCTAGCAAACCGAAATCAGTTTGTAAAAATAGGGAATACTAAATCGAGTACAACAAACTCATCAGTCGGGGTACCACAAGGAACCATATTAGCCCCACTACTATTTGTGTTATACACAGTTGACCTTATCCACTACATTGGAGCAGATAACTGTATTGTGTACGCAGACGGCACTAGCATAATCACTACATACGCATACAGGCTCTTCAATATAAGAAATCGAAAGTACAACCAAGCAGATATTAGACAAATTATAACAATGGCGTTGTTGCTGTATCATAATCATTTTCCTTCATTTTCTTTTTGCTATGCCATTTTATCCATATTCTTCTTTACCGATTGTATGATTATGAATAAGTGAAATTTTTATTAGTGTCCATTTTGTATTTTACCACTATAAAAATTAAACACTATATTTGGTACATACTGAATGCAGACCATGGGCGTAGCCGGGGGGGGGTTGGGGGTTGGGGGTTCAAACCCCCCCCCGAAATATGCAAACCTGTTAAAATTGGTGCATTTCTGTTACTATATTTTCTTAAAACCCCCGCCGAAACTAAATCCTGGTCTTAAAACCCCCCCCAAAACTAAATCCTGGCTACGCCCATGATGCAGACTGTATGTATAAATAGCCAATTGCGTATACATACTGTATGTATAAATAGTCAATTGCGTATGCATACTGTATGTATAAATAGCCAATTGCGTATACATACTGTATGTATAAATAGCCAATTGCGTATGCATACTGTATGTATAAATAGCCAATTGCGTATACATACTATATGTATAAATAGCCAATTGCGTATACATACTGTATGTATAAATAGCCACATCCTTAATTTATTAATATTTGGCTTCTGTTCGAATTGTTTTCACTTTTTTTATGGAAACAATTTTCTCCAACTTATATCTAGACTTATCTATCTCGTCTTATCTTTCTAGTCTTATATGTGTAGTCCTAACTGTCTGATCTTGTTTGAGTAGCCTTATCTGTTTAGTCTTATTTTTCTAATCTTGTTTGTCTACTCTTATCTGTTTGGTGTTGTCTGTCTAGTCTTACCTGTTTAGTCTTATCTGTCTAGACTTGATTGTCTGTCCTCCTCGGTGGTGTAGTTGACAACATACCCGCCTTTCAATGCGGGAGACCCGGGTTCGAATCCTGGTCGGGGAGGCGACAACTAGGGCGGTTTTCATTAACCGTCCGGGCTGCCCACCCTGAATGAATGCAATATATGCGATACCGGGGTGGCGCACACTAAAATCCAAGGTGGAATAGGGGATTTGGTGAGACTTGATTGTCTAGTGTTGATTGTCTATTCCTGTCTACCTCGTTTTATTTTCTAGTTTCGAATGTCGAGACTACTTTGCCTAGTCACGCCTGTATAGTCTCTATTGTCTCTAGTATAGTGTATATACTCCACATTTTCTTGATATTTAGTCTCTCGAATCTTAGTCTCCCGAATTAAATAAATATTTGCAAATATTTCCATAAAAAAACTGTCGTCTCGTCTTCTTCGTCTAATTACTTCGTCTAATCGACTAATTTAATTACCATAAATTGAAAGAAACTAATAATTTATTCGAGATTTAAATCCGCTAATTATTCAGGTGGAATTATGGAAACATTCGACCCATTTACGATTTTAAAGTAATCTTGGCTCGAAATCCGTTATTTTACACGAGAATTTCGAGAGAGAAAAAACTAAGAGCGTCAATTATGCACCTGTTGCGTTGGATACTTTAGTGCGCTAAACAGTAATGCTAAATATTTAATTACAACTATATAGGGAATCATATAAATAAGATATTTAATGAACAAACTATTTTACTGGCTACAAGTAGCTTATGCTGTTATCTAACTAATAAACTATATGACTTATGTTTAATACAAGTCATGGGTTGTGTGTCTGAAGATAGGGTATGCAATTGCGTTAGGTTAATCAATCCAAAAGAAATTTATTTTTCCTAAAGAAGTTTGAAATGTTGATGATTTGAAACAAGGGATATATCAAATAAGAAGGCTTTGTCTTAGTTTCAAGGTTAATTACTACTAATTCAACAGACAGAAAGTCATTAGAAAACATGGTTTGTTATAGTAAATTTAATTTTCTACAAGTTTTACTTGAAACATTTTTCAAAATTTCGTTTGGTTTCACATTTTCATGAGTTATTTTCACATTTTTGAGACAAGGTTATATAAAGGATATATAAAACAAAAACAGGGTTTTGACTTGGTTCAAGGTTGATTATTACCAAAATGGTAGATTTAAAAACCGTGAATAACAAGGTTTCTTATAAGAAATTTAATTCTCTACAGGTTCCACATTTCACTTCCACATTTTTCAAAATTTCGCTTGGTTTACGTGTTATTTGCGATTTCTTGCGCTTTTAACATTAAATACTATTTTCTTATAGAAAATTAACTTTGTTTAAAAGTTGATTATTACCCATTTGGCAAACACACACAAATCGCTAAATTACAAAGTTACTTATAGAAAATTGAATTCTCTTCATGTTTTAAACAAAACATTTTTCTAAATTTCGCTTAGTTTCCGAGTTTTTTCCGCAAGTTCACTTAAGCAAGTATTAACTTTGTATAATAAAGTTCGTTGTAACTATTTCTATTATAACCAACTTATTAAAGCGGGATAAAGTTTTAATATATAAATATATTCAACCTTTCCGTAACTCTATAATATTATTAAGTCTTTTTAAGACTACAACACAAGTGATGATGAAACACGACATGTATTTGTATGCTATTATCACTTTTTCTATTTACTCATCTAGATAACACTCGCTTTACTTGTCCAGACTTGTCTATTTAGTCTAGTCCAACTTTTTTTCACAGAGGAGAGGAAATGCTTTTACGCACCCCCAACTATGGTTTCACCAGCCCTCTAAGTCGGAGGGGAGACATGAAAATTTTCTCAGATGTCGAAGTGAACGAAGCCGGCAATGTAGTGAATCCGTGAAAAACAAAAATAAACCGTTTCAATACAACATAATATTATAGAATTAATCATATTCTTCTTCTTAATGGCACTACAACCGATTGCCGGTCTGGGCCTCCTTTAGCATGTTTCTCCAAGCGGACCTATCACTCGCCAACGTTCTCCAGTAACGTACTTGAAGTTTTTGTAGGTCAGTTGTTACCGCATCCTTCCATCTCCCTCTTGGCCTTCTGGCCCTTCTTCTTCCCTCTGGTTGGTCATTGAACAACTTTTTCGGAACCCTATGATCACCCATTCTCTGCATGTGTCCGAGCCATCTCAATCTTGCCACCTTGATGAAACTCACAATATCTGGTTGATTGTAGAGCTGATATAGTTCGTGATTATATCTTCGGCGTCAAATTCCTCGTTCTTGGGTCGCTCCAAATATTGCACGTAGCATTCTTCTCTCAAATACACTTAAAGCCTGTTCTTCGCTCTGTGTTAAGCTCCATGCTTCTGCACCATAGGTTACCACCGGTCTTATCAGTGACCTGTACAGTGTGCACTTATGCTTGGGGTGGATTGTTTTGGACCTAAAAAGTTTAAGTAGCCCATAATAGCACCTGTTACCAAGAGTTATCCGCCTTCTAATCTCCTCGCCCATCCGGTTTACGCTGTTCAGTTGCGAGCCCAAGTACACAAATGTATCTACTGTGTCAAAGTGCTTTCCGTCTAGTTCTAGATTTGGTCCTACCTTCCGATGAGTTTCGTTAGCCACCATGTATTTCGTTTTGTTTACGTTGACAGTGAGTCCTAGGTTATTTGCTTCCTTCTCCAGCAGCGAGTAAGTAGTTTTGGTCGCCTGTTCGCTTCTGCAAATTATATCAATGTCGTCTGCGTAAGCCAATAGTTGTGTTGACTTAAAGTACACAGTGCCGTTAGTATCCACTCCACTACTCCTAACGGCCTTTTCTAGTACGATGTTAAACAGTAAAGTTGCCAGTGGGTCTCCCTGTCGTAGTCCTTCCTCTGTTATAAAAGTCTCAGACAACTTGTTTCGTATTCTTACTACAGACGATACTTCAGACAGTGTTACTCTGGTTAGGGCTGTCAGTTTTTCAGGGAATCCGAAACTTGTCATTATCCCCCACAGTTTGTGTCTTATAACGCTGTTGTATGCTGCTCTGAAGTCCACGAATAGATAGTGTGTCGTGATATTGAACTCATTACATTTCTCCAGGATCTGCCTAATGCCAAACAGTTGGTCTGTGGTTGACCTGTTTGTGCGGAAACCGCACTGGTATTCACCGATATTCTCTTCTGCGTATGGTAGTAAGCGACGGTACAACACATTAGCGAAGTCCTTGTATGCAATGTTTAGCAGCGTTATCCCCCTGTAGTTAGAACAATCTAACCTTTCTTGTACAATGGGCATATTATCCCTAGCTTCCATTCATCCGGTAGCTTTTCCGTTCTCCATATGTTTAATATGAGATCATGCATGCACGATATTAGGGCTCTACCTCCATACTTCAACAATTCTCCTGGAATGCCATCTGCTCCTGACGCCTTATTGTTCTTGATCCTGCGCACTGCAGTCTCTACTTCTTCTAAGGTGGGTTCCTCCACTTGTTCAGTCCCTAATATTGATGTTGATGTTGGCGTTATACTTTCCTCTTGGACTACGCGAGTGTTCTGGTTGAGCAGGTCCCTGAAGTACTGACCCCACCTCTTGATACACTTTTCTGTGTGTCCGATTACTCTGCCGTCCTTATCCTTACACAGTGTTGAATTATCTGAATTAATCATATAATTCATATCAAAATATTTTTTTTCCCATACCTCAAGAACATTATATAAATAAATAATATTATCGTGTCGAGATATTATTTCGTGGCCCTGAAAAGGGCCAATTGCGTTCGCCGATATGACAGCTGGCTCCGGCTTCTTCGTAGACCAGCAGCACTCACTTTTTCTTTGGCGACGCCGCCGCGGCTTTCTTCGCAGCGACTGTTTTCGGAACGGCCTTGGTGCGTTTAGGTTTGGGAGTTTTCGGTTTCTTGGTGGGTCCTTTAGTGGTTTTCTTAGCCTTGGACGGCCTATAAGGCAGTCATACCCACTAAAACCATCCCCCTCTTTATTTCTCTCCTGTAGTGTTCCCGCCTTTCAGCCTACAGGTTTGGTCTTAGTATCCTTTTCTCAGGTGTCGCCACTTTCTCTGCTTTGTTCATCTAGTTCATCTTTACGTCCTACAGGTTTGGTCCTAATATCATTTTCTCAGGTATCGCCTCTTTCTCTGCTCTGTTCTTCTAGTTCATCTTTTGCCTTTTTCTGCATCACTTCTTCTACAAAATTCTTCAAAGTTTCTCAGCTGTACTTGTGCGCGATCATTACCTCTATTATGCTTTCCGGGGACATGCCTGCCGCAGATGGGTTTCTTTTTATATTGTCCCTTTCGTTATCGCAATTCCCACAATTGAATATTGTGTGTTCTGGAGTATCATCTACTTGTTCTGTAGAGTATCGGCACTGTGCACTCCCCCTGTTTCCAATTCTCTCCGTGTAGGCGCAGAAGACTCCGTGTCCTGTGAGGCACTGTGTAATGTGGAAATTTACCGACCCATGCTTCTTCTCTATCCATTTCTTAATGTCCGGTATCATCCTGAGGTTCGACTTTAGCGATGTCCCATTCTGTCTGCCACTTCTGGTAAGTCATTTCCCTCTGTTCCTTCCGGTCTGTTAGTGTTATTGCCCTGTTAAGGTCATATAGTCGCTTTGTCTCTTCGGCAAGGAGATGTAATGGTAAAAGTGACGTGCCAACAAGTGGCGTGTCACTACGAGCGCGGTATCTGCAGATGATGTGTGGTATGCACTGCATACTCTCAAGGCCATTAATCTTTGGGTGGACGTGATTTTTTTCTATAGCGAAGCCCCGTACATCACTATCGACTCCATTGCTATCGCTAGCACCTTCCTTTTCTGTTGTGCTGGAGCTCTAATATTAGGCAGTATGCTGCCTAGGGCCTTCATCGTATGTTTAGCCTTCTCGCACGCATAGTGGATATGTCGCCCGAACGATATGGGGGGCTATCGTTCGGGCGACATATCCACTATGCGTGCGAGAAGGCTAAACGTACGATGAAGGCCCTAGGCAGCATACTGCCTAATATTAGAGGTCCAGGACAACAGAAAAGGAAGTTCTATTACCATGCACAGACATTTTATCTGTCACACGCGATAGATATCTTCTCCTGCCGTGGTAAACTTTATAGGAGGTAGTTTTTCCTATTTAAGACTATTGCCACGGCTTTATTTACGGCCACTTTCAATTCGTTCCGTTTCATCCACCTGTCTATAGTGTTTAACGTTACATTCACCTTGAGTACCAGCTCTTCGGGATTTTTGCAGACGCCAATACGTCCGCATAGCACACAAGTTGGACTCCCTCCTCCGTATCCACAGACATGACATCGTCATACAACACGTTCCATAGGGTTGGCCCTAGGACCGAACCTTGCGATACACCTCTCAGGATTTTTTTTTTCATCTTGGATGTTATATGGATGACGCGATTTCTGAAGTATGATTGTACAGTGTTGATTAGGTACTGGCTAACTCAGCTCTTTTCAAGTTTGGATAGAATTGTGTGCCACGGGGCAGCATTGAAGTCGTTTTGTACGTCAATAAGGACAAGGGCACTCCATTGGCCTTGTTGCATTTCCTTTTCTGCATTGTGGATGACGTGCTCTACCGCGCAAATTGCGGTTTTCCCTCTACGAAATCCGTACTGATTTCTATGGAGACCCCCGTTTGTCTCAATTTCGTCCTGAATTCTCTGGTTTACAATATTTTCGTACACCTTAGCCAGCACATTGATCAGACATATTTTCTATATTTAACTGCTTCGTCCACTGTTTTCCTAGGTTTTTCAACTAGGATCAATTTTGAGAGTTTCCATGTATAGAGAAACCGCTTCGACTCCAGTAGGAAGTTGAAGAGTATTACAAAGTATTCCGTGTTAGTGCCTATAACTGCTTCTACTGCTTCAGGCGATATTTTATCCGGGCCGGGAGACTTGTCCAAATTTATTTTTTAACATGCCCTTATCACCTCGTCTTCATTAACCCTTTAGAGACTAACGGGATAATACGTCCCAGAGCAAATTTCAACTCTCAAGTCTATTGGGATATATAATCCCATAAGTCTATATATTCCATACTGAAAAGCATGATTACTTTATTTTGAAAAATTATCGATATACAGAAACCTTCTTAAATATACTTATATTTAAGCATTAAAGACAAAAACTATAAAATTCACCATTTTTTTGTAGAAAAAAAAAATTCTCGAAAGGGTTAAGGACGTTGACGTTTGAGGAAGTGGTGAGAGGTTTATCCCATCGATGGTAATCTTCCCGCTAGTCATGAAAAGTTGGTCGAAAACTTCTTCACGTTGCTGCAGCGGTTGTGTGATCTTCGGTTTTGGTGCATTTAATTGGGCTCTGACGATTTTATATCCTTCTCCGAAGATGTCTAGGCTGTCACATAATTTTGAACAGGCTTTTTTCTTTGCCTCTGATATTGACTTTTTGAGCGTTCGCTTTGATTGTTTGTATTCAGATCGTCTTTTCCCTCTATCTCCCACTTATATGCACCTTTGGAACCGCCTCCTTTTACGCTTTGTTTCTGAAATTTGGTTTTGTATGTCTTCTGACCACAAGTAGGACAAATTGTAGTCTTCTCTGCACCTTAGGAGTGGTGTGCTTTTCCTTTATGTTTTACCCAGAGACTCTTCACAGCTCTCCGTGTTAATTTCCTTGTTACTAATTTCTTCCGTGAAAGTCCAATTACGATGTCTGTAATACCGTATAGTCTAGTCCACCTAGTTTTGTCCACCTAGACTTGTCCACCTTGTCTTGTTCACCTTGTCTTGTTCACCAAGTCTTGTTCACCTAGTCTTGTGCATTTCATCAGTTTTGTCCATTTAGTCTTATTTACCAAGTCTTCTTCGCTTAGTCTGATCCACCGTTGTTTTTCCAGCAACTCTTATACACAATGTTGTGTGCACCGCACCGGGTTTTTCCGTTAGGAAGCCCATGGGCTTATTTTTGGTTTTTGCTCTTTTAAGGTTTTCATGTTGTCCCTAAATAGAAGCCCATGGGTTTCTTAACGGAAACAAGTTTATATTGAAACAATATTTATTTGGTTAATGAAATGGTTAATGAAATTAAAAATTATTCTTATTATTCTAAAAAACAAAAATTTATAAAACAAAAAATAAATCCAAAAAGTATGACAAATAATAAATGAAAAAAGAGTATTATTCAGAACCTGTTGCATTAGAGCAATCAGAATTTGTATTGAAACAATTGTTGTTTTCGTCTTCGAGCAATCAGAGTTAGTAGTGGAAGAATTGTTGTCTTCGTTTTCATCTAATTCTATTAGCTCTTCTTCACTTCCATCACTAACAGCCAGATCATCAGATCTAATTTCAAGTCGATGATTATTTTAAAGGACAAATTGCAACTTTTTATTTAATATATTGGTTGCTACTTCTTTTCCATCTGCAGCAATGCCGCAAGATTCAAATGCTCTGAGTGTTACTAAAATAAGATCATCTCTTGCAAAAAACAGTATCCATCTTTAGTAGATTTGTGTCCATTGATCCGCTTTTTTTTACAGCAACAACCGCTTTACCTGCGGAGATTGTTACTTTGGGAATTTTCTTCAAACCACGAAAAATAATCATAGGTGGGAGCATACATCCATCCAATGATATCGTCAAACAGACAGTGTATAGATTTTTTCTAAACCCTGTATCCGCACCATCAACATTTTTGCTGTGAAGTGTGCAATCTCTTGTCATGTCAAAGTAACATGGAGTTTCATCCATATTAAAAACACAATCACTTGTCATTCCTATTGTAGCGTTTTTTACTTTAATTAAGTATTGCTTTACTTCTTCGCGTGTTTCGTTTTCATCACGATTATCGACTTGTCCATGATGACTTATTTTACGTGATCTAATACGATGTCTTCTGGTTCATCCAAACAAAAACTTATTACTCACTTTAAAATTAGGTGCTACTTTAAGCAGTGGTGCATTGGAGGGGGAACGTGGCGGAACGACGTTCAGTCATTTTCTTAATTTCAAATGAAAATTATATTTTAAATTAAATATAAAAGATGGTTGAGACCTTTACTTTGTGGTAATCCATATTAATAATAAAAAGACGAAATTAGTTTGTACTCACTTGAAAATGGCCCTAATAAGTCGAAACTTAAGTCGTGAACTGTTTGTGTAAACAAATAAAGTTTTAGTGGTAAAAAACATAGTAATTTCGTCTTTTTCTTATTAATATTTAAAATTGGCTAAGTTGCAAAAACATTAAAAAAACATGTTAATTAATAGAGAATTTATCTTGCTTTTTGTATATTGTTTCATTTTCCCTTTTGAATCAAATAAACATCATGTGTTCTGTGTTGGCTATTCTACATACCATACTACTAAACTATAAACTGCAACAATAGTGCGATTGCGCAAATCTGTGGTAGTTCGAATCCTGTCAATTACTATTTCATTGCGAATTGCGTCAGTAACCAGCAGTTAACCAGTAACCAGTTAGTCTGTGCCAGCAACGTTGTTGTTTAGATTGTGTTATTGTGTATAACGCCAACGTTGTTTTGGTAGTTTGTGGTTTCTATTTCCATTATAAGGTAGTTTAATTATTAATAATTAGTAAAATTTAAAATGAGCGAAAAACGTAAACAACCCACATTGAAAACTTTCTTCGGAAAAAAACTTAAAACGCACCAAGAAGAAAATGTGCAAGTGCTGGAAACTAAGGAAAATCATATGGATATTCCATCTACTTCAACAGAAAATGTTCAAAAAGAAGGAGAATCCACATTAATAAATTGGCCCAGTATTTCGACTGTAGATATCTGGTTCGAAAAGAAAAAAATATGCTTGGTTAAAATGCGATTCGGGAAAATTAGGATGTCTGAGTTGTTCAGCTATTCAAAATTTAGGACCTTTAAAGACGCCGGGTGTAAGCATCTCATAAGAATGGAGAGGCACTCAGGTATCAGGTTATGGAAAGGATAAAGCCGCACAACTAACTTTTTTGCAAAAACAAAATTACAAACATTGTAAAAGCTTTTCAGAAACCACAGCCGAGAGAATCTTAAAAGAAGCAGACAAGCAAAAGCTTGAAATTATTTTAGATCAGTTGAAAGATTCTGAAATTTGCAGCACCTGTAAGGTTTTTAGTGCTTTAAAACTGCTTATACCTGACCTAAAACTGCTTATATTGTGCAGTATTACTGCAATATACCGCTTATTATATTGCTAAACATGATCGTCCATATTTTGATCATTTTGGATTATTAAAACTTCAAGAAATGTATGGTCTACTATAGCTCACGGATTACAATCTACGTGGTCTGTTAGAAAAGTATCCGACCTTTAGCCGGTAAAAAAAAACTGGCATACCCAGAGTGTTGAAACCTAATCACCCTGAAAGTAGTCTCCTTGTGACTCCACACACTTCTCCCAGCGATGCCGCCATTGTTGGAAGCATTCCGAAAAAGCCTCTTTCGGAATCGACTTTAGCTCGGCTGTCGTTGCAGCCATAATGTCCTCTCTTGTCTGAAATCGCGTTCCTTTCAATGGCCTCTTGACTTTGGGAATAGCCAGAAGTCGCAGGGGGGCATATCAGGAGAGTAAGGAGCCTGTCGAACCAGAGGAGTCTGGTTTTTCGCCAAAAAATTGTGAACCATGTGCGAAGAATGTGCTGGAGCACCAAACCCAATTTCCTCATGACCACAACTCCAGTAGCTTGCGCCGCACAGCATCACGTAGGCGACGTAGGACATCCTTATAGTATTCCCTATAGTCGTTCCGTCATTTTACTTGCATTGAAAAACCAACGAGAGCACTACGTCACTCGAACACTGCTCGACAGCAAGTGAGGCTATCTACAGGCGGCAAAAAATTCACGCATGTGCACGAAGGTTCATGGTCGGCTCATGCAAGCGCGCTTGATTCAAATTCATCAGGTTTTCAAAATAAAAAATAAGGTCGGATACTTTTCTAACAGACCACGTATATTTAGTGCTACAGAAATAATTGATCATATAGGAATTCAAATGAAATCCAAAATTTGTCAACAAATAGTAAAAGTTCAAGTAAACTTATCTATTATCATAGATGAATTTACCACTTTAAGCAAAAAGTCTTGTTTTTATTTGGCATTTATTTAAAATGCGAAACCGATAAAATGAAAGATCCTCATTTCTTGTTTCTTGATTTAATTTAATTGCAGGATCAAACAGCTACCACCATAACAGAGGTTCTCTTAATATGTTTGGAAAAACATGGCTTTGATGACAATTATTTAAAACACCATTTAATTTCATTTACAAGCGACGGGTCAGTGTTATGTTAGGAAGAAAATCTGGAGTAGGAACAAAACTAACACAGACATATCCGAATGTAATTATATGACATTGTCTAAACCATAGGCTCAAATTGTCGGTATGCTAGATGCTATTTCCGAGGTTAATGCGATCATCTCTTTCAAATATTTATGGACAAAAATCGATTGAAACATGTGCAACACTACTCTCGGTGTGAAAATTAAACGTATTGCACGTATATTTAACGTCAGATGGGTGGCCAGCTCCTTTAGGACTGTATCAGCAGTTTGGCAGAATTGGTTAGCTTTATGTCCTCATTTCTAAAATGCGACTAAAGACAACAACCGCACTAAAACGGAACAATCCATGTTCAATGGATTATATAAAAGAATATAATCGAAACAATTTATTCAAGATTTTGGCTTTAATGTATGATATTCTATTCGAGCTATCTAATCTATCAGAAGCATTGCAAAAAAGATAAACTTCAATGGTATATGCAGACAAATTAACTCGCCGCTGAATCATTTATTAGAATATTTAAAAGATCCTCAGAAAAGAAAGAAGTCGTTGGAAGCAGTTTCTGCTTGTGAAATAATGCAATTATCTTCAATTTCGTTGACGGATAATAAAATGGCAAAATTGATTCACATAAATTAATTCTTAATTAGTGTTATTTATAGTGTGAGGAATAGGCTAAACACTACATCTGTAAATTGTTCAGGTTCAGATGGAATTTTGACTTCCGACATTGTTAAAGAATTGCATATTCTTGAACCAACCGAATGGCCTTGATGAAGTTAATATGGAATTTGGAGCAAAATAAGTAGAATCTCTGTGTCAACGATTTAATTTACCATTGGTGAAAATTTTAAATGCTTTTAGAGATTACTTGGCTTGTGGTGGTCGTAACATTTCAGACGATTTGAAAAAATATTCTAAAATTACAGCTTGCAGTTCTTCAGAATTCGAGCGTGGTTTCAGCAGCATGAATTTAATTGTAACGGAAAGAAGATAACGCATTTTAATTGATCATGTTGCAAATTTATTGTTTATAAATAAAGGTGGGAACTTTAGGCATTAAAAATTATTAGAATAGGTAGGTTATTAGGTTCTCAAAAAACACAAAATAGGTTTTTAATAGGTTCTATAAAGATATGAAAGATATGGCAAAAGCAGATTTGTTTCGGTGTTATATTTGCTGTTGCAATAAACTACCATTATATTTTCTAAATTGTCTGGTGTAAGGCCGTGCCTTCTGTCAGATAAAACCATTTTATATGCGGAAAAAGAACTTAGTGTGAAAGCCGAGGAATCAAAAGGGAAAGTTTCGGGCACATTTTGTTATTTTCATTGGTTATACGTAAAAAAGAGCCCGAAAAACAAGTCTGAAATTGACACACTATGAAAAGGTCTATTCAATATTACCGCTGTTTCTGGCGTGATGTTTTCAGAAAGCTTGTAAAAAAATGTACAGCTAACAAATATGGAATTGTAGGTTCATTTGAACTTAATTTTCCGGGCCTTTAGTGTCAATCGTTTCATCAACTGCAATCCATACAGAACACTCGCCAATGTCAGAGCGAATATGTGCCAGCCTCTTTTGTAACATATCGGCAAATATTATTTTTTGCTGGTGGATTCGTTTGGAACGGAACGTTGCAGTGTTTTTCTAAAAACTGTCTAAAAATTTTGGGCACTGTAATTTAAACCATGTTAAATTCGGTGCCAGCATTGCCTCACATAGGTCTAAATAAAACACATAATCCCTACTGTCAACTATGTTTTCAGTTAATAAAATCTGTTTTCCACGTTGGTTTGGTCTCGTTAAATTACTTTGATGCAAAGTTGTTTCTTCATGTTGATTTATGTGCGATTTTTTAGAGCAAAGCACTTATAATTAATCAAAGAAATGGATATATTAATTCAGAATTATGTACTTTTAGTAGGTACTTAGGTACATGTTTTTGACAGCATTGACAAAACACTATTTAACCATCTGTTGTAAACGCTTCTTTGTTTTTAATCCAAGACCTTAGTAAAGCGTTTTGACTGCTTTTATCTTTCGGCATTTTAACAAAGAACGGTCCCCTCAAAAGTATTGTAACTTTGTAAACAAAAGTGTAATTTTAAGGTTCGAATTCACAAATATGTGAAGAAGACGATGAGAACAAGTTTAATGGTGTCAAATAGTACCAGCTGCTAATGCGTAGATAAAAAGAATGCGTTCAGTAATTTCAAATAGACGAATAGAGAATTTATGAATAAACAATTTTTCGCCATTTTGGGCCAAAAATAGGCGCTATAAGAGCTCATTAGGTATCTTTTAGGCAGTAGAAATTTTAAACAGCAAAATAGGCAAAATAGGTTTTTTAAAACTAGTATAAAACGATAGAGAATCATGTAAAACTAATTAAGGACTTGTCTTTTTAATCTGCCTATAATGAAAAAAAGTGGCAATTACCTAAAGTTCCGACCTTTATTTAAAAAACTTCTTGAACCACCCTTGGAATTTTAGAATCCAATTTTATACGTAAAAACCCGGTTGCGTTCTCAACAATCCGCTACTGACCAGCAAACTAAAAGAGCAGGGGCAAATGATGAAATTGTGTGTGATCCTATTTGGGAGTTACACTATATAAGTGTACTACATAAAAATAATAATATCTTTGCAATCCTTATTTTTATCTTTTTTCGAATTTCAAATTTTGTTTGTTAATATTTTGTAAGAATAAAAAAACTTACAAGGAAAACAAAAGTTTGCTGAAAGCACGATGATCTCCGAAAAACTTTCAGGAAGCTGCTTGTAGAAAGTCGCGGACTATTTTTTTTATCTCTTACCATGCGTTCCGTTACTTCTTATTTTACCAATCCACCACTGACTTTAAGGCCAAATTCTGGTGAGAAAATATAGTTTCGCAGTGTGCTATACGTAACTGATCGCCGGTTATCTCGTTCCTTCTTGAAAAATTCAAATAGTTTTATCTCAATTTAAGGATAAAAAGCCTTTGTTCCTGCGCCCTCAAGACGTTTCTGTTTACGTTTTTAAACCTGCTTCAATAATTCCGCTTCTTGCTGCAACCAACGACGAAGATTTTTCCTGTCAATACGATACATAATTTTGACTTTCCCCTGTTCTTAAACGTGTCACAAACTGTAGTTTTTCCTGAATAGTATAAGATTTTCGTTTGTTAGACTTTTTATTTTCCATGTTTAGATGCAATAAACTACTAAATAATGATAAATCGCCGATTGTAAAGCCTAGTTCGCATTAGGCTAGTAATTTAGTAGAGTAGCGAGTAATTTAGTGGCTAAATGTGTGCGAACCACGAAAAATTAGTCAAGTGGTTTAGTGAATGATTAAGTCGAGTCGATCCATTTTACTCTATTTTATCGGGCGAGTAGCGCCTCCCACCACGCGTTCGTGCTCACTGGTTCACCGGCTAAACAAGTCCGAACCTGTAGATTAGTCGAGTTCATAAGTGGCCGCAAAAATGTCGTTTCGCTGGACCGAAAATTTTAACTTAAAATTAGTTTCCAAATACGTCGAACAGAAATGCTTTTTGAATATAAAGTCCCCGCATTATAAAAACAAACAAATGAAACACTCGGCATGCTTGGATTTAGAAAATGCAATAAATATATCAGTTTATTCACTCTATTGCGTTGCAGCCCGTCCATCTTACAAAACACTTGTGTACTGTACTAGACCGTAATGCGAACGGTTTCTGTACAGTAGCCAGTAGTTTAGCCACTAAATTACTCGCTACTCTACTAAATTACTAGCCTAATGCGAACTAGGCTTTAAGATGAGCTAGTATATTTTCTGTACGCAGGTGCACCGAATCCCCACTACGTAGTACCATGCGCAAAGTGACGATATACGTTGCGAGAAGCATGTTATTATTTGTCCCCAAATAAAGACCCATGGGCTTCTATTTGGAAACAAAAATCTAAATAGAAGCCCATCTGAGCTTATGGGTGGGCTTCTTAACGGAAAAACCCGGTGCATAGTCTTGCCTATGTAGTTTTGTCCGCCGAATCTATAAGGTTTATTATTAGATTAGTTATACGAGGTCCTGCATGTTTATATAGTCTTCGTCAGTCTTCCTTTTGCTATTTTTACTTAGTCTCTTGTTGTCTTCTCTATTTAACTAGTTGAGTCTAATAAAGTGTTTAAAGACAATTAAAGACAATAACTGCAGTTAAAAATTTATCAGACAAAGAAGAATTCATATTTAGTAAACTACTATACTACAATTATAAATACTAATTCTAAGCAAAACTAATCGGAACCGTGAAGTAACTAGTCTAATGAGGATATTATAGTTATAGCTAACTATACAGAATAATATAATAACTCCAAACCTGCCAATTATTTTGATATTTTCATCCAATTTTGACATAAAACAAATGAATTTTTGCAAAGTTTGTCCACCGAAATCAACAAAACAACAAAATTAGAAAAAACAACTTAGAATAGAGATTTTGGTTTTAGATAATTTGGCAATTTTTGCAAATTATTTTGTCGTTTTCGTTCAATTTTGACATAAAACAAAAGAATTTGCTTCGAATAGAGAAATTTAGCTTTAGAAAAATTAGCAATTTTTGCAAGGTTTTTCCATGCAAATCAACAAAAAATAACAAATTTTGATTTATAAAAATTCGACAAATTTGCCAATTATTTTGACATTATCGTTCAATTTGGCCATAAAACAAATTAAATTTGCAATGTTTGTCCACTCAAATCAACAAAAAAACAAAATTTCATTCGAATAGAGATTTTGGTTTTTACAAATTATTGTAAATAATACGTTTGGTTTTTGAAAATTTGTCAATTTTTGCAAATTATTTTGACGTTTTCGTCCAATTTTGACACAAAACAAAAGAATTTTGCAAGGTTTGTCCATTCAAATCAACAAAAAATAACAAATTTTGCTTCGAATAGAAATTTAGATTTTTTAAATTTCGGCAATATTTGCCAATTATTTAGACGTTTTCGTTCAATTTTGACATAAAACAAAAGAATTATGCAAAGTTATCCACTCAAATCAACAAAAAAAACAAAATTTGCTTCGAATAGAGATTTTAGTTTTTGAAAATTTGTCAATTTTTGCAAATTATTTTGACGTTTTCGTTCACTTTTGACACAAAACAAAAGAATTTTGCAAGGTTTGTCAATTGAAATTAACAAAAAAGAAACAAATTTTATTTCGTTTAAAGATTTTGGTTTTTGAAAATATGGCAATATTTGCAATTATTTTGACATTTTCGTCCAATTTTGACATAAAACAAAAGAATTTGCTTCGAATAGAGATTTTGGTTTTTGAAAATTTGTCAATTTTTGCAAATTATTTTGACGTTTTCGTTCACTTTTGACACAAAACAAAAGAATTATGCAAGGTTTGTCCATTGAAATTAACAAAAAAGAAACAAATTTTATTTCGTATAAAGATTTTGGTTTTTGAAAATATGGCAATATTTACAAATATTTTGTTTAACATTTTCGTCCAATTTTGACATAAAACAAATGAATTTTGCAAAGTTTGTCCACTCAAATCAACAAAAACAAAATTTGCTTCGAATAGAGGTTTTGGTTTTTGATAATTTGGTAATTTTTGCAAATATTTTGTTGTTTTCGTTCATTTTAGTTCAATTTTAGAAAAATTGGCAATTTTTGTAAATTATTTCGAATTAAAACTCCAATCCTGCCAATTATTTTGATATTTTCGTCCAATTTTGACATAAAACAAATGAATTTTGCAAAGTTTGTCCACTGAAATCAACAAAACAACAAAATTTGCTTAGAATAGAGATTTTGGTTTTAGATAGTTTGGCAATTTTTGCAAATTATTTTGTCGTTTTCGTTCAATTTTGACATAAAACAAAAGAATTTGCTTCGAATAGAGATTTTGGTTTTAGAAAAATTAGCAATTTGTGCAAGGTTTTTCCATGCAAATCAACAAAAAATAACAAATTTTGATTTATGAAAATTCGGCAAATTTGCCAATTATTTTGACATTCTCGTTCAATTTTGACATAAAACAAATGAAATTTGCAAGGTTTGTCCACTCAAATCAACAAAAAAACAAAATTTCATTCGAATAGAGATTTTGGTTTTCACAAATTATTGTAAATAATACGTTTGGTTTTTGAAAATTTGTCAATTTTTGCAAATTATTTTGACGTTTTCGTCCAATTTTGACACAAAACAAAAGAATTTTGCAAGGTTTGTCCATTCAAATCAACAAAAAATAACAAATTTTGCTTCGAATAGCGATTTTGGTTTTTGAAAATTTGGTAATATTTGGCAATTATTTTGACATTTTCGTCCAATTTTGAAATAAAACAAATGAATTTTGCAAAGTTGTCCAGTCAAATCAACCAAAAAACAAAATTTGCTTCGTATAGAGATTTGGTTTTTGAAAAATTGGCAATTTTTGCAAATTATTTTGACCTTTTCGTTCAATTTTGACACAAAACAAAAGAATTTTGCAAGCTTTGTCCATTCAAATCAACAAAAATAACAAATTTTACTTCGAATAGAGATTTTGATTTTTGAAAATTTGGCAATATTTGCCAATTATTTTGATATTTTCGTCCAATTTTGACATTAAACAAATGAATTTTGCAAAGTTTGTCCACTCAAATCAACGAAAAAACAAAATTTGCTTCGAATAGAGAATTAATGTAGTTTTTGAAAATTTGGCAATATTTGCAAATTATTGCAAATAATAAAAAGTTATAAAAGTAATCCCGCACAGGCTATAATGTAATGTTCAGAATATTGAGCACACAATCACATCAGTTCAAAAAAGTAATTCGCAGCAAAAGGATTAAAGACAAGAATTACAGACAAAGAGGAATTCGTCAAGAATTTGCTTCGAATAGAGATTTTGGTTTTAGAAAAATTAGCAATTTGTGCAAGGTTTTTCCATGTAAATCAACAAAAAATAACAAATTTTGATTTATGAAAACTCGGCAAATTTGCCAATTATTTTGACATTCTCGTTCAATTTTGACATAAAACAAATGAAATTTGCAAGGTTTGTCCACTCAAATCAACAAAAAAACAAAATTTCATTCGAATAGAGATTTTGGTTTTTACAAATTATTGTAAATAATACGTTTGGTTTTTAAAGATTTGTCAATTTTTGCAAATTATTTTGACGTTTTCGTCCAATTTTGACACAAAACAAAAGAATTTTGCAAGGTTTGTCCATTCAAATCAAGAAAAAATAACAAATTTTGCTTCGAATAGAAATTTTGATTTTTGAAAATTAGGCAATATTTGCCAATTATTTAGACGTTTTCGTTCAATTTTGACATAAAACAAAAGAATTATGCAAAGTTATCCACTCAAATCAACAAAAAAAAACAAAATTTGCTTCAAATAGAGATTTTGGTTTTTGAAAATTTGTCAATTTTTGCAAATTATTTTGACGTTTTCGTTCACTTTTGACACAAAACAAAAGAATTTTGCAAGGTTTGTCCATTGAAATTAACAAAAAAGAAACAAATTTTATTTCGTATAAAGATTTTGGCAATATTTGCAATTATTTTGACATTTTCGTCCAATTTTGACATAAAACAAATGAATTTTGCAAAGCTTGTCCACTCAAATCAACTAAAACAAAATTTTACTTCGAATAGAGATTTTGGTTTTTGAAAATTTGGTAATATTTGGCAATTATTTTGACATTTTGGTCCAATTTTGAAATAAAACAAATGAATTTTGCAAAGTTGTCCAGTCAAATCAATCAAAAAACAAAATTTGCGACGTATAGAGATTTGGTTTTTGAAAAATTGGCAATTTTTGCAAATTATTTTGACCTTTTCGTTCAATTTTGACACAAAACAAAAGAATTTTTCAAGCTTTGTCCATTCAAATCAACAAAAAATAATAAATTTTACTTCGAATAGAGATTTTGATTTTTGAAAATTTGGCAATATTTGCTAATTATTTTGATATTTTCGTCCAATTTTGACATTAAACAAATGAATTTTGCAAAGTTTGTCCACTCAAATCAACGAAAAAACAAAATTTGCTTCGAATAGAGAATGAATGTAGTTTTTGAAAATTTGGCAATATTTGCAAATTATTGCAAATAATACAAAGTTATAAAAGTAATCCCGCACGGGCTAATGTAATGTTCAGAATATTGAGCACACAATCAGATCAGTTCAAAAAAGTAATTCGCAGCAAAAGGATTAAAGACAAGAATTACAGACAAAGAGGAATTCATATTCAGTAATCTACTATACTACAATTAAAAATACTAAGTCTAAGCAAAACTAATCGGAACCATGAACTAGTCTAATGAAGATATTATAGTTATAGCTAACTATACAGAATACTAGCTGCATCTGAAGATTAGTTCATGTTATATTGATATAGAGATTATGAAGATTAGTTCATAGATATATTATTACAATAATAATATTATATTTATACTAATGTTTCACTCTTTTTCAAATTGTTTTCTTACATCCAGTTTTGCCTCCGTAGTCTCAAAACCAAAGCTAATAGATTTACGAAAAGTATCTTCTCGTAGTTGAAACTATATATTATAGTCTTTGCTTAGAATATAGAATTAGTAAATTTGACAATTTTTGCAAAATATTTTGACGTCTTCGTCCAATTTTGACACAAAACAAAAGAATTTTGCAAGGTTTGTCCATTCAAATCAACAAAAAATAACAAGTTTGCTTCGAATAGATTTTGGTTTTTGAAAATTTGGCAATATTTGCCAATTATTACGATATTTTCGTCCAAATTTGACACAAAGCAAAATAATTTTGCAAGGTTTATCGAAAATATCGAATATATATTGAAATTAACAAAAAAAAAAAAATTTAATTTACATCTTATTAGTTTTATGATAATTCACATTTTTTGCGCAATAAATTTGTTTATATTTTAAATGTGTCATATGTTTAAACATCTTTGAAATATTTGTTGAGAAATTTCTGAACCGAATCTTCTTTAAAAATCGCCGTTCGTGAATAGGTTTTGTAATTTATGTTTCGATTTCTTACGAATCCTATAAACTAGCTAGAAACATTTTAAGTTCTGGGTTAAACAAATAAATAAATAGCCAGTGGCGAGATTCCTTAACATTCTAAACTTTATGAATCCAGTTTTTAATTTAATTTTAAATTATTAATTGATTTTAATAAAAAATTCAATAAAACACGTTGTAAATTGTGTAAGAAAAGACAAATCATCAATATAAAGTTAAGTTTATTACACGTTTAAAGAAGCAATAAATGCATCCAATTAATTAATATCAGTTATATCAATCATCAATAAGATTTCCTTTACAATTAATTCAAAATTTCCTCCACAATTAATTCAAAATAGTTAATTAAGTAATTAGAAATAAACTTCGTCCTTCATTTTACTGATTCATTAATTATTAATTTAATAGGAATAATAACTTTAAAACAATCCGTTTAATTAATTTTCTCTGTGTATGACCCCGCAATAACACACACTGACTGCAGAGTTTTAACGATAGCCTTGTCTGCCTAGTCTAGACAGTCGAATTTTGTTTGTCTAGTTTAGGCTTGCCTAGTCTAGTGTGATGAGTATTGTCTAGTCGGTCTAGCCTAGTATTCTCTGTCTTTTTAGGGTTCCGTACCGAAAACGGAACCATTATAGGATAACTTTGTTGTCCGTCTGTCTGTCTGTCTGCCTGTCTGTCTTTCCGTTTGTCCGTCTGTCCGTCTGTCCGTCCGTCCGTCTGTCTGTCTGTCAAGACCATTTTTCTCAGGAACGTGTAGAGGTAACAAGTTGAAATTTGTTTCAAATACTCGGGTCTGCGGTCTCTTTCAGCTTTGAAAAAAAATCAAACTTGTAAGTCAATGCGAGCCGGCGCGAGTGGTGTAGTGGTGACGCTCGTGGCCTCATGTTAGAGCGCTAACTGACAGGTATAGAGGTCCGAGTTCTATCCCCAGCGCCGGCCGCATTTGTTCCAGAAGACAAATGTGTAAAATGGCTATTAGCGCAATTTACAATAACAACAGGTTTCTGGGCCTAAAGTGAATGTGATAGAATACAATAGGCCATAGGCCGACGTGTTCGAAGGGTCGGCAAACCCGGTATTCACATCGAACCAAACTTTTTAATAAAAAAAAAAAAAGTCAATGCGATCAAAAGATATGACCGTTTATGTCGCATATTTTACGATTTCACAAGGGAATCAAAACCTATAGGGTACTTCCCGTTGACCTAGAATCATGAAATTTGGCTAGAAGCGGTGTCTTACAGCACATGTAAAGGGAAAAATCTGAAAACCGTAAATATGTAGTTTAATTACAAGAAAAATGCGAATTTACTATTAGAAACTTACGAAAATACACTAATGTGTTGCGTGGTATTGTCAGGCACCAGAAGCATATTGGTTGCATACAGTTACGTCCTCCTAACGCAAGTCTTTGCTTAGTGTGTGCGCGAGTCACAACTCGCACTTGGCCGGTTTTTTTATATGGGGACGTAGCAAGCACTAGCGCTAACTTGTCAAGTGGCCCCCTTGGAATTCACGAACATCCCGATACCGCTTTTCGCAGGTCGTCAGAACGCCGTTCTCTTTGTTATGTCACGCATTTATTGCCTTACATCCCCCATTTCACATCATGTGTTTAGAGGTTCGTCCCTCTCCGGAATCCATCTTTCACATTCGAAGACCGTTTGTCCACAGTAGACACACACATTATCAGAGGCCCTGCCGGTACTCTCTGAAGCATCCGTGCCCGCTGAACGCTTGGGTGAGATAGTAGTTCATCTCCCCATATTTTCGTTCTACCGAAATTCCCACTTGTGGGATTAATAATTTTGTCTGTCCGTTTGTACAACATGCCCAGTGCTTTTGGTACTACTGGAAAAGATATTGTTTGGCAATTTTGCTAAGTTCTCTCTTCTGCTCGCTATTCCGCTTTTTGTACAGTTCTTTTCTTTCTTTTATCAAGAGTTCTACGCGTGCTATGCTTGCCAACACGAGCACTGCATTCGTTGAGACTGTCTTGTAAGCACTGCACACACGTAGTGCCAGTTTTCTCCGCACTGTGACCAGCTTATTTTTAATGGTCTCTTTCTCGACTGCGTTTCCGAGCATTGCCGAGTGAGCGACTGAGCATAGAATCTTTCTCTTGCTACTTTTTAGTCCGTCGACATTGGGCATCATCTTTTCCAGTGCTGCTGTTACCTTGAGGGCTTTAGTCGCTGCTCACATAATATATGGTGTAAAACATAGTTTCTTATCAATAATCACACCAAGATATTTAACTGCCTCCTTGGGCGTAATAGTTACGTCTTTGACCTTAAATACTATCGACCCTACATGCCACATTCCGGTCAGTAGAACAGCTTCCGTTTTTTCAGGGGCCAGCCTTAAGCCATTTATCCTCAAGCCATTTATCCTTAAGCCATTTATTCTCCATCCATTTATCAATATGTGCAATCGCTCTATTTGCATGTTCCATTACTCTCTTCTCGTTATTACCAGCACAATTTTTCCCTACTACCAGCGCTATATCATCAGCAAAGCCTACTATCTCAACACCTTCTGGTAGCTTTAGCCTAAGTACTCCATCGTACAGGATGTTCCACAGTGTAGGACCCATTACTGAACCCTGTGGAACACCGCTGTGCACTTCTCGCTCCACGACTTCACCTTGTGCTTCGATTATGATCTTACGATCACGTAAATAACTGCGCAGTAGTCTCAGCAGGTATGGTGGGAAGCCTCTCTCACTAACCTCATTCATAATATCTTCTCGTGCTGCTGTATTGAAAGAATTGTTAATGTACAAATTAATGAGCGATCTAATATTTTTTGTTGCCCTCGTACCAGCTGAGGCTTTCTCTACCACGTCCAGGATTCGCAAAATAGCGTCGACTGTTGACCTGCCCTCCCTGAATCCATGCTGTTTTTCTGATAGGTTTTTCCCTTGACTGAGCTCAATCTTTATGCTATGTAGCACTAACTGTTCAAGCAGTTTCCCAGCAACATCAAGCAGGCACAATGGTCGATAGGACGATGGGTTTTCTATGGACTTGTCCCCTTTTCTAAGTAGGACTGGCTCTCCTCCAGAAGTTCGGAAAGTTTCCATTCGCTAAAATGTTGTTCATGACATTTAGAATATATTCAGGGCATCTTTTGGCAGCTATTTTGATGGCTTCTGGTGGCAGTCCGTCTGGAGTATTCTCTGTCTAGCGTCTGCCTGTATAATCTTATCGGTATAGCTTTGCTTGTCTAAACCTAACCTAACCTAACTTAACGGAGGGACAGAGGGACCCTGTCCCTCCGTTTCAGTGCAGCCACTTGAGAAAATTTAAAAAAAATCTTTGCTTGTCTAGACATTAAACTGATAGCCAATACAGGCAATATTATTGCAGGCATACAGGGAATATTATACAGACTATATCTGGACTGTATCTGGATTATATCTGGACTGTATCAGAGTGTATCTTGTATACAATCCTATCGGGATAGGCTTGCTTGTCTAGACTTTAACCAGATAAGCCCGTACAGACTGAGGATTATACAGGCAAGGCTACACAGAGAATACTAGGCTAGATCGACTAGACTAATCACAAAAGACTAGGCAAGCAAGACTAGACAGTTTTAGTTTCCAAGTCTACTCTCATGTTGCTGTTCCTGTCTAATCTTACTAGTTTTCTCGTATGTGACTAATCTCGACTGATTAGATTAGTGAATAATCAGATATCTAAGACTTGTCTAATTTAGCCTTGTTTATTGTAGTTGTATTTAATATAGTTAACAATCTCAAGTCAAGAAATCTGATCTGGTTTAATCATGATCTGGCTTTTATACTTTTGTATAGACTAGACATCTTGAGACGTTACTTTTTCCTGTGTGGTATTATTAGTTTAGTCATATATGTCTAATCTTGACCGGCTTGACTAGTTTTGAAAATAATCTATTAGTACGATAATCTATTACACGACCAGTCTATTACTAGACTGGTCGTGTTTATTCGAACTCACGTTATAGTATCTTTAAGGACGAGTTAAGTAAGCGCGATTTTACAGCACGCGTCCAAGTTTGGAAAACGACGAGCGTAGCGAGGAGTTTTCTAATGGACAAGTGCTGAAAAACGCCTTACGAACGATTTTTTTCGTCCTTTTATGCAATTTCTAAATTAAAAAATTGTATCGCACTCGGCGACCCATAACCGTACACATATGAGTGCTATTATGAGTCCATTACAGACGCAAATTAGAAAAAGTATTTAACAATTTGAAAACAAGAAATTAGTAGATATCCAGAAACAACAGCTTGTAAATACACGTTCGCGAAGATAATTACAACATTTTTACAAGAAATTAAAATAATAAAATCGAGAAAGACTTTCTCCGGGTATTTTCTGTGAGAATTCTCTCGTTATTAAAAATGTGCGACGTCTCCGACGACCGTTTAATTACCGCCGCCAGTAACCGTTAATAACTAATAAGATAAATATCGCCGATCGGAATCTGGATCTTCGGCGAGCGGAGAGAAATTCTGCAACGAAAGTCAGACTCTCCCTTTAGCCGTCGGGCTCACCTCCGAGAAATAACGGCGCAAATTGCCTGCACGCTCTTCCACTGCACACAACTCTGAAATGGTTTATTGCCGACAAAGAAAGTGTTTATTTCCTTTCGAAACTCACAAAATATTATTGACGATGAACAAATTAGCTACTATTCACAATTTATTATTTTGGACAATTCTTATCAATAGAAAGAAATAACGAGGTCAGATAACGTGTTGCGGTGAATACATTTTTGTGCGAATGGGCTTGATGACAATAACCAAGAATCACAAAAATATTGTGTTTATCTAATGAGATGGGAATAATTGATTGTGAAAAATGTATTTTTCTGCTGATATATGTGAAAATGGCATTTTTCCCACGGCTTACCCTAAATGAAAGTGACATTTTTTCATTCTAGAGATGAAAATATTTTCACATCTAGAGACGAAAATGAGCATTTTAAATTTATGATTTTCTCGATTCAAACACTAAACTAACAAAATTTGCATGGACTTTCTTATTAATTACATCAATTTCAATGGAATATTAGTAGGGAAAGATGATATGTTCTGGAGCCTCCTCACCCATAAGGATTTACATGTACTCCCTCGCCTTATGGGAAATTACATGTAAAATCTAAGCTCCCCCGCCTTATGGGAAATTGCATGTAAAATTTAGCCTACCCCTCCGTATGGGGGATCCTATAGAAAATAGTTATGAACGTGGCCGAGCGTGTATCTGTAGATGGCGCCAGCGCTAGGGCCGGGGGGAAAGAGGAATTTTGGCCGGACAAGGGCGGGCAATACCGAACACGAATAGACTAATCGGGAAAATTCAAAATGAGGGGTGGACATATTTACAGATAGGGGTTCAATTGAGATTATGGGGTTTAGATTGACAAGACTAGACAGATAAGACTAGATAAGACTAGACAGACAAGATGGGACTGGACAGATAAGACTAGACAGACAAGACTAGACAGGACTAAACGGTAAGACTAGACATACAAGCCAGACAAGACTAGACAGATAAGAGTAAACAAGACTAGACAAGACTAGACTGACAAGACTAGACTGATAAGACTAGACAAGACTAGACACACAAGACTAGACAAGCTGAGAAAATTGCGGGCGGGTAGCAGGGAATCGTGTGTGCATGCATAATTGGTTGCAAACATATTATGGGTTGATTCAATTGAGATTATAGGATTTGGGACAAGAACATATAAGACTAGATCACATCCTGCGATATTTATCTGAATAATTTCCTATGTGTAAGCGAAATTTCTTAAACTTGTCTATGAACTCGATCGTATTAATTATTTTAAATAAAAAAAATATTGCTGCTATTAGGTTTCATTTTGAGTGTGTCATGGTATTGTTTCTTTCTTAAGTTTACGTAATCAGTTTAGTATTTGAACTTGAAGATTTTAAATGTGTATCAAGAAAATAAGATTATTTTAACAACTACGACAGTGAATGTTTATGTAACCGCACGCTTAGGACCGGGCGCTTGATAAATAAACAATCGTGTCCAGTTTAAAAATTACAACCGCTGCATTTAAATACAACTACCGCAGTAAGAAACGCGTCTAATTAATTTAGTATTTGATCTTGTAAATGCATGCGAGTATGACATATTTAAATCGTAAGATAGGAAACGCTATCAGTTTCATGTTTAAATCGTAAGATAGGAAACGCTATCAGTTTCATGTTTCATTTTATCTGGATGCTAGTTTGAACTTATTCGATGTATTCTGAGAAATTTGGATGAGAGTCATACATGCATAGAATCGTGGGAAGGTTAAAACCGTTGTTGAAAACCAGCAGTTGAGTCAGCAACCAGCAGTGAGAGTCAGCATTTTCCTGTTTCAACCTGTCTGGATGAGTCATTGAACACGTGATACATTGGCTTATTGAGTCTACATACTGAATATTCACCCTAAACCTCCAAGAAGATAAAGTTGGAGCCGTAGACAGTCAACAATACCCAACAAGGTTAAAGTTTGCGGGAGAACCTTCGATTACAGAAACACCTTCAAGCAACAGTGAAGCTGGTCCAGCAGAACATCATCCAAGCTTGTGTCAGCTATAGAATTGATGGTTCAAGGATTGATGTAGATAGCTTTATTAGTAAATTGAACAGCCGTTGTACGAGAAGCCCCATTCTAGCCATCCACTTTCCGTCCACTGTCCATCCACTTTCCGTCCACCGTCCACTTTTTCCGTCCACTGTCCACTTTGAATGAAAAAAAGACTGGCAAGAATGATCTGAAAGGGCTAAGCGGACAAGACATTGATAAATAAAACAATTTTGTAATTATCTAGATAAACAAAATCTAGACAGACAAGACGAGACCAGAGAGTTATGGTCTAATATTTAAATTAAACTATTCTTGTAACAGAATGGTAACTCTGTTCTGAAAGGGCTATACAGACAAAACATAAGTAAAACTAGTTTCTAACTATATAGATAAACTAAAACTAGACTGCCAGTACGAAACTAGAAAGTTCTAGTCTAATTTTTAAATAAATTTAATCTTGTCTTGTATGAATCAATATCCTTGTATAAACTTGCCTGAACACAGCCTGAATATATAAATATAATCAACCTTCCCGAAGCTCTATAATATTACTGATTCTTCTTAGGACTACCAAAATAAATCTCATGTGAAACTGCCAGTGATTTAGTAGCTTTCAGTCCACATTCGTGGCCCTCAACAGAAACCATAAAAACAACATTGTGTTTTAAGATCATGTCTTTCCATTAACTTTAAGTCAATAGCCATCTGCAGACGAGTTTCGAGATTTATCTCTCATCAGTGCAGCTTTGCTTTTATGAATAACAATTTGTAAAACACTTACTTGAAACCCACGTGGATGACTAGGTGTTAGATATTTTTAATTTGACATTTCGTGAGACATGAACATGAAACAAGCAGGTGGTTATTGATTTAAATCAAAATTTCCTGTTGGTAAAACCATACTACATTAAAGATAATCATATAAACTTAATAAATTCTGAAGACAGTCTGAATGTATAAATATATTCAACCTTTCCGTAGCTCTATAATATTACTTGAGTCTTTTTTAGGAATGTATAAATATATTCCTGCCTGAATGTATAAATATATTCAACCTTTCCGTAGCTCTATAATATTACTTGAGTCTTCTTAGGGCACAGCCTGAATGTATAAATATATTCAACCTTTCCGTGGCTCTATAATATTACTTGAGTCTTTTTTACTTGAGTCTTTTTTAGGACTATCAAAACAAATTTCATACGAAACTTGCCAGTTATTTACTAGCTTTCAATAAATAAATGGCAAATTTCACATGAGATTTGTTTTGGTAGTTAGTAGTCAACGATTTCGAAGTTTAATTTACATTAAACTAATACAACCAAACAATTGTCTATAATATATAGAAATTATTTTAAAATCCTCTAGTGTTCACATAAATAGACTATTAAGACAGATCTAGTATGAAATAGACAAGATCAGATATAATCTCTACTATAAACTAAACATTCTGAACTGTAAATTCATATGAAATATTTTTTTTGATGAAACTAAATAATTATATAGTTTTTAGATAGAGCTAGTAGGTCATCTGGAAGTGCGACAAATGCAGACTGAAATTTTATACGTACGTGCCACATGAGTGCACCCCATGTACAAAAAAATCAGTCACAAAGAATTTCCGTTTCAGATAAAACGCGCGATCGTTACACACGTCAGTACTAATTCCGAGCCACAAACAATCAGTAACACCAACTAAACAAACAAGAAATCCATACATTAAATCTAACCAAAACGCAATAAATTGAATAATATGATAATATGTGCTTGAAATACCCATAAATGTTCAATAAGAAAGTTTAAAATGTTTTTGTTCGGTTTTACAACTTTATTTGTGTTTGTGTAAACTATTCGTGATTACAGTAAACATTGTTTGAATATTAATTTGCTTCTTCCAAAAACCTTTCAGTTTTCTTGTTTTAGTCCAAAATTATTTAAAAAAATGGAAAATTTACAACAAATTCTTGTATCATAAACATTCGGAACATAAAATGTCTTTTTGGGGGAAAATCTTTCGCCTGTTTTGTCTCTGTGTCGTTGCCGAACGTGGTTCTTGGTCACCAAAGCCTCCCCCAAAACCCGTCCAAAAGACACCCCCGAGGAAACCCAAAAAGCTCAAAGATGAGTTCAAAAAACCGGAATGGCTCAAGCAATGGACTATAAGTAAAGGGTGGATGCACAACCGCACCCACATGCTCAACATAGGAAGAGAAAAACAACATTCAGAAACTAGCTCAATTTCAATTGATAATATTGAGGATTTAATTTCTGTTATTAGTAACATGGAGAGCAATTCGAAGGAGAAAAGGAATGAAGATTTGGATTTGGATAAGATTGAGGTGGTTGAGGAATCTGATGGGTTTTCTTTGATTTTTGATGAGGCTTCGAGGAATTACAGAAACGCTTTTCCTGAGGTTAAAGCCATGGACAAAACCAATGAGATTTATAAGGAATATTTTGTGGGTAGGAAGAAAATAGGAGTTCTGGAAGGTCTACGAGGATTTTTTGGTAAGAAAGATTTGAATATCCAGTATACTGAGAATGAGATTTATGAGAAGAAGGATGGAAAGAAATTGAAGAAATGCGAGAACACTTATAGGAAGAACGAGTTTGAAAATCTTGATAGTGATCTTAGTGGAAAGTTTTATGAGATGGAAGTCGCTGAAAATAGTTCGAAACGGAGGATTTTTGTGAAACGCAAGGGAGATTTTTATGGCGGAAAACGGATGGACGTCTATGGAAAAACTAAAGAAGATAAGGAAATTAAGTTTGATGGAATAGCTAGTGAAAACCGGCATGTTTACAGAGATAATATTAAATATGTTACTGATGGAAAGATTTCTTTTGAAGTGAGGGATAATGGAAACGATTTCAAATTTAAAGATGATTCGACTTACGCTAAAATTCTAGTCGGTGGAAATAAATTTAGTAAAAATATTGAGAAGAAAATTATCGTAGATGAAAGTGCTGAACAAGGAAAGTTACAGCCAGAAACGTCCTTTGATTTCGACGCGGGAATCTGCTTCGAAGAAAGTGTCTTTAAAACCAAAGCCGAGTTTCTACAAGAAATGATTTCTGAAACACAATCCCCCAAAACCAACGAAAGTATCTACAAAGATATCACCATCAAAGGCCCTTCAAAACAAAACAAAGAATTTGAATTCGGGTTGAATAGCCCCGAGGAAATGTTCAAAATCGAGAAGTATTTCAACTCAACTCAAGGCAAATTCCCAAACGAAATCGACGAGGATTACTTCAACGATTTCGGCTCAATAAAACATTTAGA
Source organism: Phosphuga atrata (assembly GCA_944588485.1). Classification (NCBI taxonomy): domain Eukaryota; kingdom Metazoa; phylum Arthropoda; class Insecta; order Coleoptera; family Silphidae; genus Phosphuga; species Phosphuga atrata. Next base: position 6,009,947 of record OX155893.1, on the reverse strand, counting down.
AACCAAGAAAACTACAACTAATTTCCCTCTGATTAAACAAGACTCGGATTCCGAAGACATTTCAACCTTCAAAACAAACCTAATACAAATACCCAAAGCCAAAACGCACCACAAACAACACCAAGAGCACTTCAAACTAAAGAAACCTTCTTTGGCTCACAACATTTCCCTATTCAACACCTTAAACTCGAAAACAAACTTACACGAAGAACCGATTTACGAGTGTTCGGAAGATTCAATCAGTCTCTACACTAACCCAATCTATTCCTCGACTCATATAACCCACAAGAAACTGTTCACGAGAACCAACATAGACCACATCCAATCAAACAAAATTTGGAAGATGCAAAACTTCAATTCCTTCGAACACAAATTAAGGACGGAACAGTGTATTATCAGACACATTAAGATTCGGGTGATGTTGTCTTTGCGGATTGGCAAGTTTCAGAAGATTAGGAAGCGGGATAAATCGAGTTACAAGTACTTGTTTAGGAGTAGAAACGGTGTTAAGACTGTGCTGAACAGTGAGTTTAACGAGGAGATTATGCGGTATAATATTGGTAGGACGCATGAGGAACAAAGACGGATTGGGAATGGAGTTAGGTCCATTAAGATTCAGAATATGAGGTAATTGTACTTTTAAGTAATTAGTTTTAAGCATTTGAAAATGATTTTGCGTCCGAGAAACATTAGGTTAGGTTAGATTAGATACGAGTTTTAAATAGAGCTAGGTCATCTGGAAGTGCGACATATGTAGACTGAAACTTTATACGTACGCGCCACATGCGTGCACCCCATGTACAAAAAAATCAGTCACAGAGAATTTCCGTTTCAGAGAAAACGCGCGATCGTTGCACACGTCCAGAACTAATTCCGAGCCACTAACAATCAGTAACACCAACTAAACAAACAAGAAATCCATACATTAAATCTAAACAAAACGCAATAAAATAAATAATATATGTGCTTGAAATACCCATAAATGTTCAATAAGGGTGTGTGTTTTACAAATTTTGGTTAATAAAAGCAAAGCTGCATTAATGAGAGATAAATCTCGAAACGCGTCTGCAGATGGCTACTTACTTAAGTTATCGGAAAGACATGATCTTAAAAACAATGTTATTTTTATCGTTTTTGTTGAGTGCCACGAAGGTGGACTGAAAGCTGTTAATTAACTGACAAATTTCAAATGAGATTAGTTTTGGTAGTCCTAAAAAGACTCAGTAATTTTTATAGAGCTCCGGAAAGGTTGAATTTACAAGAGTAAAGGAGTACAGGGAAAGATGTCATGTTCTGGAACCACCTCCTCCTTATGGAGATTACATGTAATATAGCCCCTTATGGAGGAATTACATGTAAATCTAGCACGAAGCCCCTTATGGAGATTTACAGGTAAATCTAGCACAAAGCCCCTTATGGAGAAAGCCTATACAAAATAGTTCTGAACGTGTCCGAGCGAGTATGTGTAGATGGCGCTGCAAGATACGTGTACGGTGGATAGCGGGAAAATGGGTTGCAGGGCTATGACAGTTTGGGCTCAAAATCCCATAAGGATTTACATAGGGGTCTGAAATTACTTTTTGTAACCAGATAACACTTTTTGTAACAAGATAACACATTCTGTAACCAGATAATCAAGGGTCCGATTATCTGGTTACAAAAAGTAGATTAAGGGTGATACCAACCTAAACGAACCCTTGGTTATCTGGTTACAAAATGTGTTACCTGGTTACAAAAAGTAATTTGAGACCCCTATGTAAATCCTTATGGGATTTTGAGCCCGAACTGTCATAGCCCTGCAACCCATTTTGAATTTTCCCGCTATTTCCGTTTAGGTTGGTATCACCCCTTAATCACACTCGATATCAGAGAAGTTTATTAGACTAGACAGACAAGACTAGATGGACAAGACTAAACCATTTTTCAACTATTTGATGAGAAAAATCAAATCTGTTGTCAGAACTTTAGCATGTGCCCTAAGAGAGATACCGTCCGACCGCCTCCCCCTCGGTAGAGGACATCATCCGCCGCGGCAGATATTGCTAAACTAATTATCTCGATGCTGATTGGTTGATTAACGAACAAACAATTACAGTCGGCCTTGTCCCTCAATTTGTATGTAATGGACGAGGCTAGACAGACGAGGCTAGATACATGAGACTAGACAGACGAGTCTAAATACACGAGATTAGATAAGACTGATCTAAAATATATAAGACATTCTTTTGCTTTTAATTTAATAAACATATTAAGATTTTGGTTTATCAGTAGTCGTTTAAACGTTGTCGTATGTTTGGCAGTCACAATAACTCCCTATTATCTTATCAGCTGCACGCGAGTGAAGAAATAATAAATTATGAAACGCGGTCTAATCAATTTCTTAGGATTCTTTTGCCTTTAATTTAATAAACATATTAAGATTTTGATTTATCGGTAGTCGATTAGGCGCGACCGGACGTCTAGTGCTGATAACACCAGGCAAGAATATAGGGACGAGACCAGACAGACTAGATTAGACAGACAAGCGGGGAAAATTCAAAACGAGTTGCGGGTGGGTAGCGGAGAATCGTGTATGCATACATGATTGATTGCAAACATATTACGGATTGATTCAAATGAGATTATTGGTTTTGGACCGGACAAAATCGAACAATACCGAACAAGAACGGACAAGACTAGACAGACCACATATTTCCTGGGCTATTTATCCGAATAATTTCCTATGTGTAAGCGAAATTTCTTAAACTTGTCTGTGACCTAGATAGTATTATTTTTTTTTCATTTCTATAAATACCAGAGTTCAATTTTCTGGTATCCACTTTTCATCTACTTGCATCCACTTTTCATCTACGTGCATCCACTCTTCATCTACTTGCATCCATTTTTCATCTACTTGCATCCACTTTTCATCACGCTAAACAGGGCTGTGAGGTCTATGCAACCCCACGCTAAATAGGGTGTGAGGTCTATGTGACCCCAGGCTAAACAGGATGTGAGGTCTATGTGACCCTACGCTAAACAGGGTATGAGGTCTATGTAACCCCACGCTAAACAGGGTGTGAGGTTTATGTAACCCCACGCTAAACAGGGTGTGAGGTCTATGTGACCCCACGCTTAACAGGGTGTAAGGTCTATGTTACCCCACGCTAAAGAGGATGTGGAGTCTATTGTTAGTCAGCTTTCATCAGCTTTTAATCAGTTTTGATCTCATTGGGTTAGTTGTGTTAGCATTAGGTTAGGTTAGCATTAGGTTAAGTTACGGGGAGTTTAGGAATGAAACACGCTTCAATACTAACCTCCCCGTAACCTAACCTAATGCTAACTTAACCTAATGCTAACACAACTGTAGAACTGTAGAAGTTTCGATAGTATAGTTGCTAGTACTGCGCAAGCATAATAGCTAGGATGTCACACTCTACTGAGAAAGCATATTCCGTGCTTGAATTTGCCAAAACGAACTCCGTAATTGTTGTCCAACGACATTTTCAAACACGTTTTGGAAAATCATCACCTATTAGACAGTCGATCTACCATTGGTACAATAAATTTGAAACGACAGGGGGTTTATGTAAAGGCAAAAGTCCAGAAAGACCTCGTGTGTCAGAAGAAACATTGGAACGTGTTCGTGTTGTTTACCAACGAAGTCTACAAAAGTCAACAACACTTGCAAGTTTGGAACTACAAATTCTGCAACCAACTGTGCGGAAAATTTTACGTAAAGGACTAAAACTGACGCCTTATACATAGCAGTTGGTACAGCATCTACGTGAAGATGACAAGCTTAAACGTAAAGATTTTTGCAATGAAATGCTGCCACTTAATGAAGAACATGAGTTTTGCGAGCGGATAATTTTCAGTGACGAGTCAACAACGTTCCAAATAAGTGGCAAGGTGAATAAACACAACGTCCGAATATGGGACAGTGAACCTCCGAGAGTGTTGGTGTAGCAATTTCGTTTCCAAAAGTAAATTTGTTCTGTGCTGTATCTCGCACAAAGGTGGTCCTTTCTTTTTTGAAGAAAACACAGTAACGGGAGCTAAATATCATCAAATGTTGATCAATTGGTCGATGCCTCAACTGCATGAGGACGCGGGAATTTTATCTTCCAACAAGATGGAGCGCGTCGTTACCACTCGGCACGGGTCGGGTGGTGTCTGTTTGCAGATTTTCACCTCCTGCACGTGCAAAAAAAAAAAAATTCTAACGACACTGGCACCGTGTTCACCGTAATTTTTTTTTTGCACGTGCAGGAGGTGAAAATCTGTAAACAGACACCACCCGACCCGTGCCGAGTGGTAGTGTGGGGCTGCCCCCAAAAGGGGCGACCCACTAAAAAAACCCCACCATTCAGACCCCCCCAGCCAAAACCGGAGAGAACATGATGGAATCCAAAATTTGGCATAACTTCATCAAACGTTAGAAATTATCTAGACGAAACACTACCACAGCGCTGGATAGGCCGTGCAACAGCCGACAACCGCGTTATCGTACGGTGTCCAAGGAGCCCCGATCTTACACCGAGCGATATTTTTTCTGGTTTACGAAAGGCCTGGTTTACGTCCCTCCGCTTCCTAGTGATTTAGATGAGTTAAAACAACGCACCACGAGAGCTGTGGAAAGTGTCAAAGCAGATATGTTACACCGGGTTTGGAACGAACTAGACTATCGACTTGTTGTGTGCCGTGTGACAAAAGGAGCCTATATTGAGTTCCCAAAGTAAACTTTAAGAATCACTGATTAAAATAGTTTAAACAAATTCATAATAACGTTATTAGTTTTGGGTTAATAAAACATTGAAAGTGTCTATTTCTTTTGTAGTAACCCTGTATTTATATATTCAGGCTGTGTTCCGACTGTATTAAGTTTTTAGATATAAATCTTACACGAGTTTTAATAATCATATTGCACGCTAAGTTAATTAATTCGCAACGAAACGTTCGGCGAAAGAAGGCTCGCAATCTTGTAACGGTACTAAATAGTTTTAACGCGATCCAACGAAAACTTATTTTCACAAACATCGCAATTTTTTTTCCAAAAAAATAAAATCAATGATTGATTGAACAATCTAACGCAACTATTAATTTTTGCATTATTATTTAGGTAACGTTAAACAGATGTTTGAATGGAATATCTTGACTCTAACAAAAATTAGCACTTTAATGCTTAATATTTCACAAACGGATCTCTTAATCCAAATATTGTTTTCACAAACCTTTAATATTATTGAAAGACCTATCCAACGAAACCCCACACCATAGGGTAGACGAGAAAAAAAACCTCCCCACTTTACGTGTAGAGGTACGCTAAAAAAACATTTGTTCAAGATTTTATTTTACCATTTTGTCAGCGTGACTAATCTGTATATCCGTGCCAAATTACAGCTTTATCTTTCTAAAAGCCTCTAAGCTAAACTGCAGACGGACGAACGGACGGACATATCGAAATTATAAAGGTTCGTTGTAAATAACAACGGAACCCTAAAAATAATGATAAGTTTGAATGCAATCGAGTCTTTGATTTCAAAGTTATTGCTTATTGCAGACAAATTACCGTCTGATCGCCTCTCTCTTAGGGCACCCCTCAGTAGATGACGTCATCCGCCGCGGCAAATATTGCTAAGCTAATTATCTCGATGCTGATTGGTTGATTAACGAATAAATAATTACAGTCGCCATTTTCCCTCAATTTATATGTAATGGACGCGGCTAGGCAGACGAGGCTAGATACATGAGACTAGACAGACGAGTCTAAATACACGAGATTAGATAAGACTGATTTAAAATATATAAGAGATTGTTTTGCTTTTAATTTAATAAACATATTAAGATTTTGATTTATCAGTAGTCGGTTAAGCGTTGTCGTATGTTTGGCAGTCATAACAACTCCCTATTATCTTATCAGCTGCACGTGAGTGGAGAAATAATAAATTATGAAACGCGGTATAATCAATTTCTTAGGATTATTTTGTGTTTAATTTAATAAACATATTAAGATTTTGTCAGCGTGACTAATCTGTATATCCGTGCCAAATTACAGCTTTATCTTTCTAAAAGCCTCTAATTGTAGGCTAAACTGCGGACGGACATATCGAAACTATAAAGGTTCGTTGTTAATAACAACGGAACCCTAAAAATAATGATAAGTTTGAAAGCAATCGAGTCTTTGGTTTCAAAGTTATTGCTTATTGCAGACAAATGTTCAAAATTTCCACGTCGTTTTCAAACAGTGTACCTTGTGTTTTTGTTTGGAACAATATTAATAAATCACAGTTCCAAAATTTAAGGCTTTTTTAAGCTTTCAGAGAATCTAAGACTCATACCGCTAATTTTATTCTTTTTCAAGATATCGCTGTAAATAAAGGGTCCGCCAATTAGCGCGCTCGATCTTTAACAGCTGATGGCGGCCATGTTGTTTGTGGTAGAGTTGTCAAACCTAGTTGTTATTATTCAGTGTATCTTCACAAATTACCATGAATCAATTCAGCCGCGAGCAACATGTGCAAATCATTAAAAAGTATTACGAAAATCATTCATCGGTTCGGGCAACGTTCCGCGCGCTCCGCCAATTTTACGGTGCAATTGATCGTCCTGCTGAGTCGACTATCCGTCGTTTGATAAACAAATTCGAGGCAACCGGTTCGGTGAACAATAAGCCAACACCGACGCGTCGTCGAAACGTCCGATCTGCCGCGAATGTCGCCGCTGTGCGCGATAGTGTGCCTGAAAATCCGCGACAGTCAATTTCACGTCGCGCACAGGAACTCAGCCTTTCGGAAACATCACTTCGCCGAATCTTGCATCTGGATTTGGGCATGTATCCGTACAAGATCCAGCTGACACAAGACCTCAAAATAAACGACCATAGACAGCTCCGTATCTTCGCTGATTGGGCTTTAGAGCAGTTGGAAGTCGACCCCGAGTTTGGTCGCAAAATCATCTTCAGCGATGAGGCACATTTTTGGATAAATGGGAATGTCAACAAGCAGAATTGCCGTTATTGGGCCGAGAACAATCCACAGGAGGTCCACCAGGTCGCAATGCACCCAGCAAAGGTAACTGTTTGGTGTGGATTTTGGGCCGGAGGCATCATCGGGCCGTATTTCTTCGAGGACGATGGTGTGGCCATCACGGTAAACGGCGAACGATACAGATCCATGATAACGAACTTTTTCTGGCATGAAATCGACAATATGGATGTCGAGGATATGTGGTTTCAGCAGGACGGCGCTACGAGCCACACAGCGCGCGCCACAATGGATCTTCTGCACGAGCGCTTCGGAGGAATGGTTATCTCGCGCGGAGGCGACATCAACTGGCCACCGAGATCGTGCGATTTAACCCCAATAGACTATTTCTTGTAGGGTTTTCTTAAATCACAGGTCTACGCAAACCAACCACAAAACACTGATGACCTCAAAGTCAACATACGCCACGCCATCGATGAAATACAGCCCGATTTGTGCGCCAGAGTCATTGGAAATTGGACTTCTCGTATGCGCGCCACCAAGCAAAGCCGAGGTTGCCATTTGAACGATATTATTTTCCATACATAATGCCTTCGAATACTCTTTCAAACAAAAAATAAATTTCATTTATACCTCTCACACAACTTGCTTTATTTTATTTTAAAGATCGAGCGCTCTTATTGGCGGACCCTTTATAACAAGGTGTTTTTCGGTGGTTGAAAATTGTTAAGTTTTCTTTTTGATTTCCTGACATATTTTCAACTAAATTGCATAATGATTTATATTGGCGTATTCTATGTAAAATTCTGCGTGTTTCGCGAATTTTCGCGAATTTTCACATTTCACGGATAATTGACATATAATACATCAATAGACGCGAAATTTCGTATAGAGCAAACTAATAATAATCTTTTTCTGTTTTGATGAAATGTAAGCATGAAATTAGCAAGAAAATTACAAGAACGTGCAAAATAACGTATTTTCCGCTTTTTGTCCGAAACTTAACCAAAACATACCATAAACACCAAAAGTAATTTAAACTGACTGAACATTTTTCTAAATTATTCTAAATTATAAACTTAATAAAGTCGGAACACAGCCTGAATAAATAAATATATTCAACCTTTCCGGAGCTCTATAACACTAATGAGTCTTTTTAGGACTACCAAAAACAAATTTAATGTGCAATTTGTCAGTTATTTTATAGCTTTCAATCCACTTTAGTGGCATTAAGATCATGTCTTTCCGATAACTTAAGTGGATAGCCATCTGTAGACGTGTTTCGAAATTTTACTCTCATCAGTAAACCCCGGATTTTTAGGCCCTTAAAAACGCTAAAATAGGCAGGCACTTAGGCCCACAACATTCCTAAAATAGGCGGTTTTCTAGGCAACCTAAATGCAGATAGGCGCTATAAAAAGAACCTACTTTTCTAATAGACCTGTGACCTGAGTTCTGATAGAGACTGCAGTCGTTCAGTGAGCACTTGCTTGTAAGCCAAAAAGCTTACAAGCAAGTGCTCCACGTCACAAGATGTGTTAGGGGCATATTTATATTTAGCCATATCATCTGGAGATAACTCAACCCCGTTGATGAATGGTACAGTCTCAGTTGAATTTCCGCATAATATATTATTTAAATCTCGAAGAACTTAAAGGTCTGGATTTTTCTTTAAAACGTTAGTTAATTTTTGCAATGCAATTTTTGCAACATTTCCCGGTGTTTTTATTAAAGATTCCTTAACATTATGTAATATATCAAGACTTTTATACAGTGGTAAGCCTTGAGTCTCTAAATCTTCGATTGCACTTGTCAGAATTTTGAAGTGAGTTTTAAAATTCAAAAATAATGCTTTTATTATTAAAATATTTTTGCCCTTTCCTAATTGATTGCGCGGTTTCCGGTTCAAATCGAGTACAACATAAAAAAAAGATTAAAAGATTTAAAAGTGGTTTTAATTAAGAAAGAAATATTTTGGCTTACATGTTTTATTTCATTAAAATGGTCTGCATACAAAAAATCTGCCATAAAAGTTATTTATGGAAAGAAAATTATAGGAAATAGGCTAAAAATAGTCCAAATAAGCTAAAATAGGCACAACAACAAACATTTAAGAAAAATAGACACAAAGGCGCTAAAAATTGTTTTATTACACATAAAAAACATTTTCTATGTGCATAAAAGCGAAATTGCCTATGATATATTAAACTTTAAATCTAGGCAATTGCCTAAAAATCCGGGGTTTACTCATCAGTACAGCTTTGCTTTTATGAACAACAATTTGTAAACCATACTTGAACCTTACTTGAAACCCCTACTTGAACCTTACTTGAAACCCATGTAGTTTATAAATTGTTGTTTATAAAAGCAAAGCTGTACTGATGAGAGATAAATCTCGAAACGCGTCTACTATTTCCCATACAACTATAGAGTTCATCAGATTTCATCAGATTCTAAAAAAAATCTTAATATGCCCAGAGTTCGTGCCGCTCAACAATTATTTGAATTTGAAATGGGGCGAGTTATTGATTTGGAAACGAGTTTATTTATTCGCGAAACTGCAATAAACACGTGGAGAAGGTCTGAAGAAGTCTGAAATGTAGTCATATTCTTCAGTCTGTTTCTGGTCACGCTACTAAAACTGTCGATAGAAACTTTTTCGACAGTTCGACATAAATAAGTTTTTTACCAAACTTTTTGTTGGTATTTTCTTTTATTGCTGTTTGGACAAAGGTGCAACCGTGTGAGTACGGTGAGACCGGTCAATTAAAGCGTTTTCTGTCAACGCCAACCAACTTAGTATTCGCGTGTGAATTGAGCTGAACATGTGAGCGCGTGCTGCTTGTCACCTACATGGCATTGTTGGTGCTTACACTATTTCTTGAATGAAATCATAATTTCTCTCCCAAACAACAACTAAAACTATTTTCTAAGAGTTTCAGCATTTCAAAGCTAGTTTTATTATTATTAATATTTGGTTGATAACCTCGCCAGTTATCCACGAGGCGTTCAATTAAGCGTATTCCAATTTGTAATTACAAACAGCAAAGCTGCACTGATAAGAGAAAAATCTCGAAACGCGTCTGTAGATGGCTATTCACTTAGAAAAATATGAAAGATATGATCTTAGGAATGAAAGGATACGTGAATGTTCTATTGTGTAATACTACTATTCGTGTCCAGATCACACAATGTCCTTCCAAAAGTTTGCGGCTCTGATGGCCTAGTCATTTGCTAAAATTAAGTCGTGGCCTGTGCAGTTCTGTCCCATGTCGGTGCAGGTCAGCAGGTGTGGAGGATTCTGGATTTCTCCACAGGAACACTGAGGGTTTCGTCCTCTAGGAGCATTCCCAATTTTTGCATGTTTTCTCTGCCCCTCGAGACTCCTGTGCGAAGTCTGTTGAGCGTTCTCCAGATTGGGTATGGGAGGAAATATCCCGGTGCCAGCTCCTCTTTTTGTTGGGTGATTAGGTCTTGGGCCTTGGGGACAAGGAAGAAGCCTCCACGAAGATTGTAATAAAAGCAATCGGGCGTCCCCTGGAAACGTTGAACATGACTGTCTCAACGGCCAATCCCGGTGTTGGAATCTTGCGAAAAACAAAAATTTTGTTTCTAATATAAATAATGTTTTAAAAGACCTGATAGATCAGATAAAAAAGATAAAACTAGACAAATAATAGCAGAAATCGGCAAAAAACAATTCTAAATATATGCATATGTTCCATGACAAAAATTAATAAAGTACTGTACAAACCAATTTAAAACACAAATTCGCATAGGAAAGCAAATGAATGGTTTGTTTAATTAAACCAAACGTATAATTAAATCAATTTAATCCAATTATAAAAATATCCCATTCGAATTCTCGTTGATTAATGAAGGCGTTTCTCCCAATCCAGCATTCGATATCGTGAACGTTCTGCGCGTCTCATTGAGTTTCCAGTAGTGTCTTAATTACCTGTAACCGACGTAATTACCAACTAACTGTCGATATGTAAACTCGAGCGATTGCACTGGATAAGCGATCATCAAACAGAAGTGGTTTCCACTTGAGGCAAACTGCCTCAATGTTGAGGCCGTTCACTGAACTCGCGCATTTTACGTTTCTTTGAATAGAAAGTTATTTAAACTTCGCACATCCAGCGAGAATTAACAGACCAAAAACAACAATATTTACAATACGAATAACATTTTTTGGTAAAACTGTATGTTTAAATAATAAAACAAGTCTATTACCATAACATATAGGTTATGGTAATAGACTTGTTTTTCAAGGTTTCATCTAGACTTTACTTTTAATAATCTAGACTGATTGTGCAAACTAAACTTGACTCTGAAGATTTCATTTTTCATAAAATTCTGTTCATTAACAAACATTTTATAGATTGACAAAATTATTTTTTTTTTTGTAAAAATTGCAAATTAAAAATGTAGAGAGTTTGCAAATTTAGAAAGTTTGCATTTTTTCTATTTACGAAAAGGAAAAAAAGACGAAACTTGCAAGAATGTTAATGATTAAAAAATCTCTAGATCGATACCATCCAGAACTAGATAATATAGATTTAGAACAAACTTTAAGAAAAGTAATGAAAACTCAACATCTAATTTTGAAAAGTACGATTTTAAAGGGAACTTGGTGGATAGACGAGATTATAAGTTTTAGGGTCGAATATATTGGTGCAACGCTACTGTTTGGTAAACAGTAAGTGGAAGCGGTTTGTAACGTTTCGTAGACAATAGACATGACAATACTATCGAGATATTATCTACATATAACATTAGATGGACACATTATTTAAATGTAGGTAGTTTTTGACCAAACCAGATAAATTACCGGCAAACTTGAGATTAATTATTATTTATTCGTTTAGCCCTTTAAGGAGCGCGTAGAACCATTACTTAGCACTGGTCATCTTGTTCTTTTTATCTTCCCAAAACTTCCTCATCCTTTCGCTCTGGGCCTGTCTTCTTTCTTGCGTACATGCGTATTTTAGTTCACAAACTCTTAGCTGTTGGATTCTTTGATGTGAAGTTATGTGAATTTATTTCCTGCCTGTATTTAGTTCGCGTAGTTGCCAATGGGTCTACATTGATTACTGAGAGGTCATGTTTGGTGTCTACCAGCCAGCGTACTTTCGACTGTCGGGTTTCATTGATGATGTGGAAGATTTTCTTGGTCAATCGAGAGTCATCCATTCGTACTATATGACCGGTAGAATTTCAGACGTCTTTTCCGTGCAACTGAGGAGAATCGTTCTGTCAGGGAATACAGTTCTTGTGAGCTTTTACGCATCCAGAAACCATCTTGTACCTTGGGTCCAAATATTTTTCTCAATATCGGACGTTCTACTTTCTCAATATCATTGATGTAGATGGTTAATGATGAAGTCTCAATTGCATAGAGTGCTTCTGGATTGATAACTGTATGGTAGTGACGGAGTTTTACTTGAGGCTTATAGGCGTAGGATAGGAGTATAGGCTTTGCGTAACTTTTCTGCACGTGTTTTGTTAGCCATTCTTTCCTTACCAGTGTTTCCAATTATTTCACCTAGGTACTTGAAGTGCTTAACTTGTATGATGTTGCCATATTTGGTTGCAAGATGTGTCATATTTGAGCTCTTGGAGTCTATGTATTGCGTTTTCTCGTAAGAGATTTGAAGGCGACTTCATGAAGTTCCTCGATGGCGTGTTTGGCTTCTTCAGTAGTCCGTCCACCAGCCAGAGTCAGGTCCACCATCAGGGTGATTATTGCAAGTTCGTCAGCAAAAGCGAGGCACCTTATGTTGATTCCTTTGTTCCCATATATATACTCCAGGTACTTCTTTCTCCCACATTTTGATTATCTTATCTAGTACCAGGTTGAAGAGGAGTGGGGACAATGCATCACCCTGTCTTGATTCTCCATTACTGATGGAGATTCTCCATACTGATTCTCCATTACCAGTACTGATTTGAAAAGCCTCGGAGATTTCATCCTTGAATTTTACTTTAGATGTTGTGCTTGAGAAAGTCTGTTCGATTAACATGGTTGTTTTACTATCCACATCGTATTCATGAAGTATATTAATCCGAGTTATGCGGTCAATCGGGTCATAGGCTTTTTTAAAGTCTACGAAAGTGACAACTGTGCGGTTGGGCTGGCGATGTTACAGTATCATCTTCAGGTTCCAGATTTGTTCCGCGAATGATCGGTGCCGTCGGAAACCTGCCTGATATTCACCGATCAGATGTTCTGTCTGTTCTTCCAGTTTGGTGAGGAGGGAATGTGAGAGAACTTTGTAGGCGATTGATAGAAGGGAAATGCCTTGGTAATTGTTTGGATCAGTCTTGTCACCCTTTTTGTGTAGTGGGTGGATCAATGCATTTTTCCAGTCCGCTGGTATGATGCCGCTCTTCCATGTATTTCCAATGATAGTTTGCAGTCTGTCAATCAAGATTTCACCTCCGATCTTGAGCATTTCAGCGATTAAGCCGTCTTCCCCTGGTGCTTTGTTATTTTTTAGGTGTAAAATGATGTTTCGTATTTCCTCATGTGTTGGTGCAACAGTGTCCTGGTTTGGGGCGGCTATGTGGCATTGGAGTCTTTCTTCAGGGGGTTCACAGTTGGTGTAGCTTCTCGAAGTACTGTTTCAGAATTTCGCAGTTCGCAGGTTTCCATTAGGCCGACGGAAGCAGAGGCTCGGTGGCTTGTAGTTCAGTTTTTCCCAAAATGTTCTGTAGAAATTTCGCGTGTTATTTTTTTGAACTCATTGTCAATTTAATCTAATTTTTTGAAATGGTGTGTCCGTTTAATGCGTCTGATCGTTTTGGATGTTTCCCTCTGCATTTTTAAGAAATTCTGCCAATTCTCTTGTGTCTTGTTGCTATGCCAAGTCTTCCACGCAAGCATACGGGATTCAAGGGCCCTGTCGCATTCCAATGTCCACCATCTGTGTTTTCGTTTTCGTGGCGGTTGACCGAGTTTCCTTGCTGATTGCTGGATTGTCTGAAGAAGTTCGTCCCATGTTTGTGTGTCGGTCTGTAGTGATGGTGCGAAGTCCTCCTCCTGTTCTCTTAGGTATTTTGGATCTATACGCGGGAATTTAGATTTTTGACAATTCCTTCTGTTAGGTAAGAAGCAGGTTTTAATTTTTGAAAGATAATGGTCGGACTCCTCGTAACCTTTGCGTACCCTCACGTTCATGATTTCTGGGGAGGATTTTCTGGTTATCGCTACGTGATCGATTTGGTATTCCCCGATGTGGCTGATTGGTGATTTACAGGTTGTCATCTTGCGTGGTAGTTTCCTCAAGTGTGTGGACATTAGTTGGAGGTTAGCCATTCCACATATGTTGATTAGGCAATGTCCATTGGCATTTGTCTTTTTGTGTGCCGAGAAATTCGCAGTGATGTGCCTGTGCTCCCTTTCTCTGCCGATTTGCGCATTGAAATCTCCGAGGAGGATCTTGATATGGTGTTCAGTGCCCGTTCTAGCAGTGACCAGAACTTCTCCACTTTGTTTTTGTCAGGGTCATTGTTAACAGGAGCATGCGCGAAAATCAGTGTGTAGGCCTTGTTAGCGCATTTAATTGTGAGTAGGGAGATCCGTTCCGAAGGTGATGAGAAATCTAGCACAGAGTTCTGGATACTGTTATGTACTAGAAATGAGGTTCCCAATATCTGAAAATCACTATTTCTTAGCTTGACTGCAGGCTTTTCCTTGTAGATACGATATCAACCAGAGTCAAAGTGATCACGAAAATCACGAAATCGTGTTTCTTGTACTGCAAGTATGAGGATACTGAATTTATCGCAGGTGTTTCTTAGCGTCTTTAGTTTCCCTGTTTTGGTCAGCGTCTGTACGTTGAGAGTACCAATGAAGTGCTTACTATTGGGTTTGAGGAGTTTTGGGAAGCTCCAACTCGTCCTGTAATGATGTCCTGATCCCCCAGAATCCGAATGACCAGGTTTGCCTTCGCTCGTCATAGCTAGCACCTGAGGTAGTTGCATTGTAGCTTGTGTTTCCATCATGCCAAGTCCGTGGTTGATTTCAGCTGGTGGGCTTGAGCCAAGAGTGAGTGAGTCGTTGATAATATATTCCATTCACTCTCATCGTACGGGTAGTAAGTCCATACGGCAGCAGATGTTTTGCTGTGGCTGGCATTATTATTATCTCCTGTTTGCCCTTTTTTTTCGGGGGAGCAAAATTAAAAATCTGAACTTGAGATTAATTATTTTAAAAAATTAAATTATGAGACACATTTTACATAACATTGGTATTAATCCTCCCGGTTGTATTAAATGTTGGTTTTATCATCCCTAGTATTAATCATTCGTTAAGTTATTGGGAATGGGAATTTATTTCCCATTCCCAATAACTAAACTAATGATTTTACATAACTTTCTTTCTTGCAAATTATTAAATTTGATTTCTATAATACCTGTAAATTATCAGTTTAGAAAACGATTCAGTCTCGTAGTGTATATTAAAAGTTTAGTAAAAGTGAAGAAAAGTTTACCGGAGGAGATCTGACCTACTGAAACACAAGATTCACCGCGGGCAATAATAATCTTGTGCCAGATTAATAATTTATCGGACTTACTCATTAATTCCGGTTTTTATGTTATAATTTGCTACATTAATCACACTAATCGAATCGGTCTCGTAAAACTTATTATTAACTGTAATACGATCATAAATTCATTTATTTAATTAATTTTAATTAAGTAAATTATGGACTAGACTAGACATATAATGTAGCTTGTAACGGGTATGTACGTAGCGCCAGTAGTACCAGAGCGCTCCGTACTAAAAACCTGCTAAAACTAAAGCCGGTTCCACACATTGGCTCACACGGCCAGGCCAATGCGTGTTCCAACATTTGCTGTTATTTCACACACCACAAGTGGGCGTTTACATTTTGGTCAACAGGTGCCAACTTCTCAGTTAAGTTGTTAAGTTGTAGAGCCAATGGTAACATGTCTGGTGATCTTGAACTAGCGGTTGCTGCTTTTTATATAGCATCTGCTGCATACAATGATAATAAATATATGGCCAATCTGTGGAGAGGGAACTTGTCATGTGGGAGCATGCGCCAATTCCTTTGAAGCGGGACAAAAAACCCAACCGCCAATGCATGTACCAACCTCCACCAGCCCATTCACAAGCGCCAACTTCTTCATCCACACATTGACCATGGGACGTATGCCACACCACATGGCCAATGTGTGGAGCCGACTTTACCGTATGCTCCAACCAACACACCTCCATACGCACAACACATCAACATAGGGGGAGCCACACTCTCACAGAATAATATAAAAGCAGCCCCATCGCCACCAGAAGAAAGAGCAGTGCTATTCTCTGTACCTTGAAGCTTTCTGCACCCGTGTGAGGACAGAAGGCTTGCAAGCCCCAGAGGCTTAACGACTCTTAGACGTGAACCCTTTTCGCACCCGTGTGAGGACGAAAAGTTTGCCAGTCAAATCGACTTCGCTCACCCGGATAATCGCCGACCCCAGGAGGACGTCGCTCCACTAACTACCAGGACCCAGCACTGTCGCCGTGCAGATTCCACACAGATAACCCCAACACGCCTCTACCTTGCTAGTGCTATTCTCTCTACCTTGAAGCTTTCTGCACCCGTGTGAGGACAGAAGGTTTGCAAGCCCCTTCGCCTCTTGCAAATTTGTGTAAATATATTAAACCTCTCTGCGAAAACCCCCACGCCTATTTTACTGCGAGCTAGACACTCACACACATGTTTAACATTTGCTATACATGGTGTTTCATAAAGGTCCAGCAGAAATTCTAGAGCGTTTTCTAGAGTCCAAAATAAGAAAAAAAAGTTTCTATTAAGATGTGGGGCTTGAAAACGGTTCCTAACTGTGGTACAGCCCTTAGAAGCGGGTGACCTCACACAACTTATTTGCTAATATCTCAACTCTTGATAATTGATCCAAATTTTGTGTGTGCTCGTTGTTGCTGGCGAACTGCCGTTTGTGCTTATTTTCGTCGTGATAGACAACCAGTGGCGGTACATAAGGAGAAGGACAAATATTTTTCCATCTGCACATTAAGCAAATGCTTGACTAGATGGAATTGTTTGCAATCAAAAACTACACTGAAAAGGTACTCTTTGTTTCTGTCGCTCAAGATAACAGTTTTCCAGAAAAAAATTAAAACGTATTTTTTGGCAATGATGTGATAAGAAAAAACCGGCCAAGTGCGAGTTGTGACTCGCGCACCGAGGGTTCCGTACAAACTTATAAGTAAGGTATCTTTAGTAGGACCTAAGTGTATGCAACCCATATGCTTCTGGTGCCTGACAATACCACGCAACACATTAGTGTATTTTTATAAGTTTCTAATAGTAAATTCGCATTTTTCTTGTAAATAAACTACATATTTACGGTTTTCAGATTTTTCCCTTTACTTGTGCTGTAAGACACCGCTTCTTGCCAAATTTCATGATTCTAGGTCAACGGGAAGTACCCTATAGGTTTTGATTCCCTTGCGAAATCGCAAAATGTGCGATATAAACGGTCATATCTTTTGATCGCGTTGACTTACAAGTTTGATTTTTTCACAGCTGAAAGAGACCGCAGACCCTAGTATTTGATACAAATTTCAACTTGTTACCTCTACGCGTTCCTGAGAAAAATAGTCTTGACAGACAGACAGACAGACGGACAACAAAGTGATCCTATAAGGGTTCCGTTTTCGGTACGGAACCCTAAAAAACGATTTTAAAAATCCAGTCAAAGAAAGGCAATAAATCTTATAGTAATATTACTTATAATATATATTATTAATGTACAGGGTGGGCCATTTAACGTGACCACCCCAAATATCTCCGTTACTTTTAAAGTGACGGAAAAAATGACGAAAGGGAATTTTATTGATTTCGAAGCGCTGACACAGTGGTTAGAAATACTTTTTTGTTAAGGTCATAATTTATGCATCCTCAAGGTCATCAATGGTTTTTCAAACAGGAACATGTTATTTTTTTATCAAGAAACTGTAGCCACTGTTCACACGAATCCAGCGATCCATAATATCACGACCTTTGCCGTTTCTTTTTGCGTGGATTAACACTGCCCCTTTCACGAAATAAATAAATAATTTGATCGAAACATCGACGGAAAGATTTCTGTCAAGATAAGGTTGCGCATAAAGTTCCTGCACTCGCACAGAGTTCCTACCGGTCTCACCATGAATCAGAATCATATCCATTTTCTCTGCTTAACTTGAAAATAATATGTTGCCATTTGAAAAACCATTGATGACCTTGAGGACGCATAAACTGTGACCTTGCCTTAAAAAAATTTTTAACCACCGTGTCAGCCCTTCGAAATCAATAAAATTCCTTTTGACATTTTTTTCGTAACTCTAAAGGCAACGGGGATATTTGGGTCATGTTAAATGGTCCACCCTGTATATTACTTATAATAATAGTTATCATTAGTCGCGTCTGAGATATTAGCAAAAATGTTGTTTGACGCTATCCCCTTTTAAGGGCTGTACCTTAATTAGAAAACTTTTTCGAACACACCTTTATCGGGACTTTTTTCTTATTTTGGGCTCTAAAACACGCTCTAGAATTTCTACCATACCACCCATTTGATTATGAGACACCCTGTAAAAAAGCTTACATTAGATAGACAAGTCTAGATAGACAAGTCTAGACAAAACGGAAAAAGAAAGGATATGTAGACAAGATTACTCATACACAGAATGATAAGACTAATGGCAACTAGAATACACAGCTAATTTAGATAGACAGCACAAACCCAGATTGACCATATTCTACAGACATTGGAATGTAGACAAAACATTATGCCCATTCTACACTCTCGCGAAGTAGCACGGAGTTGAGCGAGAACGATACACTCTAGTTTCTCGCTCAACTCCGTGCTACTTCGCGAGAGCGAAGAACGGGCATAATATTTTGTCTACATTCCAATGTCTGTAGAATATGTTCAATCTGGTCAATCTATGGTCAGGTTACTCGGTCCGCCTTGTGCTTCTTCGCTTCGCCTTGGCTAACTTCGCTCCAGAAGCGGTTTTTTAATATCAAAAATCATGAGCGATTGGTCCCAAGAACTCCAGTTACAATTCCTTGAGGCATTTCAAAGGCAACCAGTTATTAGGGATCCCAAATATGTACATAATTATAATAATTGAAAGCACAAATAGCTGCAGCAGCAGCTACTGCCAGTTCAGTGTCGGTCATGGCACTGAGGTCCTCGCGACGTAAGGCGAGAGTGTAGATACCTCCTCCATGTAGTTCCTCGCCTCGAACAACTTCGGCGAGGATCCTCGCAGAAGTTACTTCGCGAGAGTGTGGAGCAGGCATTAAATTGGTAGAAAATAGATGGACAAAATAACAAAACATAACATTAGATATACAACTTAGCTTAACACTCAAAAATGGAGTAACTCTCGACGAAACTCAATTTGCAGAATTACAAGATGAGCATTTATTAAACAAAGTTTCACTTTTGACTAGATAAGAGACAACGATGGGAGTACTGAGACGTGGGTATGGCTGTACGTCGTATGGCATCGTACGATCACGACAATTTTGCAGTCATGGCAAAGAAAAAGTTCAATTACTAATTGATAAAATATTACTAATAACACTTTCAACTTCCTTTAGACATTTTGCTCTGGCTGTGGCGCTTTAGTTGATCTTTTATTAAAGCTATGTACACATGGTATAGAAAACTAGCGTATAGCTCTGCTATAGTTTGACTATAGCTGTGTGGCCGCTTCGTATAATTTAACTACGAATAGTTTTGAACTATACAATGGGGTCACACAGCTATAGTGAAACTATAGCAGGACTACGTTAGTTAGTTACGTAGCTTAATTTACTGGATCAAATTAAAAACTTTTCTTTACCTACATACACACGATATAGAAAACTAACGAATAGTGCTGCTAAAGTTTGACTATAGCTGTGTGACCGCTTCGTACAGTTTGACTATAGCTGTGTGACCGCTTCGTATAGTTTGACTATAGCTGTGTGACCGCTTCTTATAGTTTGACTATAGTTGTGTCACTGCTTCGTATAGTTTAACTATAGCTGTGTGAGCGCTTCTTATAGTTTGACTATAGTTGTGTCACTGCTTCGTATAGTTTAACTATAGCTGTGTGACCGCTTCGTATAGTTCAACTATACGAATAGTTTAGGAGTTTTACGTGGTCACACATGTTATAGTTAAACTACAGCAGGACTATACGCTAGTGTTCTATACCGTGTATACGTAGCTTAAGTTGCGAACGAAACAATATAGCAGTCTGGCAATGTGTTAACAACATGTATTTGGACAGGCGTTTTCATAAATGCAAATCCCATGCTTTAAGATATTAAAAATAGTATATTTCAACTTTTATAATCTTCATAAACTAGTATGCTGAAATATGACGTAAATTTCTTGTTGCTAAGAAGTTTACACCAAGAAAAGAATTAAGGAAATTGTTAAATGTTCTCTAATTCACAAATTGGCTAATACTATAAATAAATATAATTATTAGTACGGTGTGGCTCTTGCATTTTACTGCTAAGAGAGACCACGTGGGTCGCAAGAAAAATGACATGACTTCATAAATAAAAATAATTATGAAGATGCACAGACGCGTTTCTGCCTTTTGAATTCATCAGTATAGATCATCTAATCTCCAACTCAAGGCTCCAGTCCAAAAGTTTACACCAGTCTGGTACTATCTTAAAAATCAGAAAATAGTCAACACTTATGGATGCTCTGACAACATGACATGACAACATGACAACACTTATGGATGCTCTACATGTTCATTGAAACTACTAACTAAGGTACAGCCCTTAAAAGGGGATAGCCTCACACAACATTTTTATAATATCTATAAGCCTGTTCAACTTCCTTTGCTTCTCGATATCTATGACATCCTTCTCCTTACGTTTGCTTTCAAGAGCAATACTACTATATACTATATTTTGGTACCACAATAATACTATATTTTAGTACTTCTATCCAACTTCAGAAGACAAACGTCCAACATAACAATATTTACCTGGCCTGGTTTAAGACAGATGACACGGGGGGCACGTAGGACAACAACGCGTCTCTTATGGTTGAATGGTGGTGGCATACCTTCATCAGCCTTCAATCTACGGAGAGCTTGCTTTCAACGTTCTGTCTATGTGTGGCAACATACACCTGACAGTCTTTCAAAAGATTATGAAGGGAGCCCTATAGTGGAATGGTCTACTAAACGCTGCAACGTTTAAGATGGAAATACAGACACTTTAGTTTTTCCTGAAGAAATTTTGAGTTGTGCACATCTTACAATGACAACTTTGTTTCCTTCTAAAAAAGTCTTGGCCTTCTCACTAAAGCCCGTCACGTTTCAATCTATTAAGACTATAAACAAATCTCATGTTGAAACTACTTCCTGGCTATTGTCACACAGAATATTAAATTATACAACAGAGATTTACTTGAGTCCCCTTGAACTTGTTACTAAATAATAAGTCCTTTGTTTCCTCCTGATAAAGTCTTGGCTACAAGGGCAGCCAAACAGCCTAGGAGATGGCCTTTGCCATCAATAATGATGGCCTTCTCACTAAAACCCGGCATGTTTCAGTCTATTAAGACTATAAACAAATCTCATGTTGGAACAATTATTTCCTGGCTAATGTCTTACAGGATATTGAATTATACAACAGAAATTTGTATGTTATTACTAGCCCCCTTCTACTTGTTACTAAATAACAAGTCCTGTGTTTCCTTGTAATAAAGTCTTGGCTACAAGGACATCCAAACAGCAAAGGACAGATTCTTTAGGACAGATTCTTTAGTTTATTCCTGAAGAAATTACCAGAAATGTTGAGTTGTTGACATCTTATAATGACAAATTTATTTCCTTCTAATAAAGTCTTGGCTACAAGGACAGCCAAACGGCCAACGAGATGGCCTTTACCATCAATGATGATGACCTTCTAACTAAAACCCGTCATGTTTCAGTCTATTATGACTATAAACAAATCTCGTCTTGAAACAACTACTTCCTGCTTAATGTCACACAGGATATTGAATTATACAACAGAGATTTGCATGTTATTACTAGCCCCCTTCTACTTGTTACTAAATAACAAGTCCCACCCGTTAGGATAGAACTCATCAAGGAAGCATAAAGTTGATAATTAAATTAATATTAAACACAAAACTACATACGATCGGGCCAAATGTACAGGCGTCTTCTTTATAGCGCATTACAATTACATTCTATATCGAGCACTTTATTCTACGCCCGACCAGGTCTCCAGTTTCAATTTCTACTAGGAACCAGCCGGACAAAACTAGACATATTGATCTATTGCAATTTATTGATAATTATTTAATATGTGTACCCAAGGTAACTACTGTAACTCACTGTATTAATTTAAAGACTGATAAATTCATAACCTACGCTAGCAAATATATTCAGGAGGGCCCAGAATATTTTCTGTTGCTCCTTGGCACATTTCCGGACAGATTCCGAGCCCTGAATAGCGTATAGGTTATGACTTTATCAGTCTTTAAATTGAATTTCATCCTACTTTGAGTTCATGGATTTTGTATTTAATATTTTTATTAATATTCAAAATTGAATTTTCCGTAGGAATTTTCTTGTAAAATGTAACTCTTTTCTGCAGAATTAAGTATAAAGTACGAGACTCTTCGAGGATTAAACCGCTCTAATTAAACCACTTAACTGTGAAAAACCATTTGCACAAGACTAATTATTACAATTGCAACGAATCTAAATCATGTTTACACTAGTCGACAAGAAAAGGAGTTTATGTAAACCAACTGTAATTGTATAATCTTAATAAATTCGGAACACAGCCTGAATATA
The DNA here is from genome assembly GCA_944588485.1 of Phosphuga atrata. Classification (NCBI taxonomy): domain Eukaryota; kingdom Metazoa; phylum Arthropoda; class Insecta; order Coleoptera; family Silphidae; genus Phosphuga; species Phosphuga atrata. The sequence goes on along the minus strand of OX155893.1, from coordinate 5,987,117 downwards.
TAAATATATTCAACCTTACCGGAGCTCTATAATACTAGTATTATAGAGACTTTATTAAGTTTATATGATTATGGTTTTACCAATTCTAAATTCAACTGTTATTGATTGAATTCAAAAAATATTTGCAGAAATTAATTCAATATTAGTATTATCTGTAAATAACCGATTCTAAAGATGTTAATTTATGAAGTATTACAGTACACTGGTTTATGAAGATTAGAATAAAATAATTTTTGAAAATTTAGTCGCAACTTTAAATATATTTGAATGTTTGTGGAATGTATAATTCTAATCGTATGTGCAAATTTATGAAGTATTTCAGCACACTAGTTTATGAAGATTAGAAATATAATAATGTATTAGAATGTATTAGAAATTATTAGAATGTATTAGAAATGTATTAGAATCAAATAATGTATGAAAATTTAGTTTCAACTTTAAATATGTTGTATAGCTCCTTAATTGTTGAGGCACGGCCGTACTAAAAGTGTCCCACCTTTGAAGCGCAAATATGCATGACGAGATATTTAATAGTTGTTTATGATACAAGTGTGTGAAGAAGGGTGTTTGTGCATGAGTTGCACAAAAACCTTTCACATACGTGTATCTTAAATTATTTAATCTACGAAGCATGTTAAAATACTGTTGAATCTACAAGAATTGTTTCTTACCCATAATATTGGGATGAATTATAATTTTGACAGACAAAATATTTTAAATCACTGACACTAAGGTTAGAACGTTCAGCGCCTCCATGACAACAATTGCTAATTATATAAAAACGCACAGTCAGGGGAACACTATTTGGTCGTTGTCGATGTAATCTACGTTAACCTAGATTTAATCTAGATTAGGTTATTGTTAGATTAAGTTATATTAGAGCCAGATAAATCCGGACAGAGAGGCCGAGACTTCTTGATTCAAAATAAGAAAAAATAATTCAATTTTAATATACGTCAGAAAATTTATTTTCACTACATCTATGTTTTTTGTTTAGTGACGCGAGTTGTTTCCATACTAACAACAAACAGAAATCGTTTAATAATCAAATTCCATTTGATTTACATTGGACTCATTTTTCTGTATAATTTCGGTTATAATTTCAATATAACCATTAGCTTTTTCTGCTGTTACGCGAAAGTGAGAAGAATTTTTATTTTAACAAATTTCATTTAAAAATACATATTTACAATGGTAATTTACATACGAAAGCTGAACTAATGCGTTTGTGTACGATTCATGGGGCAATGAGTAATAAAAACGGAAATAGTAGTTAAACTAGTTCCGCTCGGGCTTCGTGTAAAAATGCGATGAAAATTTTAAAATCATGTACAATAATAATTGAGTTCAGTTTTGAACATAGTTTATTTCATAAACTTTTTTATAAAATATTTTATGTATTATTATGAAATCTCCAATAAAATGTGTAGTCCAGTCTACGATTTATTCACTTTTTTTGAAAAGTTAGTTTGAACAGGAATATCCTGTTCATTCCTGATCAAATTAATTCATCAATTTATTCCACTTAGATTGGTACTAATCGCGATTAAATTGAAAAAGGTTGGAAATTTTAAACAAACGATTTATAAAGCAATCACATAAATTTTAGTTAGAATGAGAATTTAAACAGTAATGGTGAAGTTTTCAGAATTCTAAAGCATAAACAAATTAAGTAAACAAAGCCACCAATATATACTACAATCCCTCAAACATATATTCAATTCAAGTATTACAGAGAGATTTGATGAAAAAGCGTTGCAGTCTTTCTACATTCGTTGCAGACTTGCCAAAGGCATTTGACACTTTGACGTTGATGTATATGTTACCGCGAATGACCGAAATTGGAGAATGTCGGCTTTCACCGGTGAATATCACACCAAATACGTCGGTGAAAGATCAAATATTTCATTACTTTGTTGTACATTCGGACCCTCACCGGTGTATCTGGACAATCACAGATACGCTCTGGTGGAGGTCCAAAATAGAGATGCCGACAGAGAGGCGACTGGCTCTCTCCCGCCAAATCCTTTGTTCTGCTGGGAGTCAATCAGCTTTATGTTGCATTAAATAAGATTTGAATCACATAATTAAGTAATTTTGTTATTACCATAATTTTCGTTTCTCATTTAGAATGTACTGTGGGTTTTAAATTATTGGTCACCCCTCTCAGAAGGAGCGGCGAAAAAGTTACGTCACCCTTGTGACGTTTCATAGCGACTGAATTACGGAGAAGAAAATATAAATCTCCGTCATCTTCAACATTCACCAATAGTGCATGGTGAATGTCGATATTCACCGGTGTAAGTCGACATTCCCCAAATTTCGGTCTTTCATGGTAACATATACATTCTTAATTTAACTCAATGTGATAAAATCATTTGAATAAATCGTTTGTTAAAAATCTCCAACCGTTTTCAATCTCATTCTGAAGACTTCACCATTGCTGTTTATATACTTAATCTAACACAAATTAATGTGATTACTTAATAAATCGTTTGCTAAGATTCTCAAACAGTTTTCAATTTAATCGCGTTTAGTTTCAATCAATTTATACATTGTCTAAACACACATGTAATACCTAAACAGTTTACATAATAAATCAGACGCCTATTTAAATATGCGGACCACGTAGCACACATATTAATAATAATGTGTTGTAAGCAGAATCGAGACTAGCTGTTGGAAAAATTAGCAAGGTATTGGATTAAGCTGCACCTCTGGAGTGTTACTTGT